>CP136878.1:13782952-16182952 GCA_033000465.1 Sciaenops ocellatus | reverse complement strand
TGAAACAAAAAGTCACAAAATCATTTGACAACTTCTGGGAAAAAGAAGCTGGCCTCACACATTTCAGGTTTAATGTTTTAAGAATCATCCGTACTGTCTCTGCTGGTTGATAGCAGAGATGACTCCGTCCTGTTGATGACTGAGCGCCTCCTGTAAAACTGATATGGCACGGCCCCGCCGCAGTGGCTGGATGTTTTCTTTGCTTAGCTCCCATTCAACATCTCCTCCTTCTGCCATTGTGGAAACTAAAAAAAAAAAACAAAAACCTACACATACACACACCAAAATGTTACTTTAAATATTTTTAAAATATTTTCTTGCACTTGTTTTCATCTACACTGATGATCCATTCCCTGAATATAAATTACATCTGGGCCTATTTCCTCTGACTTCCAATTTTGGAAATGGAATAATCTTTTAAGCCACTTATCAAGGAAACATGCCAAACATTTTATGGTTCCAGCTTCTAAAATGTGAAGATTTGCAGTTTTTCTGTTTCATATAATAGTAAAATGGATATCTTTGGATTGGACTGTGCCAAAAGATGGCGCTTGAAAACATCACTTTGGGCTTTTTAAAACATTTTTTTTTTATATTTCATAGTATGAACAATTAATCGATTATCTAAAATATATATATTTGAAGATTAATTGATAATAACATCACTGTTAGTCACAGTCCTAAACTGTTAGATTTCATCACCTTAGTCCTTGTTAAAATATAGATGCAAACTACCACATAGCTAATGTACTTTGCTGTCTTAAATGTACTATGTAAATATAGTTTATTACACTCATTATCCTGATAATTATAATCATAATTTAGAGATTAAAGTGTCCTAACTGACAAAGACATCAAGCCATGAGAATCGTGTTATATAAGGCCAATACAAGTGACGGTATACTAGTGTCAGGAAGTGTAATAATACAACATAACGACTATAATTTGACATTAACATATAAATGACTATTTATTGTCCCCATCATCTGACATCAGAGTGAAGAGCAGCTGCGTGCTAAGTTACTAACGTTAACGAGGGGAGCTAACACGCTAGCTGGCTAACATTACCTTTAGCTCGATTTTTTGTCGTTGTTCGTAATACTAGCGACATTTACCACTTATACAAAACAATAAAGCACATAATACACAAAATGGTGGGTTTTCATACCGCTTCCAATCCTTCCTTTGTCTCTTTTTCGGAGTATTTACAGCTACAAACGTTGTAGCAGGGACGTTGCTCAGCGGTCAGTTTTGTGTTTTGAACAAGGACCGCGAGACAATTTGGAGAAAGCTGATTGGAGGAGCCACAGGCAGGAAAACGTCGGTGTACGTCACTCCGCTTGTTCCTGGATTGTTCCTGTTTTGATTGTAGCAGCGTTGAAAGGTTGGAGCAGGCAGCTAGCTGCCAAATTATTGTTCCCATACTCGGGTTTGTTTTTAATGTAAACCTGCTAGAACAATATCAGGCAATTATAATTGACTGTCTCATGACTCTACACACGTGCCGGCATGGACAACCGCTGTTATTGTTGTGCATCAAAGTTCAGTCTCTTCAAGAAGGAGGTAAGACCTCGCCGGCTGATGTTAAACACATGATAATAGACATTAAACGTTTCATGGAAAGGTGTAATTCACGTTTAATGTCCTCACAGCTCGGCTGTAAGAGCTGCGGCCGCTCCTTTTGCTCCAGCTGTTTGACTTTCAGTGCTGTGGTGCCTCGCTGTGGCAACACCCAGCAGAAGGTCTGCAAACAGTGCCATGGTAATCTGACAAGGTAAAGGTCAAACTATGCAAAAGAATGTGATTATTAGTCAGTATGAATAAGCATTCTTGCTAATCTTCAATTCTTTATTTTTAGCGGTGAATCTGCAAACAATGCTGGAAAATGGTCTCCTCCTGAAAATTATAAAAAGTCAGTATAGGATCAAATTTGGAAAGATGACACTTTGTCAACACAGCAGTTTCAGGATATCTAAAGTTCATGTTTCTTCCATAGACGGGTCGCTGCACTTGAGGCCAAACAGCAAGGACAGTCGGCACAGCCTCTTGCACATGGAGGCAATAGAAACAGTAAAGCAGGCTATATACCAACCAAAGGCCTGAGTAAAGAAGACCAGGCTATTGCTGAAAGACTTCAAAAGCTGAAGGAGGACACAATGCCAAGTAATGAAATCTGATTTTTAGCAGCTGCCGTTTAATCTGACAAATACTGTAATAATATTTTCTTTTTGGCCAAAGCCACTGTAAATTTCTTACCTCTTCCCAGAGTCTATCCCCTCTCAGAAAGAGCTTGAGTCTCGCCTTGCTGCTCTGAAGGCTCCCAGCCGGCCTGTGCCTTCTACAGGGGAGATGGAGGACCGTCTGGCAGCTCTACGGGGTCAACCTCCTCCATCTCAAGCTCCTCCACCTGTGAGCTAAATCTCTTCCTATTTGTTTCTAACATCTTGGGCCTTACAGTATGCCTCACAGGCAGCTTAAAGTACTTACAGCTTTTTAGAAAGAACTGCATTCTAAAATTGCTTACCAGTACCAAGTATTTGTGTGCATCGTCTGTGCAGGTGCACCAGCCTCCAGATAACAGGTCTCAGACTGAACAAGCCAATGATCTGATTACTCAGATGGCAGACGAAGTTGCCATAGACAACCAGCAATCAAATCCTGAATGCAGTAAGATGTTACACATCTTATTATTTTCTCCCACGTTCACTTAATAATTAATTATGCAGTCAGATCATAATCTCATGCAACCATAATAATATTTTATTACTACTTTTTGATAATTGGACTTGTTCAGCTTATTTAGGGGTCTCATAAGTGTGCTCAAACCTATCAATCCCTCTGCAGGTGTAGATGGTCGTATGAATGATCTCAACAAGGGGGAGGGGGGGATGTTGGAGGACAATTTGGAGGAGAACCAGGAGGGGGTTAAAGACCTGGAGGCTGAGAAGGCACGTATACTGGAGGAGGCCATGGAGGAGATGAAGAAGGAGCACCATTCGCAGGATCAGGTCCTCCACATGGCCAAGAGGCTAGCGCAGCTGAAGGGGCAGGACCCAGACAAAGGTACATACTCACAAAGACCTTGGTGTAACACTTTCTTAACCTCATCTGTTAACTTACTTTCACATTAAAGTGTTAGAAGTCTTAGTTGTTGTATTTGTCATCTCACTTCCAGTTACTATGAAGGACTTTCAGCATCCTGACAGTGACGAGGAGACTGAGGAAGAAGCTGTGATGAGAGTCTTAAAACAGGTCTTGTTTCATGCAAAAGTTCATACTGTAATGTAATTATAGTTTATCTTACAAAGTGCATATCACACCCTTAAATATGATTGTGATTGTGAACTAACCTGAACCAGTACGCAGGCCACAAGAGGCTGCTATTTTGCCATTTTAATAATTTGTAAGAGCACATCCTGTATTTCTGATTTTTGTTGCAGCTTTCTGAAGAGGCTGCATTGGATGAAGCCAGTGGCTACAATATACCTTTAGAACAGAGTGGGCCAAAGAACACAGAAAAGAAGAAAACCTCTAAGAATCCGGTATTTAACAACAGCCAAAATAGAAATTCATACATTTTTCAAGAATAACGTGTTAAATTGTTGATCTGATATGTCTCAAAAACCCAGGCACACAAGAGTAGGATTTCACCAGCTGCTGTTGCACATCAGCCATCAGACAGCGATGACGACGAGCTTCCATGGTGCTGCATCTGTAACCAAGACGCCACCCTTCGCTGTCACACCTGTGATGGAGACCTATACTGCAACCGCTGCTTTAGGTAGCATTACCTTCATTATGAAAGGCACAATAATAATTCTGTTCTCCGCCTCATAAGAGAGCATTGGAAGGAAATCTTTGCTCTGATGCCAAAGAAAGATGACTGTGATTTGGAATGCATACCATGACCCAGAAAAATTGTAGGCAGGCTGCTGCCATACTGTTAAGCAGCATGACTATAAAGTATTTAGTGTGATGAATTATCAATCCACTCTCCATTATCTCCCCAGGGAAGGCCATGATAAATATGACAGGATGGAGCATCGCACCGCTAACTACACTGCACCAAAGACGAAGAGGAAGACATGATAGTGAGATTGTGCTGTAGTTGTTTGCCTTAACAGGCTCTAGTCAGTCATCGCTGTTAGACTTGCGCTTTAGACTTAAGTGACCTATTATTGTTAAGATTTAAACACTACCTATTATCTAAAGCAAGCCAGAACCACCCCACATTTTAACCCCAACTTATCTTCTCCAATCTGTCCCACGTGGCTATGAACATGCATCTGTGTAGACCACGGGAAGAGCAGCATCTGCTTTCTGTAACTACTGACAGATGAGCTTAACAAAATCAAAAAAACAATGGGTAACATTTAGGGCAAAGCAAGTACTAGAAATAGAAATAAAGGTTCATGTAATAAAATATGTATAATGTGAAAACCATAGCGCCTATTTTTTCTGTAATGTATAAAAATGGAGGTAAGTAAAGGCTGCTAGACGGTGTTTAGCAAATACGGCACAGCTTCTGCACACGGAAAAGTTTTAAACTGTCCAACTGAATAAGAAGCTTGAAGGGTTTGTATGTCACTTATTCTACTTCCTGAAGGCACCAAAGGCTCATCTGAGATGCACTTTGTGCTTGTCATCATTTGATTCTTTTTTTATTTTTATCTTTTTTATTTGACGACATACAGAAAGTAGATCATGAGCTCATCTGGGATGATGTACAATCTCAGACTACTGTTAGCTCTAGGATGAAGAAGCATAGAGGAGTCAGTATAAAAGGATTACTGAGGGCTTTGTTTTCTTTTGGCAGGCACTACAGTCACTCTTGTAATCTATGTTTGGCTGCCAGTCTGACACGAGTATTGCCTTTCTTGTTCTTGTGTGTAATTTCATTATAAAGGATGCAAAAGTGTTAGTAAAAGCGTTATGTCACATCTCAAGCTGCATCTCTTTTTATTTATATTTTAAAAACTGATGGCTTTTTGTTGTTTTCTTGTTTGTTTTTTCTTTCACTTGTTTTTTTTACTGATCACTCAACAAAAATGTCTCAGGCTGACGGCCCTTGTCAGAAGTGCAGTCTTACGGTATGGATGTGTCAGAGAGGCAAGAGTGAAAGTGGGGACGAACCGAGCAAATTACTATAATGGAGCCCTCAGACGAAAGACCCTCTGCGTATGACAGAGAAGGCCAGAGTGCAGTTTCATCAGTGTGCATTACTGTCGAGCTAACTGGGGAGAAACCGTAATTATACTCTCCTCTGGGGGCTTGCTCCATTAAGGTTTGTATGGAGGCTGTTACTGTGTTTGCCTTTTCTGGCCGTGTCAGACGTACACCACAGACAGGAAATGGATGAGGATAATGGATGCATACTTAATGGACCTTCCTGCTGCTGATTTCACTGTGTTTACTCCTCGACCTGACATGTCAACGTCTCCTTTGTTTCCGTCACTCTGTTGAAAAATTTACGGCAGAAAACAGAAGCTTGTATTCTGGGAATGATGTGCTGACAGCTGTGTTACAGTAAAGTCTCGTAGTTGTCTCTAGAACATAATCACTGTTTAAAAGCAAATAAGTGTTTTAGAGCAGTAATAAAGTGCAATTATGATAACAGGATAGTATCATTGGTACTTTAAATTGATGAGTGTAATAGACATGTCAGTATTTATTTGTATGTGTGATTAATGCCTGACAGATGCTGTCAGATGTAACCCTTTTTTATTATTCATCAACAGCCTTGTCTTGAAAATGTTCAGTTTTATTTCAACATACAACACTGTTATCAGAACAAAAAAAAATTATGTACATAAATAGGCAACCGAAAATGTACAGTCTTGCACAAAAAAAAAAAGCAGTCCGTCTCTGAGTAATAGTCAATACAGCTTTTATCACATGTTCATTATTGGTATGTTTATGGGAGACAAAGTGTTATAGCAGTCCATAAATTAAAGTGAAATAATAATAAAAAAGAATCCATTCAAGACCCGACTGCTCTGGTGCTAGACTGATGCTGACTCTGGAAGGGCGCAGAGGGCAGAAAGATAGTCCCACAGACATGTGAACCGCACATACAGGCATCCAAACAGTTAACGCATGGGAAGATAAGACGCTCCACATTGTCTCAATTCTTTATTTGACCTATAATTATTTCTTCAAGGGACCTGACATTTTGCGTAAACCCTTTATCCTGTAGAGCAGCCCGTTGATAAAGTCCTGTGGGGAAGATGGAGAAAATTGATTTTGTTTTTCTCTGCACATAACTTACACACAACACAAGAGTAATAGCAACAGTAACCAATTAATGTTTTTTTTTTCTCTGTTAAATATTGAATATATATATTTGTAGTTTCATGAAAGGATATATTTTTTGTCTCACCTCTTTTGGCTTTCCGCATTCCTGCAACAGCTCCTAACAAAGAAAACAAACGCAGGAAGGCTCATTAACAACATTGGACATTGCTTTTTCACTACAAACATTGCAACACTAGATTCCAGCAGAGGTCACGTACTTGTTAAGCTATTACCCCACATTGCAAATAGTTAGCTGTGTACTCAGGTGTCAATTAGAAACAAGTGTTTAAGAGTTCATATTCTTTGGCCTGAATGTTGGACTCGGACAGCTTGGAGAACTGCAGTTTTGGAGTTTCATGAAGCAATAAATTGCTAAATATATAAATAACTTGAGATGCAATCTGAACAGTGGCTAAAAATGTACAAATAAATGTCTGTAAAAGAGTTAACTTAATCTTACCTGCAGCCGGGTTCTCTGCCCCTCGTCTGTCAGCTCCAGGAGCTCATCTATGTCAATCTCTAACTCTGGTATCTCTTCCTCCTGTAGAAGCAGTGAGAAACAAAAGGTCTATGGTTAATATTCCCCTATTACTACACTGCCCACACTTGTCTTTCTGCAGGCTACAAAATCTCTTGTATAATGTCAGTTCCTTGCCATCCTTTCACTCACAGTGGTAAGACTGTCCACATCACTGAGCAGAGTCATTCAGAAGACAAAGAAAGAGTGTAAGATAGGATCCAGGATGTGATGCAACATGGCAGGGGTTTCATTGCAGCACAGTAATGAAATCCTTGCACTGTAGTGTGTAAGCTGTTGGATCAGGTTTTCAAGAGTTGACACTGTACTTTTATTAGTAGTCAACCACCTGAGTTAATAGTGTTGTCTGTATTGTTGAAATAAGAATAAAAACTGTTTTTTCTTCCTTTATAATTTCTCATAACAATTATGTGACTGATGATGTGCTGTGCACATAGGCAAAGCTGAAGAGCACCGAGGCATGAAGGCAAAAAGGCTCCAGGAGGCCGCACTTGCCACATGCCATCATCAGATTTCATGGATGGTTTACCCAGCCAACATTTAGCTCAGCCATTACTGAGAGATTATTTCCAGTTGAAATGTTTCCTAAAGAATATATTCATCTCGGCTAGGATGTCCCACACTGTATATATACCTGAATTAAAATAGAAACAATAGGGCCGCATTTACTGTATATGAAATGTAGGTGTTACTAAATCAATACAAACCCTTTTTCTAAGATGTTAGCCATAACTAAATCACTAAAAGATTAATGCCAACCTCATTTAAAGATTGTGAAAAAGGGGCACAAAGTCTCCAGTTATACAAAGCAAATATGGCAAAGTAATCAATTCATATCACAAGCTGTTATCCACACATTTGAACTACATTTCCAGAGGGAATGAACAGTGCTCACTGGAGGAATCCTGAGCACTAAGATATCTAGAGTCAGCAGGTGTACGCTCATATCTGACAAGTGGGGCCTCTTTTTAAGAGGAATATTTTCCGGTTGGGGAGTTTTCATGGCTGGTGAGGATGGGGCTCACACAGCTTTCTGGACGAAGAGAGAGCTAATCAATGTGGAAGTGCTGAGTGGCGGAATAGATGGGCCTACCTTCAGAGTCCCCTGTGCCCCCTCTAATTGATACATGCTGCCAGTTTGGACCCCGTGTGATTCTGCTGATGTCTGCAGGACACATGCAGGGCTGTGTCCGTGCTGTATATTTCTGTGCTGTGTGGGCTTTGCTTTACCAGCTCGGCTGTGGGTGGTTGTGTTTGTGCTTTTCAGTTTGTTTCTTTGTGCGTCAATTGCTGAGGTAAAAAACTTGAAAACTGTTTGGTGTTAATGAAATACTCCAGTACTCCATCTAACAGTGCAGAGCTAACATGACGCTATAGTAAAACTATATAAAGATTGCTATTTCGAAGATGTCTGCTGACGTCCAACTGTACATTTTGGGAATAACCAAATATGCTATAATAGACTGGAATATACAGTGATGTTTGGCTGATTTTGTGAACAAGGATTAATAATATATTGTCATTAATTGCATGTAACTTTAAATGGCTATCTAAAGTGGCAGTAAGTAAAGGATGAATGTGAAAATGAAACCTACTTCTACATTAGTGATGAGTATGAACAGGGATATACTTATTGAGCTTATCCCCGCCTGCAGTCTGCCTGTGACTGCAGGACCATATAGAGCACCACTGAATATCAATGAGAGGAACATGTGCATTTACCATGAAGAAATACGATGACCCCTCCAGTAACTTTTCAGTGTTTCATGTTGGAACGCGGTCGCATTTTCAGCTTGGTGAAAGTTACCCTCATTGTCAGAGGGAAATTGTATTTTAATGAGGCCTCCAGGCAGAAATGTCTGAGCAGCACTTTTTGAAGTTAAAAGCAATAGACTGAAGCTAAAATGAATGTTGGCACTAATACTGGAATTCATGAATATCAAAGTGGTTCTCAGAGGATTGCAGTTTTAGACAGGCAATACGGATGCAGTCCAAATAGTAGCTGGATTTTGTAGAGATATGATGACCTCCATTAGAATTTATAATTCTGAATCAGCAGTATGATGAGGTGACCTGCTTTTTCCTGTCGGGGGAGCAGCATGATCATTTAAATGTTTTTACCCTTTTTTATTACATATTTTATTTATGTTGACTCTAGTTGTGCTATATAAATGAAGTTTAATAAAATTGCCCTAAGGATGACAGATCGATCAGTCAGCCCATGCAACACTTTCGACCAGAGGTAGATTTGTGAACTAACAGCAAGATTGTCATGAAATGGAGTATTGATATTCATGACCCCAGTGAATAGTTCCTAATGATTTTGGTGACCCCCTGACCTGTCATCTAGGGCAACCCTCAGGTCAGAATCTGCCTTTGAACATTGCAAGGGATATTGAAAATAAAGGATATACTGGACATTCATGGGCAATGAAATATCTACCTCCAGGACCAAATATTTACCGAGCAGGTTACCATAATATTCACTCATTGCATTTAAGTGCATTTAAGCTCAAAAGAACATTAACTGTAGTGATTGTGGTGACACACTGACCTTTACTCTTATCACCCCCATCAGGGCAAAATACAATTTTAAATTATAACTGATAGATAATCACAAAGTTTACTGTACACACCCATGCTGCCAGTGCTCCCAACACTCAATGCCAGGTTCCCAGTCGATGTTTTGGTCATTATATAACGTTATTCCCTGCAGCCCCACCTTCAGGTCAATGTATCAACTTTTGAAACAAGACAATTAAAAGACATCTGACTATAAAATTTGCTGCAGATATTCACAACCCATGGAAGACAAATGCTTTTTCATTTTAAGATTCAGTGGCCTGTTTTGTTGTGCTAGGTTGGCTTTTTTATTTGGTTTGTTGTTCTGTTTAACCCCTTTTCAACATGATGGTGTTGTCAGGCAGCTAGAAACATGTTCGGCTTTTAGTAACTATTAAAGCAATGTTTTGACATTTTAGGAAATACACTATCATATACACACTATAACTGTACAGTAAAAATGCTACATATTATAAGCATGATACAACGCTATAACACTACACCCAGCAGCCAGTTAGCTTAGCTTAGCATAAAAACTGAAAAAGCGAAACTCCTAAAAAAATCACACGTTATTTCATGAGCTTTAGAGATGCCAGTAGACAAATTTCACTGAGCCAAGCCCCTGTTACTGCTCTTTATGCTAAGCTAAGCTAACCTGCTGCTGGATATTGAACAGTCAAATATGAGAGAAATACATGTTCTCATCTAACTCTTGACCAGAGAGTGTATTTCCCGAAATGTGGAACTATTCCTTTAAAAGTTTTTGTTACACTTTACATGTAAGAGTTATGTGATGATATTGATATAAACATTGCATCAAAACCTCAGCATCAAACACAGTGTGGTTCTATAACACACATCATGTGTTTGCTATTATAATGTAGAGGAAACCATGCCCAGGAAGTTCAGCTGTTTTGAGAACATGCCATCATATGTTTAACTTATCAGACCCTTTCCTTTTCCTGGCAGAGGCACGAGCTGGCACAGGTCGAAATATTCACTTACTTAACTGAGTCATGACACAGTTAAAGAGTTAGTTAAAGTTAAAAAAGGACAAACAGAGAGCAAAGTCCAAGATCCTGCTAGTTACGAGAGGGCCAACTTGAGAATAAAAACTCATGAAAACAATATGCAAAGTCTCGGACAAATTAACCTTGTGTCAGTGGAAGAATCATGTTTCTGGGTTACTGTGCAAGCCTAAACGTGGCTATCTAGTCTCTCTGAAAGCTGTTTTTCACAACTTTGTTTTAGTTTATCTTTTCTCAAAAGGTGTGAAGTTTGCAACGTAAGGCGACCACTCCAGACCAAGGCAGCACTTGTATGAATTAGAGATGCAGCTAAATAATTCAGGTGGTGACACAGGGGACTGATGGTAAATGCTTCCACGAGGAAGACTCTGAGAACCAACAGAGTAACCTTCCCCTGAGCCCATGCAAAATTCATTACACTGGCCAGTGCACATGGACAAGCCACGACTAATTCCGCACAAGTTGCTAATGCAAATATCCTGTCCATCGCGACTAGAAAGCAAGGCCTATTCAGAGCGTTATTATACAGAAAAGGAACGTCAACTTCAATTCATAATGTCAGGCACTAATCCGAGATATTTTTAGACTTATTGATATCTCTCATCATCTCATCAAGCACACCGAGAGCTCAGCATGATGGGGAAACCTGCATATTATGTTAGAACCAGAATATGAAAGCCCAAGCGCTGTAAATGTGAAAAAAAATTATGTTTCTGGGACAAGATCAAAAGAGTACAAGAGAAAGACTTCAGATCTGTTTTTGTTATCCACATGTCCTGGTTTCAACTAATGTGATTTATTCCACCCTCAGCTTTACAAGCATATTATCATATATTACCACAGGGGGGAAGGCTCGGGATGTGAGTGGAATATAAGCTCATAAAAGAAATGAAATGTGATAGTAGCACAATATTCGTAGCACTCAGCTAAGTGTTTCACATTTAAACCAACCAGCGTTAACCCCTCCGACTGGTGTAGAAAAATATGAGCACACATAATTGAGGATGCTTGTCTATAGCTAGATTTGCTGTAAAGAACTTCCGCGTCAGACTGATGTGGATGCATGCTCACATCCTGCAGCATTGCTACATGCCATATTGCAAGGGGCTCCCTGGCAGTGTAAGGGGATGCCAGACAGAGAGGTGACTACAGGGCATCTGCAGCCAAGGGTCTCCGTGTGGTTCGAGGATTAAACGAGAAACAGTTTGTCTCTGTCTTCTCCGGCATGAAACGGAGGCGGTGTTGTCATCTGATCTGCATCTTCATTAGGAAGCTCATGCTCCTAAACAGACACCCCTAATTCTACTGTGCCATGCTGCCTCATGTGGGCGATGAGACATCTGTTGCCATGGTTTCCCCTCAGAGAATGCCAAGCAAATCAATATGGAGCCTCTGACATAATTGGATTGTATCCCACAGTACAGGAGCAGAGTTATGAAGGATGCTGTGTGTGTGTGTGTGCGTGTGTGTGTGTGTGTGTGTGTGTGTGTGTGTGTGTGTGTGTGTGTGTGTGAGCTGGCTGATGTCTCGACATAATCCCCAGGACATATTAAAGATTAAATCTATGCAACGAGGACATTAATTAGGCACAACATGGAAATAATGATTACACCTCGTCTTGTTTTTTCATAACACATACACAGTGTTGATATAAACTACATATCTGGATAGAGGGATCTATAAAGGGGATTGAGGAAGATGAATTTTATATGACATAATGTCCTGGGTGTCACCATAACAGCAGGACATAAATGCTCTCTATCTCGGTCCATAATTTCTGTTTTTATCACTCTCTCTGGCACTTCTTTATTACTTTATCACAGATTTACAGGATAATATTGTCTGCTTCCAATGTCACTCATCCTAGAATCTAAGCTATTCAACTTCCTTGTGTCAAACCAACTTCTGAATTGTAAATGAAGCCATATCCTTAAAGTGAACTACAACATGCAGTCAAACGCTTCATAATGACTTACGGACATCATTTCAACGAAAGATAATCTTATCAGTATGGTAGAACACCATGGTGCACACTGCACAGCTGATATTGCAGTCAGGTTGATGACACATGAGGGCTTGTGTGCCAGAAATTGCAGCCGTGGAGCAAAAGCAACTTGCCTCCCACCCACCCACTTCTCTTTTAGGTCGCTGTAATCTCTCACACATGATGGATAGCCCACCACAGGCACCTATGAGCAGTGCAGTTCCTTCCTTGCTCCTTCCCTTCACCTCCTCCTCCTCAGTGTGTGTGTGCGTGTCTATGTGATCGAGCCCTACCCTACCTCACAGTCAAACAGCAGGTGCAGCTGCCCGTCGATCCACTCCTCAATGTCCAGCCTCCTCTGCAGATCCTTGCGGTTGTATTTGACCGTCAGCTTGCCCAGCTTACGGTGCGCCGGCTCCTCTGTTTTGTCCGCTGCCTGGAACATCACCCTGGACTGGGTGCTTGGCTCTGACGCCATGGCTGCCACGGCCTCAGGAGAACCGTGGAAACACACTGAGCTTTCTCACGCGCACACACACACACACACACTCACACACAGACAGACCCACAGGCTATGACACGTACGTTTTGCACACCGGCTCCCCTGCTCTGTCTCTATCTTTGCCTTTCCTGTGAGCTACTGTTCCCACGCGTATCTCCTGTTATCTTGTTGAGTGTTCGTGCTCTCTCTCTCGCTATAACACTAGCTCTGGTTCTCTGCCTGTCCTCGTCCTCTCTCTCGCTCTCTCTCTCTAAAGCTCACTGTTTTGCTCTCCTTCCCTCCTCCTCTTGCAACACCCACTGGCTGCACTATCAGGAGGATGGTAATGAGATATGCCTCTGTGCGTGTGTGAGTTTGTGCATGTGTGTGTGTGTGTATGTGCACATGTACCTTATAGGGTGTGTGTTTGCTTTTTGCTCTCTTCCTCTACGTTATAGCAGGAGGCAGAGCATAGGTCAATTGCGGTGATAAAAAAGAGGAGAAAGGTTGAGAAGGAAACCACAGCAATCAAGTTAGGAATATTACTCTGCCTGAAAAATGTGTCTTGCTGACATTATTGAAATAAGTATGTGCTTTTATTCTTTTCTCTCTGATCATATGATTTGTCATCAGAAACATCTGCATACCAACCCACATTTTCCTAATATTTACTCAGTAAAGGTAAATATATACCAAAGTATTTATCTGCTCACAAAGTCAAAAGGGTTTGACATGCTAAGGGCTCTTGTGTTCACAAACACGTCCAACAATAGCTGGGTCCCCCTGACAGGTGAGCCAGGGTTCCTCTAGTGTGATCGCTGCCTTGTCCTTTATAACAGGCATTATCAGGTGTACGTTTAATAAGCCTTGAAGTCAAATTGGCATCCTCAGTTACGCACCCATCAATAATGGATGAATAAGGGAGCACTGTTTATGGCTGTTTAGAAGTCAAATGTCAAATAAAAGTCTAGAAACCATCAATGTTTGTGAAGTCAAATATCAACAGTGGCAAATAACCCAAGGTCAAAAATTCAAAGTTGTACCTCCCAGTGCCAAATTATTACAGTTGAGACAACAGAGACAACAGAGCTGCAGAGTTTCCACAGATCCTATTACGATATGAATAATGGGGTTCAGTTTTTTGTTTTGGCAGGGACTATCAATCAGCCATAGCTGTGCGTGTTCACCCACTGATGCACCGTCTGTTACAAATACTGAATTATTGAGTGCCCCCAGCAGCTCACCTTTCCAGGCAAACAAATTCATTCATCTCGTCTTATGCTGCTCAGTTCTGTACCACTGGGTTGTCAAAAAAAAAAAAGAAAAAAAAGGGAGGTTGACCATAGACCTGTGTAAGGCCTTCTCACCTCGGACTCGGCCAGGTGACGTATTCTGTGGGAGAAAAGGAAAGCAGAGGCAGTAAATGAGCTTGACCTCTACTGTTTCATCGTCACTGTTGGATGAGGAAAGCTGTAGTGTTTGTGGAAAGATTCTTTGGTTTTCCAACATTAGGCCCTGGCTGGAAACATGATTCAGTCTAAATCCCTAAATCCATGTTGCATAATGTGAGTGACAAATTCCTGTTTCTTCACCTAGTTCTTGACAACTTCAAGGGTAGCTTAATGACTCATCACATACTTTAATTGGATGAATCATCACATGAATCATCTCAGTATCACAGGGATCCTGTCAGTTTAAATGAGAAGTCGTGTTGATTTGATACTATGTGAGAAAGGAGCCAAAATACATGTTTTACAAGCCCTTGAGGGAATAAAAACCAAAAACACTGCCCACCTGCAGCTGATCCCAGAGCTGTAGATGTGATCATACTGCCACCTTCTGGATTAAAGCCTGTAAATTTGTCTGACCACTGGACAAATTTCTTTGCATGATACAGCTCCTTGCTTGAAAAGTGCTATTTAAATACAATTACCTCTAAATATTTAAAAAAAAAGTGATGATATAAAGACATCTTTATTCTATATCAGGCACTTACAATTTGTTTTGCCTTTTAAACTAAACATAATCACATTATATTCATATTTAGTAAGCTTATAAGGGTATCAGTAACATTATATGTAGCTGTATGTCGATTTCTATCATCCTGTAAATTGTTTTGTGTAACACTGAGATCACATTGAGAACTATAGCCTCATTACTGTGTGTTTACTTGACCAGTAAAGCTGATTCTGACCTGTCTTTTGCATAAATGATATCCATTGTCCTCTAGCTGTGTGACCTTTTGTTGTTATCCCAGTTTTAAGAGCACACAAATGGAAAAACTACCACAACTAGGACAAAATAAATAGTTAATGTTGTTATAATAACTTCTTTTGAGCTGATACATTTAAAAAAAAAACACATCTTCTTAGTAATGCATTTATCAAAACCAGGGTTTGTAAATTGATACCCAAGAAAAACAACACAGACTCTGGGCTACATGTTCAGATATTCTTGTCAGTGAAAAGACGAAGAAGAATTAAAGGTGGATGAAAGCAGCTTACTCTCTATTAAGAGCCATATCCCCTGTCACAATATGAAACAATTTCAGTATTGTACACATCTCCATGCTTTACACTCTCTCACACACACACAAAGCTCTGTCCTTGTTTTGTCTCCGTCATATAACAGGCTGAAGGGAGTGGCATGTCGGGGGTGGAATTTCACTTCCTGTATCTCTCAGGTGAGTCACTTGGGCAATGTATGTCGTCGATCGCTCGGGTTTGGGTCGACATCAAACAGGTGAATCTCTCGTGAAAGTTACGGAGTTGTGAAGGATCAAGATCTGTCGGGGGAGACTTTGTGGAAGTTTTGAACCATTTGCGGATGCGCAGCGGGAACTAGTTTCATATTATTCGACTGTTTTGTGAGAAGAAGCAAGGTGTTGTTTTGCCTCTCTGCGGCCTAAACACACAGGGAAAAGTTGGATCGATATTTTTTTAAATTCCCTGCTGACTTTACTATCGTTACAGGTGATTTTTATTCTTGTGCAAATACTGGACTTTTTAAAAAAATGAATTCACTCCTTAAAGGACAATTGGGCGCGTCTGCGCTCCTGCTGCTGGTGCTTCTACTAGACACCGCTTTTGGCCAGGAAACTGGTGAGATGTGCTTGGCTCGGTTCAACAAAGGACGGGAGGATTTTATTCTCGATACAGATGAATCTGTGAATGGCGGAGCGACGTTCATTTCGTCGCCGAAATTGCGTCGATACAAGGACTGCGTGAGCGCCTGCTGCAAGGAGCCAAAGTGCAATGTCGCCTTAATGGAGAAAGTAGCCGATGAAGGCTTGGTCAACTCCTGCTTTCTGTTTGACTGTCTGTACAAAAAGAAATACGTGTGCCGGTTTGTCAAGAAGAAAGGATTCATTAATTACATCCTGAACTCCGTTTATGACAGTTATCTGAAAGTGGATACTCCCCCAAGTAAGACCAAATCTCTAATTATTCTTAAAGATATTCATGTAATAAAGTAGCTCCATGTAGAGTTCATATCACAGATTAAGATCATCATGAGGGACCTTTTATCTGTACCATCACTGTGCTTAGTCGTACTTTTGTTGTGTTTCTGTAGAACTGCATTATTATGTTTTGGAAATGTTATAATATGATAAAATTCTAACAAACATTCCTCCTTTGGGATGGTGAGATAAATAACTGTAAAGTTTTCCCTCCACAGGGACCCCACTTTGAAAGGGTCTGTGTGCACATACCAGTTAAAGAAAATCATGGTTCAATGGCTTGTGTTAAAACTCAGTGTGGAAACAGGACATGTGAGGCCACAGATTTCAGGGCAGAAACCTTCAATTTAGCATGTTCACACATGCCAGGCCTTTACAACCCACGGTTCAGGTTTCTGTTTCTACCTCTGCCTCTTCAGGTGTTCCAAATGGATCTGTAATATTTGCTAATCTATACACAAATTATATACTTTAATACCATTGTCTCTTTCCAGATGAATCTGACCAACCACCTGTGGCCAACGGAGGCCAGGACCGGGTGATCCAGCCTCAGGATAGTGTGCTTCTGAGCGGGGTAGAAAGCAAAGATGATAAAAAGATTGCCTCCTTCCATTGGCAAATGATCACTGTATATCCTGGTGCTGTCATTGAGGTGAGTAAAGAGACTGCAGTGCAAACCTGATTTTGAGAGTCCAGTTTGGGCGTCAGCGTCTATGATATTCCTTTAAATGTCCACTGTAGTGATGTTTATTTGTGCCTGTCACTTAATTGAAAATCAACAGGTGAGTTTCATTTGTGGATAATAAGAAAACTGTTTGTTTTTTTCCATCCATGCATTGTAGAAAACTATCTTTGATGATCAGATTGAGGTTTCCAATCTGACATCTGGGAAGTACAAGTTCCAGCTGACCGTCACAGACACCATTGGCCAGATAGACACAACTGAAGTCACCGTCTTGGTCCTTACTCCTGAGCAGTCTGAGCGTGAGTATCTAGACGGAAGAAAAAGCTGTATGAAACCCCAGCATGATCTAAACAACATATTCATATAGAACGTAACGTTAATCCTATTGTACTACAAAATTAATATCCAATCAAGTGTCAGAATTGGCTGATCAAGTTTATTAGTTTCCCTGCAAAGAGAGAAGACATGGTTGAGTATCAGTGGTAAACATGAGTCATGTGTCCACTCTGAACATAACAAAGGAAATGTCAACAAACAGAGTCACCTTCTTGGTGTTTAATGTTGGGACATAGGTAAGAGAGGATGATGCACTTAGGTTCTTATATCTGATCCATAAATCTTTCCCCTTTCTGTTGTTGGTGGGGACATTTTCAAAGGGACTCAACCTTTTGTTTTGCATTTGTCACAGCATGAGCCGTTTCACGTTGGCTGTAATCAAACCTGTCCAGGCATGCCTGCCTAATTCCTGTAGACTGAATGAAGAAAGAGCACAACGATAGAGAGATAAACTGGCTAGAGCCTGCTCTATGGGAAGACCATATTTGGCTTTTGTAAGGAGGAAACTATTCTAAAGTATGGAAAGACTGTTTGTTAAAAGTTATCTCTAGCGTCACATAACTTATCAACATCGCTTCCCTTAAAAATATAACCAAGAAAGCGGGAGTGAAGCACGTAAATGTTTCAAGTTTCTATAGAAAACGGAAGTAAGTAGAGCAGTTGGCCTGGTTTTTACTGCTCCCCTGTTACTGTCCCACTCTCTCCACCCCCGACTCAACGAAACTTGTCAGTCTGGTTTCAGTTTGGATTACACAATTGAGAAAACTTTGCAATGCTCTTGATTAAAAGTGATTAACTCTGTTAAATTAGCTTTCTTTTGTTCAGGATTGTACTTGCAGGTTGTTGGTTTATTGTAGACTAAAGAACGAGAAAATACTTTTAACCATTCAGTTTTTCTGTCATTTATTAACCTCTTGTGTCCTTAATAGTGTTAGGAATGTGTCTCAGTGGAATGGGCAGGGCAGTGACTCTACATGTCAATGCTACCACATTAACACCACAATAATGAATGCATTGAATAGCAATTAAATCCATTGTCGTGAGAGCATGAGAACTTGGTAATGAAAGCATCACTTACAGTTCCTTTATAATTTTGCAGTCAGCGCACTTCTTTGTGATGTCTTGAAATAGCTGTGCTGTGCATTCACTCTGGAAATGTTCAGAATATGTATCAGCAACCACATGCAGACAGTTTTTTAACCTCACTGTCTATGGAAACACACCACATCTTGTTCTCAGCTGCATTTCTCTATACGCGACAACCTCATGTGTAATTATGTGTCTGTCTACTCATGAGACAGACACTGAAAATAGGAAGTTGCAAAATAAAATCCCACCACATCTGCTGTCGGATCAGATATTAATGGTTAGTCTAGCAGGTTTATGTATTTGAAACAAGTGTTGCATTGTTATGGTCATCTGGCACACATAAAATATTTTTCAGTTTTTGCAGTGACGACTTCTGAGGAAGAAGACCATTGAAGAACATTGATCATTTATGACTAGATTTTACCATCAATAAGTCTTTGTGAGAGTGTTAGTGCTATCATAGTGTGTTGAATATCATTAACTCTTAAACTTCTCACAGTGGTGGAAGCACTTAAAAACTAATAGATTCTTCACAACATTTATTTCTACTGTGATAATAATACTGATGCAATTTGATATGTACAATACTGGTATGCAGTAACCAGTTTTTCAGGGAGTATAGCAAAACAACTATTTCTAGTTGTGAATCAAACTTTATCCTTTATTTTGTGTCCCTTCAGATCACTGTATGGCTCCAAAGAAGACTGGGCCGTGTCGTGGTTCTTTTCCCCGCTGGCATTACAATGCTGCCTCAGAGAAGTGTGAGCAGTTCATGTTTGGGGGCTGCAAGGAGAATCTCAACAACTATCTCTCCAGCGTTGAATGTGAAAAAGCCTGCGCTGGCTTAGGTATCTGCTCTGAGTTTTCTATGGTGTCATTTTCTTATTACTGTCAATTACTTGCTACTGTCAAAAATGTTCAGATTGAACTTATGGTGTCTTTAATATCGTCAGCAATTATCTATTTCTTTTATTTGTTTAATCTGTACAAAATCTGTAGTCTAAAGACATCACATTTTGTTTTTATGGGTGTTGTGTGCTGGACTGTCTTTTCACTGGCCTAGTAACTCACTGGAATTTCCACTAGCTGCCTGGGGAACAATATGTTTACCTGGTAGATGTGTCATTTTTAACAAATAATTGATTTATAATATAATTTTGTTGTTTCTCTTTCAGAGAAAAGCTCTGGATCCAGTAGAGGTTTGCCAGTTCCCACGCCTAGCGGTAGGTGAATTCCAACATGTTATACCTTCTTACACAGTTTTGCTTAGTTTAGCTTAAATCATCTTTTTTGAACAAATGGAAAGCAAATGATCCAAATATACTTGTGCGAATGATGCATGTCAACTGATATCTGTGGGTGATCTTAGTCAGTGCATATCCAAATCTTTTTTAAATTCTAATATCGTTCCTTATTTGCGATTCGATGTTTGAAAAAACTTTGTTTTCCTTCCTTCCATCCTTTGAAACCAAACTTCCTGCCGAGTCAAACCCTCAATAACTTAAGACACCATTAAGTTAGGATGGCATTAGGGTTAGCAAACAGTTGCTTCTTTTCACACCCAGCAGTTACAGAGCATCATTTGCATTCATTAGGAGTGCATTTTTGTGACTCTTTATCTTCTAAATCTGCTAAATGCCCCATTAATGTTCATAAGATAGTTGCTAGCTGTGTCTGTCTGCCGTTTGGTGCTGAGCAGGTAGTGAGCAATCCGGTTTTTAGAGCTTCATCTATGAAAACAGCAGTCTGTTGTGGCCAAATAGAAAGCTGAGAGAGTGAACCAAAACAGTAAAGCTGCAGGCCGCACTAAACAATGAGCTGAAAAACGCTGTAAAGCCGAGGGGAGCTGCAGATTTAAGTGATAATTCTCTTGAGGTTCATCATTATGAGCGACCACTTTCATATTGTTGTGCTGGTTTCACATTGTCATTTGATACATTATTATGAAAATATCAATATGGCTGCTTTAAAGCAACAGTCTGCTTTGTGTTTATTTGACACAGGAGAAAAATGTGGTCCTCCTTGCACCACTGATCAATTCACCTGCGCAAATGGCTGCTGTCTGGATCCGGGCCTGGAGTGTGACTCAAAACAACAATGTAGCGACGGATCTGATGAGCAGAATTGCAAAGACTGTGAGCATTGACTATACAAACTAGTCTTCATTTTCATACATGCTCTTGGAATTATAAATACAGCATTGAAATAATACTGATAACGTGACACACTAACTTGAATTGTTCTGTGTGCCTTTTAGTGGAGAGCACCTTTGATAACCTGCTGAAGATTCCACTGAATGAACAAAAAGGTGATTTGAACTTTGTCTCTTTTTGTTTTGTGCTTCCTAAACTTTTGGGTATGATCATTTCACTTAGAATTAGTTTGAATTGTTAAACACACCTTTGCCATCTGTTAATACTCCACTACCTACAATCTCACCCCACCTGCTCATTTATTGTCGTTCACAGTGCGCTGCACAGAGATTCCTGACACAGGAAACTGCAGGGACAGTATCACCAAGTGGTACTACAACCCGGTCTCTAAGACATGCAACCGCTTCAACTATGGCGGCTGCCTAGGGAATGAGAACCGATTTGAAAATGAGGAGTCCTGTATGAAACTTTGCAAAGGGGTAACAGGTGGGTTCTTAAATGTTTGCATTTTAAGTATGTTTGCGTCCTGGTAAATTAACATCCTATTTGTACTCTGGAAATATACTGTACTGTACTATGCTATACTACTGTAATACTTCAACGTATCAATTTAAAGAGGAACAGTATGTAAAATATGCAATATATAGTAAAGTATGAAAATGAAAACTATCTCAGCATGTCAAGTTAGAAATAGGTGTGGTTGCAATAGACTATAAAATATGGATGTCATTTCTGTGACGTCACTCATAGGTTTCTGAAGAGCTGTTTTAAAGCTCAAAGGTAGCTAAAAGGTAGTTCTGCCTACTGGCTAATCTAAAAATCAGCAAAGACGTGGATCATCCGCAGAGCTGAGGTGGGCCGAATGACATCTGGGTGCTCAGACAAGCCATCTGTAACAGCAACTATCTGTTAATCAAAGTGGCCGCGCAGTTAACTTTAAGCCTTAATATAATTTAAACAGGTGGGTTAAAAAAATTCAGTCTCAGTACACTTGTCATGAACGGGGAAATTAGCTATAGAGACCAAAATGTTTTGTTTTTTTTTGTACCAGGCCGTAAACATGTTTATTTCTGCTGTGAAGTTGGACATTTCAATATGAGGGCTTATGTTGTTCTTTAGCCAGCCTTAAGTGGCTGTTCAGGGAGCTGCAGCTTTTGGCACTTCATGTTGGTTGCCACATGCTCTTCATCTCTGTTTGAGGCTAGCAGCTTGAGGCCTAATTAGCCACTACTAGCATAAGTGACCAAAATTGTTATTTCTGGCTTAATTTCCCTCTGTCGCAGAGCGCAAAATGATGTTTAAAGAATTCTTCTTGTATGTCATGTACCACACAAATGTTCTAAAACTATATCATGCCTTTTTCTTTATTTCAGAAGATGACGTGTTTGCAAGAAGAAAGGAATTTGAACGAAGAGTGTCCGAAAGCCAGACAGGTATATTCAGTCTAGACTGAAAAAAATTCACATTTACTTAAAAAAAAAAATGAAAGCTGAGCTCCATCACCTTTGACTTCCACATCCTTGCTGTTCAGTAATGTTGTCAAAGCTTCATTCTATAAGCATTCACTAAGCATTTGAGTTGGTGAGCTTTCTCAGCTTTGCAGCCTTTCATGTACTGTCTTTAAGTGACCATTCACCAATTAACCTTTTAAATGTGTTTCAATTAATTTAACAGGTATTATAGCAATAGCTGTCGTTCTGGGTCTAGCTATCCTTATCCTACTTGGCATCCTGCTGTACTGCTGCATGAAGGGAAAGAAGAAGTCTTCACAACACCAACGGGTGCCTGTCAACACTGTCCCGGTCACCTTTGAGGACAGAGAGCGTCTGGTCTACAACAGCACAACCAAGCCCATCTGATCCCTCAGTTCTCACCTTTGACCCCTGTCCAGGTGAATGATGCTGATTACTGGAACTCTTTTGTACCACTGAACAAACTCAGATTGAGGAGAAAGGAAACTGTGTTTGTTGACTGCTGGAGGGCATCTGTCTGTAGTCTCTCCAGATATATAGATATATTTTAAGGGTGAAGGCAGAACATCCTCAGTGATAAATGTGATGTCTACTGATTTGACTTTTAGCTTGTTTTTAATGCAGTGCTCTGTTAAAATGAGTTGTTGGAAGTCAGTTTGTACTCAGGTTAAAAGGGAAGGAGTTTTATTAGCATGGAGGTAGATTACCACTAGATATCTTCCCATGAGACCAGTTAAACTTTGTAAATATTTTCTACTTCACTGTACTTCCTTCTATTACGTGATTAGACATTTGTAGTGAACAGCTCTTTTTTAAATAAAGTGAGTTTTTAATGTCCAGCTCTTATCAGTAGGTCCACGTTGATGTATTACTTCAAAGTAAGAGTCTAAATTCCTGTCTCACTACTTAAAACTGAACTCTGGGAAAATTTTGTGGATATGTAATGTAGTATGGTGATCCCGTCAACTTCTTGAACTCCTGCCACACCAGCTTCTTCAGCTTCTTCTCTGTAAGATTTAATTCTATCCTGTTTATACGCTGTTGTTACATTGGATTATACATACATGTTTAATGTACATAACCTTAGAATTTTGAGAAAGTAATATTTTACATTAGGTTATTTTTTGTCAGTGAATTCTTAAGTGTTTTTAGGACAAACACGTTGTTGATGAAGCTTTTTAGTCTTTGTACGTATCTCCTGAACCTGTAGTTTGCTGTAACTTTGGCAGTTATCAGAGTGTTTATACAGAATAAAAATATTAACTCATGAAGTACTTAGGATTGTTTTTTGTCTTACAAAAGAAGATGCTAACTTGTTTGAGCATGTTTGAAAGTGTTCAGTTTATACACGTCTGTCTTATTCTGTATGAGACACATACATTATTCAGTTTATGCCCATTTTTAAAATGTAATTAATTAAATTTCCTTATGTTGTCATCATGTATTTGTAATACTTTTTTAGTCTCACTACATTTTGTGGGTTCTACTTTTTATGTAGCCAGTACTTCACATATTACTTACTTTTTCCTATATTCAAACAAAATGTGATATTTGCCTTCCAGACAGTTAACATATCCTCCGGTTCTCATCTAAACACTCTTGACCTTGGGGACTTTAGTGTCTGATAACCTGCTGGAGCTTGCGATGCCACTTCTGGATGACCTGAACTTTCAACCTCTGTTCAACTGTTGCATTCAAAAATGACTGATGTTATCACAGCAAAATATGTATGACAGAGATAAGACAGACAAGAACATGTCTGTTGAACATGCTAAATACACACCAGAGATATACAACATAAGCAAATAGTCACACAGGTGAATTTTATTTTACTTTCTAGCAAACTCACTCAAACGCCTAGCTTACCAATACAAATGGTCTACTGGTAATTCATGTCACCAAAGACTTGTCCTTTCAGAAATTAATAAAAGTATTTATGCTGGAGAAATCTGTCTGTGTACTGAACCCCATACAGACGAGTCTGCAGCAGGTTTAACTTAAAGGTTCAACGTGTAAGATTTAGTTATATATTTAAAGATAGTTTCATTACAGAATATGGCAAAAGAAAAGAATATGATATTCATTACTATGCTTTCATTGATGATGTCCGTCGTGGTTATACTGTGGCTCAGAATGGACAAACTGAATACTGGTTCTAGATTTGATGTTGTGCATTTCGTGCATGTTCCGTGCTCACCATAGTTTCTCCCTCACACTAGGAAGAAGAATGTGCAACAGGGTTTTGTAATCAGCAACTATATTGTACACACTGGTCCTTGAAGCTTTAGTGACATCAGTTAGTGACATTTAGGTGATCTCTATGACCGTGTTTCACAAACGTTTTACACTGCATACCACCTCAGAAAATATTAGACTTTCAAAGTACCACCATTATGACATATTTTAAAATACAGTAGTGTAGACTCTTTTCAGCTGCAGACAGTTTACACATGAGGCAGGTTTGTTACTAATGGGAAATTATATATTGTTGACTGTTGAATCCTTAATGAAACCGGTTCAAGAACCAGAGCTAATATGTTGGAGAGCAGTTCTCCTGATTCGCACTTCTATTCCTGATTTTTCCCATTTGGAGCCACGATTACAGAGTTTTTGAACCGCTTATTTCACCTCCACTTACTATCTTTTTGTCACATCTGAGCTCTTGTATACGTGCAATGGGCAAGAACGTGACTATGTAACAGAATATTGAAATCAAATCAAATTTCAGGAAAAGCAAAAAACTTATTTTAAATTACATGCCAGCGATCCCATAGTTTATTTTCATTAGAAATTCTGTAGTATTTTGATGTTTTTAAATGAATTTATTTCATTTTTGAAAAATATTTCAGAGGTTGATTCAAGTACCACTACAGGAAGGTCACAGACCAACAGTGGTACTCATACCATATTTGAGAAACAGTGCTCTAGGACAAAGCAGCTGGGTTTATACTAAACCATGGGTGCAGTTTAAAATTAAGTGACTTGAGGATACGACAGTAGGGTATCTTGAGCTTATTCCAGACAACACAGGTGCTCTTTGCTTGTATTCTTTTTCTTGTATTATATTGTTTTACAATAATATACCTATGCCTGATGTAGAGTTTTATTATTTCTGAAAAAGGAATATTTCTGAGTTGTTTTTCTCAAAGTTTTAAAAATACAGTTACTGATATTTAAGATTGTTCAACTTTCAGACATGCACCAACTGTATTGCCTATGTTACCCATGTTTTAAAACAGATTGTAAATATATTTATATTGTTTATATTTTTTAATACTTGATTTTTTAATCTTCCTTATATTTTAACTTAATGTTTGTTTGTTTGTTATGCACCGATAACACTATGATAAATTTCTGGTATGTGAAAACCTACCTACCAATAAACCTCATTCTGATCTAATTGCCATCGTAAATGGGTATTGCCCTTTACTACCAGCAGATGGCGATGTTGTTTATGAGATATTCAAGTCAGCAGCATTGTGCAGATATATCTGATGAATATGGGCTAAACAAACTATGTCTTTGATTCTAAAATCTTTGTCTTATTTAGAATCACTAGTGACGCACATCTCTTGCTTTTGAACATATATTCAAGGAAATAAAGGTGCAGATAGTACTGGAGCAAGTTAATCCCACAAAGACATGTATCTGACAATAAGAGCTGTATTTTCACGTGTTGACTCTTTGAGTAAAGTCGTGCAGCATATTGTTTTCTTCACAGCCCGTATGGAGACAGAGGGGGGGGTTGTGCAAAGCAAGAGCGCCCCTCTCTATTTAATCAGCCAGACATAAATTAGCACCCACCCAATTGACTCACTGAAGCCATCCTTTGTGAGCCCCCCCAAGTCTACTGACCCGACCGTCATAAATGTAATTGGCAGGGTTACAATTTGTTATGTCCTTTCACCGGCCTGTCATTGGTTTGCATATAGATAACTTGAGTGGAAGAAGAAATGCAGTGTATTTCTTTTCTGGGAAAAACATTATGTTTGTTTGCCTAATTCTTAAACTATCTCTGCCTTAGAGTTGTGACGTTCACGAACGAACCGAATCTTTTGACCGGCTCATTAACATGAACGATGGGAACCGAGTCGCGTTTAGTTGGGAGCCGTTCTTTTTTTTCTCTCTCCCTGAGTTCACACCTATGGTTCACACAGATGCTCACACAAGCTCCTCCTTGCTCCTCCACTGAGTGAGACGGAGAGAGCATGGGGAGGAGACAACTCATGCAATATCTGCATATTATGCAGGTATTGCATGAGTTGTGCACGCTCCTTTCACGTGAGTGCCTCAGTAAAAAAATCGGCAGTGCAGTCAACAGCAGCCTGAAGGAGGGGGAGGACCGTCTGTCGTCGTTCTGCAAAATGAGCCAAAGAAAAAGGAGCAGCATTTGGATGCATTTGGAACTTCATTGTAGCCTGCTTTGTTTTTTTATTGTGTATTTATAGGTGTTTAGGTGTTGCATGATTAACATAAGTCAAAGTAGTTTTACACACATACACACACTTTATACAAAGGGTAAATAGTGATCTCACTGTCAACTCAGAGGAATATGGCAGTGGAATATTTACAATGAATCCATATCAGACTTTAAAATCTTGTCCACACATGTCAAATGAAGCTATAATCAATATTTCAGAATAATTCAAACTCAAATATTGGTGGGAAATCTGAGTTCGAAATTATTCTGATCCAAATCTCAGCCCATCATTCCTCCCTGTGATTATTTCCAGGATAAAATGAATTAACCCCAGGCTGGCTTCTTAAAAGTGAATAAATATAAAAATGAGCCAAATGAGCCAGTCTTTTGAATGGCTCTTTGAAATGAACGGATCCCAAAGATCCGGCTCCCTCCAAAGAGCCATAAATCCCATCTCTACAAACTATGCAGCCCAGATGTTAAGATGTGGGAACACCTCTGACACTCACCAAACAGACACAGGCCTGTCAAAAACAGGCGGTCCTTTGGTGCATTCACTTGCTCCTTGTAAATTAGAAAGATTAAAAATAGTGGACTTAATAGTTTTCTCCCCGTTCTCAAAAATAAACTTTTTACTTAATGGAAGCTCTATCAGATGGAGCACATTACATATTTATTAAGACTCCAAAAATCCATCTTTAACAAACGGTGGAGTCCTGTCATGGCTTTATTAATACAATGAGATGTATTAGACAATGATGGTTAGCCTCCATCCTCACTCTTATATCCCTCTTTTTATACACACTTCACACAATGCCTCATTGCTTTTTAGAGTAAGTATTGTCTGTCTCTATGCTATATCACCCTATGGAGTGGGCAATTATGATCTGGGTTTGGTTACTTGTTTGTATGTGTTTTGTGTGTGTGTGTGTGTGTGTGTGTGTGTGTGTTTGTCTTATTCGCTTATAACTTAACTATAATTTGTACAAATGTTGTCTACAGCTGGAAAGTGGGGGGAAATGTAGATGCTACACTGTCGATGATGAAAACTAATTTAAAAAAAAAGTAAAAATAAAATAAAATAAACTTTTTCAAACAACAAAATGCCACTGCAATATGATAAGGTGTCGCAATAATGGAGTGATAAAATACATCATTTTTATGAGATTCACATTCTCGATGTAGTGGTTTGGCTTCGTAGTTGCTATATGTCCTACAGATCTTGAACGCAGCATGAGTACTTCACTGTTCTTCAAAGATGCAGCAGTGTTTGGTGGTCGGGGACGCAGTGTGAGCTCATAACCTGCTCTGGGATGTATGTGTGTGTGTGTGTGTGTGAGAGAGAGAGCGAGAGAGCGACTTTTAACATGTGAAAAGAAGAAACTAACGGAGTAACTTTTAAGATTTTCATCAAGAAACGACAGATAAACGTTGTCTGGTCTTCGCTGAGGACAGCAGCCGTTGGAGGGAAAGAAGTTGGCGAAATCGGTACGTTGACGTTACGTACTTTTGACAACTTCACCAAATCTAAGCTAACTCAACGTTTGCTTAAATATAACCAGTTTACATGTCACCATTCTGCTGTGGTTATTCATATCTTTTGTAAAATGGATATTTTATTTGCATTGTTGGTTTGAGCTGTCGTTAAAAGAACGAAGGGATTTGAATCTAACAGTTTATCATCGCTCCATCTCAGCAAAACACGCGTGAAAGTTACAAAACATCTGCATGTGTGTATGTTCTTCATTATGAGTGATGTCAAAACACTTTCCTCATAATGAGCTCCCTTTGTCCTTAACGTTGCACAACTTACAGTTTTTTAAATGCATTTTCGCTTCATGTAATGTCACATCCTCCACGCTATAAGCCCCGGAAGGTGCTTGAGTTTCAGTCAGATAACACATGTTTGTCTTTGAAACAAAACCCTCTCAGTTGAGTGAACTTTGATCAGCTGCTGGAGTTGTTTTGTTTTTTGTTTTTTTTAAAGGGGATGAGATTTTTCCACATGAGCATTGATGACTTGTGACACAAACTAACCTGCCTGCTGCTGTTGAATCATTTGCCATTTCCTCTTTCCCTGCATCCCATTCCCACCCCCTATGGTGCCCATTACTTGGCCCCCTTTGCAAACCTAATTGTTTTTTCTAATGAGCACCCCATTGAGACACAGTGAGGTTTTAAATGCGAGCTGTTCATAGGTCAATGACTTTCCCCACAAGCAGCTGAAGAAGAATGGGACAAAATCAATCAGTTACCAGAGAAAAGTTCCATTTTTCTACTCCTTTGACCCCACTTGACCTTTCAGACAATAAAGTCTCAACATCATTTTAGATAAATGTAGCCTCGATGCGATAAACAGAGCTCTCTTCCAGGTGGTCCAGACAGGAAACTGCTCAAGTGTATCTTGGATCTCAGAGTTGGCTCTTTATTTCGTCTTCCCCAGTCTTGGTATGCTGCAGCTGTGATAAAATTACCAGAGGGTGGTGGTTTCTTCTGCAGAGATCTTGTAAGTAAAAAAAAAAAAAAACAGCGTCTGGGCTTTTCATCAGCCACCATCTTTATTACTCAGTGCTTCGACACGTATTTGATGATGCTTAGGATAGACCTGTATCTCCACGGAGATCATAAAGTTCCAGCTTTTGCAAGCTACAGATAGGATTGTGCCGTGAGAGTTAAAGGTCGACTTTAAACAAGACCTGACAACTTTGTGTTTGTTTGAGGGAAAAGAGGAGAGCGTGTGTGCGATAAGTGATTTAGCATTCCAGACACCCATGGGAGTCCTGGCTCTGTGTGTTTTTGTCGTTACGAAGGGCACGAGGGAGCTTTTCGCCTGCATATGTGGTGTAATGCACCTTTAAATGGACACACTCCAATTCTATTTGAATGCCTAGACCGTCTAATTTTACCCAGCACTTCAAACACTGCAGAACATTATGGATGACTACTTACCGCACCACTTTCTACTGGTTGTCTATTACTTATTATGTCAAAGAAGTGGAGGTGTTCACTTGCGATTTTCAAGTTAAGATGGCACTTGCTAACTTCACTTGTATTCTGTGGTTAAAGGTCATTGATGGGGAGGTGAAAATTGCTGTTTCTTCTTTCTCAGCACAGCAGGGAATGATTATTCTCCCATTAAGGGCTATTTTGGCCAGGGTGTACGTGCACCATATGGGCAAAACTCCTCACAGTGCCCTGCGGGTGTTCATTGGGATGGATCACTTATCGCCACATCTAAGCAGCATGCTCTGAAAACGCAGTGGACAAAAATAAGAAGCTCATATGTTGCGCGTCTGTGGGAAGTCGCGGGTTTGGGAAGCACTTTTGTGAAAAGCTGTGGACTTGATTGAGATGAGGAGAGAGGGTAAGGGTGTATTGTTTTCCCCCATTGAATGAAAAGCTGTTAGTCTCTTAAGGCCTGTGTGTCAGGGGACAAACTGCAGGAGTAATGTGGGAAAGAGGGCACTCAGAAAGGCTGTTTGTCAGGGGATATTTTCTGCTGGGGTAGACAAGGTTAGAGGGTGAGAGAAAGGTCTTGCAAGATAAACATGGCACCAATGGTGAAATAATAAAGACTCTCTGTCTCGGTTAGCCTGTAGGACCTTGGACCTCTGCTTGCCATGCCAGGTTTGATTTTTATTTGTTCTGAACGTAAACATCCGTCCTGACTGATGGTGTCTCAAGAAAACCCACACCGCCGTGTCTGACTAGAGACATCCCAGGAGGCTTATGTCATACCTCCAGATTCATGTGGGCCTTGTTTGGGCAGACGGTGAATGCAGTGTGATGCGGTAGGTCTCCGACTGTGAGAGAGAAGCGCAGTAGGAATTCTCTGGGACTATTTTTAGCTTCTCCTCTCATCAACTTGTTCCGCACGTGGAAATAAACATTTTGTGCAGTTAATTGTTGCACAAACGGCTGATTTAAGTTGGATTCAGAAGCTTGATTCGACCTGTATGTAGTCAGTTGTGAGCATCCTCAGTGAGCAGTGGGTCAGCTGGAGGATGGGAGTCTTCTTTGGAGACTCCACAGGCAGAATGCGTTAATTGGCAGCAATCTTGGCATCCAATAAAGCGTATTGGCAAAGTGTTATGTCACATATTCACTGACTTGTCTGTGCCCCCTGTAACGTTTCCTGAAGGGACAGAGAAAGTGAGCAGAAGTCTTGTTTTCCTTTGGCTTCCTCTCTAGACGTGTTTAGTGGTTTCACTTCTCTCATAACCTTGACAGGCTGTCTGTGGTGAAAAATGCTCCAGATAGTCATCATCCCCCGAGGACCCTTTTCCCTTTAACACATTAGGCCAGAGGTCTTACTTCAAGGTACGTTTTTCTGCTCGTATTGTCACAGAGCAAGGTTTTTAACACATTTGTGATGGTGACTCAGTATAAACTTTCTCTTTATTTACAAGAGCTCTGTTTTTTGCCAGCAGCTGCCCCTCTTAATCATCTGTTTGTTGTGTTTTAAAGCAAGGAATTCAGGCTTGGATCAGTGCAAAGCTCGGCGATTAGGAAGAACAAGGAAGTTTATCAGCCCATCTGAAAAAGTGATCCATCGCAGGTCTTTCTTTTAATAACCATCAGATTGGCTCTTGTAGCATCTGTCTTCAATTAAGGGGCAAGTTGCAGATTCCCATGCGGGAGGTTCATGCTGCGGGTAATTCAGTCATCAGCTGTGGGAACCAAATGCTCTCCATTTGTGTGAAATGGCAGCTAGTCTGAGCACAGGTGGCCAGCTTGGCATGAATGTTGGCCTTTATGTAGTGTTTTCTTTAGGATTTGAAATTTGGCCATGCCCCCTCCCTAGGAAAACAAGGATTTGGAATTGCCATATGTCAGCAAACAGGAGGTGAAAGTTAATGAGTTATGATTGTTGAATTCTGTCCAGATGTGTTATGATTGTGGGTTACACCGTTTTACCATGTCCTACTAGACAATAAACATTTTCACTTTGGCTACCCCAAACCATTGAAACCATAAGACATTAGAATCACTTCTTTAAGACCCAGACGTCAATATTATGGATTTTGAACCTATTATTCATAGTCTAGCCTCTCATTGACCAAAGACAGATTAGCATAGTTTTGGCCTGGTCATTAAGCGGGGTGAGCTCATAGGTCACGGTAGGTGGGATTATCAAAGGATTTTATTAGTTCGCTGTTCACTAAGACAAGTTCAAAGCCAGCCACTCGACATGAATACTACTACAGCAGGTTACATAAACTAAACCTCCACTTGAAAAATCACTTGGCCAGGCTTGGTCAAAGGCTGTTTGAGGAGGCTTCACTCTTAAAGAATGTCATTGTAGTAGTGCTGCATTGACTGAGCATAACTTTGTGTGGCTTACAGCGTTTGTTATGGTCTTTCCTCTCGAAGATGCAACAAGATTATTGATGTCAGATTTACGTTGAAGGGAAGGCACAACAGATGTCAAGAAGATCACACGGTGAAAATTAAGTCAGTTTGTGATTTTTTTTTTTTTTTTTTTTTTTTTTGTAGCTAACGCTCTTCTTCTTCTTCTTCACCTTTGCAAATCAGTAGATTATCTTGAAAACATTGAACATGTGCTTGCATGTGTGTCCTTGTGCGTCACAAGAACGTGGACCCACTCATGAAAACAGTGGTTTGCTGTGCGGCTAATAGTCAAAACTGTACAGGGTATCTTTTAAGTAAATAAGTCAAACATATTTGCTTTGTGAGTCCAAAAAAGAACCAACTTTTCTGTCTTTTTCCTCTATTCAATTGTTGTGCTTTACTGTAGAACGAGCAGAGCATAAAAATAGTTTTATGGCTGCTGACTTTCTTGTCCAGGCTGCAGCTGCAGGGACCCTACAGTGAAGCAATGATCTTAATGTGTGTGATCCAGCTCTGTGATTTTTCTCCTTGCATTCCTGCACATCTTAATTGGCGAAGCTCCTGGCAGCGGACTCAGTTTGGCCTCGGCTGGCCTGGCTGTCAGCTCGGCAGAGTGGCCAGCAAAACGCACAGGGAACAATGCCCATCCTAATCCCAGAAGAATTCCAGCTCTTCTGATCTAGCTAGCCCGAGAATGTGATGTTTTAAAGGCCCGAGGCCCACCAGGAATCACAGGGAGACGTTCTCATGCACAGTCTTCCATGTTAATTCGTTATAAGGAGACAGAGAGGCAGTGATGTGAGAAACTGGCAGCACTGTGGCTCAGAGGGGACGTACCTCATCATTAACAGCACCGCAGCCTGACATGAGGGATTAGAAAAATACATGCCACCAGGGGTGAACCTGTGATCTCACGGGACGGTTACACTGATAATGAGATAACTTGTTTTGATGTAACATGGATTTGTTTGTAACATTTATTAAACACATTCATAAAATCAGGTTAATATAAAAAAATAAAAGAATATCTTGTTTTTGTTGCCCATTTCTTTCTCAAGTAATCTTATAGCAGACGTGATATTTCTTTTTGTAAAGCTATTTGGAATGCTGACTTTAAAGTACACCTCACTTAAAGATGTATAATTGATTGTAGCTCAAATGTAAAATCCTTTAATGTTTACTCTGTCGCTCCTAAATCTCCTGAGTGTACATTCATGTTGAGTCAGACTGTTGCCATTTCAGCCCCCTCCTGCCCTTTCTCTCCTGATTAGCATGAGCTCATATCAGAGTTTCCTCTACTGTGCATACCTCAGCGCCCCGGCTTTACTGTATATTAGCAAATGGCTGGCATGAGCCAACGCAGAGCAGCGAGCAGGGGAATGGGAAGAATTTCCTTTTTATATAAGACCTGAATAGGCAGAAGCTTGTTTGGCTTCAGTGAGCTAGGCAAGTAGAGAAAACACGGTGTACTTGACAAAAGAATCAAAAGACTAACATAAAGTTTTTTTTTAATTTTTTTTTATGAGAACCCACAAAGAATGGTAAAAACACTGCCATACTATGTGTATGTATGCTGTAAGCCCTGACGTGAAGTGCCTGGATTCTGTTTGACCCTTCATGTTTTGTTTCGCCAGCTCCAGAGGCCTGTGTGCCATGCCAGAGGGGTCCCATTCTGCTCTCCAACAGGGCCCAATGGGGGAAGGTAAGTTCAGTGCAGTTATATTCTACATGACCTGTAATTACTGCGTATGAATTGACCAGTCGTATGACATGTAGTCTTTAATAAGTCTGGTTATTCCTCATGGTATATCTGGTTACTCAGGACAGCGTGCTAACATAACATAGAAGTACAGCAGAGGTGAATGGAAAAATGCTTGAAATGGAAGAATAGAGGAAATGTCGAGGCTTGAGAGGCAGAGCTGAGAGAGAGCAATGAACTTCCCTCCTACAGTCCAGACTGGCAGAGAGGCTCTTTGTGTGGCTGTGGAGCTCGTCCAAACTCCTTTCATACAGCTGAAACCCCCGAACACTCGCACATCAAACCAGAATATGTCAGAATCACACACGGGTTGGTGTAGCCAGCGGTGCTGACCTTGTTTGCTGGGGGCCACTCAAATTACATATTATTTTAGTGTTCATTATCTTGAGTCACAGAGCCACGGCATTGACACAGGGCCTCTTTGTATCTGTTTGCCTGCTCTGTCCCTCAACCCCCTCACCGTCCCCCCTCCACGCCTCCTCTCTTCTCTACTGAACACATTTGGCGCTGGGCTTCCACTTTGGCTGAAGAATACCAGTGTGTCAATGGTTCCCTTTTTCCTCTGCGCCTGTCCCTTTGGTTCAGCTTTGGCCAGAAGGAGGCCTTTGGCTGAGGGAGACGTGTGCCGCCCTCATGAAAATTTGTGTCTCTATTTCCTCAAAAGGCCACTCTGCACGTTCTCACAGCTCATTTTGCAGCTCAGATGTCCAGTGCGAAAGCATCTTGGCGTGACAGAACACCCACTTGCAGCTGAAACATTCTCAGACAAATGATATTTGCAGTTAAAGTGTGACTGGCCTTGCTCCCCTGCTGCGGATGGATGGCTGGTAATTAAGGGGCAGGGCTGCTGGTAATGCGTTATCTGTGTGAGGCGATGATTGGACGTGGTTAACAGGCAGGAGGAATGCACATGGTGAAAGGAAGCCCTCTTTTTGGTCAAGGTAAACAATAAAAAAGGTTGTGGTGACTAACCAGGTCCAAATCTTCTGAATGGTTGAAGTGTTTTGAAGTGAAAAGAAGCTGTGGCACCCTGTATTATCCAGACAAAATCAGCTTAAGGAAAATATTTCAGCTCTGCTCCCAGATGTTCTTTTCAGCTGTTGAAAGGTTTTGTTGTCTTTCTGCACTTTGAATTCCCCTTTCCAGAAGAACTGGATGACAGGAACATACACAAGATCCCTCATAATTTCCACCTGAAGCTAAAGGTTCATTGCCATGGTGGTATGTGTTAACCAGCATATTATAATCCTTATATAACACATGTGAAAGGTATCAGGTTAAAATGTCCACCCGCCTGTCAATCCGACGACAGTGGCTCAGCAGACCTGAGGCAGCGTGAAGCATCTCTTTCAAAGATAAGAGTTCCCTCTGACCTACTTAACCCCCAGGCAGGAATGTAGCTGTGTGTGCAGAATGTACAGCTTTAAAGGGTTTTTTGAGGGGGCACAGGCGGCTCATCTCCATTCACCACAGCTTTTCCAGACCAGTGGGCATAGGGTTGTGGACGTAGATATATGATGGCAGGGATGACTGCGTCTCAGAGTGAGCTTGTCAATGGAGCTCCTGGACTGGAACTCTTTCTCTGCTTAATTGTCTGTGGCGTTAATCACTGGGCGGCCTCAGGTGAGACTGCAGCAACTCCTGTTTTTCAAAGTCATGCACACTCCTGACAGCTCCTTATCCTGTATGTCAACAACATCTTACTAGTTTTGGATAAGTGAGTTTAAATCATTATATAACACAGCTACATTCACTGTATTTCATTTCATTGTTTTGCTCAGACTCCCGTACTCCTCACAAAAGAATTTATTTCAATGTAAATTATTTTACAGCCTCGTACAATGACATTCCTCCTAAAGAGCTCTTCCGCCAGATTACACACATTAGTTACAGGCTCCCTGCTCTGGGTTTCCTCTTAGATGGCTTCTTAGAAACTCATTTGAATCAATAAAACACTTTATCAGCTTCCTCCAGAACACTTAACATTCAGCTGGAGATTTGTAATCAGACATGCAGTGCGACGCAATATTTAAGTGACACGGAAGAAGTGACGGCAAACACAATAGCATAGCGGCTTAGTAATGTTAATTATATGTTATTGTGAAGTCTTATGTAATTTATGCTGGCTCTTGTAATTTATTCCAGCACGACAAAACATATCTGTACACAAATGACAAGTATGGAAGTGACAAAGCAAACTGTCAAATTCCTCATTTGACTGCTGTGTATAAGTGTTAGTGAGGCCTAAACTAGAGGATAAACAGCATCACGCCCTTTTATAACACTTAATGTGATAAACAGCTTAATGTGAAGTAAGGGAAGTTCCTCCCTGAACTTCTCCCCTCCACACCTCACACAGCTGTTCTGCCACCAGCCTGTGCGGACTCTGCAGAGAGGCGCTAAGAGGACAGCTCTTTGGTTGTAGACAATCAAACTGGTGGTGAAGTTTACAATGGACTCACACCTCCAGGGCCCAGATGGTGTGTGATGTCCAGAGGAAATGCAGAGTTTTGAATAGATCCAAAGCTGCCTGTGTGATAGGGCCTGAAGGGCTCTTAAAGGGGGGGGGCTTGTTAGTGGAGGAGTTTCCTAAGTGGATCATCACATGCCTATGCACTGAGGTTTGCTGGCACAGCTGGATCCTTTAAGAGCCATGGTCGAGCACAGCAGAGGTTTAAAAGGATTAAATTTGAGCTGTTTGGGGGAGTTTTGTCCTATTTACTTTGAGAATCATGCCTCTCTGAAATGTGTCACTCTTCAGTGTCATTCTCCGAGTGATGTTGTCCTTTCCTCCATCCAGTATTTTGCTGTAGTTACATCTTTTACTATCATGGTTGTGCAAGGTTTACACAAGCATTTGAAGAATCTAAAGCATCTAACAAAAACATTGTGATGTTTAACTATGCTCAGTAAATGTGTGAAATTTGTAGACTACACAAAGCACAGTTAGTTTCACTTTTAAACTCCAGAATTCCCCCAAAACGTCCCAGCATAATGTTTTGACCTTGACTGTCGGTGAGGAATGCAGGTTCGGTTTGTGTGTGTGTACTCAGCCTCTGTTGTCTGCTGCGGTTTATTTACCGACCTTCAGGATAATTATTAACATAGCATTAAAACCTTCTTGTGAGGCCAAACACAGGTATGAATCAAACTATGTTGTACGTATGAAGGACTTTTTGAAGCAAAAAACCCTTGAAGTGACCTAAATTCTTTCCTCAATCTAGGCATAAGAAATCAATCCAGGCCATCAGTTTCAGTGTCTAATCTCCAGCGTTCTGACTCATGCTGTTTGATAATGGTCTCTGAACACTCGGGGGCTTAATCCCTGGAGGCACCCTTTATGCTTGTGCCTCCTGGCCTCCTGAGGGGCAGCCATTCACCGTTGCCAGGTGGGGGGGGGGGAGTTTTTCCCAAGGGGATCAGTGCCATACTACCTCCTCCCTGTCTCCCAACAGCCACCGGGGGAGGAGTTGAGTACCAGAGGTTGTGGAGGGGTGTTGAAGATGGAAATTCAGAGTGGATCTTGAGGGGCGGAAGGGCTTTATTAAGATGTGCTGCAAAACATGAGTCTTTCTTTATCCCCCAAAGGAAACAGGGTCACACACTGAAAGAGTTAGCAGATTAGCCATCAACTCAAGAGCTGGTTTGAAGTTGTTGGGTTTTTTTTTTCTTCCTTGTGAGTGAACATACTAATCAACCAATTAGGAACAAGGATTTTCCACCTTGTTACATGCTTTTAATGTGGGAGGTGAAAGTTCTCTTTATGACCGGTGGGAATCTCAAAAAAATAGTTAACAAAAACATGTGGAAACACAGCAAGAATGTGCTTTGAGCATGTTTTTTTGCAAGGAAGATAAAGCTATGTCGCAATAAATGTCGTAAATGTTACTGAGGGGAATTAAGCTGTAGATGCATCACAAGTTACCAGCACTTGTTAAAAAGGGTTTTGTCCTAAGGGGATTGAAGTAATGTATCAAGCTGCGAAAACAGTGCCAGGTACCCAGGAAACAACCTCCTCCTGGATGATCTACCTACATGACTCAGAGTGATGAAACTGAGCCCTGAAATTACCAATATTTCACAGTTTTATTGCTTATGCAGTTGTATAGTTAAACTGGTGTGTCAGAGAAATATCACACGGTGGCCTAAGATGTGATTCATTCTACGTTGGGTTCAAATTTATCACTCTGATACATGAGTCAGTGTGAATCAAGCAGGAGTGGCTGTGTGAAGGGTTACTAACAGATCAGGCAGGGGCTTGTTCTTTTGAGTAGGATGTTTTGTCTGCAGTGACGTCACTCTTACTCTTACTGTTTGTTTTTATATATTTAGTAAAATTCTGAACGCTGACATAAAGACAGACTTGCCTCAGGCAGCAAAATATTTAGTGGAGTGGAGTTTCTTTCCGCAGAGCCTCTGTTATCTGCTATCATTTTTCCAGTAGAGATAGAAAGTCAGCCATTTTCTGATGCTAAGAGCTCAGTCAGCTTTAGAATAAGCATTTGCATGATGGACATAGACACAGGCTATGTTGTTCCTGTTTCTTTGCCCCTGATTTGGTTAGAAAACAAAAGGCCACAAGGCAGACAGAATAGCACAGGAGGAACTTTAGCACAAACTCTGAGTTATATTTGGAGTTTCATAGGCAAATTCAGAATTGGGTTCTCCTGGAATAGTCATAAAGGTGTGTCTTTATCGTAGAGAGCTCCTCTTTATCTGTGTAGTGCACACTCATCGTTCCTCATATTAAAAGTCTCGTCACAGGAGCTGGAGGGAGGAAGGAGATGATGCTTTAGAAATCATCCAGGACTTTAACACCATGGTCTTTCAGGCTTCTTGCTTTGGTGGACGAATCTGGCTACTGTCGTGTTTTAAGGTAATAATGAGTGCTTTTATCATTATTTTTACTCTATTAAAAATAGTTTAAACATATGATCAGTTCAGCTTGACAGAGGTTATTATTATCTGTTGTTTATGGTGTCAACTTGTCCACAGGACACCATTGTGCACCATTATTTCTCAACGTTGTTGTTACCCTTGTTTGTTTCCTAATATCCTGAGCAATGTACTGTATACAAAGATCTTTTTACTGTCATCCTGTCATCATGGCATAACAGAAGTTGGATAACGTGGACAGGGCAGTTTTAGATTTAGATGTCTGAGAAAAGTATACTAGAGCATGTCCTGAGTTGAATTTGCATAGAGGCTGGTTTGCATGAACTGATGTGAAATGCAAGTCACAGGGTTTTGCAATCAACAACTAACGTCATAGCTGCGTGCTGTAGCTTATCATATTCTCAAAGAAGTTGGTAATGTTTAGTTAGAAAGCATGCCAAGATTCTTTTTACGCAAGCCTGAGAATATTCTTTTATAGAGGAATGCTTTGTGTGCCGTACGCCAACAACTTCAGAGAGACACAGACACAGATCATCTCTGTCGTACATATGTCTGTAGCCTTTTTAGAAAAGTTAATAACCAGGTGTTTGGGTATTCATTCCAGTGTATTCATCAGGCACTGCCTGTCATTCATATAACCATGATGTCAGAGGCGGACAAGTTTATGAACTGTCTGCACTGTTAACGGCATGATAAGCATGATAACCGAAATAGAAACAAGTGTAGACTTCGCATTATTAGTTCTAGACTGATTAGTCATCGAGCCCCTCGGTGAGTGAATGTCCTGTCTGCTTTAAACACTGAAACAGACTGAGGAATTTACCCTAAATCACCTATCATGTGTCTGACACTCATTTCTTTATCATTCATGCCCCTCACACTCACTGGTTTAATTATCAAGTAAATGGTCCCGGGCTGGAAAACTATCCTATTTGACTTTTTCTTAACATCCAAAATCACTTGTACAACTATTTGGTTACAGGTTGTATTACAGTCCGCCAGCACTGCATTAAAGTGAACCACTGTCCAGGGGATTTGGATTCAGGGAAGTAACAAAAGAGAAGAGGAAGGTCATGCTTGTAGCATCAACACACCTTTGTCTGTAAATGTTAACCTCGGCTTAACAGCCAGGAAACTGGAATTCAAAGAATTACAATGAGGGGTTTGGGAGGGTTTTTCTTTCTGAAATTCCAACCATTTTTAGCAACATTAGTAATCTGCTCACACACAAGCAGCTGATATAATATAGGCCTAATCCATTAAGAACCACACTACACTCACTAAACAGTCTTACTGTTGACTTTGTAGAAAAACTGCAGTAAGTTATTGAGGTTCTCTAAAATGTAGTCCAAATACTATGCTATCTCTCTCTCTGTGACTTGGTTAATGATTATGTCTGTGACTTAACAACTGTACTGATGCAGTGCTGAAACAAAGGAGAGTGTTGTGTTTTGTTGAGGTAGTATACTGAAATTGTGGTGTGTGTGTGAATGTGAAAATCCATGGCTTGGCTGAAATGGAAATTTGGTTGGGGACCATATACTTAGCTGAGGAACCATTCTGTGTAGGTTATGATTTAACAGGTCTGTCCACTGAGCTGTTGTGAAAGAAGTGGTGAAGATTTTTTTTTCTGAGTAGATACAAATATACTGCTTTCAAATTGTATGTATAAAGCTGTCATTCCCTCACAAGTGACCTGTGTGACCAATTTGAAGTCTTTGTAAATAAATGCACAGCTGAATCTGACTTTTACTTACAGGTGTTAAATGTCTATAAAGCTTTAAATCTTTAAAGAACAGTTGTCACTTATATGAACAGTAATTTAACGCTGACAGGTGAAGTGAGACTTCAAAAGTGTACGTTTGTGTGCAGATGATATATGTAGCTTTTTCTGCAGAAAACAGATGGTTTAGACTAGTGTGCGCTGTTCACTGCTGCCCCTGTTATGGTGGTTTCTTTTTATAGACCTTTCACTGCAGGAATTGCCAAAACATCATTGGCATTTGGGCTTTAAAGGATGAATTCCAAGAACTATTTTTCCTACTAATAAAGTTAATGGTAACAAATTTGCCCTTAAAGCAGTCAGAAAGCTGTGCTTATCTTTGATCAGTCTCGTTGCTGAAGGGAAAAGTGCTTGAATGTGACAAGGCGTTTAGTTTAACACGCATATTCATTTTTCCATTGTTAACCAGTGGCAGTGGCTGTTAACACAGTAGAGTCCTCAACAATTATGCCACCCACAGGCAAACAAACCATGACACAGCTGACACAAAGTAAGACAATGGAAAGCCAAAAAAATACAGCCTAATTGTGCCCTCTTTAAGTGAAAGCTTAAAGGCTAAATTTGATACCAGACACTTTACAGTCCTCCACATCTGAGCATGGTGACACAGCAATGGGCATGGCTCTGCCACTCTGAGATCCCTCAGAGATTAGTTATAAATGTTTGCAGATGCTGAAGAGACTCTGTGGCACCGAGCACTCTGCTTTCACACTCACTCTATGGTAATAGTTGCTTATTATTCAGTATATTGAGATGCCATCAAAGCTGGGGAAGAACAATGACATAGATGCATTGTGTTCTCTGTCTGCACGTGATCTCTCTACTTAGCGAAGTAGAGAGATTACGAGTCGTCTTGAGTGACGGGTAGAATGGAAACACTTTGCACTGCATCGCACAGGACCAGACACTCAGCTTATCTCAGACCTGCGTATTGACCAAGTCATTTGCATTCCTCTGCACGGCCTGTTTGAACAACGTCAGCGAGTGGTCCATCAGCACTGTTTTCGCCACCGAAACATGTGGTGTGTGGTATCAGCCACAGATAATGGCTCAGTATCTGAAGTGGTCAATCAAATCTCTGGTAGGAGCTGAGTTGGAGTCAAGTGTGTCCTCAAGTCTTCAGATAGTATTCCCACGCTACCACTGTCTACTTTTTAGTACAGCTCAGACTTGTCTTGTTTTGGCACTCAGGATGTGCGTCAGGAGATATAGGTTATGCTGCTGAGTGATTATGTATTAACTAGGAGAGTGTGGAAACTCTGCAAACATGGCGTTTATTTGTGCTGTTCCGCCCCCCTCCCTTAAACTTGGCATTGAGGGCAGTCTGCAGCACAGCAGCTTTATTATAGAGGGATGTTGGGTGTGAGGAAGAGAAGGAAGGAGGAAGCGAGTTTCACATGCCAGACACACCAAATGTCAAAACCAAATGTAAAGACAGAAGCAGCAAAGGAAGCAGATGCCTCGTTCTAATTCGTAGTGGTGTAGTGAGTGTAATAGCTCACCGCTACACTCCCTTTACACCATCAACCCTGTGATTTGTCACGGAGCGTAAACAGAGTTTTCTCTGGTGGTCAGCTCCTGCTTGCCAGCTCATCCGTTTCTCCCACTGAGGTTTTGCATGGGAACTGTGTTGTTGGGGGACAGCTTGGTGTGGATTGTGTAGCAAGTTGTGCAGCGTAAACGAGGCTCTCATGAGCTCAGTACTGACTCACGGAAAGTTTCAAGATGCCAGAAGGTGTGTGTGTGTGTGACTGTGTCTGTGTGTGTGTGTGTGTGTGTGTGTGTGTGTGTGAATAAACTGAGAGGCGGTTTGATTCTTCTTGTGGAGCCCCGTCCAGCTGCATGTCACACTTATTTCAAGTCTTCATAAATCACTAACTTTGAGCACTTCCCATGCTCTTATGTGAAATATTTGCCCCGTTTAACATCCAAGTAGAGCCATAAAAAGTATGTTCTTTATAAAACTGAATGTGGGAGATAAGTCAAGTCAGTGAATATGGTTGTCAATAGTAAATGAGTTTGGTTGCAGCCCCGAAATATAGTTTTCCATATTCATGATGTTCAGTTGTGGGCTGCTGCCCAATGATGCGCATCTAATGATGAACATATTTAGGTCACAGGCTTGTCAAAACTGGTGAAAGAGAGCGAATTTTCAGGCTCATGACATAAGCTCCATCTGTGGGCTATCAACACCAAATTATGCTCGCTACTTGGCAATATCACTTACTTGAGTCATTCTGCTTAATGGTGGTTTGTGCCTCATAGAGTCAATTACACAACAAAGCTTCATTTCTTTAGCTGGGCAAAAACAGTTTTGACCTCTTTGCCCTACGAATATTAAAGGAAATGGAGCTGCACGGTGGGCACTCAGTACTCCATTCTCACACACCACCATGACTTCATATATTTAGGAAACGCTTATGAGGAAAATTTCCCCATTTGGCCAGGAAGGATGTGAAACTGAATATGGATTCCATTTCTCTTAAATTCAAACGTGGCTCAATAAAGACAAGACATATAAACAAACCTCCTGGTCCCCTTCCCCGTTTTTTTTTTTTTTTTTCTTCTTCTCATCAGTTTCCCCCCTCTATGTTTTTCCAAGGTTCAGCCTTCAACCGTCAGGAGAACAAGAGGAAATGGCTGGGTTTTCCACAGAATATGTAGTGTTTTAATTTAGGCCATGTCAGTAATGATTTGAGGGAGGCCTTTTACTGTAAACCACACCTCTGTGTCTCAGTCTGGGAGAAGAAACAGTGCTGAGCTGTTTTTTATTGATTTCTGGATGGTAGTCTGTTCAGCATCACTAGAATTATATTTATCTTAAGTTGTCGCTAGACGTGTTTTAAAGTAGTCGTAGCTTTGCTGTAATGGCGAGAGAAGTCATCACTACAGACAATTTGAAAGTGCATCTGGTTTGTAACAGCGTTATATTACTACTAACTGTTAACAACAGGGACAATGAAATGCCTACAACACCGTGCCAACTAAGATGAAATGTAAAAATAAACATCTAATAGTTTTTTCTGAACACTCAGTGTGTAGTTACACTCTGTTAAGCTAAACTGCAGCTGCACAGCCACCAGTAAGACTCCTTACAGCTTGGCTGCCGTGTATGCAGATGTGGAAATATGATTAATTATAATGGCGCAAAATAGCAGGCATAATGAGTTTCCTACAATAAAGTATAAAACTGAAACCAACCCCTTAAAATAACAGTTGTTTTAAAGTGATACTCAAACCAAAATGTGTATTTTAAAATATGAATATATATTAAATATGAAACACTCCTTTTAGGGTGGTCTTAATAAGTTTTATAAGTTTTGTAGTTTGGGGTGACTCTTTAAAGATGTCAAAGTGAGATGGAAATCAGTGTTGGCTGTTTTACTGTCTCTCAAATTTCTGACACCTACCTTCTGACTGTGTTCCTCTCACCTGTCCCAGAATCTCCTCAGTTGTCCTCGCCCCTCTCCATCAGCGAACATGACCAGGCAAATGTTGACTCGGGTCCAGACTGTTACAGCCGGCTATGTGTGGACCCACTGGATGGAGAGGGTGAACGTCCAGTGAGCCTGGTTTCCACCCTGTCCTCTGGTTCATCCCGTGATAGTCGCAGCCTCTTTGGTAGCACCGTAGCCCTTCCTTCCTCCACCACCCCACCCATACAGAGTGAGGAGGACATAGACTTGGAGCTGAGCCCAGCTGAAAGCACCGGAGAGCAGGCAGGAGACCAGAGTCCCACCCTCACAAGCTCCAAGGGCTGCTGGCAGAAACGGCTAGAGCCCAGGGTGATCAGCAACCAGTGGAACAATAACGCCACCTCCAACAGGAAGGCAAGTGGTGAAATCTCTCACATCCCAGCCTCGCCTGTCATCACAGACGCCATGGCGCCCAACCCAAAGTTGACCTACGTGGACCGCGTTGTCATGGAGATCATTGAGACGGAGCGCATGTACGTCAGGGACCTGCGCAGCATTGTGGAGGTGAGTGGATGTCAGGGTTATGCTGACTGTTCTCAAATTGAATTTTCCGTTACAGTTAGTGTTTTTCACTTGCAGCCAAGTACTCACCGTGAGCCAACTATTTGATATTATATAGAGAGTAAATCAACAGTATTCTGTGTATTTAAAGCACATGTTAGACTTGGATTTATATACCGCTATGACTTCATGTCTGCAGAACTCTTTGGAGGTGATTTACTGAATTCGGCCAGCCAGGAGCCAAAAAAAGGGGGATTGGATTGGCTGTTGAGAGCAAATAACGTCTACTGTGCTCCAAGCAGCTGTTTGTGGGCACAAATGAATCTGTTACTTGTAAAACATTCAGTGGATTTTTCTTTGTCTTCTCATTACCGGGATCCATTCTGATTTCCTGCTTTCTAAACAAATCGGTCAGTTGGCAAAAATGCATACCTGACATCTGGCGATTGTGTGCTTTGTTTATAGATTTCTAGTTCGTAGAGATGAAGGCTGTGGAGAAGTTTATGATCTGGTTGCAGTGTTGTATATAAACAGTTCTGTATATTTACAGTGCAGTGAAAGTTTGCAGCCCTTCGCCTGGGATTATGGACATATCCGGAGTTCAAACACACAATCCAAACTGGGACACAGTGCAGGTCTTTCATGGCCGAAATCTTGGGCTTTGTGATCTTTGCCGAAGATAGTAGAAACCTCATCTCAGAGATGTGAAGCATGGAAAATGGGGCAGCGATGATTTTACCACTCAACAAACCACTTACATCTTATCACATCTTTTACCTTTTGTAGTCTGGAAACAACCTCCAGACCAAGAAACCTCTGTGGCCCCTCAATCTTGGTTCTTGTATAGAAACAGAAGCGCTCTGCTGTCAAACAATCCCCCACTGCACTGTTGGTAATGTCTTTAACACGTGAGGCATTTCTGAGACCGACTGGCAGTAAACCAGCGAGCACCTCTCCTCACCTTGTCTACCGACTGTGTGGGCGTCTGGCAGTTGCAGTAGGAGGGAGCCCATCCCTCATCGCAGCTTGAGTAACGACTTGCTCCTGACAAACATTTCCAGGACTTCTAACTATTTCAGTTGACAGGAGCTGCGGCCCAGCCTGGTCTGGCCCTGGTCGCACAGGCCCTGCAGCAAGCTCCGTCCTAGCCTGAGCTCTCAGGGCCTCCCAGCCAACACAAACACCTCCATCTTTGCGCCAACTGAAGGAATAACACAGATGAAAGGAGGCCAATTGTTTTTTCCATAGGCTACAGTGTGGGAACCCAGTCTAGCACAGATGTATCCTCTATCTTTTTATGATTACAATATGACTTCCATCAAATTGATTCCGTGCAGCTGATTTTAATTTCACACCAAGCCTCGAATCTGACAGAGATGTGAGAAACTCTTCCTTCATTTTGGCATTGTTTCTTCAGCAAACTAATCCAAAGCATCCACTTGATATTAGCACCGAACTCACAAGCAGCTGTTGAAGCTAAGTCCGCTCATCCTTTAGATCTGTTCTATCACTCGCTCACAAATTTCACTCTTTAGCTCTCGGTCAATGAAATCAAAGTTTTGAGAACAGCTGTTTGACCCAGCTGGTCTCACAATGTCTAAATACATCCCAAACACCTGGCCTGAACACACCCAGAATAATCATACTCAACATTGTTGAAACAAGAATGTGGTCAGTGCTTACGGGATTCAGAAAGACCCGGTCGAACATAGTCCTCAGTATTATTCTTGTTTAACACTTTTTGACTTGACCCAATAAGAGTATTACAAGCACAACACAGCTGCCTTTTCTTTAGAGCACAGCTTGTGGCACTATAAACTAGGAGGCTACATAGGATACATAGCATGCGATCTCTGACACTATGCTAAAGGTCACGTGTTTATGCTGTTAACACCAGTGGTGACTTTTTCTATAGGAGACTATGAGACGCCCTGCTGACTGCAAGTCAGCATTGCTCTCACGGCAGTGGAATTCTCCATCCATGACCGGCTGCAGCTCAGTAGTGCAATGTGATGACTCTACGAAGTGTGTGACTGTGTGTTTGTATTTGCACCACATCATCTGGGAGGCTCGGTGTGTGTACAAGCTGTTTACTGCAATCTTCTTTATATAGTCGCTGCGTGTGTGCGTGTTTGTCTCTCGTCAACTTACTCCTCCACTTGTTTGGAGTTGTTTGTATGCCACATGAGTGTGTAATTGACGAAGAAGGAGGGGCAATTATCCAGATGTTGGCATAGTTGTGTTTTTAGATATTTTTATCTACTTCTGAATACTCCTGAGGTCCGTGGGGATCCGGGTCCTTGGAGTGGAACAGGCTGTGCCGATGTTTATGGTCTGGGTACACCAAGACCTCTCTTCCAGACAGTCACAATGGCCTCTAGTCATTGGAACAAATCCTTAAAAGGATTCATTAAAGAACACATAATTGAGAGTGAATTACTGTACTGATACGGCTTTATTTGAACAGAAAAGCCTTGAAGTCGTGATGCAACACTTATTATTTTATGCACAGTAGATGACATAGCCCTGCAACTGTAGGAATCTGTGGTCAAACCAAATCTGTTATGAAAACTGCACATCATAGAGCATATAAAGGAGACATAAATTGTTTTTCTATATACATGCTCCCTCTACTGGTAAGAATTAGGCAGTGCCTGTATGACACTTCACTTAATGTCACCTAATGTTGACATGACATTTTATAACTTCATCTTTTATGTATATATATATATTTTATATGTATTATATTTCAGACTGAAACAATATAGCTCAGCTTAATTAACTCATACTATATAGTTACACCAACAATTACATTTATACCGCAATTGTGCTGCTACACAAGCTGTAACCTTCACTTCACTTCAATATTCACTTCAATCTGTCCATACTGTTAATACTGTATATTGTATACTGTATATACTGTATATTTATATCTGCACTGTTATTTATATATTCTTATACATATGTACATACTCTGCACTCTACTGTCTTTTTGCACTTTGTACTGGTTAGATGCTAAACTGTATTTCGTTGTCTCAGTAGTTGTACTTTGTGCAATGACAAGAAAGTTGAATCTAATCTTATCTATGTATAAATCAATCTCTGCTGTTTTCCAGGACTACTTGGCTCACATTATCGATATGAGTAACCTTCCCATACGGCCAGAACAAGTGTGTGCGCTGTTTGGAAACATAGAGGACATCTATGAGTTCAACAGGTGAGTCCCAGCCACAAATACAAATACAATGAGAAGTACAATAACAACCCAATTTGATATTTTACTAAATATGGCCACAACAATCAAAACTACAAGATAATCACTGAAAACACACTAACTAACTAGTGTGTTTGTGTTTCATAATAAGATAATACAATATTCTATCAATAGTAAGATAATAGAAGAATGAGGATTGTTAAGAAGACACGATGCTTGACTACTTTTATTTCACTCACTGCTGACATTTCAGACATAAAACAGATTAATGAGAAACAAACTTTTGCAAATATCTGTAAACTGGGGAAATGGTTGCGCAGCCAGCTTTACATTTAATCATCTTATGTCAGCAAGTGCTCATAGCTGACCACGCCGCTTGCCAAAACACACATTAACATTCCTCTCCCCTCTCACAGCGAGGAGCCTCCCTACTAATGCCAAGGCTATCGTACAGCTCTGAACCACAAATGGGGTCGATTTGATTCTTATTGCTTTCTATGAAATTCTAACCAGCTGTACAAAAGAGAATTTTTTGACAGATTTTGGATCCAATGAGGCCGTGTGTTGCCCTTTTTCTTTTCTTCTTGTCAGATTGCTCTGGGATGTCGTGTTTTCTTTAAGTTAGCCATGAAAATAGTGATACTGTCTTTTATTGTAGTATTGTTTAGGTGGAGAAATGCTTGTGTCAGCCCATGAACAGGTGCCACATGTTATTATGGTATGTAGTGCAACAGAGAATGGGTGCCGGGAGGCCGTTCAAGGGAAACTAGATTTTTGTTGCAAGACAGATTAGTCTTTTTCACAGTGCCTCTTTGGGGACATTTAATAAAAAGTTTATTCACCATTAAAGGATCACACAGTATGTAGTGTCGATGTCTTGATAACAGCCACTCTCAGTAATCTTGTGTCTTAATTCACATTTGACATGAACATTATTTGATCATGAGTCTTTCTTCTGTCCATTAATTTGTATTTCTTTGTAACACTTAAACCTGTTCCAACCTTAAATATTGTTGACAAGGCAATCACGCAGTATGAACTAATATTGACAAACTGATTTTCTCATTGTACCACGAACATGTTGACACAGTTTCATTGAAGCCACATTCATCTTTGATCTAAGTTGTGGAATGCTGTGTGGCAAATTGTGTGTGTTGAGTTAACTGAACAGCTCTTGTGCAGAGTACTTGTGGTGATTGGTGATGTTTATGTTTTTTTGTACAGTTGTGTGTTTCCACATTCAGCCTCCCTTCATGTCTCCTCCTTCAGTCATGCACATTTTATGGAGGTGATGTCACACCGCGTAAAGCATTAAAATACCGCACAGCTCTCAGGTTTTGGTTTCCCAAGCTCTGAATAAAGCTTGTTTTTGATGGGACTGCGGGTATGGAGAATTCCAAGATGAACGCATGTTCTTTCACGCTCAATCTGAACATGCAACGAGGTTTATGTTTAATGACGAGTCAGTCTATGCTGCCCTCTAGTGGCAATATTTCTTAACAAGGGTCACCTGTAATCCAAGGCAGAAAAGGTATTAATATTGATTTACTGAACTTTGCACTCATCATTATTACTTTATTCTGTTTACTTCTGTTTTTGTATTCTTCTTTCAACAAATGAATTAGGTTAGTATGTCCATTAACGCTCAACTTCCTCTCTGTTGTTGTGTTCTGCATTTCAGTGAACTGCTGCAGTCTTTAGACATGTGTGAGAATGACCCCGTGGCCATCGCTCGATGTTTTGTAGATAAGGTGTGGTGAACCGTCATGCATGATTTACAGTGATATCTTCAAGAAAATAAATACAAGTGATGTGTTTGTCTGACTTGTTTCCTCAGAGTGACTACTTTGAAATATACACTCAGTATTGCACCAACTATCCCAAGTAAGTAGCTAGAAAATGCAAATTTTATTTACATGCTTGTTAGTGATACCATATGTAGAGTCAAATTTGACATGATTAATATAATTTTCTGCTGTCCTTCAGTTCAGTGGCAGCACTCACCGACTGCATGAGGAGTAAAACCTTGGCCAAATTCTTCAGGGATCGGCAGGCAGCCCTGAAGCGCTCCCTCCCTTTGGGCTCCTATCTGCTAAAGCCCGTCCAGAGGATTCTGAAATATCACTTGCTGCTTCAGGTACACATTGTTCCCAGTGGTCATTTTGTTTCAACACAGGGTCTTCTTACCTACGCAGACTGCAGGCTTTCGTAGATTTATGTTTATATTGGTTCTCGACCATTTTGGACTAAGGTGAAGCAATGTCACTTTGTAAGTGATCTTCTCTTTTCTAGTTGAGTTTAAATTTAATTTAATTAATTATTAATGGCACACAGGCTAAACCTTATTTAGCATTTTACAAGGTAAAAGTAACAACAACAGTAAAATCACATAACAGGACACACGCATCTTACTTGGAATAGAAGTTTGACAGAAGTTGTCCCTGTTCTCTTTTAAAGGAAATTGCAAAGCACTTTGACCAAGACGAAGAGGGCTACGAGGTTGTTCAGGAGGCCATACACACCATGACCGGGGTGGCGTGGTACATTAACGATATGAAGAGGAAACACGAACACGCTGTCAGAGTGCAGGTGAGATGGAATTACCATGCATGCGTGGCAACATCTTTTTTGATAAGATGTGTTTATGTCATTTCCATGCAGTGCTTAAATACACTATAGTACTGAGTCAATGTGTATTTTTCCCCCTCTCTCTGACACCTTCTAAATTTTCTCAAGTATGTCTGTTGTCCACATCCTGCTGTACCTTGTTCTGCTCTTCTGAAGGACCCAAAGTCATTTCTATAATTGATCTATTCGACATATTTGATTTTCTCAACATGGCAGCCCTCTGTGACTTCCATCTCTTGCAAAAATATGTACTCTAAACCTCAACATCCATGACAAATCCATGAACCTTCACAATTTGGTATTGACTCTTTCGCCTTTTCTCAAGTCTAGTTGAGTGTTAAAGTGAGGGCTACAGCGTTTTAATGATTTCCTTGGTCTGAGTCATTGACCAAATGCCCAGTTCACCTCCCTGGTTTTCTTTGTACATGTCGTGTTTTGTAAGAGTTACATGTAAAAGCGGACAGTTGGCTGCCATTTATTTTTTTTCATGCTGAAGGAACACGATTGAGAGTGTGTATGCGGGGTTTGTGCTTTCATGTGCATCCGCAGGAGATACAGTCTCTTCTGATCAACTGGAAGGGCCCTGACCTGACCACCTATGGAGAGCTGGTGCTGGAGGGCACTTTTCATGTCCTGCGGGCGAAGAACACCCGTACACTCTTCCTCTTCGAAAGGATGCTCCTCATTACCAAGAAAAGAGGGGAACACTATGTCTACAAGATCCACATCTCAGTATGGTTTTTGACATTTTTTCATTGATTAGTGATTTAATAGTTGTAAAAAAGTGTCTGTGAGGGGAATAATATCGGTGTACATCAGAAAACTGAATAAAATCATATTTTCTGTTAAATTACACATGATGTATTTTTGATAAAGTAGCATATTATCCAACTGAATCGGATGAAGCATTAGCTACATAACTACATTCATTGTGGCTGCAGTGCTCCACCCTGATGCTACTTGACAGTGCCAAAGATCCCCTGCTCTTCAGTGTCATTCATTTCAAGCATCCCAAGCAACCCCATACAGTGCAGGTAATTGAGAACACAGTCAACCTTTTTAACACATTTTATCATATTTCAGTATCACAAAACACCTCCTGTGGCCTGACTAAAACACATTTTAATGAGGCTCATTTTTGTACTCTTCATGTCTTTTTAGATAATTGAAGAAAATATGAGAGTTGATGCTTGTTTTTTTTTAATATTTTTTCTGTGGCTTTCACTGTAGTCTCTATTCTGTGTGTGTTTGTATCTGCTGTATCTTTATTAACATCAATGGCACTCTATAAATGACAAGTGCTTGTTGTTCTAGGCCAAGTCAGTGGAAGAGAAGCGTCTCTGGGCCCATCACATTAAGAGGCTCATTCTTGAGAATCACAACACCATCGTCCCACAGAAGGTAAACAACACTGTCCTTCACCTCGTTCTTCCCAGCTATGTAAGAATTGTATTATTATTATTATTATTAAAAAAACACTTTCTTTTTCTTTCAAGGCAAAAGAAGCCATTATGGACAATTCTAACCGTAAGTGTTACAAATAGAGTAACATTTGTTATGACAGGACCAATTCAGCTGTTTCCACAGCAACAAAAGATGCTGCTTACACACAGCGCAGTGGAAAATAAGGAATGCTGTTTAATTTACCAGGAAGGCATAGCCCATAACCCATCTATCTATGTGGAGAAAATTGTTTTTGTAATTACGGCTCTGAGTGTAATGATGGATCCTTCCGCTGCTCAGATCCAGGGAAGTACCACTATAGTCCAGAGAGGTTGAAGAGAGAGTCCTACCAAGCCGACGACTTCCATCTTGGAGGGCGAAATGGGAGAAGGAGATCAGGTTAAAGATCCCTACTCCATCTGTCTATTTGTTATATATCTGTAAAATTGATACTGCTGATTGTCACTTATATAATTTGTGATATCTTTTTCAATTTCTGTTTTTTTTAGAGCCAGCAAAACAAATCATAAGGAGCACAAAAGGTTGGTACTATGTAGGTTTTTGTTTAGATAACTGTATGTTCAGTAATGCTTTGGCAGCTCAAAGGAAATATTCATTAACAGTCTGATCCACATTCTGGGGTGCCGTGGCCCAGTAGCTCCCCACCAAGGTTATTTTGTGTCTGCCGAATACGAGCTGTCCACATCTCCATGGCACTTCTGCTTTGTTCTCCCTCAAAGACACCTGGAAAACGGATCAAAAGACACTCGCTCCCACTCCACTGGCCTCACTCATAATGAAGTTAATTATATGCCACATTGGTCGGAGGCTTTGTCATACACAAGCTCTTTTCAATAGTCAAATTCAGCCTTGCCTTCAGATCTGCGCGTCTTCCTGCTCTCATCTATTCTAATTGGCCATTATGAAAGAGAAAACCTCTGTATTCTTGTCCCTACTTCTCCTTTGCTCCCAGTCTAGATCAATTTTTGGAACCAATGTAATGAAGAAGCAATTTTCATGTCAACCTTCCCATCTTGGTGAGTGAGTAGGTCATCACATCCTGGCTAATTGCATCATGTCCAGTTTAAGCTTCAGAGAGGAAGATGTTTCTAATTGGTATTTATCTAATAACAAGGCCTCCCTTAAGTCTGGGCCAGACTAACTACTGCCTCACTCAGTGTCTGCTTGTGGAGGCAGCGACTGTGTCTTGACCATAATTGTACAAGATGTATGTGGTATTCAGGTTATTCTGTCATATATTATTTGACTTGAGCATGTTTTTTTTCCAGACTTATTGACATTCTCATTTGTTTCTCTCTCTTCCTCCTCTTTATCTTTGTTCTCCGTGCAGCTGTTTTGAAGGTAAGCGTCTGAAATCTCAAAAAAAACATAGTCTTTTATTAAACCTTGATCAGCTTTTTCATTCTGTCGTATCAAAGCAGTTTTTTAGGTCAGTGTGCAGTGGTGAGATATGGTTTACCCCGTTTTGACTCAGCAGTTCAAAGTTTTCTGTTACAATTGCCAAAGAACTCAAACCAAAAATGAGAATATGCAAACCTAATCTTCACAAAACATACTCTGACTTACCCTGGATTACAAAAATCATATCTCACCCAAAGCTAAAGCAGCTTTATGATGTTTCCATCACATTTACAGCCTTGCAATCACAACATTGCTCTAGCACTGGCCTTGCAATAACAAACCACATGTCTATGACTTCACGCTACAGCATGCAGACAGTGAGGGTGCACTGCTGGGGGAGAGGTGCTCCCTTCAGACAGCCACTAGTGTCAGTACACTGACCTCCAGTCTAGGTGAGCCCCAGGCTGAGAGGCCATGTGTGGAGGACCTAACTCCCAGAAGAGACTCTCTGGAGCAGCTAAGTCCTACTGACAGTGACCCGAAACTGGGCTCTTCACCCAGTGAGGGGGGGCTGGAGCTGGAGGAGGCAAAGGATGATGAGGAGGGGGAGAGTTACAAGGAAGATATACTGATGGGAGAAGACCAGGTAGCCGACTTTGCCAGCTCAGTGCTGGCAGCCATCTCCTGCTGGCACTATAAAGCCAGGGCTTTGCTTTCTACTCACTTCACAACGGTGAGGGTTTCTGCCACCCACGGGTTTCCCATTTCCTGCTCTATTCCTCTGACTTACCAGAACTCTCTGCCACTCCTTCTCCCACGCGGGCTCTTGTCTTTTGCCCTGTTTTTTTTTTTCTTTTTTCTTTCATAAACAAAACCAACTAACACCTGCTACCATTTGCACTGCATACGTTGAATGCCTCAGGTTAAATTCATGCTATCGAGGTGCATGGACTGAAGTTCTCTCAAACCGCTAACAATGAACCCTAAACTCTACGTACGAGTGAAACTCAAATCGTCAAAATTGGTGCATGTCTTTGTTTGCATTGTTTTGTTTTGAAGTTGAAGGTCATCCCACCATGCATGCACGCATGTTCTCCTCTAATTGTATGTTTTCCCCAACTGTGTCATTCCAGTATGCTGTGTTTTAATAATTGTGTTTTTGGGACATGATTGATGTTGAAGCTTGCACTGTTAAAACCGTGCCTGCATTAGCATTAGAAGCAGTGGCTTAATGCGTTCAGTTAAGTGTTGTTTGACTTCAAAGGTTAATGTAGCCATCTAATGAAATTCATTATAATAACAAGAGCTTTACTCTTTGATAATCATATTTCCCCTCTGAATTTTCATAACCAGAATGTCTTTGCTGAGGTTAATTGTTATAGCAGAATTGTTTTTGAATATGAATTAATACTTGTCATTTAGACTTTTATTATCACAATAAGTGCTTCTCCGCTGTAACAGATTTCACAGTGTGCTTCTCTAGAATGATTCAGAACACAAATTCTCCGTTTAATGTCGCGTTTTGCTTTTTCAGGACGATCAGAACAGAGATCCGACTGAACTGAAAGCGACAGAGAGAGAGGAGGTAGAAACGCAGGAGGAAAAACATGTGGACGTGGCTGTAAAAGAAACTCTCACCACTGAGGTACTTGATGAAGCCTTTAATGCATTTATCTATTGAATGCATTGAATCCATTCATTTACACACGTGTCTGAGGCCACACTGACATTTATTCACTGTGTCTAAAAATGCCCATCCATGCTTATGTCCTTAGTGTCACTTAGTTTGTTGTTAAGCCTATTTTCTAACCATTGTGTAGCTTGAATGAGACGCTTTTTGTGTGTTTGCTATAATTATATAGTCTGTGTGAATGAAAGCGAGCTGATTCAATACTACATTAAACTTTTAAGTAAGTTTCCTACCTAATAGCTGCCCTTTGCCACGAGCACAGCATTTCTTTGAAGCCAATTTGAATTACGCCTGGAGCTATATTCATGCCCGGAAATTAAAACGCCTCGCACACCCACACAAACTGCTGTTCTTTGGTCAGCACTCCCGCTGAGAAAGGCAGCATTGTATTTCGGAGCCAGGTGCAGTACATACCCGATTCTCATGGTAACTTTGTGAAACCGCTCCTGCGAGACTGCAGGTTGTTAATCTCCCTAAACTTAGCTCCACCACACGGCCCCGAGCTGCACTTTTTTTTTTTGCAATTGCAGGCACTCAAAAAGAGCAGGTACCACCTGGAAACCGATTTAGAGTAAATGGCCAACTGGGGTGACATCAACATTGTGAACAGTGTTTGAGTCGCAGACATAGCAATGTTCACTGTTTTAACTCGCTATGGGTAACAAAAATGGTCCAATAAGGAGTCGTAGGCAACCAAGCTGCAAATGCAATCACTGTGTGTCTTTAGTTTGTTACACGCTTAGAAATAGGTCAGCGTCATAAAGCTCGAGTGAGCCACATAAGATGCAAGACATGCATCATAAACTGTGGATGCTTTAGATTAAACTGCCTAGTTGACTTTGAAAAGGTCCATTAAGTTAATGGGGAATGGAAAGTGCTTGCCATCATAATGTCTCTTTTACTCATTACATCCCACTTTGCAAACACTGCTGTCATGTTTCAGGTCAATGTGGAGGAGCTGTGCCCTCTAGACTGTGTCCCTCCAGCAAAGAAGAGCGATCAGCTGGAGGTGCATTACTTCCAGTGCCCCGAGTCTCCCGTTTCCCCTTTGCAACAAGATGCCGACACACCAGAACCTCAGGATACCTCAAGAGAAACCACAGAAGAAGAAGGAGGCGAGAGTGATTCCTCTGGTCTCCACGTGGAGGAGACGAGCGTACTGACGAATGGGGAGCTCTCAGAGGAGGAAGAGGAGGTGCTTTCAGACAACAAAAGCATCCTACCCTCGTCTGTATTGGACCAGGCAAGTGTGATAGCTGAGCGCTTCATCAGCAACCTGTCGAGGCGGAGCAGTCTGGTTTCAGAGGACTTGGGTTCCCTCACATGCCCCTCACCCCCAATAGATAATGACGCCTTCAAGAGCCCCTCAGCTTGCATGGACTTAGAGAAACAAACTGGAATGTTGGCCAGCTCTACCCCAGAGCCACAGATGACCTCAGAGAATATGTCAACGCCTGCTAATGAACCCGCACTGAACACCCTGTTTGAAGGGGAACGCAAGTCCACTCTCTCGAAACAAGATCGCCTCCTCATCCACAAGATCAGAAGATACTACGAGCACGCTGAGGACCAAGACGCTAACTTTAGCATAAAGCGCAGGGAAAGTCTCTCATATATCCCAGCAGGCCTGGTCCGGCACCTGAGTCGACAGCTCAGCAGTGGTCCTCAGGAGCAGGCCGCCCCAGTTCACAGAAAAGACCTCTCTCGGAACCGGCCCACTTCCTGGTCTGTGTTTGACCTTCCTGGCTTAGAAAAGAGTCGAAACACTGACAATCATGAAAGAACTGAACCCCAGAGTCCAGTGCGAGCCAAGGCTAGATCTCAGAGTGTCATGGAAACCTCTACAACAGACGAAGAGTTCAGACCCTCAACGGACATGCTCAAGGTTTGGCAAGACATGGAAATTGAGGAGGAGAGCCAACAGATTGCAGAGAACATTAATGACTCAACATTAGAAGTGTCACCGGATATCAGCTCTGACATTTCAGATGTTAAAACCAGCAATGACCCACCCCCGATTTTAGAAGAGTCTGAAACAAGCACTGCCTCAGAGGGCTCCTCCATCTCATCACCAGCCACCAGCCATTTCAACCATGAGCACCTACCCAAGATTATTAACTTCAGAACAAGTATGGACGAGGACCAGATCTTGCAAGATATGGGAAAGGTGAAGAACAAGGTGTTCCAGCTCGCACGTCAGTACAGTCAGCGCATCAAAAATAACAGACCAATGGTCTGGCAGAGGAATCGAGAAACAGGAAACCAACAGAGCTTCAAGAATATGCCTGCTGTCCAGGAGGAGAAGATTCAGTTGAGGAAAAAGGGTAAATAGGATCCAAATGATGCCATGTTGCTTTTTTTGTTGCAGTTGTCTACCTCTTAAGCTCATGTATGGAGAAAACTGAAAAGCTTTCTTGTATGTTTGTCTGTTTTCTGTGTATGTATGCAGGTAAAACCAACCTGAGATTGCCCTTGAACAATCTCAATCAGGCGGTCATGCATGAAGAGGGTTCTGCAAGCCCAGTTCAGACACCAAGCTCTGGAGCCAGCTCCCAGAGCACGCTTATCTCCCCACAAAGCCCACAGTCAGACGTCGTCCACTGGCCCGACGTACAGGAGCTGCGCACCAAATACACAAAGACCTCCCACTCCTCAAAAGTAACCCATAGCTGCACGGTCCCAAACGGGATGTCTGAGCTCTGCGCAAACAGGTGTAATGGCTGCTCGCACAAGTACAATAGCTCCTCTGATCTTCACAAAGCTCTGTCAGACTGTGCTAGGACACAGTCTGAAACAGTATCCAAGGAACAGAGTCCTGTGGTGGAGGACTGGCCTCAGCCACAGTCCCACCCCCTGTTGTGCAGGTGGAGCTCCTTGGACCACATGCTTGGGTCTCTTCCCCTCCATGAAATGCAGAACCTTCAGGAACCCATGAGGACCAACTACACAACCAGTCAAGTGTCTCTGATAACAAGAGAAACCAACAAACTACGAGACAAGGATGAAGTTCTCCAGGAGGGCTCAGACTGTGCCACAAAATCTGCTTCAGGGAAGATGACCGAAAGTAATCTAGTGAAAAGCTTACGGGAGAAGTTCCAGAGTTTAAGCACGAGCTCGTGAATGTGTGAATTATGTACATTTTTATTATCAGGGACTGTCACGTGGAAACCTGATGCTTCTCGACATCCCTTTTTTCAGTTTTCCCCTCATAATAATGCAACTTGTTCTCTGCACATTGTTTTCAGTATAGGTGATGACGTTGGCACCAGTGAAACATAAAAGGGATGTTAATGGTTATTGGCATGTTGCCTTTAAAAAGGTGTATAGCAATATTTGTACATTGGGTATTAATCTGCACTGTACAAAACACGTTTATGTAAATATATGTATATAGTTCCCTGTATTAATTGTTGATTAGGTTCTACTTTATTATTATATGCGTTTGTTTCCCTCCCACTGTTGGTGATTCTTGCTATAATCACTATATTATCATTTAACCATGTAAACTGTCAGCTGGAGATTCAGGGGAAGCAAAAAGGAGCTAAAGTCTCATTGACGAGAGAGAAGTCTGTGAGCGTACGCCAAAGAGAATTTCCTTTTAACATTTGTTGACTTTTAATGCATGTGGTCACAGCAGTAATTTGCCTCCACGTCTACTGTAGCTGCTTCTTAAACGCATACTGTATCACTGGAGCTTTATTTTTCTCAGCAAGTTGTATATTTTCTTTAATATTATTTATGAAACTGTATATTTGGGAGAGATTGGCCTAGTGTAAATACTGACCTGTAGCAACCATTTTTACTTTTCCATCCCAGAAAATATATTGTTTCATACTTGAAGTTCTCCATATTTTCATTAAAAACAGAAATGGTTCACATTGTTCTCTTCTTCACTCTCTCGTGTCTCTGTGGTTGAAGTGAGTCAGTCTAGCAAAATCTACAGCTTTCTCTGGTTAAATGAAAGAACACCTTTTAATAATAATAATAATAATACATTTTATTTAAAAGCGCTTTTCTAGATACTCAAAGACACTTTACATAAAAAGAACATCAAATCAGCAAAACACTATAAAATAGTACACTAATAACACATTAGACTACGCTAAACATTAAAAGCAGTTTTAAAAAGGTGTGTTTTTGTCAGAGATTTCAACACAGTCTAGTTTTAGAAGAGGCAGTACATCATTAAAGGAGAGTTAGGACTGTTTAATGAATGCGTTGTGCACATAATGTAGACGTGATGTGTCTTATTGACATGATTCTATGTTCTGAGTGACGAGGAACAAGACGGAGCGGCGCCCCAAAATAAGGAGACACATAATAAAATGCTCTGAGCATGAAGTTATGAATGTGTTTGTTATTAAAGATAAGATTTATTTGATCAGTGAGACAAAAATACATAATTAACCTTGACATCCTGTTTATGAGAATTATTTATAAATCTGATTTTATCTTAGTAGATCTATCTAACTCTGCTTCAGGAAATTACACATGAATAGCCGCAATAACAAGTTAGACAGGAAATCTTTCTTCACTTGGTTTGCAGTAGTTTTATGCTCTTTCTTTTTTTTTTGTATTTTGTCACCTTTATCAAATGTGCAAACTTTAGAGGTATCACTTAATAAGGTCACAATAATTGGCTGATTTAGCAAACATACAGCCGTGGGCCCTTAAAACAGACAAAATATCTATATATATCATCTTAAAATTGACACGTTTGATTGATTTGATCAGTGTACTTTAAATTATCTATCAGAAACAGCTATCTTCTATTTAAAATGACTGCACGGCCCATCCTTTGCGCCTCAGGTCCCCCCCTTTGCCTTCAAAAGCCGCGTCAAGTTAGCCACAAATACACACCGGAGGTTATCAGAGCCATCCTTCAAGATAAAAGCATAATTACTGCTCAGTATGCGCTCGTCATCAGGGGGACTTTATTTTGAATCAGTGACCAGAACTCGCATCCGGTCTGTCTGTTTATTAAATTGACACTTATTCGTGACACCGACCAGAGGAGTTCAGGACGCGCGTTTAACCACATGCCAGTAACATCACATTTCCTCTGGCACAAAATCAATTAAACCTAGTTTCTTTTTTCTCCTCCTGGATTTGCCGCAAAAATATCATCGTCTTAAAAAAAATTTTTATGAAGAATGGGCTGCGCAATATCAGGTCTGGCAGCAAAAGCAGAGTTTGGAGAGAGAAACACAGGAGATGCTGCTGCTGCTGCTGCTGCGTATCCCAGAGAGGACCAGATCCAGATGATCAAGGAGTCTTGGAAAGTTATCCGGGATGACATAGCCAAAGTTGGGATTATTATGTTCGTCAGGTAAGATGCTCAAGCCTGTTCAGTACTTTTCCAGGGTTGGTTGCATGTCAGATAATTCAAAAATGATGATAAATCATCTAGTTGGCAGATCAGAAGGTTTTTAGATGATGTACAGTTACAGGATCAGGAATATTCTAGATATTAAAGGTGACACTGAGAAGTCTGTGATTTCTTGCAGATGTTTTATGTTTTTTTTAGGATTATGTGGATATAAAACAAGCAGTTTGGCAGTCATCTGCTAAATGTAGCCTGATTATTGCAAGCAAATGAAACCCAGGACACAAAAAAAGGTCCAACTGTTACCTAAGCTTCATTTTCCATGTCGTGTGTTTAAATACTCAATGTTAACTTTTCAGTTTAACCTCATCAGGCAGCTCAGTCAAACCTCTATGCTCTGCGTTCTGACCTGCTGGCCCGAGACAAAGAGGTTCTGCATGAAGGTCTCTAGATCCACTGAAATGATGACACGGTGCCTGACCTTTTCATACGAGCCAGAAACTGAACATCCAGCATCCCTCTGCTCTGCCTCCTGACCCCACAGCTTTTCACTGAGAGCTGGGAGCAGAATACTCCTCCTCCCCTCTTATCACTTCATATCACATCTTGACAACATTACATAATAATACACAGCTCCAGGTCTGCCATACTACTATACAATTAAATTCATCAGCCAGCAGGAAAATGCATTTTATAATTTCCTACGATGACCAGCATCCGGGAAAACATCTTATCGTGGCCTTTGGCACATGAAAGAATACGGTGATAAAGAGTGGCAGACATTCAGGCTGCTCAATCTACAGATAAAGAGACTACCAGGCAACATGGCCAGTAGCCCAATTAAAGCTATGTGTCCCCTTGGTGACCTCATTTAAAGAGACTGACCTTAGCGTGTTAGACTGGAAATATATGGGCCTCTTGTGGGTCAGGGCCATCCCAGGGCCCCCAGTTTGGCAGGGCTTGTATCTCATGCCTGAACAGTAATTTTTACACTTATTGTTTTTTCATTGTGTGCTTGCTGTGAATTTAACAGACCTTATTCCACGGTTCATATCTGTCAAATTCATGTAAAATAAGATGCTCTAAAAACATGTGAGAGTGACAAAAATAGTTATGAATACCACCTCTGAGCAGTGCCAATTAAAATTCCACATGAGCTGCATGAGTGCTACATTATTTGCATATGTATTGCATGCATGTATGTCCACAAGAAGTAAACACAATGGAGCAGCTCTCCTCTACGTGTTGCTGCTGTGCAAACAGTGGTGGAGACAGAAAAATAAAGAGCAACAGATTTCCCCTTTTCTTATATATTACACAAATATAATATAGCAGGCAGGCACAAGATATGATACTGTATAATAGACAAATGAAAACATGTTTCTTAATCAAGCCACTCAAAACAACCTTCAGGGGCCTGGATGGAGAGACACTCACATTTTCCTTAGAGCTTGGAGGGTATGTCAACATATTGCATTTTCAATAGATGTCTCTGCATTATCATCTGCTTGTCAAAGGGCGCACAGCTACTCGGCAGCTGCCATTACAGAGACCATCACTTCTCTAACACCTCTCCCAGTACCTCTATTCATCTGTCTATCAAGGTGTTATAGACATCTAATACATTTATTCATGAGGACTCTGCTCCGTGTTCCTGGTGTGAAAACATGTGGCTTTTTCCTCTCATGAGCCGAGTAAAAATAGAGTAAGCTGCTGTGTAACCTACCACACCCAAGCATGTTTTTAATTATGATTTATTATTAATGTCTAGCTCAGTGTTGCTGCATCATTAAGAGCAGGTCTCAGCTCAAGTCCACGCTTAAATTATCAAGGTACATGTTCATATTCTCCAAGTCCACCTCCGAACCTCTGATGCCAATCACTTGTTTTCCCTCTCATTTTCCTTCCCTCACGACCTCATGCTAAAAAAGCAACGCTTTAGTAAGCCCTGTGAGCACAACACAACTCATAACCCAGAGGAGGCAACTGTGTATTCTGGTCGCATGACTAATCGCAGGTAGCTCAGCTGGAGACAGGAAGGCTCTCTGATTGGATGGTGGCATGCTTTAATGCTCTGGTTAAATAAACTGATTGAGGTTAAAATCAGAAAAAGGAAAACTCTAGCAGGAGCAGTGGCTCCATTAGAGTAGAGAGTCCTTGCTCTTGATAGGGCAGGGTGGCTCATCACATATATGGGTGGAAATGAGGGTATGGATGGCCTTGCTAACAAACACAAATCCACCAGAGCCTGCTGCTGATTACTGCTGTTGCGTGTAAAAAATGATAAGAAGAAGCAGAATAAGATCAGAAAGGCACAATCAGGTCTCTATTCAAAGTGTGGGGTGGAGAGAAGACTCTAATTGCCATGTTGATGAGCAGCACATTCACACTCTGCGCTGTGAATACAGTTTTGTGACCATCCACGCTAAAAACTCTTTATTTTCATGTCCTCTTAATGGGGAAACCCAGGGGGAGGTTTGTTTCAGTGTGGGAACGAATATGACAGGCAGCTCCTCATGAACAGCGCTCAGAGGCTCACGGATGGCTGCGTGCACTGTGGTTGTCTTGGTAACAGGTTGTTTGAGACGCATCCCGAATGCAAGGACGTTTTCTTCCTGTTCCGAGACGTGGAGGACCTGGAGAGATTGCGGAGCAGCCGGGAGCTCCGGGCGCACGGCCTACGGTCAGTCACCAACTCATAACACATCATCAGCATCCAGAACAAAAGCAGCCGAGCAAACCAGCCAATGAAAGCACAGCGTGGTACTGCTTGGCTGATATCCAGCACCCTCTAGTTTTGCTCCACTAAAAGGTCAATGTTTCATTCATTCATTGGCTTGTGTAGGCGGACAAAGCTGGCATTATTGTACATTATCTTATTGTTAACAAATCCCATGAAAAGACCAAAACCAACCATGTGTGTCTCTTAATAGTCTCCTGACCTTCCCACTGTGTCTGAGACACTCAGTCGCCTCACAAATATACAGTTTAATTTCTAAATAAGCTGCAGGAATTTCCTAAAACAGTTGGGTACTGTAGTTTTTTAGCAAGCATTACTCAAACTGGTGTGTTTTTGAGGGACTATTTTCAGCTGTGGATTAATACACATTTGTTGCTCTTCAGATGAGCTCAAAAACTCCCCCAGGGACACCACATTTTCCAAATGTGGTATTTGAATTCATTAATATTCACATATTTATTTATATTATACTTTTATTTAATATAAATAACGATTTGAATATTTATTTGGTGCCCTGCAATAAGATGATAAGCTGTCCAGGGTGTACCCCTCCTCTTGCCCAAAGTCAGCTGGGATAGGCTCTATCTCCACCGTGACACTGATGAGGAGAAAGGGTTACAGATAATGGATGGATATTTATATTTATCACATATTTATTTTATAAAAGTGGATATTATTAGGATACAACATGTTGATCCTCTGATTTGGGCTTTACCTTCTTTTGGAGCGTCACATCAGTTTGTAATCCTCGTTGTTTTGGCAGAGCCACTCCACAAATTTCCAGGTACTCCTCGACAGAGAAGTGGGAATTACTGCTCTAGGGAGCATGTGCGACAACAGGACAGTGTGTGTGTGTGTGTGTGTGTGCCTCAAAATAAATTACAATAACCATGTTCATCGTTATTGAATGATCATGTCACTCAGTTCAACAGTGTGACTCACTGATGTGTTTTTAAAAGCTTTTGGACAACAGTGGAGCTCAATGGCACCAAGGAATATCAGGCTTTGACTACAGGGATTACTTGTTAGTAGAATCAATACTGTACATAGCTGTTTTGCTCTTTTCATTGGGAAAAATATCAGAATATTACTGGACTCATCTTTGAAGGTCATCTATTTTTCTCCAGCGTCCACATTTCATTTAGGTTTCTGCAACAATAAAAGCATGTTGCACACACTACAGTGGAAAACACAAATCATAATAACATAAGAGGCAGAGCAAAACATCTCAGGTAGTCATATCATTACAGTGTTGTTACTGCAGACGGAGCTTGTAGCATCTATCACAGCCACTTGTCTGTTGTTTCCCAGCGTGCATCAAGCCTCTCTGTGTTCCTCTACACACAAAGCCAAAAGTAGCCAATTACTGCCTGAGGACCTGAAGGTACAGAGGCCAGTGTGGCATCAACCGGCAGACAAAATGTGTTTCATGTCCCAGCGCGAACCGGCTGCTCTCAAATTCAGTGATAAGGTCAAATGGCCCTTCAGCTGCACTCAGGGACATTAGTACAAATGTCCATGGTGGCAGCCTGACAGAGAAAAAGACTAAGCTAAACTAACTCTAGCCCTCTGCTTCATGTTCATCTTCAAAACTGTCACATACACTCTCTGCTGTGATGGCAGACACACCTGCAAAGCAACAAATGGAACTGATCCTGTGCAGGGAGAGAAATGTTTTCGGGGCATTAAGTATTATGTAATCACTGGGGTTTTGCCTCAATTGTGAGCTAGATTGAGAGATGCGCAGTCAATTGTATTTATTGTTCTTGGCATTTGTGAAATGTCACCATGCAGCCTTTTCAACACACATGACTGTAACACTTCACTACAATGAATGGGGGGGGGTGTATCAGCTGATAGTCACCTGCTGCTAATTATTGATTAACTGTTGGATCAATCAGGCTGAATCATTTATTTCGCTCTTTTTTAGGGTGATGTCTTTCATTGAGAAAAGCGTGGCTAGACTGGACCAGCTGGAGAGACTGGAAGCTTTGGCTCTAGAGCTGGGAAAAAGCCATTACCATTACAACGCCCCACCTAAGTACTACAGTGTAAGAACCTAATGATCCCAACGGTGCTGAACTACTGTTTTTGTGATGCTGCTTTGTTTATAGAGGAGTGCGCATCATCATTCAGCTGTAGCTCTTCATCAGGCTAACCATTATACTGAGACCTCTAAAATCACAGCAGCTCAATGAAAACACACCTACCCTTGCAAATAATGGCTGGATACTACCTTAGTTACCAAAGAATAAGTAGGTTAAGTGTCTCACATAATTATTTTCCAGTACGTCGGAGCAGAATTCATCTGCGCCGTGCAGCCCATCCTGAAGGAGAGGTGGACGGCCGAGCTGGAGGAGGCATGGAAGGTAAGGAGAGTCACTGTGTGACCTGCGTGTCTCCTTATGTGGGTAATCAGAGACCTTCACAGTGACCCATTCTGGGTAAATGCCTTGTGAAATAGACTTGATGTGTGCAACCAGTCAGCAGCGAGTGGCGATGATTTGTGTCACAGCTCTGCGCGTCTCTTTTAGTGTAACATGTCAAGATGGAAAGCAGTGCATCACGAGCTTGACTGATGTGAAATGTACATCTCACTGAAGCATACATGAGCATATAGAGAAAATGGAACGTGGCTCTGTCACATCATGTTATGTCACTTCAGTGTCTCTTGTGTTATTAATACAGACACTTGAATAATAATGTTGCTACACAATAGATCTCTCTTTTCTTCTTCAGAGAATTTTCTGGCAATGCACATCATGTGCTCACACACTGTCAGGGACATTATTATTATTAGTCAGGACATCTGATTTAATGAATGGCCTCCATCTCCCTCTAGTGGTTGAAATGAGTTAGTTTTTATTTCATGCCTGTGTCTCACTTGGGATTAAAAATACAACACACACACACACACACACACACACAAAAAAAAAAATTGTATGCTAAAAAAAACAGCATGTTTATCCTGACAATGAGTTTTTTTCTTCATCACTCGGGTTTTCTTGTTTCAAATAAGAAGATCCAACTCAATCTTTGTACATTATACCTATATACAAAATTAATTTGTTTGTATCTTACTGCATAAAACAGTTCCCAGTAAAAAATGATGGAAAACTAACATGGAAAAAATCATTTCCGACTCCATATTCACACAGAAAAACTATATGTCTAAGTTCTGGCTAAATATTAAAGCACAGGGCACAAAAGCTAAGCTTGAAAATTCAAACGTTTTCAAATGTTTTACTACTTTGTTCATGTGTAAAAGCTAGGATTTTTTAGATGAATGCATAGTTCAATTTATGTGATCAACATTCAATTAGGAATTATTACATATGAAGAATGAATGTCCTTCCTCTATTGCGACCCTGACCCAGTTCAATGTGTGTTGTGTTGTGATGCAGACCATGTTCCAGTATGTGACCAGTCTCATGAAGCAGGGATACCAGGAGGAGAGCAACAGACAGCGCCACCTAGCAGTCTCCCCAAAGGAACGGCCAGACAAGAGGAGCACAGCGCTATGAGATGCTTCTTCTCAATTACAAACTGTTACCAGTTCAGCAATGACACATATGTTTATGTATATAGTGTATTTACTGTCTCCTTTTCTACATCGCTCATGTTTACCACAGTTGTTGTTTGCTACTTTAAAAAAAACAAAAAATACATGCAGTGACTTTTAACAAAGCACTTTATTTCTGAACTTAAATTCTGCTGCAGGACTCAGGAGCATGACGAGACGATACAAATGGTCGACAAAATATACTGGCTGTAGTTAATCCTGCCTTGTAACTGTGATCAACAGAAACGTCTATTAGAATTACAGCCAATACTTTCTCTGTGTTCATAACTCAAACTTAATGCCTTTCAGTAAATCTACGGCTTTGAACAGATTTGTGCTACTCAACTTATTCAGGTATCTTATTCACGTTTCAATTAACCACATTAACTTAAGTCATACAGTACATTTTAGGGTGTTTAACAATTCAACGGCCAGTTTGACAGCCTGGTACACAACCGTGGCTGAAAACAAGGAGGCAAAATATTCATTGTTCTTCAAAAAGGTAAACTAAAAACATAAAATTAAGAAAAACGTTAAATACAGTAAAACTGGTTAGAAATACATCAAATTTGTATTTCCAAGCAACTTTACCATAGTTTTAATGATTTTTAATAACAAAATTCCAGTGAGTGGAATATCAAACATTATTCACAAGACGCAGTCTAATTGATGTATGGCAGCACAGCTCACAGGTTAGCCGTGAATATAACATAAATAGGGACTCTAACAATTAAATAGTGTGAAAGGCAGATAATCGTTGGGCTCCATGGATTTGGCTCCAGATGTGACACAGCTGTTGATGACCTGGTTTCCGAAGCAGAGATGGCGGAGATTCAATAAACTTGCTTCGTCCTGTACGAGTTGTGAGAAATCCTCAGGCTTTCTGTTCCAGATCACCGATGGCACCGACCAGCCGGGGATGAGACATTATCATGCAAACAATGGCATAATATCGAAGCAGTCACCATGTGAATGGACAGTGATTCTGAGGCCTCGGGTGAATGGGAAGAAAGCCGGGTGGGGCGACAGACCACGTGGAGGCGCCTTTCCCATTCCCCCTCAGATAGTACAGGCCAGTTTAGGTACCCATGGTTATGTTAAAGAGTCTGTTGCTCATTGGGTGGCTTTGGTTTTCTTGCTTTTGCTTTTCTTGTCTTTCTTCTTAAGTCCATCCATGTGAGCTCTAAGGAGGTTGGAGTATGCCTGTAAAGAGGAGTTTGGGGTTTATGATCAAAGACAGACTATTGTGGAACAACAGATGAAGTCCAAGAGGAACATCAAGGAGATATAATCAAGGACATTTGCATACAGAGACCCAACCAAACAACACTGAAACTGAAACTAGCTCAACTTACCATCTGAAACTTGATTACTTCTTTGGTGCTGACCTGAAATTACAAGAAATTTGAATTCAGCATTAACAGAAAAAGACCAGAGATGGAAACAAAAAACAAACAAACATAAAAACACAGTAAGCTCACCACTGTGCTAATTTTCTTCTTGCCATCAGACGCTCTGATGAGACATTTGTTGTCTGCTGGTTCAAATGACTCCGAGTGGCCTTTTCGGGGCGTCGGCTTGGTCCTCCCGTCATCTGGAAAGAAGGAAACACATCCCAACCCAGCTGCTTAGATACCGAAACACTCACCGCTGTACTTCTTGATTGTGCTTGAGTGATAACTCATCAAAACCCAGGAGGGAGCTTACTTACATTTCTTTAGCGTGATGACGACACTGCCGGATGATCTGCACTTCTGGAAAAGCCGCGTGAGCTCGGTGAGGAACTGGACAACAGAGCAAAAACAAATATTAATGACCAGACACATCTATCTTAACGGTCCTGTCCTGAATGATCAATAAAGTTTGGGGCTGCATGTGATCTAAGCACGAAGATGACACATATCACTAACACGGGCTGATTAAACCAGTTTATTAGGTACTAATGCAGTCTGCTACAACATGCCTGTAAAAACCCAGCCTTCATGATGACGGTTATAATTACAGTTCAGCTGTGTTGCAACTGTTGTTGGCAGGTGTTTACTCCCACTAAGCATAATTTAGGCTTGTATTACTTCATATTGAAAGGTGTACCTATTTTTTTAGCCTTCATTAGATCAAAATATTATTATTATTATTATTATTATTATTATTATTATTATTATTATTATTATTTCAGCTTTGTATACTAGACCAGGGGTCTTCAACCAGGGGTCCGTAACCCCCTAGGGGTTACTAGGGGTTACGGTTTCACCAAAATAATTTGTGAAAATTAAAAAAATATAACAAAAATGACAATGAGTAAACTGCACGCATTAATATGCAATAAAAGGCTTCTTTTGATAAAAAATATTACTATTTATAGATTATTCCATTATGCCTGAATGTTTTATCAATCATTAACACATATAGGCTAATAACCCAGCATATAAACAGGTAAATAAGGTGAAATAAAAGGTGAATAAAGTAAATATAAAAGCTATAAGACAGGCTTAGTTTTAGTTTTAGCAAGCCGACACTAAGTCCAGTAACAGTCAAGTGAGTATAGGTTGTTAAACTTACCCTGTAGATGAATTTAACATTTTTGGTTAACTAATATTGAACAAACTAAATTAAACAAATAAACTAAATTAGAAAATCACTTCCGCTGCTTTAAAATAAAACGTTGCAAAGCGCTAACTTATTTAAGTTTGACGGAAGGGTAGCTTTCGCATTAAGACACACAACCAGTTTTATGTTGCAGAGTTAATGTATCGGCTTTAAAATGAAGTTTAATAACTAAACGAGACATTTACCAGATAAAACCAGCGTTAGCTTCAACCAAACGTTAGCATGCTGGCTAATGAGTCGACAGGCTGGTCTAACGTTGAGGATGTTAGCTCGTTAACTGTCAGACAGCTCGTGCCGACACTGTCCACCTCTACTTTATAATCAATAACATCAACTGATGGAGTTATTCACAATATGCTGTTTGTTCTTACCGAGTCGTTTTCAAGCAGCACCATGATCCTGACTTCAACTGAGCTGTGCTGCTAACAGGCTAACTGCTGTGAAGCACACGTACTCTACACAAGCCGGAGCCCCGCCCTGCGACCTCACTGTGGGGGCAAGAGTTTCATCACAGCGCCCTCTACGGCCAGGGAGGGGAATTACATATACAGACCAAGTTACACGAAGGGAGCTGATCTTTTCCTTTTAGAGTTAATTCAGCATAAAAATACAAACTTCAGATGATAATCTGACCAGTTTATAAATACAGAACAAACCAAATAATAGATAGATAGATAGATAGATAGATAGATAGATAGATAGATAGATAGATAGATAGATAGATGATGTTGCAGATTTCTACCAGTCAGTTGTTGCAAGTGCATTCTTCTTTGCAGCCGTCTGTTGGGGCAGCAGCTTCAGAGCCAGCGACACTACAAAACACTACACTACAAAACTAAACAAACTGATTAAGAAGGTTGGCTCTGTGCTGGGGACTGCTCAGAAGCACCTGAAGCATAATGGACAATAACTCACATCCCTTGCATGACCTCCTGATCAGACAGCAGAGTAGAATCAGCTGGAGACTCCTGAAGCTCCAGGACCACTACAGGAGGTCCCACAGCTATAACACTTTATAATGACTCCCCTCTGTGCAGGGAGAGTAGTCTCACTCTGTGACAGTTGATATTTGGATATAGACATTAAGACATAACTGCAGTGAGTGACTAATTCTCTGTCTAGGATTGCACAATGCACTATTTTTTTTTTTTTTTTTGCACAGTTACTGTACAGAGTTATATCTTCCCTTAGACTTAATTGTATTCACACTGTAGTCACTGGAAAGTGTTTTGTGTCTGTCTATTTATTCCTAACCTTCTGTGACTTACTGTCCTATCACATTTGTCCTTTCTGATGGGAGTAGCGCTCGTGTCTGGTTTCACAATACTGTCTCGATCAATGTTACTATCTAAGGTGCTGTTAAAGATGTAGCCACTTACTCAATAGTCACAAACAAGGTTTCACAGTCCAACACATGGCCAGCCACAACAAAGAGCGCTTTTAATCACAGCAAGTGACTGACTCTGAACGCACAAATGATTTTGTTTTTTTACAGAATCTCATGGATGTTGATGTATATTTAATAACTATTAATCAGCATATCCAGTAACTGTGCATTCAACAATTAGTTTACCAAAATAAACATACAATACATCTTATAAAACCATCAACGATAACTCAATAAAGCTTATTTGTTAGTATGGGTGCATTTCATTATAAAGTCACATAACTGAGGGTGGCACAGTTTGTATACTTTAAACTTTTGATGTCAGAGATTCATTCGTATAAATGTCCATTGCATCCTCACATAAAAAATACTGTTTTGAGCAAAGAATCTACCAAAACAGGTGATTTTGACACAAAAAACATAAAAACAGCAACATAAATCACAGCTATTGTGATATAAAATATATTTATGTGTAACTTTTAGGAAGTTTCTGTCATCTTGATAGAGCACAGTCTGGATGGTGCCCAAGGTCAGCAAGGTGCACAGCAAACTTAGAGTGCCAGTCTCTGTCAAAGACTGCTTTAAGCTGGCTCTGCAGGGCTTCGGTCTTCAATGCGGGGTGAGGAGCATGCTGGGAAATCACCAGACCGACTCCAGCTGTGGTCACAAAGTAGTCGCCTGCCCAGTTGGAGGTACCTGAGGAACAATGCAACATTAACTGGTCAATTATTAACCAGTTCACATGCAACAAACTGCGAGTTCAAACTCAGTAATGTGTGCACATAATAACTCACCGATGTAGGCCACTTTGTCAGTCACCATGTATTTATTGTGGTTGACTCTGGAGTATGGGATATCAGACTGGTTTCCCACAGGCACAATGTACAGTTTCTGGAAAGAGAATGATGTGCAAACAAAAAAAGAAAATTCAGTGGTCGAGATGTGTGTTTACAGCAAATGTTTTTATCTCATGTTGTGTCTTACTATTTGGATGTTGACATCCTGGTGAGGGCTGTCCATTGAAGCTAGAGACTGAAGGAAGGGCAGCATGGCTGGATCAGAGTCCTGCCCACAGCTGATCAGCATCTGGATCTTCACCTTCTTCTCGAATGCGGCCGTCCTGATGGCATCATCAATGAATGACCAGTATCTAGTTCAATGAAAGGATCCAGAAGGTCAAATAAAGCAGGAAGAGTTTAAAGGAAACTTCTTTTTGTGTGTGTGTGTGTGTGTGGGGGTGAGGTTCACCTCCGAGGCTTTTCAAAGCGTGTGGTGGGGAAGTACTCCATGACGGCTATATTGACATAGTGTTGGGCCTCAGAGATGGTGGAGAGAATAGCCTCCAGGTCCTGAGTCCTCGATGGAGGACAGAACGATGGTGGAGAACTCTTGGATGAAACACAAATACGGTTTAAAGCTTGGAGGTTGTCCTGGCTGAGATTATAACACACACTGCATGGTCACTTCTCTGTAAACAGAGAATAAACAGTGTTCTGTAAAAAGGAACTGAAACCTAAAAACTCACTGTGAGGTAAAGGCTGCTGGAGACATTATCCGTTTTCACCAGCAGGGGGTGATATTTATTGATGGCAGTGTTATACTCTGCAGGCCAGGGCTGTGGCAGGGAGCTGTTGGTTTGTCCCATCACCCAGTAGGACTTGAAAATCTTATGCAGGTCCTTTGCTAGACTGGAGCAGTTGTAGATAGCTACTCCCAGTTCCTTCACCTGCAGGCAGAAGTAATTTATTGAAATTATCAGGCAGCGTTTTAAGGTTTAAAAATAAGCATCTGTTATTGCAGGTGTTTGGTGTTACCTGTGTGAGAGCCCTCCAGTCCATGTTGGCACTTCCAATAAAAACATGCTTTTTATCAACTATCCAGAACTTGCTGTGGAGGACGCCCTTCGTCAAGCGCCCAAAGTTCACCTTCCTCACCTGAACTCCTTCAGACAGAAGGGGAGCAGATTAAGGAAGGTGGTTGGTACAGTGCAATGCAGATAAAAACAAACAGTACAAGAACAAACCTTTCTGTTTTAAGACCTCTAAATCTGTGGAGTTTGTTGGAACACTGGGAACACTGGTCACCACTCGGACAGACACATTCCTGGAGGGCAACTCTCCAAGTCCTGTCAGGATATCTCTTCCCTGCAGAGGGTAGACTCAGAGCGTTAGGGGCCTTTTTCATGAACACAACAAGATAATCAATTGTGGTTTCTTTGTGCTTTAGTTGACAACTCACAGGTATATCAGAGGAAGAGTTAACGTTGATGTCATCCCCAGTTAAAGTCCAGTAGAAAGAGACCACATCCACTTGATCTGTTGCCATAGAGATTAGATCTTTCCAGATCTTCTCCAGAGGGATCCCAATCGTCACATTGTCTTTATATTTCACGTGTAGAGGGATGCTCTCCACCAGGACCATACTAAGAGATAAACAAAGACATGCTGCTCAGGGACTTCTCTGCAAACCGAACTGGAGAAAGTTATAATTTAGACAAATAGTTTAGAGAATCATTAGTTGTTTTTTTAAAATAATTTATAGATTTTAAATATACAAATGTGTGCACAGAAGAATTGCATCAACAGCGCTGTTTCAGCCCAAAAACAAACGTACCTTTTCAGAGTATTGCAAATCATAATGTTAGTGGTCATAATAAAGAAAGTTAAGTAAAGACATTGGACAATGGGAAAAAATAAAAAAATAAAATTATTGTCAGTGAGTGTTTCTTTTTAATGTGGCTGTTTAATCAAAATATTAAAATATAAATACAATATAATATAAAAAGACAGTCAGATGACACAAGATATACCACAAAATCTGAATTAATCAGCTTTAATCCTCAAAACAAATGTTTAGACCTATTTAATATCATTTCACTATAAATAAAACATAAATATTAATATATAATAAAAAAATAACTTAAAGTTAACACAACAAGATTAACCCAATACGCTGTCAGCCATTAAGAGAGAGCACATAGCATCTGTGTGTTAAATCATCACAGCTATTCATCAAACCTACTTATTCTTGACTTTTACAGTATGAAGTCCACTCATAGTTTACATAACAGCTGATAAATCTTCATGTCCCTGATGGGCTCTAAAAGGCCCCGCCAGTATTTACAGACAGTGATCCGCTTCAGTGGGATTATTACCTGCACTGGTCCGTAGTGAAGTTGCCCTCTTCAGCTCCCCGGGGAAGTGTCTCATGGTCTTTGGGGGGCGGTGGTCTTTCGAGCACGGCGATGGCAAGCACGATCCCCAATACAGTCAGACAGCCCAAAACCACGGCTAATGTCACACAGCTGGTCGATCTCTAACATTATTAAGTGTGGTAGAAAAACAAGTCCAGGAATAAGAAAAATGTGTCGCATAAAACAGGGTCAATGCGTTGGAGAATATTTGATGTAGTCCTACCGCTTTGTTTGAAACATAACTGTCATGAAGGCTTTCATACATGGAAGTCATTTTTCCTTTCAAGTGTTTTCAAGTGCCTATTAAAGTTGAAAAGCAGGAAATCATTGTTTCAGACTAAAGTAAACACACCGACGTCGTACAAGTCTGACCAGCAGTGATTGAAGTCATAATTTTGCAGTTTAAATGGTTTTAAAGTACTGAAACCAACAAAAATCTTACCCAAAGAGATGGTGTTACTTTTAGCTTTGCTTCTTCCTCTCCAGCTGTCAGAGGCATCTGAGCTGAAGCGGTATCTCCGCTATTGAAAATATCACAGCTCAGTTCCCATTTTTACTTTCATTTCTGGCTTTTGAATCATGCGTTCTCTGGACTAAAATAAAATTAAAAAAAAAAAAAACAAGGTGAGTGAGTGAATAGGAGTCATGAAACAAAAACAACTCTGCTAACCAAATTTATTTGAAAAAACTGAAATCATCAGCTATCAAATTACACAAATGACATAAATACCAGCTAAAGATACAGCTCAATTACATCCAAATCATTCTGGGTGAAAGGAGAGGAAAGGAGTTGAAAAAAAAAAAAAAAAATTATATATATATATATATATATATATATATAAAAAAAGGGGACACAAATTTGACAAACAAGTATTACATTTCAGCTGTCAAACTTGCTGAAGCTTTGACTTGAAGTAAAGCAACAGGGGAATACCATCCCACAGAAGAAGAATAGCAGCAACACTTTGAGCGAGAAGAGTCAAAAGGGCAAACATTCAATTTTTGCTTGAGTTTGTAAACAACCACTGAAACATCATCCCACACAGCTCTGTGGCACTTATAGGTACTTCCCAGTTACAATCACATGTACAATCTGGACTGGGAAGAGGGGAAGTTTGCTGGTGTACTTGGTCACTTTTGTTCCTGATTCAACCAACAAACAGCTTTACAATATTTTGCAGGAGAATAAAAGCTTTCATTTTGCAGCATATCGTGTCAAGGGGATAATGTTTTACTACATTAGTGCAAAAGACAAGATTGAGAGGTAATTTGTAGGATACATACATATCTGTAGATCTTTACATAAAGAATGTCACAAACTAATAATCAGATTTACAGTTGCATACCATTAACATGAAATTACATCACTTCTCCTGTCATGTGAGAATCAGACGTGACTCTAGAGACTGAGAAAATAATCAATCTTACCACACAGATAGCTCTTAAGCATTATGGAAATTTAACTATGGTGTCATGAGTCAGTCTTTTTAGGACTGTCTTTGGCCAAAACCTTCAGACATTAAACACAAGTTTCAAGCCTCCAACCGCAATAAATAAAAACTTCTCAGGGGTGCAAAGGAATGCTTGAAAACTCTTGCTTTATCGCCACTTGAGATTGTGGTTGCCAGGTGACTAAACTACAGGCTGAGCCTCTCCTACAAGTCGGACCACACATTCCTGAAGGATTTTCATCTCCACTTGGACAAAATGTAGTGTCCAACTAACTGAGGAGGGCCTGGACAGAGTCACTCCACTGTGATCCAGAATAAATACATAAGAGACTTAGCTGGTAGCAACTGTGTAATATAACATGAATTGGTCTGGCACTAGAATCTATTAAATCTCCCAAAGTCATGTTGTCTCAGTTACAGTGTCTCACAAAAGACCCCCCAATAAATACTTCTTACATTCTTCGATAAATCTGATCCACAAAACATGGAAAATATATACATATAAAAGAAATGCAGTGAGTACTACTGAACACAGAACATGAAGCTCTGCTGGTACTGCAGTTCTTTCTACCCAAAACAAAAACAAATGTAGTATTTCCTCCAAAAATTTGATTTGTCACTAAACTTACAATTCTCATTTATTAGAAGATTTCCCTGAGAGTTTTATGCTCAGGCTGGTTTTCAAATAAACCAAGTAATTACAATGAGCTTTTAAAATCAGCAATGTCGATCACATCATTGGCAAATAAAGAGGTCGACAGAGAATCAAGTAAAGTTTGGATACCTGTCAGAGGAGAAGGCAAGATTTATAGAAATATTTTGGTACTTCCTTAAATCATCGCCTCATATGTAGGCCTCAGACTGAGTGTATAAGGGCATTTAAGTGCAGGCTTCACTGTGTAGCTGCGTAGTGTTCATGGTGCGGTAGTGTGTATGTTTAGGTGTACAGGAGGCTAGAGTTCTGTTTATCAGTTCCTCCTTTAATGGTTTCATTGTGCGCAATGTGGCACGACACCTGGGTTTGTGGGTTTATAGAAGAAGTTCAGCACTCGTGGAGCCTGTGTGTCACATCTCAGACCAAATATCCCTCTCTGAGATCGTCTGGTGTCATGGCTGCTCTCCTGATGCTCTCGCCGGGCCTCGGGCCGCCGCCACGCGTGGAGGCAGAGTGGACTGTCCTAAAGTCTCGGGAGGTGGGAGGTCCTGAGGGCCGAATGCCAGCTGAGGAGACCGCAGAGGCCGAGGCCTTGGATCCTTCCGACTGCCCGCCTGGCTCCATGACTGTGTTAATGACTGGGAGGAAAAATAGAAAATGTAGCTTTTATCTGATTATTTGGGTTTTCCAAAGATTTATGATATTAATATTACTATTTGTATTTATATTTATATAAAAGATCCAGTTCACTCACCCTCAAGCTGTCGTTGAACTCTCCTGAGTTCTTTCAAGATGGACGTGATTTCCTGAAATACAGATAATCAAACAACCAACATCAACACGCCGGACATGACATGCATTTAACTTGAAAATTGGCAAACTTAAGTCACCAACCTTGCTGGAGGTTTTGACAACGGGAACATCATTGTCAGAATTAACCTTGGCTTCGATATCTTGCCAGATATCCATCCTGTCCTGGAACAATACCCTGAGTGCATAATGCCAAATTCAGTAGTTAGAAAGTGTGATTCACACTGTTCAATCCACATTTTGTATGGCTGATTTAGGCTGTAACAGAGGCCTTGAATTGCAGCGAGTTACTATAGATTATCCAATCATCATCTTGTTTTTTTTCGATTAAACAGTTTGAAACAAGAACAAACTGTTCCCACATTTCACAGTGGAAACTTAAACACAGACGATTTTATCTGCATCTAATCTATGGAGAAGATTATGCCTCAGTCCCATATTGTCAGTCTGTTTGCTGACTCACTCAGCCTCACTAGTTTAATAGGATTACAGGCTCAGTGCAGTCTCGTCGTCAGACAGAATCAATAAAGTTTTTCATCAAACTGAGATTAAGCATAGGAATAAAGGGTGTTTATGTAACTGTGTGGTTTGTGTTTTCTTCAGATCTTACTTAATTTTGTCAGAGAGTTGCTCAGTGTTTTCTTTGATGGCCACGATGATCTGAGACACAGGATTCAGCATCAGATTGTCCACCATGACCTGGAGACAAAAAAAACAACATAGTTTATAATGATCACAGTAGAGATTTAAAAAAAAAAAAGAAAGAAAAGTGAAGCAGTGTCAGACCTCGTCTCTGCTCCGAGTTCGCTGCCTGTAGGTCTGTTCATGGTCACTCGAGCTCTGGTCAGGCTCCCGTGCAGATGTAGAACCTGGTGGGACTCTCTGGTAGTTTAATCCAGCCTCCGGAATATGATGAACCAGCTGCAACACAGTCAGACTTTAGAAGTTAGTGTTACGGCATAAGGCAGACAGAGAGATGGATGCAAAGGACAAATAGAGAGGAGAATCATCATCAGCTTTAGTCAGCTGATCAAATGTAGATTTCATTCATGTTTGATGTACCTGTTCGTGAGTGGTCACTGTGGAGCCGGGTGCACTGCTGTCCGCTCCGGGGTTTTGTAGCTCACCATCACCTGCCACGTCGTGGATCTCTCTGGCCAAGATAGCTAGGTCTTTAGCCAGGTCTTGACTCAACCTAACAGGGAGGGAACACATGTTAGAAAGATGGCTGAAGTCCTCTGTTCAGGAAACTAGAAACTATGTACATGTAAGAATGTGTGCCATTGCTGTAGTTTACTGTAAATCAAGATTAGGTGGTCGAAATACTAATTTAATGCAGTATTGGACCTCTAGTCATCAGCCTTGGCCTCATTTTAAACTTTGGAAATTTTATTAGCATCTACACCAGAAAAAAAACTCAGTTTGTGATTTTCCTTACCGTGCAATCTCAGCACTGTGGTTGGACCAGTTGTGGAGGGTGTCTCCCTCATGCTTCTCGTCCTCAGAATCTCTGCTGCGGGGTTTAGGACGCAAGGCGACCACCGGCTGAGGCCGAGGCCTGTACTGATTACGTGGGCTATGGGAAGCTGAGGAAGGTTGGGAGCGTTTGTGTTTAGGAGTGCTCTGATTTGAGTCGTACTCCTCATCTGAGGTAGAGGTATAGTCAGAGCCTTTCTGTCGCCTCCTGGAGCCTTGGCGTCGTGAATTGGTTTGAGTTACGGAGGATGAGGATAGAGGAGAAGTCGGGAAAGCAGGAGAGAGAAAAAAGAGATACCATGAAAGAATACAGGCGAGAAAAATGCCACCAAAAAAAACTCCAAGTATTTTAGATCACCAAAATCCTCCCCAGAACAAGAGACAGAAAAGTTGCTGTGGAAGAACTCATTTCTATATCTAAACTTCATCAGAAAGATCGATCAGGTTTATTTATTTATCATGTTCAAAATCATTTACAATTGAAATGAGTACTCGACTTCCACAGTACAGGAGCTAACCAATACCAGACAAGTACCATATAGAAAAGACCCTGTTGTGTAGCATAAAGCATTTTGTACATGGTTAGTATGGTCATCTTCATCGTGGCCACAGACTCTTCATAAATTACCATAACCTGCATGAGAACACTGTGCAGATGAAGGAAAATCTGATTTTATCTAAAAAAAAAAAAAAAAAAAAAAAAAATCTGCTAATCTGCATTAGAATCTGCTCTTCAAGGAAATTGTGTTGCTGTCTGGATTGTGCAGAGTGGCATGACGTGACACACATCAGCACAAACCTGCAGCCAGATGTGTGGCGCGCTCTGTCATTTGGTTCATCAGTGACAAAAATTTCACGGCCAAAGTTTTCACCCTTGAGAAGTGCTTGTGAGGTAGCGTGTGTGAATGCATCAACACAGGGTGCGCGCGCGTACATGGTCGTAGCTATTGTGAATTGGTGCTTGTTCAGCAGCTAATTAGTACAGTGATGGTGGAAATAAACAATAACAAATCAGCAGCACTATTTTAGTCATAATTCTGCAGTGTTTCAGGTTGCACATGGTTACATCAGGTCTTATTAATGTGACACAGCAGCATTCGCTTCCTGATGCATTTCAAGAATAAAAAATGAAGAGTTAAAAATAATGTTGGATAGGCGGCTGTGACGCACAGGATTAATGAGCTCAGGTGATATGACGTGTCCTGCGTAAACAGGCAGAAAACAGTGCTACAACAGACCTGTCCTATGTGTGTGGAGGTGTGTGTGGTAATTTTGTAGCAGCCTGGTGTCATTTGCGTGTGATTTAATAAAAAGGTGGACAGTGCGTAATGGCACTGTTCCATGACGGAGCACAATCAGAGGCTGCAGATTCATCAACATACGCGTGTTCTGCTACCTTCAGATGGCTGCAGGGATTAAATGAACTTCAGGAGATTTTCATATCTATAGTATAAAGCAGCTGTGGACACCCGAAGAACAATCACCCATTAGTTTTGATGCTGACTTAAACACATCTAGTGATTGGAGAATGCTTCATTAAAAAGGTGAATGAAAACAGTCACAGAGATGAGCGAGGTGAATCTGAACGTCAGGGTCGTACCAAACTGTCAAGAGTTCTGCTTGTGTTGGTCGTTGCACGGCCCTGAATGTTAGTGTGATTGATGTAAGTGAAAGTCCAGTAATTCCCTTCCCAAACTACATTTTTATGGGAAAAATAAGCTGCATTTATAGAACCCAGGTGTTATTTCCTGAAACATACAGTATTTAAACTAAGTGCTATAAATGTATCAAACCAATTCACCACTGCGGTTGATTAATAGACCTTGTAATGAGGGGTAAACCCAAACAAACTTTTTCTACCTCTTTGAAACTACCAATCGAGGCACAAAGTCATTTTTTTAGTGCTACAGGAGTAAATGTTTTTTATCAGTCAAAATATTTTTCACTCAATGAAACAGAGCGTTAGGTATTATACTCACTTGCGGTGCTGCTGGCATATTTGGCACTGCTTGAACGTGCACGAGTGACTGGTGTCCTGCCGAGCGCCGTCTTCTGTGGCCTTTCTACAGGCTTCTGCCCCGGAGCAGAGGCCTTTCGAACTGAGCTGCCGCCGGACTCTGTGCTGCGGTTGGAAAATCCGGTGCTCCTGCCCGTCCACTGCGGAGTGGAGGAGGCCTCAGTGTCGCTGGGCGTGTTGAACGAGCTCGCCCGCTTACGAGGCATCGCCAGCATATCCAGCCTGGAGAGTTTCTTGGTTTCCTGGGGTTGCTTAGTTGGGGCACTGCTGGCCTCCTGGGCCAGCCTGTCTGTCTCCGTGCCCTCGTTGTCTGAAGCTTCTCCCAGACGAGCCCGGCGGAGTATGGATGCTCTGGTTGGTCTTGGAGCTGATAAGCTATTGGCACGACCCAAGGCCTGGGACACTCTGGAGGTCTTACCATCCTCTTTCTGAAGGGGCACTGTGTATTTTTTGGAGGTTTGGTGGTTGTTTGACTCCTGATCAGAGTAAGGCAAACTTTGAGGATCATCACTTAGGTCTGTGGAGCCACGTTTCCCAACACTACGTCTCAGTCCAACCGGCCTCCTGACAGGCTCAGTCTTACTGTCTGCTCCCTGAGAGCGCCACTTTTCTGATGTACCTGACAGGTGAACCGAGTGCTGACTAGCTATACTGGCTGAAGACCTTTCCCTATGAAGGCCACTAACAGAGGGTTTTTTAGTCAGTGCGTTTGGCCTGGTCTTGCTACTATGTTGGCTGACAGTACTGGAGGTATCCACATCAGACTCCCCAGAAAGAGAGTCCACTGTTGGAGACGGTGTTATTTCTGGTTGCCTTGCTTGGAGTTTGGCCTCTAGAACAGCCAGAACATCCTCCGTCTCTTTGAGGTAAGAATGAGTGTCCTGACTGCCGACTCCCTGGAATGATTCAGAGTCCATATCTCTCTGAACACGCTGGCTAGAGATGTTGGGCAATCTGGCATTGCTAGGTCGCTCCTTGGTGAAGCTCTCTTGTCTGATTAATGAAGACACAGAGCTCTCTCTGGACTCTGGACTCTGTCTCCCCTGGCCCAGAACAGGAGCAGACAAACTGGGTTTGACTATTCCAGAGTCCTGGTTACTTTTCGGTTTGGTCAGGGTGGCTGTTGAGAAAGTTTTGGTTGTGTGTTTTCTTTCGGCTTTAGGAGAGCTGGATTTTGAATCTCCGTGTTCAGGTTTGGACGCATCCTCCTCTGACCCGATGTAGAATGATGTAGACTTGAATGGCAGTCTGTGTTTGCTCTCATTTTTCTTCTCTTCTGTGTCTGACAGTGGACTCCTCCTTTGCTCTATGATGGAACCGTCATCTGATTTGCTGGCGTCACTCAGGCTGTCAGGCTCGACGTCGTCCTGCACTGATAACCTGTGAAGGCCATCCTGAGGCCGGGGGCTACTCTCCTCTGCGTCAAACGTTGAATGCAGGTCACGATGAACATAAATGCTGGGAGTTGGAATGTCACTTTTCTCCCCTAGCGGTACCTGTGGTAGGATGCGCCGAGCTCTTGATCCATCGGATTCGGTGCTGTCGTGGTTCCGGCTGGGCGTGGCCTTGTTGACGACTGTGCCTCGCGCTGAAGGGAAACAGTTTTAATGCATAATAACCACACATGCCGAAACTGAATATCATTCATATTCATCAGGGCTTCTCATTATCATTTCAAATAGACTCATGTCTCGTCAGGTGGCTTACCCCCTGACAGCTCCATCTGGGAAGGAATGTCAAAGAGGCCAGACGATGGGCCAGATTCTGTGTAGCTGTCTGCCAAGCTTGCCCAGCAAGACATCCACTTAGGAGCCCCCTGTAACACAGCACCTGCTGGCTGAACCTGCATGAGAAAACATACAACTTATTCAATATCTTTAAAATGGATGATTAGTCTAGTTGTTTTTTTGTTTTTTTTTTAATATGATTTCCTTAGCTGGAAACACCTTTAGTAGGACAAACACATAATTTTTCCATTATATTTGGTTAGAGAGAAAACCCAAATGACAAAGAACCCAGAACCTGTGAGGAAAGGTAAGGCAAATCTAGAAATCAAGAGAAAGATACACCAGAAAAGAAAAGAAACCCAAAGAAGGCAAATCAAGACAGCAATCCATACTGATTTGTGTGTTTCACTGACCCAGCATATTAATTTATTGACTTTAGAATTGGCGACAAAATTCTTGATTATTTCATCCAACCACTAATCCCACCCCAAGCAGGAAGGTTTACCTTTACCAGACTATGTCCCTGTTCTGGAGCTGGCCTCACCTCCCCACAGCTATTCTGCCTATGCTGCTCTCTGCTCTGAACAATAACAGGCCTAAATGCTGATGATGTTTCTGCTTCGCTCTCGTTGGTTCGCTCTGGGCTCTCAAAAACGCCAAACACCTGTCAGGAACAGAGCAGTGCAAGTGGATAAGTGTAAGAGGAGAAAGTGGGACAGAGAGCGTCTTTGATTCATTCTGAGTTCAACTTTCTCCCAAGAGACACTGGTGAATCGCAAAGCTGACTTATTTCGCTTTATAGCATCTAAAATCTGTATAAATTTAATGAAAAAACTTGCCTGGTCAATCTTGCTCCGTGCTTCTTCTAACTCCCTATCTTGAATATCTGTTTCGATGGTGTAGGTTCCTGCGTCGCTCAGAGTGTCCTCCTCTTCATTTTTGGGGCCAACACTGATGCTCTTGACTTCCACACTCCGAGACGCTGGTGGCATCACAGGGGCCTTGAGGGGAACAGGCTGGTGGATTGGAGAGGACGTTTGTGGCTGGTAGGGAGCATTGGATGGAGGCGGACTTGTCGGGGATACGACCGTAGTCTGTGATTTAGCTGCTGTTGGGGAACTACATGTAGTGTTCTCCAAGCTGGCAGAAGGAGACTGCTTCACTTGTTTGAGGAATTCTGCAGTAAATTCCTTGGCGAGTTTGGATCTCCGGCCCACACTGCTGAAGGGCTTTACAGACACAGATGATGTAGAGCGAGAGGAAAAGCCAGTGCTGATCCGGTCTTCTGTCTTCTCCCTTCGTAGAGAGCCAGCTCTTTGGGGGCCTGTAGAAGCAGAGCCCTTTAGTGGGACGGTATATCGCTGGGTCGGGGGAGTGGAGCAGGCAGGAAATGGGACTTGTCTCTCCCCAGTGGGGCTTGTGCTTTTCCTTGTCTTCTCTAGTTGGACCCTAAGGCCTGAGGGCTCAGGTGGGGAAGTGTTATTGGTGAAGGACTGGGAGCGCTTTTTTCTTGAGTTGTCATCAAAGAATTCAATTACAAAGGCCTGGTGAGGCTCAGCCTTGCCAAGACTGGATAGGGACTGAGACTCTGGTGGAGAGTAAGACGTTGGCTCCTCAGAGTCAGGAGATGCAAAGCGCTGTGGTGGGGAGGCTCTGAGGGGTTGTGGAGATGCCCGGGACTCTGACTGGAAACCATTTCCATTGGTTGCAGGATCCCCCAAACTACTGTGAGTGCCGTCTTCACTGTGGTTTGCTGAGGATGGAAAGGCGAGTTAGCTTGAGAACTGGTACATTATTGAAATCGAAGCTTTTGTATAAGAGACTCACCCTTGGTGATCTTCAGATGTGATGGGTCACTGTTTGTGCTATACATGTCTTCAGTGTGTGACCTCCTCCTCATCATGCTTGCATTGCTTTGGACCAGCCAATCAGCAACTTTGTTTTGTGCTGACATCACCTCAGTGGGTGTGGTGACAGCCTCTGTTGAAGGCAGCTTGCGCTGCTGGCGGAAAGAAAACTTGGTCACGTGGTCCTTGATCTTCATTTTACCTGGCGTGCATTCATCAAATTCGATGGTGAAGGAGGCGTGGCTTTGGACCACGGGAGGAGTGGAGGTGGAGGAGACACGCTGAGCGGGATCTGGAGTGTCCTTTGTGGGAACCTCGTGAACCTGTGACTCGGGTTTCTTGGCAGGTCGTGGCTGGGATTCCTTTGTTGGGATTTCAAAGTAGCTGGGCTCCCGGCGGTAGGAGAAGATGGACTTGGCTTGACTGTCGGACAGAGAACCATTGACCTCGTATCTGGATACATCTTTAGCAGGCTCTGTTAGCAATGAGGTGGTGAGAGGATAGCACAGATACACAGCAAACTTAGATTAGTGATTAGTGATGGCTTTACATACTGTCACATACGTAGTGATGAAATGACTGTGTAGAAAGAATATCACTGTCTTTGATCTCAGTTAAAACTCAAACTTCAGAGGTACACACAGTTAAGGAAACAGATTGAGATGATTGGGATGTCAGTCGCACAATCCCTGAAACTGAGACCAACAAAGATTCCAGCTGTTAGACTGAGAAAACAAATCCGCCAGTTGGTCTTTGGGTGCCAGTTGGATGTGGCCAAATATCACTTTAGGAGCTCAGAGTCCAGCGGAGGGTAGCTGAGCGGGAATAATCTGTTTCAGCCCAGGCAGCATGAGGCAAAACAATCACCCTTCCTCCCCCCTCCAGCAGCTTTGAGGGTCATAATCCATCACGAGGCAGACAGGCAGTGCCCAACGGCTTGGCATGGTATGGCCTGGCTAACAGTTCACAACTGGCGGCCAGAGACCTGCCGTGGGCTCAACACCATCCATCTCTCAGTGACCCACAAAGGGCATCAGATAGCAGTGGCACAGAAAAACATGTCATTACAAACTAGGGTCTAATAACTTGATGTGGGGAGATGTAATACAATTACAGCACACAAATATATTTTGTTTTAAAGATTTAACCACAATTCTTATATATCAGTAAAATATAAGACACATTCTCTGACCTGGAGACTCTGGTGATTTTCCACCTCTGTTCTGCTTTTTGTTGGCTGGATCCTCATCCTCCCCCCACCAGGACGGTTGGCCGTAGAGAGGAGTGGGCTTGGATATCGGAGAATCTGTGGCAGCTAACAGAGACCCGCAAACACAGACAAACACACACCATTAGGCAAACAAAGAAGTGATTTTATAAAGCCTCTTTATTTATAACGGCAATAAGTTTATTCTGGTCACATGATAACACGATGTTGTGTCTGTGTTTTGACTTGCAACAACAAAAACGTTTCACAACACTGGAGCTCAGAAAGACGCAGTGTTACAATACCCTTAGCCTTTGGGCTTTTTACAATTCCAACACATTCCCATGACAGTGAGAGAGTAGTGAGGGTCAAACTGTAACACGCAAGCCACCAAAACATAATCCTTCTCGTGTGAAACGAGACAAAGCTTATCTTAATCTTCAAAGAAGAAAAATATATAATACAGGATATAGAATAACAACTGTATCTAAAGTGAGGCTTCTTGTACACATTGACACTCATTGTTTGCACAATGACCTCTGTATACAGGTGTAAACACATGGAATGAGGGTTATTCCCCTCATGCTGTTTCTGAACTGGTGTTTAGCCGCTGATGTGCCAGTCCACACATGCCAACCAGTCTATATGCCACTAATCAGATCATCTAGATGCCGCTTGTCAGCCTGATACACAGGCTACACAAGCTCTCTGGATTTTAATGCGGAGGCTTCACAATCCTAAGCATCGACAGCACTTCACCACTGTTGCCTGGGACACACACAATAAGACATCAACATGGTGACGGGAGAAACAGAGGGGCATGTTACTAATTCCTTTCCCCTTAGCCAATCCTCCCGTTTTAGCTAGAGAAAACACGAGTGAGTGTCACAACTGATGTGGACTGAGCACAGTCCTGAAAATGTGGCTTCGTGAAAAGTTTTCAGCCAAATTAAACTTTTTTTTTTTTGGGAGGATTCGTCTAGACTAGTTCATTTTTTGGGTCATCTCAGTTTGGAAACTTGGACAGCAGTAGGGAGTGAATAGTAAATAATGAAAGTGAGCTGTTAGGAATGAGCCTAAGCATTAGGGCATTTAAAATCATGTAGTACTGATGTGTACTGTATCAGAGAAAATGTAAACTATCCATGTCATGCCCCTTTAGAAAATACTAAATAGCCATGGGTCCTGGCAGAGTAAAGCAGGCCTGACTGAGTCACACACTGTACAAGTGAAGTGTCCTGCCCTGCAGACAGCTGGAGAATTGGACACACTCCACATCCTGTACAGCTGCAGGGGAAAACAAGCAAGAGCACACAGAAAAAAACTGATATACACAGCTCTCACAGCACTCTGTAAGTGACAGAACTGTACACGATCTGAAAAACATACATGATATCAAGGCCTCAAACAAATTCAGCCAAAGCAAATAAATTTGCATGAAGTCAACAGATGCAGGCTGAGTTTGGCTGTGCGAGACTTCGTTTCTCACTGTGTATGTGTGAGTGTGTAACACGATTCGGCTTTATTCTCTGTAACATACTATCTTCATTTGACTGTACATGTAGCGAGATAGCATACGCCAGTTTAGTTATCTCATTGGTGGACTGGGTCACAACAACACGGGGCGAGGCTGCTGTCACACTGTAGGCAGTAACTGCACGGCCTCTTGTAAACACAGCTTCAGTGAGCATGTTCAACAAAGAGTGCAGTCACAGGTTTACAGATCACTGTGGTTAGCTTACAGCTACAGGAGATACAACAAGAGACAAGACTTGCTAAATGTTGTCTAAAGTTCTGCAGTTCAATGACTTATTTGTAAGGCACTAGTGCTGGAAAAGTGCTATTTTAAGCACCAGTTGTAGTTTTCCCTCTAAGCTCGCAGGGGCGATTATGGAGCAGAAAGCACGAAAATTGCTAAATCAACAACAGATGGAATAGGTTTTGTCAGTGTGAATGAGCTTCATTCACAAAGTGCTTCTCTTGAACTAACAATTCTTTGACTGTTTCACTGCTACATATACTGTGCAACAGGATTTACTCAGTACAGCTTAAGGCAGAGAGAGTTGACAGCGACTGGAAATATAGCTAGTCAGAAATTCTCCCTCGGCTACATGGACCAAAATGCCAACTTGGCACCAAAAAAAGCATAGACACCTCTCTAATTCTTCTACAACACGTGTTGAACCATCATCAGCGTGTGTGGCAGCACCCCACCTCTTGTCAGCAGTCAGGCGTGGCTGACAGAGATAAGACTGCTTGTCCTTAACTCTTCACCCCTCAGCTTGTCTGGCAGGCTCTTACTCATGTAGACTTGTTCTGCCAACTCTGGGATGTCAAGATCAATTTCTTTACAGACACCATACTGTAGGATTGTAGCCTCAGCCTCTCAGCTCACATGGCAGCCTAACCTCACACCAGTGAAGCTCTTAATAAAAGAAGCCACAACCGTTTTGTTATGGAGACAGAAAGACTTCCTCTTCCTCGTGTGTCTGAACACAGTATTCAAATCCATTTCAGTCAGAACAGTTCCTCTCAGACAAGAACAATTGGCTTGTTTCTGTTATCATAAATCCTGCCGCCTTCCTGCTAATATCTGCTATGATGAACAGCGTGTGGGCTGGGAGTTGTTTACCTGTGAGAGAGTGGGCTCTTCGCTCAGCTCTGTCCTGCAGTTTGACATTGGTAACTGAGCCTTTGCTCTTCTCCGAGCTCTGGAGCTGCTGTTTTTCCTTCGCCTTGGCCTCCAGGGCTTTTATACTAAGCTGCAACTGGCTTGTGTACTTCTCATGCTGCACAAAGAGACAGGAGGGAAGCAGGATGTGAGAAACCTTCTGCCAACAATCAGTACAGATGTTAACTGTCCTCAGACATATACAGTGTAAGGAAGAATATCCACCGGGGACTTCTGCTAGATGTTGATCCGATTTCAAACTGTTAACAATGGATACTACTTCTTTTACTTTTTCCTCCAGTAGAAATTGATGTTTACAGATCAAATCACACATCATACATTATAAGTCTATGGCTTTTTGTCACTTTAGATGACTACACCACATTGTTTGTACGGAACAGGCCTTCAAACTGTGACATTTTGGGGCGTTATTTGCTGTGGGTATAGCCAACAGTTAGCTGGATTTTGGTTTTTGAGGCTGGAGGCTTCACATGGAAGAATTATACACATGACATAGGGCAGGGAAGAAACAAAAACAACGCATTAAAAATATTCAAGATAAACAAAAATACTGGACGTTGGCAGTAAAAATCATATTGTTTAAATCCAGTCCATTATTCAATTGACCTGTGCCACTATTGGCATTATCAATAAAATTATTTATTGGTTATGGTGCTTTTCTGTTCGTTCCTTGTGTTTTTTGATGTGTTGTCTGATAAAGAAGGAAAGATTTTAAAGAAAGTTAGCGATCAAAGTGAGCTCTATTAATTGGCAATAAACATTTGTAATCATTTCTAATATTTCAATTCGATTAATCGATAATGAAAATAACAGACTTTATCAAGAAGTACCCAGGGAAAGGATTCCTCTTTGGGCACATGCTGTCAGTATTACTTACTTTAAGCGCTTCCTCTGGGACCTTGTGTTGACTCTTCTCGAGGATATATACGTGTACATGTGCAGGAGGAGTTAAAGAACACAAAGATACCTTTATTTTTGTATATAAAAAAATCTATTTGTACATTCATAGTTTAGTGTGACAGTCAGTCAGTGGCACAGGCACTTGAAAGACAACACACAAACTCCAAATAGCTATCTCCTAATTAAAGTCTGGTAAATGTGCAGTTAGCGCTCTCTGCCTAGTTTTCACTTTGTCTCCTAAGGAGGTCGAAAGTACCTTCTTCTACTGCTTGCAAGAAGGAGGAGGGAGACAGATAAGCGGCAGAGACCTGTTGCAATTCAAACAAGCTCATATCTTCAGCGACCCACTCTTTGAAACATGCTAAATCACATGCCACATACTGTTCCCAGATATTCTTAAATGTCTCTGTACTCTACACAGCTTTCCTCCCCCGTTATCTTAAGTTTTAGCATTCAGTGTTTTTTCCTCTGGGGGGGGGGTCAAAGGGTGCAGAGTGATTTTCTGTACACAGTTGACTATAATCTAAAACCCCTGACTGAAAAACCAGAGGGGATTAACATGCCGATGGAGCAAAAGACCACAGAGGGAATGTAAAAAATTGTCAGGCAGCGCGGGCAGACAAGGACAGAAAGTCTGCATTACATGAACCATACAAAGTAAAGCCAAACATGTGACAAAAATTTAAATGAGTAATATATATATATAAAAAAAAAAGGATATCATAGCCAAAGCGAATGACATCAGAGAGCTTGAGGGTGATGTACGTCTGGTCTGGGATTCTTAGGTCGTTCACAAATGTCTGCAGGACAGAGAGAAACAACATCAAATCATTTTCACTGGTCATTAATGAAGTAAACGTGTTGACACACAGGTGACAGACTAATTCCTTGTGGCACGCACGCGGACACTGTAAGGTGCTTTGCAAACGGCCCTTTTCCGATTGAAAGTTAATCCACCAGCACATTAAAACTCTGATGAGATTACATTGTTATGCAATTGCTGTCTTGGCTTTTGTAGAATGCTTAATGGCCAGGTGGAGGTGAAAACATGCAACGCTGCTTAGTTTGTTGATCAACTAGCCCACCTTCTCCCTAACAACTGGTGAGAACGTGGGTTACCATCAGACTGCTGAACGTAAAAGAAAGATAATGCTGGAAGTGTGCAGAGGAGAGAATGAAGTGGCAGATCTATCTTATTCTATACAGACTAAATGTAGATAATTGGGGGGGGGGGGGCAATGTTGGACTTCAGTTACCGTTCTGCTCTGATTAGTTTGGCTGCAGATACCAGGGCCAAAAGAAACACTCTCTGAGAACAATGAACAGTTTTCTCCCACTGCTCAACCCTGGATTTCACTGGGATAATGGTGCAATGAAGTGGCAACAGAGCAGTGAAGAAAAGGGAGGGGGAGGCTACAGAGTGAGATAGAAAGAATGGGAAAGAAAAAAAAAAAAGCGGGGGTCCAGGCCAGCAGGAAATCCAGTCTTCTGATTACCACTGTTCTACCAACCGTCCCCCTCTCTGGCACACAGAGAAGGGTATTTTGTGCTCTGGGAATTGTTCTGGACTTGAGACTGGAGCCTTCAGGGAGCCCAGGGGCTGGCTCTTTTATCACTCGGGGCTGAGGTAGGTAGCCTGACACTAGAGATGGACTCGCTCACCCCGTTCAAGCTGCCCAGGTCCTTCACCATGTGCTCGTCGGTGTTTGTGTCGTAGTTGATCACAGCGTGCTGTTTGTCCACACTGCGAGACTGCAACGAAATTCAAGCAAAAGTCAACAGATCTGATTAGTTGATCGACAGAAAATTTACTGGCAACTACTTTAATGATTGATTGTTTGTGTCACATGCAAAAACATTTTGTTTCTCCAGCGTTCATCATTTATTTCTACTTTCCTCTGTTTTATATCATTAAACTGAATATGTTTTGAGTTTTGGACTGTTGTTTGGACACAAGAAGACCTATGAATACTTCACCCAGTGTTCTGGGAAACTGTATGGCCATTTCCCAACATTCCTTGGATTAAATGATTAATCAAGCAAATAATCTATATGAAAATAATTAGTCCTTACCCTAAAAGTCTGTCACAATATCAGACTTTAACTTTCATAAGATTATCGTGGTCAAAAGCTTTCATAATAACGATATTATCACAATAGCTTCAGAAAATGTGAAAATTTAAAAATACTTAAACCTTTTGTGTGTGTTTTGTCCATTATAGTCAAATAAATTACACTTAAAATACAAGTGTAGGGAGGTGGACAGAGTCTGTAACCATGCAAATGTACGAAAGCGTACAAAAAGAAGAATTACACTGAGTGTGAGATACAAAGTAAGAACATAAAGAAATGGAAATGATTTATGAGGCGCTTTTTTTTATTTTTTATTTCATCATTCTTACCCTCTGATCCTAAATTTGGACTTGTGGATATATAAACTTAACATTTGAGCAGAGTTAGATAAACCATCCCCTGCCTTACACTACAAACAAGTCTTAAATGTTACACTAACAGCTGGTTCACATCTACCAAACTCTCCCTGCATAGCTCGAGCTCAAAGTTGTCCAAATGGTCGACTACCTGCCATTCATCAGAAGAAAAAAAATGTGCTCACAATGAAACATTCTTTCATCAGTTATGTTCAAACTGTACAAGTGATTCAGACTGAACACTCTCTCTTCTCTGCTCATTAGGCTGTCTGGGCCTCCTCATCACAAAAATCACAAAGACTGACAGTGACTGCCAAACTCATTTGCAGAATTACCACTGTCCATTTACAGGAGCTGTCATACACTCTTCCACATCACCTACTAACTGGGACAAACAGCACTCAGACAGATGCTGGATGTACTCTCTGTGTGGGCCTATTCACTCAGTGGACTTCCAAACATCTTATTATAAAGACTGTACTGCATACAACCAGTCAATCAACCAGTTTACCGACTTGATTTGGTTAACTATGCAGCAGCAAGGAATCCACATTCCTTATTCGATGACCTTTAGCTTCACTCTGCCCCCTTTAATCACAGAGAAATGTTTGCTCTATCACTAGGAAACAATAACTACCCTAAATGCAGTCATTATTGTTGAAGGAGGCATATCGTCCAAGTACTGGTCATGGAGATAGAGACATTGATCAGACAACAGTTGTCTTGGAAAGTCCAAACATTCAAGTCGAGCCCTTCAGCTATGCTACTTGATCTCACTTCACTTACACTCAATCTCTGCTTTTCATGCCAAACAGGATTCTCATGTTACAGACAAACTGCGGTTTGAATGGTGAGGGGGAAAAAAAACAGAAACACAGAAAATCAGATGATTAAAGAGTTAAAGAGACAATTTAGAGCAGAAACCATCTGTGTGCCAAGTCAGGAAGCAGTCCTGAGCACTTAAGCAGAGCAATAGAAATGTCTGCATCATTTCAGGCTGAGGAGAAGCTGAGGTTTTTTTTCCCCTCCTCCTTGATCCGGCGACGCCTAAATGTGGACATGAGAAACTTTTCAATCTAACCGACTTCTGTGGTTGGCACAGCTTTTCTGAGCATAACGCAGTGACTTAGGAAAGTATAAACAACTGCTTCTGAGGCAACATTCCTCTTTCACTGGTCTAAATACAGAGTGAGGAGAAAATGGGAGGGAGAGTATTACACACACACACACACACAAAAAAAAACAAACCCACAAAGAAATTTGTGTTTATGGCAAACGCTGCATGGAAAAACAAAACAGTGGAATGCGTTCTGTGTTTTAAGTCATTGTTTGAAAGGCTGTCATGGGCAACTTTGTGTGAAGGCAATGTCACCAGGTTACACACACACACACACACACACACACACACACACACACACACACACACACACACACAGACAAAGCACGCGACGAGCCTCCCGACTGGCGTTTCACATATTTATGTGACTAGCTGTCGTGTCAGACGAGAGCAACAAAAGGTGGGCAGACGCACTCCTCCGTCAGTCGTGTTCTCACCTGAAGCATTAGCTCGCAATCGTCCCGGCCGACAAATATCATCTCCCGTGGCAACCGGTGGCGTGTGCCAGAGCTGCTGACCAGGAACCATGACGTCACACTCATGTTGGGGCCGCGAGTCAGGATCTTCTTAGCATTCTGGGAAAAGAAAAGCATCAAGTATTTTGGCATCTCCTGGACATAAACTTGAAGTGAATTTACTCTGTTGTGATCAGGGCGGCGTTACCTGCTTGGGAAAACTAACGGACGCTCTAAAATCGTTCATTCCCTCTGCAATATGTAGTCTTGTTCTTAAAACATTTGTCACTGTTGGTGCATGTTTTTATCTGTTTTTTATTGTTTTTATCTTGTCCTCTTTGCAGTTTATTCATCAACTATTCATTGACACGTCCACATTTAGCTCCCTTGTATCATTTATCTTTGTGAGTTTCTGTGTGTGTAAAGCTGCTCCAGTGGGATTAAGACAACAACAAAAACAAAATGACAGGGAGGATTATTTCAGTCATAGAAACCAGAGAGTTGAATGAATGAATGAATGTGGCATTCAGGTAGGTATGATCAAAATTCAACACCTGTGTGCCTGAACAATGCCAGGTGTCCTATATATATGTACAAATAAAAGCATGCTTTAATGGGGAGATAAGTGAGCGGAGAAGTTGTCACCTTACCTAAGTTAGACCTGTTTTTCCAAACAAATCCGGTCGGGCTGTGTTACTGTTAAAATAATGTAATTAAATAACCACATTGTGTGTGTGTGCGTGTGTGTGTGTGTGTGCGTGAGTCAGCCAGGTTAAAGTCAGACAGGTTTGTGTCAACACAGAATATTCACAAATGCAGATTAGCTCATTAAATGAAATAAGGCACACACAGACAGACAGAGAGAGAGACAGCAGATGTAAACTCATTTTTTTAAACATTGTCTGTTTAATTACACAAACCTGTTGCAAAGTGGCGCCTGTGAGTAACGTTAGCTAACTCAGGTCTTCACTTCCTGTAACCTTGGCTACGTAAACATTATCAGCACAGAAATATTAGCCACCAACTGTCTTTTTTTTAAATTACAACCTATTAATTGTCTCCTAATGACAGCGTTAATGTTGTATAAAGGTCGTCGTGGTCTGTTTGAGTCGCTGACAGTGAGCTAACGTTAGTGAGCCCCCGGTTTGGACCGAAACAAGCTGTTTCCCAACGGTCGGCTCCCAAAACAACGTACGTACCTTAACCGTCTTGTCCGTTGTGCTCCTGTAGAGTGAAGCCAGTGTTTAACGCCCTACAAAGCCAGAGGTGATAGTCGATGAGATACGACGAGACCTACAGGTAACACTGGCACAGGTAAATGTCGATCACACCCTCTTCTTCCTCTGGGAAAGACACCCGGCCGAAACTCTCCTTCTTGTGCCGACACGGTGACGTCGCCTGACAAGTCCCATCAGAGCTTTATGAGCCTGAGCCTGGAGGTGGAGAGAGGAGAGAGGAGAGAGCTCTCACTCTGGCTCACAAACACTCACGGTGGCGGGGTACGCCTACAATTAGCAAAGCTAAAACTATTATATTTAGCATAATTCAATATTTGTGTGATATTGTTGTTTGTTGTGTGACAATAATATTCACTTTATTTATATAGCACCTTTAAAGATCCAGTGTGTAAGATTTAGGAGTATCTTTGCAGGAATGGAGTTAAATATTCATTAGTATGTTTTGATTAGTGTATAATAACCCTTAAGTATAAGTATTGTCTTAAAATGAGCCTTTTATATCTACAGTGAGAGTGGGTCCTCTTCCACGGAGTCCGCCATGTTGAACCGCCATTTTTCTACAGTAGCCCAGAGCAGACAAACCAAACACTGATCTAGATATGCCCTTTTGGACCCAACAGAAGGCCACACAAGTTAAGATCAAAAAGTGAAAACGTATGAAATGAAGCCAATGCGGAGGTGCTAAAAACTGTAACTGTAAACTCAAGTGGCTGCTTGAGACAGACTGCAGAAGGGAGTTGATCTCCACAAGCGGTCTATATTAAGAAATTAACATGTTTACAGCCTCAAAAAACGGTTTTGGTAGCTAATTTCCCTGTTCATGACAACTGTACGAGGGGTGAATTTTTTTTAACTCACCAGTTCAAATCATATTAAGGCTTAAAGTTATGCATAATTAACAGCGTGGCCGCTTTGAGTGACAGGTAAGGGCCGTCACAGATGGTTTATTTGAACACCCAGGCGTCATTCTGTCCGTCTCAGGTCCGTTAATGATCCACGTCTTTGCCAATATTTGGATTAGGCACAACCAACATATATCATCATTTATATACATCATTTAACTATTATGTTTACTTTTGAGGTTGTAGTTTGCAGTAGTGTTAAACTGGACTGCGTTATATTCAGAGGTGTTTCTAATATTTTGGCCACCCTGTTTATGAGAGGGCCATAATATCAGAAAGACCTTTCAATATAATGCATGGTAGAGTTGTATTGGATCACACAAGGATTGTACAAGTGTACCTAATGAAGTGACTGATTGGTGTTTATTGCTGGGTAAAGTATCTTAATTGATAATATGACATAATTTATTTGTTCATTATATTTTCTAAATCTGCAAAGTAACTATTGATTAAAAGTAACAAACTCTAATAAAATACTCTGTTAAAAGTAAAAGTCCTGTATTCAAAATACTTGATCCTCAAATGGGCTGAGCTAACTTTAATTACTTTAAGGTGGAGCTAGACTGATAAATTAAACTTATTTTATTGGCCAATGTTAGCTTATTGCAGATATAGCTGCGTCTATATATGTGTCGGCCGATAAGTAAAAAGAAACTGCAATACAGAAATGCCAAAAGAGGTTTGAGGTGATTCAGAAACAGTGTCTCCATTACGTAGTCTGTGCATAGACCGCACTAACAAGTTGATTTTTCAACTGTGAAATGTTTTGTTTGTTTTTTCTGGTATTTAAACTCACATATTTCAGTATCAGTTCCCAAAATCCAATAGTGGTGGGGCTATACTTTAGACTTATGGACTTTTGTAATACTTTATTATGTAATTTGAAGGAAAAATAATCACTTAAAACTGCAAAGTAACCCACAAAATTAACTGCCTGAGTAGGAAAAGTGGGTGGCCCACTAATCACAGGGTTCTTGCATGTTAGCTCACTGCCGTATGTGTGTATAAATAAGTACAAAAGTACAAAGTGGCATAAAACGTATGCTCAAATACTAGCAGAGCTTAAGTACATTAAAACTGTTCTTTGGTTGTCTACATATAGTAGTTGTACTGTGTGGTTAATTAACAAGAAAAGACAGTCCACCGTACAAAAAAAAAAAAAGCTTTGTATGGGCCCCAGTAAGAATCTGTGGCATTATAAAGTAAAACTGTAGATGTAGAGCGCATGCGCACAGCATTGGCGGCCATTTTTGCAGTCTGAGGAAGAGTTTTAACCATGTGGCGATTCATCTTCTTTATAGACGATCTTCGCCTCCATTCACTTTGTTTATTCGGTGTTTCAGGTTGGTCCGTGGGACAACACAAAGAGAAATATATCAACTTAAAGTTAAAGAAAAGCATTCATAAAACAATAACAGAGATTCAAATAACGTTGACTTGTTGTTGTTGATGTTATTGTGGAGAGGGCATGAGAATCCAGTAATTACATTTCAGTAAAATGCCATAAATTAAGCTCAGCTTGCAGTAGTCTACTGTCTAAGTCTATTTTCTCTCAGTTATTATTATCAAACAAAACCTGATGCTGATGATGTGTGAATATGAAATATTAATCAAACTGAAATACCTTTCACAGAAGCCTAATACCCGCTAGATGGCGCTCTGGTTCCAATTTACCTCGATGATCTTCAAAACTTACATCTGTGTCCCAAGATTAATTCCGGATGTTAAAGGCAATTTCAGTTAAACCACAAAGACACGATGACTCCCTGTGTTCACATTACACCACCATCATTCATTCAGCCCAGTCACCAAACAATGATATTTTGTGTGTTTGTAGTAAGCAGGGCTGAAAGAAGTACTCACATCTTTAACTGAAGTAAAAGTAGCACAGTGTAAAAATACTCTGTTACAAGTAAAAGTCCTGCATTCAAGATGTTATTTAAGTACAAGTACAAAAATATTAGCAAAAATCATCATGATACAGAATGTCACATTTCAGAATAATATATATTGTATTGTTTAATTAAAAATATTGATGCATCAGTATGTACATCACTTTAATGTTACAGCTGGTAAAGGTGTGGTAATAATATAACATAATTTATTTGTACTTTATATCTTGTATTGTTACTCTAGATCTGCAAAGTAACTAAGTATTGATTAGAAGTATCAAATAAATGTAATTGAGTAAAAATAATAATAATAAAACTAATACTCAAGTAAAGTTACTTCAAAAATGTTCCTCAGACCATTACTTAGATAAATAAGTTTACTTTTCACCACTGGTACCCACAGTCAGTATCCATGTGAGGAAAAACCTCTCTTCAATGAGCCAAAATAATATCCCCTCATATTAAATCCATTCTTACTATGCATGCAAATAATGAATTTATTATGACAAAAAATACATTGATAAAAAGATAAAGTTAGGTCACTTTTAAAAAAACTCTGCCAGGACAGACAGACATGCAAGAGATGTGGTGTACAGAATAGACCAACGTACAGTGGAGACGCTCAACATGGATCCAAACAGACCTGAGCCACACAGCCTCCTCTCCACCATGGGGACTTGAACATACAACTAGAGCACACAAGAGGTAAAGCTCAAACACACCAACCACACAGATAGGAAACAGTTACAGAGAGTGAGGAGGACAAGGACAACATACTTTCAAAGGGACAGAGAGACAGAGAGAGAGGGACAAGAGGAGAGGAGAGGCTGAATCTTCTGGACGAAGATCCAGATCCAAAACATCTGGAATGAGGCACCGACAGCCAGGAGAGAGAAAGAGAAAGAGAGAGAGAGAGAGAGAGCTGCTAGGACGGCTGATGGTCGAGCACAGAGAAGTCTGAGTGAAAAGAGGACGAGGAGGAGCAAACTAGAGAGAGAGATAGAGATAAACACACAGCTGTGCTTGTGGGACACAAACAAACAGAGGGTTGCAGAGATGCAGTGGTTTTCAGAAAGTTTACAGTATTCTTCTCGGCAGGACAGACATGAACTAAGGCTCAGCAGATTGACTGAGACTAAGACTAACCCACCAGATGGATAATGGTTAACAGGTACAAGGCATGAGTTAATCACAAAATAAGCAATTAAGAAAGTTAATGGGGAAAGAGGAGTTTTAAGTTTAAATTAAACTTAACTTTAAATTTTAAAGGTCCCAACAGAGTCAGATATCAGCAGGGAGGTTGTTCCAAAGAAAGGAGGCTCGATAGGAAAAGGCTCTGCAGCCTGCTGACTTCTTCTTCTTTTTAATGCTGAGAACAGACAGGTGCACAATTACAATTTGGTAAGTCATCAGAAGCTTAGATAGGCATGGACAGAGTGCCAATGCTGCAAAGCTAAAACTGGTGTAATACGGTCAAATCGACAATTTTCATCAGACTTAGTTTAGGTACCCTCCACTTCACCCCTGCTTATAGTATTAGGAAGGGACTTGTAGTCAACAGGTTGAACCTGTTTCTAATGGCCCTGACCTCTGTCACACCCTAACTGCTCGCCCTCACATGAAGAAGGAAAAACCTGCTCTTTCATCAAATAATGACTCCAGTTTCTTCCACCAGGCCGCTCGAGCCAGCAATAGGACTTTTTCCAAACCAAGACATTTTGACCTGCATGACAAATTGAGTGACCTTGTGATCCAAGTAGTGGTTCATCTTGTCCTCTTGCTTTCACTTCTCTCACTCCCACTGCTTTTTTTTTAATGTGTTTTGTTATGGTTGTGTGCTCTTGCTGCTGCTGCAGCAGGGCAGTGCAGTCAGTAAGGAGAATGCAAGTGCAAGCACTGTCCTATCCTGCTGAAGAGTCCATGAACAAGACACAAGCTCCAGGCCTGTCTTTATGCAGCTAATGTTGCACCACTGAGACATTAAGGGACAAAAAAGAAGACTTACTATTGTGGTGAGTTATAAAAGAGATGAAAAGCATGGCTAAATAGATGTAGCGTCTTATATTGAAAGTAAAAAAATGACATTACAGTATCTTGAGTTTGAGTTGCAGCTGTTTTTTTTTTTTTGTTTGTTTTTTGTTTTTTTTGTCTCAAAGCTTCTTCATGTTTATATTATATCAATGCCAGCCTCCACTGACTGTGTAACAGGGAACATTTTTGTCTCCAGTATAAATAAGAGAGGAGCTCTGGCTTGCAGGCTGTGTGAGTGACACGTTCCCCACACAGCACAACACTACATCACCCAGGGGAGGCCTGTGGCAGAGCTGCAGCCTCGGCTCTGCGGCGTTTTGGGCAGTGCAGCTGGAGTCAGGTGAGGGATGGTTGTCAGGTGAGCGCCACACTGGGCCAAGCCTCGGTCTTGCAGTGTGGCGCTGTGTATTGCAGCTGGCCAAAAGACAGACTGTGAGCCCTGGCTGTCAACATCTGCTCCAGAGACTGTACCATCTGCCTGAGGCCCGGGGGGAGCATCCCTCCCGTCTCAGACCAGCTGCAGAGCCCCAGACGTGGACCTGAGCGGTCCTGCAAAAGCAGAGAACATGGCCAAAACACAGTCAGAACCGCTGAGCGGTGAGACATTTGTCTCACACACTAAGCCGTGTTTTATCTGTAGGTTGCGGTCACAGTGAGGTTTAGATAAACAAAGATCCTTCTCGTATTGACTAATCTTTTTCAAATTAGTGGCACAGAGGTAGGTGAAGGTGCAGCCTACTGAACAGAAAGACTGGGAAGGACATTTGTGTGAAAAGAAAAAGACATAACTGCAGTGGAAGAGGATGTAAACTTGTTTTCTCCCCTTCTTAAAAAGTGAGAATGTCTAGACACAGTAATCACCTTTTCACAATATGGTTTATTTAGCCAAATATGAGATTAATTAATATTCTTGAGTCCATTTGTCTTCCAGGGCAGCGCTTTAAAGATTTCACAATAAAATAGTCTACACAGCTTATTGTTAAGACCTTTTTATTTCATGAATTTGAAAGAAACAAGTAAAAACAGTGTACAAAGTTTATATTATTTGTTTACTAAAGCTGGTGTCCTCAGTCTCAGGAATATGGGAGGGCAGGTACAAAAAAAATTGAAATAAAAAATAAAAAGTATAAAATGAATTTCCCTATCTTCAGAAGGTGACAGCAAAAGGTGAGCGTGCATAGGAATAAGTAACAATCAGATTCAAAAACTGAACAAAGGTTTGCAAACGATTGAAGTGAAAACAATATCATAAAAACCATTACATTCATTAACATATGATGCACTTTTGAAAAATGATTATCTGTCTGATCATCTTGAAAATTCTGAAGCAATTTTGAGAAAAAACTTCTTAGTACACTTTGAAATAAGAGTTTCAGTTCCCAAGAGTCTCAGTTTAGCCTCAGCCATCTGTAAAAAGGGGAGAAATCATTCAAACAAGCAATTCTTGTTTTATTTGTATCCACAACATTTGAATTTACATTATAAAAAGAAGCTAATTTAGTCTTTACCAACCATAAAATACAAATAAGAGTCCAAATACAATCATTTTGGGGCAGCAAAGTGCATATCATTGGCACAGTAAAACTCATTTTAGTCAATGCTGGTCTCATATAAATAACTCAGAAGCTCGTGAAGGGACAGAAGTCCCCTAAAGTAGCAAATCAAAGATGACTGTGTGTTTTTCCCCTGAAGCCCAGTCTGTTTGCAAAGTATTCCTAAAAGAAGTGTATTATGTTAAAGTGACCTCACTGAGGCTGCTGTGAATGCACTGGGTGGAAAACACCCAATACTGTACTGTACATGGAGGAAAAACCCAGAGGAGAGAAGAGTTTCTGATGGGTCAGCACTGACTGACCCTGATCAGAGGGAAACCAGGAGGTGTTTGCAGCACAGCATCAAGATAGGAAGGCAACAGGAACTATTAGCACTTACTTCAGGGGGGAGCTGGAGGAGCTATTTATTATCCCGAACAGGAAACTGGGGGTCTCTCAGTGACTCTGATGTGCAAACAGTTAAGAGGAATCCAATGCGTGCCAGCTTTTATCTTAATGATTAATCACTCTGCATTCTTTGCATGTCTGCCATTCCTCACATCAAACCGTATTGCACAGTTGATTCATCAGACTCATCACGGTGTGGCGTGATAACACAACAGATCGATTGGTGTCAGTTTTGTATAAGAGTAGTAGAAAAGTGATAAAAAAAAAAAAAAAAAAGAAATCCTGTCCGGATGATGGTATTTCAGTCGTAGGAGAATCAGCCATGTGTTACAACACGCAAGTATGCAGAAAGAACAACTTTATTTGAAACGGTACATTCACTTTTGAAGCCAAAACATGTCTTGAAGTCTGAATTTGAACTGTTCAGAAGTCTTAGAGAGGAAAAACAGGGATTTATTACCCACTTAACAAACAACACACTCTCTGTTCAAATGATGTTTTTGGTCCACAGTATGCCTATTTCTATTTGAAATGGTTGATTGATATTCAGTTGTATATATTCAATACAAAATGGCCCTTTTCAAAATTCACATCAGTGGCCTAATTTGTGCACAACATAATCTACATTTCCCCATTCGTTATGGTGTATGGATGCCTGCTCAGTATACAACATAACAACCAGGAAATGCAGGGTAGTGTTAACTCTCTCTCCGTGGTCAGTCCTCAAAAGGCCTCACAGAACAACCACAGTATTCTTTGTTTTATTTTGTTTTGTTTTTTTTTTTGTTTTTTTTTTTTCTTGAATTTCCTCCATCCTGGAAAACACAACTTGCAGATTGAAAATGTTACATCCATGAACGACATCGGGGGACAATGCTGGGAGGACAGGGGCTGCAGCCCCTGGTCTTTTGAGAGTGCAGTCGGGTGGGGTGAGGGGAGATGGTGGGACCAGGGGAATGTATGAGAGTCGTTTTAGGCCGTCCCACTGGCAGAGTAGGAGAACTGGGGGAAGTGGGGTCTCCGCTCGCTGTCGAATGACTCCATACTGTCATCTGAGGATAGAGGGAAAAGAACCGCTTATCTTATCGGGGAATGGCTGATATGACAATAATATATATCTGTCTACTGTCTGAGATTTTATCATAGAGTAATATTGCAAATCAATGACCGGGATTCAAGTTATTTGGCCGGTATTTAATTTACTGGATTAGACAAACAGGCTTTCTTTCTTAGTGATTTTTTTTATTAACAGTTTCTCTATTGATTTTCCAAAAAATTACAAGATCTAGTACGATACTGGATATAAAATTACATATACAGCAGTGTGACAGGATTTTAACTTCATCACCTACTCCTAGTAGAAGAACATATTAGCTTAATTATACCTATAGCTTGGAGACAATGTTACATTGTGGCATCAGATTATCTTAGATGTTGCTGATTAGAATATTCAATAGAAATGTGACTTTTCTTCTTAAAAGCAGCGTTACAGTAACAAATATTTTCTTTGCACCAAATTTTCATCGCATGACATCAAAATATTCTTTGAAAAAAATATTACTTTACTTGATTTTGTCAATATCACCCAGCGCCAATAGTCCAATATACTGTTAATTTATTTTTCTTTTACTGTTTCATCTATGCATTTACACACTGGCTGTCATTCACATACATTTGATGAATTTGTGAAGGCAGCACTCTGTTTTAATGACACTGACTCTCCAGGAGAGGGGAGGCTCCTCTCAAGGGAGCTTTGTCCGCCTGCAGAATGGTTCCTCACCACAGAGGAAAATACCTAAAATAACCTTTGACTAAATTATTTTGTACATGTTCAAAGTTTCTGGTATGACCCTGACAGCAAGATTGTAATATGAAATTGAAAAAGAAATCAAATAATTTTATGGTTTTCACATGAAAATTGACCCTGAATTGCTGCTTTTATCTTGAGTGAACTGAAAGTGTAATTTCTCATTCCAAGTCTCACAGGAGGTGGAGGGAAATTTATCATATAGGTTACGTAGCAATTCATCTTCTCATCTCATCGGCCTTACTGTCACATTCATATATGGTATATGAATGTAAAAGCTCCACAATAAGGAGTCTGATGATTTGAAGTTGTGTCACACTGCATAACTTATGTCGTATCAAGTATACTGTATGCGTGTGTGTGTGTGTGTGTGTGTGTGTGTGTGTGTGTGTGTGTGTGTGTGTGTGTGTGTGGTTTGGTGCTACCTTGTCCGGGTGGCGTAATAGTGATGGTCTGTGCTGTGAACTCCTCGTCAAAATATCGTGTGTCCGTCTCCGAGGTAACTTGGGGCTTAAACGGCGGGACCAGCTGTTGGGAGAGGAGAAGAGACACAAACATATCACCACATCAGCACTGTCAATCAGCTTGATAACAGCTGTCCTCCTGATGACAATATACATGGTTTCTAGACGGTGGCATCTCAAGTGACGCAGCTACATTGATCCCTGAGGGGAAATAACGTTTATTTGAGCTTGGAGAGGGAGAAACAAAGCACCGTGGACATTTTAGAAACTGACCTTCTTTTCGTAAACATCTTGCCATTCAATTCCTGCAAAGAACTTGTGTTGCATGATTTCCTTGGCATCATCAGGCCCTCCACCTAACCTGGAAGATGAGTACAAAAGGACAAATTAGGATGTGTTAAACTGGTAGCTGCCACTTCTAATCATTTCCTATTTTCCAGCTCCCTCTTTCAGATCCTCACGTGTAGAGGATACAATAGAGTCTCCTCACCTCTGCATTGGGTCTTTCTTAAGAAGGCCAGAGAGCAGGGAGCGCGCCTCAGGTCCGAGTGTGCGAGGAAAACGAATGTCTTCCATGAGGATGAGCTCGAACAGCTTCTCGTGGTCCTGGTTGTAGAAAGGCAGTCTGCCACACATCATCTCGTACATCACCACCCCCAGACCCCACCAGTCCACAGCACGGCCGTAGTCGTTGTCTTCTAGCACCTTGAGGATGAGGTGGGGCGGGTAAAAGTTTATTTAATGCAGCTGTTGGTATGCACATGAGATATTTTGGTATGCACAAGCTATTTTAGTATGCAGGTGTTAAGATGACACGACGGTCTTATAATATAGTAAAAAAAAAAAAAAATCACAGAATATTTGTAAAACAAGCTAAAGCAGAAGTTTAGAGTTTGAGCAATAAGGTTGTGTTTGTACAACAGAGGGCTGTGAAGACAGCAGCTCTTTAGGGCTGAATATACAAACCCTTAAGCAACTGGGTTGTCCCCATCACCCCACCCCTACCAAAATCACCTGCTCTCCCCCCATGGTCTGGGCTTTTGAGGCCACCCCAGCCAACACTGACTCACATCTCACATTAGGAGCAAGGATAGAGTTTCCCCTGGAGCCCTGCATATTTAATCACCACAGGGCCTTCCACGCATACACAAACACACATACAGATCAACAAGCAGCAGAGGTGTGGGTCGCTTAAATAAGCAAATGTGTGGCAACAAACACAGACCAGTCTTACAAACAAACCGCTCGATGAACTCAACCAGAGTCACAGAGAGGGAAATATTTAGTCTTATTATTTCCATAGGATGACTTTTCTCGACAGTTCTTAATGAGACAAACTCCTCCAGTGTTGTGCTTACAAAACAGTGCAACCTGTTGCATGACTAATGTGCTGCTGAGCCGAGTTGTTCCAAGGTCTCTGGGGACATGTACTGGATTCTACCTCGCCAGGCGGATGTTGAAGGTGAAATCAAGACAATGAGAACAGTCTGTTCTCTTAAACCACAAGCAGCGTGATGCTAGGCAATTCAGACCTAAGAATAGAAACTTAGGTAAAAAGACGTGGGCGGATTAATAGAATTAGATATGGACACAACAGTGCACAGGCCGAGAGAGGGTCCTGGAAAACAGATGGACGGATGTGTCCGTAAAAGGAACAAAACTACTGCGTGTGCACACGTGCACGCAGCTGCGCGCGTGTCTGTGGGCACTCCGCCTGGCGCTGCGGTGAGCGGTGAGCATCGAGCAGGAGGATTGGGAGGGCAGGGGGAGTAACGTGAAGCCGGTGTGGGGCTAGGATTACTGGGCCGTCTCTATTTCCAGCGCTGCTGTCGTGTGATTCACACCGTGCGACAGCTGGGCCCGCAGCTGCCCCATATATGTAGAAGAGCGCCACAGCTGTGAAGCTGCCAGGAGCGCAGGAGCCAAGCTCATCCCTCATATACGTAACCAGGACTGCTTTGCTTTCCTTGCCTGCCTGCTTGGGCCTCAGCCCCAAACTAATACTGTTACACTGCCCCAAAGGAGCAGAGACAGGGGGAGGAGGAGAGAGGGAGGAAGACAGAGCAGATAAAAGCACAAACACTTGCTGCTGCTGCTGCTGCTGCTGCTGCTGCCGCTGCTGCTCTGGAGCTCCGCTCTTTATACTTTTTTTTTTGCTCACAAAGTTCTGCACTAGTGGCCATAAATCTTCCAAGCTTGTGAATCCTGATCAGTTTCAGTGGATAGATTAAACCTGTCCACGTTTTTCTTTGTAGATATTCCCTAAAAGCTAATTCCCTCAGCCAATAATGGTTTGCTATTTCTAACTACCTAATAAAAGTGACAAAGTGAATTTGTCCCACTCTGTACTCTAGAGACAAAACTGGTCAGGCCTTTGCAGATTGAGTCTCTACTCCCTTTCCCTCCGTCTCTCTCTCTCCCTCCCTCTCTCCCCCCTCTGCTCTGGGTGGAATATTCCCAGACGTTACAGCATTCCTGTGCAGCACACACAACAAGGTCATTGTTTACTGCAGAACAACCTGTAACACTGCCTGGCCCGCACTCCATAGAGACGCTCGCCAGCGACCCTGTTGCTATGGTAACGCCCCCTGATGTCTCCATGCTCTCCGCTGCCGAGGTCTGGAACTGTCATAGACTTGTAGTGCTTCTCTGTGGAGGAGCGAAGCGAGCTAGACTGAGTTTAGGATGTGGATGGGCAGGTGGGGAACTCTGAGGAATGTTTAAAAAAGAAAAAAAGGGGGTATAGAAGTAAAGGAAATACACATTTTTTATGTTTGTACAGGTGCGAGGGAGTAAATATTCACATCTTAGCCCAGCCCAGTGCTTTGCCTTGATGGTCTGGTGCTGAGGCAAGTACATGTTCCCATGAGGCAGCCTGGAGCATTGCAGGATAGCGTGCTCATGACGGCTCTGGCTCTGCCCAGGTCAGACGAGGCATCCAGGGAAGCAGTTGGGGCTGTGACTCCCCCGATGCCACACAACAGCTGTAGCCAATGTGGGCTTTTTCTTTTTTTTTTTTCCAGTGGCGGAAGCTCACGTTTCCTGAGGCGCTGGCAACCAATCACCCTCCTCCTCCCCCAACCAGAAATTCCAAATGGAGGCTAAAAACAACGATACAGCAACTGTGTCAACATGGACACCCTTCTCCCGGAAAACATTTTTACGGCAACAGGCAAGGGGCAAGAGCAAACACTCACTCACACACACACACACAGCCAACACTCACAATGCAATATCAGGTTACACGGTCCACTCCAACACTTGTCATACCTGCACGCAATAGGGAGTAGCCACACCCCTCCTCATACAGCAAATATGAGAGCAGGCTGCCCTGCCCTGGGCACACGGCACACGGCACACTCATTAACTCGCAGACTTCAGCTGGAGATTAGAAAGGCATTTTGGGACAGCTGCCCTTTCTTCCACATGCTTCTCATCCACTGATGTCCAACAACACACGCTGCATTTTTGTTTGGAATCTACTCATGTCACGCGTGTTAGGACTAACATTAAATTTTAGCTCCACGTGATGTCATTCTGTGTCTATTCACTCATGATCTCACTTTGTTTTTGTCTTGATGGACTTTAACTTTATAGCCAAGAAAGTACACACTCCTGAAAAATGTATCAACTGAGGTACAGAAACATAATGAATGCAGGGCGTGAGAAGTCACTGGATTGACGGTGGCCTGACACTTTACTTAGAGACACCATGTTTGTTTTTCCTTTAATCTGTCACCCATCCGTCAATATTTCGCTGTAGCTGTTACCTCAGGTGCTAGGTACTCTGGTGTCCCGCAGAAAGTTTTCATGGTGGCGCCATCTTTGATCCCCTCCTTACAAAGACCAAAATCTGTGATCTTTATGTGTCCGTCTTTGTCCAGCATGAGGTTTTCCAGCTGAGGAAAGAAGACGGATGTTAGCATCATTGTAAGATGAGTCACTGTATATAATTCTGGGAGGCGATGGAAATATTTAAAAAGATCCAGTGTGTGGAATTTAGTGGCATCTAGCGGTGAAGTTGCAACCAACTGCAACCAACTACATACTGCTTGCGTCACGCGCTCTTTTCTAAGCGTGTAGGAGAAACTACAGTGCCACGAAACTCACAAAAGGCCCTCTGGGCCACTGTAGAAACATGGCAGTTAAACACGATGGAGTCTGTAAGAGGACCAGCTCCCATTGTAGATCTAAAGGACGCGTTCTAAGGTAACAAAAACACAATCAATCTTATTCTTAGGTGATTATACACTAATGAAAACATAGTTTAACATTTCTTCCAATCGATGCCCTAAATCTGACATATTGGACCTTTAAGTCATAAATGTACAAACATACAGGTAAACAGATCCGTGTTTATGTTTCCATCATATCTTTGAAATCTGTGAACACAAGTTCACAGGTTCAAGGTGTCATTTGTCCTTTTTATTATTATTATTAATGATATAGTCACTTAATCCATTAGAACATTGTGGTGTTTTTAATCGCTTCCTCATCTGGATTTAAACCAGAAACTATAACACTTACACCTCATCTATTTCTATGGCTTTCCAGTGTGAAGGCACGCAACAATGGTAGCACGTCATGAACCTACGTACGTGGGGTGCGCACACACACTCTTCATAGGTTAAACTGATGCAAGTACCATGGCAGTTGTGTTTCCTATCAGCTTTTATCACATCATCCCTTTCTCAACATGCCGACTCTTCAATGCAAAAAAATGTCCAAAATCTTTTTTGCAAGTGATGAAAAATTTAAAGTTCCCTTAAACACACGTGGAAACATACCTGGTGATTACATGTGCATGCAGACTGACCTAAAGGCCTTACAAATGTGTATCATGCAGAGTCATGACTTGAGGTTACATGGCCTTTTAATATCAGTGTGTCCTCCCTCACTCCCTCTTCGTCTCTCCCTCTCTCCCCCTTTCTCCCTCTCTCAGTTAAAGTCACCTGGCAGCTGTAGCTCACACGTGGCCAGCAGCGCCCGGCCAGAGTCAGCACATCCTCCAATCCTGCTACCCTGGCATTTTCAGGAGAACCCTAGCAGGCTGGGAGCCTGCCTCATAAACCCAAGGGAGAGAGGGAGGGAAGAAGGGAGGGAGGGAGAGAGTGCTGTGCTGACCTGACAGCTTTTATCAGCTGGAAGTAGTAGGGCTACAGATGCCCACTGCAACACTGATAACCCCCCACAGCCCTCCTAAACCCAAACATGTCCTCATCAGTTTGCAGAATCCATCTCTGATGCCGTCTTTAGAGCACTGAAGTTTTGTTTAGCAAATATTTAAAAAACGGAACAGCTGGAACCTCGAACCTCTCTTTCCTTTACGATGATGATGGACACTTTCACTTTGTTAACCAAGAGTGCTGTGCTGCCAGCATGTAAAATGACATCAATCATGCACAGAGTGCACAAATATTACCCACTGAGAACACTGTATGCACGCTATAACAGGAAGCGGTGGTGATCTATTCAAAGCGGACTGGTGGTTATTTCTGTCTAGCTGCAGTAAGCGTATGGACCGAGCCTCCCTCCAGCTGCAGTGAGGTCTGGAGACTGATCTCGGGGAGGCAGATCAATAAGCCCTGACCACTGCCACTTCTCTGGATGGAGGCAAACCCTATTTATATCCTGCCACCGGAGAAATGAAGGAAAGAGGGTGGGGGGTAAAAGGAGAACGAGAAAGACAGAAAAGAGTCTCTTCACCTACCTTTAGATCTCGATACACCACGTTTCTTTCAGCATGCAGGTAGTCCAGCGCTGACACTATCTCTGCACCGTAGAACCGTGCCCGCTCCTCTGAGAACACGCGGTCCCTTGACAGATGGAAGAAAAGCTGAGGGCAAACAGGGGAGATTGACAGAGGACAGATGAAAGAGAGGGTTGATCAGTCCAGGGAAAATAGGAACAGTAAGCGGAAAAGTATTCTGGATTCAACACTACAGGTGCAGATTTAGTGATGGTTAAAATGGTTTACCTCACCACCGTTTGCATACTCCATGACAAAGCACAAACGGTCATGTGTTTGGAAGGAGTATTTCAGTCCCTGCAGACAGAGAATGAGAATGCTCAAAGCAGAACTTGATGATGATGTTTCCAGCTAATTCAAGAGGAAGCTGGCATTTAAGCAGGTTTTTTTATAACACCAAACATCACAATGCATGTTGCAACTTTACATTTACAAACACAAATGTCCAATGAGAAGAATAAATAAATAAATAAATGAGAATAAAAAAACAACAGCATAATGTATCCAGTGTATTGAGGCTTTCGAACTATTGTTGTGTGGCAAACATTGGTCCTATTCACAGCACTGAGCACATCGCATTATGTGTTGTCTCCACCCACCACTTAGACCTAACATTTTGGAGGAGCTTTTCATTACAACCCACCTCAGGCTTACAGAGAAAGAGTTAACTGATCAAAACAAACAAAACAGAACCTCCAGTGTTGCTATAAAAGGCCCAACTGGACTGCCGTCTTTGTAAAAACAGCTCTTCAAAACATTCCTGGTAAAATTCCCCCCCCTTTTTTTTTTCCTGAATGGATTCTGCTGGGTTGGATTGAAGAGGCTCCCGAGGATCTCTGTGAGTTAAAATAAGGTTCGCTTTAGGTATACGAAGAGGCTCCTTACTGTCAAGAACGGATGCTTTGAATTCTGGAGGACTCTGTTCTCTGTGAGTGTGTGCGCCACTTCATCCTGAAAAAAAAAAAAAGCAATAAAGAGTGTTTGTGCAACTCTTACAATGGCTAACCATTTAGGTATCAGTCATGTGCTCCGCTGGCCCTCCCCAGTGTCTTTTCTCTTCCTTATTGGCATACACTCACTTTTGCTACGATCACCTCCTTCTTTAGGATCTTCATGGCGTAGTAGCGTCCTGTGGCCTTCTCTTTTACCAGGATAACTTTGCCAAAAGTGCCTTTTCCCAGGAGTTTGAGGTATTCAAAGTCGTGCATAGTCTGGTGAGCCAGAGGAGAGAAAGTGGCATCTGGTTACAAACAGAAGCTTTAACAAACTCATGCTCTAACTAGCCAGGATACACAATCCCACTGACAACAACACAGAAGCATTTAAGGCACCATTTCACCCACCATGCAATTTCCACTCCTCTAATGGTTTAGCCTATATGTGGTTGTGTCTCAGTTAACCTCTGACCCCGGCACTAAAGAGAATGTTGAAAATGGTTGTGTGGGGGACATCCAATCCGCTGGCCTTGGACCTTAATGTCATGACACATGTGGGGGTTGTGAAACCTGGTGGACATGCTATCTGGTGCTAAGCCACCCACGGCCGATGTTGGGAATGTAGAAAGTGGATGTGTAGAGGCGCAGGAAGGTGGGCTTAGGTGGTGTAAGTGCAAATAAGGCAGAGCAGGGTGGATGAGGAGAGTAATGGTCAACTTGGAAGGATACATAAAGGTGGCTGAGTTACAAGTTTATAATAATAAACACTGAGATGTGTCAATGTGGGGACAGCAGAGAAAGGAAGATACAAAGCAGAGTGAAAATGGGTCGTACCACTTTGTGTCTGATTTTGGTCAGGTAGACCTCCATGTCCATGGGGTCTGGAGAGGAGTCCATCATCTCCTCCTCTTGTTTCTGCAGGCCTTCAGCCACTGTTTGGATGGCTTTAGTCCATTCTTCCCTGAGGGAGGCACAGGCAACAGAAAGATTTCATCAGCCAATTTACCATCATGCAAGCACAGCAGCCCAATCACGTAATTGTCTTCTTATCAACAGGAAGGCAATTTCAAGTGTGAGTTCTGCCAATAGCCAGTGGACCTTGTGCGAGTCCATAACAATGATTAAATGTGTGTGTTTGTGTGTGTGCTTCTACATGTTAGAAAAACAGAGCTCTTAAATTGTTAAACTGCGTTTTAGCAACAGGGGCAAATTCTCTGCATGTAAATGATTTGTGTTTTACTGCTCGGCGAGCTGAGAGGTGTGTGCTTCTCGCTTGCCTCTCCTCGGGGGTCTCCACGTGGAAGGTACGCTCGATGACAGTGGTCCACTGCAGGCAGCGAATGATAAATGTGTTGGGCTTGGGCCGTTCTGTCTTCATCAGCTGGCACTCTGACCACAGCCAGGGAGAAAGGGATGGGAGACAGCGAGAAGGGCCAATGTGTAGGGGAGCAGAGGGGAGAGACAGACCCACAGTTATAGCCATTTATCTTTATCGCCACCCTAACAGCCACTGTCGGCCAATTTGGAAAAGAACAGGTGCACTTTGGTGGATGAAAACAACTCAGATCTTGTCAGCCCTTTTAAAACGTAACATTTGCCATTATAGATTTTGATAATAATTTGTAATGTGTGCAGTATTACATAAAAAAAGTTTGTTATAATTAATATATCAAGTAATACAAAGTCTAATATATCAAACAGTCCAGTTTGCATTCAATTGTGCAACACTTAGTTTCTTTCCAAATATATTTAATATTGAATTTTGTTTTTACAGCCTGGGCTGCAGATTATTTACATATACAACTATTTTTTTATTATTGGTTTATCTGCCAATAATTTTCTCTGTTGATTGCTTGTCTATAAAATGTCACCAAGAGTCCAAAGTGACGTCTTTCTTAGACCAAATTTTAAGTAGAAAGCAGAAAACATTTCCCATGTTGGCACGGACGAGTTTTACTTATTCTTATCAAGCATTTATTAAAAAGCAAATCATCACATGCTTTCCCCGCGTTTCTCTAAATTTTCACTTTTGCAGCAAATAATTGTCTTGTAAGCAGTTTGGAAAACAATTACTCACAACAGTATAATAACTGAATTTAGAAAGCAGAGATTTCCATCTGCACCTCCTTCACATTAACATCTGTTCCCAAATGAAACATGTCAGCAAATATGTCAGAACGTGACACAAAATGGCCTCTATCTGATAGATGGAGGACAGCGTAGTGGACCACCACTGAGATCCAACATGGCTCCATCAGGGTGAATATGTAATCCAGCTGCAGCAGCCCCGTCAGCAGCGACGCACCATGTGTCCTCTGCGGTGGGGTCGCAGTAGTGACAAAAACCAAAGCCACCGCTGATGGAGACAGAGCCTCAGAGCAGAGCCCAGATAAATACTTGAAATCAGGCGGCTAATAGCCACGATAACTCAAGAGTGTCGGAGAGGAAACATTTTGTTAAACAAACAGTATGCTGTCTAATTGCTGTGTTCAGTCATCTGCACAGCTTATCACAGCAACTTTCTCTGATGTGAAGATAGAGTGGGCTGAGCTGCTCCGGGCATTTCTTTTTTTCAGTGTTTTTGTTATTTTCTGTCACAGTATAAAAACAGAGAATTTGGGGAAGACTCATACAGAGAGGAGGAATGACATCTGATGTATTAATGTCGGGAGCCAGACATCTTGCATGCACTTTTAGTGGCAGAGCTTTGCCTTGGAGCGGTGCCCCTATTGAAAGAAACGTGCAGTGATGCTGTTCAGATGATACCACAGCCAATTTGCTAATGTTTCTCTTCATAATCATTTAAAGTGACATGCGATGATCTTTGGTCATTATATTAGAGACGACTCATTTGCAGGCTTTTCCCCTCATAGGCAGGATTTTACAAATAGTTTTGTCCTGTTTACAATTACTTTGCAGGGTGGATAAAGAAGGGCAAAATACATGTAAAACCAAAACAAGTATGTGAACCTATTTGTTACAACAATGCAAGTAAAAACAAGAAGGCAGCAAACAAAAAAAAAAAAAAGGGTGAAACAAGCTGCCAAGAAACAGAGGGGGAAAAAATGCAGTGGTTTCTCTGAAGCAGATACTCACGTGCAACAGAGAAGTTATTTAAGGGGGTTTCCAGCTGGTCAACATCTTGTGGCCGCTCTTTGTAGCCAATGAATGTACCATCACTCTTCAGGAGAAAATACCTTGGCCTCCAGGTCTTGATGTATTCTCCTGATATCAGAAAGAGATTGAAAGAGGACTGCTGAGTTACAGGAGACAAAAAAACAACTTGTAACAAAGTAAGATTTTAAAGAGGGTTTCTGCTCACAGACAAACCTTAATTGAAAAACTTCACGTGGTTTCACATTCTCAAAACGCTGACCAATGCACAAGCTTTTTGTGTACATTGTGGTTTCATGATTAATGACATAACAGTGTTGTCCTTTCTCTTTCAGTGTTATTCCCAGAGGTGCAACCCGTTTCCTGCAATCTAATTACTATGCTGTTCACTAGTGCTCCCTAAAATGACCATCTTGTCACAGTCTTTCCTTTAGTGTAGGTCAGCTGCAGGACAAATGGTGGTTTTAGTAGGAGTCAGGACCCTTTCCCCCCCAACCCGTCTGTCCCCTTTTCAGCAGTCACTTGCAATGTGGACTCTTAGGGAACATTCAAACTGTCCAAAAAACTTTTTATACCCTCCTTATATCCTGGTTTAAAGCTCGATTCAAGATTTGTGTGTGTGTCGATTATGTTAGTAGCAGCTAATGCAGCTTCAAGCAGAGGCCAAGACCTGGTTAGTTCACTTCTTTCTACAAATACCCAGATTTTTCAATCTTGTAGTCTTGCTGACTCAAGTGACATCACTTGAGGCAAATTTCGCTCAACTATTGAATTTTTTTTTTATACACGCAGCAGTGCTCTCTAAGACCCGTAAAAAGATTTTCACATGTTAAATCACTGGCGTTCTACTTTAAAATATAAATGCTGTAACTGTTAATGTACTTTTTTTGTAACCACTCTTCTGTTTTTTTCCCCCATCAATCATTTTGTAACACCAACATCGTGTTTGCCAAAGCCTCAATTTGATTTTCAAATAAAACTTTCCACAATTTCCATTTTCTAGACAACACCCATAACCTCAAGCCATGCATGTCCATCCCATTCACTTAGACACACTAGCATCACACAAATGAATCTCTCCTAGGCAGACAAAACTCAATTTATTCCGGTGATGCTTCAGGAAATGTTGCGCCAGATGTTGTGCAGACGGGAGGAAAAAAATAGCTTACATACCATAACAAGGCAGTGGCACACAGTGGAGAGGGACTTGAATATTTATACAGGAAAAGTGTAATTTATTTTTAATTACGGAGCCGCATATTAACCCCATGCAGAGCTGTAGCAAGCTGTCCTTAATTGCCCCATTTCCTCCAACACAGAAGTGTGGTGTGTGTGTGTGTGTGTGAGTGAGTGAGAGAGAGTGTGTGTGTGTGTGTCTGCAGGGGAGAGGTAGGAGATCTGTCAATATGAGCTTCTGTTACCCTCCTTCAAACACACACTTGACTGACTGACTGATGAAACTGATAGCAGATCATGTCTGAGACAGTACAGACCACACAGCAGCTAGCAATGTCCCCTCTGTTTAATGTCCTTATAAAATATTTAAGCGGACGACAAGAATTTACAGCACTGGCTCTTTTCAAGATTTGTCACTTTTGACACCTCAAACTTTCAAAACTTTCTCTTCCTGCTTCTTTCAAGAGCAACAAACTAATAGGACATTTTCCATGTTTTTTCTCTCTCGAGATAAAGGCAGGAGGAAAGGAAAAGAGTCATTCTAGTTGACCACATACAGCAGGATGAAGCCACCTTCACCTTTCAGCAGAGCATCAAGCCATTAAACCCAAAACAAACACCCAAGTGCATAAACACCTGATTTACGGCGACTGGCAAGGTGGTGGCACCAATCACTACACTAGAGGAAACATCTGCCTCAGAGCACAGTATGCTTCAGTCTTCAATCTGCGGCAGATGTCCAATATGTTATTACATTTTTCATCATGGCACAGGAGGAGATTTTTCATCTTGTTTTCTGCAAACTAAGTGTTTTCACACCAAACATAGCTCATTTAGAAATTAGCTCGACTTTGTCAGCTGTCAGATATGTGCTGTCCTAATTGAAATACACACCGGCAGGACCACCGTTCGGTGGATCTCCCTCATGCCTGTTTCAATGTAACACAATTACCGTGATGAGTCGTTTGTCTGTTTTAAACTACAAGCCTCACCAATCAACTTCCACATCAGTCACCCACATGTGCACGGCGGTCTCCAGAGAATCCACACGCATTGTGTTATTTATCACAGGCCTTCAAGAGAGCCAGACGTCCTTACTTCAGCATAAAATATATGCATGGAAGGGGTGCTATTTAAGAGTACATGTAGCCATATAAGAATCAGCTGGGAGTGAAACCAAGAGCCTGTTCAACACAGACGCAAGTTGCCTAAATCTTTCACACTACGTCCAGAAAGTCTCCTGAGCCCTCCGCACCGAGCGTTGTTTTCCTCAGCTGGGCCCCAGCTGGTGCCTCGCTCTGTGGTCAGGTTTTGGCTGACCCATATCCCCCAGCTATAGTTCATGCCAGCCCACAGTGAGGACAGTATGTGCACAATGCAGAGAGAGCATAATGAGCCCCCTACCTGACACCGTGACACCAGACGAAGGTTCAACATACACGCTCGTCTCACTGGCGGAGACTAAACTTTCAGTTTTGAAGTTTCGGTTTGGCAGGAGGAATGCAGCAAATCACTTCCAGACCGAGCGCAAATCTCTTCTACATTATAGCATTCAGGTCCTGTGATGAGCAGAGGCAGGTGTTTATGTGTACGCATGTGTGTGCTTGTGTGTAAACACATTTGTGTGTGTGTGTGTGTGTGTGTGTGTGTGTGTGTGTGTGTGTGTGTGTGTGTGTATACTGCCTTGTGGGTAGTGACAGGTATTTGTGTGTCACAGATTACAACAACATCCACTTTGGAAGGCTCTCTGCTTTTCCTGCCAGCTCCACTGACGCACAGCACCCACCAGAAGTAGCATGGGTGGTCATACGTGACGCAGCAGCGCATGGCGTGTGTCAGCAACAGACATTCTCCCACACTGAGGTGGCCTCATTCATGTGGACGTTGGGAAGATGACAATGCCAGCTTACCGTTCTCAGTCACTGGACTCTTTTAAACAACTGTCACTTGCATGAGTTATGAATCTCCGATATTAAGGGCATTATGACAGGTCCGCATGGCCACTGAGGCGAGGCCACACGAAACAAATGAAGAGGTAAACTCATGTAGGAATGTGACACCCGAGGTCTAAAGCCCTCCTGAGACGAGTGAAACATCTACTCTGATAATGTAACTGTAAAAACTGATGAGAAAAAATGTATACGTATAAAAATAAAACTTTTTTTTCTACACTTTGATGGTCACAGAGATGTGGCACAGAGAAATGCAGCAACTCCACATCTGCAATGCACGTACTTAAGATAGTGCACTCTCTTTCTAGACAGGAGGACACTGCAACTTCCTCATCTGTGACCACAAACCTGGTGACATGACAACAGTGGAAGCAGCTATATCCGTTTGTCTGTGTGCGTCTGCAATGTAACCCCCAGCAAAGAGTCTGCACAGAGAACACAAACAACAAAGATGACCCTTGTCAGCTTCCTATTTACACCCATTTCCCCTTCTACTTTTATTCAGTTCTACTTTCCACGCCGTGGCCTTTCTTAAGCACTGACACGACAAGAAAGTGAAACTGACAGCTGTGCCTTTTGTATTTTTTTTAATTGCTTTAATTTAATTGTGAATGACTGCAACAGAATTATATTATACCTAAGCTGTAATATAGACGGACAGAGTGAATCAAAAACAAACCTGACTAAATATTATCTTTGCTTTCAGTATTTTATAAGACTTTACTTCAATGCTTTGCAGAGTAGACCCCAAATACATCCTGTGTACAGTAAGAAACACAGCGCAGACTGCTGACAAAGGACAATGGGCCTCCTAACAACACAGGAGAGCCTTCTGCTTTTAAGTGAGTTCATCATAACTGATGTAAACTAAACTCTTTTGATGTTGGTGTGCTCTCCAAAACAGGAAACTGGCCAACAGACAGACTGACCACAACCTAGATAAGATAAAACCTCCTTCAAGTGTCAGTTTTGACTGTAACTGCATAGACATGCAGACACATTTCGCGCTGTGAGGAAATCCACTAAACGAGCTGCATCCCGGAATCAAAGCTTTTCTAATAAAAGTCAAGTGTGACAGCAGACATGTGGCTGAACTCAACCAAATTAGGGGAAGGACAGAAGAATAGAAAGACTGATCTGACACCAGATGAGAGATGAGAGAACTAGAGGGGATGAGAAAGCCATGCAGAGTTGTGCTGAGCGAAGTGGTAGTGAGACAGATCACTACATATGTTCTCCACATATGTAGGACTGGGAGTAGGGGGGTGTGTGAGCGCAAGTGGAGTGTGTATGAGCCATGCATACTGTCTGTGTGTGTGTGTGTGTGTGTGTGTGTGTGTGTGTGTGTATGGGAGGAGCTGTCAGGGCCTGATAGAGTGTCTTTACATGACAAGCAGCTGCTGAGGTCTGGGATGCGCGCTGGGCAAAGTGGAAAATAATGAACGGAGAACCGCTGCCAAACACAACAGAATTCATCTTTATTTGCCAACTGCTGCATGTCTCTGTGTGTGGACAGCTCCAGCTTGCCACCACCACGCCCTCTATACCCCAAATATACACACATACACACAACAAGGTACAGAGGGTGGGGGGAGAACAGGTTCGGCCACAGCTGTACATGATGGAGCATGGTCTTGTTTGCTCATGCGCGTGTGTAACAAATCATAAGCACTGTGTGTTTAGGTGTGCTAGTTTGTGATCTGAAAAGGCACCCCAACAGAGGGTGAACAAAGGTAAACCTTTATCTTAAACATAATTTAAAAGTTAATCAGAGTGAAGCGTTATATTCCAGATATCCAGATACTGAGTATCCACCTGATTCTTCACGACTTGCAAGATTAAAATATACATTCATGTTCTCTTTCGACATTGAAACCATTTGCAGGTCAACTCATCTTAAGAGGCCTTTTAACAGTAAGAGTGAGTTGAACTGGCAGGCTCATAGAAGGCGTCAATAAATAAAGAGGAAAAAAAAATGTGGACGGCTTTAGACAGAAAGGGGAGAGAGAGTGACAGAGGTTAGTGGTTGTTTCCGAGGAGCGTCCTGTTCTGTCCGTCTCTACGTGACAACAACAGGAATGTTGAGGTCCCAGCTGCTGTGGCTTGTTGGCTTTTAATAAGACACATCATGCAGCATTCATCGTGGGCCCCCAAAAGGAGAGGCCACAGTGTCCCAACAATGAGTCCGAACTAATAGCTCTGTTGCACGTCATCCCTTTCTCTCCCCCGTCGTACCCTGCTCTCTTTCTACTTTTTAATAAAATTTCAAGAAGAATAATTTAAACAGAGGACCACCTTAGTCATCTGGCACTGGATAAACTATACACACACACAGTCACACGACATGTGGTTGAATGTAAGCACACACACACACAGTGAGAGAGGGTCAGACAAAATGCGCCTCTCAGTGCCCACACCCAGTGGTTGGACTTCCTGAGGGGGCTGCTGTTGGGTTTTGTCCCCGTCTGGCCATTCATGGCTTGGGGATGAGAGGAAGGGAGCCAGTGGTAACTGCATGAACTGTGCATGTGTGTGTGTGTGTGTTTGAGTGGTGAGAATCGGATGAGAAGGGGGGGTGTAGGCGGAGGTTGAGGATTAGGGAATTAGAACTCCAAAGCGAGGGAGGAGGGGGACCGGGCTGCGCCTTTTGTTGGTTTTTCCTCAGCCGCCCCCGCCATCTCTTCGGCCCTTTTCTGCCGGGTTCTGCCTGTAGGCTGCAGCTGCGGCCTGCCACCCTGTGCCCTGCATCTCAATGAGCCACGGGCCGCCTGCTCCAGAGGAGAGGGGGCTCCCTGATGCAGGGGTCACCACTGAGCCCCAGCAACCACAAACTCCGCCCCATACCATCCCCTGCTCTGAGCCCACAGAGCTCCTAGCAGGAGCTTCTCTTGCTGCCCGGACACCCATCTACCCATTTGCCCCTCTCGCTGTGACCATATAAGGCTGCACCAGGCTTACATGCCATGCTGAACTGTCCAGGAATTTGGGCTCCTTCATTTTATTCCCTTTCTCTTTATGTCCTCCTGACATCCCCCTCCTCTCCAAACCTCTTTTGTTGGCCCCTCTCTCTCTCCCATGCAGCTGGATGGGGGACTCCATTGCCAGGGCTTTGGCAGCAGCATCAACAGGTTGCGGGGAAGGGCAATGGAGGCTGCCCCTCTTTCTCACGCTTGTAAGAAAGCCCTCACTTCTTCTCTGTGGTGAGTGACACCTGCTGATTACCATAGAGACACTGTGGGAAGTTCCCCCCTGCCACACTGGGGCTGAGATTTGCCCCCTCTCCCTGGGCAAACAAGCAGTCCATGGATTAGTTAACTGGGTTACTGCATGACAAACAAATAAACACACATTATTTAGAGCAAATTAGTGCCAATGAGCTCTCAATGACAAGTGTAAGATCTAACGCCCTCAAACGAGCAAAGAGTAAAGCTTCCTTCTCAAAGAATGATAAAACTTTCTTTATGACTTCTAAAATATATTCTGAATAACAGAATAAGCTGATGAGGAGGATGCAACACATACATACAGTCAACTCTAAGTCTGCAGACAGCTGAGCGTCCCCTTCATCTCTCTGTCTCCCCTACCCTCCCTAAACTGAAGAGAGGTGCCAGTGATGTGATTGATGTCAGAGACTGGGAGCTTTTCGCTGGTCCATAGCCGCTTCCGCCATGGGTCTGAGTTGTCAGCAGGGTCATTATCCTAGCAACAGGGTGGTGGGGCTGTGGGTGAGGAGTGTGTGTGCTGGAAGTGGGGGAGGACCAAGGAGGGAGAGGGGAGGGTGAGCCGGTGGGGGCAGACAGAGGCAGAGAGGAAAGAGGGGAGTTAATAGAGACGAGGAGAAGGGGAAGAATGTGAGTGTAAAAATGGAGGAGAACAAGAGGAAACAACAGAGACAAAAGGGGAAGAGAGGAACAGAGACGGAGTGCGCTGCCGAGTACCACAGTTGTGGACGAGCAGGCGGACTCTGCACAGCAAAGTAAGCACACAGCGGGCTTGCCGTGAGAGGAGGCGAGCAGTGGAGGTGCCACCTCCCTCAGCCTCCTGGTCCCCCCCACCACCACCACCACCATGCCAGCCAGCCTGCCTGCCGACAGCTGCACCCCAGTAATTTACTTCTCTCCACCACATTTAACAGGAAGACTGCTTCCCATTACCCAGGGCAGGGGGTCCGCGCTGACGGCCAGACACCCGGCCAGAGCGCTGGCTTCCCGGTGTGACACCCTCTGCTGCTGGACCCTGCCTACGGGGCCTCCATTCCCAGATCGGCCTGGCACTTCAACTTCCACTGCTGGGTAGTGTCTGAGCATTTAATCACCAGAGTTTGAGTTATCTGTTGTGAAGTTATTTGCAAAAAGTTTTTTAAAAAATGTACTGCATGCTATAACTATTCAGTCAAACTATTAAATTACCCATCATCACATAATTATGTCCCCTAGTTTATGCACAGTTTTCCCTTAGCAAAAATGCCTTTCATCTCTCACTTAGCGCCTTAGTTTTCCACACACGCATTGCCCTCTCATGACTGTTCACTGGTCATAATAAATAAATACAATTCAGTCCTAATTTTAATACATGCATCTATCAGCTTTTGTTACGTTGGACATATTAACCATATAGCTAGATGACATGAAAATATTTTATTCTTAATGTATAGTGCTAGAAAATTATAAATCATCAAAATCAGCCCGCTTCTGTCTGGCTGATTAGTCTCATAAGTTGTATCATTTGTCACTTTTGAAGGTTTTGTGGCCATCTATCAGCAGACAGAATCTTACAAGATACACAATAGGCTCATGTATTAAAGATATAAATAATGTAATCACGTTGCTAAGATGAAGTAAAGTACTGCATGACTTTGCTTCTAATTAAAGTAACTTTATTACTGTGACATATTGTTTGCAAGCGTCGAGATAACAAACTGAACCATTTTGGGATCCACTTAAAAGGATTTAGTAATTTTATGTGCGCTCGAGACTTGTTTGTCACATGTAAAAAGGCCTCACGGTGTAGGTGAAAATATTAGCAATAGGATGAGCTATAGCGCCAGTTCTACAGTTCGTAATGCGTGCGCTTTGTGTGCGTGCTGCAGCAGTGTGTGGCCCATGACAGCCATAATGAGGGAACGTGTAGGAGCCTGGGCGAGCCCAGCAGCAGAGCTGGCAGTCAGTCAAAGTCCTGAAGTCCTGAGACAGTCAGCATTGCAGCATCATGAGACACTCTTAATCAGGTGGGCCTGCTCCTTTGAAGAGCATTTAACTGTGCAGGAAACATAACATTCCCTCACTGAGATCACTAATACAGACAGAAAACGAATGCAAATGTGGAAAATGCTGGCTGAATTATTGGAGGTCTGTTCGCCAGATGTACAAGGCACAGATATTCCAAAGATGAAAAAAAAAAAAATGTTTCATCTACACTGACTACTGTGTCTGAAGCTTCACAAAACCCATGCATGCTTTTCTCCTCTCCCCCCCTCTCTCCCGTTCCCACTCTGTGTCTCATACACTTTCCTGGACCACCAACAAGGTCTCGCTTGAAGGAGCAACTCATGGGTGTCCTTCAGCCGCATGACCAGCACAGCAGCCAATCAGCTGATGAGCTCCAAACCAAACCACAAGAGGGTCTCCGTGGCATGTCGCACATAACATCCATCCGTTCTCCTGAGGCCAACCGGGTCACTGAGCAATGTTCTGGGAACATCACAAAGACGCTGCTCAACTTCTGTCTTTCTCTCTCTCTCTCTGCCTGCCCCTTCATCTATCCCTCACTATCTCTATGGGTGTGTCCTCTTGCTTTCCCTTCCTTTCTCACTCCACTCCTCCTCTCATGAGTCAGAGCCAGCTGAGCGTGCTACCCAAATCCAACAGTTGTTGCGGCCTTCGTTAGCCTAACGAAGGGGCCGGCTCTTTATACTTGTCAGGGAGCAAATGAGTCAAACAAACAAGGGCCAGGGAAGAGGGGAGGACAAGCGAGCGCTGTTCTGTTGAGCTTCACTGGGTTTTTGGCCGCAGCACTTCCCTGGAAACTAGGGAACCCACAATCTGCCTCTTTGATGTCTGATGATACTCTGGCTTTGATGGAAACTTTGGAAAAACACACTTGCAAAAAGAAATAACATGCTGCTCGGTCTCGGTGGCCACTAGAGGCCGTAGGCACGTTCAAAGTGTGTGCGTGCACTCTGTGAAGGATCTAAAAGGGAAGTATCATTTGGGGACGCATAACAACTGGTTATGATAGTAACAACAAAGTTACAGTGTTTTTGCAAGCCTGTACTTGCGATGCGGTCGGTGCATAAGGGCACTGGGTAATGTCCTGCTGGCAGTGTAACTTCTGAATAAATATGCTTCACACTGTCCATACACTCACACATTTGCATATGCATGTCCAGACGTACACACACACATACACACACACACACACACACACACACACACACGCACACACACACACACACGCATTACCCCCCGTCCTACTCAGCTGCTTTGTCTTGCATTCCAAAACTGTCCTTCCAAAACAGACAACCCAAGATAACAGTCACAACAACACATCCCAGGCAGTGTCCACAATCCAGACACATTACTGCAGCACAAGGCTTAAGGAGAAAGTATGAAGGTGTGTCCTTCAGAATGAGATCATTTCACTGAGCGCGGCCTGTCTGGAACAAATGTGCGGAGCACTCCAAGGCTGAGAATCTTCAGCTCTAATGACAGATTAGCTCTGCTGGAGGGTTTACAGGGTACGAAGGCACAATGCTTGCTCTACTTCTTCTTTTTTTTTTTTTTTTTTCCACGAGCCTCCACACAGTTTACACGTGCGTGCTGAACATGACTAATCAGACAAGAATCAAAGAGCGAGAGTGAGTGGCATGGATGTGTTCAGCTGACATACCAGGGCTGCTGCGCTCTGTGACTAGCCCACCGTGAAATCTATTCATCATGTACGACCATTAAATAGGCATTACCGGAGGATGAGGCCACATTTTAACTGTACCTGCTTTTGTTAGGTCCCATACCAATGTAGTTTGGTGCGAGAGCATGTCAATGGAACACACACACAAAATGTTGATGGAAATATGGAGGGCTATCTTTTGTAAAACATTAAATTGGTGTTTTGAGTGCACGCATGGGAGTAATGAGCATGCTGAACACACTTGGAAGCGGTATAAGCCATTTATTATTACGCCCACATGGAGATGTGAGTCACTTGGGTGGCGCCACCACACACACACAAAAAAAAAAGCTCCACTCAAGGTGCAACATGGGATGATAGTGGTTGAGTGGGGGCTACCTGGCTAAGGTGATGGACAGCGAGACAGGGCTACTGCAAGTTCACCTTCTGTGCAGTGGCTCTGGGGCAAAGACTGGATGACAGTGACGCGACACTAAAAGCCTTCCTGTCAAGGAGGCAGGTGGACGCCCTCCAATCAAAACACAGAGGCTCTGGGTGACATTTCACAGGGCACAGCTGCTGGGCTGCGACAGCATGCCAACTCACTATTCCTGAAGGGTTGTTTGTTTAGTGTGTGTGTATGAGTGTGTGTCACAACGAGAAGGGTGTCACTGCTACAAGTGTGTGAGTGTGTGTGTGTGTGTGTGTGTGTGTGTGTGTGTGTGCACTACTGCGACACTACTTTGACTGTTTTTCTACCAGTCACTATTTGACTGTTCTTATAGTTATATTTTACACTGCCTCTGTTATCTGTTATCAGTGGTGCTGAAGGTGTGGAAAATGGACCCGTGCCAATTTTGTGGCAAAAATTACACGTAGAGACCGAAACAAACACCAGAAATAACTGTGAGTATACAAATATACACGCTCAGAATGAATGACCCGTCAGCCCAAACTTTTGACTGTCGTGCCTAACAAATGTCATTTTACATGTTGCCTTACAGAGAAAGGGTGTTCCTGTTTTTATTTTTCCCCGGAAGAGAGACACAATAACACAGTTTGCCTATAAAGTTTTTGACACACGACAGTAATTATCTAAATGAATTTTGCTTTATAGAGTTTAATGAGAGTGAGCTCTTTGACTGTGGATTAGATACAACTTTAAAGCATTGGTCTATACTCAATAGAGCTTGTGCACATTAAACACTAATAGCACCAAATGTTTTATCCTTTCATTCGCTGGAAGGACCAGGGTGTGTCTCCCTGAGATCAACTGAGCCGAACCAGGCTGACCCTTCCCTAAAAACAGCAGCCTGTTATGCTCTTAGCCCAAGCCTTGAGGAGGGGGAACGCAGGCTAACACACCACAGCGGCACACTGTTCCCCCTAGAGTCCCAGGAACTCTCCTAGTGACCTGCTCCCATCACTTTATCCCCTGAGTCAGAGTCTTGCTTTCCCCTCTTCCAGTAAAACCCTGGCTCCTTGGCACCAAGCCCGGAGGGCTTCATTGGTTTTTGGAGAAGTTCCTTATCCTATTTTGCCCCTGGTGGTGGTGGTAGTGGAAGCAGTGGTGGATTGGGCTCTGTGAAGCAGCCGTAGTTTGAAGGCAGAGTTAGTATGCACACATAAAGCTGCTCAAAGCCAGCAGGTATGTGAGGAATGCCTCTTCGTCCAAACAACAGGACTCACGCCCGACACAGAGCCACGCCACACAGCGCTGTCAGAGCAGCTAAATGGGGCCCACTGGGGACTCTGCAGCTGGATGGCTCTTTACACTAGATCTGGCATACAGCCTGTTTAAATACGCTTACCCGGGGATAAGTCACCTTGCACATATGCCATTCGATTCAGACATTTCTGCAGTATTTAGAAACCACATCTGTCACTAGTGTGCTACAGCTAAACTCTTGCTAATCCATGTTTTAGAGTGTACTCCATGAAAACAAGTACTTGTTTTGCAGTTCAAATGCATTTTCTCAATGTATCAACAAGAGTTTTTTGAAATATTTGCATAACATATATATTTTAGGGTCTTTGCATATTTTGTGTTCTTGGCCAGCTTGGTCAACCCACACGTTTGCACAGTCGAGGGTTTGAGTATGTGAGGTGATGAGGACTATATACTACATCTTGATTAAATTGCAAAAAATACACAAATGAAACCAATACACTCCACTATGCACCAGCGAGGTGCATACACTAATTATCTCACTCCACTTTGGTTTCAAGCGCAGCAAATTACAGTCAGCAATCAAAAATTAAACTCTTTACAAATCAAACTCTATAGCACAAAATGTATCTGTGTATTTACCTCTTTTATGCAGCCATCCCTCCTTGACAATCACCACATTGGTCATGTTGGTGGGCAGGGTGGAGGATCCAGGTTTCCCACAGGGAGAGACACAGCTTTGTTTCCTAAGTTTCCTTTACTCAGCCCTGTGCAGGAGCCTGGAGACGGGGTCCTGGGGTTTACAGCCGCCTTCTCAATGGTGGTTACCTATTAGACGAAAAAAAGAGTAAAAATTAGCTCCATATTGAGGTGAAAGATTTTTTTTCACTTGTCTGAATATTAACCCTCAGGTCAACATAGTAGAAGAGCGGCAGTGGAACTGAGCTTTATGGCCCAGTTAGCAGAGGATATGCTAAAACCACAGTTCAGTCCCTTTCACATGTGGAACCTGCAACATTGCAAGGTTCAAATATCTGTGTAAGGCCGTGGTTTTTGGCACTCACAATGAAGTCTCCCCGTATTGGAAAATTCCATGCTGTTCACACACGGCACAACCATTCCTGATAGTTTTTTTTGTACACATGACCAGAACAGCAATGAATTAGAAAATACTGACAGAAAAAAAAAACCCTTATTTTGCAGTTGCATGGCTGCTTTCCTATTTCCTATTTAGATCATAAACGTCACGATGTGTCGTGAACATATGATTACATAATTGCATTCATTTGGCTCCATTTTCATCCTCTTAGCAGGTAGAAACACAGTTAAAAATTTAAGGGATCTTGTTAAGCGGTTTGATGAGTATTATGTTTCTGTTTGTGCTGAGCATACTGTAGGATTTAAGTTTCTGAGGCGGATGGCAGCGACCATTATCCCACTTGCAGATTTGTGTTTTGGCTAAAACTTGGACTGGATTGGATGACAGACTTAAAGGGGCTGAAAACAAAACTATTTTCTACATTTTCTGTTCTGAACAAAGACTTCCCTCAGGTGTTACATTGTCCCAACATGATCGTGGCGGTTACTTAGTATTTATTTGTAAAGAATTCCAGACATTGATCATTAAGTTTATTATACATTCAGGATCTTTTTGAACTGTTCTCACAGAAAAAGCATCAAGGTAATCAACCACAGCCAATAAACACTGCAGAGACGAAAAAAAATCTAAAAATAGTCTCACATTTCCTAGTTCTTGAAATTTACTCATTTACAATATTTTGTTCCTAAAGTTATCTAAAGTTATCTAGTTTCACTTCCTTGTGCATAAGAAATAGTTAGATGTGAAATCCATTATAGATTTGCTGACTAACAGTGAAATGTGTGTTAAAGTAACAACACCTTATATCCAACCAGATCATACTGTACAATAATATATACATTTCAGAGATCCACATATGATGAAGATCATGTGATCAAACGCTCCCAGAACAGCTACTCTACTAAATGACCTTTGATATGGGATAGTTTTGTTCACTATATAATGATACCGATTTGTTTACACCACCTGATCAAAATCAGTAAGAACTAAAAAAAAAAAAAAAAAAAAAAAAAAAAAAAAAAAAAAACAACTTGTTTTCCACAATGCCATGACAACTAGGCAAACTCCATCTGCTGATGAAGATCATGTGATATGATTGAAAGCTCCAGAACAGCTACTAAATGGGCCTCAGGGGTGAAACATATTGTTTACAGTGAGGATGAATAGCTCTATCTAAGTGCTGCTGTTTTTATTCACACCTGACCTGTGGCGGAAGCATCACGGTAAACTGCCAGCGTGATGTTTACAGAACAACTCAACAACAACAACAAGACAACCACGTCACACATGAAACAGAAATTAAAAACTTGTCATGCAATAAATGCACACAAGTGTCCTGTAGTAAAAAGTAAAAGCTAAATGTGGGTTTAAAAAGATCAAGTCAAAACGTATGACAGAAGACAAGATAACAGAACATTGATAGACCAAACAGGATTGAATTCCATCACAAACGTATCAGTTATTCATCAACAAGACATTCTTGAAAAGCTGCAGGCTATCATAACCAAAAGCTTGACCTTTTGAGTCAGTACTCCTTTATGATATAAAGACAGCTTTGAATGCAAGGCAGGAGCAAAGGAACGATCAATCTCCGTGCTTGTTCACACAAATGCCACATACTGCACCGGGCAATCTCTGACCATCGACTGAAATCAATTTGCCTGCTGCTGCTGCTGCTCCTCCATCAGCGTAAAAGCCATCAAAAGAGAGCTCTGTTTGAGCGGCCTCATCCAGCTTACTGGTGGGGACAACAACAGGAAGTGGATGTGACTATTGACAGACTACGAGTCATATCAGTACAGCCCCAGGCTCGAATACATCTGTCAGTGAATGTGCGATCAACACGCCTTTTACTGCCGTTCTGCTCACTTGCATCAATGAGCAAAAGTGAGTTTATGAAAGCACGGTTTATTTTTGCTCTGTGTTTTTGTTTATTGCACTGGGGTTGTGGTGCTTGTGTCACACAGTCGATGCTGGAAGGATCTTGGAGAGGGATTTGAAAAAGCACACTGAGTGCTATTCAAACTAAGGGATCACACAAACCGTTGGATCCCTTCTGCATCTTAGTGTGTACTCTGTGACACAGGCACGCACACATTATATACACATTGGGATACATCACACAAACAAACTTGAGCGCACACACCACAGCCAAGAAAGCAACACATGCACAAGACCGGCTCTGGAGCCACAACAGAGCGCTGCTGTTTTAATGGGAGCGACCTGTTGCTACTGCGGCCTGTGTGGAAAAGCTGGGCTGCTGCCAGCGCTGCAGCCAACAGCCACTGAATGAACCCAGTACCCTGACAGTCGGTCACATGGTCCTCAGGCCTCTGGGCCACCGCCTGCCTGCCTGCCTGCCTGCCTGCCTGCCCTGCTGTCAGCGGAGCTTTCAATCATTCATCTTTCTGGCTCCAGCTCCGGGGGTCACCCCCATTCAATGCAAATCAGCGTCATGCAGCAAAGATGCCACACACTGAGCCTGTCACTGGGACACAGAGGACAGTCCCATAAGTTTACGACAGGAAGCAGAAAATCAGGCCGACATCACCACACTACTTCCTTCATCTCTGATCGATAGATACAAGTCTGTTTTTGCTCCATTTTCTGCTGCCGCTTTGGTAAACAAGAGAGCCAGCAGCTGGTTTACGGTTACAAAGATAGAACAAACACTACGCTCAAATATTTCAAAACGGCTGAACAAAACGTGAATACGCTCACCTGTCGCTGGAAGCTGGTCCCTCTAGTTGTGACACTAGTTTTGTGTTATAGATGTGCCACCAGCGCTGGTCTGATCTACGATACAGAGCCAAGTTCCTCTTTCAAGTTCCCTGAAAACACATCACTAATGATAAGATTATTGTGGGTAGGTGTAGCTGAATACTAAACCACAGTTACTGTAACCTTCAAAGGCAAGTAAGGCTCACTGCTTTAATCCAGTGAAGACATGAACAGCAAACCCCTTTATGATTCATGGTAATGTATTCATTTTCATGCTGTTCAGACAAGTCATGAACTAAATTAAAAAGATAGATCACAAAGCTGGACTCCAGTCGTAACATACTCATTCTGTCCTTTAAAAAAAGGGGATCTGGTTAACACACCGAGTAAAACCTCAAAGCCCTGATCCATTTGGTTTGTTTCAAATCAAATGACACTGCTGTTACCGTGAACAACTAGCAAACAACATGAATGAAACAACTATTTTAGGCTGCGGCATTCTCAGTTTCATGACACAGACCAAGAAGAGTACCATCATGTGATGCTGACGGCGTGGGCTACCATCATCAGAAGTGTATCCTCCGCAATAATACATCTAAACTCCTGTTGAGCAGACAGGAGGTTTGGGGGGGGGGGGGGGGGACAATAGGTCTGCCTGTGTACAGGGACAACAATTTCAAACAACATTCCTCAGATTCTGCATGCAACTGGTGGCACATTTGCGTCAAAGGGGCTGTGAAGGATTGGGTGGGAGGTGACTGGTATTTTCTAAATAGAACAGGGAGAGCCAAGCAGCACAGGCACCGGCTGCATCATTACGCCAGCTTGTTGCGTCTTCCTCGGGTCACATGCCAAGTCTCCCTGCGTAGACACACTGGACAGATGTGGTCTCATGACTGATAAAAAAAAACATTTTGACACTTAAAGGCGTTACGGGTGCAAAACGCCCAGGGACAATGTTCTCTTTGCAGACTGTACATGCACATGTAACACCCCCCCCCCACCACCACCACCACCACCACCACCTGGGAGACACAGAGAGACAAACAAAACACAAGTAAAGTAAGGTTTATCTCAAGTCGGACATTTGAAGCTTGTTGTCAAACCTTTTCATTTTGACTCCCACCAACAATCTTGAAAATTTCTGTAGTTATGATTTAAGGAAAGAAACGCAGTACTGTCATCACTGTAGGTGCGATGAGTGAAGACACCAAAAGTGTGCATTTTGCAATTGTCCTAATTACAAGGGAGGAAAATAAGACTATAACTCTTTATGACTTCCCTAAAGTCCAAACTTTGGACCTAAAAGGTCGTTGGGCCCCATTTTGAGAAGTCAACAACAACAACAATGGAAGATGTACAACTACTACTACAACAACTCTGTATCACTAAATGTGCAGCAACAGGGTAAATGATTGTCTGGCTATACATTTCTCACTCCCCAAAACAAGTAAACAAACGCAGTTGGTAGTTCGTAACAATGAATGAGCGTCTCTCTCTCTCTTTCTCTCTCTCTAGTTGAGCTCATTTGTTTTCATTTGCCTGCTGGGCCATAAAGTACAAGCAAAAACAACTTTCTCGTGGAAGTGAAGCGTTTTAAAGTAACATGACTGCAGATATGTTGGCCTGAGGGCTGTCTTAAAAAAAAAAAAAAAAAAAAGTGGTCATTGTTAAAAAAGGGGGGGAAAAGAAAGAAAAAAATGAATGGTTAACATCTGATGAAAGACTCGCTGTTTGTTTCTGGGAAGAAGAAGAAGAAGAAGAAAAAACAGAAACACAACAAACAGCGCGTTATAATTTACGACAGGACGTTTTAGTAGCTGTTGACTTGGACTCGCTAAATAACTTGTACAGCGAAGTGAAGTCAGGAAAGTACCTCATTTCAGGTTTGCATTTAGCGATAGAAAAGGATATGGGGCCTAGCAGGGCAAGCTTGGGTGAGAATAACCGCATCCTATGTAAGTACAATGGGGACCTACCCTGTCTAGCTGTCGACCTCTTGTAGTTAACCATGCGAAAGGAAATGCGGACATTTACCTGGACAGGAATTCAACAATGTGTCCGTCTCATTATAGTGAGCTGTTTCGGCGGTATATTAAGTTGATAAGTCCTTCAACAATCTGGACAAAAGTGCTCTCATTTACTCCGTTTCTTTGCCTTTCTTCCACTACACCTCCCAAACGCGCTGTCTGCAATGCCTCTGTGGCAAGCCTCATCTCCCGGGTCCTAAAGCCGACCCGCTTTAATGAGTCACACACTCATAGTAGGCCGCCAGTCGTCCCATTGAAAAAAAAAAAAAAAAAGAAAGAAAAAAATCCTGCAGAGCTGCTTTGGGGGCTTACGAGGGGTCTGCGTGGCCTTGTTGAACCCTGCGTTGTTTTATCTGTGGACGGGTGGTTTCCAAAAATGAGGCCCTAGGACCAAAAAGAGGCCCCTGTAAACTTTCCAGTGCAATGAGGGGGTAACTTCCTGTAACAAATACATGAGATAATGTACAAGTTTTTGTCACAGCTGCGCATTTGAGAATTAATTTTTGATATCTTGAGCTGTATGTTTACATTTAGTCATTTAGTTGATGTTTTTATCCAAAGGGACTCACAAAAAAGAGAAACAATCAAGGTACAGTGCGACTAGGACATGTTAGTGCAACATTGTTTGAGTCACAGTCACTCATCACATCAGTGGTCAGTTAAATCTAAATATTACAAAAATATAAAGATACATTCATGTACAATCATGGAAAGTAAGCAGATGTAGTAAAATATACAGGATTAAATAATTGTTAAAATAATAAAAATAATATTGGCGCAAGAGGCGTGGTACACCCAGGACAAGTCACCAGTTCATCAGGAGTATTTATTCTACCTTTATCTTCTGTATCCTTCAAACCCTCCCCTGTTCCTTTACCCCCTACTCTACACTCACTCAGTCTTATCTTTTTCAGATGTAATGTCCTGGTTAGATCACGTAACCGCAGCTGTATGTACATTTATCTATTTGGTGTGTAAGATGTAAGAACATGTTGCTGATGTGGAAAAAAACATGCTCATTGCAATTCCCATGGCCCAAGTTGCTATTTACACATTTAGAAGCTGTTTTTTAATATATTTACAGCAACTTGGACCCAAATATTCAATTTCCTGAAATTTATAAAAAGGAAATATTTACATCTGAGGAGCTGGAATAAGTGAATTTTGGACATTTATAAGTTATTATCAAAATTATATCCACTATATTACAAATTGTTTCTGCTATAGGCTGTAGACAGTTGTTTAATACCCCTTAAAATCATCAATACTTCATCATGTAGAATGTAATTTAATAATGTAATAAAGTAGCAACATATAAATACTCCAAGTGGCAAGAAGTTAACTTAAAAATGCTCAATACAACTAAAAAAATACTGTGCATTTAAATGAACAAACAAATAAACACATAAAAAAAATAAAACAGTGTCAAAAGGGGGGATTTCCAAAAGGTACAAAATATATCAGCAAAGCAGAAGTGCACTGTGTACTGTGGCTTTAGTTAATAATGTCACTGTGCAGATTAAAGTGGTTTGTTCAGAGAAAAATCAACATAATCACAAAAACAAGACATTAAAACTCAAAGAGGATAAAACAATTCAAATATGTGTATACTCTATGGTATTAAATCACAGTAAAATCAATTTGACAAACTAACAGGTAACCATTGTAAGCGGTGTAGACATGGTTGTGATGCTGCTGTCCTTCTGTTGCTTGTCAGCACTCAATCTGCAGGCTTCTGGTGGTTGATTTATGGCATATTTCTGAAGATACCACACTGGAGAATTACAGTAGTCAAGTCTGCTGATGCTAAAAAAAGACCATTGACATTTACAGTGAAAGGCACGTAAGCCATATGGTGAAGTTTAGAATGAAACGTAACCTTTTGATATTTTTTTCATGGACTTTCCAACCATTATCTTGTTTTTGGCACTCTTGGAGGTTTTATCTTGGTTAAGATGTAAACACACATTTTCTGGAGCTTTCAGCTGCATCACATGTTGGTCATCAGTGGATGGAGTGAAAATCATAACAACAACTCAGCTTGCATGTCAACAGATCCATCTCTATGATAAAGGAGCAAACGTCATCGATAGATGAAGAATGTGTGACGTTGAAAGCAAAAAAGAAAAAAGTTAGTGGACCTTAAGTATTATTTCCAGGGTCAAGAATGAACTTGTGCTTAATATCTAAAAGTTGCATCAGTTGTGTCAACAGGAGATACAGCAACATAAAGTTACATAACATGGCACGTGCCTCCTGTTGCGCTGCAGATAAATATAAAAAAGATTTATCTGTGAGGTTCAAATTATAAACCTGTTTGTTATTCTGGATTATTTTAGATAAACAGTCATCTGTAGCCACAAAGAACGCCCTGCCGGACAGGTAGGAGTTAAACCAGTTTAGGACAGGTACAGACAGGCCAGCTCAGTCAGACTTAAAAGAAGCCAGTGATCCTCTGTATCAAATGAAAAGCTCAGATGTCTACTTGATCAAAGTGTCTAATATATTTTTAAACATTAAACCTCTCTCAATATTATTCCTATAATCTTGCAGTTATAGGTGCGATCTTTTTACTTTTGAAGATATGTTAAATTTATCTTTTTTTATCTGTAAGTTTTATCAGCTTCGGTACAAGTGCGGTGTATAGTATGAAAATGCAAGGCAATGATTTTGAAAGGTTGCACAATAACTGCAAAATAATGTTTCAAGAGCAGGATAGCATGGACAGCTGCCAGTGTTCCCTCCGTGATGAAAAACTTATTGGCCCCTGATCTCCGTCTCTCAGCCTCCTCTGTTGTCATTTCCCCTCTTTGTCACTTACACTGTAATGTGTTCCTCACTGCTACTATGTGTCAGCTTTGCCAAGCTGTTCCTGTCATACAAACAGAGCTGAGTGAGGGTATCCCATAATTTCTGCTGTTGTTATTCACTGGTGCCCTCCTCCTCCTCCTCCTCCTCCTCCCTCTCAACTGTCTCTGGTCCAGTGATGAGAATGTCTACCCTGTTGTTTTGCAGGTTCAAAGCAAAAGTAACAGGATCAAAGAGTCAAAGTGAGTTAATAGTGTCTTTCCTGTCAAAGACACATCTGATCTACTTTCTTGTCTGCTTGCAGTATCTGCTCAGAACATAACAAACAGAACAGAACTTAATGGGCTGTTGAAGGAGAATAGATAACATGTGGTAGCAACAATTAGACACAGAAGGGCAGGAGGGCCATAATAGGGAGGAAGTAGTGGGGGGTCTGACCAATACAGCATCTCCCGGCAACTGCAGTGCAATGTTGCTACAACTGTCACATTATTTTCCACGATGTATTATCCACCTGTTATACTGCTTTGCCTACAAATTCAAAGATTTAATGCCAGATGCACAGAGAGTTTGCTGCATTGTATTTCCCAGCTTGATGTCCTCTAAGGTGACCATACATTAGCACCAAGTCTTTACAATCTACTGTGTTTTTAGACCATCAATTCAGATGAGGAAAAAAGTTTAAAGTTTAAACAGGAGAATACAAAGACTGAGGGAGCGGGGCATTTGGATAAATATAACAATGAATACGTATAAAAATGACACAGACTGTACAGTAAGTGTGCAAAGTAGTCCAACAGTTATGGAGTATGGAACAGTACAAAACAAAACACATCACAAAAACACATCCCAAAACAAGGAAATATCTATATCTATATCTATATCTATATCTATATATATATATATATATATATATATAAATGTAATTTTATTTATAGGTTTAACTGTTGTGATGAAACAATCTATCTACTGTATATATAATTTCCACATTAAGGGATCAATAAAGTTAATCTTCTTCTCCAGCTGAAGATTAAATCCAACTGACTGTCTGTCATTATAACATCATGCTGTGCACCCAAACATTGTTCAAACTCACAAAACTTGATTTCTTACATTCTTTTTAAGGTCCCAAGCTTCTCACAGATACAACATATGTTAAATTTATGTTGTTAGTTATGCTTACTACATAAATTTAATTGAACGGTGCAGCTGTATATAAGAAAAAGTGTATTTCTGGAGAAATAAAGCTGATACACACAATAGTGGATCAGTGAAATATTACTGCTGCTTATGGGAAAACATAAAATGTGAGAGCTGTTTAAAGATGATTATTAATGCATAAGGATGCTTTATAAGTCTCCTCAGACAGATATCTACCACACAGCTCAAGCCCACCCCTATGGTGAGGCTTTGGTCCAGTGGGGAGAGCGATGTGGCTGGATGGCAGGCTGGTTGGCCGGTCAGGCTACACTGGAATGCGGGGTCTTTTGTTTGTCTGTGAGAGGAGTGGGTCAGGGGGAGAATGCCATTGATGATTGCAGAGAGGAAGAAAGAACCTCCAGGAAGTGTTCTCTCTCTCTCCCCGCTCCCCCACTCTCCCACTCCCATTCTCTCTCCCTCTCTCTCTCCGTCTCTCTTTCTCTATCTTTTTTCTGTGTGTGTGAGAACCTTCACCGTGCCGAGCCTCTCTCTCTGAGGCCACGGTCCCCAGGCACAACCACTGCTTTGTCTTGCCCTGTGAACACACACCCCTCCTCTTCTGGGCGCCTACGTTTGCCAGGGCCAGGGAAACACAGGGCCACTGCTCCTATTCTTATCCACATCGCTGCTCCTGCATGGATAGTGTGTGTGTGTCAGTGCTGAATGGTAAATTGTTTTTCATGTGGCACACACACATCTGATGCTTCAGTATAAACAGTTAGTTTACTGGTGTTTTGTCAAAAGTAAGATGTTATTCATCATTTTGTTTCTCTTTGAGAGAGCGTTTCTTTTAATTTGGGGAGCATGACACTGTCTTGCTTATGTTCATCTGCACAGAGAACACATATCCACCCTCTGTAACAGTAACAGCCGGACTAAAAATGGAATAAAGCAGTAAGTGGATAAGAATCTAGCTGGTGGCCCCTTTCGACCAGTGGCTGCCGCCTCCCGTCACATTGCTCATTCCCCTCTGTGTCAGAAGGCTGCGAGGAGCTGCAAATGGCCCTTTCAAAACACACGGCAGCTGGAACACAGGGCAAAGGTGACTGAAGCAGTTGGGGGAGCACAGGGAGGGACAGGAGGAGGAGGAAGAGGAGGAGGGGGGCACGAGATGAGCAGCTGCAACCTCAAGCCCCTGTTTCTCCACTGTGCCACCATCTCTAGTTTTAACAATTACAGAACAGACTCCGGAGACTGTTTTTGTTTTGTTTTTTTATACAAATTTGTGACTTTTCTTTTTTTTTCTTCCTCAAACGAAGCCCACATAAATTCCTGTCTTAAGACAATTTAGGCCAAATAAATCACAGCCAGGACCTGGTGTGGTCTGGGAAAACAAAGGCACTGGATGGTGTGGTGCCAGGGAATTCCACAACCCCAAAGCAGGGATTAGAGAGAAACAGCCCTTAAAAGTTCCCAATAGTCCACTGACCCTCCAAATCACAAAGCATGATTTATAATTCTTTGTATCCGCGTGGATACTTTCACAGATGCTGTGCGAACAAAAAGTGTTTCTTTCATCCGCACAAACAACACATTTTTTTGGGAGTCTTGCAAATCAAATCTACATTCTGGATTTGAACTTTTTAAATCCCATTATCTTCAAACAGATCATGGGTAGAAAAGAACAGTTGTGGAATTCCCCATGTCTAATTGAAGCCATATATTACCAAAAAGAAAAAAAAGAAAGAAAAAAAAGAAGTCTTACTCTAAAAGTCTCCGTGTTTGCGTCAGTCATCAACAATTGCTGCCACACTTCAGGATTTATCACACTAAAAGTCGCCCTCCTCCTCCTCTCCTCCCTCCCCATTGGGGTGGGACAGGTGTTTTAATAAGACAGCCAATTGATGTTCCCAGTGTACTCTGCTACTTGCTGCCGCTGTGTGAATTCACGGAGTAGTACAGAACTTATTGTGGCCCGCGCGTTATCGCGAGACTTGTGCCATTATCAACCTGCTTGACACACAGCAGCGCTGAGTGCAGCCTGCCTTGCCAGGGTCGGACTGTGAAGCTCAAGAAACGACAAGGAGAAGCGAACATCTGGCCGCACATCATGATAAGACATCGGGGCTTCTAAGGAGAGAACACGACGAAGTGGGCGGAAGTTAAATGTAAGTACGGCGTTTTTTGAGCTTCGGAAAGCGAAAGTTAAAAGAGTGTGTGTGTCCCCCCTCGCCGCTTCGTTCAGCGCAGTTGGCTTTGCTGCGAGTTCCTCTGCTGTTTAAAAGGCTCCCAGCAATGCGTTTCCCAACACGGACATGGAGCTCGGTTTACTGCGCCTCGGGCTCTCCGGTCTCCTACTTAACACTTTTCTTTAAAAAAAAAATAGTACTAATGCGCGCAAAATGATTACTTATGTGCATCTTTCTCGGCTGCATCCAACTTTAATATCCAATTCACTTTTGTTTCTGACCATCTGTCTCTTTTACTGTTTTGAATTAACCCCTTTAAACAAGTATTTCACAGTTGTGCGCGTGTCTCACGAGTGCGTAAAAGGGCCACAAAGGGTTTCATTCTCATCCGCGACTGTCGTTTTTTTTTTTTTTTTTTTTTTTTTTTTGTGTGTGTATATGTGATAAATTACCCGATTAAAAGAGTTAAAAAATGCCGTATAATCTTGTGACACTTTATAAATCTCCTATCTTTTCTTTTCTTTTTTACAAGTTGTGTGTCTTGTTCGGACTGCGGAGCCCAGAGTTAACATATGGCATAAAGGGGAGCACAGCTGGAGGTAGCGTTTCCATTGCGGTGATGTCAGAGCAGCTGACTCCACAGCTTGCAGTGTAATTAGCAAACAGAGCACCAGTTTACTCACTCTGCACTGGTCTTATTTTTTCACTTCCACCCGATGGACCAGTGGTTTCATTCCCAGTCCCACTTGCGTGTTCTGTAAACACCGCTGTTTCGCGTGCGTTTTGGATAAAACGCGCCGGTGCGTCACTTTTCGCAGATTTTTTTTTTTTTTTTTGGGGGGGGGAGAAGCTCAAGAAGTAGGCTGACTACCACAAAACCGGGACTGTACTTCGGATAATCTTTGGGAGAGTTGGTCGCGTTTACACCGTGATACATGGGTGGGTGAGCGCAGCGTAGCGTATCCTGCACCACTGGAAAGAATGTAGGATTTATGTTCTCAAGTTGGATAAAGTTATTGATGTAGACCTTTTTGGTCTCTTTTTGAATCAAGTGGTGAAAGATTTCATGAACTTGTATTTTAAAACTCGACAGGTTTAAGATCGTATATGTTTGCTCATACTTTTTTTTTTTAAAAAATGTGTTATTTGGCTTAAGTAATTCCTCACATTCTCTATCGCTTTTGGTGACTTGGTGTTCGCCTCTGATATGCAACGTACGGCAGCTCCGCTGTGCGCTCTAAATGGCTTCATTTCGTTTATCCAGTATCCTGTTTTTCCTGTTTTTCGCCAGGTTATGAAGGAAGAATGGAGTTCCCAGACCATAGCCGCCAGTTGCTGCAGTGTCTGAGTCAGCAGCGTCACCAAGGTTTCCTCTGTGACTGCACTGTTCTTGTCGGGGAGGCTCGATTCAAAGCGCACAGAGCCGTGCTGGCCTCCTGCAGCATGTACTTCCATCTCTTCTACAGGGACCAGCTGGACAAAAGGGACGTTGTGCATCTCAACAGTGACATTGTGACAGCCCCGGCTTTCAGTCTGCTCCTTGAATTTATGTATGAGGGGAAGTTGGAATTCAGCACTCTCCCGGTGGAGGATGTCCTGGCAGCAGCCAGTTACCTCCACATGTACGATATAGTGAAAGTGTGTAAAGGCAAGCTCAAAGATAAGGAACTCTCCTGTCTGGATGAAAAGATGAGTGAGAGTTTGGGACTCAGCTGCCTGGACAGGGAAAATTCCTCAGACAGCGAGCTGCACAGTAAGCAGCTCATCCGGCGACAGCCACAGACACCGTCTCAGGGGTTACACAGGGCCCCCCCGGCAGAAGAGCTTGACATGGACAACAGCGGAGTCAGGCTGGCTGTCACAGATTGTGATAGGTCTACACAGACCAGGCAGAAGGCAAACGGTCACTCTGGCAGGTCCCCGGACCTTGTAGGTGTCAATTATGTGTCAGCAGAGGCCGAGCCCTGCGTCCAAACAGCTGGAAAAACAAAAGCTGATGTCAGTAGTTCCACCGTATCGCTGTCCCAGAGGTCCCGGGCTTCAGATGACATGGACTGTGCACTGGATTTGTCTTTCAAGCCTCTGTCTAGCAGAGATCCCTTACACCCCTCCTACGTCTCGGGACAGCTGGCCCTCGACAGCCAGCAGCAGGGCACTGAGCCACTTGTTAAAGACGAACACGACTTGCTGTCAGAGCAGGAGGACAGTGAGCCGATGAGCCCTGAGAGCCAGCGCTTTGGGAATAGTGCCAGGAGCTCAGTGGTGACAGGGTTCGCTGCCCTCTTCCCAGGCAACAACGGCTCCACAGCCGCCCTGCTCTCCCAGGAGGAGGACCTGATGGACGAGGAGGGGGAGGCCTGCAGAGGGAGGGAGGGCGCTCCAGGCCGGGAGGTAGAGGAGAGGAGGGGTAGGCTGCTGGGGGACAGCGAGGAGGAGGAGGAGGACGACTTGGCCTCTTCAGACATCTCAACCTCCAGCGGGGTGCTCCTGCCCCCTGGGCAACAGGTGTGTGTGTGTCCCCTCTGCAGTAAAGTCTTCCCCAGCCCCCATGTGCTGCAACTGCACCTCAGCTCACACTTCCGCGAGAAGGACGGCGCCCGCTCCAAGTTGTCCCCCGACGGCTCGGTCCCCACCTGCATGCAGTGCAACAAGACCTTCTCCTGCATGTACACCCTTAAGCGCCACGAGCGCACACACTCTGGTGAGAAGCCATACACATGTGGCCAGTGTGGCAAGAGCTTCCAGTACTCCCATAACTTGAGTCGGCATGCTGTAGTCCACACACGTGAGAAGCCTCATGCTTGTAAGTGGTGCGAACGGCGCTTCACCCAGTCTGGGGACCTCTACCGCCACATCAGGAAGTTTCACTGTGGCCTTGTCAAGACTCTCGCCATTGGATAAACCACCTCTCAGCAGTGCCATGACCTAAGACAGAATGTCTTTTCATATACTGAATACTACTACTACTACTACTACTAGAACAATTTTCCCATTACTACACACGTTGGCAGTTTGTTGGAGACATATCTTATGGATTCTACCCCATGTGGCATTTCTCAAGTTAAAGATGTAGCAACTTTTAAAACTGGAGCTGTTTTCTGTGCAGGACAGGCATACGTGACGGTCAGAGGCAGGCGGGTTTGAAGGTGCACAGGCTTTTAGGATAAATGGGTGCTGTGACACTTCAGCTGGATCTGTGTGGACGAAGGTGAACAAATCAGATGATGCACTTGTTTGTTTTTGTCTTGTTTGTGTCAATCTGTTGAGTTTATTTGAGGAGTATATTTGCCTAAAGCGTCCCATGTTCATACCCTATGGGAAAATGGGTGGTAGCTAATGCTAACCTATGTTAATACAATCGTTAGAGCGAGTGAGTCTTTATTTGTGCACATGGGAGATCAGAACCGTCCGTGAGTAGCAATATATGATTTTTTTTTTTTAACTCCTACATTATTATATTATTATATTATTTATTTTTTGGGATTTGTTTAGTCCTTAACAAGTAAACTATCATAAGGCAGCAAAACTAATGAAGTCGGACTACTGGAAGTGTAATTATTTTTTTCATTGAAGTAGAATTTTTTGTTTGGTTGAAATGAAGTTGGTTACAGTTTTATGTTGTTTATGACAAGAGGCAAGCAGACCATCATATCACCATATTTCTTTTTTTGTTTTTTTTTGCCTTGGGGAGAGCTCTTTGGTTGCTAATGTGAGTGAGCACATATTGATGGAATGGCCTTCTAATTGCTACTTAAAAGGAAGTTGTATAATCAAAGGAGGGGTGGGGAGTAGTTAAAAGCTAATGCCTGTAACACTGGTGCCTACTGAAATTCTTAACACTTCACCTCGTGTACTTACTTAAGCAAGAATAAGATACATTGCCATGCCTTCTTGTCAAATTCAGTGAGTTTTCAGGCCTTTAAAAAAAAAAAAAAAAAAATCTGGATTACACTCCACGTATCAGGTGGTAACAAAGGTAATTGTCTACTCTGGAATGCCAAATGATCCATGAGTATCCTTTAATTAAATCATTTACAAGAATGTAATAAAAGTATGTAAATCAAGCTCTTGTCAGTTAAATGTTTATTGACTTGTTTGGGTTAAAAGTAAATTACCTTGTTATTTCCTGGTATGGCATAAAGGGTACACTGATGCGGTGTTTAGGGCAAACCCTCAGCAGGCAGGGAGGGGAGAGAGGGAGACAGGTGGATATTAAGTACTTTGTCTGGTGTCAGCGCCGTTTGTTCATCAAAGCTGTGCTCCATGTGCCATTCAGCCCAATCTACTGACTTTTCTTTCTTTGAATTAACCTTTTCACATTATCATATCTTCTTACTGTACGTGTGGAAGTTACTACTGATGAAGTTGGAGCCTTTAGTGATGCTGCCCTTGAGGAGATGGATTTTTTTTTTTTGTCTGTTCACATCGATGCTATATGGACTGGGCCGTTAAGCACTAAAAGTTCATGATATTTGTCTAATCTGTCCTGAGAAGACTTGATCAGAATTTATTTATTAGTTTGACTTGGTTCAGGGTTTACTGTAGGTGTAGTCCTTATTTCTATAAGCTTGAAAGACGTCATGTCTTGCCTAGCGATCTTGGTACTCATTAACTGGTATTGGGGCTGTCTGTTCATTTTCTCTGTGCAAATCGAGTTACTGTAATTGTATTTTAATATACCGTGTAGAAATGTCTGCGGAGTATTCAAGATTTGTCACATGAAACATAGAGAAGCACTTGTTTTTAGCATGCATATAGTTTCAACACTATTGTCTAGGCTGCTATTTCTTACTATATGTATATTTAATGTAAATATATATTCTATTTATCAAACTGTTTGTTTTTACGTGTTACAACACATGTAAGGTGGAGAGAGTCAGGTGTCTTATTAAGGCTGCAGTCTCTTAAAAAAGTGTCTAAGCGTCTTCCCAAGGGAGTTCCTTTTCCATATTCAAGACTCGATTGGACTCACTACAAATCAGAACAGTTAATACCTCTCTGAGTGCTGTTCTGCCACTGGAGACAGTTGTTCACAAGCACAGCCACACTGATACGGCATTGGCCACCTATAGAAAATTAGACAATACAGGCATTGTCCCCCACCCAAGGCCCCCCCCTGCAACACCAAGTCCCAGGTAGTTCTCAAGGGATCATTGTGTATCTCCCTCCTAGCTGTGGGGAGAAAAGGCAGCGCAAGTCTCTCTTTGCACTTTTCTGTATTGAATGGAGCCATTGGAATGTGAGAAATGTATTTAGCAAAGGGAGACCAAGGACACTGTAAACAGGTGTATTGTTTGGAGGCATCAAAGAACAGCCCCCCCCACCCATACCAACATGCAGTAGATAAATGCTTCATTGTTCCTCTACATGGAGGAGATACCACGGTAATTTGATTGCACATCTATCAAGAGAATATCAGAATAATCAGAGTATTGTTTTTCCAAGTGCTTGATTTAGAAAGATTGTTGAGATTAACAATAATATGTCTGGCAACTGTGATGATAGAGGTCACATAGAGGTGCTGAATACCTGTCCATTTCAGCATACACACCCTAAGGTGTTTTATTTTTTTTTTCTTTTTCTTTTATGGTTATCACCAAGACTTCTTTCAGGACACAGAAACGAATTCACGTGATTTCTCAGCATTTGCAGTTGTTTGTCAGCATTTTGTAAACGGAGGAGGCCCAAGTCAAGAAGGAATCACACCATTTCTCTCACAATTACTGCAATCTGTTTTCATTCTCGTGAATGAGGCTTGTGTGTAATTTTACTAGAAATGGGATTTGGCTCCCTGTTTACTTGCACAAACGCTTCCGTTGTTCGCATGAGTTTAAACACTTCGGTTAGTCGTCAGATCAATAGGTATATTTCAGATTTTGTGTAGTGTTAATAATGTATATTTCAATCAAAACACAGGAATGTAGATTTGGTCACTTGTTTCAGTTTTTTAAAGGAACATTTCTTATGTGGTGCAAATAAAATTGCTTAATTCTCTAATGTACATGTGTACAGACATAGAAAAACTAACGATATGTGAAGAATTGTTTCCTTTCATTGTTTGCAGTCTTTATTTATACCTCCAAGATGATCACCAAATGTGCCTTGTAGACACACGAATAGGTGTTGCATCTGGAGAAGCCCTTTTTCTATATTGTACATTTTTGCCCTCGACTGCGGTGGTAAAGTTCACATCACAGCAACAGTGGCCCGCTGAACTGTTGTTCCTGTTTTTTGTTTTTTTTCTATCATATCAAAATGTTAAATCAGACAAACTCAAAGTTTGAAGTCCGTTTATTTTTTGCTGCTTTGCGAGAGATTACATTTTCTGAGATTTATTTGACCTTTTTTTGTTTGTTTGTTTCTGTGAATAAATCTGTTGTGGATGTGTTCAACTGAAGACAAGCATTTTTGTGATTTGGCTTTTAGTAGCCAATACTACTGGGAACTAACAGTCCAGTCCTTAGTTAATGTCACTGTTGAATGTGAAACACTGAGATGTTGATTGTTGACTTCTATGGAAACAGCGCTACTCTTGATCGAGGGCTATGTTTGCCTAACTTATGCTGTATGATCTTTAAGTCTAAAAAAAAATGACTTTACTGATACTGGAATTTTTGTCCTCTGCAGGTTACAACTGTGAAATTGTGTATAATCATGAGAAATATTTATTATTGCATTTGCTTCTTGTGCAACATTTGACTGTCTCAGTTTTAATTTGGTAAAAAAAAAAGGAAAAAAAGCTTCTAAATGTTAAACAAAAATCTTTTTAATAGAATTTGTAGAAGTGCCATTAGAATTTAATATAATTTTTTAATAAGAAAGGTATATTTTATAGTAATCAATTGATTCAGTGTTAGTGGTGTAGAGATTAGAGGACAATCTTTATGCAGAATTGACATTGCTTAGATATTTGAGGCAATTTACTTTGATCTATAACTGTATGTGCATTTTCCTTGTTTGCGCTTCTGGAGTGTGCTTGTGTGTGTGTGCTGTGGAAATGTGACAATCTTGATTTAGGTCTTTCTTAAGATTATGCATAGAATTAAATGGAACAACTTTCTTTCTTTGTGTGGATTTTGATTCATTCACTAAATTTGCACTGTCACACTCGTTTTCACACCAGTCAATATATCAATTTCAGACAAAACAATTTGGGTAAGCAGCATAAAGACGAGCTTTGAATTTAATGAGTAAAAATAGACTCTGATTCACTAACAACAAAAGGACGTTACAGAAGAGTCCTCGTCTGACACACAGCAGCAACAATCAGCCAGACAGTGTGTGTGGGAAGCACTGCAATGTGTACAGAGACAACAGAATGTGATAATACTGCTGGTCTTACAGGCCCGATCCCTCTGAAACCATAAACTGAGCTCAAGGACGAAACAATTTCAAGATGGGCTCCCATTGTTCCTGACCTGTTGCCAATACTCTCCAAAGGAGATAAACCTGGGATAACAAAGCTAGTTGACTTTGTTGTGTAATTATTACTGAAACTAAGCTTGATTATATCTACTATCTAAACACACACACATTTATTTGGAAGTAAACAAACACATACCAAATATGTGTCTACTTGAGGAACTCCATGCCAATTCACTGGACAATTTCAATGGCGAGAACTTTTAATTATTTCCCCGCTGCACCATGAAAGAAATCCAGCTGCTCTGCTACGTGATCCCAATGGGGATGTGCTCGGGTTCCCACCACCCTCCCCCCAATCCCAGCTCACCCATTCTGGGAACGCCATATAGACAAGGGCCGCATCCAACTACCCCCTGCCCCCATTTATCCTACCTCCACCCCCACAGCCCCCAAAACCACGGCCCCAAACCTCGGCCTCATCCCACCACTCTATTGTGTGTGTGGGTAGTAGCTCAGCCAGGCTATTGTCTGGCTTTGCTCCCCAGCACGTACTTTATGCACAAACAGACGACACAGCGGCGCTAGCCAGGCAGCTTCCAACATAAAGAAAACAATGTCCTCCCAAGATCATTCATAAACACCCCGAACAGCCACAGCCAGCTCACAGTAAATAAGGGCCCTCTGCAATGCTGCGGCCACCTCACACTGTAAACATCCACAGCAGCAGGCCTCAGAGCGCTCACTGGCACCAACATCTCACATCTGCCTAACGGGAGCCAGGGTTTAGCCTGCCTGCCTGCCTTGTATGTGTGTGTGTGATTCTTATGGACCAAAACCTTCACATGGAAAGTAGGGGCCATGTGATAGGGCTTAGCTGCAGGGTGACGAGCTGGGATATGTGCAGTGTAACTCGATGGTGTAATAAAACATTCCTCTCCGAGGCTCAAAGCCTGGCTCATTTGGCTGTGAGTGGTTTTGTGTGTGTGTTTGTGTGTGTGTGTGTGTGTGTGTGTTTAGAGGTACTTGAGAGAAGTTGAGAGGAAAGTTGTAAGTGTCCACCACCTCAACAAGGCCAGCGGTGGGAGCCCTTGACCTCTGAAGGGACGGACTGCCAGGGACAGCTGGTGTGGCCTGTGTTTATTTATTTATTTCTTAACAAAAGACAGGTGGTCACACTTGAAAAGGGCACACAAACACAGTCACACATGCGCTTGTGTACAGACAATGCACACACACACACACACACACACACACACACACACACGCATGGGTAGATTTCTTTTTCTCTCGCCACATGCATATGGTTATCATCCACTTAATTTTAGAGGAGCCATTCTTTTGACTTTCAGAAAATCCAAATCACATCGCGCCTCAGAATTAAAAAAAAAAAGTACTCCCAATTGTGACACTTGTGAGACTAAATCAACAATTGAAGAAATATTTAAGCTCTTTACCACAATATAAAGCTTTAATCTGAACTCTATAGACCACATATCAACTGCTACAAGTGCATAAATACATATCAACTAGTGCTCCCACACTGGGTTTGCCTTTTTTGGAGTGGCTCGCCCTGACAGTGCCAAGACAGTGTGTCCTTGGTCCACTGTACAGCTGTCACTTACTCACACTCGTTGACGCATATTTATAGCAGCAGCATCATTGGGCTCGACGCTCGCCACACTCAGACCACAGCTGGTCCCCGAAAGAATGGGTGAAAGACAAAGCCACGTGCTCCCGCTGGCCGACTGCAGTTGGTCCTGTCTGGAGCTCTGTGGGTGATTATGTGGCCCCCTTCTCCTCTGCAGCCCAGCCATACATGTACCACGAAGAAGGCCCATTCGTAAAGGACCATTCGTGAAGTGGGTTGGGAGTCGAGGGGGGGTGTTAAGCACACTGTGACCTTTTTTTTTCACCCTCTTTGGGTGTCATGGATGGGGATGTGCTGAAAACCTTGACAGCTGCACTCTCTTGTTTTGAAGGTATATAAACACATCACATCATCATTATGGGGTTAACAGAGAGTGGGGGGCTGCTTCCTTCTAATAAATTAACAATGAATGTGGTGAATGTATATCTTTACTCAGATTTGGAAGAGCGATAAGACAATGGAGACATATTATATAACCAATACTACTTGCATTAAGAGGAAATAGCAGAGATTAAACTGTATGAACAGAGGATGATTCATAAAGTTGTATTCTTTGTAGATGACATTCTTTTCTTCACTGTCATTCATTGTATTACTCTACTGAAGGAATGTTAGATCACAGGAAGTTGGCTGAAAAAAAAAGATAATAATGAGGTGATTTTTTGACGGTCGAAACGGGGCTTCAGATATTTCCGGGTCACTCTGACTCATAATTCCTAACAGTGTTACTCAGCTGATTAAAACAAACTCCTCTCTCGGGTCATAAAGGACGGTCAAGGAGGACATTGGTGGAGAGAATAGAGGTGACCAGGATTAAGTTTCTTTCTCTTTTGTATCAAAATCTTGTTCTCATACAAAAAGTAAAACAGATGTATTGGGGTATATTCAGCAAAAGAACAGTAAGTTTAGCTCACTCTCAGCTCCATAAAAGAAAAAGGTTTTGAACGCTGGTATCATGGATGAAATTAGACAGAGGAGATAGATCAGTAGACATTTCAAACCTTTACTAGTAATTTCAACGTATGAGTTGTTATGGGTTATGAGTAAGTATAACATACTTCTTGTGGGTTACTTGTTGATTTGACATATTTTCAAGAGTGAAAGGGAAATAAATACATTTGGGGAATACAATTTGAACGTGTTATTATTGTTAGAATCACTTTATTTAACTTTTGGGTTGTTTTAAGAAGCTCTTTTTTTAATAACTCTTTAGAACTTCAACCAATTATTTTCATTATTAATCAATTTGTCTACAAAATTATCAAAGAAAGTTCAAAGACGTCCTCAAACTCCTTGTGCTGTTTGATCAATAGTCCAAACTCCAAAGATATTCACTTTACACTGCGAAAAATCATTCATTTCCTACATCTGAGAAGCAGGCAAATAGCTAACATATTTTTCTCAATAAAGGACTTGAACCAATAAATTTGCTGTCAAATCATTTCCTGTTGTTCATTCCAGCTCTACATGTCATAAAAGTGTAACTATAGCAAACAATTGGCTCCACAAGTTTCATAGTTATGGACATGTCTGTTGGATTTCAAGAGTCAGTGGCTGAGATTTGCAACTCAAATAGTGAATGTCTTCCTGTGAAGTGTTTTATGTCTACCTCCGATTTCCTTAAAGCCTTATCAAGAAATGTGCAGACAACTTGACGCCTTGTTTGCCAGCAGCTGCCTGTTCACTCAGCCAGAAATCAAGCAGTGCTCGCGGACACCAACTGCAGAGCTCCCCAAAGACCGGAGCCACAACTGGCCCGCTGAGCAGGGGATGTGACTCAACAGCTCATAGGCGCATTTGCAATAAGCTCCAGGAAGTGCACTCATCCAAGCTAATATCTATAAGACCATGTCATGTGATTGATTTCTATAAAGCAGAGCTGAGGACTTCTGCCACCAAGAACAATTACTCACAGCGTACAATACCTGACCCTGAAACCAGTCATCATCAGTGACGAGCCGCAGCCAAGAGAAAGTGATGACTGCATCTCAAGGTCATGTCCAGCAGGGATAATTGTAGCCAAATTGTCTGCTGCAAAGCCCTAGTTCTGCGTGTTTTAACACATTTGATAGCAGATTCTCAAGGTCAGTGCAGACAAGCTGGATTGGAATTTTATTTTAGTTGCCAAGCCGAGCTAAAACTTTTACACTTCGTCTGAAAGGTTGAAAATGTGCTTCTTTGGCATAGTGAGATAAATGTGTTCATCCAGTGAGGAAGCTGGGTTTGTGTATAATTATATGGTTCAGTGTGAAAGGAACTCATCTCTCAACTGAGTCCTTGACGTGTGCTGCCATCTACTGATGCATCTACAACACAAGACTGTAGTTGGGTCACCTTTTAGCTAATTAGAAGACTTTCAGACATCCCATTGATTCCTGTATTACTCAACAATTACTTAACTGTAAGTAAAATGCACACTGTGACCGTATTAATGAGAGGAGCACAACATTTAACTGTATACAAAAGTGTTCAAGTTTATTTCAGTTACTTATTTCAGGAATGCAATACATATATACAAGAAAACATTTAAAAAAAAAAAAAAATCACAGGTGTAAAATGCAGTTTTAGTAATATTTCATGTGAGGCAACGACACGTTCAATCATAAACTCCTGATCTCTCCTTTGGTCTTTTACGTTGAGCAACTGCAGCACAGTACTTCATCATATCGCCCACTGTAACTGGAAAAAAAAGACAATATTACATTACAAATATTCAGCAAACACTTCAAGTCAACACCATATTTTTCCGCTCAAACCACACACATTGTATGCAGTTTGGATTTCAGGGTCTTCTTTTAAAAGGCTGACCTGCTTTTACACCTTAGCTACAGCTCCAAAATATGATGTGAAGGTTACATTTTAATAGAAATATACCTTGCTCAGTTTGACGTGAGTGTATAGAAACTATTCTTTAACAGAGTGCTTGTTTGTCATCTGCTGTACAAAAGGCCCCTCACCAACCAAAAAGGTTCTTGGACTTCTATTAAGCATCAAATACTCACTCTGTTCGCTTGAAGGGTGGCTGTAAAAGTGTGTAGTTTGCTTCTTCATTCTCAAAAGATGAATAAGCAGATATTTTGCTTCCTGCTTTCATTGATTTTTGATGTCTTAACACCCAGCAAATTCACTTTTAGAGCTCTGTTTGCAACTTATCAGGATCCAACAAGATTCAGGGTTGAGTGGGGAGCGTGGTTTGAGCCTGTCTGTAAGCTACTTAAGTATCTAATTTTCTTTAGGTTAAAATACAATAAATCTAGAGGATCTTTTGGTCCAGTGGTGCACACAATCCTACAGTACTGCAGTCTGCAGTTCAGGGTTTACCCATCGTACAAGCACAAGTGGAATGTCTTTTACAGAACAGATTAGAAACAGCTTGCGCCGCACAACTCATATAAACATGTCTTTAATAACACTGCAAGTGATTTTCCATGTGATACCTGATTAACCTTAACATGCATGGTCTGAGTTTAAAAAGGATCCGATACTTTGAAGCTGGGACGACTAGAAAAAACACCCACTGCAGCTGGATTACAGCTGGGGATGCACTGAATTGTTTTAAAGGCCAATATTTTAGCTGATAAGGACAATGTATTTTAATGAGTCATAACAAATACAGGTGCAGAAGAGGACGCAGACAGCCATTTCAATTTAAAATGCCAGTGTCACAATTAGCTTTTAAATTAATCTGATGTAGACTTCTTAACTCCAACAATGGCTGCTGTTGATGGCCTATAAATACATCTCGCATCAGCATGTTAAAGCTCTTAGGGGAACCTAAGTGAAAAAGAACTCTTACTTACTCTATGATGGTGCAGACAGAGCAGCAGAAGTTGGAGCAGCTGGAGCACTGTCGGGTACAGGAGGAACAGGCTAGACGGTCACATTGGGAGCACGGTGTCCTGGACCCCTGGCTCTTCTGACAAACACAGCAGCCTGTTTGAGCCACTGTCGCACCTAAACAGAAAGCAGACATCCATACAGGACACTTCAGGAACTCTGAACATCCAAAGCTGTGACAACTCTGGCATCTGCTGGTGAAAAGTGTGAACTGAAACAACCACCTGCCTTTGGCCTCTGAGTAAAGTGACTTTTTGTACTCTGGGCTGTCCCGTTCAAGTGCATTGAAGAGATGATTTTTCCTTTGTTTTGATTTATTTTATGAGTGTGTGTAGTATGTGCCAGATCTTTGTTACCTTGTAACCACCACATAACATTTAGCATGTTTTCTGTTTTCGGGTAGTCGTTAAGGTATAGCTTGATATTTTTTGATCAATCTTAAATCAACACTTACATGCACATAGAAACAGTTTCTAGTGTAATCATTACTCCTTTTCATACTGGAAACAAATACAGTAGATCAGAAATCAGGTTGGTTTCTTCCAAAATTATTTGCGTGTGAAATCTCTCTGTGTTTCCCCAGAACAGTTTCCTTGCTAAGCTCTTGTGGAGGGGAATTAACACAAAGTGGGAATTTAGTACTAAAACTACTGCAAGACACTTTACAGCTGAATTTTGGATTCAGTTTTTACACAGAAAAAGTTTATTAATAAATAAAAATTTCTTTAGGACAGGATCTCTTGAACAGTAAAGACCAATTCAATGATTACAGCCTCTTCAGACTCTTCCAGCATACATCTGGGTATGCGAGTATTGTCTTACCCGGTTTATCATATTATTAAATCATCATCATCATGGACAAGACCAAAGAGTCACAGCAACATAATAAGTGCATTTATAATTATCTTGGTGTGATGTTTTCCATTATGTATTAGAGCACAACTTGTACTTTAAACTCAGATGTGATGATAGTTCTCCTTGTTTAACTCTGGGATTTATGTTTTGTCGGCTGTACAACCTTCACTCAACATGGCTGACTACTTTCCGAAGGTTCTAACTTTGTGAGAACAGCCGAAGGCATCCTTAGTTTAGGACTTCTTTGAGTCTTATCTGGGTAGGAGCAGGTTGCTTCAGGTACACTTTCGTCGTTCGTGTGGGCATGCTTTACCCAGCTACTTCATCAGGACACAGCTCGTGCCACCTGGCTGCCAAGATAAGCCACTTCACTGATCTGCTTTCATCAGTGGATGTCACTGTTCTCACATATCTGGATTTTGTGTTTACTCTTTTCCAGCTGAGCTTCTCTCTTTCAGACTGTGGACTTCAACATGGGGTGTTCATGGGGGGAGGGGCAGCGTAGGTGCCTGCACCAAAAAGCCTTGCTGGGGCTTCTCTATAGGAAACATAGATGAATGGTTGTCTGAATCCTGTCTTTGGTTGCTTGTTTATGAGGTCACTTGCACGGCAACTGCTGTTTTAGACGTACGATAACTCAATCAGAGTTGAGTTTTATCAGTGTTACAAAGTCTGTGTGAGTGTGCGCTCAGCTCAGACTCACCTTGTGCAGAGGTTGCTCTTGTCAGTCTCCCATCGTGTCCTATCAGTGTCTGTCCTCTCAGCAGTGCCTGGCTGCATGCAGGTGTCTCAGCTTGTCCAGTGGGCTGCGGGTCGGTGCACCTCTCCTCTCCGGTCCATATTGTGCCCATCACAGCCTTGGCCCCGTTGAAGAGCAGGTTCTTTGTCTTTTCTGAGACAAACAAGTGACATTAAAGTAAGCCGACCACCACATTTATGGACATTAGGTTGATGTTTTCGGTGCATTAAAGTCAGACTGACTGCTCTGTGGCAGTAATGCCAAACACACCGTGAAAACCTTGTTAAAGAGTCACAGTGCTTGTTGTTTAAACTTAAAGTTTTTAATGTCAAGAAGCTCAACTAATGAGACCACAAGGTGGTTAGGAACATGAACAAACAAGTGACCAAATGTGACTGTTTCATGGACGCATAAGTGACTTGTGCTGCGCAATGCAAAGTCGACTAGTAAATGTGCGCAACGACGAAGCTAACATCAGCTAACACTCACTGAAACGCACCAATATATCCGCTAACATGTACTCACCGTAGATTTTTTGCCTATATTTGTTCCCAAACACTCCGTAGTTATTCAGCTCCTGTTGTCCGATGTGTATTTTGTACTGGGAGGAAAAGGTTTCCGGGAAAGGACAAGCTCGTTTCGGCATTTTGGCTGTGGAAAAAAAAAAAGTCCCGCCGTGGGTCCTGCAGACCCACACACTTGTTTGTTGCGGAAAAAAAAATGCAAGGGAGTAAGCAAGGAGCCAATCACACACAGCCTTTATTGTCACATGGACGCTCAGAGCCAATCAGATAACGCCTCTGCTGTCACGTGATTTTGGATCTGTGGCAAACTTCGTCCACACTCTGCTGCCTTCACGGTCTGTCGTAAATTTTAAATTTTCTGTTGCGTTCAATGACTAATTGGTGGATGGTAAAGGTGCATACAGTGTCAGTGCAACCAAGAACAAGACAAGAAGAACAAGAACGTTTGACTGCAAAAGTTTACATGGATGTTTTGTTTATTCACTAATAGAGATGATTTAGGTTTTAGGTGATGAAAAGATGCCACATTATGCACCCATTGTCTTCCATCAAAGGGAGGTAAAGGTTTCCTTTTAGAACATCTGGATCATGCACTCTCTGGACTTTCCAACACCGACCCACTTGACTGCAGAGAGAGACAGAAATATAGAGAAAGATTAGAAAAGTTAACAAAACTGTCAAAGTCATGGCCATGCATATTGGAAAAGACTATTTCTGATATTTGAAACAGTGCCACCTAATGGAAATCATGCGTACTGCAAATTAAAACTATGATATACATGTTTGTTATTTTGTGTCAAACATACTGGGAACTCCGATGTGGTTCTCAATGAAGCGGATGTAGTTTTGTGCCTTGGCTGGGAGGTCGTTCCACTTCCTGGCTGCAGACGTATCCGTCTTCCAACCAGGGAAGGTCTCATACTCGACCTCCACTTTGTGCAAAACGTCCATGTTGGCTATGATTGAAATAAATTATTATCTGTTATCAAACAAAGCAGATGGGTTTGTGAGTCTTATTCACACATATGTAATTTCATCACCTGGGAAATGAGGAATTCTTTTTCCATTGAGTTTGTAGGCGACTCCAACTTTAATTTCATCAAGCACATCCAGAATGTCAAGTTTTGTCAAAGCAATGCTGTTGGACAGGAACATGTTATAAGAGATGTGCTGTTTATCATTATTGTAATTCATAATGGTGCTGAAATCAATCTATGCTGGGAGGGCAAATGTGCTTCAATTGGTAAAAAAACAACAACCACAAAACACCTGATGTTTGCGTAAACTGTTCTAGTCACTCACGCGGTGAAGCCGTTAATCATATGAGCGTATCTGACGATGACAAGATCCAACCAGCCGCAACGTCGCTTCCTTCCTGTGGTTACGCCTACCTCATGACCCCTCGTCTGCAGCAGCTCTCCTACTGCCTGCAGTCAACAGGGAAAAAAGCAGCTCACTTAATTATTCATGAATTTAAATGATATCAGGCATTTAATAATCCTAAAAATATGCAACCAGTACAATACACACACACACACACACACATATATATATATATATATATATATATATATATATATATATATATAACTGAGTACGATAAAACATCACATGGGCCAGGGGGGAAAGTTTTAACATCTTGACCTATGTCACTATGATGAGCTCCCGTGACAAGTAACATAACCCCAGCTCACACAGTAAATATATCCCGAACTCGGACTCTGGCCCTAAATTTATCCCTGTGAACATGTGATCTGCATAAGAGGTAAAAAGTGTTTGAGCCTGTCTCTCACAAAATTGGACAGCTGCACTAGGCCAGAGAACAACCCCAGCACCCCTCAAACCCCCTCCCCTCCAGCAGCCCTGCTGATTGTGTGTCAGGCTGTACATGTCAAGCTCAATATCAGCAAGTTACATAACATATCATGTGTCTCTTCTTCATGCAAAGAAGACATGTGACAACATTTAGTTGACATAGCCCCAGTAATCTTACTGATTATTAAGCTCTTACATTGAGTTGTTCTGTTGGGAAAGCTCCAATTCCCACTCTGGTGGTGTAGGCCTTTGATACACCAAACACATCACCAATATTCACAGGAGGGATCCCGAGACCAGTGCATGCCCCGCCAACAGTGCAGTTTGATGACGTCACAAAAGGATATGTGCCTGAAGAAAATATTTTATATGTTATTATAACATGGACTCCTTCAAAACCACATATGCAAGCTTATTTTTTTCTCTCTTGACCGTACCAAAGTCAATGTCAAGGAGAGCAGCATTGGCCCCTTCAACCAGAATTTTCTTTGGAGGTCCATGAAGAGCTTCGTACATGTAATAGACCCCGTCTCTGACCATCGGCCGCAATCTCTCACCATATTCCTGCACAAAACAACAAGAGATAAATTTGTTTTTATCCTGGAGGCACTGACAATCATTCACCACTTACTAGTCGTCAGTGTCTACCTTGAGTTTTTTCAGTTGGTCCTCAACATCAACTGTCAAGGACGGGTACATGGATTGATACTGGTGGACAAGGTTCTTGAATCTGATAGGAAATATGATACATGAATCATGAATCATGTATCATATTGGTCTTGGAAAATAACCTTATTTGCTGTATTCCCATGATCCCTACCTTGTAGAGAAGTCCTTAAAGTCACCTAGAAGGTCACACACACGTAGGCCAGTGCGAGATGCTTTGCTGGAGTATGCAGGTCCAATGCCCTTCTTGGTTGTTCCAATGCTGTTATTATGAACCACAAGCAAAAGGAAGGGATGTAAAATGATGTGTGGAGTGAATGTAGATTTGTACTAACTGTAGTTGTTAGCAGGTCTGGCTCACTCTGAACCTTCTCCTGCCTTCCCTAAGCCTTACTTCTTTCCTTCTTGTGCTTGTCTTTCAGTTTCCTGTAGGCCATCGACAACCTGGTGGAAATCAAACACTGCAGAGGGAATAAATCAAAAAATGGTAAGCTTCACACACTTATTTATGATTGATGCAGGCCGCAATTCTGTAAACAACTACATACACTGTACATACCAATGTGAGCTCTGTCTGAGACAATTAGCCTCTTCTCCCAGCCTTTCAGACCTGGTCAGAGAATAGAAATCACACCTATGTGAGCATACACTCATCAAAATTCACACTAATACATTAAGTGTGAATTGTATTTTTTCTTGAAATACCTTTCTTCTCATTTTTATCGCCTTCCTCAAACAAGCCAGGTAGATGTATGACCACTCCATTACCTATAAGGACAGAGGAAAAAGGACCATGTAGACTCAACTGCACTAGGCTGCTTCTATAAAGCTAAAACTTAAAGACATTACCAATGAGTGATACACTTTTGGTGTTGATGATTCCACTGGGGAGAAGGTGGAAGTCATACTCCTTGCCATCAACTACCACTGTATGTCCTGCATTGTTGCCACCCTATGAATCAAAGCAGGGCACATATTATGACCTTAGTTTATACTCTTTTTTGATGACAATAAATCAAATACAGGATCAAGTTAACACAGCGGATCACACATATCATCTTATTCTCTTGAGACAGCGATAAGCCACCCTCTTCCCAAATCACCAGACTTTTCCAGCACCTATTTTAACAGACTTGGCTGATGTTGGTGGATCCTCCAATCTGTTCCCCCTGGCTAAGACCTGGCCTTCTCACATATCAAGCCACCCCGAGAATGTGACCTCGCTCTAGCCCGTGGGTGGGGCTCTCAAGCGTCCAGAACACAGGGTGCTAGTCCTGTCAGTGGAGAGAGTACAACACAGCAACTGTTGGCAGCTTTCACTGTGTCCCCGTGCTGGAGTGACCTCTGATTTCTGACCAGAGGGTTATGTAAGCAGATAGAAACTGATCTGACTGGAGTTTTAATTCATTATTAGCATTATTATTATTATTATAAGTTTAATGCATCTCAAATACAATGCAATGTTTAAATGATAGATAATGGCATTTTGCATTTAAGATCTGTATGTTTGGAAATTAGAGTTCCACAATCCACCTAATCCATCATTTAAATGATAAAATGCACTACACATATTCAATATGTAGTTGTTTTTGCATGGTTTCCCAGTTTATAAATAGCATATTCTCTCAAGTATTCCCAAAATCACAGAGGTACAAGTGTTTTCACCCTGAGCACCTGTTGCGCTCTACCACGCAGCCAATAAATGACAGATTCGGCCGTTATGAATTCAGAGGGGGCAAAAAAAAAAAAAAAAAACCCCCAGCAACAATACAAAGACACGCCCCTGCATATGCTCATCCAAAATCACAAACATTTACCTGACATCTGCACACAACGTCAGCTTCAGTCGCCAATAAATCGACGACCTTTCCTTTGCCTTCGTCTCCCCATTGCGCGCCGAGCACCACCGTCACTTTGTTCCCCGCGTCGTTGCGCGATCGCTTCTGTCCGGCCGCGGCGGGTTGATTCTGGTTTTTGTGGTCTTTCGCCGACCAGGTGAGCGACATGATGGCGGTGCCTGTAGTCTAGTCCGCCTCAAGGAGACTAAACTGTCTGCAAGAGTGGCAATGCCATATCTGTAACTTCATAGCCGATGATGTCAGAGCCAGACGCGCACAAGTACGTAGCTGTGATTAGGCAAAGTTGTCTCCAAGGCTGTTAAAGCAACGAGAGAATAGCTTTTCCTCAGCAGCCACAGGGATGTATGGAGGTAGATTCACGCATTAAACACATGTATCATATGTAACCTTCATATCAGGTTGCCATATATGTGATTAAAGCCAAACAGCTGAACAGTAAATACACTTTTATTAAAATATATTCAACATTAAAAGTTACAATCCATTAAATGTTGTCTTAAGATTTCATGTTAGAGATCATTTGAATAATATTTATAGAAATTCAGACAAGCAGTTTTGTTGAGTTAAATTAAACATCTTGCACCAAACACTGCATCTTTTTTTTTCTATAGGTGTTGAAGGACAAATAGAGCAAATAGCAAAACACATTCACTGCATGTTACAAGTATACAAAACATATAAAGCATATTTAACTCTTTTGAATCAAAAAACCACTCATGTACACAAAAACTAAAACTCATTTACATAAAGTGACACGTTAACATCCATGCTGTGAAGATCCCCAGCATTAGATGCTTCTTTTCTTGGTCCTGGAAAACAAAATCATTGCAAAAGGGAGACCTCTGCATCCTCCTGAAGGAGTCAATATTCATGTTGTCTCACAAAATAAAATACATTTCAGTCCTTCCAGTTCAGAATTCCAGAGCGAAATTAACATTTTCTTTTTCCTCTTGACTTCCTCTTCCTTGAGTCACCTAGGGAAACAAAGACTCAGATGAATAGCCAGAATTAAAAATTGGAACACTTTAATACACGTTAAAGTGATTATATCTAAAACTTACACATATAGCTAAATCAGCTTTAAATGGTTCAACCTTTTTTTGTGGTTAAAAAACATTTTTAATGCTTTTACATCACATACAGTATCTTTCAGAGGCATGTTACAAAACGATTACAGGAAGCACACGAGACTGTGTTAGTACATTAAAACAGTCCCAGTTGCAGATTTTGGGAATGGACAAAAAAATATGGAAGGAGAGACACAAAACTGACAGCTTTTATGAAAAAACTCAGTCCACGATGACTTCACAAAGACTTGAGACCAGAAGCCGTGACGTTAGAATATTGAACCACTTATTAAAAGAGGATTAACTGATGTACGTAAGTACTTTTTGGATTAGTTTTCCCCTGGTGTGATGGACGTTAGAGACCCCCCCAAAGACACATTTGGTCAAATCCTGTTAAGTTTCGGGTGTGATCAGCACTGAATTTGAAGAGTGTTAAAGAGAGAGCGAGTGTTAAAAGCCGCACAACAGAGACAAATGAAATCCAGATTCCAGTTAGACCAACAAATGACGTGTTATTTGGGACAAAGCTTCGACGGTGATTGAAGTCATTAGGATAATGTTCCTGCTTACAGTTGGGGGTCGCCGTCCCATCGATTTGACCTACCTCACTGCAACACACAGCCTTTTTTATGTTTAGTGTGTCCTTTCCCACTGTTACCTTGTGTTTCAGAGAGTCAGAACGGAAAACAGAGCATTCAAACAGCGACCATATTTAGATCCATTCAATATTAAATCTGCAAATGAAGTGCTGCACATACCTATATACACACACACACACTTTAATAAAAAAAGCATGTTATCATGCAAAATACTTATGAATATACACTAAAATAGCCCATACATAAAATATAAAACATTAAATGCAATAAAAACAAAAGAAATAAGGATTTCCCTTTAAAACACGTCAAGAGACTAGCATTCCAAACATGTTCTTTATTTAAGTGAATGGATGGATTACCTTGATTACTTTTCTTTTTGTTTCGTTTAAAGAGGCTGTGTTGTTTCTTTGGTTCCGGTTTAAGAGGCGGAGGCTCTGCTTCAGAGACTGATGGCTGCTCTTCTGATTGCAGTCCATCCGGGACGTCCCACCCCTCGATCCCCTCACTTTGTGTAGTCACATTGCTTTTAGGGTCCGAATGTTTGGAGCTAACGACCTCATCATCGCTGGGCCTTTTTACAGTAATGCGTTCACACTCTTGTTGACCCTTCTCCTGTCCTACAGTCTCTGATAAATGGCTTATTTTATCACTAGTTTCACCTTGCCCACCTCCTTGTGTTATATTGCTTTCACTACTCTGTATCACACTGTCTGTATTAGGTAAAGGACTTTCCATGATCTCAACATTTATACTAATGTCCGCTGGCTCCTCAGACATCAGCTTCTCAGGTTCCAGGCTGGATGTGGACTCTAAGACAGCCTCTAGCAGGTCTGAATCAGTGATAGAAGATGGGCTGAGGGCGCTGGTGTCAGTTGAATCCACTGAAAAGCCATTCGTGGGGAGACATGGTTGGTGTTCCACTTCAACCTGAGGCTGAGGTTGTGTCAAATTTTGCGAAGATACTGCAGATCCCTGTGGGAGTTTCCCCTCCTGCAGCGACGCAGGTCTTTCCAGGGGTGCCTCCTTCTCCACGACTACTTCTTCTGGGAGTGTGTTGGGAGCTACTGCTGGTCCGTCTTGCACTGCTCTCTGCGGTGCTGATGGAGTCTCTTCTGATGGGCTGATGAACCCGTTCACTTCGCCTTCGCTGGCCTGGTGACCCCCGTTCTGAGGCTTGGTGGGAGCGGTAATGGTGACCGTTTCGGCGGCTTCTTCTTCTACAGGCTTCACACTTGTTTCTGAGGGGGAGAAGTAGGTGGTGTTGATGGTGAAGGTATACAAGTTAAGACAACTATCATTTTTGAAATGGGGCAATATTTCACAGCAAGTCAAGATGCACGATGATAAAATTCTTATGTAGCTCAGCAAAGCAACTAAGCGATAGAGCTGGCGTAGCAAGAGAGCATATTGGCATTAAAGCTCAAGTAAAAAAGCCTAGAAAAAAGCAGCAAGGCTGTGTTGTGGCTTGCAGTTAAATGGCTCAGGAGCGGAGCTAGGAACTGCGGATGGAGGCCACAGTCTCTTGTCCTTACCAGACGCGCAGGTATCCCTACGAATTTCACTAGAAGGGAGGCTTTCCGAATCGCACCTTGGCCTGGTCTTTCTTAGGGCGAAACCTTTCCTGATATCCGCCAGAAGGTGGTCAATGATACAGCCGTCGTTTTGTGGTACAAAGCCTTTCTTGACTGGTCAAAGAGAGGTAAAAAGAGGGCTTAAAACATGCACTGTTCAAATTACAGCATGATTAGGAATTACTAGTTCACAACTTACTTATTTTTCCATTCTCTCCCTTCTGTCTCTTGGACTCTTCCTCTGCCAACTGCTTCTTTCTCTTCTCAGCCTTGGCTGCTTGTTCTCTCCTAGTTTTGTTTTCCTGTTATCATGAAGTCAGAATGTCACTAACTGCTGAGGACACAATGTGCACAGCAATTTGTCTTTGTATCATTTAGGCACAGACATATGAACATCTTCCTGTTTTTCCACAGTATAATGATACCCATGGTTTAAAGAAACCACTACTGCTATACCCAAGAGGAAGACTGCAGTGTATATATACACACAGTGTATTCATGCACACATAAAGCCTTAGATCAACAAAGCATCATCCCTGACCTTCAGTGCCTTGATAAAAAATCCTCGGAACGTCTTGATGTTTCCAAAGACTTCCTCCAGCGATAGTTGATTGGCATCTTCACACAAGTAGACAGCCAGCTCGCTCTTCTTTTTCTCAATCACAGTGAACCTTTCACTTAAAGACCGACATGCCTCCAAATTTTCCTGCAGCAGAGAAAATGGAGGAATTTGACTCTAGCTTCAGTGCCAAGTAAGCACAGCAAAGAGTGTGATCTTACCTCAAGAACTTTTGCATATTGCTCCTTCACTTCTTCCACAGAGTTTGACACCTTCTTGGCTGTCTCGTTCAGTCGTTTTAGTAAGGCACTGGCTTCTGACTGAACAGAGTCCAGATTAACTCTGAGGAACGCATAAAAACCTTTAATTATACGTCTGTTACAGATCTACTGAGGAGAAATTAAAAAGTGAAGATCATGAGCTAAATAGATATGAAAGGTTATTATACCCTGCTGCTTTTTCACAGCTCTCTATATCATCTGGCAATGCCAACAACTCTGGGTGGTTCACTTCTGCTTCCTGTGCAAAAGAAGACATACAGAACGCAACTTAACAGGTTATAATTAAGGGAGGACAGAAAAAAAAAAGTTATGGCAGCTGTCAGTTAATTTGTGCACCTCCAGGATGTGGTGAAGCAGCGTAATGCGGCTCTTGTTGGCCTTGGTCTCTGTAAGCTTGAGCAAAGAGCTGATCTTGAAGCCCTCGGCATTCCCTGTGTGACTTCCCTGGAAGTAGACCCATGATTAAAAATGCAAGCGCCATCTTAATGTCGGCTTAAAGTAAAACATACATGAGAGCGAAGAGGTTCTTACATAGTTGAGAAAATTTCCAACGTCAAGAATGAGCTTGCAGAAACTCGGCAGGAGCGTGCTCGTTCTGAGGGCTGAGAAACGCATCACATTGTGTTAATTTGAGGGTATATAATATTCACTGGATGTTAAGCTGGGTAGCTGTGAAAGAATGGCGTCTGCATGCTTGTGAGTACAGCTGAAGGGGTTTACTTACACTGGCAGCCTTCCTCCACCAGCTTAACTTTAGGTTTGAGCATATCCAACACCGATGACGTCTCCTCACACAACAACATGCACTCAATCCTCAGCTGGTAACTGTGAAGACAGGCCAGGGAGCAAAGTAAATAATGAGCTGAGCACGACAGTATACATGCAGCACAGTCACGATTAACAGCTCAACCAGAAAAAAAAAAAAGTTACCATGGCACAGTGAGAAGGGAGGTATAAAAGCGGTCAACATTTGCCAGCTTATCCTTTTCTCCCTGGAAGGACTTCAAATTTTCAATCTTCATTTAACAAAAAAAACAAGACGGTGAGTCAGACATTTGCCATTTCAAAGTGGGCACTTAATGGCAGGTACATGTGCAACAAAGTGTCTAGGTAAGGACTGAGGATAGTACAAACCTCATGCTTCTCTGGTAGGAGCTTTAGAAGCTGTTTTAGCACCTCTACATCAAACTTAGTACGGTCTCCGTTTTGAATCATGGCTACAAAATCCTCATTTTTGCTGGTAAGAGAAGAAAAATATTGAGCTGGAAAATGGAGCAAAATCTATTTTTTAAAAAACATCAAAATAATGTGTAATATCTTACCATTTGAATTGCTTTAAGAATATGTTCAAATTCAAGTTTTTCTTTGGATCAATGAATGAAATCTATAAAAAAGAGAAGTTAGAGAGGCATATTGACAACAGTCTCATATTGATTATTTAGCTTTGATAATGTGTGTTTGTTCTGAGTGCTACAGCCCTGAGGAGCCGTGTTGAGTGTTGACCAAGCACACCTCTTTAGGCTCCTTCTTGACAGGAGCAGCTGCCCCCTTGTCTTTGTGCTCAGTCTCCGGGAGACAGAACAGCTGCTCGATACTGCTGTAGTCCGGCTCCCGAGCAGGAGGCTCTTTCTGAACCGAGGCCCACATGGAGTGACCATCTGTGTGTGTGTGTGTGTGTGTGTGTGCGCGCAGAAAGAGAGGAACTTGTCACAAGCTCGTGTGGCACCATTTTGTAACAACATCACACCACAATTAAGCTCATTTGAAACTCTGAAAAATGCAGGGGAATCCTCTGCAACACCCACGCTGAATAATAACCAAGCATTATATCCCTCTAAACTATTCTCTACACAGCTGACATTTCCAATAATAAGGTTATATTATATATTATATAATTCGGCAACATATAAAATAGCCTGAAGGGTTGAAAAATAGTTCAGTTTGAAGCAAAACTCAAATTTTTAACATATATATATAGTGAGGACTTGCTGCCTTAGAAAAATAAATGACAGACATAATTTGAGCCTACATAGGAATGTTTTATCGACTCACCAGTAACAGAGCGGAGTTTCTGCCAGTTGAGCTTTTTCATCCTCAGGGTGGGGCATCGGTTTGCCTTTATGGGTGCAGCACACCCCAGGGTGTGGCTACTTTGAGCCACTATCATGACCGGGGGAGGTGGCATGCCAGGTAAGGGTGGTGGCGGCGGTGGTCCGCCACCCATCCCTGGTAGAGGTGGAGGTGGGGGAGGCATGCCTGGACCGCAGGGAAACGGTGGTGGTGGTGGTGGCGGCGGCATTCCAGGCAAAGGAGGAGGAGGGGGTGGTCCACCAAACCCTCCTGGTAGCGGTGGAGGAGGAGGAGGTGGTGGTGGTGGTGGTGGGGGTGCAGGTGGGCACTGGTTGGGTCCAGTCATACTAGGGGGTAGAGGAGGCGGCGGTGGTGGAGGGGGAGGTGGAGGAGCGGCACACAGGGGCTTCTGAGAGGATGTGATGCTTTTGTCTGACTTGTCTTTGTCCTGAAGATCTGAATCAGTCTGCACGGCCTTATCCAGTTTCACCAGCTGCCCGTCCACTTCATGATGACCTTCACAGCCTTTGGAGAACATCAGCCGCTGCATTATCTTCTCACTGGACTCCATTTGAGCTGGAACACAACACAAACACACACGGATGAACCTCATTTCACAACTTCTCTAACTAAAACAAAAGCTTTCAGCCCTCCTGCCAACAGCTGTATCTGTTTCATCACCATGATGCATTTTTCTGGGATAATCACTTCCCTTCACAAATGAATCACAAAGCAGGCTATTATCTAACCATTAGCCTCTTCCGTGTGTTGACCTAAAGTGAATGTATTGTTGCTTCTGTGCTGACTCACAGTCCTGGGCCAGCAGTATGGCTCTGTTAGTGATGGCCTCCAGAGCTAGCCATATATCAGGGCGGCCTGGTCCAAGCATCAACAATGTCTGCAGGATGGACAGCAGCTGGAGAGAGGCTGGAGAGCTGCTCACCTGCAACACATGCATGAGACACATTAAGAGAGCTTCTTATGTTTACATACCTACGTCACAAAAAATTAAACTGTTTTAGTCAGAAAGATAATTAGAGGTTTTTGTATATGTGTAACAAAAAGTTGATTAATTCAGCCTCCAATTCACTGGACTATCTCAGTTCTTAATAATAAATAATGAAGCCAATCAAACCTTGTTAAATAGTGTAGTGAAAACCTCCAGGTGATTACTCATGTCAATGCCCCCATAAATCCGCAGCAGCTCCTCTTCATCTTCAGCCATTGCCTCTTCGAAAGCTTCACATTGAATAATCAAGTCTTCATCCTCCTGCTCCCTACACACCACCCACATACAGACCACCGATTGGGGAACACTTCATTGCATTTAAATGCCATTCTAAATTTTTCTTTCTCAAATTACTGTCATTAATGTGCACAAATTGCAAACCACTTTTCATAAAAGCACCAATTACTTGAATATCGAGATTGTAGCGATTATGGGCTTCAAAAATAACCTTCAAAACTTCATTTGTTGCATAAAATCTGCTTGAGAGATTAAAAGACTGAAAAAAAAAAATCAAATGTGAACAACAGAAGGAAGGCTCACCTTAACTTTGGCAGAACATCAAGTAACTGAAGCCCTGTAAGACAATAAAAAACATAACCAAGTATCACAACACTCAGTTATCTGCTTTTAAGAAAGTTTATCTTCAAAAGGTATCACACATCTCTTCACAGTGGCATATGTTAGTTTTTTTGGGGGAATTGGAAGTCACAGGTGAGCAATCAAACAAAAGAGGAGTGGCCAGACAAATGTCTGATTGGTTCAGGGTGAACAATGGCATTTTAATGAATTTGGGAGGGTTTATATAGCTGCAACTATCTCAACTGTGGCGATCTTTGCACTCTGATGCCTGAGCCACACTGATGCCTCATAGGAAAAGAAGGTCCGTCAGTCCAAGGTTAATCCTTTTTTTGTCCAGTATATGCTGGGACAGACTCCACAGGCCATATCCACTATAAAAAACAAATGCTTGGAAGGTAGTGAGTTTCATTCACTGACTTTCTCACAAAGACATCATCAAAATCACATTAGATCAGTGTGATTTAATCAGTGTAAGAGTGATGACATTGCCTTTAAACTGAAACCTTTGAGTCACTACTTCTGCTGTAAAATGCATGAATACACAGTGCTTTATCCACTTGAGGTTTGCTCAGTTCTCAGGCGTTTTGTCAAAGTGAGAATGAGGCCATTAGACCTATTCTTAGACAGACCCAGTGACAGAGATATTTGTAATAGAGCTCCTGCTGATGGCCTGCTTTCCTCTCTGCACACTTTGAGCATGGGGGGAAACACTGTTTACCACAGTGTGACCTTGATCACGATGTGGCTCTAGACTCCGGATTAATTGTTTAGCAGCAACCGAGTAGAGAACCTACCAATAAACTCCTTCCTCATCTTATCTCTTTGCCTGAGGTCATCTGTCCCGAAGATGAGGGCGTTGATGACACTGAGAAGTGTGACCATGTACGGGACGTTGTCTGTGGCCTGCAGCTCATTCATGATCACACTGAAGCGATACTGCTGTGTCTTCACGCCCTGAAGGGGAAGTCAAAGTCAGTGCAAGCAATTACCTTAGTATCACTTAGGAAGACTGTAATTATAATGCTTGTGCTTGTAGCCCACCACTAGAGGACACTGTTGACATGATGTAGGATCATGTGAAGTTAAGACCCACAAAAACTTTATTCTTCAAATAAGTATGATATGTATGATATGTTCATCTACTTACCTTGTAGTGGTCCAGGGCATCCAGTGCGAGGCGGTGGCCATCTGTAGAGAACATGCTGAGGGCGGCAAGTAGCTCAAACACCTGCTTCTTCACCATGGTGTTGGAAGTGTCCAAAGCTGTGGAGCATCATGATCACACACATCAATACAGGTCGAGCTCTCATATGTATTCCCCATCGGTTTCTCCTAAGGCAAACCCCTATCACTACTCTTTCCATCTGTGTCTATAGACCCGAGCACGATGCTTTGTTTCATCGCTTTTTAGGCAACTCAACTTGAACTTTGCCCTCTAAAGATGTGGCGTTGTACTGCAGATAAACATGTTTATGTGTGTGTGTGTGTGAAGGCGGGGAAATCCAATATACACAACACAGTGTGACACGACATTTTTAGGGATTTCCAGCCGTAATGATTAGTTTCTGTATAAAAAGCCGTGTGAGGGCATGACTGGAAAATTCAGCTCAGCAGAGTGAGTCACTGATCAGCTGAGTTATGATCAATTTAACAAAATATTACAAATGTTCCTTAAACGTGACATGGCTTTCTTTGAAACGAACAGGCTGATTTAAATGTCTTAATCAAATATTTAGTGTCTGTCACATGTTTTCTGTTACATAACTGTAAGGGAACTTCTGCTCTACCATACCACACATGGGGTTACACAAGGTGTGTCCTTGAGATACAGAGCAGCTCTATGCTTGTGTTTAGGAAAGCCTTTCTGAACATTACTATGGTAACCGAGGTCAGAGGATAGGGCTGTCTCACACCATAGTTACAACAGATAGGTACATAATGTAGACCCTCTACAGAGTCAGATAACAGTGTCAGTGTAAACAAATTTGTAGATTAATGAGCATTTAGGGACAGAGAGTAGTTGTGGCACTATTCTGAGGGTAATTGAAACAAAGTGAATTATGTGGTCAACCTTGGGAGAGCTTCCGAATGTAGCCTTCATTCTCTATAATGAAGTGGATCCCTGTGGAGGAGTTCATGACGGCCCGGACACAGTTGACGCAGGTGAGCTGCAGGAGGGCATCGGCAATGCGAGAGCATCCCCGTCCTGAGAGCCGGTCCAGGGCCTCTAAGAGGAGATCCAACCCACTCAGCTCCAGGAACTGGACCATCCATGTCTGGTCGCTCCCCTCCAGGCGGCGCTTCAGCCCAGAGTAGTTGACCACGGTGGGGACTTGTAGCAGCCTGATGCACAGCTCCGGATCAGCACTCTCCAGGTTGGCTTCCTGCTGGGTGTCTGAATCCTGCGAGGAGCCTAGGCGACCTCTGACTGCCGCCCATTTCTTTTTGCCGTCTGACTTCCCTGACATGATGATGGCTGTAGAGGACAGAAGGGAAACACAGTTTTATTACTCTTAATGAGAGTCAATTTTCAGCTATTATTTTTCAAAAATCTGCACTGTAGATGTCTGTTTGTCCGATATCCAATGACTTTGTCCAGTATACAGTGTTGTCATTGCTATCTGGACAAGAGGAAGCAGGCCAAAACAAAAGCCTTATCAGAAAGGAAAACAGAATAGGAAATGTTAGCTCTGCATTTTTGTGGATGAGTAAAAGATATGTCAGCAGTCCAGTCATCACCAGCTCTGCCAAACATTCCTACTTAATCCTGCTTGAAAGAAAAGAGACTCGCAGTCAGCTCATAAAAACTCAACGTTGCCTTGATAGTGCGTATCGCATTTTAAAATATAAATAAATGCATTTTCAAGCTCATTACTGGGATGTAAACACTGGAAAATGTATGCAAGGAACACTACATCGAAATGATTATGCAAGAAGAACATTTTCCTAACATTATACCAGCATATCTGACACTGACATGAATGCCCACATTGATCCCACGAGTGCCTTTCTCTGGCAGAACCCCAGAACACAGTTCTTTCTCTTTAACCAACCTGTCTCAACCCAGAGCTTTTAATAACAACCCACTGGAATGATTGTAACTTGTATAAACATGTTCCCAAACTCTACTTAAATCAACAGGATAAGGGTTTGGCCCCAAAAAGGGTAAAACTTTCTTCAGACATCTAAAAATACTTTCACTCTGTGCAATGCTGAGATGAGATATAAGTTGATCCAGCATAAATGAACAGTATAAGCGGCTCCTTTATCTCTTTCACACCTGGCAAAGATAACATATACAGATGAGGCACTGAGTGATGAGCATGAACAAACACAATGCTCTACATAAAGGTCACTTGGAGATCCAGCCTGGGTGGAAATAGTCCTTGGTTATAACTCAGCTTTACTCAGGAACTCTGCTTCCTACACGTTAGGAGCTCAGTGAGCTAAAAGCAAACAGAAGTAATGACTTGTGAAAAATCTGGCAAATTGGATTTTTATTCACTCTGCAGAGTCAAGGTAAAATTAGGCTTTTTCTTTTCTCACATATTCTGGCAAGGCATCCGTCAGCTCTGACTGCAGCATTTTAGTCCTGCTGCCAGTGTGAGAGTGTTACCGTGGCAGCAAGCAGGCAGACAATGGTGTTTCACAATAGGCCTCAATACTCTTCAAAGGGCCGTGTTCATTAGACACAAAATGGATGGAATGCCCCCCCCCAACCCTGCTGCCCCCCTCTGCCAAGCCGTTAAGTGTTATACAAGGCAATGTTTGAAACACCCTCTGATTTAGGAGTATGTTGTGCCTTCATGTTGAGTGTAGAGAACAAAATATCTCAAAAGAATATGAAAATGAATACCTGTGAAGCTGCTAGGGTTCATTGAAATTTACTGAGAATTTCGTTCAACTGACTCGTTTCCAGTAAAACCATGTATGACGATGACTCCTTCAAAAGAAAAGGTGTGTCTGTGAATGTATGTGTCGTGTGCTGACTCCAAAGCACAACTCAGGAACTTTTCAGAAGGAAGGAAAGGACTCCCCCAGTACAGGAAACATGCCTCAAGATAAACACCCTGGTTTGAAGGCTCCTGTTCCTCTTTTGAAATTCTCAGTTTCATTCCAAAGGATGTTCACTTGATCCAGGAGAGAGGGAGATTCTGTTCATGTGCAAACATCAGGGTTTGCAACGTCAAAGATAAACTGTGATGGAAATACATTTCCACATTCTTTTGTGCACTCGCTCCTTAAATACAAGGAACTTTCACTTGCCGACCCTGTCTGCCAGAGCTCCCACATATACCACCACTAATAGCAGGCTGATTCACGGGCGCGCACAGGACATGCCTACTCATCTGTCCTCTGGTTAAGCTGCCCACGCAGCAGCCCACTGGTACTGTACAGAAGCAACACCTATGAAGATGTAGAAACATCTCCTGATTTAATTCCTCTTGGACATATGCAAAGCTTATGATTATGCATGATTGCTACAACTGTTCTTTGTATGTCATGAATGATAAAAAAGTAAATAAACTAATAGATTCAGGGGGAATTAATTCGGTCTCATGGACCAGTTTACACAGTTTACTCACTTTGCACATTCTGTTTTAAAAGCCAGATGTTGTTGGGAGATAAAGAATGGAGATATGTATCATAAACGAGCACCGAAATGGATAGTGAATTTCATGGTACAGCTTAAAAACATGTTAACACGTGGAACATATGTTGCTTGGAGATTTAAGCATTATACATAATTAACCAAGCTTTATATAAGATCTTTTACAGTATTTGCAAAATGATTATTACAGCAGAAAACATCTGGTACACGTTATTCCAACCTACCCGCCTCCCTTCTGTGTTACTTAAGGGAGTGACGGACATGCCTGCAAAGTCTACAAACACATTTTGGAGTTGAGAGGTAGCTTCTTAGTTGTACTTAAGATTCGTTTATTCCCAGATTGTCAGAGGATTTCTCAAGCAATTGTCAGATGGGTTTACAAAACGCAAGAAGTGACAGCCCATATGGGCCAACACTCAGACTTTAAACTGCAATCCACAGTTCAAGCGGGATATTTGGCAAGACATTTTTTTTTCCTCATCACAGCCTTCTCTTTCCTCCTCATTCTTGCCCAAGGCAAGAAGATTTAGAGGGAACAGTCGATTACCACCTCCAGGATGGCGCGACAGGAATGTGACACCAGAATGCAGTTACCAGTTTCTCCAATCTCTATTACGCACTGGCCCATCATCATAAGAAAACCACCTGAAATAGCGACATTAACGGTGCAACATCTGTACTTTCCCTTGCGATTTTTCTCCCCACACACCAGGAGACATAACGGTACCAGTCATCTTACTGTACCGAGTGAAAACCAAGCAGAAAAACAAGGCGCATTACTACTACAGCACATGCCACAGCTTAATACTGTTGCATCTTTACAGATCACCTATTAGGCTCACCATGATAACATACCTGGTTTTATTCCATGAATATGCACTTGAAGAATCGCGTCCTCCGGTGTCTTTCAGATGGGGAAGCGCTTTGCAGTCATCCGGACAACCTTTAATTCTGCCAACAAAAAATAAAATAAAACATGGAGCCCTGAAAATTTTTTGGAAACAGTGTGGCAGGTCAAGCCCTGTGTGGTATGCGGATGGCACCGCTTTACAAATCGGTACGGCCCCTGAGCTTACACTACTTACTTGTGGAACTGACGGTGTCAAAACAGCAACATTACTGAGATACCCGGTCAAAACTTTCAGAATAAAACAAACCTAAATGCAGTTCCGATATTTAAACAAGAAAAAAAAACAAAAAACGTTTGTACTATTTGTGTGAAGCCCAGCACACCAAGATACATGAATTATGCTGGATACAATAAATTGAATTTAAATTAGTTAGCTAATGCTACATTATGTTATCCCTTCATAATTCAAGAAAGTAAACAAGCTATCAGCTGTGAAAGAACAGCCTCTAAAGTACAACACAGCACCCACAAAGGAAATAAATAGTTTGATAAATAACATAAAATTAGCAGAAGCTAAATTAACTGACACAGAATGTTGCATTAGCATCACATTAGCCACACAGCTAACTCGTAGCATGAAACTGATCACAGAAAAAACTAATTTAACATCTCAAATTACACACACATTTATAAAATAGCTATTATAAATAGAGTAAGGTACCTACAGAAAATGTTCCAACCATGGTATTTGGATAGTAACTACATTATACGCTTGTCTGTACTTGTTAGGTCACATCCGTCGGTTAAACTGCAACTGATGTGTAACTGACAAGGTTACTACTAGCAACAGATCTTTCAACTGAAAAAAAAAAACCCATGTTAAATCATAGTATAATTATACACGTTTCATTGAATGTTCACACAAATATATCCACGTGTTCTATGTCAGTATTTTATTTTGAAGGCAGGATTGCCTGATTTCCGGTCCTAATATGCATGGCTTGAAGCTGTCTTGTGATGCTGAATGCAGCCAGTTGTTGGGCCCTCCTCCAACACTCCTCCATCCGTTGGATGTGATCTCTGGCAGACAGTCGGAGGAAAATCAGCTTGAGTTCCCTGATTCTTCAGGTCAAGACAAGTTGCCTGTCACATTAACAGAATGTATTGGACTCTTCTTTTGTGTTCCCCCCCCCAGATATAACTAAATACATATTTCTCCAGCATTTTAGACATGTAATTAGACGTTTACTTATTTATCAGATAGACCAGACCCAGTGACATGAACCAACAACAATACAGACAGTGCAAAGAGATAATAAATCAATAATTTCAGAAATAGTTTGAACTTGTCTAAAGATTAAGATAAAGACTCCCTTTTATGCAGAGTGTCTCATCACTGTCTGGATCCAGCATGACTAAAAGCACAAATATTCCATGTTTGTTTTTAGTCACAGGAACATTTCTGCATGAAAGTACTATTCATTACCTTGAGTGTGTTTGTGTTTCATCTTAAAGATAGTAAATCAATTGGAAGTGTGGTTAATGTCACTTTTAACTGAATTTGTCTTATTACTGTTTGGTACAGGAGTCTTTAATAGTCTGGCACCTCTGTTTAAATTTGGATATTTTATTGAGAATATAGTACTGTGTTGCAGTACAATTATCATCCCTTCTGTGACCTGAGGCTATTTAGCTGGCTAGAGTTTCCCTGCCTCAGAGAATGGAAGCTACCCAGCATTTGTATTGTTGTGCTGCTTTTGGTCCCCTGAGCCAAAGTGTCATTACCATAAGATGCTTTGTTAATGCAGAGGAAACTGGGGCTTCTATCAGGGAGACTACTGAGAAATCAGCAGTGTGGGTACTTAGGTTACAACATCAAAGAATATGCAGAATGGCCACATTTCCAGCCTGCTGCAGTAGTAAAGTGGACTGGCATCGTGATTAAACATTGGGCTGCCTTGTTTAAACGCAACAAAAAGCCACTGAGCAAATATTATATTAAATACTGAATAACTCTCTTGCAGAGCTAGTTAAACAGGATCAGGAAACCGATACAGATCAGGAAACAAAGTCAACATCGTTGTCATTTATCCAGTTATTGTGTATAAACAACAAGTGATTTCCAACCATGATTTTAGGCTCACACCAATCTTTAATGTACTTGTCCTGCTGCAAAAAATGTATGGCCTGTCAATTTATGGGCCTCTGTGTGGGTGTGGCATAGTGATTATAGGATTTAGTTATTCTGTGTTTGTCAAAGATGTCCTGGAAGGGGAACAAAGGCCATTTCAAGTGACATGGTGTGTGAACATAAAGAACTCTATAGGAGGCGGAAACAAAGCTCTTTAGGCTGAACATTCTGAGAGAGGCCAGTGATCATAATATTTCCAGTCCAGCACAGTATGCAAATAACATGTAGCTCTTTCATAACCTTTTATAATTTGCCTTCTATTTTATAAAAAGAGAGCTACTAGTATTATATATATATTAGTATCTCTATGGATCCCACTGCCCTCCGGAATTGTTGCAACGATTGATCATTTTGGTTAAGAAATTGCAATGTTATCCCTAAAGCATATACAGACCTGTATCCAAAAAAACAAAAGCAGTAGTTCATCTTTCTTTTGTAAATTTCACAAAGTTATGAAATAAAAAAACTGTTATGTGAGATACATCTGCTTATGGGCTAGACTGGCCACATGTTTGTTCACTGCTGTGTAATGATTAACAATTCATCTTTAATGATTAGTTCATGACCCTTTCTTCAAATTAAAGCAATATCATTATTAGCATTAAACTAAAATATTCTTCATCGATCCCCAGGTGCCTATCAAGGACCTTAAAGGAGTCACAGCAGTCTGCTCACCACACTGGCCTATAATCAGAAACTAGCTTAGAAAATGCATCATCTTAAAACGTTTCTAAATATGTAAATACGCACAAGAGAAATATTACTGGGTGAAAACATCTTAATAGTAGCGCTGACTTTTCTGTTTACATTTTGCAACAGATAAAAGGTGCCAGGTTTAATTAAGTAAACAGGATTCAAATATAAACCAGGCTGGAACGGATGCCCAAGGTAAAAACACAAGATGTAAACTGTTGTAATATTACCTGTTGAACCGGAATGATGCCCTGTAGGCTTCTATCACAGGCTGATGTTGACTTATCACTGATGTATAATTATGGATGTTTATGTAAGCAATATTTATAGACATTGTTGCTTTTACATAATTTGTCCACAAGAGAGCACTCTGTACTCATTACAACAGAGTTGGCAGAGTGCAAGAGAGCCAATAAGATTATTATTCAAATGTATGAAGTCACAATTATTCAGACTTGAGGGCTGCTAAGTAAATATGTTGGTTAATGTGTTCATTTGTTTATATGGAAAATAATGAAGGCCAGTACATCCTGCCTAGCATACAGTCCTTGTACTTGTTCAATCTACAGATATATTTAATTATGGCCATGAGTATAGCTCAAATGTAACTGGTCAAAAATGGAGGAAATAGGCCACTATTAAACAATTTCACACAGAAATTTTAAGATGAAATGTGAAGTGAAAACTGACAGGCATGATTTATCACTAGTTAGTGGCACACAAGGACAACATAAAGATGCTAAAAGGAGTTAAAAGACTTGTGAAGACAATTTCTTTCGATGTGAATACTATTGTAAAATGCTCAAAATCTTTCTGTTATGTAACATACAGCATCCGAGAGAAGAGCCGAACATCAACAACTACATTTCCCAAGTTGCAGCGCGCATCCTAGTTGAAAGGTCGACGACGTCAAACTCATGCTGCCTGCAACTGGAACAACAACAAACAGACGTTGACTTAGCCAAACGTTAACATTTGTTATTTTTCTGTGTTGGTATTGTAGCTCATTGTTAGCAGAAATGTCCGGAAAGGCCAAGGAAATCCTGCAGATGGACCTGTATGGTTTACTCGGGATTGAAAGCACTGCTACAACCAAAGAGGTGTGTAAAATTATGCTAACCGTTAAGCTAAACAGTCGTTACCGGTAAGTTAGCCGCTCTTCTTAGCAAGCAGCTTGAGTCAGTTTATACGAGTGTGTTGGCTAACATAGATATTAAAAAACAGTTGTGTTCGTACAAAGTTTGTACGTGTGTGAGGACTGGTTTGTCTTCAAGCAAGAGGCTATGCTATCTTGCTGCTCTGGAGCTTGTAGCAGCCTGTGTTTGCATCACACGTGTGTGTAATGTAACGTGTTTTATCCTGAGAGAAAAAGGCAAAGCCTAAACTGAGGACTCAAATTTGAAGTCCAGTGAGACCCTAAGTAGCAAAAAAACAGACAAACCTGCTAATGGTTGAATCTCAAAGATGTGATACACAGAAAAGACCACTGAGTGGCGACGTTGCTTCAGTTAAATGTCACTGTGCACGTTTTTTTTTCTCTAATAATCGATTAATTGTTGGTTTATAAAATGATAGAAAGATATTCAGCTTACAATAATATAAAACAGAAAAAGGCAGTAAGTAATCACAATGTAGAAGCATCAAGTATTTTTTTTAAATGTAATTTGTCTTTAGACAGTTGCTTGAATAAATCCTTTATCACATTGTTTCAGCTCCAATAAATTTCAAATTGTATGGATGTGAAATTAATTCATATTTTGAGTGTGTCACCTCAATGTTATTTATCTTAAACATAACCGATCACATGCAAGCTAAAAGTGGTAATATGATTTCACGTGAAGAGACATGAGAGTTTGTTTTATAATAATAATAATAATAATAATAATTATTATTATTATTATTATTATTATTATTATTATTATTAGAGCTTTTGAACCGTTATTTGATAGAGACAGCTGAAGAGTGACGGGGGATGACGTGCAGCAAATCAAACCCTGACCGCTGCAGCAAGGTCTGAGCCTTTGTATATTCAATTTAATTTTATTTATATAGTGCCAGTTCAAAACAAAAGTTATCTCACTTTCCATATAGAGCAGGTCTACACCATACTCTTTATTATCTACGGAAACCTAATAATTCTTACAAGTACATGGGGTGCATGCTCAACCAGGGAGCTACCAGGATGCCCCCAGAGACTTGGGAAGCTAATCATTTTTTCAGGCAGAAATTGTTGAGAATATTTACAGCCTATTTTAAAAGGTTATCATTTGCATACCTCTGCATACTACAAATAGCATTTAGCATTTTTAATCTACTTGGATTTTGAATCAACTCTGGGAAGGTTCCCAGACTCTTCGATTTATTTCCCAGACCAGAGAGCGGTTTACCATGATATCCTGAACCCAGCCTATTCCTCATGACCACCTCTCCTCACTGTTTCCAGCATCCAAAATCCACAGGCCCCAGAGGGAAATTAAAATCGCTGCCAAAACGAGGGAAGAAGTTAATTTCTTAATTGTATTTCAAAGTCCTGTCCTCCCCAGAGGATTATCCTGGAGGAAGTTAGTGGTTGTGGCTTGGGTAGACTTGAGACTCCAAAATGCAGAAGGCTGGTTCTGTGAGGTCTGTTGATGGTCGAGGGAGATAGTGAGGGTTTTAGTGTGTGTGTAGTGCATTGAGTCTGGAGGGGCTCAAAAATCAATCAAGTGTGTGAGGACAGATGTCATCAGACGGGCTACTTATCCCAGTTGTTTGGCCCGCTTACTCGACCACCACTATCAGGCATGTTGTTTATCATAGAGTGAGGGGAAGAAGCTCACCCTACAGCCAGTTTATGTGGGCTCAGCCACAGCTTGTAAAACATTGCGTTGACGTCAAGGATATGCGTTCTGCATCTCCTCCTGGTTCTATTTAGCATCTCTTTCTGTTATCACTGCTGTTGCCCTTCCTCTGAGCTTGGCTGACTGATAAATGCCGGGGAAGCTGGCGTGTCTATGATTTAATGACTACGGATGACTGGGATTTGCTTTATCCTTGCAGTGCTGATGGAGGCTGTTGCTGAAAGCGAGCCATCATTTAAAGAGTTATGCTCATGCATATCAGCAGGGCTCGGGTAATAATGGCCTAAGTGTGTGTGTTTTTTACCTACCACAGATTGCTTGGTGAAACAATGTCAACAGTCAAGACCACACAAAATGTTTTGTGGTTTATTCAGCTACTACCTAAATTGTAGTGTACCTGATGTGTTGCAGTGTTTGCACTAACTACATGCCTAATGATTTGCTTCCAGACAGAGCTTCCTAGGAGAGATGAATCACGTTACACTGTATGCCGCTTTGTAAGGCCATTGCTCTTAAAGATGAGTTACGTCTGAACTGGAGGATTGGTCGCTTTCACAAGCACATGGAAAGTCGATCACAGTGTCTCGCTGTTTCTCTTCACTACATCCACTTTTTTTATTCTTACTTTAAGCTCCCCTTTTCTCCGTGTTCATGTCCATCTTTGCCTTTGTCCTTGCCCCTCTCTTTCGTTCTCTCTGTTGTGCCTGTTATTGTTTTCCTCCAGCTGATAGTGTCCTGTAAATAGCAGAGCTTTGTAATTAAGGAGGATGGGCCCATGGCAGATCAGGCAGCTAATCAGCCACACAGGCTAGGGGCCCTACCCGGGCTGTGCGGCTGCACCAGGACCAGTTTGTCAACTATAATTGGCACCAAAGACTGTTGTAATGAGGACAAGATGTGGGCATGCAGTTAAGACTGTGGCAGGCAGAGATCAGGGAGGCACAGAGAGTCTGGTTTTTGCCAGGCACTAACCATTAGGCTACTGTTGGCCTGCTGCTGCAAGATTGGAGTCTTTCCTTGATTTCTTGGTTCTTCCTCCTCCTCCTCCTCCTACAAACTAAAGCGTGGGAAGTAGTGTAGATTTCTGCAATTCAGTTTGTCTCACGAGACAAGGAAAGTGGGTATGCGATAGTCTAGAATAATTTAGAGAAGAAGAGGTAGAAGACGAGGCAGAATTACGATAAATACCAACATTTTTGCTCATCTGTAAGCATGAAGGATAGTAGTTGAGTTGGTTTTAGCCCAGCACTTCTTCTTTCACATGGTCTTGATTGATTCAAGAGCCAATCCTAAAAGGTCATGGTGAACTGCACAAAGATAAGTGCTACAGAAATTGACTAGATTATTTCTGTAAGAAGGTGCCACTCTATCTGAGACCTCTTATCCACACATATGCTAACCTCTTCAAAAGTTGGCCTGCTTTGGCTTCTACTTTGTAGGACCAAGGGTCTTCAGGGTCGTCCAGCAATTAAGCCTCGCATGTTACGGCACTGACGGGAGTAATCATGTATTATTTAACAAAACAGCACTGGAGGCTCAGTGGAGACAAGATATCATGAAGGATGCTAGAAAGAGCGAAAAAGGAAAAGACGGGAGGAGGAGATAGAGAGAAAGGAGAGGCTGGATCATTAACTGAAGTGTAGCAACATATATGTGTTAACTAGATCTTTAACTGAACTGAGACAAAGATGATGACATGCAACAAGGCTGCTCTCCACCAGAACAGCATCAATGATGACAGGTTGTACTTGTCAAACAGCTCAGCTGGCCAGACAATTTCAAACATCTGCTCTGTTTACAGCAGATGTGGAGACATGTTTATCTTGTAGGCTTGTTGCAGGTGATGAAGAACATGGGAAGTAGAGTGAGTGTGAACCGAGGACACAGCCGGAGCTCTTAAAGGACCATAGCGGTGTTTTTAGCCCTGTTTTACTTCAAATCACACATACTTAACTTCACAGCTGAAAACTGTGTTGCTATTTTTCAAGCATTGCAGATATCATTGGTTGAAATAAATGTCTCTGTGGTTTAAAATGTTTTTCCACACCCTCTTGAAGACTTTAGAGAAGATTGTGAAGGACGAACTCTTGAATTCTGTCCAGGATCTACTGGACCCGTTACAGTTCGCCTATAGACCACAACGGGGAGTGGAAGATGCAGCATGTACTCTTTTAAATCTGATCCATACTCATCTCGTGCAAAAAGCTTTGTGAGGCTGCTTTTTATTGACTCCTCTTCGGCTTTTAATTGCATCCAACCACATATTTTAGCAGGGATTCTAAAGAGTACTTTTAATATTGATCCAAGTCTTATCTGTTGGTTGATGAACTTTTTAACTAACAGGTCTCAGCGTGTGAGAGTGAATTGCATTTTATCCGATGTCCTTTTTTCTTCCACTGGTTCCCCCCAGGGCTGCGTCCTCTCTGTGCTTTTATTCATTGTATACACAAATGCTTGCCAAAGCCAGCACGACAAGCGTCATATAATTAAGTTTGCTGATGACTCGGCAATAGTGTCGCTGCTGACGCACAGTGATCCTGAACATGGCCCCATTTTAAATGATTTTACAGAGTGGTGTAAGTCATCTTTTATTAACATCAACGTGGCAAAAACCAAAGAAATGCTGATCGATTTTAGAAAGAACCCCCCCCCACCCTCTCTTCTACTGTTATTAACAATCAAGCAATCGAAGTGGTGAAGCAATACAAATACCTTGGCATCACAATCGATGACAAACTCACCTTTGAGCCACATGTCGATGCTGTCTGTAAAAAATCAAATCAACGCATGTTCTTTTATCGAAAACTCCGCAATTTTAACGTCGATAAGACTTTTATGAGAATGTTTTACTGTTGTTTCATTGAATCTATCATCTCCTTTGCTTTTGTGAGCTGGTTTGGGTCGCTCACTCTTAAAAATAAAAACAGGCTGCAATACTTAGTCAAGGTGTGTGGCAAGGTTGCCAATATCCCTCTGACCGACATGAACTCCCTATACAATACAAGGACCCTTAGGAGGGCACAGTCAGTCCTGGCCGACCCTAGTCACCCATTAAACGGCTGTTTCACGTTGTTGCTTTCTTAATAATTTAATGTGAGATGTGGAACATTATGTAGTATGTATTTTGTCTCCTGCTGATGGTGGTTGTTTTGTTTTTGTTTGTGGTTGTTTCGTTTGCATATATGTTGTTTATGTTATATTCTGCTGTTGCACAACGAATTGCCCCTCGGGGATAATAAAGATTCCTTGAACCTTGAACCTCTTGAAACTTGCTTGCATGTGCAGTGCATCAAGGTGCATTAGGTTTTGTCATAATTGCATTATTGTTGAGGTAAGTTATTTTTTTTATTGTTATTTAGTTATTATAATTGATAGTCACTATATAACTATAGCCCGTGTTTGGAAATGGTCAAAACAAAATTGTTGTTAAAGAACTAAAACTGGCACATTAATAGTCATTTTAAAGCAGACTCTCCATGTCGTGTGAAAGCACTGATCGGGCTGTGTAAGGCAGGGAGTTCTCCAACTGTTATCGCCGCCTACACGTTGCTGAGCACGCACTGGGTTTCATAATGGCTTTTACTGCCCCTTTGCTTCATCTTGGTGCCAGAGAGGAGCAGCCTTTCATTCAACTGTACACTGTAACTGCTCACGGATGAAAGACAGTACATTTGAACTTCATTTGAGTTTTTTTTTTAAATTACTTTCCTTGTACCTTACCAAAAGTCTTAGGAGAGAATTGGACAACTCTGTGATAGCGAGCGCAGAGAAAAGAAAAGGGAGAAACAGACAGAAGGAGGCTAAAAAGGAGATGTGGGCTTAGGCCAACAGTAAGCATATGTGTTTGGCGCCAGTCCACAGCCGTGTGTGTCAGTCTCGATCTGTAGGAAGGCTCTGTGTGCCAAGCAGCCAGACTAAATATCATTTAATGACGTCTAGTGTCTCAAAGCCCTCTCAATGAACCAAGTTCTGGTTCACTATTGGACCTATAATGAGAAAGAAATCTGATGTTGACCAAGAGATAGAAGAAAGGAATTGTGACATTTAGGAGCTGTCTGAGCCATGATAATCTCCAGAGGATCTCACTGGAGGCTTATTGCTTTCATGTGATCGTGTGGGGCTTAGCTCTGTACCTTGAACAATGGGCATCTAGCCTAATGTGTCTAAGTTGACTGTCATAGACACTCACTGGAGTTGCTGTTTGAAAAGCCACGGACACTGATGGATTGCACCATTCTGCTCCGTTCCCTCAGAGTTGAGTTTTGTTTTCCCCCCAGTAAAGTCAGCTCTGTATGTTTTGGCGTGCATTCCCGAGATAAAATTGTGCAAAACAACACACAGGGAAACACTGCATATGCCAGAGGACAAAGGCGTCCAATGCAAATGTTTCCCAGACATGAAGAAAGGAGCTCCCAAATTCTGTGGTAGCACGCTGGCAGGAGACTGATTTGCGCTAAGGGGGGGGGGGTATGTGAAAACACGCAGAACGTTGGCACGGCCGATTAAGACTGGTGAGAAATTGTATGTCAGCGTGAGTGTTTGTGTCTCGGCTTGGATGTGTGGGAGATGCATATGCCAAAACCTTAGCATGCAATGCATAGATATGAGCGTGTGTAGAGAAAGCTTCAGCGCTCCCCTCTGGTCTCCACGGAAAGTTTCCCTGCCTCCTTTCTTTCTCCAGAGCAGCAGCGATCTAATGAAAACCACCTTGTCATTAACGGGTCCCTAGAAGGACCAATGAATGGTTAACATTCCAAGCAGTGACCCAGAGTTAAAAAATCAGCTATAACTAAAACCTCATATGACATTACAATACTCTAATGTATTGTTTAGTTTTTCCATTTTGGCTCTCTGAACCCCCAAAAGTTTTGGCTACCAGCCTAAGATATTAACGGCGGCCTTCTCAGATTTGTTATAGACAATGGCACTCTGTTTGTGTATGTTATTATAACATTTTTTTAAAGTTTGAATAAAGATGGACTAATACAAGGCAGCAACTCAGGCCACATTTATCTTGCAAACTGGCATTGGGCCTGAGAATAGCTTGGAATTCTTATGCGGGTAATTCACTGTGCAGTATGTGCCGAGGTGGTTAGATTCCATTAACAACATGTCAAAAGGACACGAAGCAGAGGATCAGCTCAGGTGTTGATTTGATCCAAACAACACAATCCCTGAATTTTATTTCAATTCAGACCACATTTCACCCCCGATGCTTCCGTGTCAGACTGTTACCATTTGTGCCATTATTTCAGTGGGACCATCATTTTTTATTCAGACTTTGGTTTTCTGGGCCAAGGACGGCAGGATAAAGATAATTGGTACTGAGAGTAAGAGTTTAACTTTCACATAGCCAAGATCTGTGCTTAAGTGGATGATTCGTTCTCTTTGTGTCCTAATCAACATTTCCACTCGACATAACTCGAGGGATTCTTCTGCTTTTCTCCTAGATCAAGAAAGCTTATCGACAGAAAGCCTTGACATGCCATCCAGACAAGAACCCAGACAATCCAAAAGCAGGTGAGTGAGTTAATGTGTTTAGCTGTATTGCTTTCTCTCTTCATTCTCAGCCACAGACCTCTGTCAGTCACACAGTAGAACTGGAACAAGATTTACCATTTGTTTATGCAATTGCTTCATTGTTTTCTGAAGAATTAAGGTTAATCATCTGACCGAGCGGCCATGAAGCTTCGTGGCCAAAAATGAATACTCTAGAGTGTGCTCTCAGCAAGTTATACCCTGTCAGACAGCCTAGCCACAGCCCTCTGTAAGAAGTCTAACGAGCGCCTGTCTCTCCCGCTGGCTTTCTAACCAGACGAGTAGAGCCAAACACCACCAGCACCACCATCACTACCAGTGTTTCCACACTGCGTCCCTCTTTGGTTTTATGAGTTCTTCCGCAGCCTGTCGTCAACCAGCATGTCAATAATTAGACCAGGAAATCTCAATGTAGCTTTTTGTCAGGAGACGGAGGGAAGAAAAGGCACCTTGGACAAAAGAGTGGTCATGAGGCATGTTTTCAAGTGAGGTTTATGTGGTTTCTGGATGGTTCAGACAATTCCTGATTATGTCAGGAACAAAAAAACTGGGAAATTGGTGGGGTTGAGAGGGATAATACAAAAGCAGGGGGTCGGTTTCCCAGAAATGGAAAAGAAGTGGTTTGGAGGGCCTCAACACTTGAACCCGCACATGGACAGACTCGGTCTGCATCGCACGAGAGCGGAGCAAGGCTTGGGACTCTTACTGCCCCTCAGGGGAAGGTTGTGTGCATGTAAGAGGTGAGTTGGAGGTCATGATTTCTCACTGACTGAAGACACCCCCCAACTATTCCCTCATTTTCCTTAACCCCCCATGTTGTGACACTCTGAGCTGCCTAGTGGGCATGACAGGTCTCCCCCAGTTGGATTTCATTCCAGCCCATTATATGCGTGTAGGTAACCCGACCGCCTCTGCTGGCAGCATGATCTCCAGAGCCTCCTGTTAGTGTGCACTGCCAGTCCCCACAGGGAGTAACAGTATCGGTCCGTTAGGCCTCCCATAAGTGAATGATTAAGCCTGGCTAGTATAGTGCAGTAGTGTGGCGGTTGCATGATCGGGAGTGGGATTGTGGTCTCCCTGTGTACATTTGTGTGTGCGTGTTAGATGACAACTGGGGAGGTGGAGTCTTGCGTGGCAGTAGTGATTGCGGCAGTGGCCCCTCGAGATGCTCTAATGGAAGATAGATGGAGAGGCCAAGGGTTTTGTGAGGGAATGCATGGCTTTCATTGGAGAAAACAGATTTCGTAAGACTTACAGCACCTTTTTAAAGCATAAAATGTCTCAGTTTGTCTTGACCCCGTGTCCCAGTATCAGCTTGAAAATATCATGCCGAGCACATGATACCTCTTTTGACACAAGGCCCCTGTAGATGTTCACGCTTGTCACATCAATATCACCCTCTCTTCTAGTTCTGTATAAAGTGTCAAATTGACAAAGTTCCCAGTGTTTTATTTTTGTGAAATTGTAACAATGTGTCCCTTTAGTGACTAAAGTAATTGTGTAAAACTTTGCTTCCTTAAGAAAAACCTTAAAACCAAAAGGTCTCTCTGTGTATATTCAGTTTTTTCGCGCTTCTCTCATCCTTTCATCTAGCGGAGCTCTTCCACCAGTTGTCTCAGGCTCTTGAAGTGCTAACAGACGCCGCTGCCAAGGTAAAACCACTAATGCCTCCAAACCTGTCAAAGTAAAAGTGCTGGAACACACACACACACACACACACAGACACACACACACACACACACACACACACACACACACACATAATTCATTCTGGTGTCTAATACTGTTTTCAGGCTGCCTATGATAAGATTTGCGCTGCCAAGAAACAAGCAGAAGAAAGAACCAGGAAACTAGATGATAAGAGGAAGAAAATTAAGCTTGGTGAGTCACTTCACAATTCTAAAAGCTTTTCAACGCTCTTGATTTGCTCTTTACTTAAAATCATTCTTGTCTTGGTATTATAAAGGGCTATACTCAAATGTCTGCTTTTATTGTCATCCATACTCTGGTATTAACACAAAGAGAGATTGCTAACGATGGCTGCTTGGATTGTCCAGCATTAAATAAAATAAAAGCAGCTGTTAGATAGTAATCAGTTCATATAGAACGGTTTTGTCTGTTTCATGGTGCAAAAGAGAGATGACTCATGTATGTGTGTCCTGCTATGACAGATTTGGAGGCCAGAGAGCGATATGCAGAAGCTCAGAGCCAGGAGGAGGTACAAATCACTAGAACACTTGAAGAAGAGGTAAGATATTTTATAGAAACCACATGAGCGATGATACTGCACCAAAAATTGCCTATGGGATATGTAGAAAATAACAAAATGCATATATAAAAAATACTACAGGCCTCAGCTGTGTACTGGGAGCAAGGTATTCCTGTACATCCAGGAAACTTTGAAGCACATCCAGGTGCTTTTATTCTGTTGTTCGTCAAATACTCCCTTCTGATTGAGTTGAAATCTTCCAAAGACTTGGGTCAGGAACAAAGGCTCTATCTGAGAGAGGCATTTTTTTCACTGCCATATCATAATTATCTGTAAGCCCATTAGGTGATATTGCATGACTTGATGCACTTTGTTCGGAAAGCCAATGATAAATAAAAATGGTGTGCGTGCTTCCACAGTGAGTCATGGCATGTGTTCAGTGTGCTTAATGCATGTAAATACGTGGCCATGTGCCTTAGGGTGAGGAGGTGACCAGTAGGTGGCACTATTCCATTTTCTGTCTCATCTCAAGGTGTTGTTGCCTTGACTGAAGACACAAGGTGGTCTGCACACTCTCCTGGAAGGAGAATTGCAGAAAGGGTGCCTTATAATGTGAAAGCCATACAGGTGGTGAATTACATCAGTGCTTATTGAAGAGTAAACATACATAATTTGCTGTCACTCCAAACCAGTGTGTCTGTTTGTACATGTTACGTATGTTTCCATCAGATTGCCCGGTTGAGAGAGGAAGGATCCAGACAGCTTGAAGAGGAACAGAGACTCATCAGAGAGCAGATCCAGAGAGAAAGAGAAGCACAGCAATATCAAACAGAAGGCTACTCTCAGAGAAGTATGTCCACTTCCAAGATTTAACCTAATCCAGTCGCTCTAGGCGTAACCCAGGTTGACCAAACCAGTTAGCTGCAGTCCGGTTTCGCCTGGATAAATCCAGTTCTAGCCCTTTTACCATCCTGAAGGCCTCATCTGAGTGAACCCCTGTGTGTCCTACCCATCATACTGTCAATCCAACCGCAACAGTCACCAGACACTCTGCGGTTCACCAAATATTATTCACATAAAAACAATGTGCAACAACAATAACTGAATGTATATTTGAATTTATGTTTTGCTTTAAAAAGACTTTGAAGAGGTCTATTTTAGTTTCTTGGCAGTAAAGCAACTTGGCAAGGTAACATAAGAATGCCATGCACAGTCCATCAAACTTTTAACCTCTTGAAAATATTTTTGCATTAAAGCCTCGGGGCCTCCATTCTGGAGACATGAAAAAATTAAAAGTCTTGTAAAATAAGACTATGGAAGTGTGGGTATTTAAGGGAAGTACTGAGTCTTGGCCCGAGACTAGACCCCTTTTTGTGGGTGGACAATTACTCATGCATAGTCAGCACGTCTTGTGAGTCTCTTCCATTCGCACGCAGTCAGGCCTCCCCAGCGCTCCCCTGGATCAGCACTCTGTCTGTTCCATCTCTAGAGGCACTCACCGGATCATCAGACTGTAGCAGGAACAATACATTTACCATGTGACAGCCAATTTAAAATTGCTGTCGATCCGCACGAGTCCCTCGACTGATATCTCGAATGCCATATTTCTTGCCTCAACAAAACAATTGTTTCTTTGTCTTTTCACTGAACTCATCTTTGTCTCATCTCTCCCCTCATGTTTTTTTTCTCAGACTCAGGAGTGGAGAGATGTTCCAAGAGCAATGTGACCCCAAAGTTGAAGGTAAGACTTTCTGTAGGGTTTTCTTAAGGGGGGCTCCATTTGAGCGAAAGTACAGGCAGAGCGTCAGCAGGGATTTTGATAGAGCTTTAGACATTTGTAATTCATTACTTAGAGACCACATACGCTTTCTCACCACCGAGCACACAGACTGTTCTAACGCAGATTCCTCCAGAGTAGGCCCGACGTCGTCAGGAGGCCGTAACTATGCCAAGAGACGGCTTATTATATTTCCTCCTGGAAATGGCCTAGCCTGCACATATTAACGGACACTGGGGACGTTAGCTAATGTGTTTAGATATTAAATCTGGTTTTAAAATTTGATAGCCATCTAGTGCGGCAGTGTATTCGCCCATATTTGTGTATTCAGTTAGAAAAACAAACAGCAGCCATAAGACTGAGACAAGTAAGACAGTGTCATGGGTCATGTTCAAGGACATGGGATCATTACATTCTATTATTTAAAACAGTTTTAAATATTTTTTCTTTCTAAACCAAAATATAATAGAATGTACTTTACAATGAAAAATATATTTTGTTTGACCTGTTTTTGTTGTGTTTTGTTAACAATAGTGATAGCAGAGCTATGGATTAATAAATTATACATTTTTGCAGACATCTTCACAGCCTCTCTCTCAGGTGTGCGTAATACCAGAAGAAAAGAGAGGCTGTGTGTTGTTCTTAATTATCATTTTCAGTCGTTCTTCTTAATCGTTGTTTTCAGTCATTGTTGTCTCAATTACTATTTGTAGTGGTTGTTTATGTTTGTTTTATTGTTAATGTACTATACTGTATCAGAGTGTCGTGTTCTGTGTTTCACTCTTAACCAGGGACAAGGACTACTGACTTCTATATGCTCTGAATTGGTTGCATTTTATTTAAATCTAACAGTACCTACATGGCTTGTCTCTGCTTAAAAAAAAGTACAAAAATGTGTGTGTGAACTTGTGTGGCTAAACATCAGGGGAATTAAAGTCCAAAATATGCTGGACTGTGAGTTAAAAACAGAGCGGCTGCAGTCAAATAATAAAAAAAACTCCTATTTCCTTTTCTAAACACTTTTCATCATGAGGTCAAGGAGAGATGTGAAGGATAATTTATAAGGACTTAGGAAAAGACAACTGTAGTGCTCAGAGAATCCAACTGCACTTAGACAAAGCTATGTAATTATACGATGGCAGGTGCCATTGACATAGGTGTGTGTTGAAACTACAATGTTCAGAAGATGGACTAAGCTCATCATAGATGCTCCACCCTGTACATTCTTACAGTGTTGTTTCGTGCAGGCTATATAGACGTGGACAAATCATTCATTCAATCAGTCAATATTAATTAATTATCAAGGTCAATATTGAAGTAAAAAATTATTGGCCACCTAGTACAAAAGTGAAACAAAGTGGTTGGCACATTGAACACCACTGTAGCACTGCAGGAGACGAAGAGGGAGAGACAGTGTCTGGACGATCCACGAACAGTTCATAGAGTTTATAATAATACAGCGCAGTGGGGATACAGACCAGATTTCATAGAGGAGACGAGCGTATATAATGCAGATTTGTCTGTTTGTCACTGGTAACAAACTCCAGTCTGTACTGATAAACCACAGAGTTATTAAATAACATTAGGCTTTGTGACCAAAGAAAGTTTTTGTGTCACATCAACACTTCTGTCCATATTCACAAACTGGCACGTCCACATGATCCCCTTTACTCTGTGCTGCGAGTCTGCATCACAATATTTTATCAATTTGTGGGTTTTTATTTCTTGGTTGTAAATGGCCGAATGGTGCATCGCTTTTTTGTTGCGACCACAAGGAATTGTGGGACGGCATTATTTCCTTTCCTAAAGGATAGTCCAGTGTATCCTATGCTGAAGGAGATCAGAAAGCACTGAAGCACCTTTCCTTAGCATTTGGAGAATTCAAACAGCCTTTGCCATGAACATCTGAACAACAAAGACTATTCAACTTATTCTGTCTATAGAGACAGTAAAAATACTTTTAAAAAAAATTATCAGTCTGTATTGTGTTTAGATTGTCTGAAAAAAATCTGTATTGTACATCTAGTTCAAAATGGTCCTGGTATACAAGATTAAAACAGATTTTTAGATAAGACAAATTTCTGTGACTATTTGAGAAGTGATGTTCAGCAAAATGGTGCAATAAATAAATAATCTTAATAATCGTGATGTTTAACATTATAACTGCTCTTTGAAATTTTATAATTTTCAAAGTAAGTGATCAAAAGCAGAAAGAACCATTTGGTTTGGTTCCACTAATATCTTTTTCTATCTGTATTTTATTTAAACTAGGAGCAGGAGAACAATGCAATGTGTCCGTTTTGTGGGCTTAACTGTAGACATCACATCATGCAAAAAACATCTTATTCGAAGATTAATGGTTAAGAAGGTTATCAGCGGGTACAGGAGACTGCTCTTGGAAGGAGAATGTACATTTTCAACTCTAATTGTTGGTAAAAGTGGCTATGTAGACATGGAAATTCCCAGAAATCCTTTTTCTCTGACAGTGAGCAGAATCCTGGAGCTGAATCAACACTTAGTGCTTGCCATTTATAATCCTACTTTAAGTAGTTAGTGTGATATTGGCTAGACCCCACTGTACTTTGTACATGGATATGAGAAGTTGCACAATGTCTCTATTCACGAGTACAGGAACGGCATTTAGTGACAGGACTCCAAGCAAGTAAAAAAAAAGTCATAAACTGTCTTGTCTTTTATGGAAGCTGTTCATTGGAAATGTTCAGCTCAGAAGAAAAATCGTTGTAGGGGTAAATTCTAAAACAGCATTTACTCAGAGCAATATGGCAAGTATCAAGTCTTGAGTAAAGACACAGAAACATTGTTACACAAACAAATAAGTTAACCACAGTTCAAGCAAAGACACAACACATTCCAGGGGAGGACTTCCTCTCTGTCTGCCCACGACAGAGTACCTTGGGCATCGACCTGCTTCCTATTACTTTGTTATTATTGTGTCTGCTGTTCTTTATTCTGTGGCACTATAAGCAGGTGAGTCACCATATATTCTCTGGTCCAGGGCTCTATGTGTTCATTTTTGCCCTTTTTCGCTATCCGGCACCCTTTTGTAAGAGTGGAAATTGACTGCAGGTCTCACAGGTGGTGCCACGGTGATGTTCCAAGAGCTTAACAGTCTTATTTCTCCTGTAGCTCCGGTCTTTCCTGATGGGTTATGGTAATCAGTGTTTCCTCAGAGCCAAGCCTGCCTGGGATGCTTTGTCTCCTGGTTAGCTGAGTTTAATCAGTTGTACTCTGTTTAGATGTTATCTTGCACTTCTTTAATTCTTAAAATCCCTCACGACTGACTTAGGCATTTCCTCTCTGTCTTCTTTCTCATTCCAGTTGAAGTGGAAGTGTAAAAAGGATGACGAGACGAATGGAGGCTACTCTGAGGACATTCTTTTCAGACTTCTACAAAAGGTACACGTCAAATAAGCAGTACCACAATGTTACAAGACAATAATTTATACAGCAAAACACTTCTTGGCTTCCTTTACTATTTTTGTTTGTGTAATATAATCATATATTCCTTGAGACTACTGAGGTAGCGATCCCTTTAATATAAATGGATGTATTAGGACATTTTAGGCAATGTTGAAAATTAATGAGCAGGGCTGCTTTACAGGAATGTTGCATCAATGTGATGAAGTACTTTAGCGTGTGAGGTCTCTTAATTAAACGTATTAACCAAAAACAGACATTCCCATGTGAGTATTTAATCTATGAATAGTTCTTGAATTACATTTTCCGGAAATTCACTATCTCAGCATGTATACTGCTTTTGGTAAATAAAAATACATACGCTGTATAATGATTAATTTATATAATGATGCATTATCCCTTTATCCTCGGTGTCCCAAAGCAGATCTCAGCGGTAACAAATCTGCCTGCAGAGTCCGGCCATATTTGAGGTCTGCATGACATCAGCGCTGTAGATTGTTTTATTCTTCCCCTTAAACAAGGCCCATTAAGTTTTGTTGCAGTGAAAGTGCTGAGGGCAATGTTGTAGTGCCCTTTTAAAGCCATGCACGCCATTGTTTGTGCCCCTCTTACCAGGTGATTAAGCAGTGCCAAGGGAGGCATTAGGAAATGTGCTCTTCTCATGCAACCCAGTACCACCTTATGCTATGATTCGTCACAGGGGCTTTTTGGTGGGGGCATAGGTTGGCCTGAAATGAGGATAGGGCAAGTGTCGCTGACGTCAAGCTGTGCGGAAAAGGGCGTTTGAATTTCTCGTCTGCACGAACTCAATCAATATGGTCCCAGCCAGAAGGGCTGTGTCATAAGACTGTGGAAAAAAAGTGTTGTTTCTTTTACAGTATTAAGAAATAGGGAATACATTTTTTGAAAAAAATTTGTTTGAGATGGCAAGCTCCAGTGAGTGACAGTTAATGGTCTGGGCAAGTAGAAATAACCACCGCTGCGTGGGAAAGCAAGTACATGTATACTTATGCATGCGTACGTGTGCAGACTTGTGTATTTTGGCCGCTTAAAATAATACATCTTCGTTTATGGGGGAAAAAAAGCATGTTAAGATATTTATATTTTATGAAACTGAGGCCTTTTGAGAGTCTCCTTTGTCACTGTTGGCTTGCTCCAGAGTGTCCTTAGTAAGCATTAGCATTCCTGGACTTTCCCGTTCCCAGAAAGCTACATTTTCACAGGATGAGATTGTCAAAGGCCACGTCACTCCTACTCTTTGCTCCCAAGCTTGCTATAGGCGGGGAGAGGTTAATGATAGAAGGCCTTGGTTATAGGTGATACAAACACTGAGGAATTTAGAAAGCCCATTGCTCTGCTAATGGCTGCTAAGACATATCTAGCTATCCTCCTCTTCTATCTGTCTCTCTTGGATAGAGATCAGGAAACGACTGAGACGCACTTCGCCCTGCTCCCCTTTTTGGCTAACCTTTCCTCTCAGTTCTGATTTGTGGCAGGGAGTTGAATGTGAGCCACATCCAATTGCAGCTCCCATGCCAAAAATATTGTTCATCAAATGTTGTCATTCACTGCACAAGGAGTAGCCTAAATGCTGACATCCAGTATTGCCTCTTGTCTCTTTTGAGAAGTCACAGAGGTCTCACTTTTGTACATGAAGTTACTTGAATGTTCTTTGCAGTATTACTGGCTCTGTGCCAAACATACGAAGCCTATCATTAGACATTAGGTTTAATAACCAAACACACATTGAATCCTAACTTTTATTCCAGAAGTCTGTTATATGCGCCGTGAGTTTTTCTGTCTGCATATGCTTTGTGTTTTCATGGTTATGGGTTTTGCTGTGAAAGGAAATACTAATTTGAATGTTCTGCATCTCTTCTCTTTCTCCATTTGACTTTTATTTTACTCTCCCATTCTTTACCTCTAGTACGGGGATGTTTTGAATGTGATTGTATCGAGTAAGAAGAAAGGAAGCGCTGTGGTTGAATTTGCAACTGTGAGAGCAGCTGTAAGTACCTAACTCTCTCCCAGTCAGTGTCCTCATTCTGTTTGTTCAATAATGAAAATCTTTTCCAAAGCAGACATTTGCATAGAGCCACATTTGTTTACCACTCACTTGCCTTGAAGTCTCAGGTCACCTGCTGAGTTTGATTATAACTAAGAATGACACCTGTCATTGACTTCTCAGCCTCAAGACAATTCCTGCAACTCAAACTGATGTTTTAGTTATTCTGTAGTGTAGAGATCTCTGTGTTGATGGGAACCATTGGACGGAAGGACTTGAGCCGATTCATTGTTCCACACTGTCTGGATCCTCAGGCCCTCCGTCGTGATGGTTTACTTTTTTGTTGTGGCTTCCTCACCGCGTCATGTGGTTTCCCTCCAGAGAACATGTCTGCCAGTCTACAGGGATCTGGGCACAGGTTGTGTGGTTTTCTGCCTGCCCATATCCAGGACCCAGCCTTGCTCTGGGAGTCGGCCCAGTTACAATCCACCTTTTGTCTTTGTCTACATGTGCTTTTCATATGTTTATTATACCAACTGTCCCTGTACAAATACCAAGGTGTAAGATGGACACAACACAAATTTTACAGATATTAGAACAAAAAGAAAGCTTTTGCGTCTTAATAAGAATTCTGGCAGAAAAACCATAAGATGATCCACTCACAGATTATTTTGTGTTTTTTAGGAGCTCGCAGTAAAGAATGAAAGTGGCCTGAGTGAAAACCCCTTGAAGATTTTGTGGCTTGAAGGACAACCCGAAGTTATTGCCCCAACATCTCAACCTGGGCAATTCATGTCACAGGTACCATTATTACCCGAAAATGAATTTTTGTAATTCCCTCCCTCTCTCATAAAGCATGTCGGCCCTATGTTACAAAATCTTCCCATGTACACAGCTTCCAACACAAATAGTATTGCCTAAACACTGTCCTAGAAAGAGAAGTATGTAAACCTTCTGAGGTTTGATTTTCGTATCAGTGGTGCAAATATTGCCCCAGTGCTTCGTCTGGCCTAGAACAATGTGTTTGGTTAAATGGACCTCAGTTTATTTGCTTTGGAGTGGTGAGGCGCTGGCCCGGCACTGGCCCAAAGCCCCTGGTTGGGACGCTCATTAACAAGCCCGACCTGGGAGACCCCAGGAATGCTACAGTTTCACATAGCAACTCAGAATGAGCAGTGTGCAATAATTGTAGCCTGGCACGTGAGACTGACTAAAATGTCTGTAATTGGTGCCAAGGGAGCCTGTGTCTCTTGCTATCGATGATAAAATAGTTGTTGTTTTTTTAGATTTTCTACCATTTTAATTATTGAGTTGAATATCTCTGAGTGTTTTCTTTGGGGGAAGCGGTTGCTCACTTTGAATTTTAAGAATTAACTTTTTGCAGACCACAAGTTTGCTGCACAAAACCTTTTTTGTGAAAAACTTAAAACATTTTCCTTCTGATGTGTTGCCTCTTGTGATTTGGAAATCACAGTAGTCTGTCTCGCAATCTCGACTATTTTAATTGATTTTGCACGCCTAATATTTTGGCTATCGCTGCCAGCACACTTGCAGACACCAAAGGCATGTTAACTGTTTTTATGGCCAAGAATAATATAATTTCAGCTATATCCACTGAGAATCTACAAAGTTTTTCTTTCTTGTCATTAGATTAGTATGAAGTAATGTTTTTTTTCCTCGCAGTATCCATTTTACTTCTCTACGTTGTGATCTTTTACCTGTGAGGGATTACAGATCAGTAAAGACTCTGAACTGGGTTTCAACCCTCAACCCAGTGTGGTCTCAGTCCTCTTGACAAGGCTAGCACGCTGAGCCTGCACACTGGGATTTGTCATACTAATCTCTTTAAATGTTATTATGGTAACCCAGTTTGCCTTACAGATATCCAAAGCTGATCGCTTCATCTTTTTTTTTTTCCATCCTGCCCCCAAGAATGAAAACAATACAATGGCTGGGTTATTTTCGCATTATCCCTTAGTGAGGATACTTCTTGCTTAAGAGGCCCCACATGACATAATGGTTTAACCAGTGTAGATATTAGTAATGTTGTTCCACATCTGGCCTGGGGTCAGTGGACATGGGGGGGCATTTGAGAAAGAGAGACAGAGGTAATAAGAAGCCAGAGCCTTGGAGGTCTTTCTCCTCGGTTTCTATCTGAAATCTAAAAATCAGATTCCTCCCCTGTCGTCTACCTTTCCATTGCTCCTACACACCAGCCAGCTGCAATCACATTGGAGCAGCTTGGGTGAGGATTTGCTTCTTTAACCTCATCAATCCAAACATTCTGCTCAGAGAGTCAGTGTCTCACTACAGGGAGCTCCGAGACGCAGACGTATGACTTCAGTCTTCATACTTCAGTTCTATCTCTGCTGGGCTTAATAAATTAATCTGGGGCCAATGTGAAGGGCAAACAGAGTGTAGGATTCACACATCCAAACAACTTCTACAGGTCCAAAAAAAACACATTGATGGCAAAAATAATAATTTAACAGCACAATGTTTGGATCTAGCAGTGTTTTTAGGCATCAGGCATTGTCAAATAACCATCTCCAAGCAGAACAATGTATATAGACACAAACACATTCATCAGTCAGGTGTTTGCAATCTGCATGATTGAGAATCAATCTGCTCTCAGACTGAACCAATCAGAACAAAGCTGGTTCCAGCTCTGGGCCCAGCTCTGCCCTGATTGGTCCAGAAATGAACAGTTCTGAGAGCTGTCAGTACAGTGTGCAGATCTTTTGTCTGATTTATGCCAATGTGAATGGCCTAATGAAGTCGGGGGCCACAAATTCCCCTTGAAGACCCCCCTCAGGGTCCAGAGACCTTGAATATTACTAACTATATCATGGTGTGTGAGATTTTCAATACTTTCACAGACAGACACTGAGGAGACCTGTTGAACCGTTGGCTCTGTTTTTGTTCTGCCTGTCCAGAAAGCTGATATGACATGATTTATAACTGGGGCCCCACTGTATTCACCCAGTTTTTCTCACTGTGGATATTAAAAAAAATCAAAATTGCTCCCCACGCTCATGACTTAATTCAGACCCCTCTTTTGCAAAAGAATCTAGTTTTATCTCCACATCTTTGTTTTTTCTTTGCCCTTTGACACAATAAACTGTCACTGTGAGAGAATGGGAAATGGGCAGAAGTGCTTGAGTCATTCTCATTAGAGCAAGCATTGCTCTTAGCCGTGTATTGTAAACAGCATCTAATCTCAGTGAATCCTGAATGAATCATGGTGCCCGAATGAACCTGTAGTAAAGATAATAAACAGTTGTTCTATCTTAATTATGGCCTGTGTGGTAACAGAAACAGTGCAGGGCTCCGATACTGCACATTTAAGTGCAGTGTCTATGAGAGCTGTAAATAGTTGCTGCATCAAAATATGAATTCACATGTGTAGCCGACTTTATGGATTTCACAGAGTCTGACTAATGATTCATATATCACCTCCCAGACTGTCTCCAATATGGAATCACTATCTAACCATCTGCTTTGTCTTTTCCGGATGTAATGTTTGTGTCTCTGTAGATGTAACGGCATCATTAATCACTGTGTCGTGATTCATGCTTCATTGCATAGTTTAGCTTACCATATTATTTAAAGTGAATCTGTTGTAAAGGATTTAAATTTGAGCTTTCTACGCCTGCTTCTTCCATCTAGAGAGAGTCATGTCAGGCTTGTCACGACACAAACCAGATGCAGCGGATCAGCTATTCTGGGATAGTTTTTCCAGCCCGCCGCTTTGCCAATGCTTGAAAAGTGTACTCTCACCTAAAATAGCCCCTGAGTCTGGAGGAGACGCACTGTATGTGGGCATGCTGTTGGCATAATCAACCCTGGCCTGACCCTGATAACAGAGCTGTGTGTGGAAGACCAGCAGGCTTCTGTATATTGTTATGATCACACCCAAAAGGAGGTATTATTATTATTATTATTATTATTATTATTATTATTATTATAATAGACTTGGAACATGTTCTCTTGTGTTATGCCCAAATCATGTGTATTATAAGAGGAGTTAACTGTTGTGGATTGGCTCGGCCCTAACCATTTATAGCTTGATAATATGTTCTGATGTGATACAGACAGCAGACACAATATCAGTATCACAAAACCCCCTTTTGTGTGCGAACTAATGTTAAATCATCATCTGAAAAATATGGTTTTAGTAGCATCAAGTTGTACCGTGAATTCCAGACTAATTCTAGCAGAAGGACAAATCTCTTATTTGCTGAAAATATATATTTAGTTTTTTAGTTTGTACCTGACAAAATAAATAAGTCATAAACGCTACTCTTTAGTGAGATTTCTTGGTATTTTGTATGACAGCAAGTTTAGACTTTTGGAGGGAGAGAAGTGGTACCAGATGTGATAGGGATACTTCACAGCTCGGCCAGTTTGTGCAGCGCAGACAAGATAATTTGTCTTCAATTACAGGCTCTTTCTTCTCGCATCAGTCATGTGGCTGAACACTTGTTGAGCTTAACTTCATGTGATTCTTCACACTGAGAGCTTATAGCAGCCAAGGACTCTTGTCTGCAGGGAGGCTTTTTCCAGAAAGGTTTTGAAGGTTATAATGAATAAGCATGGGTACATGAAATTACATGAAATACCAACAATTGTTGGTATTTGTTGTTTTGGTTTTGTTGTGTTGTCATAAGGTAATGTTAGTAGCACAATCATTTATTTCCATAGTGTCTAGTATATGTCTGTCTGACATTTCTCTTGTGATAAATTGATTGGTCATTGTCGCAGACGGGGAAACACTGTCCAGTATAAAGTCTTGGTAACTGAACAGCTCTTTCTACTGCTTATCTGGAAAAAGTAGCCTTTATAGTAAAGGCTGCCAACTTGCAGACACACCCTGGTTAGTCATTGAATGTCACTTGTTTGTGATACAGGTGTGCCTCAGAGCAGGTCATGCCCAACAACTCAGGAGTAGCTTCAAAGTCCCGTTAAATATAATACAGTACTTGTGTCTCTACATGAAACCCTGCTTGACGTGCCTGACTAATTTAGGCTTGTGTGGCTTTTCCACCTTGAAATGATATTGTGCTGCTTGTTCTGTTCGATAATCCAAGGCTATCATTTCTCTAGAAACTCTTAACTATACTGTAAGTGAGTGACAAGGCTTATTGCCTCCACAGTGGCCGCTGACAGCCAAAAAGCCAAATAAATGTCTGTCCATCAGGGTGTGTAAACAATCTCATATGAGCTCTCTTAAAATGTTGACACGAGCAGTTCCATCCACAAAACCACCATTTGTGGAATTTGTAACATATTTGTCTTTACTTCACAAAAATTCAGTACATTTTTTCACTGCAAAAAAAATGTTTCACAATGTGTTATTGTCATAACATATACAAAAAAGGGGTAATGATATCCAGTTTAAAATTGGAGATGCCAAAACAGATGTACATTGCAGACGTACCCACAAACATTGCTGTTTCTGTTTGGACATACAGTGAATTCTAAATCTATTGCTAGAAGTGGGACATTTGTGGTTTGTATATTTTGTGGTATGACCTGTGGGGGAACTTAGGAATTCGACTGGTTCTGGGTTTGCCCCACAGCCTTTCCTGGCAACCCCCAGCTAAGGCACACACTGAGACTCTGTCCTGACTTCTCTCCTCTCCAGACCCGAGGAAATTCCCCTTCGATTGTCTCGCACGATTGTCACGCGAAATGCGTGCTCAGATATACATGCATGCGTGTTTCCCTTTACTGGCATACAAGCATGTATTTTTCACGTGTCGGGGGTTCTGTTTGGTCAGAAGGTAGTGTTTAAACCCTCATCAAGACTTTTGCTGCAGTAATGGATGTCTCTGGCCCTCCTCCCTCGACACCTCCTGCATATGTGGAAGTATCACGTTACTTTTTACCACTTTCCCTCTCGTGTGCCACTCACCAGAGCATCGGACTCTGATTTGCAGCTAAGAAAACAGCCTGCTCTGAACCTCTTGGACCTGTGGCCTGGCTTGGTTTGCAGCCCAACCTGCCACCACTGGCTGGCTTTTATTGGAAGCAGAGCTAAGTGTTTGTTTTCACTGCATTGTTGGGAATGAGAGATGGGGGGTACCTTGGTCTACCTTTGAGTGGGGCCTCTGGGATGCGTGCGGAGGAAAAATTGCCCTCTGCACACAATAGATTGGCAAGCACGCCAAGAGCCAAGACATCACAGCTCGAGGACCTTGGATTCCAGCCGCAGCTTTTCTTTTCTTAAACACAACACTCTTAAGTCTTAACAGCCGTCCTCAGTGCTGTGCTGTGTGGTTTGAGGGATTACAATAGCAAAGGAGGGAAGTAAAATAAGATGAAAATGTCCATCTTGGAGTTTGACATCAGACAGAGTTTAATTACTAACTTAAACATTGTGTCTACCTCTGCAAGTGGTGGATCTAAGGAGAGAATGTGTACTACAACTGAAACTGTAGTGTTTTTAGTTTAACCTTTCAAAGAGAGATTATGTTTACTTTTTAACAAATGCTGTGGGCCACAGTGTGAAATTTGCTGTGATTGTTAATTTAAAAAGTACCATGTTCTACTGGACCCAGGGATCATAAAATCAGATCTCTGTAGTTTATTCAAACAATAACCATCACTTGAGGACATTCGTAAAATCCCTAAAATCAGAAAACCTTCTCACAGAACAGTTCGCGTTGCATCTCTTTCCATATTCCAAACTTAAGTAAAGCCTTCCTGCAACGTTTGTCCAGTATCTTGTCTAGTTGTGTTTGTTCATCACCTGAAGAACGTCATCTAGGATTGAAGGGCCCAGGTCGAGGCTAAACGAAAAGCCACTTTCCTCGTCCTTTTGCTGTCCAGCAGTTTTATCACAGGTGTCGTTGGAGTCTCCATCCTTGTCTGAACTCACGCTGCCTGATCCAGGTCTGTGAGTCTGACTGGAAACAACATTAATGACCCTTTGGTACTCAGCCTCCTTTTCCATTTCTTCGTCTCCTTCCTTGCTGTCCAGAAGTGGCAAAGAGCTGCATTTCTTTCTCTTTTGGGATGTATTGTACTGGTGGCTTACATGCCAGTCAGGGCTCTCGGAACCCTCTGCGTCATCCAGGTTCAGACGCGGGGGCTTGGGTGGTGGCGAGCAGGCCAGGAAGAGATTCTGCTCACTCTGTGAACTTTGTAGAAGCAGGCCATGACCCATTTTTAAAAAGGACAGGTCTCCAAAACTGTCTGTATTGGCATCATTGCCAATATGTGAGATGTGGCGGAAATCAGCCAGCGGTAGGCTAATCATGTTGACAGACAACACCTCCCTGCGCTTCCTGCTGGGCCAACGACTAGGTAATGACTTTCTGTACAGAGATGTTTTAAGTGGCATCTTGACAAATCTGTTTGAAATTGACTTAAAATGTTTTTATATATCCCCAAAAATCTTTGTAGCCTTTTGTGTGTCCTCCTTTGTTTGACAAAGATTCCTTAGGAAGTGGTGAAGCTCAAAAGCATAATGACATCTGAAACAAAACAGAAGAAAAGAGAAATTGTAATTTAACAAATGATTGTCTGAAGTGATTTCTTTTTTTTCTTTTTTTTTTTTTAAATCTACACAGTATTATAAATCTGTTTTTGATCATCTAGGTTTTCCTCTCATCTTGCTAGAATATGGAGCAGGTCTGTACTTGTGCTTGTGATGTAATTCAGCACCAGATGTAAGTATTGGACCGTAACAGACGACTTGATGTGAATCGGCAGCCATGGTTTAGAGATTGCACCTGTTCCACTCGATTCTGATTTGATGAAATTCAGCATTATTTGGCAGCATGTCCCAACAATGCTTTGAAGCTTTCATTTCTAAATATTTACTTTTCAAATCCCTGTTTTTTCCCATAAACGCAGGTGTGGTCTACTGCGTATCCTCGAAAGGAAGTCTATTAGCCTACTTAAGACTTCCAGTAACAAAAGCAACAAAAAAAAAAGGCAGATTCCCAAATGGCTTTACCGTAACTTCAGTCAGAAATCATGATGATAACACATGTTCATGATTTTGTGAATAATACAAATAGCTGGGATGCAGTCTGTTTATTTTGCTGTGGTGGATTTCTGCAGTGACTCTAGATGTTCAGGTTCATAAAATGAAATATTTTTACTCCATGAATAACATCACACTACAGGCATTACATTTCAAAATAAGTTTTACGTTTTGTAATGTAGTTTGGGGATTCTGTGTTATTAAAATTTCACTCTAGCAACAAAACTTAAAAGGAAACATCTTGGTCAAAATGAAAACCATACAATAATACTTAAAATGAAAGTCAAACAAAACAAAAATAAAACAATTTTGCATTCCGTGACCTGTAATCATTTTATTGAGTAAAACAGAACTCAGTTCATCAATGCTGGCACGTTGATGAGATAATCTGCTCAGTGTCTGTGATTTTACGGTCTCCCAAACAGCTTTGCCCATATTAGATCTATGTTCGTGACTTGAAACACTCACTCTGTAAATTTGTAACCCACTACAGCAAACAGGTTTTGTTGGCCTGTAAAGGTTTTACCGGCACTTTAGTAGCAGCGGGAGACTGCAGAGCGTGGACACAACAGCATTCCTTTCCAAACATGTCAGTTTGGCCAAGGAGGAGTCTTAGGATTTCAGCCATGAGTATCATGTTCAGGAAACACTTCATGGCCAAGTAAAAATTAAAGAAGCCCATTAAAACAGATTGGCCAAAAAACGTTTTTTAAATAATCTTCCTCAGTGCTGCCATAAATGATCCAGCTTTGACACAGATGAGGAATCCGTCCGATGAAAACTTTAACCACGAATTAAGAGCAATTGATTTGAAGATGTTTCTTTTAATGTGGTTGTTTATCTAGTAGGATAAAAAAGAATAGAATAGATCAAGATTGATTAGTTCGTTCTTACCTGTCTTGCTGAGCAAATACAGGATATTTGAATCCCACACATGCACACACGTCTCTGTCAGGAAACTAGGCAGCGTCTACCTGCACACCCTGACAAACTCTTCTTTGACATGATGGGGCTTGTTCAACTGTTCCAGGGAAGACTGCATTATACAGAGAAACAGAGTCACGTTGGAATGGTATTTCTGTGTGACACAACCAAGTCAACCTTTACATTAAATTGTAGCATTAAACTCCCAAGAGACTGTATCTTACCTTTGTCCATGCTGCTGCTTAGGCGAGGGTTTACAGTCCTTGGACATCTGATCCTTTTTTTTAATCTTTGCAATGCTAATCCTTCCAAGTGTAAACTCCCTCTTGCATTGTAGAGCTCTCCAGGTGTGTTGCTGGTGAAAGTCCTCTTGCCAAGGAGATAAGCCAGGTGACGTCAGAGTACAAGAGCGTTGAGGCTTTCAGGTGGAGCCTTTTCATCAATTTTTTTTTCTTAAGGCTTTAGTTCATATTTGCAGTCATCCCCTTCAAGAATGGTTGCCAGCCGTCAGATGACGTCATCCAGGTTGTGGTGTGATTTGGCCTTTTAGTCCTAAGTGTTAAACTAAGTCCTCCTGGTTGGTTGGCTGCACCCATTACCTGCGAGACAGTGGGTGTAAAGCGGGAGCTACTGATTTAACTCCTGTTATATTGAGAAAGACTGCAATGTGGGAAAACATCCAGAGGTGCGCAACTCATTTCAAGAGCTGAATGTGTTTGAGAGAGGGAACGTGTGAGAGAGGCTGAGTTTGAATAGGTTAGTGAGTGTGCAACAGGTTGTGTTTGAGAGTGTGTGTGTGTGTGTGTGTGCGTGTTTCATAGATTGCGTGCTTGTGTCTAAAAGGAAGTCACAGTCAGTGAACAAACAGGTCAGTCACCCAGAGGAGGGGGTTAACTGATCTCTAATCTCGTTGTCATTGTCCCTCTGCTCTGCTGATTTCCTGATTTCCTGCTTACTGTTGGCTTGTCTAAAGCCCCGGAGTACAGCCCACTCCACAGGCCCTTCTGCCTGACTGGAGGCCTATAGCTTCTCTAAGTAATCAAAGCATACTATCGCACACAGACATGTATGTACAGGCAGGCTGGGTTGCACAAGAAAGATAACTTGTTGCGTATCCAATTCCCATGCCTCCAACTTGTTGTTTTTGCCCTTGGAATGCTACAGCAATACAATAATGAAATATGTGTCCAAACAGAAAACTTTTTTTCTGAGTTTTTTCTTAAGTTATTTGAATGCCAAAAGTATTTTGTTGTACTCTCAGAGGCAGTAATTGTTACTTGCGTTGAACATGCCCTTCTGGTTGTCATATGGTTTAAGGCTTTTTAAAAAACACTTTTTAAAAATAATCTTCTACAACCTATGTCCTCATGTTTTAAAGAGAATATATAAACGCCATCATGCTCTGATAGACGTCTTCTGTTGAACACTGTGCTCCAGCAGAAAGGAGGACATAGCTGTGACTCCCTTTGTCCAGAGTCTCAATGCCTCTCCTTGTTCGTTAAACTTCAACATGCAGGGTGTGAAGGCAAAGGGCAAATGGTATCTTTCACTACTCCCCAAGTTCCTTTCAAATTGATCCAATAAACAATAGGCGTGCCGCCTGATCCTCTTGTTCTCCCGCTCTGCACTCGAGCCAAAAACAGTCTGTAAGACCAGACACAATTACTCACGCAAATGAAATTATCATAACATTTACTCAAGACTGAAACAGAACATTTTTGAGCATTTCTCTTCTGAGAAACCCCCTCCTTCTTCCGCCCTACAGCCACAAAACTGCTTTCATGCTAGAAGACAATCGGGATGAAGAGCTAGTGTTGGCTGTATTTGGGAATGACCTCACAAGACCTGCTGTCTGACCAAGGTTGGGCTCAGTCTGTTAGTTGTGTTGTCATGCTATGTAACCTCTAGGCTAATGTGTTTAGCTCTAGCTGGATTTCTGTATAAACCTCTTTTCTAAGGCCTGACCATAGCGGGCAGTGTGGTTTGATGCAGCTATGCTGGGCCTGAAATCTGGGATACTGCGTGTTTTTGTTGTTGCAGGATAAAAAGTGTTTCCAGATATTGCTTTGACTGGCGCTAGAAGCCCAAACTGAGGCTTTGGTGGATATTCCTCTGACCCTTTGTTGTGTGTTCTCCAGCTTCCGAGGCCCTTAGACAGCCAGCATTTAGACTAGATTTAAAGCAAGAACTATCTAATTCTTTTATATGAAAAACATTTTTTTGATGATGGCAGACACAGTACACACTGTACTTTGATCAAATTTAGCTTGTAGTACATCCATGAATTACCCCGGGTATAAACATCACAAGGCTTCATTACATAAAATTAGGCAGTCCACTACTCTGTATCTGTCTCTGAAATGGATTTCTCGTAGCTTTGTAATGTCCTTTCTGGTGAGAACATCTAAGATTGCATTTGTCATCATCCTAACCATTGTCGTCATTGTTTGTCTCCAAAGTTATGACTCAATGATGAGCTTTTTTGCAGTCTGGCCCCTCAAAGGAAGTGAAGTAACTCTGTTGCATGACTGCCACATGACAGAGCTTTGACAGTCCAGGTGGTATGTTATATATATATACGAAGTTCAGTCTCATTAACACATCACAAAGCTTACAGTAGGCTCTAATCAACAAAGTAAGGTCACATTAGGTCCAACACAGTACGGAGGTGAATAGGCAGCATAATTAAAGAGGGATATAAGAGAAATTCCCAGTGAGGTAATGTTTGTGGATGCCAAATACTATAACGATATAAAATAACTTAACTATTTACATGTTAGGTTTTAGAGAAAAATGTGTTGTGATGCCTGTTTTTTGTCTTCAAGCACCGTCCTATATTGTTAAACATTTGAAATGAGCTAAGAGCTTTGGACTCACAGCATCTGTTTATTTCTCAGAGATACATTATGATTTTTGGAAAACACCAGTGAGCTATGGCCGTAAAATACATACTATGTAGCTGCAGTATCCTGTGTTTGAATCTGGTCCCCCTCTCCTGTCATTCTAAACTGTCAAATGTCCGATAATTTCCCCCTCCAATGTGTTATATAATGGTAATTTTGTACTATTACACAGAAAAATCTTCTACTTGTTTTGATCTCTCTTTTGCGCCCACAGACTTATAAAATGTTTAGAGCTCTCCATTTAGTGTTAGCTGCATTCAGTTAAAGAAATGTAATATACATATGCATAACTCATAACATACTGTTTTTTTCCCTGGTGAATGTGGGCGGTCCGTGTAGGCTGGGAATGTACTGCTGTGTCTCCTGGCACTGAATCATTAGTAATTATAAGATCATTGTTGGGATATTTAGATTACTTTGAAGACCGGGGACATGATGTAAACAGCATGTTTGTTCTGCACATTAACTAGATAAGGAACCATGTTAACATGGGAACACACGCACAGCACACAGACATTTTACATTTTTTTGTTTGGAACCTTGATTTCATTTTTTTTCTCCTCTCATAATGCCTGAGCTCTTTTTGACATCTTCAAGGCTGAGACTGCATTCTTACCAGTTCTGTGGCCACTTTTTTTGCTTTAATGGGAAATCTGTTGCAATCAGAGGGCTTTTCCCAGAAGGCCAGGATGTGAAAGACATAATTTTGCTTTACAACGATGTTTTGTTGGATATTAAAAAGGCAAAAAACCCCACATCTCCCTATTCTGCAATCCCTGAGCTCATCCATCATAAAGAGAAATACCAGGGCACCAGGAGTTCAGGTCTTTGTTGCTATTTCTCTTTTTCACTGTTTATTTCCTTTACTTTAACAGTTTCCAAAGGCGCTCTCTGTCTCCATCCAACACGCTTCTATTCTCTCCAATACCGTGACCATGTAGAACCACATGCGATCCACACATACATACACCTACTTACATGGCACCCCACATCCACTGCAGAGTTTGTCCTCTCAGACTCATGGCTTTTGCTGTCAAATCAAAGGAGGTCTTGTCTCTAGAGTTCCATTCAAAAAAACAGATGTTCGCGGGACACTTGCATGTGAAGGGTTAAATACAGGAAGTCGATTTGGGCCTTAATCTCTATGTAGTGTTTGTTCTTCACTAACAAAAACAGTATAATAGACCAGACCTTTGGGGTTTAATGTCTGCCGAGTCTCATAATGAATGATGATTAATCCTGTACCATTTACAAAGCTTGAGTTTTGTCTGCTGAGGAATTTCACCTTGGCTCCAGTGTTGCATGTGCAGTACCCCTGCCCCACTGCCTGTTTGTTTGAGTTAGCAGGAGTGCTCAGGCACCCACACATACACACACTCATGCTCGCACACAAATGATCTCTAAATAAGTGTTCGCCTCTCATAAATCACCTACTCCAAGGCACACACATATAGAAACACGCACTACGCCACCACACACACTCCAGATAAATAGTTCCTTGATTAACTTCACCAGAGTGCATTAGAGGCAGAAATGTTAGCCCGAACCACAGAGTAGGCTTGTTAAGAAAAAGCCATTTCTTCTCTTGGCAGCAAAGAATCCCTTCTTGGCTCAGTGACCGTCTATTTAGAACTATCTGTTGGCTTGCTGTGTTAATGAGTAATCCACTTATCAAATACAAATTGGTAAACTCTCAGGCTGCAAGGTCAGGACATAATAAGCACGAAATGTGAAGTATTTCAAGTAAAAATGTTTTAAAAGTCACTACAGTGTAGTTTCAGTTTCCAAAGCAACGCAATCAGCCAAGAGGCATTGTTAAACCAGATGTTCTGGGAGAGGTGTTAACTTTTAATCTCCAGTTAAATGCTTTGATGGATTCCTCGTTTATCAGGTTGCTGAACTAGCATGTGTTTGTCATATGTCAGTTTGTGACACACGGTTTGTGTTCATTTACATTCACATTTACATTTACATGTCTGGCCAGGCTGGGTAAGAAGCTATACTAGAATTGTCAACAGCAGTGTCAGTACATAACAAAATAATCATCAGCTCCGTACTAGCTGAAGAAAAAGAGCGGCTGAAAGGAGTCTTCAGTTTTTTGTCGCACGTTTCCTCTTTCTGGGTGGTGATGAAGTTGTGTGTTTTCCAGTTATCCACATCAGTGGAGCTACAGTGGATCTATAAATCTACAGTGCAAGTTCAAGGCAACAAATTAAGAAGAAAACTTGAATAAACAAGTGGAGAAACATAACGATTGTCGACGCTTCCGTGCAGGTCACAAGGAGACAATGTGGATGGGACAAAATGATGTGAATCATATGCTGTGGCCTTAAGATCTCAACCCTGTTAAAAAAAGTTTTGGGAGGTTGTTGACTGATGTGTTAGACATGTCTGCACCACTAGAATCAAAACAAAATATGGGAATAATTCTTAGAAGAGGGCTGTTCTTCCCTCCAGTAGAGTTGCAGACAGCCAACATGCGCTGAAGTTGTTCTGGTGGCTTGTGGATGTCCAATACCTTACTGAGACTTTATGTTGGTTTGGCTTTACATTTGTCTCACGAATTTGTGTCTAAACACCTTTTTAGAGTACAAAATCTTTTGCCTGTGATAATTTGCTGGAAAAAGGACTTTACTTTTCCCCGCTTTGTAGAAATAGTGACAGCCTCACTCATGCTCACACGCTTACAAACTCACACACATCTCACACAAACGCACATAAAGAAATGGTGTAATGTGCAGCTGATCCCACAACTTGTGCCGGGGAAACACAGTGGCCACCTGCGCTGCGTGTTACCTCCTGCTGCGTGTGGGAAGGAGTGTGAGTGTCTGTGTTACACTGCCTGACTCACAGCATTGGTGGTTATTCATGATGTCATTACTGGCCTGGGGTCAGGCTGGGGTGTGTTGTTTGGAGGCCAAGCCATGCACTGATGTCACATAGCTAATCCTCAGCTTGTTTGTGTGTGTGCATTTTTACTACCATCCTACCTCTCTGCGGTGGCCTTGTGCCCTCCTCTCTTGGCTTTGTACGGGGGCCCATTGTTTGTGTTCTGTGGTTTTCCTACTCACCCTGGGCCCCAGTGTTAGTGCAACACACACGCACACACAAGCATGTATACGTACACGGCCAAGTGTTTAGTTACAGAGTGATGCACTGGCTAAACATGTACACTGTAAGTTAACACCCCGGGCAAGGAAACATCCCTCATCCTGAGAAGAAATGCGTCACACTGCCCATAAAGCACCTGCTAATGCTCAGAATTCCCCTACATCATTAGCCTGGTACAGGCCGCCCGTGACCACACCGGGTAGAGGATAGGTCAGACCAATTCTGACTGATTTTTCAGGTGCACTTCAGTGTAATGGCCAATAGAGGGCAGGACAGAGTGGTGATATATGTGCTGAGGAAGAGTCAAGCTTTTCCACCAGCTTGCTTGTATACTTGCTTGTGTTTTGTTTAATTTGAAGATGCGAGAGTTGTTTATTTACCTAATGGCGTTCGCGTGATGTTTCAGAGTTACGTGTCAGACGAGGGCTTGAGCTCATATTACTGGAATGATAATAGCAGCTTTCCTGAATCCAGGGGCGGAGGGGAGGGGGGGGGGGGAGTGGGGGATAACTTCCCCGCACAGACCCTCTCCTCTCTTCTTCCTCCGTACTTACCCTCTTTCTCTTAGCACACCGATGCTGGAGTCCCCGTGATGTTTTCCAGATGCCTTAGCTCAGCGGAGCGCACTGACAAAAACCTACCTCTCCCCTTCCAATCGCTCTCACTCGCACTCTGTCAGTCTTTCATGCGCACGCTCTCCTTCAGCTCACTGTCTTGTTAAGTGGACATTTCCTTGGCCCAGCAGACTTCCTGGATATAATCCTATAAAACAATGGCTTCATATGTGGACACATGGCCTCCCTCTCCTTTAATACAGGATGACGATCTCTGTAAGTGCATGTGTGTGTGTTGTCTACCTACAAGTATGCACATACTGTAAAAGCATAATCCAAGGTTCTTTAGAGTCCCTCTTCTTGTGTGTGCATTTGTTACCACACAGATCATGACCTCTGAGTGTATGTTTGTGTGTGTGTGTGTGTGTGTGTGTGTGTGTGTGATGTATTGGCCTGTGTTCCAATCTGCTTGATTAGCCATTAGCCCTTCACTGCCCTCTCTGATTCCTCCTGCAATAAGAGAATCTCTCGCCATCGCCGTTCAAGCCCAGGCCCTTCAAAGAAATCTCTCACACACACACACACACACACACACACACAATGAGACCCCGGGCGGCTGCCAGGCTTAATCTCAGCCCTCATTTTGGGGTTTAATGACCTCAGGCAGTGGAATTACCCTGTCATAGTTCCCTTGCGGGCTGCTGTCTCATGCGTGTTCACTCTGCTGTCATGCTGACGGTAAATGAGATGAGACCATATGTCCGAGTCCGCCTCTCCTCCGCTGTGCACTCACAGGCCCGGTTGTGAAAACAAACACACGCTGGACGGTGACAGTGTTGTCATTCGCTCCGTGCACTGCCCCCAAGTCTCTGTTGTCATGACATAAAATACAGACATGTTGACATCTCTGTGACTCCCTGCCAGTCAAGTGACTCATTAGAAATGTTCCTTGAATATTGTTTAAAGGGCCATTCCACTGCTTTTACCCAAGTTCAGTTTACTCGTCAGGAGTACTACACATCCCGTGACCACAGCTGATGTGATGTCATCAGGGTTATCTCAGTTAGGATTGGAGACTACAAACTGAAAGTGTGCAGTCTGAAAGACATGAGGTTAGAGTGACAAATGAAAAGGTGCCTGTTGGCTGCCATATGGGAAATGCAGGCTTTGGTGGTTGACCCATACTTGCGGCTAAAAGTTGGGGTAGTTTCAAGAAAGTACAAAAGACTGATGCAAGGATAGAAATATATGTTTTTTTGTACATTGTCATGGTTTTGTGTTTGTTTTGCTTTTCATGCAGCTTCACATTATGAAGTAAAGCTGCAAATAATTACTCAAGTGTGTTGGATGTTTTCTCAATTCATTGATTTTATTGTTTGGTCCATAAAAATTTACAAAATTGCAAAAGATCATAATAAACTGACATCTTCAAATGGTTGTTTTGTCCAAACAAACAATTTCCAAAGTTATTCAGTTCACAATGATGGAATTTAACATAATTTGGTTTGGAAAACGATCTGGACAATTAATCTATTATCAAAATGTGAAAATGTAGAAACTGCTGACCAATCTATCTATTAATCAACTGAGGCTTTTCTTTTTGTTTGTAAATCTTTAAAAATAATGAATGAATGAATTTCTGGGCTCAGATATTTACATTACTGCCTCATTTTGTCTGTAACACAGAAATAACACAGATTGAGATTGAAGATGAAGTTATGTGCAATGTTATACTTCTCTTTGTTACCTTGTTTGACACTGTATACCTGTCTGTCTCTCCTGCAGGGCGCCCTGACAAATGAACGTGACTATGAAAGTGTGGTGATGATGAGGATGAGACAGGCTGCTGAACGACAGAGACTCATAGAACAAATGCAGAGAGAAGATGAAGAGGACGCTGGCAGGTCATAGCACAGCAGGGGCCAGCTCGGTAACAGCCTGCAACTACTAGAAGAATACCGGTTTCAGGCTTTAGTTTCATAAAGCCTCTTAAGTGTTTTGTTATTGTTGTTTTGTATGCAATACACTGTAAGACAAAATAAATCTTTTTTTAATGACTAAAAGTAATTTCTTTTGCAGTTTTAATCAGCCTGTTATGTCTTTTCCTTTATTGAGAATACAGGATGACTGAGGGAGAGTAGAGGAGAGGGCTCCTGCAGGATTCAGTGTTGAGCTGAGTGGTCTCAGAGGTAGGAGTCCTAATACTCAGGCTGCAAGGATGCAGCAGCACCGCACACTATCCAGTGTAACCACCAATGCCTGAATGCCAATGATATTTTGATGATGATCTTGGTCTACTTATTTGAGTACATGCTGTAGTCTGTATGCTTGTTTTAGATGGATACAAAATTTAGTCTGTTGACTGTTTAGACATTTACTAGATAATGTTTTGATAATGATTGTCCTAGCAGTTTTTCATCTAATCAATACACCAACACTGAGCACTGATACATTATTTTGTAAATTATTCTAGATTTACAAGTGAGTATTTGGTCTTTACTCATTGTGCTGTAAGATTTTTTGTACCAAAAATGGTATAATGATGTAATCTGCATCTGTCAGCTATTGTCTGGTTAGCTGTGACAACTCATTACCTCACTATCGTAGTGAACTCGGAGTAATGAGATGTTGTCAGTCCTTGCTGTTGTCTGTGCAGACAATCAGTAACTCTGTGAAATGAGTTGAATGAATGAATGTTGTAGCAATCCAAACCGCAGACCGTGCAATGTGACTATGTGGAAATCATTTCGCCGTTAAACCAGTAATCAGGCTGAGATAGGAACACTAGGTAGGCTCTTATGAGAATTCTTGTGGTTTCATGTGATGAAAAGTGAAAATACTCTGAAGGCCCTCCATTATAGATCTGGTGGTTTCGATGATTGTTCCCTGGGCTTTGTATACAATATATCCGAAGCTCTACTCCTGGCTGTAGAGGCTTTGTGGACTGCAGTCTTGTTTATTTCACAATACTGTTCAGAATAATGTAAATGAGGGGTTCCCAATCTGGGAGTTAAGACCCTTGAAGGGGTTCCAAGACGAATCTATCTCAAAACTAAAGAAAAACGCTTAAAATTAAACAATCATTCTTTGGCTGAACGTAACTGATGACCACACTAAGGCCATAATCCATAATCATTCCTGCTGAGAGATGGATTATAAGATCGATACTACTCACATGTCTGTCCATGCAATAGGAAGCTGTAGCCAAGAGACAGTTAGCTTAGCTTAGTTCAAAGACTGGAAATAAAGGGAAAACGCTAGCTTGGCTCTGTCCAAAGCTAGACAAAACCCATCAGCACCTTTTAAAGCTCACTAATTAACACTTTTACCTACTTTTTTTTAATCAGATCAAAACCAAACCATGTAAACGACACAATGCAGTTTGACAGGTGGTGAGGAGCTGACCTATTTCTTGGCAGGGAGAGGTGACTTTCTGGAGTCTTTTTGTCACCGTTAGGTTGCCAGACAACTAGCGGAGACTCCAGGAAGTCACTGCTCCCGGCCAAGAAATTGTCTGGCGCATAACCCTCCGTACAACCGCATCTGGCTCAAGCTTAAAATTGAATGGACAGACATGAGAGTAGTATCAATCTTCTCATCTAACTCTCAGTAAGTAAGCAAATTGCTTTTTTTTCCCTTTGCAAAAGCAAAGAACTGTTGCTTTAATCACCAAATGAAAGGCTTTCATTCAGAGGAGCTGTATGTGAGAGTTTCAGTTAAAAAAAAATCAAAAATGAACTAAAATTATCAACACAATGTGAAGAAATATATAAAAAATGTTAAATAACCCCAGCCCGTCCTGTCTCGTAATAGCACTTCGTACCTCAAGAGGCGATAGAGAGTCTGTAGTGCCCAGTCTGCTCTGTCCAATATGAGAGGATGAAGAAGTAGTGCTGCCCCGAAAAGAAGAAGTTGCTTTGCACCGCTGGAGAATGCTCCTGTCAAGTAAAGTGATGAAGTTTGATTCTGAACTGGTGAGTAAACAGCTGGTAGTACTAATGTTTGCAATTTGGTGATAGCTTGTAAAGGTAGTTCATTTTATGGTGTTACTGGCGATCGAAGTTAACTGTTTGTTGAAAGAGCGTAAGACCTATAGCCATTGCATTTCCTTGTGTCTTACAATAGGGGTGGTCACCCCTACCTTCTGGTGATCTGCTGCTCCCAATTTGTTTGGAGTATGAATTTGACATATAGCTCCTTTAAGAAGTCCCGAAACAATTTCTGAACGTGTGTAGCATGTGAATTGCTACACTAAACATGAACAGTATATGAACGTCTATTTTTCCTTCATACATGATATTGCAGGATTGGGTAAAGCCAAGACTTTGCAGCAGTGGATGTGCTTATTTTGGTGAAACCTACCCACCTCAGTGTTTCCATTTTATTCACTTCACTCCACCCTGATGGATCCCGTGGACCAGCTTAAACTGAAGAACAAGAACACACTTCAAAAACCGTCTGTGTTCTGACCTATGATACAGACCTCAGCAACTTAAGCAAGTTAGGCTGTTATTGTTGTAAGCGGTTTCACAATCGGCTTATGTAACAGATACCTAGTAAACGGTCTGCAATGCTTATTTACAGTATGTTTTCAGAAGTGAAGTGACACGCTAACACTGCATGACCCACATTAAGTCAGACGTTACAGTGCCAAACTGTTGCGGTCACCATGAGTTTTGTAAAAACGTCCTCTGACTGTGGAACATCTATCCATCCAAATAGTCTTATTTTCCTCTCCCTCGGGGGACTATGGTGTAATGGTGTATTTGTGGGCCTGTGTGGTGATGCTTTCTCCTGTCATTGTGTTATTTAGGAGCCACATGGCAGCAACATCCAACCCAGTCATCTATCTCTGTGCGAATCCTGCGCTGCCTCGCCGTGGTTCTGTTACACAATGTCCAGCTGTGGAGTGGAGTGGAGCGGTGCAGTGGGAGACATCTGCTCCTCTCCTTCTGCAAAATCCCCTCATCACATGGTTTTGTTTATGCGTAGCCTTTTTCATATCCCGGCAATGTGGAAAAAAAAAAACAGAAACACACAAACTCTGTCCAAATGACAACAGAGGAAATACAATTACAGGAAACGCATTCACCACCAACCCTGCCCTGAGCCCACAGTGGCTTGTGCTGCATGCGAAACAGGATGGGAGGATGAGCCTGTTGAAGGCTCTGTCCTATCAACAATTACAACAGAGCCTTGGAATCTTCATAGTACCTTCTTCCGCCCTGCTTTCCTTACATTGTCCAAGTCAAAGCTGTCACATTGGTGTGCGCAAACACTATCCGGAATCTCCATGGTCACAGAACTGCGACGCAGGAGTACCTTTTGATCTTCAGTGCGGAGATGGAAGCTAAGTCATGTGTGAGGCAGCAAGACTGGTAAGAGTTTGGCTGTGAGCTGGTTGGCGAAGTTTCTGGTTTGCGGGTTACTGATCCGGGCTGGCCCCAGACATGCGCTGGCAGACCTGGGGCTGTAATGAAACCACCCAGCATTTTTGGCTCTCGCAGGCAGACTCTTGCGCTGTGTGCCTGCAGTGCTAATGCCTCATCTTGGGGCATATTCATATTTTTTGACATGCAGTTTTTAAGTCTGTTATATGGATTATCAGAAGGCTACATACTGTACATGTGTTCCATTTTGTCTGTGGTAAATCTAATAAGGATTGCAAATTGTTTTGCTTTACTAATAAGTACACAAACAATCCACATCATTACATCATTTAATCATAAGCATATGATACACAAAAACATCTTTACACTGGGCTGTAAGTACAAACCTATCTAGCATAATGTTTTATTTACTTAGGTGAGGCCTTTTGGACAATGCACTAATTACGTTCTGCTGTCAAATGACACATTATCAGCAAAACTGGCCCTCACACTTGGTCACCACTAGTAAATGGTAAACAATAAGAGCAAAGGGTCTTGTTAAATCTGTGGAATGTAGTTTGTAGTTTGAAATTGGTGACCTATTGAACGTAATCTGAAACTTTACGTCTGGGATAATCTCAATTTAAGGACTTTCACTTGACAAAGGGCTTATTTAGCTGTCAGTGTGTCTGTGAATGTAAAGCAGACAACCAAAGTTTTCAGAAAAGTAGACAAAGTTCTTCATGACGATTCATTCACTCATCCGCAGTTAACTTCCAACTGATTTGTATCCTTATGGAGACACCACACCAGCGTCTGTCCAACCCCCGTCATCGTCAGCACGCGGAAGCCGATCTTCTCCAGCTTGTCCAGCACCAGGCGAGGTGGGTCATCCACATGGTACTCGGAACTAAAATGAGCATAAACACAAAAGTAATTCCACTTTCCACAGATGTGGGATTTCTCTGCCTTTCGGTAAACTTTGCTTGGAAAGTAGAATGCTGTTAATTGTTCTGGTGCTTGTTCACTTCCTTCCACACCTTGGTTCATTTCCCACTAGCATTTGAATCAGATTGCCAATGACAACACTTCCCTGATCTGTATTCCATCAACTAGAATGGTTTATTCTAAATCTGCAAAGCAGCAGCCTTCCTCAACCACATTGGGAGTCTCCCCCCCCCCCCTCCATGTGACTCGATCTCAGCTCTGTCGTCAATATGTACACGCTAGATGCCAAAATGAAAGAAACACCAGTGTTAAGTGCCTAAATATGGAAATATGGCCCGGTGCAAGCACATTTACAGCACACATGGGAGTGGATTCTGCATGTGTGTGGAGCACTGTGTTGTAACATTTATAGTATAAATGATCAAATCAGAATAGAAATTCTTCACCCTGTGAGGGACATGTAAAGGTCCAGTGTGTCATATTTAGGGAGAAAAGCGAACATATGCACAAGTAAGTTTTTGTTAGTGTATAATCAAAGTAATCATTATGTTTTTGTTACCTTAGAAGCCTTTTATATCTACAGATGCTGTGGTGCCTTATCCATGGAGTCCACCATGTTTAGCCCAGAACAGACAAACTAAACACTACCCGTGTCTGTAAACACATTTTTAGATATGATTGATGGAAATGGCAAAAAACTTTGTTAAAAAAAAAGAGTTAATGTGCTTAATCAGAGATGAAAACACTGTATTTAATAGAGTCTGACATAGCAAAGCTTTAATCAGCTGATGGCTGATCAGCTGTTTCCACTTCATCTGTCTCCTCCTTGCTCCCATGGCTCTTTAATACATCCATGATCGCTGCACACAGATCTGATAACCTTTTCTCACATTAATGCATGAAGCAATAATGATGTCAAATATCCATTGTGTTTTCGGTGTTGTTTATCTGAGGTTCAACTGGTGCCCTTTTAATTTTATCACTTTGTTGTGCTCTCTTCTGTTTTTCCAACCGGCGCCATTGACTGCTTATCTCAACTCCTAATATTCACACAACGGTAGTGGATAGAAATACGTATTAATTTGCTTCTCTTTTTTTTGCGGAATTACTTGAAATTCAGTTACATTTTGTGATATTTTTATTCATTTGGATGGAAACACGTCTATTGGCTCTAGTTAGGGTCTTTTGCATCTTTTGCACCTTTTGCCATCACTGTAGTAGGGTGAGGCGAGGTGGTTGCAATACTACAAGTGGCTAGATACCACTAAATCCTACACACTGATCCTTGATCTTGGTGTTTTCATGAGCCAAATTGCGCCTACAAATCTCCCACTTTACCTTCTATCTCAAGGTATTGGCCAGGTTTGACTGCTTACCTGCTACATTTACCACTAAAATAACTGATTACCCAATTTTCAGTACTCACAAATTGTTTCCCAGCATGGTTGTTTTCCTTGCTCCCAGGTAATTCATGACAGCCGGATCAGAATATTCATCTCCCACATTTGTTGGACCATTCTCCTGTAAGAAGTAATTAAGAACATTAACGGAACAGCTGACAGTTTGCTTAAGATTAATTGAGAAATTATTGCTGTGCTGCAACAATGTATGTTGTCCGTTATTTGTGAAGGACCTGGCTGCATATCACTGGCTACACCTGTAGCCCTCTGGCAGGTGCGGATCATAATCTCACAGCCTAAAAATAGATCCAATACTCCGAGGCTATAGAAGTAGGTTGCTCGAGTCGTCCAGACAACAATATGAACATGCGCAACATGAGGCCGACAAGTGGGCAACATGTGTTTTTAATTTAGGGCACCATGGCTAAAAAACAACACAAGGAAATGCAGGCTGCTTGCTCCGCTCGTAGCCTTGTTTGTTTCCTACATGCAGAATATTACAGATCAATACATAACTATAATCTTCTACCTTAAATTGATAAGTATTATGCGCTGTGTTGCTCTGCCAAATCAATAAATCCCTGAATCTCCAAACTCCAGCGCGTCTCTTCTAAAAGCATGACACGAGTCATTCACAGATGCAGGATACACACCAGTCGGATCTGCGTACTGATGAGCATGTAAGGCATCCCTGCTCCCTGGCGATGGATCGCTTATTCCTCAGGGAATGACCGAAGAGGTTTCTGCACAGACGCGACAGTCCCCTCTCCAACTTGCGCCTCTGCTGACAGCTCTGTGCGGAATGCGGAAACACCCACCGCGGCGGACCAATCACAGCTCGCCTCTCAGCATCTGTCAACAGTTTTTGCCTGCTTGGTGCAAGAAGTCTTGCTCAACTGATGTGATCAGTAGTATGTTGGCATGAGTAATGTTGACCATGGAACAGAGGAAAGAGTTCACAGAAATAGTTTATCATTCAGTTTAATAACCCAGCCCAGTTTTTTTTTTTTTTAATTAATTTATTAATTAATTTTCTTTTTACTAACAATTACACCTCCTCAGTGCAGAACTCTCGTGTAAACAATGATCATTGCGTGGCTGGGGAAAGTGTAGCTGTTTTGTCTTGTGTTTTTACCCAAGTGGTCCATGGATGTTTGATAATTTGTTACTCAAGAGTCATGCAGCTTTAGTTACAAAACAGAACATCACTAGCTAAATGAATTAGGCATTTTTCTTTTATTCCACTCCCCATTCTCTTGGTTTGTGCAAAGAAATACACATTTTTGAAGCAATACAATTTTTCTCACTCTGTCCACAAGTTCACCCAGGATGCCCTTTACGTAATACATTTGCTTAAAAAAATAAAAAATAAAAAAAAAGATTTGTGTGCATGCATGTATTACATTGAATCCACACTGTCTGGAACTCTAATTTCCTCCTCTGAGATTTATTAATATCCTTTTCAGCGCAACAGTAATAATTTTGGATCAGCCTTGTGACTGAGAGGGAAATGAAAGACACAGACTAAAGGCAAACAACAATGGTGGGGACTCTGATAAAATCAGCAATATGAATTTAATGTCCCACTGATGCCGAAGGAGCCTGACAGACATTCAGTTAGGCTTTGCATGTCAAGCTCAGTGGGAATGGTCATTTAAAGCCTGATGGCAGCTTGATATTGTGATGGTAGGCAGACATGCATCTGAGCAAACCAGAGCTCATTCAGAAATGTCCTTTTCCTTTTATGCTGAAAACATAGTTTTGGTGGTTTACCACCAGATAATATGTTTGGTGATATTTTATTATATATTGTTTCCACATCTGCCACAGCTCTGCATTGCAAAACTGCATGTATACTGTTTGTTTACAGTCGAATGTGTCTGCCATGACAGTGATATTACCGCCTCCTGAAGTGATCTAGAGCCTATAATCTGTAGCCCCTTCATTCAAAGGGATGCAGGTGCTTGGTGAGAATTGCTGAGAAGATTGCCACCTACTGGCTACCAATGTCATTGTCATCCAAATAGTGTTGCTTGTTTCTTTGATTTTTTTCTATCACATGGTCCAAATCTTTCACATACTGTTCATTTAAATGAATAAAGGCACATGGCACATTGGACAACAGCCACTTGTTGATAGACTGATTAGAGTTTTGGCTTTCATGACATGAATGAGCTTCCATATGAATCATTTGTGGTGTGAAAAATGAAAAGGGGGTTTTCCTGATGAATGTGTTATATCTGTCCCCATTAACCTGAGACCTACTTCAGGAAAGAAAACAGGAAAGCAGCAGGGTTGTTGCTGAGGCCCCCAAAATAAACCAGAGAACCCTCCCCTCTTGCCAAAAGAACACTCTCTCCAAACATGTTCCTAGCCGAGCCACTTCCTGAACTCCCGCGGTGTCTTCCTGCACTGGCTCATCTGCTGCTGGTTATTGGAGTGCAGGGTCATCTCTTCTGTGACCTGTGGTGACAGTGGAGCTCGTCCCTGGTGGGTCCACAGGAAGCAGTTTGATCTTTTGATGAGGCCTTTGCCTTCACTTTCTCAGCTAAAGTGTGATGGCCTGTTGCAGGAACTCTTCCGTCAAATGAGCTACTTGTGTCGTGTAAAGAAAAAAAGAAGAAAAAAAAATGTAACAACCATAACAACTAAATCCCATAACAGCTGTTGGTCTGGCTCTACTATGCAGAGCTGTGAACTCAGAACATAAAATATCCTACTCTTTCCTCACACCCCTTAAAATGCATATTTTAACTATAGATAGATCAGCATTAAAAAGTGAAACCTATTTAACGTGGTTCACAAAACAGAAACATAAAAACACAAGTCATTCTTAAAAAATAAACTCCACATCTATGTTGCCTCAGACGTCGCACACACAACATCGAGCTTTCTACGCTAAAATGTCTGACCAATTTTCTTGTTGTGAATATGTGTGGGTGAAGGCCTGTGCTGCATTGCTGCACTGCTAAAGCAATCACTTTAAATCACTGAGTGGGGACCGAGTAGGAATGAATTGTACAGCAGCAGGCAGTAAGTGTGCGTATATGAAGATTTACTGTAGGTGTGTGTTGGAGTGATATTCTATTATTCAGCGGAGAGATTTAAACTGTGGGAGAGCGGGGACAACAGGCAGCTCTCTGATAGATTAGGTGTTAGGGTTACACTCTGTATAGGTTTACATGTGCTTAATTGTGATGAATCACGGTATTGTTGAGCCATGTATTTCTTCTGGTGACTTTTATACATGTGCACTTACACGTCTACATCTGCCTTTCCCTCTTTTGCGAGGAGATGCATCACTGACCTCCTTTCCTTTGTTTTCCAGATTACAGCCAGCAGCTTACATAAAGTGTCTCCAAGCTGCAGAGACATTACCCAGGAGCCTTAGCAAGGTTAAACTCTCCTTTTGTCCTCCTCTCTTCTTCATCTCTTGTCACCTTACCTCACCTCTCTTCAGACTTTTCCATGCTGTGCTCAGTGATAGATGACACTGCTGGCTTTAGGAATTACGCAACACATCATATCTGTACGTACATCGCTGTGAAACATTTCAGGCGCTAACACCAGGTCAACATTTTGTTGAGAAACACCAGGATGCAGTTTCTGCGGTTGTGCATACTTAAAGGGTTTGTTTAGGCAGACATCCTCTCAGTGATTAAGAATAATTTCATCAGAAATTTAGAACAACGTCTTCCTACACACTGTGTCTTTTCTCTCATCACCTTGATTCAGAGCTCGATTATGTATGTCCCTATGGGCTGATACAAATGGGACCGATTGAGCTATTAGTAACAGGAAACAACATGATGCGTAATAAATCGAGGAGCAGAGAAGGGATTTGAACGGGGTTGGATGAATCAGCCTAATTTTTTGGCTGCATTCCTCATCCTTATCTGTAATGTATAGTCACAGCTGTCTCTAGATGCTTTAATTAGACAAAGAAAAAAACAAACAAAAGAAATTAAACAATTATCAGTTTTATTAAATGTAAATTATCTTGACCTGATATTTTAGTTTTGATTTGTTTTTTGAGTTCAGCTCTGTTTAAGCAGCTGTTCAAGATAAAAATCCTTTGGGACTTATTAGCAAATCATAGCTATAAATATCAGATTGAAAAATCAGATGCATCCATACTACATTCAGTCTAAGTTTTGCCTTTTCCCCCAGTGATTTCGATGTCAAAACTCTGGCGGAGAGACAGACTGAAAGGATTCTTGCAGTTCTGAACTATCCCTTTTTAAAGACCCCAGCCTAAAACGACTACTTTTCAGCTCATTCATTAAGTTTTATTTCCTCTCATTACCAGATCATAAAAGTGTTTATGATGCCCCCCAAAGTTAAACATTTATTTGAACATCCTGAAATGAAACGAAATTAGGTGAACATTGATGTTCTATTGGCTTGAAGACGTATAAAACGGTGAATTATGGCTTAAATTTAATACATTTTATACTCGTTAATGACCCTTTTTTTAATATGTGCTCTAAAAAGTGCCAAACAGTAATCTGATTACTTGACAGGTGTGGTAACATCCAGATACATACACACACATTAGACCTTATTAAACATCACAGCATGTCAGTATCTCTGTAAAGTAGTATATAAGAACAGGAAGATGGAGAGAGAGATGAATAATTGGACAGAGAGAGGAATGACAACATGGATACATACCGCTAGGTCTGAGTCACATTATCATTCCCATCAGGCCTGTGGTTATTATCATGTTTTTTATTATATGTTGCAGCATGTGGTTGTTGTTTATGAACAAGTCCGGCAGAGGTAATCTGCTCAGTGTATCAATGGAGCTACACTACATCAGGAATGGCTGCTCCTAGGAAAACAGCTACGACAATGAGCTTGGCAAGAGCGAAGGGACAGCTTGACTTTGTTTAACGCATAACAACAACAGCAAGACTGCACAATAGCTGCCCTGGAAGTTGCCCTTTATTGTAAAGGGAGCTCTGAGGAGTTTCGCTGGATTACACTGAAGCTTAACAGCTGTGTAAAGCTGTGAGATGCGTGTTATGATGACATTTTAAAAAGCAACTGCTATCAACATGAATTCAGGTCTTTTTTCACTTGTTGCCATGGTTACTTTGATATCTAAGGCTAAACTCAACCTAATGTAGGGGCTGAAGTGTTTGTGATGTGTTAAGGCTGTTAAACCCTTGACGAGTGTGCGTCAGCTACAGAAGCAGACATTACATTGGCTGCTTTTAAAGGCCAACATAATTTTCCAACAATGAATCAGGAGATTCTTGAAATGAAGAGCCCAACTGTCTGCTAAATATCCGGTTGGGAAAGCACTGTATGAACAGAATATCCAGACGCATAGCAGTCTTTAATACTTGCCGCCCACAGTCAACAGTATAACCACGTGAAAGAGGAAAACTTCAATAGCTGCGGCCTCCGCTCGCCCTGACAACAAAAGAGAAAAGAGAGCAGTGGACGAGGAGAGTCAGTTATGTGACAATGATGTCATGGCAGTACTGGCTCTGATCAAGGCCATATGTCTTACGGGGTTCCCTTGCTATCCTCTGTGCCCTGCATGCTTCATGTCAGAAACTGGATTTTCAGACTGACTGACTGTTATTGGAAGTACAGGTGACACATACAAATCATGTAAAAGCAATGTTACAAACCCCAGACATATCAGTAAATACAAGTTATATTAGAAGCAAGCTATCACCAGGATCGTTGCTAAACACCACTTCAGCACAGGACGACAGTAAATTACCATCTGGCAGTGTGATTTTATTGTCTTGTTGTGACAGATAACAAGTAAATTACCAATTTGGGTCTGAATCCATGAAGGGAATGCATCCGGAATCCGACCATTTAACACGTTTTCGGGGGTTTTGAGGTGCGTTGAGACTGGCGTGACTATCGTGAGTAACTCAGTGGAAAGTGGAAATGTTATGGTTTTACAAGATGATAGATGAAGCTGAGGGCAGAGAGTCACATTCTTAAATGTAGTGTGGTTGGGATGGTTGCTGTGTTCCCAGACCAATAGCTCACTGACACTTATCTAATTCATAATTTGCTGCTTTATTACAAGCTTCAGCTGAAGCTCATGGTCACAGGGGAGACATGGACACCCACACTGCTACATACACACACACACACACACACACACACACACACACACAATTATATGCTGTGTGCTATTTATGTTTGCATTTTCACTCTATTTCTCTGTCTCTATCTCTCCTGTATTAAACTGAGTGGGTGGTTGAGTAATGAAGCTTAACATATAATCCAGACCTCCTTTTCTTATCTTTGCTTGTTCTCTTGGTTTTCACTCTTCCTCCTACCTCTAACCGCTTCTGGGAAAAGTTATCTTCAGCACTCCCCTTTTCAGCTTATACCAAATTGCATTCCACGTAAGTCAGATCCCCCCTTATCTCCTATCAGCCTTCAAATAGGTGGGTCATTGTAGGATTTTGTGACATCCCAGATGGCGCTTTGCATTCTGCTGTGTTGCTCTGTGAACTCGCAGATGGGATTTTTGAGTTACAAGCTTGGAGCTTTTGCCAATTTACAGCTTGAGGATGTTCAATTTTGCTTTCAAGTCAAGAGCAGTAAATTAGTTGAGTGTTGTAACATCTTTAGTGATGGCAGTTTACCTGATTTGGCTTCCCAGAGCTAAACAAATCACCCTTTGTTCCAGGGAACTTGGACACTTTATCTTGATAGTCCACCTACAGATAAGAATATCTGTAACATTTCAACAACCATTCACTGATATTACACCACTGTGGTTAAGGTTTGGTTGGGTTTAGGCACAAAAAACATTTTGGTTTGGGTATGTTCTTGAACTGTCATATACATATACTCTATAGACGATGTGTTAAACATCTACAGAAAAAGCGAAACAGCTGAAATGTTACAAATGCTCTATACACTATCTGTAGGTGACAGTCTGAATAAAGTGTTATCTATCCCCCTGCTAAGAAAAGGGCAATGAAACACCATTCTGTCAGATCAAAAATCACAATTTCACTGATAGGTGCCTGTCTAACATTTCACAAACAAGGAGATACAAGTCCCTACATTATAGAATAACTTATGCAAAACAAATAATGAAAACTGCGTATGTGTAACCATGAGGGGGCTGTTCATCAAACTTAGACATTACCTTAGTTGGGAAGCGCAGCTGTTCAACATTGCATGGGTGTTTCTTCTACGCCCAGACGCTGGGGATCACAGAGGTAAGAGGTCAGAAATTGCAACAGGGAACTTTCGATGTCCAACTTTAAATGGAACGCAGTGTGATATCTGAAATATCTGATTAGTAATGTCAAGTTAACAGGCCATGCTTTGGATTGTTCCTGTGTTTAATTGTGCGTTTCTAGATATGTGGAATGCAACAAAAAAACTCAAATTATACACATCACACACTGTCAGTAGTTTCTTATTTTCTGACTGAATCCTAAAGCAAGCCGTGATATACTCATCTGAACTGTACTCTGTTGGCATTATTTATCCAAGTGCTGAGAGAGAATACTAATACAAGTGACAAAGTTGTGTGCAAGATGACCTCAGAAAGATTAGTACACAGAATTATTGTCTTTCGTGCTAAGGGCTCCTGGTTGTGTTCCAGGAAAGACAAGCTTGTCTGGGAGCTGTTGTACTGTTGACTCAAAGCCACAGAGGCTCCCCTTTCCCTCCTCTCCATCCTTCCATGTCCTCCCCTATCTCCTTCATTCCAACCTTCCTCTCCTCCAGCTCTGCTTCTTTAGTCTCTCCGCTTACATCCATCCCCTCCTCCTCCTCCTTCTTCTCCTCTTCCTCCACCCATCGCGTCCTACATGGGCTGCTTCCCATCTTCCCCTTCGTCTCAGTACACACTCCAAATGCACCAGCCTGGGGTGAGTGGCTGCTTCTTATTCCATGTCAGAGCGATCCCAACTGGGCCACAGCCTAATGAATCATTTCCTCTGAGATACGGTGAGAAAATCACTTTCAGAGTTTGGAGCGAGCAATTGATGCAGCATGAAGCTCACATGCCCTCTCCTCTCTGTGGTGGAGCCAGGCACAGTTTGTATACATGTGTGCATACAACCGGTCACACACGCACACAAACCAACACAGAAAGATGGCTGATGTTGTGTGCCTCTTGTTGTATTCTTTATTCTACAGGCAGCTACTTTGGCTCTACCAAGCCACAAACTTGATTAAAATAGTTTTAGCCCAATGAACATATGGATATCAGATGTTGTGCCCTCTGTCTTATTGCACCATCTTTTTTATCCTTTCTTTTCCACGAAAACAAACACGGACGTACGTAATTGTCAAAACACCCTGTCACTCATCATATATATGTATACCGTCATGCAAGCGCACACAGACGTTTTTCGAGAATGTTCACTAAATATCCATTTCCAACCTGACACACACACACACGTTCATACACAGCCTGCTCTCTGTCACGTACCATCTCCCTCTGGACTTCTGGACCTCCCTGCTGCTCAAGCTGTGTGACTTGGCTGTACATACCGTTGCACAGAAAACACAGCACCCAGGAGGTCATCGAGTGTGTGTGTGTGTGTGTGTGTGTGTATGAGAGAAAGAGGTGAAAGGCAGTGGTAGAGATACTGCAGTAAGTTTTCGTGTGTGCAGCATGTTTGTGTTTGTGCATGTTAAGCACCATTAAACAGGTGGCTCCGCATCGCTGTGCAACCAGACCCTGGTCCCCTCCTCAGAGGAAACGCTCCTACAGCTCCCAGGTTCCCTTCTGGCTTCTCATATTTTCATTTCTGCACTGTAATGGCATTCGTCTCGCCTTGTCCTGTCCACCCTTCATATACTTTATTTGAACTCCCCCTTTTCTGACTATGGCTTCCCCTTTGCCCCCCTCAGGCTGTTTGCCTTGGCCACTCGCCCAGATTAGTACACATTCTGTCCCCCAGTCATCACGGTCATTTGGGAGGACTATTTTCCTTCATGCATGTTCAGTGTTCCCCCTGAAGTTCTTCCATTTACTCCCCCTCGTCCTCCTTGTACCACTACATTAAACAGAGGTCTCTGGCAAAGGAATGAGCCCGAAAAAAGAACGTGCCACATGGAAAGCTTTATCTGTTTCCTCCCACTCAACACTCATCTGAAAGAGATGTCACAAGCTTATCCAGAAAATCGGGTAAGAGTTGCTGCTCCCCCTCCCGCATCAGTGAGACCTAGATAAAGCAATTTTCGAAAGATATGGTTCTGTTTTTTTTATGCCTCAAAATACCTCACAATACACAAGCTAATGTCAGATAATCACACACAATATTTTCATTTCAAGCTATTTGGCCACATTAGATGGCATGTAGCAGCTAAAAGCGGTATCCAAAGGATTTTGAATTTCATTCCAAATGCAAAGAAAATGCCAAAAAAAAAAGCCATATTGGTCTGGTTTCCAGATACTTGAAAACCATGCTGGTTCGCCATTCTTATATGCCAAGGTGAGGGCCTGCCAAAGCGAAATATGCTTCAAGTCTTTTTTCTTTCCTTTACTCTTTCAAGTGAGTTACTTCCTTGTCCTGTTCCACAAACCCCTGCCTACTCAATCAACAGTTTTGGCAACACAGATTGTTGCACTGGCGTCATGCTGCTCTTGTGTTTAGCTGTTTCTACATCCAGTGATAAATGTCTTTGGCCTTTATGGAATTCCATCAATCCAGCTCAGTCATTTCCTCAGTGTGAGTGTACTGTTTCGTGTGTTTCATTTGTGTTATAGTTGGCATGCTGAGCAACAAGGTCTGCTTACATGTAATTTGCACTCTGACAAATTAACACTCCTTGTGCTAAACAAATGTCTGCCTTATTTCCAGTCACAGCATGAAGGAACGCAATTCCTGGAAATGTTTTGAGCGTAAGGATGGTGCTGGCTCTCCTTATACTGTACTCTTTCCTACATTTTTTATCAGTTACGTTGATTCCTCTTTTCAGCCTGCTCTCTGTTAAATCATACATCTTCTGGCACAATCTCAAGTCAGAAACAACGTTGCCAAACACTGTACACCTGAGATGTCAAAAAGAGTGCCAAAGCAAGAAGACTTGCTTGAAAATTATTAACTGGCCATGTCATTGGTCGAGCACACAGGTTGAGCGATGACCTCTTAATGCCCTGATTACTGTTTATGTCATGTCAGGAGGGAACAAGGGTGAGTCACAGAGAAGCTTTTACACTCTCTCTCTGGACTGTATCACTCCCAGTTAGCCACTAATCTTTTCTAAATAGGCTAAATTGACACAAGTATAAATATTGGACTGTGAGAAAAATAAACAATCTGTGAAAATACTTCCCCAGGCAACTGAAGCTCTAAGACCTTAAGTAAATTAAATTCACTATTGAGTCTACAGTATTCGTCGTTGCTATATTGTCAACTGTGTTTATGGTTACTGTTCCATTCTTTGGTGTGTATGCATTTAAAATGTCTGGAGAGATTTTAAAGAAAGTTATTAGACATTACTAATTGGCCCATACTTATTGAACTTTATGCATGTGTGTTAGAGAACATGATGGAGTGTTTCATAAAAGCTAAAATTGTCAAATCGTGCCCGTTACTTAATAAGACCACGGGATAATGGTTAACATCACTGTCATGCTATTAAAACCACTGTGTGACCGCACAAGCTTTATGAGTAGGGAAATGGTCATCCTCAAGTCACCACAACAATTAGGAAAACAGATGCATGATGGGATGAAAGCTAGAGACCAATGTTAGTAGTGATTAACATCTGTAGCGCTCATAGGGATGATTGCAGTATGTTATATGATGTCACGATCTGAGCTACTTAATATTTCTTTGCTACTGGATAGTTTTTTTAGTGTTAGTTATGAAAGAATACTTCAGTCTATACTCACCCCTATGCTTTTGCTAAAGCACAATATACAGTATGCGAACACTAATGTTCATTTGAACTCACCAGCGCTAATGAAATGGTTAGACTTGCATGTGCAGAGACTGGAGCCCTGGACTGACCTCTTTGATTTCATGCAAACGATTGCACAAAATCCCACTTCTCAGAACTAAGTCCTGGCAAAGGGAAGCAAACAGTGTGTTTCTAAGCACACGCTTTCACCTGGGTAATGCCCTCTTGCTTCACATCATCACTCCTCTACTGACACTCAATGCACAATGCAGTCCTTAAAAAGCAACTTTTTCTGAGTTTATTGCGCATTACACATAGTTATGTGATCCGTTGTTAGTATATATAATATATTGATAAGTGCAGCTTTAATATTTAGAAAATCTGTTTGCAGATTTGTTATTTGAGGTACTGTCTCTGACATTGGTAGGGAATAGTTAAATTATCTTGGGCTGGTAATAGTTCTTCGCGCTTCCTCTGTCATGTGTTGCTGAGTTTTCAAAAACCTGTATTGGTTGTACTGTAGTACACCACAGTGCATTTTCCCATGTCATCCACTTTACATGATGGAATTGAATGTGACTGGACTCTGGTGTTAAGTATACTTTTTCCTGTAAAATCACCTGACGTCCTTCCTTTTCTCACTCAAAAGCTGACATGCTGCACCAGAATCGGTACTACTTTTTATGACTCGTCATAAATCAGCCTGTGAGGTACTGCACGTTAAACTCTTCCCTTGCAGTATATTATGAAATGAGGAGTAGGTGTGATGTCAGCTCTGGGCCAAACCAAATGGGTACCATGGGATGTGAGCGATGGAATTCAATTTTTTCGGGGGAGTTTTAATGTTGCAGAGTGTGTAGCGAGGAGTGTTTTCTCAGCTGGTCCACTCAGGAGGACGCAGGCAGCCGTCCCTTTGCACTCAAATGTCCACATGTTCGCACTGGACCTAAAATACAGATGTATCCATTACGTCAGTGAACATTCACGCTTCAGCACATTCATGTTGGTCAGCCCCAATATTGGTGACCTACCACAAGTACAAAGACAGATGTCAGATACTCATACATGTCTGTTAGCTGGTGCCAATTTGCTTTTTAGTTTGCCCTGGCTGCATGGAAGTTGTCAGATATGTAAGTGCTTTTAGATCTTTTATTAGAAACTTGCTCACTGGATGTAAAAGTCTATAAAATTTGCAGACATTAAAAGACATGATGCTGAACTAATTATAGGTTGGAGCTGGTTGTTAGGACCATTTAAAGACAAAAGAAATAAACTGTTGAGGTTGCAGGACGTCCGGAGTTCTCCTTACAACAAAAGCTTAAGACCATAATGACATTTATGTGTTGTTTTTCCTCTTTTTCAATCTGTGCGATGATCACATTTCCCCAAAAGACTATAACTAATATCCTCTAAAATTAGAAAGTTTTGTCATTAATTTGAAAATGGGTTGCTTAAGGATAGGGGTCTGGAACATAGTTATAATTAGACTTGGGTTAAAGTTAGGTTAAGGATTACTGTAGAGCATTTTATTGTTGCAGTTACGATAAGTGCCTGGAGTTACAGCATGAGTATGAGTCAATTACATGTCCCCACAACTGAGTTTGTGGGTGTCTATCTCGAACTGTATCTACATGTTAATATTTGTATTAATTTTACCCACATCTTTGAAATGTGCTAAAGGTATTGGCTGGTTCTTTCAGTCTAATCTAGTACTGGTTCTGTCTGTTTTTATACATGGCCAAATCCAGATACTCTACAGCCCATGTAATTCCCAATTTCCATCCTAACAACAATAAACGCAACAAGTAGTCTACTCCTGTGTACATAGCAACCTATCTCAAAGAACACACATGACTCTGAAAACTGGCAGGCCCCTAACTACATACATTTTCTTGGGCAAAGTAAATTTCTCTCAGAACCAGAGGGAAAAAAAGAGGGCAAAGCAGAGTGTAGCTGTTGGCTGCAGCTTCTGGCAGCTCCTTGACCACTGTGATGTGGAGGGACTTGTGTTGCTGAGAAGGGGAATGGGAGGTGGGAGGGAGAGGAGGCGAGATAGAGCAGAACGTCTTATTTTTGCTGGCAGAGGAGAGAAGTGCTACCTTGGAGGCGGTTCTCTGCAGAGGCCCATACATCTTAGTTCCTGGCACCCGAGCCAGCGGGGGGTCGGAGAGAGTGTGGGAGGAGTAAAAGGGAGAGAGAAGGGGAGAGAAGGTTGGAGGGGAAGGGGGGGTCTATGCTGCTGCGGAGTCAGCCAAAGTCCAGGACTCACTTAATGGGTTCTCTTCTGCTATGTGATCCCAGTTTGGAGAATTGGAGCAGACACCCCGACTCCTGTCTCCCCAGCTATGCCTACTGCGTTGGAGCTTGGCATGCAGACAGTGCTGAGGGGTGAGATAAGGGGTCGCGGATGCTTCTCTCACTTGTGGTGTCTCCGAGTCACAGGAAAGGCACTGGTTGACAAAACTAAAGCCACCTGTGTGCGTGCACAGTAATCTGACTCACTGGCTGTCATTCATACCAGAGCTCCCCCTTCCTCTGACTCATTAAACGGCACTTTACTGATTTGGGCACGTCCTGACTGAAACTGCACTTGCAACCAGATGAGAGGATGCTTCTTCTTTATGAGCTAACGCGCTGTCTTCACATCTTGTCAGGTTTTGTTTCTAATGTGAGACAGAGCTACACTGTTCATTGTCCCTAAAGAAATGAGCACATGTTAAAGCAGTTTTCATCGTAAATATCCTGTCAATTGTTTCCAGTCTTGGTCAAGGAGCTTCCTGAAGCGTGTCTAAATATGTCTGGGTGTTTCTCACTGTCCTCAGATGCCTTTCTTCATTTACATTAACTAGGTCTTTTCCTAGTAAGGTTCATACTTCACATTATTGTGATTCTGAATCAGGTCATTTCTTTTCATCTGAAGAAGTCAGGATCAGATCTTTCTGAAGTGATTTTACGGGGTAAGAGTTTGGGCAAGTGGATACAAGATGCACAAACATGTGATTGTATTTGAAAGCTGAGCTGTAGCCCCATGTGAGAGGTCCCGCAGCCAGTATGGTTCCGACAGAGGTAGCTCACTGCAGATGTGTTAACTCCTTCTCTACCTAAACTGAATTCTGTAATCACCAGGAGCTACTGTACTGATGCTGGAGAGTTTAGTGATTTAAACGGTCTAAGTTTCTGATTTTGTTTTATTGTAAACACGAAAGCCATAATTATTTCAAAAACCTTTTACTACCCCATCTCTTTTAAAAGCTTGGCTTCGGATTGTTATTGGGGTAATCAAGTTGAACGAGCTCAACAAACTGTTTCCAAGTATGGCAGGCAAAGAGGAGAGCTGCGTGCTCAACGGCACACGCACCTGAATGCCTCTCCTGCACTCCGTCTTAAGGTCTGGCACGGGCACAGCTGTCTTACATAATGCTATGAGATCACCCACAAAAGATTTAATGCTGTAATACATATTTGTTGTCATCAGTTGCGTTGCTTTACACTCCAGTAAACTTAACAGCTACCCTCCAAGTATCCATTCAATTGTGAGAGGAGATGATGTACCAGTATGCAGCAAATTCTCCTGCTTTTGAAATACAAAATATAACCCATGACTTTGACATTTCAGATTAATTTCTCTCAGGAATACTGAGTGGATACGATGCCACTGCATAAACAGTCAGAACATGATCGGCTTCTGTGTCCTCTCAGTTTTCCCCTCTGTGGGATCAAGAGGAGAGGAACCGCCGGCCAAGTCCTCTAATGCTGGCAGGCTGAGTAAACGGTGTCTCCGGAACCTTGCGTTAGCCCCAGCATTTCCATAAGCACCCTTCATCCCCACTCTGTTATTCTTTATGATCCGCACCTCCGCTCCAGCTCAAGTCGTCTTCCAGGTCCTCTCGTTCTGTGGGCCTCCTGCACCCACTCAGATGCCTGTTTACAGCGTCGAGTCCCACATGAGTGTCCGCCGGATGTATTGTCCTGCAAAAATAAGCTTATACCTAATGTGATGAAACTTTTAGAGTCAAGACACCCACACCCACAGCATTGACATCCTGTCGACATCTGTTTTCTAGGATTTGTTGGATGCCTGTCTAGTTGAATATCAGTGGTGTCTGTGTGTGTCCCTGACAAACACGCTGTACACTCTGTTTGCTCCTTATGAAAGTGCTTAATTTCCAGTTTAAGATATGTGTTGCAGGAACAAATGTTTATGTAATATTTGGCTCATCAGCACTCACACATGATCAACAGATCGAGAGAGACAAATTGTCAGAGGGATGTTGGCCTCTCCTGGTGCATGTGAAATGCTTATGCACTGCTGGTACCCTGTGCGCTGTCATGAAGTTAATGAGTCCTGAATAAAGCATAGGGTACACAGTGTCTCAGTATGTCTCTGTGTACATGTGTTTTCACATGAACAGAATTGAACCACACAAGTAAAATTCGTAGAAATATTGAGTTAAAATACACTTTCCATTGTTTGGGCAGTCCACATTTGCATTTTTTTCCTTGTGTCAGTGAAAGTGAACCCCCACAAAATAGGCACAACACTATGTGAAATTGTCGTTTAGGATAACAGGAACTGAAATATAACATCTCACACTGTCAGCAAGCCGACATGTTCCAACTGCAAACTGTTCCAAGTCTTAACAGAGCAAGGTATTTTCAGTAGAGTGGTCAGCTCCAGCAAACCGTTATTCTCTCAGTGAGTGGGGAAATTCTGACAGGCAATCAGATCCCACTACAAAAGGAGAATGTAAAAACAACTGAAAATGAATCCCTACGAATGCAAATAGCTTGTTGCTAAATTGTTTTGGTCTGGCGTAAAGCGTTGCCAAGAAGAGGGCTTGAAGTGGGATGGCGTGAAAGCGACGGCGGGAAGGAGAGGGGTTCTGCCACAGCGGAAAGCTGAATTATGGGTAGCTTGTTTGACATGTGAGCATGTGACATTTTTAGTCATGGAGGTTACAAGATATTTCATACCACAATACATGGGCGACAAGACACTATAAATGGCAGTTTATGACAGATGCAAGGTCATTACTCTTTCTTAGGTCATCATTGTTCATCATGAATAATGACCTGATTACTGAGCCCTGATTACGGTTTGACTCTTCTGTTTTTCTCTGAAACGGTGAGTATGAAAGACCACATTTCTGATGTCAGTGATGGTAATATGTTGCTCTCTCATTCTTGCGCAAGATTATGAAATATTACACATTCATTGTGGATTCAGATGATTACCCAAGCTGCACTGTGCCAGGGCCACTGTTTCAGACCACAGACAGACTCTTGGACTGGCATCGATTCAAGATTTTCAGACTAAGATTAACTCTTTATAGTCTGTTATACATTATGTGGCCAAAGGTACATATGGACACACTTTTCTACTTTGTTTGTGTGTGTTTTTGTTTTCCAATCATTTGAACAAAGTCCCTCAGTTCAAATGATTGGAAATTTTAATGCTACAACATGCAATATTTTATACAATAGTGGCTCCCAGCTTTATGGCAACAGTTTGGTGAAAGCTCTTTTCTATTTCAACATGACATTGCCCCCTTGCCCCAAGTATATGTACAGAAGTTTTCTGAGTTTGAAGTGGAAGAAGTTGATTCTGACTTCGACCCCATCCAAAACCTTTGGGATGAATTGGTGACTGTGAGCCAGGCCTTATTGCCCAACATCAGCTGCCAGGTTTCAAAATCTTATGGAAAACCTTATTGTAATGTGTAGGTGTCCATAGACATTGCTCAAGTGTGGATTTAAATGGATTTCCAGAAATATAACACTAGTAAAATAAGTCAGAAAATTCCTTTTCAATCTGTAACAGTTGGTTATTTCAGATGTGGCTGGCCAGTACAATCATGCTGTCTCTCTGGATTCAAGGAAGGTTGCAGGATAGTTTTAGTTTCGACATTTTGGGAAAAGCGCCTATTCACTTTCTGGCGGAGAGTCAGATGAGAGATTGATACCACTCTGATCTGTTTGCTACATATTTAGCCAAAGCCAGCAACCAGTTAGCTTAACTTAGCATTAAGATTTGAAACGGAACAACAGCTTGCCTGGCTCTGTCCAAAAGTAACAACATTTGCCTACCACTACCTCTAAAAGCTCACTTTTTTTTTAAAACAAACTTTATTGTTTTTAAACATAGAGACAATACAAAATACAGAAACAAAACCCCCCACCCCGACCCGTCAGACAGCACATGCGTGTTACAGATTTATACAGACAAAAAAAAGGGTGAAAATAGTCATAATGTCATCAGCAGCCCATTATACTCTGTGTCTCTCAGTTTGAGGGTTGCAAAGGGAGGCCTTCTTCCATTCAGAAAACTGTCTGCCCATCAATAGCAGATTTTTCAGATCTGCAGGTATATAATCTAGGAAGGGTGTCCAAACTTTTATAAATAACTCGTCCTTACCCTTTACAACAGCTTGTAACCTTTCATGAGTACCAAAGGGTGACACTAGGTGGAAGAGTTTTGATCCAGTTTTGTAGTATGCACTTTCGAGCAACTAGAAGGAGTTTTTCAAATATAATATATTTGTAATGTAGAATGTAATTTTTTATAATGTAATGTAATATTTTATAATGTCATTTTTTTATAATGTAATGTATAAAGTCATTTTTCAAATATAATGTGATGCAGTGAGATGTAAGTAACTAGAGGGAAGGCCTAGGAGGAAAACTCCAGGGTCTTTCTTAATTTTTATTTTAAATATTCCGCTGACTACCTTTGAAATAAGTGTCCAAAATCTGGAAATCAGTTTACATTCCCAAAAGTAATGGAAATATGTCCCCCTTTGTAAGTTGCACTTGGTAAAAGCTCACTTTTTAATACATTATATCTCATTTGTTTAATTGGTAAAAACAAAGTGGAAAAAACACAATTTGCTGTTGTGGCGGGGGATTATGCGCTGGACTATTTCTTCGCTCTGAGCAGTTGCTAGGCAACCAGCAGAGACTCGAGGTACTAACTCTTTTACAAAAGTGCAGTCTGAAACATGAACCCACAGTGCTTACTCTGTTGTCATGGTTTGCCAGTCTGGTAATACGACAGTTTTTCTGCTTGATCTAATTTGATGATGAGCTGTGATGTGTGTATGTATGCTGAAGTGTATTTCTCGTCAAGAGGACATAGTTAGACTTTGTCTGGCATATGCCTTTCTTGCTCTACAGAGCACAATCCATGGTATAAATGTCTCTCCACTGTTTAGCACAGAAAATAAGTATACATATCAAAGATCAGGAAGTACAATTTCATTTCAGACTAAATATGAATATATCAGTTTCATGCATGTGTGACAAAATTCAATATAAAAATGAAAAATGTTTTAAGTTGTAGTACTTTTTTAACAACATTATTCTCCTACTAATCTTTTTTGTTCCGTACAAAAATTCTTTAAAGGCATTACATAAAAAAAAAAAAAAGATGAAACCTGCACGTCTTCAAGTCTCTCTCCCACTCATGCATCGGATATCACTCTGGTGAGCGTTTCCAATGTTCTCATGTTACTTGAAAAAATACACAGAGGAATAATCTGATTTATTTCCTCCCTTTTCAAAACAAATCAGATATGTCTACTTCTCAGAGACACTTGTACGTGCCTTACGAAGAGGTTCCAGTCTGGGTTACACAATAGTGGTGCCAGTGGTTCGTTATCGTCTGAGCAGACATCGCTATCTCTGACGCTGAATAAGATTGATGGCCTCTTCAAGGTGCTGGACTCACAGGGAAGTACCAGATATTCACTCTGATGGTCCACCAGACCTGATTCATCATCAGATAAATGAGATCATGAGCTATTTGTAGGAGACGTACTATAGCAATCTAATTTGCTTTCTAGGTTTGGCAAATAAAGAGGGAGTTTTTGTGTTTGCTTAAGTTAAACCATGCCAAGTCCTGTTGTTCTTAATAGAAAATAAGGAAGTACAGCTGTGACACTGAGGAATAAATGTTCCAAATGTGGTGTGTTAGCCTTTGTAGCCACATCACCTCTCCGCAGCGCACACTGGCAAAAAAGTTGGAAATCCTGACACAACCTCAGCCTCCACTTCAGCATGTCTCAGTGATGGAAGAAGACAGACCGGAGTAAAAGAGGTGTAAACTTCTCCACCACCACAGCCGTCACATCACTCGGACATCCCACTTCAATGCTCCAATGCTTCCACATTGCCATTCAACATAAATAATAGGAGACAGGGTTGCTCAGTTTCCATATCAAACAAAAATGACCACTTAAATCCAGTTAATATGAGTGACTGTTTTAGACCGTGAACTCCCGTCCGCGAACAAAAAACACATGTAAGCCATGTTCTCATACTGACCACCATGGATGACTTCTTCATGCACTTCCTGAAAATAATTGTTTGTTATATGGAACAAAATATGGCAACTGCACATTGCGTTATTTTATATCAAAGGTCCTCTCCTTGCCACTGCTCCAAAACACAAGCCCAGCACGGACAAAACAAGCACTACCCGTCCCGCCCTATAATAATGAGTTGGGTAATTGTTTATTGAAGGGTCACTTCACGTCTTTATGATGGTTACGTGAGGTTGTATTCCAAAACTTCAAGTAAATGGTCACTAATTTTTGTGCTCTATGTGTTAAACAATACAGAGTCTATAGCACGATACCAAACTTAAAGGTGGCACAACTTGATTATAATGTCAACTGGAACATTATTACAAGTCCTGCTCAGTGTTTATGTGTATGACATAATTTCACAGGGGGCTTCAAAAGAGGGGAAACATTTTTTTTCAGCTCACAAATGGAACATCACACAAACATTCTGGAATATATTACACTGAACCAGAATGCAGTATTTCCACAGTTCATTTCTTTGTACATCACTCTGATGACAGGCTGACAGTCTTTTAAAACATGGAGCATCAGTTGAAGGAGGGATTGGGATTATTAAAGTGTCAGTCATTTCCCCTTTTTGGAAGCAAATTACCCGCAGACAGACTGTTTCTATAAACTGGGGCACAATATCTTATGAAAATCTTGTGGTATAAATATGCTACTGTAAATAAATAAAGAGGGGAAAGTATTAGCTGACCTCAGAGCAATCCTGATTATTTGACTTGTTGGATATGTCACCTTTGTCTGTTCAGTGTTCTCTGGAAAAGTTACTTTGCGTGAACTTTCTCCACAGGCTATTTGTTCTTGTGATTCAAAGAAATATGTTTACTGTGATTCTAACATTACTTAATTAATGCTTTGATGTTTGACACAACATCCCAGACATATAATGTGTCTGTAACATTTTGGATTTAGAGTGTAGCTGCGGTCAGTATGCTGCTATTGAAGTCGGCATTATAGGAAGGACTGGCTGGATGAACATAAGGCCGTTTCCAGCCAATGCTTAGACACAATGTTCCAGTGTACGATGGCAGTAAACGGGGGAAGAGATTTTCTGGAGAACTGCGTTTGTCCGCCTCCAAGTAATTCTACCTCACTGTGTGTCATCTACCCAACAGTGACTGCAGTTTACATATCTTTCCCATCTAGCACAGCAAAGGGGATTTTGGATAAAGTGCTGAGCTGTATCAACCTTGTGGGAGGTCACTCTGCGGCTCTGTGTACGTGCAGAATGTGAATAACCTCAGAGCTGAATAACTGTCAGCCTGTACACTTTTCTGTTTTCCTTTAAGGAGTGAAACACAGCAGGATGAGGTGCTGTGGGGTATGTGGAGCGGGTGACTCAGGGTGAAAGGGAGTCTTTCAGCTGGACACATTTCATGGATGTTTTGGGAAGCAGTGATGGAAACGGGGGAGGTTAGGCGGCCCATTCCTCCCCCTAGGGTCCTCGCGGTGTCAGAGCAAAGAAAGAGAAAGAGAGAGTGAGCCTGTTGCAGTACAGAATGTCTTCAGCCTGCTCTGTATTAACCTCAGTGAAAACAAGCCTCCCTCAGAGTTTAGCTACAGCACAGACGCAGGTAGACCCTGGAGCATACGGCCGCTCACTGAGGAAAAGCTCCCATGTGCCAAGGAAGGGGAGATAAAAGGAAAAGGGGGGATGAATATGATAATCTGCTAACCCACACTTAAACTAATATTTATGTACAAAACTTACAGCAAGGATAAATGTTGAGCATTGGGTGGTTTTGGTTTTCACAGAAAACAGAAAGTCAGACAGGGGGAAGAATTTTAGCAGGGCAGTTTATTGGAACAGATAGATCTCATATGATTGTCACTATAAATCCTGTGATACTGAAGGTGATACACAGGTGATAAAAATAATGGAAAGCTTAATCACCATGACAGACATTAAAACACAACTGAGTCATGCCAGGTTGAATGCTGGTAAGCAGCATTTGATGGCCATAAAAGATGTTTGGTAATCATCGCATTGGAATGTAAGTTTTCAAACGTGACAACTAACATTGGTGGTGGAAAAAGTACTCTTACTCGTACTCTACTAATCTTTTACTTAAGTAAACAATCTAAAAATCCTCTCACTCACATTGCAAGTAAAAGTGTTTAATTCATTTGACAGTATATGACATCATTAAATTATTAATACTGATGCATCAGCCTGTAAGCAGAATCTTAGCTTGTGTTGTGTGCTTAGTTTTAACTACTTTTTTTTTTATAAAGGTAGAAGGTAGTTTAGTCCAGTGATTACAAACATAGGGGTCCGGCTCCTCCAAAAGGGTCACAAAATGAATCTGAGGTTCAAAAAAAAAAAAGTTCTGTTTCACAAATTTGACCTTTCTCCAGTATTTGTTTTTGTGTAAATTAGATAATTAACCAAAACCCATGTTTTTTAACATTACACTGTATTTTATGTATTTCAAAGTGATCATTTTTACGTGTAAAAGCTGTACAGTAAGTACAGTAACTAGTACCTGTAGCTGTCAGAACAGTGTTTGTTAAGGTGATTTAATTATTCAGTGCTTCTCTATTAAGAGTTAACAGGATTTGGCCTGCTCCCTAAAACTCTAATGTTTTATATCTTGTCTTGTTTCTTATGTCAGTTAAAGTGATTAAGAACTGCTTTGTGTATCAATAAATAAGAGATAAAACAAACTTGGCTGAAGCTGAATGCATTCATTCAGAAACAAATGACACAGCAGTAAAAAAGTACAGCGTGCTCCATGTTAAGTATTGATGAGTGAGGCTTGTGACTGCTTACTGTTGAGTCATAGCCTGCTTGTAAAGGGGGAAGAGCAGGAACACACAGGACCTGTAACCCATATTAATCTTTAAAAACAACACTGAGACCAGACATCAGAATCTATTATTATCCCTTTGACCGCTATGGCCTCTGTGATTCTTCTTTGGCTTCTCTGACTGATACATCCCACAGATTCAGTTAGAGATCAATGCAAAATGTTTATTGTACATCCATAAAAAGAGTACAGACTGTATTACACTGGGTAAAACATTATTTAACTTTTCTATACAATGTATTATTCAGACAATGCAGCATGCCAAAAAAAAGCATGTTACACATTGATGTATTATGTGTATTAAGGAAGAAGACAGTATAACCATAACCATAAATATGTGGCTTTTAGACATATGTTACACATGACATGAGTTATTATCAGAATACAACAGTCTTATGCATGATTTAAGATTACATGTAGAGGACTTGCACACGATATTTGTATTAAGCTCAAAAAAAGATAAATGAATGTCTGATTAAGTAATTTTTCAGAGGATTCAGTTGAGACCACACAGCTTGCACATGATTGCTCCCTAACAGTGAAAAAAACCTCCTTGAAGTTAACTTTATTCATCACCACCAGTTTATATTGCAATTTAGGGCAACTCCACTAAATACCCTTCATATAAATAACAATACATACTTAAGGTTTATTATGAATTGTGGTGTGGGGCAAACACATGAAAGCTTTTTATTTCTCATACGTTGTGGCAGATTCAGCACAGATATATTTAGGTTTTCTCAGTCTGTCACAATTTTGGAGTAAAATTGCGTCCAGATATAACTCACATGCTTTCTATTGCCACTTACAGAGTGCTTTCTTTTAATACATAAACAGATTTTGTAAGCGTGAGAATTTACAGTATTGTCTTTTGGTCGAAGTTTTAAAGTATCACAGTTAGGAAAGCTTATTATTTACATTTTGAGGGTTAATAAAAGCGTATAATATAAAAATGATCTGTGACCAAGGCATAGATATTTATTTTAGAACACATACCTTATATTGGCTTGCTGTTCAGTAATTAGAGACGCCATTGTGACATGTTTTTATTGCTTTATAAGTAATTCTCCCCTGAGTTTTGCAGTGATGTTGTAATCTAAAGGCTTTAGTGTTAAACCATAGGTGCAGTTTAAAGAAAGGTCCTCACTGGCAAGTTTCTCAAAACTACATTGGTGGAGTAGAATCGCAAAGAACAAAAATATCTCGACTTTGGCAATCTGGTTCCCAATACATCTTCTTTTCCCTGCTGAGAAGATCATAACATTGTTGGTGAGATCCTTGTCTAGGGAGCCCTTTTCATCCAGGAAGCGTGAGGGGTCAAAGATATGTGGATCCTTCCACATCAGGGGGTCATGATTGATGGACCACTGATTGATGAAGATCACTGTGTCTTTTGGGATGTGGAGACCTTCAATAGTGACTTCTGAGGTTGTGGAGTGTGGGATGGTCATAGGGACAAAGCTGGTGAAGCGCATGGTCTCATAGATGAAGGCGTCCAGGTATGCCAGGTTGCTTCTGTCATCAACAGATGGCAGCCTGTTTCGTCCCACCACCTTGTCAATGAGCTCATGGAGTTTGGTTTGTATTTCAGGGTATTTAGCCAGCAGAAGGAGAATCCAATGGAGAGCAGTGGAGACGGTATCCAGACCTGCACCAATCAGATCTGTCACCGCCCCCTCTGCAAAATCTTTGGTGAGTCCGATGTCATTGGCAGACTTAATCCCTCCAATAATGGCATCACTCATATCCCTTGTTACTTCCGGATCAAATGTCTCTCTGTGCTCCTCCACTTTGTCCTGGACAAACCCAAAGAAGTCTTGGTTCAGGATTTTAAAGCTCTTGAACATAGTGCGGACTGGATTAGGAAAAGACTGAAGCCATGGCATCACATCTACCAAGCTGCCAGCCCCCACTGTCTGTCCAAACTTATCTACCCTGTGTAACAAGGCTCTAAACTCAACATCATCGTGTCCATAGCGTTTTCCAAAGCACAAGGCACAAATCACATTAGCTGCAGCTACTGTCAGCTCATGAGCAGGGTTGAAATGCTGGCCATGAGCACTGAGTTTAAGGAAAATCTCAACTAGCTCTGTGGCTTCAGCCACAATTTGCTGCTCAAAGGCTTTTTTGGTCTGGCTGTTGGCAGATGAGAATGCTCTGATTGTTGATTGAGCAATTTTCCTGTGCATCTTCCACTGTTTGCTGTAATTGCCGAAAGTCATACTTTTCCCCCCTGAGATCGCCTGAAAAGAGACAAAGTTTGGTCTGCCTGCAAACACTGTGCTGTTCTGTATTAGAGCCTGACGTATCGCCCTGTCCCCATTCAGAACCACAATATCGCTGCAACCTAGTCGTATCTGGTACACGTTGCCATATTTTTTAGTTAGCTTGGCCATGGCGATGTGAGGCATCTGGCCCAGCTGCATGGCGTTGCCCACCACCGGCCAGGCGAAGGGTCCCGGGAGTCTTCTCTTGAGTCTGAGGTTCCTGACCCACAGACAGGCTTCCAGACAGAAGAGGAAAACAAAGGAGGCAACCAGAGCAGGCTGGACCTGTCCACTCCATTCCCTGATGATGCTGCTGCTCTTCACACCAAACTCAGTGTCCATTTGAGTCATTGTGTTATCCTGTAGTTTGTCTATCATCCACTGCGTCAAATACAAATCCAATTATCACTAAAGATGGTGAAACATTTCAAGTGGTCCTTCTTAAATACATAAAAATACAAATTATTTGTTTTCTCATCCTATATTATAATCAAATATCCATACCAAAAAACCCTCCAAGCAGCACTTACTTGCTGTCTCACCCCTCCTCCATACAAGCGAGAGCTCGATCAGGTTCAAGCCTTAACACTTCGCTTATATGTATCACTTTGGTGGGAGGGATCAGCGACTCAGGTTTTTTATTATCTTTCCCCTCCCATTTTGACCACAGCCTGCAGACCTTAGTCCTATTCCCACTCAGGCCTACTGCCAGCAGCGTCCCTTGTAGGATGACTGGAAAGGAGACCAGCTACTTAGTATGCCCTGTCGCCAAAAGCTACAGATTTGCAGTTTCATAGCCAGAGAATATAACGTTTAAAAGATAAACAACTCTACATACTGGATGTGGCCTGAAAGGTATTTGTCACAAAATATCTAATATGAATTTGTTAATCTTGAAAGATTATGCTCTGTAGCAATGATATAGAAAGGATGTCATTTGGTCGCGTGTGATAGGAGTCTGCCTGTGTGGCAGCAAATGGTGTAAATAATGGACAAGTTGGAGTTGATTGCATTTTCCTCTAGGGTAAGGTGACTTTGTTGTTTCCTATGGACTTTCCATGGCTATTTTAAACATGATTTGGTGTCTGTTATTTACAGCCAAGCTGTTAATTATAATCGTACAGGGAAAAAGGCTCTGGGACATCACCATGAAAGCTGTGGGTTTCAGATCCAAACACTGAACAGATACAAACGGCAAGATTTATGATGCTCCATAAAAATATATATACATCATTATTGTTGTCATAATAGCCCTTTAAACAAAAGTCACCGAGATAATGTAGCTGTTAGGGTTGTGGAATTCAGATGAGAGGAGTTTAGCTATGAATCTGCTTATGTGGGTGCTTGTGCAACAAAAGGAAGAACTTAAAAAAGCATCAGCTTGGGTTTAAGTGATATTCAGCCACAAGTCAAGTATTCCAGAGGTTTCTATTTTTGTAACAATGAGCAATGACAGACATCTAAACAATATCACATTGTTGGCACATATCTAACAGTGCCAAACACTAGCTAAAAATGCTTTGAGACTGAGAAAGTAGTTCATAGACATTGATTTACGCTTAAGTTTACAGGGATTTTAGGTTACTCTAAAAATCTAACAGTTAAAGTGACAATTAAACCGGACACATGGACCATTGAAAATTCACTTTATTAATTTCAGATATAGCTTATTTTTTCCATCATATAAAGCCAACACATTAACAAAATATCCTTTATGATGTATGGTTACACATTCAAGGCCATCTAAGTTGAATTCGTTGCCTTGACACAGACAGAGAAACACATCCCTTGGGTACTGTAACATCAATTCCTGAATGCAGAGGCTTAAAGAGAGTGCACTGACATCCGTGTACGACTCTGAAATTGTTACTTTGTAAACAAACATGTTTTTGAGAAAGCCTCATGAGTGACAGAAATTTGCTGCACATGTGTTTTTGTTGTACTTGGTGAGATTTGTGTGTTTGGTATTGAGTATCTGCAGTGTAGCGCTTGTACAGTAAAGCTGAGCCCTGGGTGCATAAAGTTTGTGAAGTTCATGGTTCACGGCAATGTCTCGTCTTCATCCTCGAGACTGTGATGAATGTTTCCAGATGAAAGACTTCCTCCAACACAAGCATGCATTATTTTTACACTTTGATCAACATTGTTTAATGTCTTCATATGCTCTGAGTACAGTAGATAGTGAAATACATTAAATTTCATTAGATTTATAGTCATACCTGAAATATGAAATTATAAAAAAATATTTTGTAACTGCTTTACATGGCAAAGGTTAAATATATTCTTACATAGTACAGTTGAGAACAATAAGTCATGAAGTGACTTTATGACATTCACAAGCATTTCGTATACAGTTATATTAGTTTAGATCGAAAATTAAAGAAAATAGCTAATTCCTGCACACGCATCGTACATGTACATGCTCAATAGTGGATGTTAAACAAGCACTAAATTCAGAATTATATACAAAATCTGATCAAGTAAAGAGTATTTTGTGAAGCAGAAATGTAATTAATACCTTTGCCCTGATCCCAACAGTTCAAAACTTTGAATTCTACCTGCAGCTAACATTATATCTTTGAAATTATATTCTCAGCCCTGTACCAACAATACTTCATATACAGTCTGAGTTTAGATATCCATTAAATATTGTTATTAAATATGAAAATCTTACAACAGTAGGATTTAGTGCATGTACTGTATGTTGATACTCACTGTTAAATTACATTGGTGGAAAAGTGTTTGCTGGCCTTGAGTCCTAGTACTGGGGCATGCTGTTCATGCTGGGGAAACTAAGCCAAGCAGTTTCCCCCTGAGCTTGGCGCTGACACAGCATCGGAGTGGCTTCAGCGTGAGCCCGTAGGAGCAGTCAAGTGTGGGGGGCTCAGAGGGGTCGCTCTCAAAGCTACACTGGTGCAGCAAGATGGCTGTGAATAAAAACACTTCCACCTTGGCGATCTGGTCGCCGATACAACGTCTCTTACCCGAAGAAAAAATCATCACGCCGTTGGTCACGTCCTTATCAAGAGCCCCGTTTTCATCAAGGAAGCGTGAGGGGTCAAAGATATGTGGGTCTTTCCACTTCAGAGGGTCATGGTTGACGGACCACTGATTGATGAAGACCACCGTGTCTTTTGGGATGTGGAGACCTTCAATAGTGACATCTGAGGTTGTGGAGTGTGGGATGGTGACAGGGACAAAGCTGGTGAAGCGCATGGTTTCGTAGATGAAGGCGTCCAGGTATGCCAGGTTGCTTCTGTCCTCAGTCGATGGCAGTCTGTCCTGGCCCACTTCTTTGTCTATGAGTTCATGTAGTTTGGCTTGAATGTCTGGGTGTTTGACCAGGAGCAGGATGATCCACTGCATGACAGTTGACACTGTGTCTTGACCTGCTCCAATTAGATCTGTGACTGTTGCTTCGACAAACTCTTTCTCCAGTACCTTGTCCTTCCCATGCTCAATCACATTTATGATGGCATCGCTCATGTCCCGGGTCACATCAGGATTGAAGGACTCTCTGTGCTGCACCACTTTATCTTTCACAAAGGTGAAAAACTCCTCGTTGAGGTTTTTGAAATTTTCATAGACACTGCGGACTGGGTTAGGGAAGGACTGAAGCCAGGGCATGACATCTACCAAACTACCTGCTCCTACTGTCTCTCCAAACTTGTTCACCTTTTTTAACAGGGTCCTGAACTCCACATCCCCGTGTCCGTATCGCCTCCCAAAGCACAGAGCGCACATGATATTAGCAGCAGCTACTGTAAATTCATGACCAGGGTCAAAATACCGTCCATCAGTGCTACAGTGCAAAAATACCTGCACCAGTTCCATGGCCTCGGCTGTAATATGTTGCTCAAAGGCTTTTTTGGTCTGACTGTTTGCAGAGGAAAAGGCTCTGAGGCTGGACTGGGCTATTTTCCTATGCACTTTCCACTGTTTGCTGTAATTAGTAAATGTCATACTCCTGCCTCCAGAGATCATCTGGAAAGAGACAAAGTTTGGTCTGCCTGCAAATTCTGTGCTGTGCTGTATCAGAGCCTGATGAATCGCCCTGTCCCCATTCAGAACCACAATATCGCTGCAACCTAGTCGTATCTGGTACACATTGCCGTATTTTTTGGCTAGCTTGGCGAAGGTAATGTGAGGCATCTGGCCCAGCTGCATGGCGTTGCCCACCACCGGCCAGGCGAAGGGTCCCGGGAGTCTTCTCTTGAGTCTGAGGTTCCTGACCCACAGACAGGCTTCCAGAAACAAGAGGAAAACCAAGGAAGCAACCAGAGCAGGCTGGACCTGGCCACTCCATTCCCTGATGATGCTGCTGCCCTTCACACCAAACTCAGTGTCCAGTGCCATTGTGACAATTTCTGTACACTTGTTCCTCAAACAAAAAGCAAAAAAACAAAACAAAAAAAACTTCACTTTTTGAAACAAAGTCTGTTAAGTTTGAAGGAAAAAAATCAATAAAACTGTTGTATGTCCATATCACATAAAATAAATATTTAAGACGTATCAATCAAATGCCGGTGAAGTCATAATGATAAAAATCTACAGTAACTGTTCAAAGCGAGTTATGTTTTTGTCTTTAGTCAGTCTTTTCATCAGGATTTAAAGCATAAGTGCCTGTTTTCTGCTTCACTCCAGCGTCTTATATGTTTTCAGTTGGTGGGCAGGGCTCAGGGTAACTTTCATACTCCTCCCATTGTGGTAGCCCTGCAGACCCCACTACACTACATTATCTCTCTGTTGTCGGTCGCTGTTGGAGGCGCGCGCTTGTGAGCGTCGAGGGACAACGTGAGCGTGCAACACGAACTGAAGTGTCCACCGCAGAGAGAGAGAGAGAGAGAGAGAGAGAGAGTGAGAGAGAAAAAGAGACTGACCGATACGTGTCGAGCCAATTTGTTTGACTAATTGGAGGACTGGCAGAGTTTGCACATTTCAAAGTGTATCTTTCTAACATGATTTATTTTCTGGCTGCAGAAGACTCGGCGGGCGCACTTTGGCTAGGAAAAAAAAAAGTGTTTGCATACGGTTTGTCCAACTCTAGACTAAATCTAATTATGTTTGTACAAAATCTATTTATGCGTAATTTAATCTCCAGTGAAGTTAACGTGGCGTTATTTATTTAATCAGTTAATTAGCCTTGATGTTGATGTGCGTAAAAGTTAGTTTGCATGCTTAAGCCGTTTACCAGTTAAATGCATTCTTTGTTTAGACTCAGTGAATTTAAGCAGATCAGCAACGTGTCTTTTATGACATGCTTAAATATGTTTTTTTATCGTCTATAACGATCATTTCAGTGGTTTCAAAAGTGTTGTCATTTTATTTAATTTCTCTGTGATTCTTAGTCCAAAAGTCCTGCAGGTTGAGGGTTGGAAACGATCATTTCATTAGTTTGTCATAAAAATCAGTGACAAATATAGAGTTGAGAGTAAGTTGCGCACTACACAATCCGACTCTGAAGAGGTCCAGCTGGACTGTTTTTTTTTTTTTTTTTTTTTTATCGCGTTCATTTCTAAGATAGACTTAATGAGAATTAACACAGAAGATGCTCTTTTAAAAGACTGATTTGAAAAGAAAAATCAGATATAATAGTCCAAAATATCGCATACATAAATATTTATTATTATTATTATTATTATTCCTTCTTGCTTGACAGACATATAACCTGCACAATAATTGTGTGTGGATGAGCCATAAAATATTATATTTGCAACATTTAGTTTTTCTTTCTGATATATAAAGCTTTGCATGACCAGATTACATCATATCACAACAAATTTCAGAAGCCCACCACTCTCTGCCTCCAACAGCTGTTCTCCTTTTAAGTAACAGTCCCCAGAAAGCACATCGAACTAAAGACAAACAAAATCTGAGGCTGGTTCTTATAAATCACAAGCTCTGTGATACACAGTCGTGTTAGGTATGAGTCAAAGAATCTTGTTCTCAAATTCTTAGATAGATAGATAGATGATTTTCCAAGGTAAAACATTTCTCTTCTCAGTGCATGAGACAACATTTGTTTACTGTTTTTTCACCAGCTGTGAAGTTTATTTTTTGCAGCGAGGTAATGACCCTAATTTAAGGCACGGAAATATTTCTGAAGTATAGGCACCAAGTCAGAGGGTCAGTCATCACTGTCAGTCATTATCAGCAGGAAAAGAGGAGGAGGAGAGAGGAACAATGGAAAATGCTTAAAATTAACTGTTATTGACTTTTTAAAAATATGTTTTATAGCAGTTAGATGTACACTAACTACAGTAGTTCACCTGGTAGACCATGTACCACGTCATATAAAGCTGAGAGTTTACTGCTGTCTCACACCTCCTTAGCCAAATAGAACATTAAAAATACACTGTGTGTGTATTTCACCATAAAATCTAACTGCGTCCGTGACAGTAGATGTTTTATAATGCTTAGATTAACTGACTGGATCTGCAAAGCAAATATTTTAATAGATGTAACAGACTTTCCCAATCCAACCACAGACTCACAAATTGTAATATATGACAATTTCTGATTTAATAAACTGATAAATAACAGGATTCATAGCCACGGCATGCTTAAATTGTGAAAACAAACAGAAAGGCAACAATAAAAGCAACCTAAGTGTAACTACATTATGTATTATGTGTCATTCTTTCACAATAATGGTCCTTAAGCAGCCTTTCACAGATGTTGAGAGTTTTGCTGGTTCAGAAATCTGCCTGAGAGCTGTTTGTCTTGAGAAATGCGGTGTGGCTGAGCACCAAAGCCTCCAGAATGATTCCTCGGTTAACCAGAGACATAGCAATGTCTTCGAATACACTGCCTGCACTGGGGATGACTGTTTCTTCCCTCCTCTTTTCCTATAGGGGGAATCCCCCCCTCCACCTCCACCAACACCACCACTACCTCCCCCTCCACCTCCTCCTCCTCCTCCTCCTCCTTCTCCTTGCCTGAGTCTGCTCCTCACACACATGTGGCCACTTGCATCCCCATCACACTAATCAGAGCCAGGTTTGCGGCTGAGGAAGGGGGTGGTTGGGTGGCGGGAGGTAAAGGCGAGGGGGTGTAGTTTGTGTTGTGTGTATGCGTGTGGGAGAGGGTGGAGGCCTGGGTTGAAGTGAGGGGAGGGGGGGGTGTCGTGTGTGCGTTTTGCGTGTGGCTGCTGTGTTTGCCTGTGATTACCCCTTGTAACCTGGCTGTGAAAGGTTGGCCCTGACCCTGCGTTGACTCTGGCTGAGGGGGGAGTAGTCGGGGGGGGGGGGGGGGGGGTCTATATGCCGCTGCATGTCATGTGCTGGCGGGTGGGCTCTCGCTGTGTGGAGACAGGACCAATGGTAGACCAGGCTGCCCTGGCTCTGGAGCTAATCATTGTTTACTAGTCTCATTTCCACTTCTCAGTGAGCTACTGTCACGCACAGCACCAACAGGGAGGAAGGAAGAGGGAAGGGGGGCAGGGGTTTGTGGGGGGGGGTGGAGGGGTGGAGGGGGGCAGCAGGGAGAGGAAAGCCAGGGGTCCAACAGGCAGTTGGGGATCTGGTGGGACTTGGGAAAGGGAAGAGCAGAGAGAATGCAGGAATTTTAGTGAAGATTTACTTTTGTTTTTTTTTCTTGAGAGAACGAAGGTGAGCCAAGACTGAAAAAGCTGCAGCCAAAAACAACCCGACAAACCAGTAAACAGACCAACAAAAACATCCTCTGGGCCAGCGCCATCTCAGGCAGCCAGGAGGTAACCACCGGACATTGCTAGTTAGAGATGGTGATGTTCGAAATGAGAGCGTTTTTGCTTGCCAGACCACAGTACGAGGAAAGAGAGATACTTGGAAAAATTGTCACTGTCTGACCTGATTGTTGTATGTGAATAAAAAGCCTGAGAAAAGACAAGCAAAGGCACAATTCACTTCAACAGGGAGATACCAAGTAGACTTGTGGCTCATGTGGTATAAGTAAGCAAGTATTTTCACAAATACACACAAAAAAACATGCAAAACTATTGAATTCTGCTCTCAAATCTCAGAGGTCATCATTTCATATGGTGTTTATTATGTTAAAAAGTGAAAAGCAGACAGATTCAGAGACAATCTCAGTCTGAAAACAGTAATAGTAGTAATATTCCGTAAAGCTTTATTGCATTTTTATATTAACAATGTATATAGTTACTATGAATTATCACCTGACTCTGCAGTTCCTCTCAGTTCTACGGAGCATTTCAGTGTCTTTCAGCTCACTGTTTTCATTTTCCTGCCCTTAAAGCTTCTGTTTTGGTTCACACGTCCGTATCGTTTCTAGCAGCAGCAGGTTCTCAGATAATCCCACTGTATGATACCTGGCCAGCACCAAACAGCAGTCAGTTAGTGTCTAGCTAGTGAACATAAATGAGCATTTAGTAGGTAAAGACTCAGATATTTCTCCCAGGAGTTGGTGGAAATCAAAAGGAGAATGAATACATGCATATGAATATGCTACAAACAAATGAATGCTGATGTTATTCCATATCTTCCACGTGTGAAAAGTCACATTGCCCACAGCAACATGGCAATATGTCAGTGTTATCTTTTATAAAGTGGTCAGAAATTAATCAATCATATTCAAATATGGGTCTTAGAAGTGTTTTAATATAATTTGAATCCAGAAAAAAGTAGAATTGGGAGAATTAAAAGTCGATTTTAGATTAGAAGTAGATTTTATCCAGCATCAAAATGTTTAACAATGAAAATATTTTAGGTTAGAAAATGTTTAAATCCACGCTTAGACTGAATTGTGGTCTAAATCCAAGGTTTAAAAAAAAATCACAAAAAACATTTGTAGACTATGACCATTCTGCATGTATTGTGTTACATACATTTCACCACACAGAGCACAATGAAACCCAGACACACAAACAAGATTGAATTATTGAGAATTCAATTCCGTGTTTGTCTGCTTGTCAAAACCTCCATGGTTTCACTTGTCTGAAAGAGTGTTTCACAATGAAAAGAGTCCATAGCGAGGCGCAGACAACCTGAAGTAAAATGGGATGAATTACAGTATCACAGTGAGTCCAATGTCATGTGTTCACTTAGATTTGGCAGAAAGAAAATATCATTCCAAGAAATTTAGTTATCTTCGATAGCTCTGTTGTGTTAGACCTGCTGTGCCCAAAGATGTGTCGCCATAGGCAATATCAAACAGCCCACATAAAAGAGGAGAGCACTACTTTTGGAGAATGCTTTCCTGGAATGATTTAAGGTTCTTGGTTAAACCATGAGAACATGAATTTAGACCCTTTCCAAAAGCATGATTTTTAACCTTAGCACAATATTTTCTCACACATACTACACTTTTATGTGGTCCTGTAGTTGAATATAGCAGCAACGTAGTTGAGGTTGTGGTTTTGATTCAATCCAGTGACCACCCACACTACACATTTCTCACACTTTTAATACCGTATGGTATTGAGGAGCTCATCAAAAGAGGGATATTAATGTAGAAAAACATCTACTTAGCAACATCAACTTAAAATTTTGGTTCAGATATCTGCATAAATATGAAAACAAAACTGTAGGAATATTATGGTGATAGTGCAAGAAGTATTCATTCTTTACTGTGAAAATACTCCAGTACAAGCCCTGCATTCAGTATTTAAGTATGAATAACAAAGTTCACTTAACTTTAAGAAAACATAAACTTAAAGTACTCATTCTGCAGAAAACTAGTTTCCTTTCAGTGTTTGGTGCTTTTGGATTAATATTAATGTTGCATTTTACTGCTGTAGTTATTTACCTGCTCTACATACTGTTGGGTAGGGCAGTCTGCAGCAATGCATCACATAGCATCACAGTCTTGTGAGAACCACATATCTCTAAAAAGTCAGCTTTTCATGAACTCATAAATATAGCCCTTTTTTTCAGTTTTGTGACAATGCAATTTCATTTCAGCTAATCCAAGAGGGGTTTTTAAATAGGTTATTTAATTTAAGAAGTAGGAGACATAGAGGAACACTTAATCCTTCAGTTAATCAGAAACATTCAAATTTAAAATTAACTAATTAGGAGATATGTGGTTTGCACTGGATAGGGAGGGCATGAGAAGTTGTAATCTGAGAAGTAACTAAAGCTGTAAGACAAATGAAGGGGATCAAAACGTACAGAATTTGCCTCAGATGTATTTGACTAGAAGTATAAAGTTGCATAAAATGGAAGTACTCAAGTAAGGTACAAGTACTTTGTTTTGTACTTATGTAACACTTAGTTACATCCCTATATACAGAGTTAACGATAAAGTGACTGAGAAAAATTCAGTTACGTCATAAAAAAGTTCAGTAAGGTTACTCACTTAATGCATTATACTGCAGACAAACCCAAAGCTCTTCTATTATTGATAAAGTAACTTATTAGTCTAATAGCCTATTTTTCTCTTTTCCCACACTCCTCCTCCTGGACTGGACAGTTTCCCTCTTCACTGTGTGCAGGCTGCGTGATAGATCTTCACTTAATGTGGCACCCAGGATAGGAACCATGTATTATGTACAGAAAAGGGATATTTGTTCCTAATCCCATAGAGTTTTTTTGCGTGCTAAGAAAGTAGAGTGGGGATGAACTTGCGTGCCATGCCGGCTTGGCGTGCGTGGAGCTCGGTGACTGAACTCCAGTTACCCCAGGGAGCAGTGGAGGAGGGGGGAGGACGTGTGGAGCTGCGCTGAGAAATTAAAATGAGACGAGGGAGAAAGCAAAAGTAGAAATGGCTTCCAGATGACCCCGACTCTGGGAGCTCATCTCATATTTGTATATATATATAGATATATCTATATATATGTTATACTCTAATAATACAGGCTGACCTCTTGTCCCATGAAAGAACTAGGCCTACATTTGCTTATTTGTCCGATTGACTAGTTTACTGCCACCGTAGCAACATTATAAGATGTGAGGCGAAAAGAGCACAAAAAGTGAGCAAAGTTAAATCTGGGTATTATTCTGAAATTGTCTTCTGACATGGCACTCAGATTCTTACTTTGAACTCACTTCCCTTCTCACTCCCTTCTGTGTTTTTCAGCTCAGTCATCCAAGTAACTTTGGAAAATGATGTGGCCTGTGTATCATGAGATTCTGTATTTTATGTTGTTTTTATCCAAATTTCTTTATGTTCTGGTTTTGGAGGAACATTTTGTTTTGTTCAAGAGAACTTTATTTTTGAAAATTTGGCAGCTTTGGTGTTGCTGTCAGTATGAAATCAGGAGATTACAGTGTTTCTAAGGTGCATAAAGAGTGCATAGAGGCGGCAATAATTATGCTTTTATTTCAAGTGTTATTATTGGTGGAAATTTTTTTTTTAAACTTTTCCGTCTGAGTCACCACAATGCAGCTTTGATTCTCAAAGATTATGCAAAAAAAAAAAAAAAAAAAAAAAAAACTCACAGTAGAAGTCCTAACTGTCTTAGTGAGTCATTGCAACGTGCTTAATGCGCATATTTATCAAGTGCTGAGATAATGCCTCAAGTCTTAGTATGAGACAGGGCTGAAACTGAATTTCATAAACTCAGATTTTCCTCCATTAATCTTTCATAGAAACTTGACAGCAATATTATTCACCTGTTTCAATTACAAAAAGCTATTGTAAGTCAGCCACAGTCATACTGTGAATAATTACACATGGATGACTTAATGGCAATATTGTTATTTGGGTCATTAAAAAGAAAAGCGAAAAGAAAAGTGGAAATCCACCTTGAAAAATAAATCTCTTGCACATGGACACATTTCTTACACAGCTGGAAACTGGAAAGACACCACTCATTGATTATGTTTTCTGAAGCTAGTCCAGTGATTGTGAGGAGAGTCCTCTTGAATTTAATTTCATGAGTTGATTTGACATTGTCTCATTTGTAGGCGACATGAAACAAAAAAAGAAACATACAAACACAGAAGATAATGTTAAAGGAGACAAGAAAGGACAGCACTTAAAGAATTTAAACATATTTAGATAACAGTTTCTAAGTGAACAGAAGTTTTAAAATACTCTACAGTTACAAGTTTACAGTACTATAGCAGGATTTAAGCAGATCGAGGCCTGAGGCTTACTCTACAGTAAGTTGTGTACAGCACTGCATGTGATCAAGATTTTCCAGACTCCAAGGCCAAACATACATATTCGGAAGCTACTGGGTTTATTGTTCCAGATATTTTACAGTCTTTCTGGGACAAAGTAAAGTGATTTTCCAGAGGCATGGCTACCTGTCTGCCTTGCTAAACACTCTTTCTTTCTATCAGTAGTCATTATCCAGTGTTGTTTGAACTATACAATGTTGTGCAACTTTACAGATAGCCAAATTCTATTTTTACGTCATATTTCTTTTGTGGATCCTGCGCTGCTCCTTTGCATGGATGATAAGTCCTTCATAAGCATGTTTGTAGTTTGTCAGTATGTCTGTATGCACACCTCACAGTGGGAACCACACATGCAGATACCATCCTTTCCCCCTCTCTGTGTCTCGCTAGGACGCACCTGTTGGAAACAAAAATCTCAAATTTGAGTTTTCAGGCCAAAGTACAGATTTCCACTGGTCTAATGTCCATTCCTTGTTTACTTGTTGTGTTTCTTGGACATCTTCTTGTCTTCTCATCTCCTCATAACAGTTTATGTAAAGATGTGTCTGCTACTTGAACTCTGTGAAGAATTTCAGGTGAGGTACCATTAATTGACGATTTCTGAGGCTAGTAACTGCAACATATCTTTTGCAGCAGACGTAACTCCTGGCCTTCCTTTCCTCTGGTGGTCCTCATGGGAGCCAGTTTCATCGTGGTGTTTGATGGTTTTTGCGAGTGCACTTGAAGACACGTTCAAGTTTTCTGGAGTGACTGATCTTCACATCTTAAAATAATAATGCACTCTTGTTTCTCTTTACTCAGTGGAGAGGTTCTTGCCATAATATGGATTACTACAATTGTTGAATTTGGCTCCCACAGTATGCCAACACTACCTCTGAACACCACAACTGATGGTCTCGAACACATTGATTGAAAAGCATTCAGGCATCTACCTCATGAAGCTAATTTAGAGAATGCCAAGACTGTGCAAAGCTGTCATTAAAACAAAAGGCTACTTCAAAGAAAAAAAAAATATTGATAGAAATTATTGGTAGAAAATGTCCAAGTGATTGTCCATTATAACTCAGCAAACTGAGTTGCTGTTTAAAGCTCAGGAAAATGCTTTTTGTCAAACTAAAGTGCTGATTATTTCAAAACTGTTAAAATCCGGAAAATTCTTTCAGTTTCTGCACACATGAATGCAACTCAGTTCAGGTTATTCAGAGTTTGTGTTATAATTTGTCAAATCATTGCAGCACTACGCCTTGTTGAGTGAGAATGAACATTACTTTGTATTCTCATGACAATCAGACTAAGATGACAGTTTCTCATGAATGTGTGTTTACTCTTGCAACGCAATACATGCTAGAACTTTGAATAGGATGTTCCTTCTTCATTAAACTTTGAGATGGTTAAGCATGAAAGCTTTTTGTCTCTTGATACTGCAGAAATCATCTGTAGAGCATCTACTCAGTTTGCCGTGATATCATGAAGTATATTCTCCATACTTTTTACTCTTTGAGACAAACTGTTCCAGGCTGGGATCCCTGCAGGTGGTGGGGAGGCTGAGCTGGTCTGATCGAGGCTGAGAGGGCCAGTGGCTCATTCACAGGCACACTGAACATTACGTGCGGTATAGTTACTACCAGCGGGTTGCTCTTCTCATTGTGTAATTGGGCGGATAATGTTCCGTGATTCCCTCTTTTTTGCACCTCCATATGTTCCGCTTGAGCAACTCGGTGCATTTTAGTATCCTGAAAATGAAGCGGGGTCATCAAGCGGTCGGGTAACCCCCATTCACTGCTCCAATTCTGCCAGAGAGATCTCAGAGGGCAGAGTTCATCCTGTGTCCTGGGCCCAGAGGAGCCCTGCTGTAGTCTCACATGGTGCAATTAAAGTTGCAATATTAGGACTGAGAAGGTAGCTTGTGATTTAATTGATCCATTCTGTTAAAAAGTATTAGCAGATGGGAAAGAAAAATAATAAAATGTGTCTCTGTACAGAGATACACTCTGTTAAAGTCATTGTAGTCTGAACTAACAGTGTGAAATAAGTGTGTGGCATTATATTGGGCTTGTGTGCTTTATGCACCACACATTTGCACACCACAGCCCTGTGTATCTGGGATTGTAAATTGTAAAGTAATTACTGTGGAGCAGGATTGTTACCAAGACTGGGGAATTAACTTGAATTACTTTAAATCATGACTATTGCTTTCCAGTTTTCTCAACTTTTGAAATTTTTCTGCATCGTGATAGTAATTTCAGAAATACACTGAATATACAAGGTCATATTCCTTCTATGCTTGATTGACATTTTAGTTAACTCAAGATTTTAAATGTTTTGTGTAACTCACCTGTTTCTATATGTCTAGGCTCCCTCATTTGTGATTCAGTGAGGCAAACTGTTCTGTCTTTTCATAAAACATTTAGTTATCAGAGTTCAGCTTAGTTCAGTTTCAGTTCTCACTGACTGAATCTGTCATACGAGCTGCAGACATTCAATACTCTCCTGGCCGCTGCTTGAGAAGCGGAGATCTCTGGAACAAGACTGCTGAAGTGTTTATATTTCTGTTCACGAATACAGAAAGAATGATTACAGCTCTTAGGAGCAGGCTGATGTAAAATAACAGCATGATCCTTGGAGATGACACAACTCCAGCAACCTCTTACTCTCTTGTGCTCTTCAAAGGAGAAGTCATATTTGGCTTTAGGTAACAAATGGCCAGCACCGACTCACTTTTCCAAGAGTCTGAACTTCTCTGCGTCAGAGAACATTTATGTGCTGCAGAAAGGCAGAGAACAGCATAATGTTGCTCTAAAATGATTTATTTGATGAATTTGTCTGCCCTGCGGACCTTTTGTTCTTTTCTTGTTTTGCATAGATGATTTAGAATATAAAACAACAATCTCTTGATTTACAAGTAACAAATTAATCCCAGATATTATTAATATTATGCCTCCTTTTTGTGGTGTTTGTTCCGGTTTGCTAGTTTGTTCGCTTGAGCAATACAGCTAGACTACACGCTCTTGTATTCATCAAAAAAGCGATCAAGAAGTCAACTTTTTTTAAGTTGACATCATAGCTACAACCTGGATTAATTAGATGACTCTACACAGATATTTTTCATGTCATTAAGTCTGGCTCTTGAAAAGAAATGAGGACTGACATCTGACAAAAGACAACGCCAAGACCTCTATTTACTCACTAAATGCAATCTCTGTAACACATGTATCCTATATCATCATTTCACACAAATCAGGCTTTATTTCATTCTGGCATGTTTGTAAGTCCCAGCTGCCCTGGAGTCCATCTCATCCTCTCCATTGGACTGCAGTGCACCCTGTGGCCCGGCACACATGGAAATAACCTGGAACCATTGACCTTTTTAGTTGTTTGGCTGAAACACGCTGTACAGACATGCATACTCATGCATATGCCATGCAAGCAGACATAAGGATGCTTTCAAGCAGTCATACACATAGACACATGGTGTTTGTGTAACGAGGTCATGACTGAATCTCTTATATCTTTTTACTTTCCCTTTTATGTATAGTCTAGACTGGGAGTCTCATGCTTGAGAACAAAATACATTTACAGTGATTGTATCTTGGCTATCTCCTCTGTTTAGTTATGGGACAAGTTCAAATGCTACACTTGGGGGACTTTGTCTATATATGGTGTGTTCTTTTCAGTGCTACAGTCATTTAAGGGGGAATGTAAACATGTAGCTGTTGGCAGACTAATAGGCATTAGCAGTCCTATTGTTCAAGGAGATAATGTGCAAACTGACAGGGGCTAAGATTATCTACTGTCGAACATTTGGTGTGATATCGTTCTCCTGATGAAGTGAAACATATCATGAGTTTTACCCATTCTTTCATCTGTCGCTTTCATATGGAGATACTATACATGAACAAGTTCTCATTCTCTGAAGAGTTTGCCAGATTTGTGTTTATCTGCAGAACAGCCCCTGAAAACAGTTCAGCAGAGAACAGTGGAGTTTTGTTTTAAATGAAGCCTGTATGCATAGATGGAGCAAGTGGTGTTCTGTCATTGTTTGGCAACAATTTCACAGGCAAGTGCAATGAAGATGGATATTAGCCTTGCATTTCATATGGGATGATATGCCTTTTCCTCCCTGTTTGATATGCTTTGGTAATTCATTGACATTAATATAGGAAACTCAGGGAGGAGCTGCATTTGGGGCAGATGTGAAGACTGAAATAAATAGAGAGATGGCCAAATTAATTATTTTCATGACACACATTTTAAGTGTAGGCCTACAGATTACTTTATGAATGGTGTAATTTGAGACATGGGTCCTACCATCCACAGGCTTCCCATGGAGACAGACCCAGACACAAACAACCTTAAAATTTGACCGTCTTACCCTGTCCCCCTATGTGCTCTGCTGCCTCCCGTTTCCTCGTTGCACCCTCCACTGAAGGTGATACATTTCTAAATCTCACAGTTTCTGTAGGGAAAAGTGTGGGCTGCCTCACAACCCAAATAGCTTAAGAGAGAACAGTCTCGGAAGAGTCCCCCATGCACAATCTATTCCATATGCTCACTCAGAGACCAAGAGGCACCCTATACCTAACATCTGGCACAGACCACCTATGCTAGCTGACATATTCCTCCTCAGACCATCAGACTGGCTGCTTCTCAGTGGAAGGAAGCTGGCCTCATCAATGATCTCCTTCTCTGATCTTTGCATTTGTTTCCGAACTGAAGACATCCAGGGGTAGTGGGTTTATCTAGCTATAATCAGGGAAAATGGACACAATTAGTCACATTTTCAGCATTACCTCTTATTATTACATTGCATCTATTATATATGAAATTATGGGATGATTGCGCAGTGGTTTCCACATTGCCCCAAAAGCAAAAGGTCTTGTATTTGTAATTTTTTCTTTTCTTTCTTTCTGTGTGTGAGTTTCCTACACAATCTGAAGATATACAAGTATAAAAGAGTCCAAGCATGGCACATATCCTTAAAATTGGATGTATAGACCTGTGTTAAGGGTTTACAGTGTAGCCTATGCTATGCTATGCTCACAGCTGTAAATTATATGTGCCACCTCGAAAATTTAACCAGACATTGTGACCATAGCAGCTACAGACTTACTACGTGGGGACTGCAAGAACTGTGACTTTTCTCCTGTTTTTGTAACAGACATCTAGCAAAGACATCTCCACCGCACACCTTCTGCTCACCATGATCACCGCTGTGAATGAAAGAACGTAAATAAGAACAGAAATAGTGTCATATTCAGTAATGAGAAAATGTGAACCTTTACCGTCGCTCTTATCTTAACTAGCTTGTAAACTAATAGGAAATAAAGGCATATCAGGCCAAGTAAATGGGCTTTTCCATAGTGCTTTTGAGAAAAATAGTGAGACAGATCCTTGTGTTTCTTGAGTTTGCATTTGCCTTAAAGGTTAACTGAGGACATGGTGTGTGTGTGAGTTAGACAGATCTGGCTGCTGAGGCTTTACCATGCAGACAGCCTGCCACTCTGAGGTACACTGAGGTCACCAGAGTTGTTTCGTGAGACTCTTCTAAAAGGTGAACAATATATCCTCCCTCTCACTTTTACGCTCTCTGAGGGGAAGGAGGGAATTTGCTCTTCTCCTCTCTTTCTCCTCCTTTGCTCCCTCGCTTTATTACCTCTGTCAGTCCTAATTTGGGTTGATGGGGTGGCTGTTGCATGACAAGACACATGTCTGGGCCCCTGCGTGAGAAGGCTGGCTCACTCTTGCTGGGCTTGTTTTCTTTGCGTGACCATGTCCCTCCCTCTGTCACTCCTGGCACCTCCCTGCGAGCCCCCCCCCCCCCCCCCCCCCCCCCCGACCCTGTTCATGCCCTCGTTAGCTGGCATGTGGCTGGTTTATTTACTTTGGCCAGCCGCCCGTGTGAAAAGCACATTTTGACCACGCTCTGGGAGGGTTCATCTTAGAGTGGAGCAATAGCAGAGGTGTTGGTGTGTGTATTTGGACAAATCTAAGGGGGGTGCTAGGATGAGCAGCTGAAAGCGCTCTGTGCTTTGCATTTGCGTGATAATGTGTGGCTGGTATATTTGAGTGTGAGACACCCCCTTCCTGGTCAAAGGGAAATATGTCCCACTGTAACTGCTTTTGAGGAATGGCATGCACAGGCAGGTCATTCAGAGTTTAGCGTCCCGATTGCCGTCTATAGAGAGTGCCAGAGAAAAAGGGAGCAGAAGGATCACGGCAGATTTCACTTGTTCCCACTGATGTAATCCAACGAATGCTCACGCTAACATTCATATCGCTGCACATTCTGTCTCCTGCCAAATTTCCTCTATTGTATTCCATATGGGTATACAAATCAGCACAAATAGAGTTTGTGCAAGGTTTGCATTTAAAGGCTTCTCCCACACTCACTGCTAAACCTGAACAGATTCTGTGCAGTCCCATTGCATACTGTGACTATACAAGGGGGAAGAAAACTTTTACTTCATCTCTTCAGCACAAAATCAGTTACAAAAATGTGTCATATTGAGGTCTGACATTTGGACAAGCATAACAATAACTAACAATTCTTCATGGTTATTGAGGTTAAAATGTCCATGTTAAATAGTTGCTCTGCAATTTTCTTGCACAGCCCTTCAATAACTAGGCACAGGACACTGTCAACTGCATTGAACGAGTACTTTTCGATTTAAAATGATTTATATTAAATAATAATTAAATATTATTTATATTAACAATGTTTTAATTGTTTAAAGATTTAGAAATCATGAGGTGCTACACAATCTATGAAAGAAGACAAAGAAAAAAAGGGTCTATCTCACAGAAAAAGCACATTGAAACAAATCTATGGGGGACATTTACTTCTATAGTAAAAGTTTCCCAGTTAGCCATGGCTTGACCCAGCAGACCAAGTGCTGCCAGCTGGAACGGATTCATCACAAGTGCCCACCCCAAAAACCCGTCCTAGTCTAGTAGCCATATATGAGCCAGAACTGGACGCATTGCTGTCGAATGCTATGATTCCACCCCAGTCAACCCAAATCAACTGACTACCTGTGCCTCAACCCTATCACCAGACAAGATTGTCTTTATTGGACAATAATGCAAACACAGGGTTACATTCAATGGCTTTTTTTTATCTTATGTAATTTCAACATTTCATAAGATCTTGCATTTTGCAATATCTGCACATGGAAACTATGGTCAGAGAAAAACTGTGGTTTTGACAAATAAAATATAGTCAGGGTTAGGAAAGCAAACCCCTGTTTAAGGTTAGGGTAAAATCATGGTTAAAGTTAATAAAAGAACAAACATTACTTGCAGGTCAGTGATGGGATGCAACTCCAGTCTCCTACATGAAATTGAAATGTGCTATGTCCACCGACTGCTTCTTACTTTCTGCCTTTCTACTGTACATATACGGCATTATCCTGTACTGTACTGAGCGTTTCCGTTGGACCTAAGATGTATGGTGTGAAATGACCAATATGGTTGTAATTTCTAGACTGCCTCTAATATATCTATAGTTTTATCCCCGACCGATTTACCTTGAGTTAGGCCACCAGTGCAAATCCAGCAATTTAGAAAGTGAAACCCTCAAATAGGCACAAGAGCGGTCATCATGCATAGCCCTTAGGCTATTTAAAATTTTGCAATAACTAAATAAATAAAGACACTGAGAGCAGAAGAAATCAGCATGTAAGCACATGTGGACCTAATTCTTTGGATGCAGACTGAATTTCACTGGTTGTGTTGATTTTACTCTCTATAGTGTTTAGTGGACCATCATTAGCTCAACACAACAGCATAACCAAAAGAAGATCGTGAAATGAAGATGTGAGGGAAATTATTTGCATGAGTTATTGCATCTAATTCCACCTGGTGCAGGTTAAAGCACACACATACATACACACACACACACACCTACATATGGACACCTTGAAAATTATGAGCATAGACAGAGAAGCAGGCAACTTAAGCTGACGTCGCTTCCTGCTAATCTTTTAAGTCAGAGAAAAGACGTGGTGAACAGCAGCTAGATGAGGCCCATAAATCAAGCAGGATGTCGGGACAGCAGGATAACACAGCCCGACATAGTCACAAGTATGTTCCAGATTAACCTCTGCCACCGCTTCAGTCAATACCTCTGCTGGGATGGAATCACTTGGAGCTGTCTGGCTCTGGAAGCTGGAAGTCATGCTTTGACTGTAAACACAGACACTAGTCTCTAACGAGACGCTGTGGAGCAGGAAGGAGCCCACCGAGTCATACTGCTCTTCGGTCTCTTGAGTCCGTATAAGTTATATTCCCGGCACTGAGTTGTGAAATCTTCACATGAAAATTTCTAAACATGTTATTACTGACCAACTGCTGCATCACAGGGGTAAAATCCATCTTTCATTGCATGTATTTAATGGGCAGCATGTTAAGAAGATTTATTTTTTCCAAATGAACACTCATCAAGCCTAAATGGTGCGGTTTGTCCAATGCCATTTTATGAAAGAGCTGGACCACATATTGGGACAATACACGAATCACTTAGAAGAGCCACATCCTTATGTTCTGAGACTGCCATAAATGACAAACAAGAGACATTAAAAATGAGCCATGGAGAAGATGAAAAAACAACCTTCTTCTGCTGCTCTAGGAAACAAACTTTTCTGGTGGTCCCTCACATTAAACTGCCACTAACCCAAATGCTAACACACAGATACAAACAAGATTTGATTAGGATTGGCACGAGAGTGGATGCTTTCCGTATTTGTCTCCTCATGTGATCTTAGTTCGTTTACTTACACAGAGGAATATATTCTCACACTTGGATGTGTAGAGGGAAGCACTATAGAGTGATTAAGGGCTCCCTACGGAGCGAGACAGAGGAAACAGACAGAGTTTATCACGCTTGGGCAACAGTGTAGCCTAACTGAAATCAGATCCCTGTGGGCTCATGATGCACATATGCCATTGACACGCACACTTACACATGTACATGTGAACTATTAAGACACAAAAACCCACACTCATATACACTCTTCCTTCGGGATTTGAAGAAAGAAAAAAACTTCATAACTAACTTTTAATTGATTTTTTTGGCCACTTGGGGGCAGCGGAAACAAGCTGTAAACAACACCGACACACATGGTGAATTTGCTTACCACGCTGTTGCTTATTTACACATCTAGGAGCAACAGTAGCATTCATGTGTTGTCATATTTCTGTCCCCATGATTAATGAAGGTCCAACATTTACACTGTTGCCCATAAAGTTAGAATAATTTTGTTTTCAGACACATTCCTCCTTTTATTTTTATTTATCCACATCCAGTTAATTTTGGTTTAATTTTCACTGTGATATGTTTGGAAGAGATTGATCAATGAAGTTTTGAGAAGATACACTTTATCTATCAAGAATAAATCACATTGTCACAATCATTTTATGAGAGGAGGTAAAAATATTTGTGATACAAACATTGTTATTATTTTGCAGCTAAATGTGTCCCTGCATTCACTAGTGAGTCAACAACTTTGTCAGGATGCAGTTTTTGGCAGGTAGTGTACAGTGGGTATATCAGTCTGCTGTAGTTGGAGTTTGAAAAACAAAAAGTTGTAGGCCATAAAAATCAAAACAATGAGCTTAAAGATGCTAAACAGGGCGATATATTGAAGATAATGGAGGGGGTAACAATTCTCTGTTAGTTCGTCATAACAAATGAGTTCGTTCACTTTACACCAAGTCATTTTTTTTCATTCTTAATGTAAAATATTGATTTATTACAATTTTAAAGTGAACAGATATATGCATTTTTTTATTTTTATTTTTTTTTGTGCAAATATCAGTTCATGTTGTCAATTTTGCAGCTACAATAGAAAACGTAGCTGTTTACCAAGCAAATCAAGTGCTCATTTTCTAGCTGTTAAGATTTTGTAATTCTGCAGCATTAAACCAGCGGGTGAATCAGTTCCTGTAGTAAACTCTTCAGAATTGGGGGAAAGCCTGCACCATTTGTGTGAAGCAAATACCACAACTTCACCAAGTGTGAATTTTAAAGGCCGAACGACAGCCAAGTCAATAGCAAGCAAACTAGGCGCAGTATGAGTGAATCCAGACGGCTTTAGCTTCTTAACCATAAGCTTTCATGTCTCTAAAGTGTGGGACCAAACTGGTAGTTATGAGGTCTGTTTAAATCCTGCTTGAATGAGGAAATACTTCAGAGTGAAATGCTGGCCGGAATGTCTTCTAAGAACGAGGGATGATATAATGACATGTATACCGGAGACTTACATATAAATTACTGTGGAAACTTTAGCGATTAATCACATGTGTTATCAATATTAGATGTTGACAACTGTTTTTATTTTTTCAGCCTCCTCTAAAAGCTCTGTGGCAACAATGAAATACAGCATATCTTGCTGCCACTGTTGGTTACTTTGCTAGCGGTTTTATTCAAACAGTGTATAGTAACAAACATCATAAATCCTCATCTTGTTTCTATTATTATTTGTCCCTTCTGATGGTTGAACAAAAATGACCACAAAATTGTTTTCATTGTTGCATGCAAAACGTGCAACAAACCCTCATACTTGTAGGTGTCAGCTGTATGATAGAGTGATTTTGATAAACCTGGTGACATTTGATTGACAGATCTGAATGTGTAAGATGCCTTTAGCTTTGTAACTTTTATTAGGTCCTCTGCTTCACTCAGCGGTGGGTGAGCGATGAGGAGCCGCTAAGGTCATGGGAGGACAGAGAGAAGCCCATTACGTGACACGAAGGCAAACGATCCTTCCTGCTGTTGCACATGACGTGAGAAGGGGAGACAGGCAACTGTAGGGAGGAGAGGCTTGAAATCCAGAGGTCAAGTTTTCAATCTGAATGTATGAAGAGGTCACGCCTTAAGTCACCTCCCCCTCCCCTTCCTCTTCTTCTCTTTCATGACCCTTCCATTCTCACTGCATCATCTTTCTACCTGATGAAAGATGTTGATGAACAGCAAAGACAGAGCGAGAGCTAACTTCCAGGACTCAGGCAAGACAGTTCATCTCAGTCAGGTACTGTGTATGCATCTGCAGCCATCTGGTAACCCCTCCCGAATTACAAGGCGGTGTGTTGTTTGGAGAGTTTCCCAAGTCACAGCCAGTAACCTGAAAGCACCTTGGATTTTTTTTCCTGTAGGAAGAGGCCTCATTTCGTGCTCCCTGCAAAAGTAACACAGTTTGTCTGACATGCTGCAACCGCCCATCATAAATCTACACACTTAACTACAGGCCCTCAAATCTATCAGCCTGAGTGCTTTGAGTCTGGGGGCCACATCATGACATGCAAGGAGGAGGGGGTGCTCAGTCACGCAAGCACTGCCCCGTGCCTGGACCTCAGCCGGATTTTACTGCAGCCAGCAGGGAAACCAGACGCTACAAAGGCCCCGGGTCCACATCAATTTCACGAGCAAAGTTACTAGGAAATAAATCATTTTGGGGATTTATGAAAAAGGAGAAGGTAGAAGGGGGGATGCTAGGAAGTGTGCTGCCTTGACCCAAAGAAAATGGCAAAACAAGGGTGCATGAAAAAGTTCAGCTAGAATTTGCATGCATTGAAAATGCAAGAAGGGTCAAATTTAGATCTTCATGGTAACTCCAAGCTAATAAAAGCCAGTTATATATTTATACATTATTATTAAGTTAAAAAAAGATACATCTAGGTGCATGGGTAGCTATATTTGACTAATCATATTTTCTCCAGACACGCAAGGTTCCAGGAACAAGACCTCGGGCTTTATAGGTCATTTGAGATCAGCAATTTGGCTTTTACAGGGCAGGATTCAGTCCAGACTCCATTTAATAAAACGCACGCAAAGCCGATGTCTCTTTTCCTGCACCTGAAATACGCCAATCATAAAACCAAGCCAACACCAAGCTAAAGACTAATGATCGCCCATCAAAAGGAAACCAAGGTTAGAAATTTTCCACATTTCCAAAAATAATTCCTATGCTTAGGCTGAATATAACCTCTTTTATCTAAGCATGCATCTTTCCAAGTAGCATGCGGCAGTGATATCCACCCATGATTTCTTTATTTCAGTATTATAGGGAAAGTGTTTTGCGTCAATTGGCTGTCTTACAAAATCTGAAGACGCATGCCAGTGTGTTGATGCTTCTCTAAGTCATTACTGTTGGTTTTAAGGCTGTGAGAATTTAAAATTGTTCTCTCACTTTCCCTCCACTAAAAGAAGCACATCTACATACTGTATATTAAATTTTCACTTTGAAAATTTTGAAATTATTTAGATTGACACACTTGATGTTCTCAGAAGCCAGAAACACGAGGTATTCTTTTCATGCATTTCTTTGAGATGTCTAATCTTTATTTAGAAAAACAGTTAAACCGCACACTACAAATCATGATCTCTCTGTGGGAACTTTTCTGATTTTGTTAAATAATAAATAAAAAACAGTGTTGTTGATCTTCTCAAATAAATCTAAATGCTTAGCTGTCAAATCTCTGGTTCTTGAAAGTGATTTTTTTTTCTACTGTCTTTTCCATCATCATTTACCATAGCGCTGTGGTTTGTAATTGCAGCTTGCATGGTACTCTTGGTTCCTAAATGAGGGCTCTACTGCATTTTACCTTCAGAGCTCAAACGTATGGACACACTCAGGTACATCATAGAAACCCGCTGTACTTTGCATGAAAGGCCTTTTTTGAGGCAACACAAATCAGATGTGTATGGCAGTAATTACCCTAGGTTTTGGCTGGCACGCTGTGACCATTTAGAAGATTAATCAGTCATAGATAAATAAACAGTCTTCGCTCTCTGAATGTCACTCCTTATGCTGCATGAGGAAAGACTACTCTGGTGTCTGATTAAAATAGCATAACTTTATTACACATTTGTGTGAAGGTTTGCATGTTTAGTGCTGAGATGCTGAATTAAGCAACAAGCCTTACAACATTTCACCAAAATAAACCCGAAAAAGCAACAGTGATTATGAATAAGTAAACAAAATAAGACTATTTTCCTTTTAAGGCTGATAAAATACAAAACAAAATATGAAAACATAGCAAAGAAAAAAGATCTTTTAAGATTGCATCTGTTATGAACTCCATAAGAAATTGAATACATTAAATCTTAATTATATCTGCTAGATAGAAAAAATATACAAAATAATGGATAACAAATAATAAAATAAAATAATAATAATTTAAAAAAATGACCCCAATGATCATTAACATAAAATAGTTTTCCAAGATACATGTATTAAATGGTATAAATGCTAGTTAAATACAGTCATATTTCAGAGAACAGTTTTAACATAATGACATGCTCTCGGGCCTACTATCACTATAGGTAGCCATGAGCTCATTTCTTGTTGTTAGCCAGTTAAGGCTCCCCGCACAGTGGATACTGTTCTCTGTAGGCACAAGGTAATTATCTGCAGGCACGCAAAGCACTAGCTGGCTAGCTCGGCCCCCAACACTCTGAAGTATGTGAGGGACAAGACTTCCTTTCACCTTGTTTTTTCTGCGTTTTGCCATCTTCAGTTCATATGACAACCTCGTCAGTCCTAAAATGGTAATATTTTCTTTCCTAAACATTTACACTCTGCATTCCAGTGTATGACTGAAAATTTGATTTAGGAAATCTGTGATGTACTTTGAGTTAATCACAACCTTCTCTGAAAGTTTCACAGTAAATCAGACTCTTCTATTGATACACAAATTACTTCAAAGATATTACTCCATCAGTGCTCAGCTCATGTGATTATTTGAGAGTCATTTGATTTCAGTAAAGGTAATCCAGATTAGCCATCTCAGATCAGGGTAGTCATTCAGTCAGGAAGAATTTTATGGGAGGGACAGTCAGTAAGAATGAGGGATCTACTTGACTACATCAAATGAAATGCTGCCCTCTTGTGTCAAAATAAGTTTGGAGCGTTTTGTGTACCCATTAGGAAAGCAAGTACACAACAAACACTTCATTGATAGGGATTCGTAATAACTGTGTTTGATGTAGCTGTGCTGCTACTGCTGACTGTGCTGCTTCTGTCCTGTCCACTTGTCCTGCTGGAATAGTAATAGTAGATGAACAGGAAGAAACCTGCAAAAACAGGGAATGTTACAAACATTGCATCATTCTTAGACTTTTAAGAAATTTCTGTCAGTCTGGAGTCTACCTTGAAAGCTGTTGAGGATGGTGAAGATGTAGTAGGAGGCTATGACCATAGGTCCATGGCTGAAAAAAGCAAAACCCCAGGTGATACCGAGCTGGACGAACAGGCTTAGGATGGAGAAAGAGTACGCCGTGGTGGAGCCGTCTGGGGATTTTGCTGCTGTTGGCTTTAAGAGAATAATCTGCCACACCGTTATGATGAATATAGTAATGGTGAAGATGAATACTACACCATAATAACCAACGTTCACCCACTTGTGGAGAACAGCATCAGAGATCCAGCACCTGAAAATCATGAGCAGAATAACAATCCACTTGGTAACATGAAGTTTTTTTGTGAAGACAAATGTGTGATGAGACTTGCAGTCAGAAAGACTTTCTTACATTTTTGCTGAATTCCCATCATTGACAGAAATGACCAAGTAATCATATTTTCCTGAGGCAACAAGAGCAATCACCACTATAGATGGTGTGACTATAGAGAAAGACAAATGTGTGTAAATGTTGTATTTCTACTACGAACTTAAGCACATATGATTGTTTTGCTCAGGCTCAGTTCTCTTACCCCATCCTGCGACACAAATCTTAATCATGTAATGTTTGACTTCAGTAGGGATCTTCCGTAGATTAAAGAACAAGTGTAGAGCCACCATGAAAAACCAGCTAAAAGTGGCCAACAGAGTGTAGTGCATAAATGCCGCCATCGCCACACATGCACCCAAGTTCCCTAGGTTGGCAATGGTCTCATTTATCAGGAAGGACAAGTTCAGGTTGAACATGGCAATGAAGAGGTTGATCAGAACCTTAGTTGCTTGGCTTGCTTTCCCTTTTCTGTTGAGTGAGTTAGTTTGTGTCAGCCAAAGCCTTTTCTCTAGTAAATTCAAATTAAAAACTACTTTGTGATTCCTTACCTGACAAGCCAATGCATGAAGAGACCCACTGCCAAGAAAAACATTGACAATCCACAGCCGATTGATGTGATGTAGGTCAAAGCTGTAAAATCTGAAGCACTTATGTTCTGAGGTGGAGGTGACTGATTTAGAGAAAGACATGTTAGATTACATGTAAAATGATAAAACTGGAATTACTTGTAATGCCATCATCTTACCATCAGTATTGCAAAAAATGTTAGATGAGAGCAGTGGCACAAGATGCCGTCATCTGTCTCATGTGTCTGACAGCCATCTGTGACCCAGATCTGTTCTTTTCCTACAAAGGCAGAAAACACAAGTGGACTCAGAAGGAAAGTATTTTACACATTAATGGCTGAGCGAGGTGTGACAGAGCTGGGTCCTGCTGTCACACAATGGGTTTTTCATTTGGCAGCTATAAAGAATATTTTTTACAGTACCTTTTCCATCCCACGACCTACAAGAAGCGGTGAGTCCATTCTGTATTAAAATGAAAAAGAAAAATCAGTATACTCATTCTTCCAGAGCCAATTATTATCAGTCTATTAATATATCTTTTAGCTGTCATCTCTTTTACCTTGGTCACATTTTTGTAATGAATGTCTATGGTATTTGAGAGATTGGATATTTCTGTTCCCATGTCAATTCCCAACATCTCATTGTAGAGAAAATCACTGCCGGGGTCCTGATCCTGTTAAGAGTTACAGTTATGACAGGCACAGGATGTAGTGGATGTAATTACATAATCATCATGTTTATATTAAAGGTTCAGTGTGTAGCATTTAGTGGCATCTAGTGGTGTAGTTTCTGATTGGCCACGCAACACACAAACAACACAAAAGGCCCTATTTTGAGCCAGTGTTTGATTTGTCTGTTCTGGGCTACTGTAGAAACAGTGGTTCAATTTGTGTGACTCCATGCAAGAGGACCTATGGCATCTGTAGATGGAAAAGGCTCATTCTAAGGTAACAAATACACAATTCTTATTTTCAGTTGATTATACACTAATGAAAACAGTCATGACTATTATATTCCATTTATTCTGTAAATAGACCCCCTTATATCTTACACACTGTACCTTTAAAGTTGTCAAAAAAAGAATGCATCATTAGATCAACTTTATTCGTACCTGATGCACTCCTGGAAAGAGCAGAACTGCAGCAAATGTGCCGTTTTTTTTTACTGCCATGTTGCTTGCCTCTTCAGGGACGTGTACAAGTCGACAGAGGTCTGTCGACAAATCTGTGTTATTGTGGAGAATCTACAACAAAGTAAATAAGATTATCAGAAAACTATAGTGATTCAACCATCCTCAATATTGTGTTTTATATCATGACAAACACATGATGTACATTCATATCTCTTTTTGTTGTAATGCCAAAGATGATGTTGGTTGGATTTTTGCGGGAGAGTTTAGTGATCGCTCCTTTAATATCACCCATTGTAAGGAGAGCGGTGTAACTGTCCATCTTTTCCACCAGGTCTGTTAAATTATTCATGACATTTCTGCAATGGGAACACACATAATGTATTATAACATTATATACACTATAACATTATTGCTATGAAGAGATACTTACACTGCGTTTTCTACGCTATTGCCGCTGTAGTTGGGGAGATTAATGTTTTCTTGAGTCATACATTGGCCACAATGCCATTCTTTATTCCCACCAGCAGTGAGGCTGTATTTTGTCCCTGCTAAATCCGCACACACACACACACACACACACACACACACACACAGAAATAGAACAGAAACATTTTGTTTTTACTACCATACCATTTTGTATTTTGACAAAATGATTACTGAGCTATGTTTTTAATAATACAAAGTAATAAACAAATGTTAATACCTTTGCAAGCGTCACAGGATGGAATAATTGTATTGAAGTCGTTTTTGCTCAATCTAATATTCGTCACACCATCTGGAAAGATATTAAAATCGTGAGACATGTGCTTTGTTAACAGTGGTATCATTGCTGTTTATGTTGGTCTGACAAGTAACAAAAGTTAATGTAGAGTCGTGATTTTACCTGTTTTAAAGCAGTTGTGAATGCTTAAAAAGATACCTGCAACAGAATAAAATGTGTATAAGATGATTGATCCAAAGAGAAAATGGTCAGTGTGTGTTTCAGTAAAAAAAAAAAAAAAAGAAGAAGAATTTGACCAATAGGGGGCAGTATGTCACTGCTACTGTATGTAAAACTTTAATCAGATCACTGTCTGTGTGTACAGTCTTTGCTTGCAATTATGTTTTATTTTGCCTCTCTTAATCATACAATTAAAAACAAGTTGAGTAGAGTGACTAGATTAAGTCCAAATATAGTTCACATTGCAACAGGGTTGTCAGCAATACCTGTTTTATTTCTGTAGAACTGTGATGGCAAACATTGAGCTCTGGTGTCTGGTGCCATCATCACTACAATATCTTGCTTGGATAGAGTCTCGTTATCCAGAGTGATAATTGGGGTAGGGTGAGATAAGTACGTCATTTCAAAGCTGCAGCTGAAATTTCCGTCTTTACAACAATCTAAAAATAGAAACCACAATACAATCACATTCATCAAATGACAATGACAATATATTGAAATGTAGTGTGATCATTTCCAGCAGGCTCAAATCAAACTATCAAAGTAGTTTTACCTGCATCTGCATGTGCCTCTTGGTCTTTTCGGATGTTGAAACAGAGTTTATGTCCATTGATCTCGTGATAGACAGCCTCTGAAATATGATGTGAAATCATTTACTCTGAAATTTTCAGTTGCAGACAGGTTATCTTTCTAAAGTGTTGTCAAGCTCACCTGATGGAAAATAAACATTACTCAGTATCTTTCTGCCACTGACAAACATCAGATTTCTTTGTCTGCATTCGTTTGTCTCATTTGTGCCTGTTACAATAAAAATAATACAAAATGACAAATATAATATACATGTTAATCTGTAGTACAGATGCTAAAATGTTATCATTAGTTTTTGTTAAACGTACTCACCTGTGCTCTCACATGTGCTGTTCCTGAGCAATATCCCATAGAACAGGATTGCTATCTCCAGTACAGCCATCCAACGATTCTTTCCATCCAGTGGTAACATTATTCTAAACAGTAAGGAAATCTTCCAGTAGATTATGGGAAGATCAGTCTATTTTTAAGTGCCACCTTCCATTACCTGAGTGAGGTGATGCTCTACGTTGTCACTCTCCAGAGTGACTCCCATCCACCTTACATTTATTGCATGCTACCACTGATCTGTTCCTCCTTTCTAATTTACCATGCAAATAATAAGTCCGCTGTCTCCTGTCTCTCCCTCCACATCTTTGAATTCTGTTTATATTATTTTAATCATAAGTATACCAAACAGTTTAGAGATTGACTGTGTTCATCCTATGCCAAGTTAAAAACTGAAGAATTTGTAGTTCTTTTACTGCATTCGGGCATTTTGGCATTTTGTTTTTCAAGTGTTCTGTTTCTATTCACAGAGCAGGATGGACAAAAGCTAAGTGGTAACAGTATATAGAACATATTTGTGTAAATGATTACACCTGCATATTGTGTCAGAGGTTAATGCATGTGTGCTATGACATTTTTCTTTTTTGTTATATAGTGTTAAAGTAAATGTTAGCAGACCCAAAATACAGACATCAACTGGCACCAGAAACAATTTAAACAGTTTATTGAAACCACAGGTGATGGTGCAACTTAATTGGAGGGTGACTTGATGAGATCCAGAATGGTGCAGGGCTGATGGTGATATTCAGAACAGTACTACTTTGGGGACATCGTCAGCACCAAGGACACTGCCAAAGCTGTTTTTACTGTCACAACAGGCTGGTAGTGGAGTAAATATACACTAACTGCTGAGGTATCTAATCATGCATCAGTACAGTATAATTCTGCATATAGCATGGTAGTAAAGTTTTCCGTCTTTTACTGTCCCCTGTCTTTTACTTTTAATGCCCCCCCCCCCCAAAGAAAATATGTTCCCGCGCACATGGGGCTGATAGTGAGATTCAGAACAGTACAACTCTGGTGGTGACAGAGGCTCATGTTAGGCAGACCTAGAGCTGGTCATGGTGGGGAAATGACGGGCAAGAGTCCCTGAAGCACAGGGAAAGCAGGATTAAACAGGGTTCACAAACAAGTACACATTGTACATTGATTGACATTTAGCCATGCTGGTGGGGTGACTTTATGGATGGCATCCTAACCTAATGGACGGCAATTAAATTTTGTCCAGACATTTATGGCCCCCTTAGGATGAACCAGACATTCACAATCCTCTAACTTTTCTTCTGGTGCTACTATGAGGTTCACATTTGTGATTTTAAGTGAAATATCTCGCCAACTATTGGATGGATTGTCATGAAATTTGCTACACACATTCAAGGCCCCCTCAGAATAAATTCCATTAACCTTGTTTTTTTTGTTTTTGTTTTTTTTTTTTTTAGAATATTTTTTTGGCCTTTTTGAGCTTTATTTGATAGAGACAGCTGAAGAGTGACAGGAATGTGGGGAGAGAGAGAGAGAGAGAGATGGGGAATGACATGCGGTAAAGAGCCACAGGTCAGATTCGAACCCTGGGCCGCCGCGGCAAGGACTCAGCCCCTGCACACGGGGCGGACGCTCCACCAACCGAGCCAAACGACACCCCATTGCATTAACCTTGTTGATCCTGACTTATCATCGCCATCATCAGATCAACCTTTCAATTTGCCAAATACTTTGGTTTATGACAAAATACGAACAAAACTAGTGACTCTAGACTGTTCTTGTTTGTATACATGCTTATTCCTTTCTAGCCTCTCTAAATGTGCTGAAACTAACCACAGTTTATGATAGATTTGTAGACTTGTCTATTTGAGCTCAGAATGCTGCTAAGGCCTCTCCCATATCTGTGTGGAAAATACAAGGCTACAGCCAGCATCTGGTTAACTGGTTAAAATCTGCTTACTAACACCCTTTGAATTTAAAGATTTAAAACACACTATATCTTTTTTGTCCTTCATTTCAAACTCTTGTAGAGCACAGAAGCGTTGCTTAAACGTACAACACCTTACTTTAAATTCCAGGCAAGGCACACAAGTTTCCAAAGACACCAAATGTGTCTGCTGATTCTAGTGTCTGACATCTTGAACAACCAGTAACACAAGAGGATGTCTTGGGTTTGAACAGTAAATTAATATACTGAACATTAAGTTTGACTTAGTGTCTATGAAGTGCTGGAACAAGCTGATAAAGGGTGTGGGAAAATGTTCCTTCTTTGATATGTTGCTGACTGGAGCTCACCCAAAGCAAAATGCAAATCCTGACTATTTGTTCATACAGTAAAAGGACAGTTTTGTATGTTTTAAAGGGTTGTTTGATGCAAATGAGTTAAACAAATGACTTCCATAATGACAGCAACAGTGTCCCGTTTGTTTTTTTAAATTATCAGGTACATAACCTCAGAGGACTGACCGGAAAAAGGACAAATAAGCTGGACTGACGACTAATTTGATGTCTGACAAATGTGTTGATGCTGCCCTCTGGTGAACACTTGAATGTTAATACTCCTGGTATATTTCTCAACATTATTTATCACAACTTTAAAAATGACAAGTCTGTCTTTGTTTTGTTAATCTCTGACTGACAACAGTCTGGCCTTTAACATGATACGTAACATCTTCTGTAATAATGCCAACATCTGACTGATTAAGACAAATGCAACCCTAAAAACATGAGAGACCTGTATAAAATAGCACCGCAGATAAACAACACTGCAACTGACTATGAACTGACAGATGACAGAGCCTGAAGGGGAACAACTCGAGCTCCTGTGTGGTTGTTAACAGGCTGATAATGTCATTACAGCCAGCCTGCTAGCCTGCTAAGGCAATTACCGTCCCACCAGCAGCACTAAACACATTAAAGACCTGATCGCAGTCTGCATAGGCCTGGTTGGATTCATTGATGGAGTTTTTATTGACAGTTTGGAGTTAACTCAGCGTATTGAACCATGTGGTCAGTCTGGTGATGTCATTGCTATCCTCATTAATGTCTGCGTGGCCATTAGTTTGTTGTTAGCGCTGCATAATGTGAACAGGTGAGAAAACAAACTTCTCCCCCCATTAAACTGTCATTTGCTTAATTTGTCATGTTTAAGTATTGTGCAGATTGAACAGCAATTAAGTTAGTGATGCTTGTAGTTGGTGTATTAAGTGATTTGTAGATTGCTCTTGGTTCTACCAGTACTCATTGGTAAATGAATCAGTGTTGTCTGGTGTGAGGTCAAACATAATTAAAGCTGTTTCTTCTGTTTCTGCAGCATCTGCACTTTGTTGTTGTTGTTATTGTTTTCCGGGCCAGTTTTCTTTTTTTTTTGGTGGTTTGTTGCACGATGCTTTTGGGATAGAGCCAAGGGCTTGCTGTCGTATGGCAGATGAATATTTGATGGCCCTTAATGGAGCCTTTGCCCTCATGCCGTAGCTCTGTTGTTTCCCACCACATGCAGCAGAGGACTGTGGTGGAACTATGTGGTCGGCATCCATTTTGGTGCTTCCCCGGTGAATTTGGTTGCCTGTCTGGCCGTGCCACACAACAGCTGCCCGTGATTTCATCACACTGGTTGGTGGTCTAGCTCTAAAGCTCAGCAGCAGACAACTGGTAGTGATGCTGAGGCTCTTTTGTATAACACAATGCACCAAATCCACACCCCTACGCAACCAACCCTCACATGCAGCTGCATATCTCACCCTGCGACCTGTGCATGAACTTGTCATCACCAAGGTCAGCAGATCACCTGCCATCTGTGACAGAGCAACAGCCTCATGTTACACATTATCCCACATATACATCTGGATGTATGTGTCAATATTTATGTGCACTGGGTTTGAAACACTGTCTGCATCAATCCTGTTGAGGAGATTAAGATCTTAACTTGGGGGCGATATGACGCAGCCTGTCGTTCCAATTAGAAAAGTGACACTGAGGCAGAGCAGCATTTGCTTGGTGACCTCATCTTCTATACAGCACAATCCATAACTATCTGACGGAGACGTACCTCCCACTAATGTTTCACCATTGGCCTGCTAGTGTAAATGGATCTTGCAATCAAAGTGTTTGGAAGTCTTATGAGTTTCAGATGAAGGGTGTGAGGAAAAGGAGGAGTGGGCTCTGCCTCGTGCTGGAATGTGGGATATCAGAGGTTGTGTGTATGTGCGTGTATGCGCGTGTTTTCAAGGCACCTGTTTATGCTGTCTTTGCATGTTTGAGCCTGTATACACACACACACACACACACACACACAATCACAGCTGCCCCTCACATTACACAGCTATTTCTGACCTGCTCAGTCAGAAGGGTCAACAATGCACTTTCTCCGTTGGTAAATCACGCAAACACACGCTCATCAAAGCTAATCCTTTTTGTGGTATCTTTAAATGTACAGAACACTGACTCTTTGTTCACCTCATAGACTGTGTCTGTCACCCTGCACAACCATAACTGATGTGGTTGAGGGTTGAGCTCACTGCTTTACAGCCTCAGTGTAAAACCCGATCAGCATCTGGCTAAAATATTTCAGATATAAATCAGTTTAATGCAGCTTGACTCGCTCTTGGGTTACCTAACCATAACCACAGCAGCCGCCTAACATCTCCACTTTTCTGCCAGATAGAGAGTGAAGACAAAATATGGAGTAAACTTAATTTATGAACTGTGGAGATTCTGAATAGCAAAAGAAAAAAGAAAACAACAAGCGGTCGAATTTCTCACATTAATTTTTCATCACTTCTCTTTTACAAGGTCACAGGTGGCACCCTACACTGGCCAGTGCTGTACCTCCCCAGACCTTCACCACCCAACCAAATGAGCAAACAAACAAAAACATGCACTGTAACCGTCTGAAGTGGAACATCTTTGCGGTTGACAGAAATGCATTCGTCACCGTCCTAGAATTACAAGTGGCTCGCTTAAGGTTACCTTGGCCAGAATCAAGATGAACTTTGGATGGATCTTTACTGCTTTTGGCTGCAGTCCTGGTAAGAAAAACCTCAGAAAAAATCAACAGGAATAACTGTTCTTTGTCAGTATCAACTGTCAGTGATTCTCCAGTATTTCTGTGCCATTGCATCACCAGGCCAAATGCAGTTGGGGTGACACTATCTCACCACACTGACCTTGCCATCATCTGCCTAATTTTAAACACATTCATACCCCAGTCACCCACCCACCAGATTTTTCAAGCATACTATGACATCACCAGTCTGCAGCTCACCCCTGAGGCGTCTCGCCATGACATCAGCGTCTGCACCCGGGCGGGGGTTGTCTCTCTCCCTCCCATGACCAAATAACCTAACTCTTTCTGATGGTCAGCGACCCCGGTACAGTAACCTTATCCTGGACAGAATAAGGCGGAGCAGCGAGGAGACTGGCGTGGCAACACTAGAGCAAGGTGAAGAGTGAGGACGAAGTTTGAAGTGGAGGGAGGAGGGGTGACGATTATCAGATAATCTCCTTTCAGGTGTGGGGTGTGGAGGCCACACTGAAGTGTGAAGGGCCTGGGGACCAAGATTACAAACCTTGGACCCGTGTTACAATAGAGGTGTGAGCTAGGAGATGAGTCTCAGAGTAGTGTGAAAAAGTGCAGAATAAAAGGAAGGCGATGTGGAAGTGCAGAGGATGGTGGGTCATTGGGAGGTCTTCTGAGAGTGGTGGGGTGGTGAGAAAGATCTTAACTGAAAGACAGTTTATTTAGATGTTTGGACGTAAGCTTACCTTTTTGTGCAAATGTCTACTTAAGATTTTATATGAAAAGAAAACAGGGTGAACACAAACTCAGTCTATCCTTCAAAACTTCACTGCAATTTATTGCAGCACCCTTGACCACATCCCTTCATCCTGTCTCTACCCCCCTAGGTAAGTCAGAGGGGCAAATAAAGAAAGGAGTGATCTCACTGTGGGAAACGCCTGCAGATCCACTTCCATTATGAATTGATGATTTCATCACACACTGGTAGAGTTACATGTACGGCAGACAGGATACTTCAAAGCAGTTTGACTGAAACGATTTTTCGGGGTGCGGCGCTTCCTGACAAAACCTATATTATGATTACTTTTAAATGGACCATTTCTTCCAGACTAGCGGTAATATAAACTCATGACAGCTTCATAACATACACTTACAGTATTTAACCTTGCACCCTAAAATGAAAGAGGCAGCTATGACTGGTGGAAACTGTAATTAGTGGTGACATAAACTCAAAGAAAGGCAACAACAATGGCAGAGAGAAAAAAAAAGTAGTTGAGTGAATCTGTGCATTTAGCAGCTCCTGGGTCAGTCTAGTTTGTAGAAACAAGCAGGCTGAGCTTAAAATCATGAAGTGTTGAATGTAAGCACAGAGAAGAAAATGACACATTTTCACAAGACAACAAATATGAACTTATTTAGGACTATTTGCAAACACACAATTTTGACTACGCTTGAAGTCTCAAATTGATGTTTTACTTGTCAGATTGTAAATGTCTCTTTATCCACGCACTTGCCAAAATGATCTATCGCTAATATCCTAAAATCCTAAAATATGTGTAACTTTACAACCAAGACCTTTCATTCTAAATACAAGCTAAATGTTGTAACCTTCAACATGGTAAATGCCACTTTTTATTTGCAAATAATAAATAACTTCCATGTTGTGTTGCTGCTGCACAAGCCAGATCTTGTCAAAATGTCCCAGTTTTTCAATTATTTAAATTTAATAGAGGCGATGATGGAAAGGAATCCTTGACCCCTCCCTTATGGGATCACTGTAAAGCGGCTTGCCTTGGCTGCTGTCCTGGTGTGGGGGGACATAAATAGGCACCCCAGCTTGACCTCAAAGACGTCCCTTTTGTGGGAAGCGATGTGATCATTTCTGGGCTGTCCTTAGCTGCAGGTGGTCAGGAGCTCCCTGCTGAGTGCTGGAGAATCCTGGAGTTAGCATATTAGCTTGTCAAAAGAAATAGATAAGACACCTGGGTGGGGGGTGCTGGGGGGATGGACCCCTGCTGAGTTACTGGACCCCTGATCGCTGCTGCTTCACGGCTGTAAACATTTATGATTGTTTTACCAACTAATATAAACTTAATTATGTTGTACTGCATGAATCCCACATGGTTAGTTAATACAGGTACGGTTACAGGATTTACTGTAATTCACTCTGCATATTGTTACTTATATCTTCTGCTGCTTGTCAAAAATTGTTAGCCTTAAATTAATGTATTCTCAGACCTATATTTACAGTAGCTTTGCATTATTTATGCTGTATAGTTAATCTCCATGGAAGACTCATTTCTCTGACCAGTTAGGTGGAAATAAACAAACATCGCCCTCCAATCGAGCTCGCACAGACTGTGCCAGCGGAGGTAGGGGGTACGAGGACTGAGGTGGGAGTAGAGTGAAAACTTCACAGCACATTTGTCTGGTCTGAGAAATCAATAAAACTGCTTTCATGTGAACTTCATGGGAAAGAACGACCCAGAAATCCACGCAGAGGTTCATTAGTGATTATGCTAGCTTTTTCTTTTTTACAACAGCAGGGAGGGGAGTGCAAGTAGTTGCCTGTGGGCAAAGTGAAAAGGGCAAAAAGACAGTGAAGGAAGATATTTTCTAGCAAAGCCTATTGGCACTATACACCACATCTCTTTGCCATATGGGACTGCCAACATAAAATATGCATGTTAATCCATATGTTGAGCCATTTGCCATGAATATTTAACATTTCAGCCACATTGAGGGATATAACATGAGGCTTTACATTGTCTAATAACAGTGGAAAGGTCCTAAGTGCAATGCCAGTCTCTCTCTTTCCTCAATTATCACAGGAATTGCGATCAATAAATCATAGCTTCTGACAAGCTGAATCAAAAGACATGAATTTCAAAAGTCAGCTGAAACAGAAAGAAACTTTGTTTGCCACCTGAATCAAAACATGAAAGAACAAAGCCACTCTAGGGGGGGGGAATATTGATCGAGAGCCACGGAGAGGTGTGGAGAGTTCAGGTGCATGCGAATATGGATCTGTGCATCCATAGTTTGGTGGGACAGATGTGGGGTTATGTGGAGGTGAAGGTTACAGGTTCAAACTCAGGGCAGCTGTGGAACGATGTAGTCTGAAGGTTACAGGAAGGTTACATCTACTTACTTCTCAAAACAATCTGGAGATGTTTTAGCAACGTCGACTACATGCAACAAAAGCTTTTGTTTTACAGGAGAAAGTGGCATTGAAGAAGTACACATTTTTGAAAAAGGATGTGAATACCTTGAGGACGTTATTTGTGAAAGATGAATTTTATTTGATTTTCATTATCTAAATTCCCTCCTACTTGAAAGGGGACCCTTCCCCTCCATTAATAATTGACATCTTATTACTTATCCCCCTCATCGTGGAAGGCTTTGATGTGAGCCGTGTTCTTTATCAGCACAGTGCTACGTATTGATCGCCGGGCAGATAGGAGCACTATCAAAGGGATTCCTCGTGGGGCAGTCAACACCCGGTCACCTCATACTCGTGGAATTTGGTCAAGCACCAGTCCAGCTCGCGTTCGCGTCTCTTCGCATCCCTCTACTTCTTACTTGGCTCATTCCACCCGAGCGCGGCTTTTCTGGGTTAAATATTCACAAAGAATAACAAAGCTTTTGAAATGACATCATCTGAAGGGGGAAGGAGATGATGTGTTCAGTAGCCAAAGCGGGGATCCACCAAAAGAACCTGTTTGGTCTCATGTTCTGGCTGAACATTACAGCGGATGATGATCTCATTCATAAAGCTCATTATGGTTCACTGGAGATGCTTATCGTCAGCTGAGTAACAAACAACTGCTGACAGTATGTAAACACGGTAAATTACAGTAGGTTGTGGTGCCTTAGACAAATGTGGTATTTCTCTTGTTAACAGAAAACAATGTGAAAGTGATATTGGGATTTGGTTGCTCTGGAACACAACCACAACAACCTACCAAAACAATAACCAGAAAACAAAGCCCATCAGTCACACGTGAGCGGCGGGAAAAGTGCTCAAGAGTGTTGTGAGAATGATAAGCACCATCCCACTGCACGTGAGATGGATTATAATTTAAGGAGATTTATATAATCCATCCATTTTTGGTGAGCACATAACGCCTTTGTTTATTCCATCAGACACGCTCCCGTCTAAATACATTTCATACATTAAAGTCCCATATGCAGACGCTGCTTTACAGGCTGGGCATTGATTGTTATTCGACACTCTGAGACCAATCATCAAAAGCACTTACAATAAAACACAGAGCGCAGTCATAATGAGCATATCCTATTTAACCGAACAGAAAATACATTTTCACTGGTGAACACTTAGAGACCATTAGCTGTAGTCGTGTAAAAGCAGAGCGTCTTTCCATCATCAATATCCCATAAGTGGGCCGCTGCATGGGTGCCGAGGGCCCAGCCTGGTGAAAAATCTCCCAGGCTACCAGTGCTGCTATTGTTGATGACTTGTCCAGCCTGACTGACAGCACTTTTGTTTTCCGCGGATTAGGCAATCTGACTTCATCACGGTCCATGAGGGGGTTCACGTAACGCTGCCTGGAGGTCACTACACCCACGTGACCCTTTCTGTCTACTGACTGTCCCTATGACCGAGACTAGACGGTGGACGCGGTGACCCCGCCCCGCTCAAACACACATAGGTACACACACACACACACACACACACACACACATACATACACATACTTGACCCACTCTTTGACACAGAGTGTAAATTTTTAATGGAATATACATTAAGGAGCATTCATGGGCTGATACATGATGTTTCCCCACAGCTAATATTTCAGCAGACTGTATATCAGATCAGGATTGAATGATTGATTTTCTATCAGGCTGCTTTTCTTGAATTAATAATTCAGGGTTATGGCTTGTGACACCTTCAGCATATTCCGTTACATGCTTTTTATCACAAGGTTCAGTTGGATTTTTTAAAATATTACTACAAAATTGTAGAAATGAATAAAAACAAGGCTTGGGTCAGATGAAAGTGGATATCTATATGCATGCCTGATGTATTTTTGTCATAAAACTGGACTTGATCTGTGTGATCTGTATATATGTTTCTATGAACATGCTTTGGGGAGTTTGAGGGGTACGTGTATGTGCCTGTTGATGACTTTCTCTCTTGGCCTGCTGTCTGTGATGAGAAATCAGAGACGGCAATGTCTGAGGTCACACACTGATTACTTGTCTCCACATTGGGTCAAATGTCTTTTAAATGTTTTGTTTACACTTCTACAACCAAGTCTAGGCTCTGAACCAAGTATTGTGAAGCATAAAAAACTGTAGTGTCCACATTTTATGAAGTCTCGTGGACAGCTTATCACATAAGGTCACAGGGACATGTAACATATTATTGAAAAACAGTGAAAATCTGTGAAAAAATATACTTTAGCAAAATATGTTTTTACAAAAATAAATAGCTAAAACGACACAAATTCCTAATCTTAAACTGAATTGCACTTATTACTTTATACACACTCTGACACACTCCGTTTCAAAGCTGAGTCGATTATAGCCCGCTGTTTGTGTGGGTTTACGATAATTAGCTAGCTTAATTTTCACTCCCAGATTCATAAAGGAGAAACCAGTCACGAGGGACTGGATTTATGTGTTGATTCACAGCTTGAAGAAACAGGATATTGCAGTGTTTTTTGTTTAATAGCGCCTGAATCTTTCAGGAGCGTCTCCGATTTCAGCTGGCCAGAGTCCTAGAACTGAACGAACAAGTGCCAGATAATTATCCGCACCAGTGTTAAGTACAAATTGCACAGACCGGCTCTTGAAAGGACTTGCTGAAGCACATCAGATACAGTAACTCTCCAGCTGGCTGCTAACTTGCACTGACACCCTTTTACTTGTGCAAATACAAGCAAATAAAGAACTCTTGAAAGACAAGTGAACACACACACACACACACACACACACACACACACACACACACACACACAAACATGCAGCCAAATCAAAAGAAACACTTGACACTGATTGTTTATCATTAAATTGTCTCCTTTGCACTATAGGTGAAGAGCATGACTCAGTGTATTCTGTTTCACCTGCATGACAATAACAAGGACAGGTGGCCTGAGCTGACCAAAGTCATATTTGATGTCCAACATCAGACTGCTTACACCTGAAGAGTGTGACATCATGATGAGTCTAAGCTGATAACCCGGCAACAAGCCAGCAGTTGTTGTGAGGATAAAGGATTAGCCTCTGTTTGCTTTTGCTGCTCTTTGAACCAGAAAACACTGAACAGAGAAGGATCTCACATGAAAGGACCAACATGCTGAGAAAGCACAGAATTGGGGGCTCTATCTCTCATCAAAGAGGTTGAGTCACTTCAAGAGCAAAGAGCTCTTTGCCGAATGAGGGAGGGCGCTTACGTGCTGCCGCCATTTGTCTTTGCAGGTGAAGGTTTGTGTGTGTTTGTGTGTGTGTGTGAGAGATTTTCTTTTCTGTCTTTATGTTGACCGTGTCTGTCTGGCATATCAGGTAAGGTCTCTGTCTCCTTCCTACATTGTTGGTGGATAATGAGGTGTGATTAAATATGAATGCTAAGTGTTTGGTGGCTGGAGCCCAAAAGCTGAAACCAGATCCAGTCGGGCCCACAGGCAACATAATTAGCAGCTGATGATAGATGCCATTAATGGTGCTTTTCCACACGCTGCTTGCAGGCCTCTAAGCTGGACCTCCACGCAGCAGCAGGCCGCCTTTGAGCCATCCGCAGTTAATTAAGTCGCAAATAAATAAATCCTGATATATCTGTGGTGGTTCTGTACTGCTTTTAAAAGATTGTAATCAGCTGTATTTAAATTGTTTAATGATCAACAGTGATTAAATTTTAAGCCATTTATTTGATCTCTTTTTATTATTACCTCTGGGGATTTCATGTTGAAAGCATGACGAAAATCCTGTAGAAAACAATATCAGCATTTCAAAGCGCTGAAGGACCAGTGTGACGCCTTTAATGGTGGAGAAAAGCCCTTTGTGCACGCCTGAAGGGCTGTGTTGGGTTTTGAGGGTTCTTTGGATTGTCATAACCCCGGTGTGAGATTGACTCATTCATGGTGAGCAGCCCTCCAGTTCTTCATCCTCTGTTTCTCTGCTGCATGGCTGTGGACGCTGCTGTGCTGCATCACTTCAGAGAGAGAGACGGAGTCATGTCCACAGCTGTTAGGACATGCCTGCTTTGAGGTGCCGTGGCTTTAATGTGTGGAGCAGATTAAACAGGGCGCTTTTGTGAAGGCTGGATAACTGGTCAGCTCTCCCACACAGTTCTCCAATCTTATCTACTGTGCACGGGTTTGTGCACGAGCACTGCTGCCATACACCCTCCTATTCTCCAAAGGGTGAGCAGATCAGCTTGACACACCGGTCAGTCTCATTAAGTGAAGCCCAGAGTTTTCCAGACAACTGCTGCCTACAAGTAGCCGACGGGCAAAATATTGGAGAAACTCGAAGACGGGCTTCTGCCTTTTAATTGATTCTTCTCGCTTGACATGAAAGCATCACCTGCAGTCTGTGAATTGCTCGACTTCAGTGTGTCTCCGCTATAATATAAACTATCATGCAGGGCTATGCTACTTTCCTGCAGTGAAGATCAAACGGTGGTTGGTTCAGCAAAGGGTCAGCGCGTGTAGAGCAGTTACACATGCCACAATAGTTTCAAGTCTCAGTTTTTCCTCTTTTCCCACAGAACTGTCCATGTGCTGAGATTAATAAATGAATTAAATAAATTGCACTGATAGTGACTGTGGTTCTGTGGTTATCATCTGACAGTCATCACAGGGGTCAGCTAACAAGGTTTCAATGGTTAAATGGTCAACCAAACAAGAACAAATAATTCCCTGCATGGATAAATATTTTCTCACAGCTCTGATATTATTTAAAATAATTATTATGCCAATTGTTTAATGTCAAATAAACAAACTAGGGTTTAAAGTTGAACCAAACAGCTGCAATAAAGGGTAAGGCTGGCAATATTCTATATTTATCGTACTGTAAAAGAATCTCATGAAAATACAACACTCTCTCAATACTCTCAAGCTTCAGAACCAGGTCTGTGAGACTCAGCCTCAAGTCCATTTACTGAAAACATAAATCTTCAAAAACATCCCACAAATATATACTTTAATTAAGAAAAGGGCTAAAACAGCTGGATATTGGTAGTTTTAAACAAATAAATAACACATTTGTTGGGGACTATTATCACCTGGGAATTTGTTGCAGACACTGTGTGAGATAAAATAAAAATATACGGCCCATGTTTTTGAGTGTTTAATGTGTTTTTAATAGTTGTGGAGGTCTATGGTGCAGAGGAATAAGATATATCAGACTTTTGTTACACATACAATTCATTGTTGGTTTTGGTCTTGAGTCAGTCATCATCTCGGCTACTGGAAACATACAGAAGTGGGATGTACCTTACAGTAAATAACTCCAATGTGATGACCTCATTCAATGAGGGAACTTAAAACACACCGCATTTGGATATTTTATACACCAAACACATCTGGCTACTTCTATATGTCTATATTTCTCATGAGAATGAGTTTTGTTGTGTGTGGGATGATTCCCCACAACAACAAAGAGCTTTGTAACTGAGTCACATTGAGAGTGTGAGGTCTGGCCAGACGAGGATGTATGATTACCAGACAGCCTTTACAAAGGTGGCCGTTTGTGTCTGTGCTCTCAGTTACGGTGGTCAGATCAGGTGTCATTGCTTCATAACCAGCCTCACCTTTACAATTTCTAAAAGAGGCTGGGTCCAAGCACAAAATTACCCCTCTCCACCTCTCCACGCCTGCATTATTCAATCAGTCTTCACCTGAGAAGACCTGCAAAATGAACACACTTTCACCATTTGTCTGTGTTACCTACCATAATAGATGAAAAAAATGAGTTATAATACAACTTATAGAACAACTGATAGACGGGTAAATGTACCTTTTATTACTCATCTAAAGGGACTTTATTTTTCCTCATCTAGAAGCCCCTAGCATATACAGTGTTTGTTTTTGAAAGGTCTAATATTGCATTAATTTCTCTGGGTCACTTGGCTTTAAAAAAAGCAATAGATGACTTTAATGATGATAACAACCCTAAGGCTATTCCCATAGGAGGTTTACACAGATGTCTACATGCATGCATATGTGTGTGCATATCTAATCTTACAGATTCAGATGCTGTCAAATAAAGTCCTGATTTTGATCATGCCAAGTTAAAATTTCCCTTAGAATACAACCTGAATTTCAGTGATATGAAGGATAGCAATAAGAAATTATTCTGATGCCTTTCGGGCTTTCTTCAGCTGAAGTTGACATGATGAGTGCCAGAAAGGCCAGGGAAGCAAGCCACTCTTTTGTTATCAGGTCACTGCCCCAGTATGATCTCTGCCATTGGGTCAGTGTGCCGCACATGTCTCATCTAACTGGCTCGCAGTCAGGATGCGGTTGCCATGGAACATGTCCAGTTGGAGCAAATGAAATCCCTCCTTTCTAGTTTCCAGGCAGGATTCACATACTGAGAATGTTTTGGTGGGAGACAGGCAGTGTGTGTGTGTGTATGTGTGTGTGGTGTGTGTTTGTGATAGATGCGTGTACACATGCATATAGAGAATGAGATATCAAGAGGGAGAATGGGCTTTTGAGGTTACAGAGGAAGTAGGGCATGTGATTGTGCAGCCATGTGTGTTTGTGCGTGCACGGCTGCGTGCATGCATGCCTCTTCTGAAAGTGTGTGTGGGCGTGCATGCTCGTCAAAAACAGCTTTCTGATGTAACATAGATACCTACCTCTTCCCTCTCAGGGTTCTCAAGCGTCTGTGGGAACCTATTTATGACCACTTGCTTTCCACACTGCAAAAACAAGTCAATGACAACATTGTTTAGAGACATTAACAGATATTTGCCAGGCACTGTATTCTGTTCATGCAATCTCAGTTTCAGAGAAGCTGTACAAATGAACTTGGTGGTGTGCACTTCAAAGACTTAGAGACACGACTTTCATCAACACAAAGCCACAATCCACATACTGATAGACACGACTCAATTAGTTAAATCAACATTGTGTTGAATTTATAATTTATGTTCCTAGCTAGTGGTAAGAGCTGCAGTGAATTTATCCATATTCATTATTTATGTTATAGAGGACTGTCTATGTGTCCCACTGAGAGCTGCCTTATGGCCTCAATGATTTTTGCACTACTCTCAAACACTAATCCATCACAGACTAATGCATGTTAATGAATAACGTAGGTTTGTTTTCTTAAGATATATGTACTGTCATCAATACTGTATACATTGGTTTTCATTAATATTTTATTTCAGGACTTTCAAAGAATAAACCAGTCAAACACAAATAACACATTACCATGAAAAGGTTATGGTACTTAATTATATTATATTTATATTATATTATTATTATTATTATTATTATATTATATTATATTATATTTCACAACTTGCATTACTCACTTTAACTTCTATGACAATCACCTGTCCTTGAAAGCACTCTTTCTCTTTAGTAATTACAGGTGTTTCCTTCATAGTCTCCTAAGTAGGTGGGGGCGGAGGGGTCGCCTTTGTTTGTCTGGAGCACAAAAGGAAGCTGCAACTAATGCTCCCACATCTTTACGCCTTTTGTTGTTTACAGTGGTCACTCATGCAAGAAGTGATCAAGTTTCCAATATCAGAGTGAGCGAGGAAACCAATCCCCTCTTCCACAGCGCATCCCCACCTCTTTGGAGAGGCCGCAGGTGTGCCAAACCTTTATTCAACTGAGGCAGGACAGAGGAGGCAGGGACCCATGTCTTCTCACACAGCTCACTCAGTGGTGGGATGTGATCGCAGATGAAGGGACGGGGAGGGAGAAAGAGGAGTTGAGGGGGGGGGGGGGGGGGTGCTCTGTGAGAGAATGCAGAAGGCCGGCCTCAGCTCCAGCTGTCCAAGGGTTTATTGATCTGTGATAGCCCTGAGGGGGGAGGGGGCAGATCACCAGAACTGCTCTCCATAACAAGAAGTGGACTAGAGACAGCTCAGCGTACATGCGATTAACTGTCAAACTGTCAGACTGTGAATCACCTAGAAAATAAAGGAATGTTTGCATATCTAAACTGAAAAGTGTTTGTGGTTATATTGGGAATTTGCTTTTGTAGCTCTAGATCTGTGTAGATCTTGATCATCCTTTGCACCTGTAGTAGACAACATATTGTGTATTTGTGATGTTTTAGTAGTATCTGTATGTTTTCAACATTCAATAGTAGTGCCAGGGGAAGCATAGTAGAAGAAGAAGAAGAAGAAGAAGAAGAAGAAGTATATAGAGTACCAATTAATCTTGTTTGTGCTGCAGGGGAAATGAACAAATAAGAGTTTGCTGATGCTATCAGCAAACAGCTGTACAATTCAGCTTGGCTTCTTATTAGTTGCGTGGGGTGAGGTGACATGAACTTATTCAGCCTCTAAGGGGGGGAGCACCACTGCTCTAGATTAACAAACTCATTTGTTCCTGTGATGTGTAGACACGAAGCCTCCCATGATGATGATTTAAACCAAACTTACTGTGTCGAGGCTGATCTATATCAAAAAACAAAGACAGCAGCTACAGGTGTGTAACTAGATAGATCAAGATCTAGGCCACTAGGAAGAGTTTGTTAATCAGAATCAGAATCAGAAACACTTTATGGGCCAGGTGTGTGTACACACATGAGGAATTTGACTTTGGTTCACTTTGCTCTCAGTTGTACATACAGATATAGACATAAGTACAGTTAAATGGGACATATATATATATATATATATATATATATATATATATATATATATATATATATATATATATATATATGCATAAATATAAATATGTGTATCTATGTATATGTATATAAACAACAACAATAACGTTTTTAAATTTAACCAGAACATACTTGGGTAACAACATTGGAAATCTACTGCTAATATACAGACAAAGACCTCATTATATTATTATGACACTGTGTATTTTGTTATAAAACAACACCAGCCTTAGCCATATTTTTTATTTTATTATTATTACTCTTAAAATGGTGGATGCATATAGAGGGTAATTAAGGTGACAGATCACATGAACGTGTTGTAACCCTGTGTCTTCCTATTTTCTCTTTCCTCTCATTGGTCATGTAAAGCTCCCCGATGACAGTTTCTGACCAGATGAGCGCGGCAGTAGCGTGAAAGCGGTCTCGTGCTACGGGGAATTTCCCGTCCACGTGTCTGAATACGCGACGGGGAAGCCGGGATGAAAACAAACTCGACGATTGGTTACAGCGTCTCAGTGCGCACCGGCCTTAAAGGGACAGGCCACTGCATGTGCTAAGACTACATACAGTTGGACGACAGAAACACGGGCGCCTTTAAGGAGGGTTTATTTACTAACTTTCAGCACCACGCCCGGACGGGCGGAGTCAGTTTGGAGCTGACGTCGGCGAAATGAAATCGGCTTGTTGCAGTTTTCCTCGCAGAATGGAAGTAGTCGCGGAGGAGATACGGACTAAACTCGCCTGACTTGCCCAGGATATTGATCTCGTTGTCCTATTTTTTTTTCTCCTGAGTGTGATACACCCGTTTCAACGAAGCACATCTCTGTGGTGAGTCCCTTAAAAAAACACGTTTACAATGTCACTGTTCGGCTTTAACATTTAAATGACATCCGCGTCCTTATGAGGGAGCAGCAAAACAACGTGCCGCTGTTGTTGTTGTTATTGTTGTTGGAACAGCTGCAACAAATATTTCGACATTTAACCTGTGTATTTCTGTATCGACACGTCCGAGCCGTCTAAATAAAAACATTATTTAGTGTAACTCAGCCTGTCATTCATACAGCAGAGATTTGAAATATACCGGCTTTCCCGGTTCGTAGAGCTCGGGCGGTGAATGGACTTCAGGCTGCACGGCTCAGTCTGTATTGAGCTGTACTGACATTTTCTGCATATATTCAAATATCTGACGCGTGTAAACGTGTAATTACATATTTAAACATTGATTCTGTATAATCATTTCTGACATAATTGAAGTTAAAATCATAAAAAATATTATTAAATAAATTTTTGGATAAAGACGCCTTGAGCTTGAGGAGGTCTTTTCAGGCCTTGATGTGCATGGTGCTATATAAAGTGTAAATGGTGCTATGTAAGGCTCTTGATACCATTGGATTGAAACTGTGTCAATAACAGAACACCACCACCACCACCACCTCCAACACATCTCTCCCTCCTTCCCTTTTGTTTAGTTTGCAGCAGGGGGAGCCACTGTCTGATACAAACACACAGCTTCACTACCAGGGCAGTAGAGCAGCACAGAAAGCAACCAACCTTGGGTATCTGGAAGTTGAGCCTATGTTTTTTTTTTTTTTTTTTTTTTTTTCTGAGCCTTCCATGTTCTTACTCTTTGTTTGTCAAAACAAAGCATTAAGTGGTTTTACACACAGGGTTTATTGTGAACGCACGCAGTATATTGTGAGGTCTGGGCATGCTATGAGACAGGCCAATCTGCTTATGTTGGGTGAAGAAATGAAAACTCCTTCTCAGGGAGCTGGCTTGCTGACAGACCAGGGTAGGGAGAGTGGTTTAGGATTTTCCTCAAAGACTGTCATTACCCTTTTGCTGTGGACCCTAATTTGGAAGTGTGGTAGTAGTCTAACCCTGTATTACAACTCGATGGTGACTTGAGAGGTGAGCTGGTGAGGCAACTTGAATTTCACCCGTATTTTGATAACTCTTTGACCTGCCATATGATTCAGGGTTGAGTGAAGTGCATTATTGACACTGGAGAGATTCCCAAGTGCTTTTTGAGATTCTTCCCAGACTGCTTTAATGATTTGAAATCACACATTTTTATCGTCGCTGTCATCAAGTTTACACGTGTGTAAATTTCAAATATGTATCTGTGCGCTGATATCTGCAGTTGTTTGCTGTAAAAGTGCCTGATAGTAGTGTTATAAGTTAGTAATCATGGGAAAATGATCTGACTCTCCACAGCTCTGCTTAGCACAGACAAGAGAGAATCTACCTCTCATTTAAGAGTCAGCCAAACTCCCATTTATGTAAATGTGGCTCAACTGACTCTCCTAACCGCAGTGAATTGTGTGGTCACTGAAATGAACAGAGCCATTTGTCTAAATAAGCACTGAGCTCTTTACCACAAATGAAGGCAGACCATTTGCTCATTTTCTCTTCCCAACTTGTCCAGTGTGGTTTTATTGATTTGAGGGCACTCTTTATAAAGCAGACAGGTTGTCTATAATGATAATGAATGCTTTGGAGGAAGGAAAGCATAATGAATGTGTCTGAGATCATCTCATCAAGATCTAATGCAGACTTGTCCACGGTTGCCATGATTAGTGAAATAAAAACCTGAGATTCATAATAGACTGGAGGACAAATGGATATAATCAGCTGTTTCTTTGTCCTGTCATTTTTAAGGCTGCTCATCTTTTAGTGCCCCCGTATGGACGATGAGGAGGATGATGTGTTTGAGCCAGACCCCCACTGCTGGCGCACCACATTCCGGGAGATAAAGTGTGAAGACCGGGGCACACAGACACCTGGTCCTGCCCTGGCACCATACAACGGCATGCTGCCCTGTGGAGTCGCGGAGGAGCCCAGACCACTCTTCTACGGTGAGGCTGATGACATACGGTATTTCAAAAGTGAAAAGGGAACAGTGCCTTGTGCGTGATAGCCAGTGTTATAAAACTGAAGCACGAAACTATAATGTGAGACTTACTGTGAGAAATGGGTAACAATGTTGCTGTACTGATCTCATCCCTGGCGCCTGATAGTCGTGATCACAGTGGCTTTTATGGTCTGCATGGAGTGTACCCAGCTGCTTTGCTATTCAAAAGGCGCCAGACTGGCATTGTGACTGAAAGGAAGTGACAGAAGTGCTTACCTGTGTAAGCAGCAACTGTACAGAGAACCATACACTGGACAATGATTATCAGTGACAGCAAAGTTACATTGGCGCCGTATACAAGTAATCATTCCAGAGTAGCTCCATGACAACTGACTGACCTCAAATCTGTGTCATGTGAGTTTGTTGTGGGTGAGTGATTTATGAAACTTTCTCTCTCGTTCGGCAGTACTCGGCTGCTCTTTGTATTGGTTGCATCATCACCATAGACATAATCTCAGTATAAAAAAAAAAACCCTGTCAGGTGTCATTGCTGTACTTACATTTTTATACTGAACACTTGTGGTGTTGACAAAAATAATAAGTCTCAGCCCTGACACTCAACAGGCAACGCAGGTTTTCGATTGCACTTCCCGGCACACTTTGAGCTTGTTGGCGATCAGGAAGCAAGGCACCAAGAAAGCGAAGGGGAGCAAAACAGGATGGAACAGCTTCCACGGCAGCAACCAGTGGCCCGCAGTGTGGAGGCCTGCATTGGCCAGAAACTCCAGCTGATAGGAGACCAGTTTCACCGGGAACACCTACAACTGGTGAGGAGCAATTATGCATCCTGCTGACTGTACAAACTCTTTGCCCTCTAGTTTGATGCCAGTAAACAAGTGCAACTGGGAATTATACCCCAAGCAGTAACAGAATCTCCCCTCAGTGCCCTTCATGCAGTCATGCATAAAGACAATCCTGATGTAGAAGTGCTACACATGCAGTATTCATCTGACAGTTTTCAAATTTGTCTAATAGTGACTGCTGCCAGGCAAACAGATTTCTTTCCTGTTATTTGGAAAGCCTCTAGAGAGGGCACTAAAGCTGAGCTGGTGAAATGAAGTGCAGTAAAACCAGGAGGATACACTATTATACAAATTAGTCCCTTTAATATTATACCCACAACCATATGAGAAAAACACAATAAACACTTCTTGGTTCTTTGCATTTATAACATATCAGTAGTAAAGAAATAGTCATGAATTTCCCACCTCAGTATTTATTATGCAGGAGGAAATTTAATTTGCTAAATGAGCCTCTTTAGAAACAAAATACTGCACATGAACCAATTTAAAGGTATTTCTTAGTTTTACAATGATTTCAAATTGCCAGAAGCTGTATGCTCAGGTAAATGAGATTGTTCTGATTATGGATTTCAGATTTAATCAGCCATAAGTGTTTTTGTCTTTTTATTTGCACAACTGCCATCAAAGTAGACGTTGTTGTTTGCGTGCGTGTTACAGGGGTGTACAGGGGTGTAAAGCAAAAATCTTAAAGTCCACACACAAACAACACCATCCACACTGTTTTTTGATCTGGCAAAGTTTTATGGCGGGGAAAAAGTTTGCTCTCTTTTATTGTGTTTGCTCCATATTTGTTTTGGGAGAGTCTGTGCACATGCAGAACTTACAGAGCCCAGTGTCGCCCCCCCCCCCCCCCTCTCTACCCTCAAGCCAAAGACATTGCTGAACCAGGACAGCCCTTCCCCCACCTCACCAACCACAGGCCCTCCCCTGCCTCCTCTTCCTGTTTATTTCTCTCTCTCTCTTTCTTTTTCTCTCTCTCTTTTCTCCTGTTTCCTCACTATGCCGTGGAGGCAAGTGGCATGGAGGATGCCTGGCCTCAAACAATACACTGTGGTCAGAGTGACACTGTCCACTGAAGTTTGTGTGTTGCTCGTGTTGTACAACCGCGACACAAAGTTGTTTTATTTGCTACAACATCAAAAATATACATAAACCCTCAGGAGAGTGCAAACGTGTCTTGCACAAGTGGCTTACAGTCTAACACATGTATTTATGCACACATGCACGTTTAAACACACATGCTGATACGTCCAGGAAAAAGCAGAAGTGGCGGGAGTGGGTAAACATGTTGTAACCCGAAGCTCAGCGCGTGAGCCCCGAGGGGGACAGCTGTGGTTGTAGGGAGTCTCCAGTCAGCCCCTTCCCTCGGCCACAGGAGACTACCAAATAAGAGGTCTAGGTGGGGGAGAGAGGTGGGGGGGGGGGTCCATAATGATGGTATAAGCTTGTCTATGAGGGAAGAGGTTTGGAAATGAACCTCAAATGATCAAGTAACAACCAACTTCAGTTGTCTTAAAACCTCCCTTTTGGGAAATGGGACCCTCCCTGCTTTGCACATAATATAATTTTTTTTTTTTTAGCATCACACTCTGAAGTGCGAGACAGTTTTTGACTTTCTCATGCGCTTATCAAGTTATTTATACCCCTGCGGCTCAGCATGACTCATGTATTGTGACACTGGAAAACGCAACGCAGACAACCAGACAGTCAGACAATCAGACAGGAGGGTTGCTGTGAAGTGTGTGGCAGGGATCTATTGACGCACAACGGAGGCAGGCCTGGGTCAGGGGATGAGGAAGTGGCTTGTGCTCTTTTTTTTTGTTGGTTGAGTAAACAGCAGAGAGGACAGTCAGAGTGAGAATGGCCCTGTGAGGTCATATCCTGAAACTACAAGTGACAGGACACAGACACACTGGTGTTGTGATGGAGAACGAGCAGTGAAGTGAATATTATGCCTGCATTATGAGGAGGAAGGGAACTTATAATGCTACTGTAACTTGAAAAAAGAGACCAGTATGACCACTATTGACACTCATCATTCAAGTGGAGCATAACTAAATTTTGTGCCAGTGTGTATGTTCAGCGTGTGCATAGCTGGAGGGATGTTTTTACAACCCAAACACTGATGTGTGGTTTTGGACGCTTGATTCTGCTGAATCCTCTGTAATTGCTATTTCTAGTTCTGGTTGCGTAATTAATTGTATTACGTGCGTGTATACATGCTCATGCATGAATACATCCATACTTGTTTTTCTACTTTTTGCTGCCTCTCCCCTCTCACTATCACGCAGTCTGGCAGTACAAAAAACTCTCACTCCATACTAGTGGCAATGTTAGTTCTCATTCCTGTCCACTCCTATCAGGAGGTGATTGCAGTCATTCAGTGCAGACACTTGTCCCTGAGCCATCCAAGTGCCTTTGCCCTTGATGGAGTTGTGAGCGATGTGGCTGTGAGTGTCCTGCATGGGAGCCGGCAGCCCCCTGGCGAAAGGAGGGATTAGGTAGCGAAGGAGTGCTGGTGGATGCTGACAGATAAATTGCTCCTCAGTCAGAGAGGGCCGGAGGGGACGCCGAGGTCCCCAGAGGATGGCTGACATTAGCCGTCCCGCCATTTGAGACACGGCAGTAATGACAGTCACAATGGCAGGAAGACGGCTCCAGCCTGCACAGGGCAAGGAGCAGAGTTAGGTTTCATCCCCATGTTTTTTTAAGAGAGACGACTCCCGGTGCTTTCGATAGGAGGTGTTGAAAGCAAGGTTTGAATATCGCCTCTGTGTGCGTGTGTGTCTGCATGCACACAGTGTTTGTGGCTTTATCTCCTCACTGTTATAGTGAAGGCATGGCACTCTCTCCTTTCAGCACTTGTAGAGGGGGGATGGAGATAAAATAAAAACACATGAAGCTGGCTTTGGATATTTACTTTATATTCACTGTTGTGTGATGATTGTTAACGGTGATGTCCGTCTGTTCTGCTCTGTATCATGTAAAACCACTGGTCTTTGTTTGTATTTGTCCGTGGCTCCTTCTCTCCTCCCTGATGTGACTAATCCAGAGGTTCATGCTGTTGAGGCTGTCCTGTTTGCTCAAGCGATAAGGCAGTGCTTCTGAGCAGCTGGCTGGACAGACAGGCCACATGGGACACAGATAAAGCACGTCAGGCTGGTGTCAGAGTGACGACACAGAGCATCTGGCTAGACTCTGCCACTCTGTCGCTGGCTAAATTTAGAGCCTGAGCCTCAATTTGACAGTTGGTGGCGTGACTCATGACTAAGTTGCGACAGGCCTGTGCACACCTCTTTTTCTCATTCTCGCTCTCTCTTTCTCTCTGTTTGTCTTTCAGCTTGGTAGAGCAGAGGGCAAAAGGTCACCGTCACAGGAACATTCTGTTTCTGTTTATAAAGATTAATTGCTTCTCATGTAGCTTGTAGTTAATACACAAGCTTTGCAGCGTGATAAATCCCTCAGTTGACTCATTTTACCCCTGCAGCTTTAACTATCTAATGCTGAAACTCTAAGCACCATTAAGTATTCCACATATTGACATACAATATACATATAATCGCACATATGCAGTCATTCGGTCTTCCTCGTCTTTGAGTTGTTAAAAGACTGAAAGCATGCCAAGTCAAGCCATGCTGGCTGCCAGCTCATCCACTCTGTGCTGCATATAAATATTGTCAATGTTTATATGAAGCACACATTATGTTATTATTATGTCCTTGGCAAAATAACCCCAGGCACAATTTAGATATATCATACAACTGAGAACTGGTTTTGATAATTTTTTTTTTTCTCTTTTGAACAATAAACAAGTAAGCGAGTAGTAAGTAAGATACACATATGCTGGTTTGAATCTTGCAAAGCTTATGCAACACATTGCAATGTTCACCGCAAACTGATAAGAGTATAGAAGCCCTGAGGCTTATCACAGTGGCAGTTCTTTGCTGGTAACTAGGTCAATGTTTGGACACCACCTTAACAGTCATGTAAATATGGCATATCTAATCTCCGCCTTTAGATATTTTGGCCTTCATAAACAGTAGTCTAATGTTCAAGAAAAGGCAGCACACTTTAGTGCATTGTCATGAAAAAGTAATCTCAAGTCTCCTTCAGTTTACAGCCTTTGTTTGCTGAAAATAGCCGTAGCATTATCAGGCGTGGTGGAGCCTGTCTTTCGTCTGCAGATGAGCTGTTGGACTACTGTACCTCTCTCTCGTGCAGATACGTGTTTTCAAGAGGCTCCCTGCCTCTCATCAAGCGCTCCCTAATCCCATTTGGTGCAATTATCTTATCTCAGCTTCTCAATGGCAGAGATAGCATTATCCCTCCTAATCGCACACAATCCAATTGGCTCGCAAACCTGAGAGAGTCTCCTCCTGAGCCTACTCGCTGCTGGTCTCTGCCAGAAAGATTAGAAAATGTGTGGCCATATGATGAATGTGTTTATGGCATGGAATGTCTGTTAGGAAGGCAGGATTGTGTAGGGATCCCGCACACAAAGGTTGGCCTCTCTAATAAGTATTGTTGGGGACAGGAGCAGACTGTTGTGAAAATATCAGCATTGTTCCGGTGTCTGGTTTTGTCTTCTCAGTTGACCTTTTTCACCGTGCTCTCTGTCAGTCAGCACACATCACAGCCCAACATGAAAACACAAACTAGTGACTAGTGACAGTTTCACCAGTGTCAGAAAAGTGCGCTAACTTGCCTATGTTTCATCTTTATTTGTTGTTTCAGTATCATCGAAACCAAAGGAACCAGGGGCCGCTGTGGTGGCGCCTGGGCGCAGCTCTGCTCAGCCTTCTGTTTGACAGGGGGTTCATTGCTGGAGGAGGTGGAGCGGGACGGAGGTGAGGAGTATCTTCAACCTCACATCCCTTTTCTTCATCTCTCTGAGGAACTGGACTCCTAATGGCACTGTCAAATCTAACACGGGTCTGTTTTTGGGGGGAAAAAGAAAGGAGACATAAAGTCACCGCGGGACGGAGACAACCAACTTTTATACAAGGTCGTGTGTTTTTTTCTTCTCAAGAAGATGCCATGATGCTCCGAGATTCCTCTACAGGACAATGTTCATATTTTGGTATACGTGTGGTGTAGTAGTTTTGTACAGTACATTGTTCTTGTTAAATTTTTTGCACTTCAACATGTATCCATCTTTAATGACCTCCACAGACCCTGGGAATGCCTTATTCAATGTATTCTGCCAGAACGAGTATTGAGCAATTTTGACAGGCAAGATGAGATGGTTAGGAAATGAAAAGAAGTGCGGCGCGAGGTTTTCTTTTCTGAAGTTTCCCAGGTGACCAGATGAGTCGATTTACTAATTTCCAAAGAGGCAACTTCTCAGAACAAAGCGTTTTGCACCTCACCTCAATGAAACATTTATTTCTTCTTATTTTCTTTATTTTGCTTTCCAATTTTGTTTTCTTACTTCTCCATTTTCTTCGGTATGGTAAATAAGTTTGAACTTAATCCCTCACTATCATTCAAAACATTGGGAACAAAGTAAAGTCTCTGCACACCTTGACCTGTAATCTAAATATCTAAATATGTTTTAAGGTCAGCCTGTCTTCAGTCATGTGCTACATGTCAACTAGTTTTGATGACTCAGGAGGTATCAGGGTGGAGCAGTACTGAACATCAGTGACTGGTCAAACAAGCCTGGTGACTGTCAGCAAACCTGAGTACAACAGCATTTAATGAGATTGCAAGAAAGCAATGGTTGATACTAATAGCAATATTAGGAACTGGGAAAACAACACTTAAAAAAACTGTTAGCTGTAATTAATAGGTATTATGTTAACTGACAAAACCATAGTATTAAACAACCTAACAGTGGGAAAGGTGTTATTAGCAGTGGAATAAGTAAATCAATATCTTGAATCAATATTTTATATACCTAAGCATTAGAAAAGATACATTGACTGACATATTATACATATATATACTGTATGTAAGACTTATTATATATCTCACTTTGTGTGTAGCAGCTTAGACTGTATTAAGATTGTTGTTTATCCTGTAGTGATTGGATGTTTTGGGAGTGTTGGAGTGATCTAATGCCTATAAATTACTTAACATAGCTACTGGTTGGCTGGTCGTTGTCTGAGATGTGGCACACTGAAGAAGGGCTGAAGAACATGAAAAGATATTTAGATGAATATAATGTTATGCAGAGTTTCGTATGCATTTGGGAGGTCTAGCACCAGTGCACTAAATTAGTAAAGCACACTGTTTGTTATACAGAGCAAAGCACCCTTTACCTAACAAAACTATTTGGTCTACCGTAATGATTTTAGTTTTAGGTTTTATTGAGAACATCAAATTCTCTTACTTCAGTTTAAATTTGTTCCCAAATTCATCCTCAAATTGGAGTTATTCCTGTGTTTTAGATGTGTTTGTTTCATGTGATTGTTTTCAGACCTCCATGCCCTTGAAGTGGAACTGTGGATCCACTGTTATTGCACTAAACGTACACCCTTCAAGAGTTCAGATTGTTACCACGCTAACCTCTGTCTTGTATGAAGGTTTTCAGTTATGACTTGTTTTCTTGCCACAACATTTCTCTCTTATGTCGAAGACAAATAATCAATGTTAAGACCTGACTGAACGCAGTCTGGAATCTGGATTGGATTTGGGTTCTGGAAATTACAAGTACCAGTGTTTCAGGCTAAAGTAGAGTTACACGTGCCTCCAATGAAAGGTTTCTGTCCTGGTTTGTCTCTCACAGCCTGTGTGTGTGTGTGTGTGTGTGTGTGTGTTCTGAACACCAAACAATACTGCATAATCAATCTGTGAAACAGATCTTCTCAGGCTACTTTTATGGGGGTTTCCACCATTTAATATTCTGTTGGGTGGTCTTGTGTTGTCTTTGGTGCTCGGATCCAGATTTGGGACATTTTTAGTAGATATAACTACCACTGGCTCAGCAGACAAAAAAAAAACAAAAGTGAAAATGACTGTAATTATTGTTGAAATATGAATATGTTTAAAGACACTGTTGAAGATGCTGTTTGTTATATTCTCCATTGCTGAACCCAGGCCAACTTTTGGACCCAAGGAGCAGTACATATCAGGGGTCTGTAATTACTTGCTCCTTACAATGTGTCAAGTTTATCACTGCATAATTAGGGTTTCCTCTCATTTTCTTAAAGATGTCTCAGGGACGGACTGTGTGGGCTACTGGTAACCTTGAGAATCTGTTACATGGTTAGAAGAAGAGCAGTGTTTTCACCCATTTATTTATGTTAAAAACCTCCCGAGGTATTGTCAAGTCTCTTAAAGGTACAGTGTGTAAGATTTGGGGCCTATTTTGCCTATTTTCAGAATTAGGCAAACATGGAATATAATATTCATAACTATGTTTTGATGCATGTATAATCACCTGAGAATAAGAATCTTTTTATGTTTGTTACTTAAAAAATATCCTTTTATATCTACAGTGGGAGAGGGTCCCCTTTCATGGAGGCCGCCATGTTGAAACACCTTATTTATACAGTAGTCCAGAACAGACAAACTAAATACTGACTCTAAACAGGGTCCTTAAAGTGTTGTTTCTCCTTTACATTAGGAAGGTGAGGATGATGTGAGGAGATTACAATGCAGTGATTGGACCACTAAATGCAACTAAATTCTACACACTGTACCTTTAACTTTCATTTCAGTTTAAAGAAAAAAATCCTCTTGGCCAATTTCTCAGCACACACATAAAGGTACAGTTTGACTGAGGAGTCTGAGGCTGACTTGCTGACTGTGGTGGTGACGGGGGCTACTGAGCATGTAGTAGTAGGCGTGTGAGGTGCACTGAATGTGGTTGTGGTTATAGTTTCCTGCGGATCCTGAACGCTGAGCCAGTCCCTGTAGTGCCCTGTCTCACCATTGGCTCTTGGCGTCCTCTTTGTGCTGCTCCTTTATTACATGGGTATTGTTCATTGGTTCACTTTTCTTTGTAATTTATTTTTTGCTGTCTTATTTATTTTTGTACATTTGCCCATTTCTACTGTATACACTTGTGTGTGCAATTACTTCTTATTTTCCTTTTTTTTGGTTTTGGTCTGAGACTTGTATATTCTTCACTTGTTTAACTCAGCAGGTTGGTTTGCTTCATGTGATACGCAACCGAAATTCTACCTTTTTAGTATCACTCAGCTGCTGTAGGCTGTAAGAAATGTGTAGTTTGGTCCTTTATGAAGAACAACATCGATGGTCAGTTTGAATTCATGTTGGTTGCAATGGATTTCAATGGTGACATCATCCATATATCCAAAATGTAACTGTGTGGAGCTTATCGAGCATACATATAGACACCGAAGAAGTGGATTCATCATTTTGCAAACTGGAAAACATTATAACCACCATGAATTCACGTTGACCACAACTACTGTTTTCATTAAGAAGAAAGCTACAAACAACACCTTCCAAGCCTGCGTGTGTTTGATACTCAAAAAATAGATTTTTGGGGGTGAGTATTTCAAATGGTTGCGATTTACCAGGGATGGGCCCAACCAATTCAGACCTTTTTCATTATCTTTCACGAGTCATCATGGGTATATTCACAATCTGCAGTTTAGAAAAGCAGCAGCTTCGATACAGTTTAACCTTTCAACAGGATATGACCTTTCCTTTATAATTAATGAGTCATCACCCATCCCACCCGTTACTAAAAATACATACAGAGAGAAATTAGAAATGCTTCAAAACACACAGAAGAAGGTTGTCTTCATATTCTTCTCAAGTCACAGGGCGTTTATGTGTTCAATTCTTTAATCTTAAACATTGTGTTGTAATCAATATGCACTGGAAAGTACTTTGTTTCTGTAGATCCCATGGGTCCCTTATCTGTTGTGTGTTAATGTATAGTATATACTCTGAATTGTTCTCTCAGGCTAATCTTGCCATGTGTCAGACGTATATCTGTGCATTGACTAAGTAGGCTCGGATCGATGGCCTGTTTTGATTTATTGGAAAGGGAAACAAGCCACCATGGTGCCCTGTATAATTTTTTTAGATCGAGGTTCCCAAGCTGCACTCATACCATTATATGTGAGTGTGGAGAATCCCTAGAGTGGGACGTGTATTTTATGGAAACCGTCAGTGTCTTGAATTTTGTAGTCCACTTTATATAAATTTGAAGTTTTTGAGGAAGGTTTTGATTTTGATTGTTTTTGGGGTTGTTTTTACATTTCTTCTTCATGGTCTTTCTTAACTTTTTGAAATGTATTTTCTTAAGAAAAAGGGTCTGCTTTTATAAGGACAGTTCATGCTTGTAAAATGTAAAATAATTTTTAATGCGAGTGGGGTCCTTTCGAAGTCCATGAGATCAAGGGCATTTTTTAAAATAGAAAAATGAACTTGCAACATTCCTTGCACATCTCATCATGGTGTATAAACAAAACCAAGCAAACCAAAATAGTTAATGGTTGTGGTTTATTTGGCTCATGAGTTCATAGCTATGAAATATTTGCCCTTCTTTACAGAACACATAAAGTGTACATTTGTAAAACCCTGGAATATGCCTTTAACTGCTCAGTTTCAACGAAGTCTTGATTATCACACACTCTCTGTTATACCAAGAAATGAGACCCAGCGAAAATGTAGCATTTTTGTAAACATTGACTGTGTGTTTTCGAGACTCTACTGTGCACTCATTTTTGTGTTTATATATATTTTTTGGTTGTTGATATAATATGGAAGTAAAGACAATTTGTTATGTAGTGCAATATGCTGTACATATGGAGCTTTGCTCTACAAATCTTTTTTCTGGATTTCTTGTTGTTTATTGGTACTTTTTTTTTCAATAAAATTTTATTGAAGGTGTCAAGTTGAGTCAAGTTAATGTTGGGATGACAGTATTGCATTACAGCAGCTCGGTTGGCTCCACAGGAACACATACTACCATAGTACACAAACCAGTTTTAATTAATGTGTAAGAAAAACAGGAGAAGCTGTGTGAAAATTCAGAGACATACTACTCAACTGGTGGCAGTAGGTGCATCGGATGAGGAATAAAAGAAATAAAGCTCTAGTTGTAGGTTTAGTCTGATCTTTCACAACTGAATCTGACAAAAGAAAAAGCAGAACAATAATTAATTCCCCCCTTTGCTCTGTTCCCACTCCTTTGAGCACAAGCTTTTATTTTAAGGAGTTCTATTGTAAAAGTAAGCCACTGATGGATTAGCCAAGTGTCTGAAGCTAGCCAGGCATTTGAAGCTGGCCAGGCGTTTGGCAGAGACCATGTCCATCACTTCCCTCCTGCTGTTAGGTCATTAATTTAGTGGGAGCAACGGGGCTTCCAGCTCTCTCTAATAACTGTTGTCTGCACTCTACACACACAAGCAAGTGTTGCATGACAGCTGAATGAGCCCTGTATGGAGAAAATGAGAGGAGTTACCTCACACTGCATTACTGTCACTTTCTAAAAGGTTAAGGCCAATGCTGCTGAGCCTGCAGATTAGTTACACTGCAGCGTAGATGCCCTGGAGACATGGGAGTGATTGATTACTCTTGACACATATAAACATGAAAGTTTAGTGTGTATTGCTGATCTGTGTGCTGTTTAAAAGTGTATTCTTCTCCAAGTCTCAATTGCATGGAAGAAGTTTCTTAATATCTGTCCCGTATGAACATTTATGTGCTTTTCTAACACCATGCTTACAATCACACCCAGGATTTTGTTTCTCTTTTATTCAACACGCCAGACAACTTACAGTCATCTCCCTCAGGGCTGACGCGTGGCACGTCTATTGTCACACATGCCAAGTACGGTTTCATGCTTCACAACACCTGACTCACCTGTTTGGGCACTTTCAGAAAACAAAAAAAAAAAAAACTCCCTCGTCTATGGCCCCCCGACACAAACGCATGCACACAATGACGTGCGTCAGAGGATGTGGTTGAAGTAGAACAACAGCTTCTACCCAAGTCACGGTTGGTTTCACATACACAACAGTTCAGCGTTACCCTCCTAATCCTATATCTTAGGTGTAAGTGTAGGAATTTAAAGCCTTAATAGGAGCTTATTTTGAGTGCTATTTATACAACTGTCAAAACATATAAAGATCATGTGACTAGAGACCGTAGTGTCATCTCTGTAGAGGGGATTGCTTGCTTTTTTTTTTAGATATTATCCTTAATTTTAATCCGAGTAAGGCAGCAGTCTGCCAAGTATGTCCCCTGCCTCCTTTGCTGTTTACCTCGGCTTCATGGCTCCTTCGGTCCTCTCCTCTAGGCTCAGCACTTTAATGGGGAGAGCATTGGCTTTCCCTGGCCCAAACAATGGCTCCTCTGTTCCCCTGTCCTGGCCGCCAGCTGAAAGAGACACCCATTAGAGAAGCGTCTATCTCTGGGGTCAGGCCCAAGGGTCACACACAAGTACGGCTCTTGTTTATGTCTGCAAAGCCAATCAAAACACAGCAGCCTACGTCGTTAACTCCTACTTGCCTGGCTCTCTGGCAGACTGAAGAGGAGTTTCTGCTAAAGTTCAAGTCACAGAGTGCAACAAATTCAACCACGGCTTCAGCTAAAGTGGTGCATCGTGTCACTAAGTGAATAAAGTGGCTACATAAGAGAGAATAACAGCAAATTAGCGTTGACAGGTACCTCAGCACCTGAGACCTCTTCACACAAGCATTTACTAAATCATCACCTGTGAGCTCACCCTTTTCATTGAGCTGTAATTTAATGTGCGAATGGTTTGAGGAAAGAACCTAAAGTTGATTTTAATGAGTCTGAAATTACATTAATGAGTTTACGACTCCATTAATTAGCGTGCAGCAAAATGGGAAAGGGCTGTAGAAAAAGTTACAACTAAATGAATTGTTTTTAGCTTCTGTTACATAAGTGAGGAAGCAATTGTTTATCACATCTCAGGATACAACATAGTGATGTCAGAGGAGACAAGAAACTTCACGGATTTCCATGAAATTTTGTACATTCACGATCCCCCCTGAAAGATCCTGCTGATTTTTCCTCTAGTGCCACAAGCAGATTGTTTTTTAGTGAATGTCATGCATGCAGACATTTTAGTCTTGTTGGTTTGATGATGATTAATGTTCTTTGCACGCATGTTTGAGCTTTAAGGTTTATCACTAAGGTAAACAGCGAAGATGATATCTGCCACTTCTGAACCACCAGCACCACAGCCTCTCCTACCACCCACCTCCCCAACTCTCCCCACTCCAAACACACATCTAACCCTCCTCTGTCAATACTGATAGGACCAAAACAAAGCAGGAACAGCTCTACTTTGGATTAAATTAAATGCTTTAGGCAGTTTGTTGTGTACTTGAATCCATCATGTCATGAAAAATTCAGCCTCAGTGACTTAACAGTGCATTTGGGAAATGTTAGAAATCTGTAAATACTTGAGTAGAAAACGTTTGACACCAAATGTAATTCCTGCTAGTCAAGGCAAAGGAACGTCACTGCTTCAGCCGTAGAAATGTTTGAACACTTTCCATTCTTCTTTTTCCAGTCTTTGCGCACATCTGGTGCTCAGGCGGGCAGTTGTCATGGGAATAAGCAGCTAAGCCAACAGTGTTACATGTCGCTATGCAGGGGGAGGAAGGCCTGATCGGGGTTCAGCTGGGCATGCCGTGGGCTCAGCAACTCAGCAACCATACCCAAACCCCCCCTCCTCCCACCCTTCCCTGTGCTGCGACTGAACACAGCTGACCTCCTCTGGCAAAGACCCCAACCCCCCACCTCCTCCAGCCTGCTTTACTCTGCTCAGCCACCCTATCACAGCTGGGAGGAGAGTGCGCAGAAATTGATCTGTTAACACTTGGTAGCTGATAATCAAATAAACAGTCCTGGTTTCTGCCATTGCAACTGGGTCATTCTCTCACTTTTTCAAACTCCCCGCTTTTACCAGTTTCTAACTTCTCCTTTAATCTGCCGGGCTCGACCAGCTCTTTACTTTCTCTGTTAAAAGAGAGGTTGGGCAATCACTGCACAGCACTGTGAGTTCCCTTTGTTTACCAAGAGCAACCCAGCAGAGCGCAGTGCTTTGTTGAGCAGCAGTCACTCCCGGCCTCACAGCTGTGACACACACACAATCTCACACACACACACACACACACACACACACACACACACACACACACACACACACACACACACACATGCATGCACAGAACTGAAATCTCTGACTCACAAACACTAGCAGTATCCTGTGGTCAAGGGGAGGGATTTAAATGCTCAGAGCACAGCACATGAACCTGCTGAACTTGTCCTCTCTGTCTTTTGCTGGCTATTGTTCTCCCCTCTACATTTTCCAACTTTATCAAAATCTTCATACTTGTCCACTACCATTTGGACCCAATTAAAAGATACACCCTGTAAGCCTGCACGCAGCGGGCAGCTGTCTCTCCCCACGTGTGAAAATCCATGCACTTGGCATGTAGCTGAGAAAGACACAAGGCCAGCCTAATTATGATGGGGGTGTCACTCAATCGACAGTACATAAACAAGCGAGGTCATTGTTGGGAACTAATTGGCAGGAAAAAGGTTCCTGTAGCTAGATAAAAATAAGCAGTCACTGTGGTTTCCTGAGGACACACGAGGAGCCCTGCGCACTGGCACGGCCTGTGGTGTGCAGTAATGAGAGAAGAGCTCGCCTGATGCCCAGTTTCCAGACGCACTGTCTTCACAAGCAGGCAGCACGCATAAAGGGCTGGATAAAGCCTCCAAGCTACAGAACCGGGCCAGTTCAGTGGGTGCGTTTTTTTTTTTGTTTTTTTGTTTTTTTTACCCAGCAGGTTGGCAGAGCGCCACAGACGTCAGGCAGGCAGCCTGTCTTGTTAGTACACCTCACCTTGATAACAGGAGTGTAGGGAGAGGGATGAGGCCGAGGAAGAAAAACAACCAGCGCACCAGGGGTGGGGCTCTGGGGCAATTGTGTGTGTGTGTGTGTGTGTGTGTGTGTGTGTGTGTGTGTGTATGTGTGTGTGTTTGTAGGTTTCAGTGCGTGTGTCAGATCACGCAATGGACCTCCTCCAAACAGTAACAACTGCAAAAACATTGGGTAGAGTGTTAAACTCAGAGCAGTTTTCCGAGCTCATGTTTCACAACAGAGCACCAGGCACTCCCTCCCTCTCTTTCTCCTTTTCTTTCTCTCTCAGACTTTTTTTTTTTTTTCACTCCGGCCTCCCATCCCCCACGTCCATGGTTCTCCTTCATTTTTTTTCTCGCTCATTGGCTCTGTTTTCCTGCACTCCCTCACTATCTGTATGTTTATCACATACACATACACGTACACACAACCCCCTAACCGCACCTCCAGCCTTACATACATGCCCCCCCTCCTCTCTCTCTCTCTTGCTGGCTGTTGTTGCTGACTGACAGTACTGATTTACTCCAGGTTTGGCGGGCTGCCAGGCTCATCTCAAACAATTGCATGAGCTACAGGGCCGGCTGGTGGAGCCAAGTTTGGATGGCAATAAACAAAGTCGTATATTGGCTCTTCTTCTCTCCTCTCCTCCCAGTCCAACCCCAATCTTTGAGATCACTACAAAACTTTAAGAGCATTATTATTTCAATTTTATTGTTACCAAATGTTTTTTTAGTCCCTGGGAGAACCCTTACAGAGATTAAATATAGTTGCGCATTATCCAAATAGCCCATACATGTAAGCAAACTGTTGCTATGACATTACATTCTCTGTCCACTCCACTTTCCCCTGTTTTTAATTGTCCCTCAGAGAGGACAGTCCAGACGTTGACCAAGCAGTCAGCCTCGTCTCTTCACACATTATCATCTCAGCACCAACCACCTCCAGCCAACTGCTACTATCCCAGCACGTTGATTGGCTAATCCGATTGCCCAGAGGACTGTGGGTAAACTCTTGAACCCATACTTCTCAAAAAGGAGTGCCACCTGGGACTGAATCTCAGAGAACGAAACACACTCCAATCGTCTCGTTTCTGGCTGCTCATCATTAACCTGTGGTCACCTCCATCCTACCATGGGAGGACATGAAAACCCAGTTTAAGACAAACAAAACAACAGATACACAGAATCTCACTAATAACTTTGGGGAAATGGGACGGTGGATGTTTTGTGTAGGGATTATTATAATATCTGTAGCTGTAATTATATTCCTGTTTTCAAAACAGCTAACTTTTTTGTATCTGGTGTTTTGGCACAATGGCTCCATTAAAAAACAGTGATTTTGACAGGCGGTCCCAGCAGAACTGCATCAGGGGACTGCAGTAAAGCAAAAACAAGACAAGCCATTCCAATGAACAGATTTGCTCATAAATAATTCCCTTCCAAGACAGTTGAATGAATTTCAAATGCAGACAGAGATGAGGGTGGGCTGGAAAACAAAGTAACTGCATAATGTGCAGTCGTGTGCAACATTTGTCTTTGACAAGTCCAGCCCAACAGTTAAACTGATTTAAACTTCAGCGGTGATGATAAAAATAGCTCACCGCTTCTATTCTAATGCTGTTTGTTGTGCTAAAGTTCACCTACAAATTCTATTATGGCCTTAAGGGTTGACCTTAATTCCTTGGTATTTCACTCTGTACTCCATGTAGAGCTGTAAACCACTGCATGCTGACTATATGCGATGTGTTTGAGTTGACCTTGTGACGTTTATGTCTACTCCTATTACAGATAATCGTGTTTTGCAGCAGTGACCTTCCTGTTCAGAAAAAAAAAAACGTTTTTTGGTCTTAATCTGTTCCCCGAACCTGACACCACACGTGAACTAAAACGCTTCAACAACCGCACTATCATCCACAGAAGTTGATGTGAAACTCCTGTGACGAGCATGCGAAAGTATCACCGTGGCATTGTGCTTACAAAATATGTGACACCTTGCAGACAGTACAAGCAGCTCTGCAGACTTGTGAGGGGTGTAAGGGTTTCATGTGACTGTGTGCTGTGTTGTGGTGTGGTGAGGTGTGGTGAGGATGGGCCCTGCCTACCGAACGGCTGTGACGCCAAAGAGAGACGGTGGTGAGCCTTGTGGTTGCAGCAGACGGAGTGCGGCCGCTGAAATTCACCACACCGGGCAAGAGCAGGCAGGGGCCCTCAACTGTAGCCTGACCACTCCGAAAGCCACCAGCACACTATGTTATTACATCTTATTGAGCATTATAACATGGCTGATCATTTGGGTTTGACATGCATGGAGCTGCCAGCTTGTCACAATTGTAGTGTAGAGATGTCTGCAAACCACAACTCCCCTCCTATCTCACTGGAAAATGTTTATATAAACCCCGGTTGTTTTGCAGATGAGAATGCCTCCTGATACTGTTTTCAAAGTTTTCCTGGGGAAAACAGCAAGCAAGCATGATCTGGCTCAAAGTAGATAACACAGATGTAAATAACTCCTCATGTCCAACTTCAGTGATAACAAGAGGCCTAATACCATTGTTTTGGCACACCCTGACCTACGACAGTTGTCTCCGCTTGACAAGATCACAGCTGGTCTGATAAATGCACAGAAGTTGGCTTGTACTTGAACACAGAAAGAGTTCTCTATCATCTCCCTTGTCGTTATCTTACCTCCAACATGTCCCCTAATGGGTTTACACTGAAAATCAAGCGGATTAACACAGCATTAGGCTTAATAAATCCAGTCATGGGCATGATAAAGATGAAGCTGGGGAATATAAGCTGTAGCCTGTTCCTCCCTGCTGGGCACTAACATGGAAGCACTGTTATAATCTGGATACCGGTGGAGGGATTTCAAGCTAGGAAAAGTGACATCAGCTCCATCAGCTCCGCTGGTAAAGGTGAAAAACAGATGCAATTGTGGTGAATATATCAAGCAACAGAGCGTTTGTAATGAAATGCAAGGATGGTGCAATGGAATACAGAGGTCTGGGGAACAATACAAGCAATGATTCAAAGTATGAATGCTAAACTCTTACTTTTAGCAACTAACTTGGTAAGTATGTAGCTGTGTCCAACTATGACAATGTGGAGCCACAGTTGGTCTCATTTAGGCTGGTTGCCTAATTCAATACAGTGACACACTGTCACACTGTATCATTTAGCGGGCCGGTCTCAGACGACTCATTCAAACACGTTACTCCCTCGAAAACAGATTTTTTGTAAAGGCCGTTCCACCTCAGTAAATAGAGGGCACCAAGGGATGAATGGTGACTGCTCTCATGGGCCCCCAGACAATACTGACTCCTACAATGCCTTTAGCTGGCACACAGATTTCAGTAATTAGACTGTGACTGTTGCTGGCAGGGGGCCAGGGTCAGAGCCAGAGGAAGGGGGTAAAGGCACTATTCCCTTACATACACAAACACACACACACACATGCACTAAATGCCCAAAGTTTTCCCCTCCTGCTGTCATGCCATGTTTGCCCCTATAGGCTACAATCCTTCAACCCCCCCTCCCTCTATTCTCTTGTGTCGTGTTTTTATGGGTCTGAGTCAGGGTCCCGGGGTTTGTTGGGTTTCTTTTACCGCTGGGTAGTTTGGGCTTTTTAGGGGGGAGGGGTAATTACAATGGTGGGGAAAACAAACAGAGGATGGAGCGAAATGGGACTTGGCCTGCGGTCACATGGGAGCTATTTATTCATTATTGGTCCAATGGTAACCTTTGTTTTCTTTGCTTTAGGATGTTGAGATGGGGAGGTGCAGACAACAAATATACTGTGGATCGGTAAATCTGCTGATTCATTAGTGGGCAATGAAAAAAGTGGAGTCTCCTTGTCTCATGATAACATAAAGTATTACCATGCAGTTCTGGGCTTGTTATCTCAATTTCTAAAAACAGATCAGTGTGCTGCAGTAGTGGAGTTGAACAGGCGTCTGTAAAGCACTGCTGCTGCTGGCTTAATTTTGTCTCTCCCCTCCTTTTTCTTCTCTCTCTTTCTCTCAGACTACCTCCATGAACTCAGGCTGAACCGCCCCGTACTGCCGAGGTTTTATGATCTACGTATCATGGTCAGTCACCCCAAACCAGCACTGGTTGGCAGAGTGGCGTCGAGTGGTTAGCAACACAAGACAAACTATCCAGATACGATCTTGAACTCTTGAACTTATCGCAAATATACAGCGAGAGAGCGGGCAATCAGTCTCACTCCGTCTCTTTAAATCTGTCTCTCTGTCTCTCTTTCTCTCTATCACTCTTTTTGTCTTTCAGGCTCATGGCAATTAAACTTGGCAATGAATTTCCTTGTACAGCCAAAAAGATTCCAGGAACCTGTATGTCTGTGTTGTTACAGTGATGTTTCGTTGCAAACAATCACCTCTCATGATGGTTGTTTTTTTATGAGTTTGAACACTGAGAGTCTGGACATCATCTTACCTACTTCAGCCTAGCGTAGCTCCAAGTTTTCCCCAGGGGGATTGCAGGGAGGTGGGGGAAGGGAAGTTGGCAATCCTCTGCTCTCACGCACCCTCTAGATTAAAACATTAGAAATCACAAGTGAGGAACAAGACAGAAATACCCTCAGTGCCTACAGCCCCTCCTCCACCCTCAGTGACCCCAGGGTCATCTGCTTGGCAGTGACCTTTGCCGAAACCCATGACTCCACTCACAGGGATCAAGCTGTCGTATCAGTAGTTACACATCGATGACTGCAGCTTGTGCAGAAGAATATGAATAAGGAAAAGACAGCTATTAATCAAAAAGGAAATTAAGTTATCAGGGAACACTGCAAGCATAGAGCAAGTTCAATTTGAAGTTGAACAATAATTCATCTTTTGAAAACCGACTTCTGGCTTTCTTTAAAAATATGACCTCAAACAAAATTGTGATTGTGCAGAAGTTGTTTTTTTTTTGTATTTTATCTTATCCACATGACAGGGCATGTAAAAATCAGATTATAGTGGATTTCTAGCAGTTTGCTGTATCTCACTCAGTCTCTGGGTAAACAGGCAACCATGAACTAATTGCTGAGTGTATTTAATGTGCTAGAGAGAGTTATCACATGTCATCACATTATCTCTTCCTCCGATCTCTCTTCCCTATTTCTCTCACAGCAGATCATTTAACTCGCTTATTTGCCTTGGCAGAGCAATCCAAGTTGATGTTTGCGGCACAGGCCCTCATGTGGCAATGTTTACCAATGGCTGTATTAATTCAGTGTCATGCTGCAGCATTTGAATAATGAAAGCTGCACCAGCTGGGCCTCTGAGAGCAAGAAACAAGAGACCTTGTCTCCCTTTTTCTCTGACTCTCTCTTTCTGTTTTTGTCCTCTCAACAACTTCTCTCACGTGGTTCTCACACCCCGAAACCTCATGCTTTCAATCACGCCCATGAGGTTTTAGTATGTTACAATGGCTTGCACCAATTCCCTGGAGTTCCACAGAGCCAAGTCATGCTGATGTGGGACAAGGAGGTTTGTGTTTGAATTAATGCGATAATCAGCACAGAGAATGCACATTATTTTTATGTTGTACAGTATGCACCCTGTGACCTTGCCAGTGTTTACAAACAGAGCTATGTATGTATGGGCATTAAAATGCATATTTGCTATAATGTGTCTAACTTTTGATGTATGGTTCATAAGCACACAGATTTGTTCACATGGACACATGGATGACTTTATCTACAACTCTGTTTATTGGGAGTGCATGACTGTTTGGCAAAGTGTTGATGCCTGAGGGCTGAACTTCTAAGAATTATCAATAAAGGGTTAATGACTTGACCTTTGGCAACTCTCTGGGTAAATCATGCTTGTAAATCCCCCTCAAAGAGTGGCACTTCATCTGCGCAGCTTAGATTCGTCCCCCTTCCCTCATTAACTTTCAGTCAACCTCCAACTAACATCTATCAGACACCCCCCCCGGTCTGCCTCTTTATCAGCTCTAGTGCTACAAACACCTTTACACTGGTTGGTCCATAAGTCGACCTCAATTCCTCAGTGCCTGAAGGCCTGTGAGAATGTGTCAACCAGAGTTTAGTCGCACGCTTAAGCTGTGATGATGGTTTACTTATCAAAGCAAGAAGGCAGCATTAAACGGCTACTGGAGGAATTCATCTTTGTGTTCATGAACATCTAAATCCAAAAGAAAGGGTGGCTATGGCTTACAGGTAGAGTGGGTTGTCCACTAAATCCCTCCAGTCTACATGTGTCCTTCGGCAAGAAACTGAACCCCAAATTGCTCCCGAAGGCTGTGCCCTTGGTGTGTAAGTGCGCAATAGGCCCGATTTAGACCAAATCCAGCACTACAGCAAAAACACAGGTTTTTTAAACCAGGGTACTGGGCTTTGGCTGTGGTGATGTGTGCCGCAGGGGGTGCTGAAAAAAGAAAATACATCGACCTACAGCCAGATTCAACTTTTGGAGAAACCCGACGTCACGCTGTGGTGGCCAATCAGGTTATCAGACCGGTCAAACCCTCCACAGTCAGCCTGAGTGGTCAAGTGACATAGACAGTGAATGAGAGTGATGAAGCTCCGGTATAGAGAAAGCCAGTTAATCAGAGAAGAAGTTATTTTTTGATTGTTTCATAATGGTTACGTTCATCATAAATAAATACACCACAGCCCCCCACACACGCGAATCCCTGCATCGCCTGATTTGGTCTGAACGGCCTAAGCTACTCTTTGTTATGAGCAGTGGGCACCTTCCATGACAGTCTCTGCCATCAGTGTAATTTTGACATGTAGTGTAAGGTATATTGAGTGGTCAAAGGACTTAAAAGAGGTAGGAGGCCCCACTACTTACACGCAGGTCTGAAACAGTGTCATCAAAATTAAACAATTATCAAATTATTGTTTCTGGCAAATTACAGACAAATTTGCAACTCCTACAGAACGTTTGTATTTTCATCTCTATGACGTCTGTCTGTTTTGATCACACATCAAAATTAACTTCAAAAGGAAATGATCTCATGTTACATATTACAGGTGGCATGTTGCTAATTTGGTGAAGAAACAAGTCAGGCAAGACTTTCTGGAGCAACTCTACTGACAGTCTGAGATACTGAGGTTGTGACTGCACTGACGATACTGTATATGATATGCAAGAGTGTTATGATACCCTTTCAGAAAGTGCATCTCCCATTTATCACAATTACTGCTGCTTTGTCTGATAACACTGAAAAATATTTAGGAGAGAGTAGAAGACATTGAGTATTGATTCCAAAATCAATTGTGATCAATGAGCAAACAAAACTAAGAAATCTGCTTGAGGGTTTGTTTTCACTGACAAACCTGTGCCAGAGGTAGTAATATATGATGTTGTTGGTTTGGATTGAGGGCCACTGGATCTCTCAAGCATCCTGATTGTTCATACTGGAGCAATGCCTGATGATCATCTGATTGCACAAATAAAAAATCAGCAGATTAGATTCGCTTCTGATAACAGCTCCAAACTAGAATCGACTGGGTTTTCATGGCTATTATTGACTTAACCACATGCAGTGACCTTTTGCCTAAAGCCTTTTCTTCATTGCCTCTATATTTAACCAGCAGAGTAGAATTACTGTAAAACACATTATGTCTCTTACTCTGTCGGTCTCTCTCTTACTTTCATTGTTATCCTCTGGTGCGTCCGACCCTGATCTGCGGAGTTAAACTAAACAAGCTGATGTCTTCCTGGCCAGCTATTACTGCTAGAGGAAGCCAGCAGAGGCTCCGGTCTGAGGTAATCACACCGCCGGGGTAATTGCACTCTGTAAAACACTAACTGGATGTTTATGTCCAGGCCCAGAGGGAAGTCATTAATGCCATCTTAATTAAGGGTAATAAAGCTCTTTTCTGCCTTTTGGGGTGGAGCGACCTTGACTTGATCTCTGACATGCTGTATAGGTCAATTAAGAGTCTCTATCATTCGCTAAACATGTCTTCACAGCTACACATGACATTAGGTTTCACCCTAACATTTGTGTCTTGATCTTTCCTATGGAGGAAATAAGATGATGGTCCGCTCTGTGTGTGTTTGTGTGTGTAAGCATATGTGCCTGTTCTGGCCTATATGCCTAAACATGTGTTATCCTGGTTAATCTTTTCCGTGCCAAGCCATAAACTCCTCTCACACACCTACTCACACACAAAAACTCTCACATGCAAACACTCTTCTTTTGCCATACACATTTCAGTGTGGCAACAAAGTAGAAAACAATGAATAATTCAGCAACAGGTCCTCTGTAACTTTTCCCTCTGCAGAGTTATATGATAAATAATTCTGGGCACAATGATAGAGGGAAATGATTAAGCTAGACAAGCATTACAGCCTGCCAGGGTTAGGCCAACGCAGTCATTCAGTGACTGTAGCTCCGGTGGCTTAGAAAGAATAACACTGGGTCAGAGAGGGAGAAAAGGAGCGCACACTGATATGAGTAATGGCAAACAGCTGCTTGGGGCGGCCGCTAAAAATACACATACACACACACACACACGCACACACGCACACACCCACACACACACACACGCACACACGCACACACACACACACACACACACGCACGCACACACACCCACACACCCACACACACACACACACACACACACATATGTGTGACAGGTGTGCACGTGTAAAGTGTTGTGCAAACTTGATTTAATAGATGAAAAGATACATTACAGATACATTAAAGCAACAGCAGTTGACAGATGCAATCTCCATTCAAGGTCGACTCACTCGCTTGTTCTAAAGCTTTTGGCTGTCACATTGCTCTTCATCAGCGGATTTTAAGTTTTCTCAATTGTCGTGAAACTGTTGATGTTTAAACTTCTCCATTGTTCTGAGTACTCTTAGCACTTCTTGTCCAGTTTGGCTTAAATTTTTTAGACTGTCAGTGTATTCTTGACCTTGAACAGCAGTTGACAAAAACCACCTCTGCTCACGGTCAACTTACTTTGGCCTTGTTCACTATCGATGAGACGTCTTAAAAGTGCTCCAACTGATCAAAACACGACGACTGTACAATTACATGTCCACAACAGCTAAGCTTCGTCTGCTGATGAAGACTATGGTGAAAAGCTCCAGCAAGTAAGTGCACATTGTGTGGGGATTGTTTATGTACTGTTGTATAGTTTCATCTATAAAAATGCATCAACAATGCACATATTTTATGAACTGACTGTATGTTTTCACATCACACATTCTTGTTCCTGTGCACAAGGACGCACATGTATGCCCACATACACGTAGGTGATGCAATTTCCTGCTAATGGTTCACACTATTCTACTGAACTACAGGTGATGCTTATTCACTAAGAAATGCACCAATGCGCTGCAAGCAAGATGCTGCCCATCTAGGTAACACTTTATTCAGATAGTTTATAGTGTAGTGTAGTTGTAACAGTTTGAATCAACTGTTTCACAAATCACTTCTGAGGTGGCGTTCAGCTCAGTTGGTGGAGTGTGCACCCCATGTACATAGACTAGTCCTTGCTGCAGCGGCCCAGGATTCAATTATGACCTGTGGCCCCTTGCTGCATCCTCCTCTCTCATTCCCTGCTTTCCTGTCATTCCTCAGCTATCTCTGTCAAATAAAGCTTTTATATCTTAATATAAATAAAATCATTTCACTGTGGTTAATGCTTGTTTAAGTTAAAGGGCAAAAACCTCTTAATTAGGGTATGTCCATACTGTATCTGTTTAACATCTACAGACAAAGCAAAACTGTTATATGTAACCACTGTAGGTTTCAAAACCCTGTTTACTTATGTGCATTTGGAAATGTCTTTGTTAGACACCTTAAATCTGCTAAATAACTAGCCACACTTATCACATTATTTTTTGTAAGTTAAAAGTACAATATTTCCCCCTGAAATGTGGTGGTGTAGAAGTATAAGGGGGCAGAAAATGGAAATACTCAAAGCACAAGTACCTCATTATTGTTGTCTTAAGTACAGTACTTGAGTAAATGTACTTAGACACTTTCCACCACTGCTGTTTTCATCCACACCAGTACCGCTGTTGCTACAAGCAAATAAAAAGACAATTTATTTAAAATGATGTAAACTCTTGCAGATGCAGTTTCATCTCTCTCCTGCTCTTTATGTCCAATTCTCGGCGGGAACCCTGTGGAAAGGTCCGCAGTTCCAGTAACAGGATCTGGAGAGGTAGGGTCTGGACCCCAGGCAGCAAAAACAATCATCTGGCCTCTACTGGGAGTTAGGAGCAGGCCCTCCGCCAATAATAACAACTCTCTCATCAACCGAGGAGGGAGCGAGAGCAAAAGAGCGCAGCGAGGGGGAGTAAAAGTGTTTATCTCTTGTGTGTTGTGTAGGTGGATATGAGCGTTTTCGGCGATGCTTCACTTGTGGGATCGAACATTGGAGGGACTCATGTGTGACCACAAAGTCAGCCTCATGACCTTTTGTTCTGTCACATGCACAAACACGCACACACAAACTGTCAAACAGTAAAAGAAGCAACAGGAGGTACCTCTCACTGCCACTGCCACCATCCTCCATCACACACACACACAAACAGTATCCATCTAAAAACAACATGTCTTATCAAGTAGGAGGCTTCTTCTCTTCAGAATGGTGAACTTTTTCACTTTCGCCCCACAACCACAAGCTTATGCGTCTGTTAATATCATAAAAAGGATAATAAGGTCAACACATCATGCAGGCTATAAAAAGCTATGAGTATCACAATTAGATTTGCTAAATGGCTGAAGTGAATGTGCATATTTTTGGACTGAAACCTGCTCCCACTTGTGTTTTTCTCAAATGTAAAATTGTTTTGGAAATCCTAAAGTGGAAATATAAAGAAAGAATAACAATGCACACACAGAAAAACAAACACAGATGCAAGCGAGCAAACAAATTTAGCGATATCCTGTTTTCTTTAGAATCTCTTTCCCTAAATATAGTTTGTGCGTCTGTGTGTGTGTATGTGTGCATGTGATTTCAGTCTAACTAAAGGGATTAGGGAGGCCTGTCTTAAATATTCTGTCTGGTTTCCCCTGAGGCCTTCTGGTGAGGACAGATCCCTGCTGGAGACCAACTCAGTCTGCATGAATCACAGCGTGGGCGTGTATATGTGTGTTTATGTGTACGTGTGTGATCTTGCGTGTTTATATGTATCGGACTGTGTTTGTGCCTGCCCGTTCGCTTTGCTGTCCATCTTATCCCTTTCCCCACAGACTTTCCCCCTCTCTCTCATCATTATTTTCTGCCTGACAACCATCCTCTGCCCAAAACATCACTCATATGCTACCAGCTGAAAAGACCAAGCTAATATCATTTACGCCAGTCAAAGCTGCCGTAAAACACCCCATTAATGCACACCTGTGACCACATAACAGCCACCCACACCGGTGCTTATGTGTCATTTAGCAAACCAGTGTTTCAACTACTGTACAAACTTGGAAAAACACTTAAAGCACTAATGCCATTGGTGGTATGTGGTAATTTTGTCTATGTAGTTACAAAAAGAAAAATACAAATGTTTGCATTTTCCAAAAGGACTTCATTACCCAGAAATCAGTAAAGTCAACACTCCTGTTGAACGTCTGTCTGTCTGTTAGCAGCTGATGGGGATGGAAGCTGCATGTTCACATCTTGAGTTGCATTTCATTTTGAATTGTTACTTCTATGTGGTGTCAATGTAACTAAGTACATTTACTCAAGTACTGTACTTAGGTATACATTTGAGGTATTTGTACATGTGTATTTTCTTTTCATGCTGCTTTATACTCCACTACATTTCACAAGGAAATACTGTACTTTTTATTCCATTACAGTTATTTGGCAAGTTTTTGAGTTACTAGTTACTTTACAAAACATATGATGTGCTCATGAAAATATGATGCTTTATTATAAATTAAACAACAAAACAGTATATACAAGTAGAGAAACTGAAACAAATAGTTATTTTACATGCAAAAATGCTCAAAATGTCATGGTTCCAGCTTATCAAATCTGAGGATTTACTGCCTTTCCTGTTAATTATTTTTACAGTTTTAATTTATCATTAATCATTTTGACGTTTGGACTGCTGGCTGGACAAAACATGCATTGTCAATGTGTCGGTTCTGGGTGACTGTGATAGCATTACTCATTATTTTCTGATTTTTCACAAACCATTCAATCATGAGTTGCAGTCCTATGCAAAATAGTACACATTGAACTCCATCTCAGCTAACTATAATAGTAAAATGCTGCTTACATTAATGCATGAGTAACAATAATTCATGATGTATAATACTATAACACTCACATATAACACCAGTCTGGGAGCTTAAAGAACTTTTGGCAGTCCAAAGGTCCTGTACTAGAGGTGTAAACGCCAACACTCTTCCAGTTCACCAAGCAACCAGTATTAGCAGAGTCAGCTAGCTGCACAGCTGAACCAGGCTAACTAGCTAACAGCAGCTACACTGAGCAGCTAAAGCAACAAATAAGTTAAGTCAGCAAATACATTTATAAAAGTTGTGTTTTTGTGCAGTAATTAGTGAGGCCTGGCCCACAGAAACACTCCGTGAACTGTCATGTATCATTTTTGCAACCTAATTATTGTCATTTGTAGTCTGATAAACTCAGCAGATTCAGCAGATTCAGTGTCCAATATTGCTATTTTTTAAGATAGATTAGAGCTAAGTTAGACTGTAGCACTCATATACTGTTAAGCACACCGGCAAGAGGCTCACAAGCACTTGCACTGTGCCACCTTGTCACTGCCCATTGGCAGTCTTCCTAAAACAGAAGAAAGTGGACTTTTTCGGGGGAGGAACTTAAATAGACAAGAGCAAAAAAGGCTTTATGGATGAACTAAAGGGGCTGCAAAAAGGGCCAGTATAAGATAAATAAGGATTGTTTAAACTGTGAATAATGCAAGCTACTCTAGTGGAGAGTCTCCCAGAATAAAAATATAGAGGTGGAAATGAGCATAATGGGTCTTCTTTAGGTAAAGGATCTGGCTACTTCCTCCACTAACACTTCTTCAACACAAATAAAACTCACCATCATTGGGAGCACTGTATATACAATTAATTCACACTTTCCCCTGTTGAATCCCCCACTTGGAGATTTGCAGTAGACTGAAATGAGGGATCCATTTTTAAATAAACATCTCATGTAGTGAGAATTTACACTCATTGCTTTTGATAAAAAACAGCCTCAAGGCAGTTTTTCTTAAAGCAACAAAGCTCTCCCCCATGTGAATCACAGTCACTTAAGAAGAGCTAACAGTGGATTTTACTCCACTTTGTGTCACCTAATGTCTCAAATCACTGTAAAATACAACCTCTAAAAGCTTTCGTCTTAAGGGTGGCTGAGTAAAGAAATCCTGACACTCCTTGTGTTGCGAAAAGACTTTGAGACAAGCTGTGATGTTGACCACTTGTGTGAATGTCAGGGTTTAAAAGTTCAGCAGTCAGTCAGACAGAGGTTGAACAGGGTGGTGCTGTAAAAAACCTCTGTAGCCAGCCCCATGTGTGTGTATGTGTGTGTGTGTGTGTGTGTGTGTGTGTGTGTGTGTGCGTGTGTGTGTGTGTGTGTGTGTGTGTGTGTGTGGGGGGGGGGGGGGGGGGGGGGGGGGGGTACCTAAATGTGCACGGCAGAGACAAGTGCAACATAGTTACTGTAAGTTGCATCCTCCAGCAGCAGACACAGACACCAAGATTCTTATCTTCTGTGAGCATCTGCAGGGTATATGATGATAAGTCTGCGGTTGTGCCCACCTTGCATCATAACATTTTACAGTTCTGATCTGCTGAACTTGACTTATAAGCTTAAGTCTTGATGATGAAGATCATTTAGACAATTATTGGTGTGTGGGACAGTCCTGCTTTCTGTATTTTACTCCTTGTATTTACCTTAAAGACACTATCAAGTACCATGTATTTAGTGCTACTGCAGATTACAGTCATCAGTCATTGCAGGAATCCTTTCTCATAGAGCTGTAAAGGCATTTGTGGATCATGCTCAGATTTGGACGCTTCCTGTACAACACCTGTGGTCTGTTTCTGGCTATTTCATGAGTGCCAGGTCACAGTGTCCCGGTTCAGGTCCGGGACTGCTGAGAGGATTTGTCACCACAGCAGGAACACATCCTGCTGACTGAGGACTCAGAAGAGAAGTGGAGTAGTTTAATTTCACTGTGCCTGTCAATGAAGTCCAGTAGGTTGCAGAGGTTATAATCAACACATAATTGTTTAGAAAAATGGTTGATCTAACTTTAATTGTCCAAAAATCAGTTCTGGGTAATAAAACGCTGCACTTCTAAGTGTTGAAATTATTTTTAATGTGACTTTTTTACTTATGTCTCTTTGCACTTGCACCATTTCAGCTTGATAACAGCATGTCTGTATACACTGTAAATCAAGCAGTGGTGAAGTGTGCATCTGTTACAGGTTGTTTTCTTCTTCTTCTTCTGTCCTCTCTGTCTTCTTCCTCCTTACGGAGCCTGCAGGGTCTAACCAGGCTGTTTTGATTTCACAGCGGGTGAGTGGCAGCCTCGACCCCACCTGACCTCCAGCGCTGCTTCTGCTGATGTCAGCGTCTTGCAGCAGATTGAAGCGTGTAGTTTTTAAACAAAGCCCCAGCCTCGGCCCCCCGAGGGGGGCTCATCGGCTCCGTTCCTTAAAGGGGCCGTACACCAGTTCAACTAGTGGCTGTTTTTGGCACACTTGGATCTCTGTTTTCTCACCTCATGTGCTTCTGCTTTTCCTTTCTATATCACATGGTTGATCTTGCGTACTTTTTTTTTACAGTTTTAACATTGGTTAGTTGTGTAGTATGTGTTACAAGAATAATCTTGAGGCAAAACACAACGAGTGAAGCCAATGACAGTGGATGGCTGGATGCCGTGCCTGGTCAGGATATCCTGGCATGCCCCCCTCTTCTCTGAATGAGCTCTCTGTGGAGGAGGAACAGGCAGCATTATGAAATCTACTCATAACTTGTCCTCTTATCAGCACTGTCTGTCTTCTCTTCAATCTTAAACACACTCACCATATTAATCAGATTTGCTGGACGCTACAGAGCTAGAGTTTAGTAAACATTTTCTTCTGTTGTTTTTGTCCAATCTTGGTGAGGACAATCTGAAAAAAGATAGAACACTGCCCTTTCTTTCTTTATTTAGATCCATGATGTAAACCAGAGAGCTGTCTGCACAGGAACAGGTTAATGACCATGTCGTGACTGCATTGCAACAACTGCATTTGATATGTCCCAATAGTGCATAGTGCAATACAAATGTGCAAGTTTGTGGCTGTTTTTGTGTGCCTGAACATTTGTGGTTTTTGCATGCTGCACTTTGTATCTGTGGTCAGCTCACAGTTGGAAAAAATAAAACAGATAAACACAGAGTCTTGGTGATTCATAACAGATATTAGTGCATTGGGTTTTGCAATAAAGAGGAGACAGCCTGCACAGGAACATGAGTGACTGCACAAAGAGGAGATCAGCTTGGTTAGGTCATTGTAAACATCCCATGTAAAACACCCTATACTTTAATGCAGTACAGGCACTCATACAGACACACACTGAAGTCATGGTGCTGGCATGCTGCCTGCACCTGACCCAACTTTATTGCCCCTGTGTGCCCTCTTTGGATGAGCGTGTGTGGACGTTTTGTGTGAACAGCTGGGCTGAAGACTTTAGGCTCCAGAGCCCAGTCATCTAATATCTCCTGGCTGGCCCCGAGGTCTCCAGTCCTGGGGAAACACCATCCATAAAGAACCTCTTATCTGAACAGGGCCCCTTTACATTGTGCTGCTAATAAAACACCACAGAGACTCTTTGACTGTATTCCAAAATCCCAGCCATATTTTAGATAACCACTCTGGATCAAAAGAATGAATCATCGAGGGCTTTGCCATCTTAATCTTTCTGTTACTTGTCTGGTTCAGCCAAACTCTCATTCCTCCAAATGAAATTACACATGATGAATCAGTTGTTTTACAGACAACTGCCCTTTCAATTACAATAAAGCGAGGACTTATTTCTATCTTGATAGCTTTGATAACGTCAGAGTTATTTCAGGCTTTTAAATGCCGACTCAAGCTCACCAGTCAAATCAACCTTCACATAGTTTATCCCTTTTCAAATTCACTCAGTCACACAGGATGATTTAAGGAGTCAACATTTAAGTGTAGTGTTACTACAGATCTCTGTGAATCAGATAAGAAGTCATTATCTAACACTGGCGCCACTGTCTGTGAGGCTACACGACACTGCCAACCATCTCATCATGAGATTCTCATTAGATTTTGATTAGAGCAGTTAGTGCACGTGTATTGTAAAAAGGGAGGAGAGAAAGGCAGCATCATTAAATGATATAGTTACAAAAGTTATAATACGCCCGTGATCTTAAGCCCTGTTTTGATACCATTTATATCAATTCAATCTATTTGCATTCTGTAGTTTTCAATCCACATGGTACTCAGTGTTACTGGCGGGGTCCGCCTTGCCTGCAAATTGTGTACAGATGCACAAGGGATTCACAGAAAACGATGCATGCACATACTTGCTGCGGTGCAGCAGACAAAAGTTTGCATTTCACGCATTAATTCTCTAAGCTCATAATTTTTGGGGGGTGTGCTGTGAACAGATACACCAGTGGCTCTTCCTCACTAACCACTGATATATGTGTAATTTTGCTGTCATCACCAGTAACCATAGGTCTCGCCAAATCAACCAGAACTGAAATCCTATCAGTTATAAGTTTAAAGTGTAACTCTAATTCAGCTACCTCTCTCTCTCCCAGCAAATTTAAAAATGTAGCAGAGGACAATCACTATGAGGCCGTGGCGCTGACACTGATCAGAGACACTGACCACCGCTCGTTGTAGCAGGAATATAGCTGCCAGTAGTCAGAAGTAACAAATTCAGCTAAGAGCAGCTGTTGTCAGGCTCTTTGTGTCTGCAGTTGACACACACAGAAGAAACTGAAGCTTTGAGAGTCTCATGAAGCACATTCACGGCCATATGTAGGGTCTGTGTGGTAAATCTGTTGTAACGTTAGCTAAGCTAGCATATCAGAGAGGCTACGTCCCCGGTGCATGTGTCTGTCTGAGAGTGTCAGTCTGGCTACGGAGCAGGCCACAGTGTGTGAAGTCAGGAATTGTTGGTTTTATAAGAGGGGAGGGGGAGTCTCCAGATCAGCCAATAGCAAGATTCAAGTGCAATAGCTGAGTTTCAACCAGTAGAGGGAGGTCACCATGCATTACAGCACAATATGTAGAATTAAAATGCTTTGTACTAAACTGTCAAGATTTGACTTGAATTGATCAAAAACACTACTAAATAACCATATACACTGAGTTGCATCAGAATTTATTTGGGGGTTTAGTTACACTTCAAAGCAGCTATAAGCTGGCTATAAAACCAATGGAGCAAATGTGTATAATGTGAAAGCGGTGGCTCGTTGTGATGAACCCACAAAGAATTATTACATGACTGCAGTTCCGGTTTTAGATTGTTTTTTGGTCATAGCAGCAGCTGTTTTTAAACTAAAAAAAACAATAAAACCTGCCTAGCACTAAGCTGCAGTCACATACAGTTATCGACTAGCTGGTGAACACAGTAGTGCATTTAGCAGCTTAAGATTTCCCACGGAAAGAAACAGCTAAAAAAAGAATAAATATTGGATTTAGATATGCAGGGTATGTACATATTTGCCTGGTGTATAAATAGGTAACTTAACATTTGTTATACCAACATCAGATGTGATAATATTGTGTTTACATTTTATTTCCACTGCTCCCAAGTGGCCAGAAAATCTGTTATTCCAGTTTTAATGAGAGGGCTATGCAGATATGTACACTCACATCTAAACTCAGTGCAGTTTCTGACCACTGAGTTCCTCCACTGGTAAGTTTGGGGCAGATGTGCCATCCATAGCAGTAGTTATGGAGTTAGGGGTGTGACACTTGACCTTGTGGTCTCAGACTTGTTTTTCTTGCCTGCAGGCCAATACTGGCTCATATACAATACATAACTCTTCTTCTGTCTAGTCTGCCTTTCTTCCTCCTGGCGTCTCTCCAGAGCCTAAGGCCATCTGAACAGTCACAGGAGATGATTCTCAGTGGAGGCTGGTTGATTGTTTTAGATCCTAATGAGCTGCTTATAAAAGCAGCACTTCCTGTCTTTCCTTCCCACATTTTTACAAGCACACAGAGTCCAAAAGTCAATTCCACCAGACAAAATGAAGGAAATATCATTAGATTCTTATAAAGTTAATACTCCTTCCCAATGGAAACATTTTTTTTTTTACTTCAATAATGTTTTTCCTTGAAACTCTGCCATGTTTTACCCTCTGCTGCACTACCAAAGAGCTTCAGGGGGAACAGAGGGGTGATGGGTGAAGTTGAGGAGCGATACGAGGGCAGTTTGGTGGAGAAAGGTCACTACTTTGTGCAGAGACTAGAGAAATGTGATCCAAGATTATAAACATGCCTATGACAGTAACACAAATCCATTGTGTCACTTTAGGACAAAGTAAATGCCTTGGTGCAATGAGTCCCTGTTTAACGTAACCCTTATAGGAGCAGTTGTGTAGTCTTTGCATTTGGAATGAAATATGTTGTATATGACTTTATAAGATGACATTGTTGTTGTATTTAGGCATAGTGGGCTCAGGATATTTTTGTATATTTTTTTCTAAACCTTATCCCGCAGCTGTGGTCTTTTATTGGCTCAACAAGCTGAGCTTAAAACAGCCTGTCACCGTCTGAACACAATTAACATAATAAGCATCTAATATTGAGAGTCATTACAAGGGGGGCTATTAAATGGAAGAGGTGGTAACCACAATGTGACTCAGCACACAGAACACACACACGCGCACACACACACACACACACACACACACAGCAGTAATTAAATCTCCCAGCCCAGTACAGTGAGATTCGTGTCCTGACATGTATCCTGACCTCAGCAGAGAGGGAAGCAGCCTGAGGCGTGAATCCACACTTTAATAAGTTGTAACTCTGACACGCTGCACCCGGCAATAATTTCACTATGAATTTAGAAACAGTAAAGTAAAAACCCTTCGATTTTCAAAGGTGTCCACCTTTAATGAAGTTACAGACAGACACTACACTCGCAGAGGGGTGTATGACTGACATATGCTGCTTTTGAAATAAGTTTGTCTTCTGCACTTGTGTTGCCCTCTCCTCCAGCTCCAGCACAATGTGCAACATAAAAGCCAGCCACTTCAGAGAGCTTGTTGAGCTTTCAACTTCAACATGCGCCTCCTGAGACCTCCACTCACTGTCAGAGCGCTCAGAACAAAGCACACCATCCACGGCACGGCAGCCGCTGGAAACATTAGGCTGCAGTGTGTGTGTCTGTGAAAGATAGCGGGGAGGGCATACTGCATTAAGCATGGAGATATTGTTTCATAAGGTTGCTGTTTATCCTTGTTTGGTTTCTAACTTGACTGACATTGATTTGGGTTGCTGTGTTAGTGTTCAAATGCCATTAAACACAGCATGTCAGTCAGAGAAACTCTATCAAACATCCATTTGGCATGGAGTAGATGCTTGCGGTATTGCAATGATGCATAATATTACAGCTTAGAATAAACAAACCTGCACAGATGTTCAACCCTCATATGTTGCATCCGTTATTAGAGACTAAACATGTCATTGCATGAAGACTTTAATCCATTTCTGGAGGAGGAAAAAAGTTTGTGTCATGAACAATGAGAGTAATGTGTGTACAATGTACATAATGAAATGAAATCCCTTTGTTTCTCTCCACACAGACTGTCTGTATATTATCACTGACTATAAATTATACAGTGAAACTATGGACAGCTGGACGACCCAAAAATGGCTATGGCAAAGCTTGAAAGCAAAACTGACTCAGATGACTTTAAGCACACCTAACTAAGCCGCAATCCACGCTCATTCAATCCAATTTGTCTTTTCTTTTATGTTGTCCTTGGCTTGGACGCAAACAAGTCTTCAAAGGGAGTAGCTGACCCATGTTCTGCCTCCCTCCACCCAGCACACACTATGTACCCCTAGCCAACACACATTTCCTTGAAGATGGACACATCAAAGACATCCGTTGGCAAGAGTGACCTGGTCCAACCACCATGACTGGAACCTAGTTTCTTTAAACAAGCTACACCACTCCAAGCTATGACTCTGCAGGTCACCTGCTTCACCACAGCCCTGGGGGAAGAGGGAGTGAGGAGAGTGAGGAGTAAAGGTTGTGGTCTATTTTTTTCCCCCCCTCTTCTCGCACACCTGCAGTGGTGCAATTTCCTCCACACTCCTCAGGTTCCTGTACTCCTGTCTGCTTTAGACATGTAGCCCTATTCTCACCTCTTCTCCCCCCACCTCCTCTCTTCATCCTTCTCTCTTCACCTCATCTGGCCGGCATTAGCAAAGCCGCTGACACGCATGGCTCTGATAGGCAAGAAGCAGTGTGGAAACATGCTAAGTGTGCTAGTGGAAAATTCTACCCTCAAACTAAAACAGCAAGTCTCAAAAGCCAGGCCACAACAATACTGCCACCTGGCTAAGCTGGGCTTTTTGGACCGGGGGCTGCGGTGGAAGAGTTGTCCCAGAGGAATGGGGAAAGTTTAAGAGGAAGAGAGAGAAAGATACAAGATTTTCCTCAAACACAGAGTTCAGTGAGTGGTGGAGTGAGCTGACAGAAGGTTGGTCCTGACATGTCAGTCAGGTTGATGCATTAATCTGTTGACAAGCCCAGCTGCTCCCACAGCTCAAGCCTTCCCAGAGAGACTCTGCTCAGAGCAAATTGGCCGTCCGCTCCAGTCAGAGCTGCCTGAGTCAGATCTATGGGCTTAGCTGTTACCTGAGGCGAGTCAGGCCAAGAGGCCACCTCCCTCCCAGGCTGCTCTCCTAAATTATAGCCTTGCTTGGTTCATAGCGCCTGAGGCCATGTGTGTGTAGAAATGCAGTGGCTAACTCATTGTTTTACACATAAACATAAGTAGAGGCACCAACACACACAGAAAAACATAGAAAAAGGAGACAGGGGCACTATTTTGTCCACTTTTCTTTGAGCAGAGTGTTCCAGATCAACAGCTCCAGTGGACGATCTCCCCTCCAGACAAAGTTGTATGCTGTAATTATCCTGTAATATGGCTGTGAGTAGTAAATGCTCTGTGCTCAAGGGTTGTATATTCCTTTAGGAAAAAGCCTTAGGCATTCCCACAACCTGCACACTCCTGCTTACAGTGCAACTACAACAATGTGACAGTGTGTGAGGTGCAGTATAACCCACATTGTATAAATAGGCTATATAGGGTTTCTCCGCACACATGAACATTACGCTTTTATCCACATTTCAGCACCTACGTTGGCACATAAACATTACACAGAGTACAAAAGCCATAATTTCTGTGGTTTTGAAAGCACAGAGGCCAAAATGACCAAAAAAAAACATTTACATATGTTGAGTTTCACCTTTACTTTACATTTTTTTCTTCAACTTTACATCTATCGCAGATTAAATGTTCTCCAGTATAAAACTTATAGTGTGAATAAGGTACAAATAATGTTATTCACATGTCACATAAACATGACGTGATGACTGTTGTTGTTGATAAAGTGTTTTAATGTAGCATTCTCCTCTTTGAGTTTATTAAATACCTATAGTAATCATAAAGTGAACTAAACTTGACTTAAATATAGCTACATACATGTGTGTTTTTGTTAACTGCCACATGACAAGATGTGATTGCTCCTATTCATATACTTAAAACAGACTTCAGTATTTTACACCACTTTTCCTAATTGACTCCTAAATTCTAGATACCACTGAAGTAAATTTTGTAAATCCAAAATCCATCCACCCATTTTCTGTAAACGCTTATCCTCACTGAGGTCACGGGGGGGGAACTGCTCTTGCCATGAGTAGTGGCAGGAGTATTAATCTAACATGCATGCCATTAGTCATCTAGGGAAATCCGCACAGGACCTTGGTGAAGATGTGAAGCCAGGAACATCCTGTTGTGGGGAGCCAGTGCTGCCCCCTGAGCCACAGATATTATTATTATTATATTAGTATCTATTAAAATGTTTTTCTAACTTTTTTTTTAACTTTTGCTGTCAGATTTGTGGAATTTTGAAAACAAATTAAATGTAGATCAGAAGATGTCTGTGTGAAATGAAGAATAACATTCTAACACAGACATTCAGCTCCTCATGAGGCAATGCTGAGGACCTTAATGATAATGATAATGTATTTCATTCTTCTATCCTTTAATAACTTTTGCTCTCAAATCTGTTTTCTTTTCATTGTGCATTAAATACGTTCATAAGTGACAGGCTGTCATTTACAAATGTTGAAGTGGCTTGTAATTCTCACTTTTTCACTTTCATTTTCACAAGATGTTATCTTCCTCTTCAAACAATTGTGTTCTTCAGTGAATAAATATAGGCATTTCATTTCTGGGACAGCACTTATTGTGAAACAGCTTAGCTTTTGACAAATTTATTTCCAGCTGGTAAGAGGACTATCATTAGACTGTCACACTTATCATATTGAAGTCTTGTCACCATCAATAAGGAACAACTAAGGAACAATTTTCTGTGTTTCAGTTCACATAGCATCATTGTTGGCCACACTTATCTAATGTTACTCACAAAAAGGAAAATCCATTCTGACTAGAGTGCATGTGAATGAGCTAAATTAGTCTTTCAAGTCACAGACAAAGGTTATTGGTTTCAAAAACTGCAGCAATAATGACTTTTATTGTAACTTTCATATTGACATTCATTTCATCCCAAACAAAATTGCAACAACACAAAACACACCCGTGGCTGTCATGTGATTTATGGAGATTACAGCGCACAGAGCATCACTCCTTAGCACATCTACCTGTAACGTGTGCCATATTAAGCAACACTGAACACTGCACTGCCTGTAGAGCACATTATTAAATGTCAAAGCTGTTGTTATTGGAGGCTCTTATCTGGTCCAGGATTTATTGCACCAGTTATTAGCATGTATAAAAGCTGTGGTGCACAGTGATCGCTACATTGAATGTTTCCATTGTATAATTTCTCTCTTCTGCAACAGTTCTTTCATAACATTCATATATAATGTGTCGGGGAGTGATCACATTTGCACTTAGTATTCTTTTTACCATAGTGAAAGCTGACTGTTGCATTTTTATACTTTGGTTTCACAGTTACAACTTTAACAATCCCCACACCAGTCCGTTAAAGGTCCACTGTGTAATATTTAGGGGGCTTTATTTACAGAATATGGCAGAAATTGAATATAATATGCATAGCTATGTTTTCATTAGTGTATAATCACCTGAAAATAAGAATCATTATGTTTTTGTTACTGTAGAATAAGCCTTTTATATATACAGATGCTACAGTTTCTCTTCCACTGAGTCTGCCATGTTTCTACAATAACTCAAAACAGGCAAACATAGCACTGGCTCTAAAGAAGGCCTCTTGCATGTTTGTCCTTCACGGAAGGAGAGGAGGTTGCAGTTAGCAACAGCACTGCTAGATGCCACTAAATCCTACACGTGGACCTTTAAAAGCGAACTGAGTGTGACAGACTTGTGACCGTGGTTGGATAATAAATAAATCTTCTAGTACATTAAACCCCTAACATCTTAAACATGATTGGTCTAAAATTAAACGTCACTATTGCAGCATGGAAAAGGACTGAGGGCTGCCAATCTAAGTGTTAATGTTGGCGCCTGATATGATGCTTCCCAAAGTTACATAAACAGCTCAATAAACTTCTAGCTTACAACATTCATAGTTACACAGCTGGATTTTGGAAAGGGGGTCATGTTTGGGTCAAACAAAAGCATATCCAGGTTAAAAGGGGATGCTAGTTGGTATAGATAGATGATGCTAGATGTAGCTGTAAAAATAACATCTGTTGCTATAATGCTAGCTACAAATGGGCTAGATAGGTACATATCATTATAGTGTAACTCTACTATCAAATTTCAAGTAAAACTGATATGTGGTTACTTTCACACTCGCAGTAGTTACTGTAATGTTAGATAACTTCCTGAATAAATAATTGAACTGATAACAAGCTAGCAAGCCACTGCACTGAAACCCAGAACAGCCACATATACTGTAGATTAAAATAATACCACTGGTAGTAGCTAAAGACTAAACAAGCAAATTACTTAAATATAGTCAGGGATATTTTTTTAAGTGAGTTATTAGCTATATATAATTTTAAGAGCTTTTGTCTATGGTAACTGGTAACAGCCTTCAGCCAGTATTATACCAGTTGCTGTTCCTAGCAACACTTTATCTTGATTGATGAAGTGACTGACCTCTTGTCACCTCTGTCCTAAAACCTTTAAACTGAAAAAAAAGACAATATGAAGAGAATAAAAACATAAATTTGAAGCACAAAACGTGATGTAAATAAATGAAAAGGGAAGTGAAGCATAAGTGAAAGATAAAACCCTTCTCACTTTCAAAACGTATTTCACTTTCAACCTTTTTTCACTTTCTTTCTTGCTTGCTTTCTTGCTTTCTGTCTTTCAAAATGTGACTATAGGTGCTCTGACTCAAGTATCAAATCTGTAAGTGAACTATACTGTAGATGTGACCAAGAGAAAGAAGGGGTGGATAAGTTGAATGGTACAGAAAGAGACAGAGAGGAAGAGAGAGATGTCACACACAGAGAGACAGAAAGAGTGTGTACAGTCAGCGTTCTCGAGGTCTTGTGTCTTTGATGTCGACCGAGTAGTGCCCACATGTCCAGCCCCTCTCTGCCAGGAAATTACAACTCCGTCCCCCTGGAGCCCTGCTGACTGCTCGGAGAAACGCTCTCTGTTTGATGTTCTAAAGAGGGATCTCCAATGCAATTTAGCCTTTCATCTCTTTCCTTCTCTTTTGTCTGTGATTCATCCAGACTCTGGCAAAGTCACCGACATTTTCACAAGTCAGAAGTAATATTATGCTGCTGTGTAAAATAAACACTTTGTGAGTCAAAGGGAGAAATGCAGCAATACACAGGAGAATGTAAAACATATGTCCCTGTGATCATCAGACATCAGTTATGGTCATTTGTGGAATTATTCCATATTTAATAAATTATGTTACTACATAAAAATAGCCATCAAATATATCACAGTTTCTCACATTTCCATTTTTTCTGGGCACTTTAAGCTGCAATAATCGCAATTATTTTGTTGATAATGTATCATATGACTATGTGTAATATAAAAAGTGTTGCTCTGTGATGATTCCACATTTAATTATCACCTGACCATCTAGTTTTGGTTCAGTCTCACTGCTCTCATTAGCATACTGTGATCAGATGTCCTGCTTTGTCTGGCATTGTCCCGGTTTCAAGCTGGGTGTCCCAAGTCCTGACAAACATCTGTAAAACACAAAAATGTCCTGGTTTTTAACGCTCACTACCAAATTGTCCCAGTTTTCACCACAATGATAGAATAATTGTTTTCATGTTCTGTCCCATGCTTATTACCTAAAACATGAACGATGCACCACGTTGATAGCGTCATACACAAGTGTCATGTGCTTTTCTGACAACTCCAGGAGGTTTACTCCTACCTTCCGATGAAAATGCTGCATTTATGGCATCCATGGTGTTGAAAATGCTGCAACATTTGTCCAGACACAGCAGGCAGCCATTTCCGCCAAAAAAAAAAAGAAAAAAAGTTTAGCCTCAATGTAATATTCCTGCATCTTTATAAGATGATATCATATCAGTAATATACTTCCGGTTTGTTGTGCTGCCTAGAAGTGCCCAAAGTTCTCCAAAGAAGATGAAGAATATGATTTAAAGCCTGTGAAAAGTTACTCTGTGGACACTGAATAACACTGCATTTTTCAAGGTTAAGGATAAACTTTGTACCTTAACTATGTTACTATTTCTATCTATCATATACGGTAGATTTACTGCTGAACTTCTTAACACTGTATCATATGGTTGTAACGGTTCTGCTTTCAATATTATTAAAAGATCATGTTGACCTTGAGGTAGTTAAAAATGCTACACTCCCTTTCCCTTCCACCCTCTTGACAAGTGCAACTCTTTTTTTCCTTAGAGCCTCTGTTTGGACCATAACTCAGCAGATCTGCCAGTGTACAAACTCAAGATCCAACATCTGTCTTCTTTCTATTGTGGAAAGAGCTTGGCACTGCTTTACTTTGGATCAGGCTCAGTTTCAGATTTTATACCCAACCAAAAAAAGAAACTGGCTTCTCGGGATTCATAAGCCATCGCTGATGTGTTCACGCAGGCACAAGCAGCTGTTTTGTGTTGCCCTCCATTTGCTCTGAGTTTTATTAATCAGCTCATGGTTCGCCCTGGTGATCTATGCTGAAACAGTCGATTGGATCCAACATATAGACTGCAGACCCAGCTGGGGCTGTTTGCTTTCGACTGAGTTGGATTAATGTTCAACAGGCTGTTGTTTGGCTAAAGAGAAGATTGCTTTTCAAATGTGGCACCACCCCACCTCCACTCCATATCACCACCGCAAACCTCTGCCCACTCGTGTTCACTACATTCATGAGGTTGAGTGGGAGTGCCAGGTGATAAAACCAACATTTCACTGTTTAAACTTCTTTTCTGGTTTGGTTTACTTCTTCTAATGTGACTGGGTGACATCCTTTTAACCAGAGAGGCAATACAAATAAATGTGACCACAGTAGATCATTTGATTGTTTTGGAGTAAAAAAAAAAGACCTTTCATGACACGACCACAATGTCACCACTACTGTTGACAATGTTTTATTCTGAGAGCCAGGTTTTTATTTTACCACTGGACCTCAGCCTGGACTCCTCAAGAATTAAAGGACCAGTGTGTAGAATTTAGTGTCATCTAGCTGTGTTCTTGCTGATTGCAATGCATAAAATTCTTATTTGAAGGTGATTATACACTCGTGAAAACATAGCTATGCATATTATGTTATATTTCTGCCATATTCTGTAAATAGAGCCTCTAAATCTTACACACTGGACCTTTAAATGAATAACAGCCTAGCTCTGGTTGACCCCGGTGAGCATTAGACACGTCCCCTCTGACTCTGGTTAAATAGCCTCTTTGTAACTCCACAATCCATAAAGCAGAATATATCAGACTAATAGCAGTGATGGGGAATTGCTTTCTCAGAGTTGTGACAACTGCCTTTAGCTTCAAATGCTCTCAAAAGTGCAAAGCAAGAGCAACCATCCTTGTGTGTGCACAGTCACAACAAACAATATAATTAACAGGTCAGCGAGAGTACTGATGAATGATGATCAGACTGACAACATTTGACAGCATGCAGGTAAATCATCATTACCTAAGCCAAATAACACCAGTCCGATAAGTGAGTTGTACTTCTCCTAATTGTATACGATAGGACTGTGCAGTCAGGGGATTTGTTTTGAGTTAGCCTCAACCTGAAACATATGGAGCACTATAATTTCTTGGCAGGCTTATGTGGCAAGTGCCTGACCTCTTCCTGTGGTTCTTTTGTTCTGAGAGGGGCTGGAAGGTATCAGGGAATTGCTTATCACTCTGACACAGGATGCCAGCAGGGGTCATGGTGCAAGAGGGGAAGTAACAGTGTGGCACTTGCTTGTTTTCATAGGGAATGAGGCGATATTGTGACACACGGCTGTGCACCTCAACGAAAACAGGAACAGCAATGACGTCCCTAAAGATTGTCAACTGCAATACGTGGCATTATTTTCTGCTGCATATTTGTTAAACTTCTTGATGAGTTGAGCTGCTTTTTGTTAAATGTTGCATGTTGCATTCTGTCTTTGTCTTCTTTCTGTGTCACTTTTCGTTATCTAACCTCGCATGTGCTCAAGACACCTCTAGAAAAACACAGAAACAGGGATGGGGCAGATACACTGGTTTGGGGTGTATGTGTCGGTGAGGGGATGTGGTTCTAAGGTCAGGCTGAGACGGAGGGAGGGGGATAAACTCACTCTCACACAGGTGCATTTCCCTCGAGTATCTGTGGTTTTACACACGAGTCACACAGCTGTGTGTGTTTGCTCTGAAACAAAGAGACGGCAGCTGCTGGAGTTTCAGAAAGAAGAGTGCGACGATAGTGGTGACCAAACTGATTTCTATAGTACGTAGGGAAATGCAGGACTGACTTTGCAAAAAAACAAAACAACAACTGTTACGAGTTTCCAGAATGTTTTTTAATTATAACATATTTGCATACACGATGATTCATCAGCTGTGATCAGCTAATGACAGGTTGCACTTGTCTGGGTCAGTGTTGAAAGAAGTACTGCGATCCTTAGGTAATAAAAAGTACCAATACAAGAGAGTAAAAATACTCAATTTCAAGTAAAAGCTAAATCAGATAAATGTAGTAAGTAAGTACTGGTTGTGAGACATGCCCCCTGTGATTGATATATAATTACACATGGTTTTATTAGATTGTTTTTTAATTAGTGTAGCATTTTACTGTTGTAATTGGTTGATGTGGAGCTAGTTTATATAGTTCAGTCGGAGCTGGGGCCTACCAAAGGGTCACAGGATAAATCTGAGGGGTCAAAAGATGATTAACGGGCTGGGAAGGAAGTCTGCTTCACAAATTTGTTTTGTTCTTTTGTTGTTGTTTTTTTTACAATGCATTGCATTTTATAAACTAAATGTGTGTTTTTATGTAAAACCTTCATCTGAAAAGTAACTATATAATGTCTATAAAATACAATATTGCAGTGGAAACTAGTAAAAAAAAACAAACAAACAGAAATACTCAAGTAAAACTGTACATTATTTGAGGGAATTCAGTTATTTTTCACCTCTGGGCCAGGAGACCAGTGCCGACTTTAGAGATTCAGTAAATAACATACTGATGGTCACACTCTCTGTGTATATTTAGCAAGTACTACCAGCAACGACATCAAAGATCTGCATAAATACTGAAAGCTTTAATATCCTTGCTGTAAGTTTTGCTCAGTTACAAAGTGGAAAAGGTTAAAGTTGTAAATGTTAAGCCAGATAAAAAGCTGTCCAAGAACAAACGTCACATCGTGTGTGTGGGAAAAAAAGGTCCATTAGCTCATAAATCATAGTTGAACATGTTTGTCTTGTGACTGGTCCCCACAGAAGGGAGAACAGAGGTTAGTGCTGGTCAAACGTCTCCACCCCCGTGACCTCTTGACCCCTGATCCCCTTCAGACTTCAGACTTGGAGGTCAGCGGTTTGACCTCACCCGCTTTAGCTCAGCGGGCTAATGGCCTGCCACTGTCACCGCCTGCCACAGTCTGACAGCTCTATGAGTCCTCATCACGTTGGGCAAACTTGAGAGCTAGGCCGAGGGGCAGGAAAAGGGGGTTAGTCTGTGTGCCTCTGATCTCTATATGCATTAGTGTGGCACAACACTCATTTCTGTTATGCTAGAAACACACATGAACACAGAAGCTATAGTTATAGACATGAACACAGAGGGATTGTGTGTTTATAGGCAGTGGAAGCATGTGGAAGCATGTAACCCACAGAATATTAAAACAAGGGCGACTCTGGTGGTCACACGAATGGCAATGCAGAAGGAGAATTGTGTGTGTCTGTGTTAAGAGGTCCTGTGATGCTGAACAATGGTTCCTCTTCATCTGGTCATGTGGTATGTGTGTGTGTGCACGTGTGATTTTGTATGCAACTGTTTGAAAGTGTGTATGTGTGTGTGTGTGTGTGTGTGTGTCCTTTGCAGTGCAGCTTGGTCACATGAAAATAGTGCTAATGAGGGACTACTGTTCACAGCTGGCACCAGTGGTCAGACCTCTGCTGCACACACACACACACACACACATACTGCCAGAGATTAGAAAGTCTGGCAGGGAGTAATGACAGTGAGCAAGATTTTCACCAGGCCTCATGGAAGATGGTTCATCCTGTCATCGTGGGACACACAGGTCAGACGTTTTGTGAGGTTCAACGCTTCAAACACGCACAGGGACGGATGTACTACCAGCTGCACAGCTAATAACTGTAAATGATAGAGTTGATTTAAAGGTCCAGGGTGTAGGCTTTAGTGACATTCTAGTGGCAAGGTTGCAGATTGCAACTAACTAAATACCCGTTGCCTCACTGTCCAAACATGTAGATGAATCTATGGTGACCACAAAACTCAAAAGACCAATATAGAACCAGTGTTTAGTTTGTATGAAGTGTGAAGTCAAAATTTGGTAGCAGAGGCTCTAAACCTACTTTGTTACTTGCTAATAAAGTTAGCAATAGCTGTTGGACACGAAACAAGAGCTGAAAGGAGCATGAATTAATTGGGTGACCAGACACAAAACTCCTAATTAAAGCTAATGTTGCATACAATTGTTTGCTAAAGAGAAACTTTCAATGGACCGCTACTACCTGCAAGGCAGAGGTACTTGCTGCTAGTGAGCTAATCTACTAGCAATAGCATGGTATATTTTAAAGGTACAGTGTGTAGAATTTAGTTGCATTTAGTGGTCCAATCACTGCATTGTAATCTCCTCACATCACCCTCACCTTCCTAATGTAAAGGAGAAACAACACTTTAAGGACCATGTTTAGAGTCAGTATTTAGTTTGTCTGTTCTGGACTACTGTATAAATAAGGTGTTTCAACATGGCGACCTCCATGAAAGGGGACCCTCTCCCACTGTAGATATAAAAGGATATTTTTTAAGTAACAAACATAAAAAGATTCTTATTTTCAGGTGATTATACATGCATCTAAACATAGTTATGAATATTATATTCCATGTTTGCCTTATTCTGAAAATAGAGGCCCCAAATCTTACACACTGTACCTTTAAGCCAAAGAGTTTAAACAAGTTTCCAAAATGTCTGAGGAAGAAAGTGCAAATCTTCAACCACAAGTATTATCCTAGAATATTATGAAGAGGGCGCACAATCAAAAGGTTACCTGTCACTGCAATTTCCCATTTAGATTAATAAAGTACTTTATCAATCTATGAAAACAAACATTTCTCCTATCTCACTGTTACCTGGTACATCATGATCACTGCTTCCTACTAATATAACATTTATGTTACCTTTAGTTATATGTTTAGTTATAGTTTAGTTTAGTTAAATATATTTTTTTCTGTTGACACACACACACACTTTGTTTTGTCTGGTGCCGTTTTAATTGTTTGATCTTTCAGGCTGCAGAAGTCTGAAATAGGGAGTATGGGAACAGTCAAAAAAGTATTTTGGAGGTTAGTTAACGATGGATGCATACACACGAGTGTTCACACAGGCATATGCACACATGAGTATTCACTCATATTCACATGTGCGCACCAGAACCTACATACATACAAACAGTTGAGGCCCTATTGTACCATTCAGTAATCACTGTCCCATTAGGAGGCTTTTGGCCATAGGGGGTTATTTTAAAAACCTTAATCCCTTGTCCCAGCAGGGAGCTTTTGCTGGCCACTGCCCAGCATCCAGGTGATACATTATAGGAGGGCAGTGGATGCTGTTTGCTGTGTATGTGTATGTGTCTGGCTTGCAGAGTTTCTCATTGGAAACTAGCCAGCTGACAGCATTTGGCAGCGCCTGTTGAGTCTTTGTGTGAAAACTTTCTTCAGCCAGAGAACCAAACACACTGTGTAATTGTTGTTCGTGTCAGACACAATCTACTACAATGTGCACTTATTGCAGCCAGATGAAGATGGATCTCTGTGTTTGAGTCCTTTTGGAAAACAAAGCATTTGGGGTTGTTTTTTCTTCTTCTTTTTCTTCTCCTTCGTTTGCTCTTCTGGTACCTAATTAGAGAGCTAGATTAAAGCAGTCAGCATGACTCAAGAGCAGCCGTCTCTTCCCGGCTTCTTTTGATGGAGGAGATCCGCTGCTTTAATTACTGGTCTTCATTCATTCATGTTTCACTTAAATTGCTCCATGGTCACATGATGGGGATTATCCGCTACTCGTGGTCATGGTTGGTTGTTTGAAGATCACACAGCTTCTGAAGCACTGATCACACAAACACACCAACTAACAAAACACTTTCCCTCACTGGCATCATCTCATCAACACATTATACTGTGTGATGCAACACAACATTTTTAGGAATCAAGGCTATCATAGATCTTTTTTTTTTTTTTATCTTATCTTTGTGGCATTAATCAAAGTGCATATTCATGAATCACAGACAGCTAAAACAGTCTAGAGAGAATATAAATAATTGCAAATGTTCAACAAAATTGTACAGAAGAGGGAACTTATTATGCTTATGGAATAATGAGTGTTGGGTTGCCAAGTTTATCTGCTGTACTCTGCTGTTCTGTATGCAACATCAGATCCTTCAGGGAAACAGATGTAGTTAGTCCATACAGTACACTGGTCAATTCTGAGGAAACCTAAGAGAATGATTGCTCCTTGGCAGTATTCCTGCTAATGAAAACCATACACAGCTCCTCTGGTCAGGGGGAAGATGTGCAGTGGAAACAGTAGATGAGCCCGAGGCCATAAGTGATACATTACTGCTTCACCTTGAGGGACTGCTTGGCTGACAGTGGGATCAGAACATTGCAATCAATGCCACATGCCTCAAGGAGTGAATGCATGCAGAGTGGGAATCCATCACATCTCCGTGACAAGACAGTCTTAAAATTATGTTTCTGTTAAGAAATGTCTTGATATGAGGTTACTGCGTGTGAATGTACACGTGTGCACTGAAACAGAAATGCCAAACAAGTCAGTGAGTAAAAAAAAAGAAGAGTGAGAGCGAGGAAGGGCTATTAAAACCATGTGTTTGGGGCAGTGCCATGCAGCCGTGGGTGCCAGGAAAGAAAGATGGCAGGGTGATTTTGCAACCCTGCGTGCTGGCTCAGGATTTTAATCAGAGAGAGAGAAGTGACAAAGAATAAGACTCAAGGAGCAGAGATGTATTGGGGGGGGAACAAGGAAGGACGGCCTGGCGAGTTTTGGTCATGGGGATGTGGAAATAAAGTTTTACATCTCCAGCTGTTTTATAGTGCCATTTATTAGCAAGCAGGTGCAAGACTATTCAGATCTCCTTTTACTAGTAAAATCACATCAGAATGAATTGCACAGGCAGCCTGTGTGACGACAATAAGGAGCTGAAGTAGGGCAGTAGCAAGTGAAGATGAGAAGCAGGGAGAAGCGTGGAGGAGTGGAGGAATAATCTCCAAAGGTTAGAGGCTACTGCAGCTAGAGTTGAATCACCGCAAGTTCACAAACTTATCTGTTGCTCAGCTCAAAGTTGCACTCTTTGTCTGATTTCTTATTGCGTTATTAAATGTGTTCCTTCAATTTCATACACAAATGCACGTGTACCTCCTCGCACACAAATCAGCGAAGCATGGAGAGAAAGGCACTCCCTCTCACGCAAAGATCTGTGATTGTGTCAGTGCATCGGGCATCCTGCCAAAGGGAGGGGGAGTGAAAAAGTTTGGGTGGGGGAGGGGCCCACAGGTGCTGAGCCTTAAGCCTGGGGGAGGAGTGGTAGGAAAGAAAAATCAGGGAGAGGCAAGTGTATGCATTAGGAAAGAAGAGAGGGAGGGAGGGAGGGAGCCAGCAGCTCCCCTGGTCTGTTATTCTCCTGTGAGGATGGGCAAATGAGGGCCAGCACACATTTTTACGACTCCATAACAGCAAATGGCCTCAAACAGGACAAGGAGGCCAACAGCACGCCAAGGCCTCTGACAGAAAAGGCTGTAAGGGAATAGTGTGACATCCGAATATGTCAAAAGAAAGGAACTGAAGCATTTTTCTAAAGATATTCGAGCCATGACATATGCTTGCCCGCTGCATGATAAATGCCTTCCGTGAGCTCTTCCAAAATGTGTGTGAGAGAAGCAGGAATTACTCTCAACATAAAAATGTTTTGAAATACGACGTGTGAAGATTCTTTTTATTTTAACTATTGACTTTTTTGAACTGATTTTCTCTCACTTCTCTGTCCTCCACTCAAACACACACACACACAGAGATGCAGACACATTAAATTAGCTCCTTTCAAAAAGAAATAGAGAGGAGTTGGAAAAAAACATGCTGGTAGATTGTATTTGCTCAGCAGAATTTAATATGAGCGAGCTGGAGGTGCTTTTCTTCTGAGACCAATTCCCTGGAGACACATCCATCTCTGGGAGATGGTTGGGAGGACAAAGGAGGACTGGCCCCAAGGCTCAGCCCAGGCGTGCTTAAACATACACACACACACACACTCACACACACAGAGCATGCTCACGCACGCAGATATCAACAGTTGCAAGCACACACATAGACATGAACACAGATGCAGTTATTCACACAAGAGCAGTGCTCAGACAGAGACCGCCTTGTCTGACAACAACTACAGACTTGGTCAAACAGAAGAAGGAGGAGGGAGAAGAGAATTGAGTAGAAAAAGAGTTGAAAGGGACACCGAGAGGTAGAGATGCCATAAAGTAAATGGATGGGCTAAAGGGAGAAGGCATTTAATAAGAAGTGACATGTTGGATAGAGGAACTTGAGCGGAGATTACTTTGGTGCTAGTGAGAGAACACACAATGGAAGAAGAAAGTGAGAGGAGATTGTTGTAAGCAGTAATGCCCGATGGCAGCCCTGTCGCTCCGAGGACACAGCGTGTTTATATGTAGACTTGTGGCAGGCTTCTTACCATCTAGGCGCTGTCAATCATCTCAGCTGACAGCTGACAGCTCAGGTAACAATGCTACAAAGTTTCTGAATATAAAAGAAAACTTTAGACCAGAGTTACAACATAAGAAACTAAAAAAAAACCTCCACTAATGTAGCCCACAAACTTACCTCAACATATCAAAAGCAACTGCAACCTATTATACAAATGTGATATGTAGTTTAGGGAATTGGGTAATTGTGTTTTGGTTAGTTGGTATAAAAAGTCGCGTAATCACTCTAGTGCGAACCCCTTGGAGAATTCATGCCCTGGAACAGCCCCTAGCCTTGCTTAGTTCATTTCCTGTTCCTGGCGGAGGCAATGAGGGATAATAAGCTCTACGCTATGCTTACTGCTCTTGATGATGTGGTCACACAAACTCTCTAATACAGCAATCAGAGGAAAGTTAGAGAGAAAAGGGCAAGACTGAGAGCCGTCTTACTATATCCCCCTTTTGTGTGATGGATGTGACGGATGCATAGTGTTCCTCCGAGAGAAAACTAAGGAAAGACTGTGTTGAAAACATGTCATCAAGACCACAAAATGCAAGACAACCAAAAGGAGATCGCTCATCTTCTTGTCTGAAGTGACGGCTGGAGTGAACCACTCCTCTGGTGTGGTGTAGTGTGGCACAGACAGCCAGTCCGATATAAAAGCAGCAGCAGTCCCCTGAGGAATATTGGCAAGACGGGCTGTTCTCGACGGAAACTTAAAAAGATCATATTTCTGGCCAAGGGGGGCTCTACAATGCTGTCAGACAATTGTGATGGGTTATGAAGAGGGACGAGTAGGAGTATGCACTGTTAGTTACAAAACCTTGTGTCCCATAAAGTCACACTCTCCCGTTTTTTAAAACAATTACAACAAGCTATAACTTGTAGCCTAAAATACTGCTGGAGCTCTTAAACAAAAAAAAAAACATATTCCAACAAAGCGTGATTACACAGAAACCAATAAAATGGGGGATGTGTGTGATTCATATTAAAATCCTGCAGCTTGAACCAAACTCAAATGTGACTGCTACCGCAGCTCCTCTCACGTCCTCCCTCCCCTACAGCACTCCTCAAATCATAAACAGATCCTCAGTTATTCCACAAACGCCGGTGCAGCCTGGGTCACATTTACCCCAGCCTGGTCGCAGATACCCATGACCAACCTCATTACACACTTACCCAATTACCTTGTGAGTCTGGGCAGGTGGGGGGGGAAGGGGCACACATACATATATGTGCATGCACACATGCATGGGTTAGCGGGAGGCTACGAGGGTCAACAAGTGCAAAGAGAGTGTGAGTTGATATTGACAAAGTGCACTGAGTTGCGTCCAGGCTTGGCCTCTTCCCAGCTGGCTTTTGGCCACGATACAGGTGCCACAGTAGATCACCACCCAGACTTCTCCACCCTACACCCCTTCACCCGCCCTGTATATATCGTTCTTCAGCTAGTGTGAGCCTCCACAACAGGTGCAGTAGGTTAGGCTGCAGGCCCCGACATGTGAGGAAACAGACTGTTATTGTGGGCCTTCCTTCCATCATCTCCTCCTTTTTTTTTTTTTCTCTCCTCTTTTTTTTTCCTCCACCTCTTCTCTTCCCAACAGCCCCAGGGAGCAATCGAGAGGTCCAACCTGAACGTGTAACCCGAGTGCAACTCTTCTGTATTGTGCAAGGATGTTGAAAAGAGGAGGGGAAAAAGTGGAGGATATGTTGCACATGCAGAGAATTGGACAGCTTGGCGGTGAATTCGTGTGTGTGGATGTGTGTGTGCTTGGTGTATTTTGGAAGCAGTGAATACGTAATAAGACCGTGAAATGATAGATTCCTTACCCCATGGCTGGCAGTGGTGCACTCAGTCGCTGGATTAGACACACTGCTTTCACTTGCTGACAGTTAAATGGTAATGCATCCATCTGTCAGTGTCTACCAATAGTAACAATATAAAAATGTAAATAAGTGCTCATTAAGTTGTGCATATACTTGAGTTATAGCTCTGGTGCAAGTTTTTAAAAAACAAACTTAACAACTGACATTCACAGCGACTGCTCTCTCTACTGTATATTTGCACAGGAAAAGTTTGCAGCCTACTGCATTTCATTATGAGGAATCCAGATGTGCTTTTTGGCTGCCAGTGAATGTCTTCAGCTGTGTATGACACTGTTGTTGGCCTCCCTGCACCAAGCGCAGACAACGACGCCTCGGGGCAAGACTTTCAGCTCTCTCTCTCTCTCTCTCTGCCATCTCCCCCCTTTTTTGCTGATCTCTCCCTCCTTTGTCTCTGTCTTTCACCCTCCTCCACTTACTCACACTTTTGCACCCTCCTGCCTCTCACACCTCTCGTCTTTTTTTTTCACTCCCTTCACTCTCTATTGTCCAATCTTGCATTTCACCCGTCTCCCTCTCTCTCTCTCTCTCTCTCTCTCTCTCTCTCTCTCTCGCTCCGTCTGTCTTGCTCTCCCTACCATTCTTATCACATCATCTTGCTCAGAGAGACGAGGTTGGTCTGACCAGTGACAGGTAGTCAGAGGGCATGTGGGAGTCGGCTCCAGAAAGTCTGCCCCTATACCTACTGTGACACTGTCTCTGCTTCTCTTTCTTTTCTTTGCTCACACACACATACACACACTCACAGTCATTTACAGCCTGCATGGTGGAGCTGTCATGTCAAATGCCAACTAAGAAATTAGTCAAAGGAGAAGGTTCAAAGTGAGTAATTGTTGTTGATATCTGTCACACTGGCACACACTCCATAAAGTTAGTCATTGTTTTGCAAACGAACAGCACACCTCAAGGCTGCTGCATTGACATTTCCAGTTTCATACAGGACAGTTTCTTCTTTTCTGTTCTGAGGCTACACAGAATAATATAAGAGCGAAGGTTAAGGTTCACCTAATTGCCAAAAGCAGAAAGTCTTCTTCACCAGCTGCTCCTGAATCTAAATATACTGATGATTGTTGATATGATAGCTGGAAGGATGATAGAAGTAAAGTTTGTGGCGTGATTTCATTGTATTTTTTGTTTTTGTTCTTCACATTGATTTTCAAAATAACAAGGTGCTTCACAGTTGATTTTATGCACACCTCTGAGCCTTCACATGAGTAGAAAACCACCGCTATGATGCCCTGGAGCATCACTGCAGGAGTGTGATGAAGGTTATAACACTTTGTCTTGTCAAATGATTCTTTCTTGACCAAGCTGATCAATAATCATCTCACTGAGCCAGAAAATGAAATTCTTACTTTCTTCTTTGCAGTTAACCACGACCTTAAAGAAACCCTGAATATTAGATAGCTGTATCATTCTGCCACCTATTGAGAAAATCATGCAATTGCAATATACATTTAGTCTGAATTGTCTTTTTTTGCTTATTTTAAACACATTCGACCATTTCACTCATGTGTTTGACCCTATCATTTTCAGCTCTCCTCTAAAGCCATACAGTGATCACTTGCTACATAAAACAAGCACACAAATCCACACATGATCCTCAACAGGTTGGGCAGTGATGGGAAAATGCAATTCACAAAGATCAGACTGCATCTGAACTCACCTACACCAAGCTTCACTTAAGCAGTGTCGTTGACCTCAACCATACAGGTCAGTTGTTGTTGCTGTTGTTAAGCTACACACTGAATTAGGTCAGACACAGATGACAGACCACCGTCTAGACAAAGAGCAGACCCCTTCCTTGTATTGTTTGTTAGTGGTTAGTGGTGGGAGAAAAACAGGAAGAGTGTGTGACTAAGCCGGTAAAAACCTTGGGCCCAGGAGGAATCAAGGCTTCCTGCCTTTAGATGTTTCTTCTCACACATGAGAATGTTAGGCAGGCAGAGTTATCACTTCATAAGTTGATGTTATGTGTGACATAATGAGCCTGAATATGAGGTGAGATACACTGCACTGTCCGCTTTCTACCACACGGTGGCAGCACCACATAAAGAAAGAAAAAAAGGTAAATTTTCTCATTTTCTCTGGCATCTAAATCTCAGGTTTGCTTTATTTAGTACAGTATTGTCAAAGTAAGGTGTAGAAGGCTTTTAATGTGAGGATATAAATAAATTAAATAAAAGAGAGTTGACAGGGAATGAGGGGAGAGACAGATGAGGAATGACATGCAACAAGGTCACTGCCTTAAAGGAATAGTTTGACATTTTGGGTAATATGCTTATTCACTTTCTTGACAAGAGTTGGTTGAGAAGATCAATAAAACTCTCATGCTTGTACAAAAAGCATATGTGGGCAGCCAGCAAGTGTAGCTTGAAACAGGAAACAGGAAAACAGCTAGCCTGGCTCTGTCCAAAGGAAAAGCAGTTGTTACATGTTAATTAGAGAGCTTTAGATGTGTTGGAAGGTAGATGTTGTCACTTTTTTTGCGCAGAGCCAGGCTAACTGTTCAGCTGTTTCCAGTTTTTGTGCTAAGCTAAGCTAATGTAACCATCTGCTGGTTCATATTGAACAGGCACACATGAGAGTACTATCAATCTTCTCATCTGTCGTCAAGAAAGCGAATGACCACGTGTCCCAAAATGTTGAACCTCTTTAATTGCTAGGCCACTAGGTCACCTCTTCTCACAAAAAAAATGCCATGTAATGCAATGGATCTACCACTACATTCTCTCACCCTTGCCAGGAAGTGACAATTCAAACAATTTGCATCTGTGACGTGTGTTTTACATGTCAAGTAAACATTAAGTTTATGGATTCACACAAGTATTTACACAGCACATAACTTACACTCCCCCACTCATTTATCTACTTTCCTTTGGCCTATGTGACTGCAAGCACGCACATGCCAGCTATGGTAATGATGTCAACTTGTTGCTTCACCTTCATAAAGGTCAGACAACTCGTACATTTCTCACATTCTTGTTCCTGCCGCCTGTCCTTCCCCCGACAAAGACAGGAGTAAATCTGTGTCCCAGACATAACATTAAGCAGTGATCATTTTCCCCTGGCAAGGTGGTTGTTTCACCTCAATGTTTGAGTTAGTGGCACTGTAATTATGTCAGAATTTACAGCTGAAACACAGGTTGTGACATTCCTCTGCCAGCTGGAGGTCTGCCTGTAAATCTGGCACCTTTACCTGAAGATCCTCCCCTCGAAGCCAACAGAAACCGCTAGAACCATCTATATATAGTCAAGTGTATGTGTGTACGTGCAGGGTGAGAGCAGAATGTGGGTGAGAGGGTGAACTGTAAGGAGATAGAGTTAATCATACTCGCTTAATTTATAAGAGGCCTCATTAACTTTATTCATGTTCACTAAATGAATGCTGCATATTATTGGAGATAAGAGTTTTGAGATATTTAATGAACGAAATATGACTTACTTTTGTTTGATTATTTCCCTGTTATTGTAATGGTAGATTTTATAATTAAGTTGTTCTAAATTCTCACTGGAAAAAATAGGATATACAAAACACAGTAGTTTCAACCTGTTCCCCTCGTCCTCCTTCTGATTGATTTAAACCCTCAATAAATCTGGATTATGTCCAGACAAGAAGAAAGTCCATAACGATGACATCTGAGAAGACAAACAGGGACCTAATTCCCAACATGGAAGCAGTAACTCTAGTTTAGATGGTTGGAACAATGACACAAGTAAACAGCAGAGTCAAAGTTAGGGTACCAACTGACATATTAGAGATTAGAGAAGTCAAAAATGTCTAAATGTAATGTATTTTAAAGGTGCACTACATGAAAAATGGGTTACATATAGTGTGACAGGAGTAGTGATCCACAGAGTACATCTGAATCTGCAGCTCCCCTCAGACCCCTCAGAGTTTTTGAGCATCTTTTACCTCATTGTTTTGCTTTTCTTGTCAATGTTGTTTCCAGACCCAGCATTCAGCTAGTTTTAAACAAAAAGCCTCTGATAAATGATGATCACTGTCTGCAACCTGCTGTTGGTGATTAGCCAGTGAACGTTGTGTATTTAGCAGCTAAACTGTCAAATATTTCCCTAAGGATTTGGCAGCAACCAAAAAAAGCTTAAAGGAGAGTTAATATTGGACGTTAGTTAGAAGACGAGACAGTTTCCCAGAGCCAGCACACCAGCTCCAGACAGCGATACTAACAACTCCCCTGCTACATCACAACAACAGGATATCTTGGCAAACTAGTAAGCTGAATGTCCATGGGTAGGTAATTTAACGTTACCTGACACCAGGCCTGGTTGTAGACTGCTTTGATAGGAAGGGGCAGGAAGAGGTCTTCATTGGTCACCAACTGCTGCTGTGTTCAAGGCCTCAGGGATAATGGGTTTTGTAGGCCAACTCAGATGTTAGCATTGGCGTGGTTCCATCAGCAAAAGCCTAATGGGATTCTTCATCTGGACTGACGTAAAAAACAAACTCTATAAGCTCTATAAGTGTACTATTTTATGTTAGCTAAAATTAACACCATAGAATCTAATAATACATAAGCCCATAATGTATTTAACATGAATTTCAAATCAACAAGGACAAATTAAAATGCTTTTCAGTTTGTTGGGGCAGTTGGAGCATATGGTGGACCACTGTCCTCCCTTGCCCAAGCGTAGAACTGGCCCCCGCTTGACACACAGATCATGGCTGGAATATTGATGTGTGACTGCGGTGACACTTTCTTCGCTTCTGATTTACAGAGGCTGTGTACAAACACCAGTGAGTGACATTGAATTACTGTATTGGATTAGAATTGCATGCCCCAACTTTAATTTGTGACCCAAACAAATGTTAATGCTTTGTATCATCTTTTACCAGGGAAAATTGAGCACATGACAGTTTCAGTTCATCTACATGACAAATATCTCCAGCTACACCCCCACAAAGTGGTTTATGAACAGGTAGAAAATCTGGGTTACAGCCTCGCCCTCTACTCATTTGCTGTAATCGTAGACTTTGCGAGCCTCACTTGTTCAATAGTCTCAACGATCCCTTGTATGAAAGAGAAGATTACACTGGCCAGGTGTTGTGAGGATGGGACACAAGGGTTCTTTTAGGCTTCAATCCACTAAGGAATTCGCCATCATCACTTAGATTTGCAGATTAAAACTTCTGAGAGGTCCACTTAACGTTCCACTGGAGCACAACAGAGGTGAGCAAGTATGCCACTTATAATTGTCAAACAAGCTGGTGGCCGTTCACTCTGCAAGGTCACAGGATCTCACAGTAGAAAGGGATGGAGGGAGAGTGAGAGGCCCAGAGTTGGGCATAATCTGTAGCCAGAGGATTTGAGCCATGGCTGAAGGAAGGGTCCGGAGCTGAGTCATAACAACTCTTGATGCCAATCGAACCCAGAAACCTTATGTGTCATTACACTTACAAAGTGTTGATGTAGTTGGTAACAGAAAATGTAAAAAAGAAAAAGACAGCTATTAGCACTAAAAGACTGTGCTCCTAAGAGGCTACAGCTAGGCTAGCAATTGTCTGAGATTATATTTAGACACAGTGGTCCTTCGAGCAAATGCAAGTGGCAACCTCCGTTGCTAGCAAGTGAAGCCAACACCGGAATGCCAAAAACTGCAGCTCCTCGAACAGCCAGTTGAGACTGGCTGCAAAGCGAATCTCCATAAGGCCCCATATTAAAATGTTGAACTTCACAGCAGAAATTAACATGTTTACAGCCTGGTCTCGATAGCTAATTTAGGTTTACGACAACTGTACTGGATTGAATTTTTATATAACTCACCTGTTCAAATCATATCAAGGCTTAAAGTTATGCATAATTAAGAGCATAACCGATTTGATTAACAGGTGGGTGCTGTCACAGGTTTCTTGTTTGAGCACCCAGGCTTCAGTCAGCCCGCCTCAGCTCTGCCCATGCTCCACGTCTTTGCCCATTTTTGGATTAGTGGGAAGCCGACTGAGGCAGGACTGCTAAGATGGCGACAGCCAGAGCCACCACAATCTCAGCTTCACAATTGCTCTTCATCAACGTATTGGTGACATCATCATGTCTGCTCATGTCAACAATCTAACATTCTGACAATGATTAGCAGGTATAATGCTTACTATGTTTACCATCCTAGTTTGTCATGTACCAGCTACCTGCAATCCATCAAATAATTGCTGATATACAGTATATCTTATTCCAAACCAAAGTGTTGGAACCAACCACCAATAGACCGATATTGCCATAGAGCCACAGCACTGGCTAAAAAAAGTATTCACAACACACTTGTCTTATCAAGTCACCTCACCTCAGCAGTGATTTATATGTCAATATTTTGCACCACTCTCTACACCACAGGTCTGCTTAGATCTACGTTCTCTCCCCATTACTTCACAGAAAACAGCCAGTTCACATACTACAAAGCCAAAGTGGTGTACCTAACCCTCAGGGCTGGTTGAACTCACTGAACCCTAAAATGTTCAAGCAGGACTGCTTATAGCCAGAACAAGAAAGTGGGGGACTTGTAGTTTCTGTATTACTGTGTTGGTACTCTGCTGTTGTGATGACTCTGGGGGGTCAGAGAGAAGACGACTGCAGGAGACCTGACAGTGTCAAAACACATTATTATAGCCCCCGCATGGAAAACAGCAACTGGACCAGACCTCACAGAGAGAAAGAAAAAACACAGTGTGAGGCAGCAGAGATACAAAAGAGAAAGAGACAAGGACAAATGAGAAGAGGTGCCATGTAAAGAAAGAAGGACCACATGGATAAATAAATGATGTTCTGTGTTTTTGTATATTACACCGAGGAATCAGCTCTGATCTCCTGAAAGATGAGTTACTCTTTCTGTTGACTCTTTCCAAACTCTTTTTATAAGGGTCCAAACAAATGAAGAGTGCAAAATGAGAAACAAAGGCACTCGTGAGTCCCTCTGGATGGCAATCATGGAAAAGAGAAGTCATCATCTCTGTCGATTATTACAAGTGTCTGTTTAAAATCATTGTGTGTTAATGTTTTAGGGTTATTTTCTGGATGTTTTGCTTTGTTCACACCTTTTTGTCATTGTATTTCATGTTTTTTTTCTTATTTTGGCTGCTTGTATAAAAAAAAACAGATGATCTCATCTGTTCTGCGCTTGAAACAGGCCATTCATTAGTCTATGTGTTGCTTAGCCTCCACACTAAATGCTCCATATTTCCGCTATTTAGTAGATGTCTGAAAGGCTTTGAAACTCTTTCAACTGTCAGTATGCATTGCCATTATACCCCTTCACCCCCACCCCTTGGCCTGGATCTGCAAAGTATGGCTCAGTCCAGCACCATGTGCCCAGAGATAAGCTAAGCAAGGGCGATAACCAGTACTGTACACTGATCCTTGGGGAAAAATCTCAGAGCACATCCTGGGGACTTGTAATCAGGTGTGCCGCACGCTGTCCACTCAACATGCACTCAACACTCGATATCACACTCCACATTCGGCCCCACGCCACCATCGGCCTTGTGTTGTTGCTGCCAGTTAGTTCACCTCCAAACCGTCATTCACACCCATCTACATCCCAGAAACACCTCTTCACCACCAGTCTGACGCCTCCACAGCAGTCGGGTGTAAATCAGCTGCACAGTGGAGAGACGAGAAGCAACAGGGGTGGATGACATAGAGAGGTCATCCAATCTCTGGAACAGATCCCAGACCGTGATCACCCCATCTAATGGGGCCAGCGATGATTAAGCGCACCTGAAGCTGGTTGTACAGTATACATCGTCACGCATATTCACACATCAGTTCCACAAGCCTGGATCACACATCATCACACCAGGGACTTCAGTGCAGGAGACGGCGAAGCAGGCGCCCCTATTGCTATATTTTCCCAGAGATCCGTGACTCAGAACATCATTAGCACACACACACTACTGTTATTCAAGCCCTGCAAAACACCCTTCACTGCCTCACCTTTTCCCCCTGTTTGCTCCATTCGTGGACTCACATGCAAAGTTACCAACACCCAGACGTACAGTGTAGACAATTGTGCTCTGGTTTTAGTGAACATGGCACTCAACAAATCTAATTAGCTTTGTTTGGGCCTCATTTGGCTCATATTTAAAATGAAAAACAAGTAATGAATGATGGATAATGTCAATGTGGTGTTAGATGCCAGACTTAACAAAAGGGAAGTTTTCCAAATTCCAAATTCATGCAACATTTGACACAGGGCATATGCTAATAATGAGTCTAATGAGGGTGTATTCTAGTTTGATCCCAGTTATTGTGTTGTCAATTGCTTCCCCTGCCACCCCTCTGAGAGAAAAATCCCCTTAAGATCCCCTACAGTATTTATACATTGAATTACTAACATGGATAGACAGCAGGAGAACCAGAAGGTGCTGTGGTGACCTTTCGGTTGGCAAAAACAAATCCCTGAAGCATGATAGCAGGATGAAAGGCCTCTGAAAGAAGCCAGCTGGCCATGTTTGAAAGCCCATCACCAGGCTAATAGGTCAGTGTCGCTGGGGCACAATCTTTGTAAGTGAATGGAAACCAAGGCTCTCCAAGGTCCTGGTCAGATCTGTCATCAACCAGCAGTGGGTGTCCGGCCAGTGGTCAGTCGGTCGGCCCATTTGACAAGAGCTTTAAGGAGGGAACGGAGCGAGGGAGGGTGGAGGGAGAGCCAGAGGACAAGAGCGGAGTTGTGTTGCAAGGGCTGATTATGCGTGCTCCGGGGGTTGGTTTCCTGGATGTTGTATTTGTGTTGGAGCGGGTGGCTCCAGGCAGATGTTGCAAATGAAGGAGGTGCTGTTGTGTGTTGACATTGTGGAGAAAATCATCCCGAATGACATTTTGGTGTTTGAAGAGGAAACGTTTCCAATGACAGTGAAAAAAAAAATCCCCTATATATTGGACCATCCTCACACTTTTGATATGTGAGATCTATTATTGTATCAAGTGCTTTCCAGTAATTCTGGTTACTTCCTCAGAGCTGGCAACCAGCTTAATGTAAAGCAGACTTAATTGTTACCATCACACTTGACTTGTTCTGATGACAAAATGATTTGTCACTGTAGGAAGAAAGAAATCTGCTTTCCTCTTGCTCAGTTGCACAGCAAAAAATAACACAAATTGTGTTTTTAGAAGTATTTTTTAGTGTTCTTTCTCCTTGGTGTATGTGGCACTGACACAATGAGCCTCCAGCTGTGCCCGCTGCCCACACAAACACCATCCATCTGCCAATGGAGGCACACAAACGCTGCTTCAACAAACATCAGATGACCCTTTTTTACCCTTTTTACCACCTGCACACACACACAATTGGACACCTACAAACACAAGTGAGCACGCACTCATCCACAACACAAAAGGTAAAGCTGTGGACTGATATATTGCCTTGATAATCATTGATGTGTTTGATTACAGGGCTTTGACAGACTTTATGGCTCTATTGTTTAACAGAGATAAAGAAGAATTAGGCTGCTGGTGATAGATCTACGATCTTAAAGAGCTATCTATCTGATTTTATTGCCATAATTATACTTTAATTAGGTGAATCATAGTTCAGTCACATTTATGTGTGTGTGTAAATGTTGGAGATTCACAACCTGACCTAAATCATGGATTGAAGATTGACTCATGCATGCTTTTCTTACTGTGAAACAGCCTATTGCTGATATTTGCCTCTCACATTTTAAGTATTTTAACTACTATCTCAGTTTTTAGTATTGTTAATGACGCAAGATTGCGGAGACTTTCATAATATGAAGACGAAAAAATCAACTTGCACTCGAGGCATTAAAAGTTGCATCATTGCGCAACACAGAGACGAGTTGCCGAGCGGGGATAAATCAGTTCAAATCCTCCCTCCTTTCGCTCCCTGTGACTGGTCGGTGCCTGTGTCTGTCAGGGGGAGGGGTGCACCGCAAATTTCTATATGCCTGTATGTCAATTTCAAGAGTCAGATTGCGTTTCCCGTGCGTGGCTGTCAGCAGCAACAAGACTCAGTGGACGTCCACAAGCCTTGATTTGGGATTTCTACTTGATCAGATGAGACGCTCGAGACGTGCGTCTACCTGCTCACACTGAACCCCCTTTTTTTTTTTTTTTTTTTTTTTTTTTTTTTTTTTTGCCATTTTGGATATTGCTGCTACTTAAAAACGCATCCACACACTTGAGTCTCGTGGTATTTCTCGCTTTTGAAGTGAGTGTAATAAACAGCACGCCTGAGGGGGAGACTCACCACAAAACTTTACACTTTGGAGTTACATCTTTGCAGCGCACATCGCGGTGAGTTCATGTGGTTTCTCATCTGACAGAAGCGGATCTTTTTCTTCTTTTGGGAAACTTACAGAAGGCGTTTTGGGGAAACATGTTCAGCAAGTGCTCCGCTGTGTTATTGAATGTGCTTTTTCTGGTGCGGGCGCTCTCGGCTCATGAGTGCACGCCGTGTAATCTCCGGACTTGTCCCGCCAAAGCCCCGCACGGCTGTGAGGGTGGCCGGATCCTGGCCAGGGATCCGTGCGGATGCTGTGACCACTGTGCCCGGCTGGAATGGGAGCCCTGCGGCGGACAGGACTGGGCGCACGGCTACTGCGCTTTGGGGCTGACGTGCGCCTCTTTCAATACAACAGGAGCAGCCACAATCCCTGAGATTGGAGTGTGTAAAGGTGGGTAGCAGTCTGTTGTGACATTTTTATTAAATCATACAACTTGTGGCAGTCTTGAGAGATTAAATGTGCTGTTGTTGAGTTATTTAAACAACTCCAGGTGTCAATCCTTTTGGTAGGCAACCACCCTCTTCCTTGAAGTGGCTTGTGAGCATCACTATTGAAATGTCACTTAAGTCCTGACTGCAGTAACTGTGTGGGTGTTTACCTTGTCTCTGGCTGCCTGGAGCGGCTCCCCAGGTCTGATGGGCTCTTGACTGCCAGGAGAGGAGTCATGTTCAGCTGCTCTTTCTTCTGCTCAAAGCTTCATTCACTCTCCGCTCAGAAGCATGACAATAAGTTTGGCAGTAGTGATTTGGCACCAGTTTACACTTCAGCTTAAGTAGATTCGGTTCCCTTTGCTTTACAACTAAAAAAAGAAAGAAAGAAGATATAGTGATTGAGATCAGACAAAATGACTTTGTGTGAGGGCAAATTATTATTACATTATCAATGATGATTGTGGGCTTGGAATCCACTGTAATTTAATAAAATGCCTGTATTGTTTACACCAGTGTGTGCCTCAGAGATGTAATGGTTTGACAGCACGATTACAAAAGTCTCATTCCAGCAAACCCACAGTACCATACTTTTCTGTTCCTACTAAGCAGAGCAGAGCTGTTACACTGTGGATGTGCTCATTTTACACACTATTTGAGCAACTTTCTGTACTTCAAAGAAATGCGTAGGGTGTTGGGTTCCTCGCAGTGAATGAAGGTTAGTAGCAGTAGCCTTCCCCTGAGGAATCATTAACCGCTGTGAGGACCCCCCCAGCCCCTTCACCTGCACTGTGTCCGGCCTGTTTTTGAATGATTGAAAGGGACTGACAGCACTAAAGGAGAGTAAGCAGCTCTCAGTGGGTGTCTGGATCCCTCTGACCCTGCCTTCCCATCATCCTCTATGGGGTGGTCCAAGTCAAGGCTCCATGAGGGTTTTTCCAGGGGTCTCAAACCTCAGGTCATCCCAGGAGACTCTACTGCTGATTGTGCCTCGTGTACAGGTTAGGTTGGTGTCTGGAGGACATCGCCTCTGCAGATTAACAGCTTTGAAACGAGTGGGAGACCTAATGGCTCCTCTGATTGAATCGTGCCTCTGGTCCTGTGGCTCCAGGGGTCTCGGAGCACGCTGCTGACCCCTAAATCAGACACACGTACACACACAATCTCAATATCCCAGAGGGTCTTGGTGGGGGTAAATCAACACCTCCCAGTGTGTTTTCAGGGGCCACAGTAGGCAGGCTGCTGGAGGCTGATCCCAGATTTCCCTCCTCAAGCTGCAAGGGTCTTAAAGTGATTAGACTCGCAATCAGGAGTAGGGGGTAAATGTTTCCGTTTTCTGATCCCCTGCTTTTCTGCTCACAGTTTTGATTTTCTGGGTGGCCATAATCTATTAGTGTGCAACAATCTCACAATACAGGTGATATGTTGCATATTATATAAGAGGTATGTCTTGGTACGGTGTCATCACTCTTAAAAAATTAAAAGTAATTGCATGCAAGAACAATACCTGTGATGTTAAAATCAATTATTCTCATAAAGGAGTTTGTTATTTAAAAACTGTAGCTGACAAAATATCTAAAAAAAAAAGTCAGTCAAATGTTGCAGCTTCAGGTTGCAGGTTGAGTCTGTTGGATATCTGGTTAGTACACAGACACCTGCTCCAGGTCATCTAGGCTTTCACCTTATCATATTTGCTTCAGCGATCAGCCCCTCAGTCAAGTGAAATCGTTCAGTCTTCACAGTGAAATGATTTGTTTTCATGTTTTCATTGTATTCTGGTGTCTGTCCTCCCACTCCGAGCTTCCCTGTACTCCAGAGGTACTTAACATACCATGTAACAGAATGTCTGTCTTACAGGGACGCTATGTCCACTGCACTCCTTGACATGCCTTCTACTGTTCCCTTCCTCCGGTATTATCTAATGTTTCAAAGACTTCCTTTTTAGCTCGCTATCAGCCAGAGGGCCTCTAGAGGTCAGCTTTCCCATCCTGGCCCTGGATGCCAAGACAAGCAGTCACAGTGGCTGAGAGAGGAATCCCCCTGGGATGAAGCCATAGACCTTGTCTTGAGTCATGCCAGGGCAGATAATAGAACAAACTAGGCTGGCAAGGGTCAAGCAAAAAAATGAGTAAATGAGACAGTTTCTTGAGTGTCCTGCTTTTAATTAATTGTTTTGACTTCCACCTTTTCTGCATGCCAGATTTAGCACCCCACACACAGACAGGCACCCCTGCCACCAGAACCTCAAAAAGAAAATACCCTCCCAGGCACAGGAAAGCCTCGGGATGGAAAAAATGTGGAGTTGAGGATCATTTTAAGGTGAAAGGAAATCACAGGGAAAGTTTTGGTGTGGTTTATTGAAAAGGCCGCTTGTGCTTTGCCAGTCTCGCTGGCCGTCTGGGAGAGCTATTAACAGCACAGGCTGGCTCAGGCTAAAGGTAGTATTACCTTCACCTCTTCCACTGGCTGGTGTTTGCTGGAGTGCGTGAGCATCGTCCATCACCAACGATTCTTCCACAAAACCAACCTTAACTTGAGGAAAGTGTTTCGCAATGATACTTTCTTCTGCAGTCACATCGATTTGCTTCAACAGTAAAATTTATTACAGTAAGAGACCGGCTTTACCCCATAGTGGAATATCTGTTTTAAATTAATATGGATGAACATATGTGTTTTATTAGATTTACGGCATAAAAAAACATTTTTTCCAGTCACTTTGAGTCATCCGATTATTCTCTCTTTGCCTCCCTTACTGAGAATGAAAAGGATTTTCATTTTAAGGGGCTTTATTTCAGGTAGTATAGCTATAGTAGTCAAATAAATACACTATGAGGTACTTGTGTTTATATTGGATAGTTAAACATTTTCGCGTTTTCCTCTGGTGCATTGTTCTGGTGTGTAGCTGTTTGGAGAAGAAAGCCAGAGTATTATGATAAGCTCCAATCACGCTTCCACGCTGTCGGTTGAGGCCTGGGAGCTAAATGCTTGGGAAGGGGTTACTCAGTGTTACAGCTTGTCTCATCCTGTTTACTCTGCTGCCACTCTTAGTGCGCTTGGACAACTGTGAAGGAGGGTAATTTGGGGGTATATATATATGTGTGTGTATTCATGCATAGTGTGAAAGGAACGCTATGGTTGATGTGTATGTTGGGGTGCTTTAATCCCAGGGTTTTGGTAGTGGTTCAGCTCACACGTCAGTAATGGGACACATCACTCCCTCGTTCATTCCTTCCTATGGTAGAGTTTCGTCCAAGTTTGGCTAATCTTCACAGTGCCTTCACTTGGGGTAAGGCTCACTCAGCGAAGGAACAATATGTGGGTATGGTGCAAGTGGCCTCGGTACAGACGGGGCGTTCCAGCAGCCAGCAGAGATGGAAACCCTGGGAGGGCCCCATGCTGTGGAACAAAAGCAAACAAATGGGCTCAATGGCTAAAGTAGCGTGGCACGACGAGGAGGGAGGAGGGGTAGCAACCCAGAAATACACTGGTCACTTCACTAACCATGGTGCCAGGACAATGTGTTGCAACAGAGGCTATAAGCTGGCTAACCCTTCAGCACTTCTGGGAAACAAATCTCAGTCTCTGGCACATTTTCTTTGTGCTTATGCTTTGTCCAATATCTGTTTACTCATGGGTAAAATAGACAAATCAATCCAAATGAGAAGCTCCTTTTCTTTTCTTCCTAATGTCCTCTGTTCTTTCTGTTGTCCTCCGTAGAGCTCCCTGACAATCCAGAGGCAGGCCTGGAGGATGAGCGCTGTCCCCTGATGACAGGCTGCGACAGAGCTGGAGGTCAGTGCGTGTGTGATGCCCGTCACTCCTGCTTGGGCTCTTTCTCCTATCCAGACCAAGAAACCTGCATGAAGGCCAGCAAGTCAGGTGAGCCCCCTCTTCCATATTTTGAAACACAGATGCATGCACACATGCACAAAATCTGAGTCAGAGGGAATAATGCTGTCCATTGAGAGGAGCTAATCCATAACAGATGTGGCTCTAAGGTGACTAATGCTACTTACATATCATAGTGATGACACACATGCTAAGGCTTTGTCTAGCGGTTCCCCTTTCACCCTAGAGTGGTGCCATTGTCTGTGACTCATTGATGTTTGTGGTTTGTGTGTGTGTCCACGCCTGGTTTTCAGAGAGTCGCAGGCATGAGCACCGGGAAAGGCACAGAGAGAAGTATGTGGGACCATCCAACCCGGCCTGCATGTTCTCTGGGTGTAACCTGACCGCTGAGGGTTGTGTGTGTGAGTCTCAGAGCTGCCACCACCACTTTGCCTACATCAACCGCAGCCAGTGCCAGGAAGCCGCAGGTAACCTTCACATGACCTTACAACTGGAACTGACAACCACACAGCAGCCGACAAGTAGCTTTACTCAGATCAAGTTATTTCGTGTTAAGATGTGGGGATTTATACCTGAGTCTGAAATAGATTCTGCAACTACAGTTACTTTTACATGACATCCAGTGCTTATTATAACCATCGATATGAAGTGAGCTGCAGCTTTGACTGCTTAAGTTTTTGTCCTTCTCACCTCTGAGTTGAACACAGAACTCCTTATGTCCCAATTTATTACGTGTTTTGATTTTAAGCAAAGGGAATCTTTAAAGTTCAAGTACAATTTATCCTTTATAATATTTGCATGGAGTCACAAGTGTGATGCTAACTGTGAAAGCTTAACAGACAGATGGCATAATGCACAGCACCTCCTATGTTGCATTCGGCGAGTGCGAAAAGTAAAGGAGGAGGAGGAGGAGGAGAAGGGGAAGAAAGAGGGCAAGACTGATGTCATGAAAGAAAACAGGGAGGAAAGATGTTGAGAGTGAAAGGAAGAAGGTGTGAATCTGACTGACAGAGGAACAAAAAAAAAAAAAAAAGAGGATCCGTTACAATCTCGAGACTGATGATGGAGATAATGCCAAAAATCCTCAGCTGCAGGACACAGGCCTTAAGGTGTAAATGTATAGAGTGTAAGATGAATGCTTGCCCTGTGCGAGAGGTTAAAAAGAGGATCATTTGAATTATTTGAGTGAAAACAAGAATGTGTGTTTACCTCCGCTCTCTGCAGTCTCCCTGATTGACACTTCTAGGTGAAAAATGTTATTGGCACGCAGAGTTTAGTTTCCTCATTTGGATTGTGGGGTGTCTGGTAGATAGACGAGCGCTAAGTGGTTGCTGCCTCCTGAGTGACATTTGTAAAATTGAACAGGACTGCCACTGAGTGAACTCACTGAACCTCCGTGTATGTTGGGTAAACCTCATCACCCTCACTGAATATGCTCTTCCAGAAAACTGGAAAACTCTACTGTAAACCTGAATAAAACTGGTTCGGTGCTGTAGTGAACAGATTAAGAGCCAAATCATGTGACTGTGACTGCTTGTGTTTTTATCCACATGTTGCTCTCATTTGACTCAAGGTTCTCTCTCTCTCTCTTTGCAATTGACATTTCAGATGATAAACAGCTCTTTAGGAACGTGCCATGGAAACATATTTTAGATTATTTAGTCTGCCAATAACAGAGGTTACTACAGAGCATGTCTTGAGCCATTTACTCAGTAAATCCCACAGGAAGTGTGTTTAGCAAACATTATATTGTTTGGATGTATCATTGAAGTCTAGTTTTACTATGAAAGATCTACTGTTGGTCTTCAGTGTAACTCTCTCAAAGCCTGAGCCCAACGGATGACAGTTTTAAACCAGTGAAAACTGTAAACAACATTTTTCAGCAGCTTATGAGTTCTCACTGCAACACACACACACACACACACACACCCTTGTGATGGCCCCTCATTAAGTAAGAGACCAGGATGTGTGTCTGTTATGTCTGTGAGTATGCATGCGCATGTGGAAAGATGCACACTCGTTTCCATGTGTTTATATATCATCACGTGTGTGATGAGACTATATGTGAGCATGCATGTCTGCATCTGTGTTTGTGCATGTGTCTGTGTGTGATAATTATCTTGTTTGTGTAGATGTCTCGACAGAGATTTTCCTTTGTCTGTCGTTAGAAGGGACTTCCTCTGTGACCAGACAGGGACTCTGCGCTTAGGGTCTTATTCACTCGGTCCTGTTGGACTCCATAGTGACTATGTCCATCAACGGCTTGTTGTCCTGACACAAGCAGTCATTAGATCTGTGCCCTGCCAGTGTGTGATAGTCTGTAAACCTGCTTCCAGGGCATGAAAGCGGCACTTGTCTTCACATGCAAACCTTGTTTCCCAACACTTAAGAAACCCTTTTCACACATAAGCTGGAGCGTAGACTCTTCTGTAAGCTCACACATGGTAACGGTTTGGCCTCTCACTCTCTGTCTGACGCACTCAACAGTCTTGTCAGTTCATCCCTCTGCTGTGACTCACTGTGATCTGGTAAAACTCAACATCCTTTCTGCCTCACCACAGCTGGTGTTCAGTCACCTAATGTTACCTTTCGTAGTTTCATCGGGATCCTGTTCTCCGCTTGTGTACAAGACGCTGATGTAATTTGGCTGCAAACACTCAATCAGAAGCAACGTGGTGTGCCAGACGTATTACCCACATGTCAGGGAAAGAGGATGTGATAAGTGTAGGAGAGGGAGGGGGAAGGCAGACACAGGAAGATAGGAAATCACAACACGCCATTTTGTTGAGGTATTTGTGTCAAGTACAAGCCCCAGGGTCTTTGGAGGGTGGTGTTTGGTAATTTTACACTCTAGGATGGTTTACATATTTCATTCAAGATAAGGCCCCTAACTGCTATTTTAGAGGAATTCCCCTGATGTTGCTCACTGACAGGAACAGGCAACATCCATCAACAGAGTGTTTAGGTGATTCATACAACTGGCATCACTTAATACTAACATTTCCTCGGAAATGGTGATAGTTGAAAACCAAAGCTATGCTGAAGCAGTCAGCATAGCGTGGTGTATAATCTACTCATAGGCATGTGGAAGTTCACGAGCGTTCATCAGACGAGGAAGCAGTGCCCACTATGATGCCATTGCGCAAACTGACCTTGCACCCACAAATTTACTTGCCCACCTTTGCCACCTCCGTCCTGTCTCTCTCTGCGCTTGTGAAAGGACTGTTAGTTCTGCTTGGCCGCAGCCTCTCTGTGGCAGAGCTAATACTGACCGAGCCAGACCGCCACTGGCTGGCAGGGGCGTGAGACGTCTCAGCGCTGTGTGTCTGTGTGTCGTCTGCAGGAAGCTATGGCCTCTGTTGTACCCTGCAAGCTGCTCGTGTGTGGGTAGTGATTTCAAAGGGGGAAACAAAACTCTTGTGTGGTGACTGAAACAAAGAACTTCCCTTAAAGGCATGTTGGGATTGCTGTCAGCCCACTCACTACTCATGGTCAGCCGCTAACCAAACCAGCCAGCATCAGGCCGGCAGGAAAAGCCAAGACACACATTCACATGAAGGCTTAGACCATTCCTGCATGTCCAGCTCTAACCCCCACTCCATTCACTAAATCTAGACCTAAAGCCTCAGCTCATTGACCCCGCCATAACCATTAACAAATCAAAGACATCCTGACTGCAACCTAAGCCAACCCCTGTTGTTCCCAGGCACATTTCTCCCATCATCAGCCATTCTTTTTCTGCTTTTTTCCCCTGAAAGGAAACGGATCCATATGGCCAAAATCCATACATAACTCTGGCTTTTCCACAAGTTATGCAACATCTTTCTACACCGCGGGCCCCCCGTAGATGTGTTTTCTAAATTTGCTTGGGCTGAGCTGTTTTTTAGGTACTTGAGTGACAGTACACGTGACAACTGTTCAGTTATGTTTCCCTGAGCAGTCTATGCTCACCCTTTTCATATGCATTTTGTGGTAGATGTAGCGATACTATATCGTGACCATGCATGCTGATCTATGTCTGAGGGACAGGCCCCTTAGCCAGACAGAAGTCCCGCACTCTCTCTGTCATTGGCCTAATCTTATTGACCATCTGACAGCAAGGAAAGGGTGTGTTTCAGTGGAATGCAATGTACACTTACTATGCACACACACAAAAACACATACATGAAAAGTCTATGTGCAAATGTGCACCTACATGTGGACATTCTTATTACCTCACCCAAACATGCTCATTCACAGCTGCCGCAGTGTTACTTAGGACACTGAGATCACGTTCTTCTAATACAAATATTTAGCCAAAGAGCGAGAGAGCAAGACGTGCAGGCAGCAGATGCCGACCTGCCGACTGCTGCGTGCTTACCTCAAGCTTCTGACCATGGTGTGAAGTTCCCACCAAGTGTTTCTTCCCGGTGACCCTGTCTGTGCCTTTTGGCCTGGACCCCCTCCCAGACCTGCTCCGCGGTCCTCACACATATACTCACACACGCTGACACACACAGTGAACAATGCTGACTTTCTCAGCTGTAACTGCTGGTGGGCACTGGGCCAGGCCCCCACAGCTTTACGTGAGAGACGGCCCTGATGTGTCCCTTTGCGGAGCAACTTTATAAAACCTGAGGACAGACCAGAAACCCACGGAGGGCAGCTGGACTGAGACAGCTTTGTTCTCTGCTGACTTGCTTCCAAGTCAGTCGGTGAACAGAACTCACATTGTGCGCTTTTTCCATGAGTAAACTCAGGCTGTCAACACAGCCTCCTCTGCCTGGCCGAGCCGCTCTGGTTCGGGGAAAGACTGCGCTCCTTGTACCGGCGCTTGAAGAGAAGAAAAAACCCATTTAGATAGGAGGTGTTTTTCTTTCTTCAGTGAGCTGCTGAGATGCCAGAAATGTGCATTGTTAACAAAAGAGACTATTCTGTGGTAATGAAGCAATTTCCGGGTCCCACCTCTTCCAGTCAGGTGTGTGTCTGTATTGTCGCAGGTTGTGCATTGAGGTCAAAGGTTTTCCATTCATTGTTATCTTACAGTGCTGCATAATCTGCAGAGAATTTATCAAGCATACCAAAACAGGCTTTTTGTGTTTGTGCAAGCTGGAGTATGGCCACCATTGTGATATGGAGATTGGTTCAGTGGTTGCTGACTCACTAATTACATCCATTTATGCTCAGAGATAGAACACAAACAGCACAGGATAAAAACCATTTGCTGCTGACTTTTTCCATCCTCTCTGTCTGTCTATTGTGCTTATAAATGTGCCAGCAAGAAAATTATATTAATTGGAAAGGGTTGGACCATTTCCATGGATGGATACAATTGTATTCATTTGAATGACAATAGTATGTCTGCCAGCTGCTTTTCCCAGCGCACTCTAACCCCAGCCATTATAACAACTGAAAGAGTAATCAGCCTTCTCTGGGATACATACAATACACAGAAAGTGTTTTTCAGTGCAGAACGTTGTGCAAGATCGTCCCAGGGTATTTTCTATGGCTTTAAACAGTGTGAGGTTTTCATATGCAAAACCAGTCTTCAACTGAGCAGCAGCAGACAGCGTTAGACTTTATTGGAAGTAAAACATTCGCCAATCAGCGTTTCCAACTGAAGTTTATTTAACTCCAGCACAGGAATTAGGCCAAAAACCGTTAAAAGGGTAGTAGCCTCCCTTAATTCAGGGGTTTTCCCCTCATTTTCTATGACACTATTCAGCTACGAAGTTTATCAATGAGAGCTTTGTGGCGGCCCTCACTGTTCCCAGGTTGCTTGAGTAAACAGTACAGTACAGATACCTCACACTCCTGCTCTATTTATCTGGAGCCAGAAAAATTCCACATTTCCCTTATCCTCAATTTCATCTGTCAGAAACGTTACCCCCACCCACCAGTCACAGTCAGTCCCGCTCCTTCGTGTTTATTCTAAGTCAGGTAGACATCAAACGGCTACTTAAGCGCAGTGCCAGCAGAGCATCAGGTCAGACCAAAGACTTCTCCTGGGTGAGAATATACAGTACGACTAAGAGGTCCAGCTCTGGAGTTGAGGACTGGCAGAGTAGAACCATTATCAGGGAAGTATATGTCTGGACCCCGGACTGCTCACTGGTTCAGTTTCCCCATCTTGTGGCAAAACCCAGAGGGATCAGCTTACAGGTCTTCAAATGTCAGGGATGAGGCACATCCTCTGAGAGATTCGTGTTGCGTTGTGGAGCCAGCACCAGTCTGGGAAGACCATCAACAAAACTCAGCTTCTGGAAACACTACCAAAACCTTAAGCGCTGTTACGCAATCAGCCTGTATCATTCCCTCTCCTCAAAAACCATATGTATGCAAAGATTGTCAAGTATCCTGAATAACTAAATTATAATCAATTTAATTTAACTTTCTTATAAAGCAGTCATTTGTTGACACAGTTTCTCCTTTAAATGTCAGTGATGATTTAAATTATTATGATGTGTAATTATCAGATTTTCCTCATTCTCATCCATAAATTCTGTGCTAGTTAATGCTGCCTTTCCACTCTTCCTCTCAGCTGTCAAAGTGCTACAAAGTGTGTATTTACGGTGCTTTTAGCAGGGAATCTGGGAAATTACTTAGTGATTGACAATTATAAGACAGGACTTGAGTCTGTCCTCCCCGATCCTTCTCTTCTGCCTGCACTGTATACATTACAGTGACACTGAGAACCAAAATAAACACGTCCTTTTGGTTTGGGTAATCTAATCTTTGTAAGGTAGCTACTGTTCTCATACAATGTACAGAGGGGCGCACCACTTTTCTTTTCCTGAACTGGCTCCAAAATACACCCCTGAGCCCCTAGCCTAGATTTTCAGTACCCCTGCCCCCTTTCCCCCCTAACAAGGGGTATCAGAGCTATTATGTTGGCTCTGCCAAATGCATAGACAAACACATCGTGGTATGCTAAGTGAAGGGGAGATTCTACACTGGCAAGAAGAAAAGCTCTGTTGAAGGTTGGCTGGTATTAATGGTTGGTTTTAGAGCATGAGGGGCTGTTTGGATTGTGAGCCAGTCTGGGTGGGATCAGAGGCCCCATAGACAGGATATGCGGAGAGCCTTGTCGTGTCTAGAGCGCCACTCTCACTTCTCTGACAGGATGCTGTGAAGCTGTCACGGGTTGAAGTGGGGATCTGATGACTGTGTACAGAGTTTGTGTTAGGTGACTGTATGAACTCAGCTTTTAGACCGTAACACGAGTAGCGCTGCTCTAAAGTGGCTCAACTGACACGACAAGGAGGCGGCCCTCACACACACACACACACACACACACACACACATGTGCAAGCACAGGAAAACACCCTCCTTCCTTTGCAAGAGCACTGTGGTCACTGCCAGAGCCTCGAGCAGTTGAAGGTGGTTATTGAACGTATGAATGATGAAAAATTAAAAAGATCTGTTCTTGTCATTGCCTTTGCATATACTGTATGCTGCATACACTTCTGTATGATAACGTGAATGTGCACCTATGTCTATGTGTTTCAGAGGAGCTGAGGTGCGCTGGGGTGACGTGTCCTGCTCTGCAGGTGCCCTCCTGCCCCAAAGATTCAGTCCTCACCAAGAGTTACACGCCCCCTGCTGGTTGCTGCCCCTCCATACCGCCCCAGTGCACTTGTGACCTCCGTGCCTGCCACAAGCCCCAGTGCCCGAGCGGACAGCGCGCCGTGCCACTCAGCCAGGCCAGTGGTCAGCCAGGAGACTGCTGTGATGTCTTTGAGTGCCAGAAAGGTGATTGCGCTGAGCTGCACACTACACGATCTGTTTTTCGATTGGTCTCCCACTGGGGGTAGCAATAGCACAGTTGGTGTGAGATTCATCGGCTTTTGAGGAAGCAATTATTTTCCTCAGTAAGGCTTTCCTCCCTGCTGACTAAATGTCCACAGATGAAAAGGAAAGTTGCTGATTGGATAATTACTGTTGGGTTGTTTATCAGGCTCGGCTAACGCCTCCCAGGGTCAAGACCGTGGTTCAAAGACATTTTTTCAGGGGTGTATCCATAAATATTTCTAATGCCTGAAGGGATATTAAATATAATGGATCCTTTAAAGCAGATTGAAGTACACTTGTGCACCATTTTCTCACCTGATGAGAAAGAGGCAGAGGAAAGACGAGTGAGAGAGAGCAGATGTTGATCATATAAAGAGACCTCAGCTCTCTCCCTGACGTGACCCAGAGGCAGCCAGGAGAGTCAGGAAGGCAGGGAGGGGACCTGTGGTATTGGTCTGTTTACTCTGCGCTCCCAACAAATATTCGCTGTTTTACCAACAGAACAAATTCCCATTCTGGCCCCTCCACATGCATAAATGAGTGCCGTGTCCTGGAATTAATGGACTTAACGAGCCCAGTGACCAGAAAAGTGCTTAGGCTATGAATTTGCTCAACAGAAGTGCAGTGTCAAAGGGTTCCTGTCTGGTCACACGTCCAAAGGGAAAAGGTTCAACAGTTCATTGATGGGAATGCTTTTTATGTCCTCCAGTCTGCCAGTGGGGAGGGTAATCGAGTCCGGCAGGCCGGCGGGGGCTGAATGGCAGCCGTGGGGGCCATGGGATCAGTGTTTTGATAACAAGTGTCTGCTGCTCTTTGGGCCTGGGGCTTGATGCCTTTTGTGCTGCCCCTACCGTCCGTTAGGCCTGCATGACTGCGTGCCATGTCAGAAAGCTTCATAGACAGGGACATGGACAAGGACACACACTGGGCCCACTAGTCACCTTTCCAGTCCTGCAGAGGCCCCCAAAGCACCAGCAACAAATACTATATTGTATACATGTAAAGGCTTTCAAATTCCATACTTCTCTAATGGAACACACTTTTGCAGGCCCCCATATTGTGTCTGAGTGTCTGGTTTATACTGATTAACTTGTTTCCATTGCCCACTTGGCTGAGGGCTCATATTCAGTCAGGGTCACTCTGTGCAGTGACAATAAATCCCACCTGTGTGTTTTGGCCTCCATGGATGGTAGACTCTTTCCACTGTTGGCTGGAGAATGGCTGTAACTGGGTGACAAACCAAATCTGGCAGCACCCCACTGACCTGATGTCATCAGATGTTACAGATAATCCTGTTTGATAGTGTTTAGCTGTGGTCTGCTGTTTATCAACACTTTAGCTGGCACATATTCTGCATGTGTCCCCTGGATGCAGCATCAGGTTCAGGACCGCAATGTTCTTTTGAGATTGTACGGTGAGATCACCACACTGACGGTTCAGTTCAGCTCGAGTTTGTTCTAAACATGCAACTATGTTAGTGACATAAGTTAAAAGTTGAACTATTTCTATATTGTCTTTTAATCCCATTGTCACTATTGTTCTCTGAGAAAAGTCATGTTTCCCTCTGGTTTTGTTTGTTTGCCTGTAAACCACAAGAAGCACCAGTATGACAGCCCATTATGAATGATTGAAACATGCTTAGGGTCATCCATTTCCACGTCCAATCTTCATCTCAATTTAGAGAAGACTGAACATCACAAAACATGACTGGAATTTAGCCTCTATGCCGCAAGTTGTTTTAGGGATTACCGCTAACAAACACTGCGGAAATCACATGTGAGCATCCCCTCATGTGACTTCCTATTGCCTCTGTGAGCGTTAAAAAACGTTGCCATGCCTTTTGATTTCGGCCAGCTAAAGTACTTATTGCATTTTCTCTGCTTGGTTTTGCTGCACGCGAAGCAGGATGGCAGGAATACTGAGAGAAAGGGGCCGGAAGAATTCAAACAGAAAAATGGCAAAGAGAGAAAGAGAATAAAAGATCAACAAATCCCCGCTCTACTTTCAACTCTGTTCGCCCACCTGCTTTGTATTAGAGCGCAGGGCTGGTTGTCGGGAGGCATGGGGTCATCGGCGCAGACACTTTGAGTCTGCACTCAAAGGCATGGCGTACAGATGCCGCTGTAACCTCCACTCGCATTTATAGCAACCGCAGGCCCCCACATCTGTTTGCATCTGTGCAATACATTTACTCGTCTAACTAGTGTAGCTACTCCTCTGACTCTGAAGACTTTCTTACATAACCACATTGCCTCACTTCCCTCATGTTGGAGTGTGTTTGATTAAAAGTTACTGTGTGGTTACTTAAGATCTTAGAATGATGAGTCACCCAAACCACTGTGGTATAGCTGAATGTGTAATCTGGCATTACCATTGAGATGTCATGTTGTAATCTTCCTGGTCTTTTGGCTACAAAACAGCCACCATTAATTTTCAATAATATTTGTTTCATTTTGCGTAAATTGCAACTGAAGATTTTTTTTTTTAACCTTTTTTTTAATTTTATAAACTCATACATTCATGCATGGTTTCACACACTTTAAGTGCCAAGTGTGCAACGGGCAGATCAAGGTTTTTCCATACGTATTCTTGCTTTACTGGGCCCGTCTGTCTACACACACCAGACCTTGGTTTTTTAAGGGTGCCGTAACTAAGCTCATTTTATTAAATAGTAGAGGGACAACTAAAAGAGGTCCGAAGTGGTTGGATGCTTTTGGGAAAGGCTGGCCAGAGCATTGATTCACTCCACCTGCCACCAGCACACTGAGCCCAGATTCTGCCAAAGCCTCAGACTCTTGCACTGCAGAGTAAAAGAAAACAGTAGTGGGTCTAACGCCTTTTCAAGACTTGATAGATCCCTGTGAAATTCCTCCTCATGGACTTGGCTTCATTGTCTGATAAATGCCATTTCACCCCACGGGCTAAACCTCAACCATAAGTGTCTACCTCAACACCATTTGGTTCAGATAAACATTTCCATCAATAGCAGAAAATGAATGGATGTTTATGAATTTGTAATTGATTGTATACAGTTGTTGAAGTATCGCACTGATCAAGCTTGACATTTGTAATCACAAAAAACCTGCATTTTTTTCGGTCATATCGTCAAGCGGAGAAAATTCTTGTGTTAATCTTTGCCAAATGTGATGGACACCTGACCGAGCACAGTGCCCTATTCGTCAACCGCAGAGTGTGTTAAGCATTATCATCCCCACATGGTGTTGAGTTCATGGTTTACAGCATCTGTCTGATTATTAGTTTCCTTGTTCTTCTCCTCTAGTGTCTCCCAAATGTGTCCACAATGGGAAGGAGTTTTCCGAGGGAGAGGTGTACCGCATGGACCCCTGCTGGCTGTGTCAGTGCCGGGGTGGAATCTCCTTCTGCTCCAAGGCCGAGTGTGCTGAACTGGACTGTGAAAACTTCTACATTCCTGAGGGCGAGTGTTGCCCTGTCTGCCTCGGTATGTGCTTTTATTTTTTATTTTACCATTATTTTCTTAGGATATGGCAAACATTGCAGTACTAAATCTGTGAGATTCTGATTTACCTGTGAGTCTGGAGATTTAAGTCACTGGTGATGTGGCATCGATGAGAAGGCCTGTGTGGCCAGCTGGCAGAGTGCAAAGTCGATGCAGGAAAGTTAGAGGTGATATTAAAACCTAACTTGCCTGAAACTTACCTCTAGTGACCCTACCTTAATGGCTTCCTCTTATAACCAGCTTCCACAGTTGTTAACATACCTGGAGGTGCACTATGGAGCCAGGCAGCGATTCATTTCTCTTTGAGAGTGTACGGCTTGGCTTTGTAATATCTGGCTCTGGCTTAATGGGAGGGGGGGGGGGGGGCTGCTCGCAAAAACACATGTGCACAAAGCCAGGTAGAGAGCTCTGATGTGGACTTGAGATTGTTAAAAAAAAATGGGGTTGCAGCGCATATGGCAACCACATTACAGTGCCAGAAGCCAGTGGATGGAGACCGTTTTGGCCTCTGCCTGCCTTGACTACAGTTGATCGGGCACATGAGAGAGAGTAGAAAAGACAAACACTGCATAGGAGATCATGTTAGGTCAGAGTTGGAAATACACCTGGAATATGCAGGCGTTGAGATGGTATGGAATGCTTTCATCTTTTTCTCATGGAAAGCTGCTCTTACTTACTCCATGGCTCACGCGGAGAACATTGGCTGTAACACTCTTAATCTGGATTAAGAGATGTATTTAAGGTTACTTGGTGATTATACTTATGAAGCTGTACTAATCAATATTTCTAGTTAGCAATAGATCAAATGACTGACAAATAAATTATCAAATGAAATGTTTAATGTGAAAGGGGCTGCTTGTAATGATAAACAGAGAATTATTACTGGACTCTGCAGTTCCCCTCAACTCTACAGAATGCTTTAGCATCTTTCAGCTCATTATTTTGTTTTTTCAGCCCACGACTTTACTGTTTTGGCTCATTCTTACCACTCTCATCAGTGCTGGGTACATCATTATTCTCATCAGGGACAGGGAGCTGCTTTCAGTAAAAAAGTCAAAACAAAACACTGCGGGTGCCCTGGTAGATTGTGTGTGCCCCATGTATCAAGGCTGAGTCCTTTCCATAATGGCCCAGGTTCAGTTTTGGTCTGGGCCCTTTGCTGCATGTCATTCCTTCTCTCTCCACCTTGCATTTCCTGTCCATCTCTCCAGCTGTCACTGTTAATAAAGCAGAAATTTCCAAAAAAAATCTTAAAAAAAAAACAATCCACGCTGTCTTCCCACCATCAGACAAAGTTAGCAACTAGCTGGTGAACATAGTGCAGTATTTAGAGATATTTTTTAAATGAGTTGGCCGCGACTAAAAGCAGAGCTCAGATTTGTCAGATGGCCAGAAACGCGACTACAAATAAATGCTATAGTTACTCTTTGTCTGCTGGGTAATAATAGATTAATGTTGTGTTTTGAGCTTGTCTTAAGGGACCAAAAATTAAATAAATGTAGGTTCAATTATAGCTTTCAGGAAAATCTCAGACATTTATCATTTTGAAGATGATATTTATGTTATATGATACATTTATATTATATGTATTTACAAAGTAGGGCTTAGTTCAATAATGAGATACAATTTGTGGAGAAATATGATACCAATTTAATTCACATATTTATTGACATGTATAAATATAAGGACAACAGGAAACTTGTCATTTCGGAGGAAGATTGATTGAATATATGTTATACAGTCTACTACCACCAGCTCAGGTCTTTGTAGAGAATTCTGTTGGCTGAACTCGATTCAATACTTTGTAACCCCCCCAAGTTAAAATATGTACAGACAGGTCATATGGAAAGGGGTTTATGTTGGAGAACAGCGGGCAGATCATTTCAACATATTTTGGAGCTGCCCGACCATCCGGTCAGACTGGCAGGAGGTAATATGATAAAGAACATCTTTGGGGATTGAGTTGTCTGCTCCTCTACAATGTATTCTGACAATATTGCAGCTCATTTATTGGTGCAAGACAAATATCTCTTTAAGATACTATTAGTTGCAAGCAATAAAGCTGCAAGAGGCAAATGGCCGAGCCTCCAACAAAGACCGACTGGATAGATATTGTGACCAATGTTCAAAGTATGCTAAATTCACAGCTTGATAAATTTTTGCAATACTGGGAAAACGTATTGTGATTGTGTCCTCATGGGATAATTCCTGAGCCATTATTCAGTGCCAGTAAAAACTGATCTGGAGAAGCTTTGTCAAGCATGTGAAATTACTAAATTGTAATCTTGGCTTGGACTTGTTTTAACAGAAAGTAAACTGAAAGATGCTATCACATTGCATTATGGGAATTGGAGGCTTTAGGGTTTTTGGAGCTTGACCTGTACTGGAAACAAAACAATTTTCATATTTGGACCTCTACTGCATCACCTTTGCCCACTTTTTAAAAAAAAAATCTATCACTAAAATCAATCCCCAGGTTAATGGAGTTACAAAGCTAAAAATCCCAGAGTGATGCTTTAAAGTTTCATTAAAAGGGTCACGGTGCGGCATACTTGAGGTGTACACAATGACAGAGAGAGGGCGAGAATAGAGAAGAAAAAAATATAGATCCTGTTCAGGTTAATTACAGCCAGATGGACGGAACCTCAGCAGCCAAAACTCAGCTGTGATCTGATAGGACTCCTGTGCACAGTATACACTACACCCTCTCTGCCTTTGACACACATTGAGTAAGCCACACCAAACATACAGACACACAGAAATACAAACACATCTATGTTTCACATCGACATACAGAGAGAACGCTGGGACCGCCTTCTAACCTGCCTCTGTTACCAATAAACAGAGTAACAAAAACAATTAAAACTGTTTATAGTAAATGAAAAATAAGACTCTCAGAGTTGGGCTCAGGCACCGTACGTCACCTCAAGCTAAACAGAATGGCTTTACAGATTGGCTTTTAAATTGTCCCAAACTTTATGGTTCCTACGTAAAACTAATGGCTACAGATCAAAACATTTTCTTTAAGTGTTTTCTTTGCTTTGGAGTAAAATTTATGGTATTGACCCTTGAGGTCGCAGCTAAAACTCACATGGATGACTTCAAGAATTCAGCCAATATATGAGTGGACACCGTGGAGACCAGCAGTTATGAATGTCCTCATCCTGGCAGTGTTTCCAATGATGAAATCTCACTCGGGACGACACAGCGATACCCCAAAACTCTGTCTCATTTCGACTTAAATCAGTATGTATGTTGTTGCACAGCCTCTCCCCACTTATAAATGTAGATAAGTAATCTAAATTCAACAGTGTTCTCTTCATAGCTCTTGGTGACAAGCCAATTTCCATATCTTGTTAACTCCCTCATGGAGTATCCTGCTTCCATCAGCTCTGCTCTCACTCTGTCTCCTGTTAATTCAATTATTGTAGAGGAGGTAGTATAAGATACACTGGACTGCAGCTTTTAAATCCTATTCATGGCAGCTAAATTAAACTATATATGTGACTTTCGAAGGTTCTCCTCTTCTCTTACCCCACAATATTTGTCTTTCTTTCCTCACAGATGTGGAGTTACTGTCCATGGACAGCACCAAGGCCAGTTGCTGGGTGAATAATAAACTGCGAGCCCATGAGGAGCAGTGGAAAGAGGACGACTGCACCTTCTGCCAGTGTGTGGATGGAGAACCGCACTGCACTGCTATGGCCTGCAAACAGACCTGCCAAAACCCTGTCAAGATCCCTGGAGAGTGCTGTCCCTTCTGTGAAGGTACATCGAATGTTTCATATCTAATCTATTGCTCATATCTATATGAGGTACACACCTCATTTCTGTCTTCTCTCAGCGTTATTTTGTCCCTGGAGGGCAATTGGCTTTTCAGCAAGGCATAGCACAATACATTATCCCACATACCACATGTAGGAGGCTCCTGTGTCCCCGCAGCTTTGCTACAGAGGCCATGTCGGCATGGGCTCATTAAAGGGGAGGCCATGGAGCATTCTTCAAGCTGCAGGATTCTTTGTGTTCCTTTATTACTGTTACCCGCCAAAATGAGACCCACCTGTGTGTGCGAGGCTGTGCCGTGCTTTTAAAGCAGAAGGCTGCATAATTGAAGTAGATCCTTTTTTTGTGAGCGTAATTAGTTACAGCTCGTTGGGCTGCTCCTCCCTCTGAACGTGGCAAGAGAAGTTTGACGGGAATAGCTATGGTGCATGGATGTGTTGTTCCTAAACTGTGCTCATTTATTGTGGCTTCACATTAAAGCTGGCCCTCATTCAAGAGGATCTGGGTGGGCAGTGCTATAGTCTGACTCCAGTCCAGGGGACACGCTATTATCTTCACTGGTAGTCCTAGACCTAAAACATGCTCTTTAGACACATTCAACTTATTAATGGGAGACAGTTCCACACAATAAGGCAGAGGGGTATAATCCCCCTTACAGTGCGATCCACCCTGGTGTAATTGCTCTACATTTATCTGTAATTACTATTTACTCCAAAATAAGAGCAGTGTAAATAGGTAGCTATTACGGTTGGCACAAAAAGCATAGATGAGGTATTACACCTGAGGGGATCCCAGCACACACACTGTATATAAAAAACAGAAAGAAAATCATAAAAGAAATCACGGTCTGTTCTTTGTTGTATGCTTTGAACACTGTTGCTCTCATGCAATGTTCTTACCCATGCAATGTCATCTCTTTTGTTCCCTAGAGCCTTCTTATGAAACTGTTAGCCCCATGCTATGCCCTCCACTGGAAAACTGCTCCCTGTCAGGGAATGACTGCCCCTACGGCTTCCACCAAGACAAAAATGGATGTCTGCTCTGCCAGTGTCTCAATAGTAAGTTCCCTTTCCTCACTTTATGTTCAACCTAAAGGGTTAAAAGTTTCAGGGACTGACTTGCAGAAGCATGAATACGATATATTTCTTCTGACATGCTGCTTCTTGCAGTTTTGCATTGAAAATGACGGATGCACAACGCTGTATTTACCTGTTTGCTCATGCTGATGTCAAACAAATTTGGCAACCGCTCCGTTTTGACAGCAACAAAGACGTGCTCATATTCGTGACAGCTTATTTGTGTCCATGGCTGCAGTCTTTACAAGGTTCTCTGTAACAAGAATGTTCCTGTGAGCAGCCCCGTAGCAACTCATGCCTTTGCCTTTGATGGATTGTTGTGCCCATGTTAGGATGACCTCTCCCTCAACTCTTTCAGATGACTCCTGCCCTGACCTGGGAAAATACTGTTCCTTGCAATGCCCAATGGGATACGAGAGGGATGATTTCGGCTGTGAGGTGTGTGAGTGCAGCATCCCCATGCCCAGGTGCCGACCTCTGACCTGCACTAAGACCTGCCCTTATGGATATGTGTAAGTACACTCAGTGAACCCATGGGGTTCTTATCCCCAGAGTCCACCTACACTCATTTGTCATCCGTGTTTTCAGCCTGTTTTGAAGACATCTGTAGCTATCAGTGACGTGACATGCAGGTATATGAGGAAACTACGCACTTTGCACTCACATACTCAGAAAAATCTACGTAGATATTTATCTCGTTTTACTCCTGGGAAAATGGCTGTGTGTCTTAAAATCTGTGTTATTTTCCCCCAGTACACATCCTGTATTTAAATAAGTTTGGTTCAATAAGTAGTTCAATCACTTTTCAAGTGATACCCAGAGGCAGGTGCCTGTCTGGTCCTGGTTGAAATGAAGTAGAACAAGCTCTTCTTCAGGCTCTGTACAGTAGTTTTGCATCCGAGATCAAAGGAGCTACCTTGGTGGCCAGTCTCAGGTCTCTAAATCTGTGAGAGAGTGTGTGCATGTTTGTGTGTGTGAGTAATTCAGTGTGAGGTCCTCACAAGGCTCTCAGCCCCCTGCAGCTCCTTTCCTCCTAATCCCATTTAACCCAATCAAACATCTGGAAGTGCTCTCTACCGGGACTCTTTGTCCCCAGGCACCACTCTCATTTCATAAATCATCGTTCCGTCTCAAAACAACGATCAAAAACACATCAGGACAAAAGCAGCCTTTATGAAACGTATACAGTTGGGATTCTTCTGGTATCTCAACCATGCTCTGTGGAGCCGGGGCTCAAGATGGGACTGATATGTCTGGAGAGGAGAGGAGAGGAGAGGAGAGGAGAGGAGAGGAGAGGAGAGGAGAGGAGAGGATGAAGGGGACCCTCTGGGGAAAAGAAGAGCAGGAAGTCCTGGCTTTATCCTTCATAAGCAGCTGTTTAGGTCTACCCTCAGAAGTCTAAAATCCTCTGAGAGCTTGCCAGCCTTACAATGCAGATCTGTCTTCTCACACAGGATCTCTGCATGCAGCCACCACAAAGAAACAAAAGGCACAAAGGATCTCTGTGTTTATACTGGTTGTATTGATGACATCCTGTGAGTTCTGTAATGTACATATCCAAAACTGAAGGTGCAGGCCTCCACAGCAGGATGAATGTAAACGTTGTAAACTACGTGTAACCATGTGTAGAGCACTCCTGTCTTGTGTTAACGGTCTACGTGAAGGACGTTCTCAGGGAAGCTATTAACAACTGAAGATGTGTTTGCCATCCCTCATAACTCAAAATCATCACTGTGACCTCACAGGTCACGAATGGCATTCTTCTGGCCATCATAGTTGCGGCACACTGGAAATTGTGCCTAGCCAGCAGTCCCAAGGCCCAGGGGGCCCCCCAGTGCCTCCCCAAGCCCCTCTATCCCCCTGGAGCCCAAAGCGCTGCTTGGCATTCCACACACCATCTTTAAACAAAGCCTTGCTCTAAGGTCGCAGCACTCTCTGTCTCTGTATTTGTACAGTGAGGCACAGGCCAAACCCTCACAGTGTTGTTTCAATAGCTGTTATTGCCGTTTCAGTATAGATAGGGTGCTCTGTTTGCCGAGCCCGACATGCTCTGTCCTCTTTATGGGACACAGCACCCATCCATGGGTTCGAGGGCTTCTTTTATTTATGCTGACCTGGCAGATGAAGATTAATCGAGTAATTACCCGGGCCTAATGAGGCCACTGGTTCATAAAATAGGTATCATCACTTACCTTGAGGCAATGGAGAGAGAGGCTAGCTGGTTGGTTGAAAGAGGGTTGAATACAGACAGGGAGAAATGGAGAGAGAGTGTAGAACGAGAGAAGTGTAGATACAGGTCATTCTTTCATCTAGTTTTTGACAATTTATCAACCTGCAGCTCATCCATGTTTTATTAGGCATATAATTGGATCCAAATGGCCTATTTCCAACCGCTGCAGTTAATACGGCGCCTCTCTCTTTGAGACAAATCCCTTTTTAATGTTGCTTTGTTCTGATAACTGGATTCAAGTTTTGTTTCTGGTCAGTTCACCTAAATTGTCACTTAATTTCCAAATCAGCCAACGGCTTATACATGACCATAAAAAAGGCCATATTTGTCTCTCTCTCCTTTAATAGACTCCCCAATCAACATACCTCTTTGGTGCTTCTTTATGTCTGCAAGGATGGCAAGAGGGTGAATTGAAAGCATCTGAATTGGCTTTAGATTGCTGCATCTAGAGTCTTTGGTTCGGTATGATGTGCAAACCACAGGGATCTCACGTGTTGCCCTTTTTATTTGGCCTTCTTTAGGGGCAGCTAACAAAGAAAAGGGGAAAGCAGGTCCAGATGTTGATTATACCAGACTTGAGCATCTGGGTTTCACTCAATCACGGCACCATGTTGCTCCATACACTGCTCTTCATCTTGGAGATTTCCTGTTTGAGCTAGACAGGAGTGGCATTGTTTACTCCCTGACGTACCCTTCATGTAATTGTGTTGTATCTGTGTGTGATCCATTGGGTGTATTGTTTGTTGCCCTGCAGGAGGAACAAGCATGGCTGTGAGATGTGCCGCTGTGTCAAGTGTCCTCCCTTCACCTGTGACAAGCACTGCAGCGATGGCTATCGGCAGAACAGGAAGGGCTGCTCCATCTGCATGTGTAAAGGTAACTGAACTCTCATGTAGACACCTCAAGTATAAAATACCCTAAATAAGCCCAAATTGTACAAAATATATCCCCAAAGGATGATTCCTAATGAGATTTTGAAGACCTGTGACCTTATTGTGGAAATTCATGGTCCCCATGATGGACCATGGTGATTATGGGCAGCAGTCTCAGGGCAGAATCTCTCATACATAATCTCCCTGTTTGATATTGAGATTATCTTGAAATTTACCATCACCTTGTATCTATTTTAACTTATCAAGAGTTACCTCCTGATCCGTATCTACAGTTCCACCACAAGGTCTTTGCTGTGAGCGGTATAAAGGGTAGAGGATGGAAGGAGATAGGAGGGCTCTGTTAGCAGACTTGACTTTCTGCCACCAAGCTGCAGCTTTGATTTCCTGTGACCTTCTGCTGCTCCGCTGTGGGGACTTTTATGTCTGCTTATTTTGGTTCATGTCGATGTTTAGCTTTATCCAGGGTTCTGTGTGTGCAACTCTAATTAGATTCCCTCAACCTCTAAGTTTAAGGCAAGTATTTAGATGCCATATTTATGCTCCACCACATTTTATGTGATGTGTTTATTTTGCCAATTTAGCTGTATTATAAATATTTCAGCCTCAAATATACTCTGTTGGTTTTCCTGTATGGTGAGGTGATCAGTGCAACTGGCTCCCCATCTTGACTAACACCCACAGAGCAATTCCTACTGCAAATAAACTGCTGTTTACCTGATTGTGAAACTCCGGCATCAGCCTCTCTGTGGTGTGTTAAAATATTTAAGGAGAGGAAAACCTTTTTGGAAGTTATGTTTTGCAATAAGGAAAGGAGATATCTAAATGTTTTCCTGAACTCCACAGCATCACACAGTTCACTGTGTTTGCCTTTGTTCCAGATCCCAGTGGATCCCTACAAGCTTTAAGAGCCATGCTGAGTTTAACGCACACTAGAGTCTAGTTACTGGCAATGTCTCCCCTTTAGTTTTCTTGTCAGTTGACAGAAATTGTGGGAAATTCATTAAACTTTATTTGTGGCTGGATTATGAATTGACTATTGGGACATATATACGGAATAAAGGAAGATCAAACATTCCTGGCTGGTGAATGTTCCAGTAGATGGAATCATAACCACTTAGCTTTCACTTTAGCCTCTAATGAAATTGGACCTAAGACAATGATACTGGCCCTTTTTACTGTAAATCATAAATGCACTTAATGAAATTTCCACAGTGAATTTACAAGGTTTCTTGCCAGAGCAGGCTATGTTGCTTTTTGAATTTTTTGCACAGCTATTCTACAAGTTCTGAGCCACCCTAGTAATGTCTGTGCCTTTCATGTCTGTGTCTCTAGAAAATGGCCATGTCCCAAGCACCACTGCCCCGGCACCAATGCCCAACTATTGCCTCACCTCCAACGGGCACCGATACGAGGAAGGTGACGGCTGGCATGACGGCTGCCGTGACTGCTATTGCCACTCCGGACGGGAGATGTGTGTGCTCATATCCTGCCCTGTGCCCAGCTGTTCTCATCCAGTTGTGAGGCCTGACCAGTGTTGCCCTACGTGTGAGGGTATGCGCCGCAATTCAAACTTTATTTTATACCCAGTTTAAAATTCCCTTTTGGTCTCATTATTCCTAATGGTAATAAAGATCATAATACTCACCAGGTTAATTGTTGAGATGAGAATATACTTTTGCATGCAACATTTTCCTGTGCAATAAGGGATTATTACCAAGACTGAGTGAACTCACTTTTGCAATGTTGCCATGGTTCCAGATCTCAGCAAGTACTCAGTAATACAGTTCCAATACTAATGATGGCCAAAACTACAAAAATAACTTGTAATCAACTGGAATAATGCTCTATAATTTTCTCCTCATTGAAAAAAAGAAACTCTCCTGCTAGCGTAAGATCAGTTTTTCTCTTCTCAATGAAGGAACCATAAATACCCTGAAGGTCGCCGCAACGCATCTAAAAAAAAAATGTTTCATGACTCACTGTGTCTCTCGATTACTTTTCAGAAAATTAGCTGCAATTAATACACATACGCATAGTACGTGCACGCAAACACACACACACACATCTGGCAACACACAGCACACAGTCCCCAAACAGCCCATTCAACCATTCAAGCGAGACCTTTGGATCATTAGCTAGCTTTTAGGCTTTAGACTTACTGGCCACTTAAACACTCTCAAACACACAGTCTCTGTCTGCTTCTCTAAAAATGGAAGGCACACTGATCCACACCCACACGTTTTTATCCACAAACCCTCCGACTCATGCGGGATATTTATGGAGGAGTGACTCAGTTGGCTGTTCAAATATTTAGGAGTGAAAGAATGTCTACAACTTTCAGAAGCTACACACACTTTGCAGTCAAGGGACAACAGCCTAACTCTTTGCAGATGTCGGATATTCTGCTGTACAGAAAGATGTTTTCAACTAAACTAGTGTCAAAACACAACTTGGACACAACCCTACACTGCCCGAGGCTTCTCTTTAATAGCTAGTGGTCTCCCCATGCATCCTAACCCTAGTAACATATGTTTCGTTTCACTTCATCATGTAGCAGTTTTTGTTAGATGAATGTTTGTTTGGCACAGACCAGAATGTGAATCTGATAGCAGAACACAAACATGACTGTTTTCTTTCATTTCTTCCCTCCTCCTTTACTGTAGATGAGTCAGGCAGCGGTCAGCCAGAGGGGATGGACATGGTGGTGTGCAGAGCACCTGGGGGAGAATTTTATGTGGAGGGGGAGACCTGGAACCTGGACGAGTGCACACGCTGCACCTGTAGGAAGGGACGTGTCCTGTGCGACACTGAAGTGTGTCCCCCGGCTCTCTGTCAGACACCAATCAGGAACAAGGACACCTGTTGCCACGTATGCCCAGGTAATAAGAAAAAGGCCAGTGTACAGGGAAGCAGGGGTAATTTTGGAAAAAGACCCAGGGTGTGTAGGGGGGGGGGCATCAGATGTTGGGGTAGTGGGTAGAGAAGTACAAAGCTGTTTTGGATGTGCTATCAGCATGTGGTTTTGAAAGGTCTTGCATGTTGCACTCTGTCGGGTAGTTTTATGTCAGGCACACAGACTCATAAAGAAACCAGCCAAGACCGGTTGGGTTCACATAGTGATCCTCCAGGCAGGCAGCAGCACATGTGGATTGCTTTCACCCAGCAGCCCACACTGGAGGGTCATCATAACTCTCTTATAGCTGGAAGGGCAAGAATGAAACAGACTTCTCTCAATCTGTGCTATCCCTCCGGTTATGGGAATAAACGCTGACACAAACGTCTAAGCGAACGCAAAACCGCACGCATATTTTATTTACAACTGTACCCAAACACTCTAGCCTCTCTCGTACACGTAGAATCAACATATCCCGAGCACTCCCAAGCATGAGGCCCACAAATCAGCAATGCATGACTGAGCCTGGGAGCTGCTCCTTGAGAATGCCGGCCCGCCTTATCGCTGCATCTCCCTTCACAAAAGCAGATTGTCAGAGGCCAGCCTTTGATATATGTATGGGCCTGGTCACCAGGAATGTGGGAATAATACACATCTCACTGACAGGCCCTATGATGTATGTGTACTGTGGGGTAGTGCAGTGTGTTAATGCTAACTGAGTCTTTGGTCATGAGAAGGCCATAGATCTCAGGCCTGCAGGGGTCTGATGAGAGAGAGAGAGAGGGAGAGAGAAAAGCTGACATCTGCCATATGGAGTCACTTGTGTTTGTGTTTAACATACAGTAAAGTATCTTATCTTTATCGTAACCCTAAAGGCCCCTTAAGTTTTGTGAGATGTTATACAGCAGTGATAAATGCAGGAGTTCATGTAGTTATATACAACTCAGACAAAATTAGGTTTTTTCTTTGAAAATGGCAATTCTCCACAAGCTAAACTTAGGCTGTAACCTTACAATGCCAAGTCCTATTAAGTAAGACAAGAGGCTGGAACATGACCTAGCACACAGCCCCATGTCTTACTTTTACCTTTGAGTATTTTCATTATTAACCCTGCTTGTACCTGTGTGCAACCACAGACGAGACGCTGAGCCCTTTGCTGCCAGTAAACAACAGCCAACAGGAGTACTGCATAACCAACGATGGAGACGTGCTGCTGGCGGGAGACTCTTGGAAAGCCAACGCCTGCACCAGCTGCACCTGCAACAACGGCACCATTCAGTGTTTCTCTCAGCGCTGTCCTGCTGCCAACTGCCGGGTGCCCGTCTTACGCAAGGGCCAGTGCTGCCCACACTGTCTCGGTGAGTATTTAGGTGCGTCTCAATCATAAGAAAGCTGCCTTTATAAGTATTTAGACTCAGCTTTGATTATTTTTATTGCCCTAAAAGTATATTTAACTTTGAGTTTATATATTTTAAATGTGGTTTATATTGCATACCAAAATGCAGTTTATGTAACACTTCCACAAACTGAGAACAAGAACTGTCAGCGTTGTGCAAAACTACCATCCTTTTTTTTTTATAATAAGTGGTACCACTGGAACAAGGCACAGCCTGTTGTTGGGAAACTTATAATTCATAATGCTACATGTCAAAAAGAGGGCGTAACTGAGGGGTTTCCAGACTGAATGTGTGTGTATGTGTTTGTTCATTAGACACAGCCACTCTGGCGCTACATAGGCAAACACGACCATTCGCAACAACATTCCATGTGACATACACACACGGTCCGCTCAGAGCAAAAACATTCCTCGAGCATCCGCACATTCACACGTGTTTCCTGTCCCCGGCTGAATCGGCCTGTAACACTCTCTCTGTGGCGGCACAGGAAGGCAAAGCTCCATGTCAGCTTTTCCTATAGAGGAAAACCTCAGCATAGGCTCCCATTGTTCACCCTGATATGTAGCCTTTGTTTTTATTATTTGCCCGGTGGAAAACAGAGCTTTTTGCGTAATGCCTTCACAAAGCAGTACAGTGGAAGTTAAGAGGACAGTTCCTATAAACACAGCTTATCGAGTGAGACAGCAGGCAGTTCATACACTAACTCACTGTTAGAAATGTTTATGTCTGGAATGCCTTGTGTTACACCAATGATATCGTTAATGGATCTTATTCCTGTCTGAACAGAAATTACAACGTCAGTGCCGGTGATGGTGGCTACCAATGCCCCAAAGAAAACGGTCACTATTACAGTGGAGAGTGCAGTGTGGATCACCACCGTCACTGTACCACCCATCATTGCTGATACAGGTACCCGCTCTTTAAATCATCCGTCCATATTCTCTTTCATACACTCTAGTAGTAACCCCGCCCTAGTTATTGGCATCACTGTGTGTACTCTCCCTGGCAATCTTTGTGAATGTTTATACTTATGGAGGGTGTTTGAGATGCTATTGATATGATATTAACTCATGCTGAACTAAAACAGCACTGATAACCACTGGCCAAACCGGATCTCTCTTGAGATCATGTACTAAGTCAGGTTATCTGCCGAAAGCAGAGAAATAAGCTGTTTCCAGTTCAGATGTGGTAAATGGGGTGAGCACAGTAAAACCAATATCAAATACCGATGTTATCCGTGTACCACAGATGAGCCAGGTTTAGGCGAGAATTACCCCAGCCAAACAGAGATGGCCCTCATCTACCAATCAGCAGCCTGGATCCTTGCAGGTCTCCTCCTCGCCATCATCATCTTCCTCATCGTGGCGTTACTCGTCAACAAGAAAAAGAAGTGGGTGCAGATGTCCTGCTACAGCGCACCAAAGAAGGTGAGAACTGATCTGTAAATCAGTTCATTATTTTTGAAGCACTCGCTTAAAACGGTCCTTGATCTTCTGCTACGACGAGTGCTAAAACTGTCATGACATGAGGATTCATGTAGTTTCTCCTTGCCGTGTACTTTCAACTGGAACAAGGTCACGTCCACCATAAAAATCTACAGCTACCATGAGATGAGATTGTAGTGTCAGAAACTCAGAATTTGACAGAGTGTAATCAGAAGCCGACTGTTTTAGAACAAACAAGTGCAAGCTAGCTGTCAAGACCCGAATTATTATGTTCTTTTTCCTGTTCCTTGCTTAGACGGTGATCCTAAAGAAGCATGTAAACAAGAACTCAGTGGTCTACATGGAGCCCTCCAAGGAGAACAAATTTCAGAATGTGAAGAACGACTGCGGCATCATCCATTTCTCTCCAGAAATGAGCTCCACCTGCGTGGACAAGTTGACCATCCCCAGGGCCAAGCTGAGCATGGGCAACGACTGGACGTCACGCTAAAAAAACACCACAACTCAAACCCTGTAGATCAGAGCTGTCCGGCACCTCCCACTCTCTCTTACTGCTGTATCCAAGGTGATTAGTGCAACAGTGCGCGCACACACACACACACACACACCTTGGACGCCGTTCCCACCCTTCTCTCTCTGTGTGACAGTAAAACTGAGGATTCTCCGCAAGAGACAAAGCAAGCAACCTCTGTTTCTTTTATTACGTGTCCATATTCTTCTGTGTTTGGATCTTTGGGTGGAGTGAGATGCTGGGAGGTGGATGGATGCATGGACATATAAAGGACACAGCCACTCTAGGCTCTGCTTTAAAACAGAGAAGGAGGCAGCCAGAGAGGCTCCTCTGTCAGAATCAGATTTTGACTGTGAACATTGTAATATTATTGTTTATTATTGCCTCCTTTTGAAACTGGAACTTTGAGGCAATAAGAGGAGCATAAAAAGCTTTAGGACAGGGGTTTTGGCTGTAGTTTAAAGGGGGTGTAGGGGATGATGCCCCCACCTGGAGTTCAGCTTCATCATGCTTCATGGATGTAATCATTTTCATCAGCAGGGAGGCCAAAGGAACTGATAATCCAGTTGGATCACATTGGGTTCAGCAGCCAAATCATACCAAGCGAACAGGCTTTATATAGACCCCCAGATCCAAATCCCTGCTTAGAATGTGTGGTTTCCATCTTAGTTTTTGTATATTTCTACAGTATTTGTACTCGTAGTGTTGTTCTTGGCCACCTCTCATTTTTATTATGGGTGTCTGTGTGGGGCCAGATTGAAACATTTTGAAAATGCCAGTCTAAACATTCCCCCCGATCAAGTTCAGGAAGGACACACTTCCCAAATAATAGCCTTGTTTCTACCTTCAAATGACCCGAGCCATTCCATTCAGAAAACTCCAGACAACAAACCGCAATTCTTCTAAATGAAATATGTGAATTCTCCCTCTCTGTACTCGCCCGCAATACAGTAGCCAATAGTCTTCGTCTTTTCACTAAGCCTCATCCAACCTCGGCTCTTCCAGAAGGGATCAGTCGTACTTCATCATCTCAAAAATCACCAGAGTTGAAGGTGAAGTGGAGCGATGTTCATCAAGGAAGAATGTCATTTTATTGACCGCAGCAGAGACAAAATGGTGCCAGACTCTTCATCTGGACCTACGAGGAATGTCTTTGATACCTTGCCTCACTTCATAACTTCATTCACAGCTGTGTATGTGCGTGCGTGTGTGTGTGTGTGTGTTTGTGTGGTGCTACTGTTCACACTGAATGTTAGCAATAGTAATGATTCATTTTAAAGCCTTAATTCTATAGCCTTAATGCATTTTCTTTGTCGATATCTTGTTTTCATTTAATAGCTGTGTTAGCCCATATCAAGGAATCTAAAAAAAAAAAAACAGTAATATATTCACCCACTGTTAAGATGAACAGATTGTGTTGTACAGCATCTGATGGTTCGAGTGAATTATGTGATGTGGATACGTTAAGTACGTGTGAGAGGAACTCGCTAATAACTGTACATAATGGTACACATTACGAAAGTCAGAGCATGTTAAAGTAGCACTTTTCTGTTGTTTCTTTTTGTTGTTGTTGTTTTTTTTGTTTTTGTTTTTTTAGAAAGCTCACTGCAAAATTCTTGGAGGGATAAAGGCCCTAATCAGGGATTTGATAGTCATATTGAGCTCGCAGAGATGTTAAACCACTCAAGTGAACACCCTGTTGCAGCTAGAGGCTCTGTACCAATCTGATCAGCACGGGGAAGGATTACGAAACAAACTGGGTGTTTTATAGGAAAAGGTTTTGGATCAAAGTTGATCCATTACCGATATCTCAATACAAAGACCATTCTGATGCCAAAATTGGTTGGAGACCAATTTATAATTGAAGCGTTTCAGTAACTCTGTAGATTTGTGTCTGTTTGAATCATGACCATGTGCTTTAAAATGAAGAGGCGACTGTAAAAGCTTACGCAATTCTTTGTTCTTCTATGTGTAAAAAAAAAAAAAAAAGAAAAGAAAGGAAAAAAAAGTAGTTTAAATTAGTAGGACAGAAGAGTACCTTATTTATTTTTTCACATAGCTTTATTTATTAATACTATAGTTTGAGATTTTTTTTTTTGGAAAATGAACCTTTGGTAGCCAAAGCTGCTGTACATTGTAGACTATTTACCATTTCTATCTGCTATATTCTATCCAACTTTATTTATTTCACTGTTTCAAACCCTGTAAATATGTTTCCTAGATGATGAACTGTAACATTTACACTTATTTTGAAAAATAAATGTGTGAACCAAAGTGGGCTGCACTCATGGTATTTAAACTGGGTTTGGAGGATCAATTCCCTTAAGTGCACTGATGTCATCCAAGATGGTATCTGTTAGTGGTTTTTACTTTACTTGCAGATTTTTGCAGGCTCAAGCACATCTGGTCCTGGAGTTCTGCTCCAAATGGGAATTTGTCTTAGTTGCTTTAAATCTGATCGGTTTCCCTTCCTTACCGATGTTGTTCTCTTATCTCAGTAGCACTTACAGATGTGTTTCGTGGTGGTAATGTAGGTCGTTTCAGAGGAGGGTCCTCTTAGAGATTTAGGCACAAGCGAAGAGCAAGTAGACCTCTCATCTATCCAGTTTGGCTAATAAAACACTGGAAAACACATAGACATGCAGGCCAAACCTAGATAATCCTCAGTGCAGACTGGGTTGTTGTTTTGACTTGTCTGTCAAAGCTTGCTCATAAACTTCAAGGTGAGGAAGCTTCTCCGGAAGGATCAATAAAGCAAACATTTGGGTCAGTTTCCCAGGCCTTGTATCCGTTGAATACAGCAACACAAGGCCCACAGATATTCAAAAGCAGTGCTATTTGATTTTAAAATATTTTTTATAACTCCCCAAACATTCCCAATGTCTGTCTCAAATGAGCAATAACTGGATTCATAATTATCAGTTACAATAAGAATAAGCATTCACTTGTGATGAATAAATATCCAGACTGTTAATCATTCGGGTCCTCAGACTGCAAATGGCTATTCTACTCAAACGTACACTTAAAACAGGCACGAAAAAGCTCCATGTTGGGAAAAAAAATGATTTATTTCTATCAACCACGTTGGTAATTAGAAATGTAAAACTGTTGCATTCCTGACACATAATCTTCAGTAAAAAGCACTCTCTATTTCAACTCCTTTTGTTCTATTAAGGCAATAAAGTCCAGAGAACCTCTTGTCCACGTTTGTCTGAGAAAGACCACAAAACACTGGACGGTTTTGGAAAAGTTATGGATTTTGGGTCAAACAGCTGAGTTACCATTCAACATGGTAAAAAGAAAAAAAAAATACACGAGTCTTTTCAGCCTTCCTTTTCCAAATGGAAAAGGTATGTATCTGTCAGTCTTCAAATAGATTTTGTAGGTCCCAGGATGAAAATAGTCCCCAGGAGTCTACTGAGGCCATTGGAGCCGCTTGGGTTTTCAGAGAAGGATCTTGTAGTAGTCGTCTTTGTAGCTGTACAAGACCACCACAGCCACCCTGCAAGAGACATTTAAAAGAATATTAAAAAATATAATAGAGAACTTCAAATTTTTCTAGATTAAGAGGTTAGTCCAGTGGAAATAACACAGGACTGACCCTGCCAAACGTCCATGTGCAGGGTAAGAAAGTCTCATAACTCAGTGGAGAAATCTTTTCATTTAGTGCCATCATCAGTTTGGTTTATGACCAAATAACATTCCCGTCTGCCTCAGCTGTACTTTGTGTTTAGTGCTAATGAGCAAATGTAACACACAAAACTATGATGAGACTAAGATACAGTAATATGAACATGTTAGCTCAAAGCACCACTGTGTGCTTGAGTGCAGCCTCACAGAGCTGCTAGCATGGCCGTTATTTTGGCAAAAGGAAAGCTCAGTGACTGCAACTGGGAGAAGTTTACTTTATGGTCTTGCTGCAACAAGGTGACTGCATGGGCCCTTTACCCCATTCATCTGGCCTCAGTTGCCTGTACCCAACATTCGATAAAAACAACTAAACAAACACATAAAAACACATGCTGAATATATCCATTGTTGCCTCTGTGATGCTCATTTATCAGCAAAGACTTTTTTTCCCCCCTAAATGGCAAATCAAACACACAGCAGAGACTGGAAATTAAAACCAACTGCTCTGGAGAAGCAGACGGGAAGTCAGAAAGAGAAGCTTTGATTTTTTTTTTTTTGTTACCATCTCACTCATGAAAGAAAATCTGCCGAATCCCTCACAGGGTTGCTCTCTATGGGCATTCATGAGCGTCACAACACTCAGCTCAAACATTGAAGATTTAGCCTGGGCTTTGAAAAAAAAAAATGTTCTGCTGGGAAGCTTGGGAATAAACCTCTCCACCCACAACCGCAGTAATGGATGAAGTTAACTCAGCCCCCCCTGTGCTGCAATCTTAGTGTCAATCAACTTGGGTGTTAAGAGACAGACATCAGAAGACCAAACAAGGCTAATCCTTCTCCAGATTTCACCTCAGGAAATGGGATCAGCTGAGGATTTGATGTTCTTCAAGGCAGTAGTTATCCGTCTAACAGCTCCCTTTGAAGGACTGACTGTCACTGTTACACCTGGAGTGCGTGGGCTTGGTCGGAGCTTTGGAGTGGCAGCTGCCCGTAAAAGGAAGTCTGCCCCTTTTTTTGTGTGCCTTTTTTAAGTGGTCTTTAATACATTCAACTGTTTGCCTTGGGTTTCAATTTAAGAAAGAAACATGTGGGAGTGAGCAGAGAGGCGAGGCCGTGGGGTCTCTGGTTCATCTTCCATGAAGGTTCCTGCTGAGAAAAGACGTCTACAACTGCTTGTTCAGAAAAAAATAACAGCATATACACCATACAGTCAAGTTCCTACTGTTTCTTTACTTTGTGGGGGGAAGTTGTGTAACTTCTCTACCATAAAGTAACAGACTTTAAATCATTCTGTCCATTTGTACAAATCCTAATAACTTTGGTGATTCCCCGACCTCATCTGATGCAACTGTTTTCACTCATCCAGTGAATTATCTCAACATTAATCTATATAAAAATATATCTGTACATAAATGCGGAATCTGTAGGCATCAAGACTTTGGCATTTGAACTGTTCTGATTTGTGCTTGTAATGCGAGTAGTAATGTCCAATTTTTGAGTGTACTTTGGTTGTTGTGCAGGTAAACAATCCGATTTAGCTGTTTATTATCTGTTCATAGAGATGGTGTTAATCGACTGCAGGTATCTGTTATCTGTCTTCCAGATATCCACTGGCGACACCAGAAGCCCGAAATATTGGCTGTTGCCCTCAGAGGCTTGATTTTCATCAGACGGTAACAGATGGGTTCCAAGATTGTTTCAACATCTACTAGATGTATTGGCGCAAATCTCTGCAAATGATTGCACTCAAATTTAGATGAATTCTGTTTTGTGGCCAAAACAAATGTCAGCATGCCAACACATCAAACTAAAATGCTGAAAACATTACACTTACATATATTCAACCTGTTAGCATTTAGCTAATCAGCAAATGTTAGTACGTTACAATGTTGAGAGGTTAACTTGCCAAACATCAAAATGTTAATATTGCTATCAAGAGCATGTTAGCACGCTGACCATGTTGAAATTTGGCTCAAAGCACCACGGTGCCTCTCAGAGCTGCTTGTTTTATCTTTTAATAAAACAACACACATACGGAACAAAAGAGGCACTCGACGTACTTTTTCGTAATTTTGAAATTGTGGATCTCGTCGCAGATGGACTTCAGGTAGCGTTGTTTGGGGAGACGAGAGAGCAGAGTCTTCACGCTGCTGTTGAACTGGTCTTCGCTTTCAAACTGGAGAGAAAGAGGAAGAGTGATGGTGAATGCAACAATATAGGAAAGAGTGAGGGCTAGGTGACAACATGTTGCACACAAGACGGAGACATCAAGTGCGTGGTATGGATTCATTTTACTGTCAAAAATTGTAGAGAACACAATGTGTCACAAGGTGTCAGAAAAGTAGACGACATTCTGGAGGAATAAATGGGGTTTTTCATCTGCAGCCTTGGAGTATATTTTTGCATGTCAAGTGTAGAGGGGCAGTGAAAGTGCAGAGCAACACTGGCTTTATAGAGTTCCTTGTGTGACTTGGGGTAATTTGCCATATTTAAAACAGGCCTTTCCTGCACGCCTGGCTATACCCACTGTGTATTGTCATGCGTTTTATATACCAAATGTGTTTTCTTTGACACGTGCTGTGAGGGGCGGACTGTATAGGTGGCCCGTTCCTTTACGGTGTGGAGGCTTTTGCTTATATAACGGTGTTAAGAGCATTTTTTTAGGTTTCTTCATGTTTCTTAGCATTAAAGTCTTTTTTTAAACCTCTGCTCTTAGGAAACAGGGTTTTTATGAGTGCAGCCATGGTCAGGAGTCTGGAATGTGAATATTAACACCTCTCAAGTATGTGTTTTGTTAACTGTACTATGCGTCTGTCCCATATATGAGTGTAAGTTTAGCAGATCTCCCTGGCTGTGGAAAAAAGGCAGGGGTGTCCCCCCACTCCAGGGCAGGACTGTAAGGAAGGAGACGGGATCCCCTCTTCCTGTCTAGGATATTGGCCATTCTTTCCACTTCCCCCCTCCCATCCTTCATTGGGAAGAAGTCTTTTATTAACTCTGCAATAGAGTCTTGATGAAGCCAGTATGGGACCAACCTCCAGTGACAGGAAGTTGATCAGCGTTTCCTTCTGCAGGTCCACCTGTGAGACACAAAAACACAATGGAGCCTTACCTCATGTTGTAACAGTTCAACAAATGTACCGTGCACAGTGTACGGTGTACAAGTTTTTACTGCTTTCATCTGTATTCATAATCGAGCTAAAAATATCAAGCACTGCCCAATACGTTGTGTAATTCTTTCAACACAAGACAATCCAGTCCACTCTGACATCGGTAAATTACACATAATTCCACTTTCACAATGCTCTCACCAGGCCTGAAAGCACTCTATGTCCCTTTTACAGGAAGGGGCTAATGGCCTCCTGGGTTTATCATTGGAAAATGAGTACTGTTGTGTTCCAGCGTGACTGACAGACAAGCAGGCTGCTGACATACAACAACGAAGACTTATAAGCCTGTGCAAGCGCTTACTGGAATCAAGGTGATTATGCCCGTTATGTTTCAGTAACTCGTATTTACTGTTGCGTCGCTGATGCAATCCAGACCCCAACAGGAATGACAAATGTATTTGGAAAATGCGGCGACAAGCTGAATAAGACAAGCAGGGCTGATTTACTTTGAAAATATCTGGCCATAAATCTACAATCCAACCACAAATAAACTCAATATGGCAGCCATTTGCATCCCCTGAAATGACACGCTTGTTGCCTTCTGTTTAGTGTTTGTAGCGACTGGAATGGATCCACAGCCATCTTACCACCAGCAGGGGATTTTAGCACGAGGAAAATAACTATCAAAAGGGCTGCTCCCAGCGGTGTTTGCTGTTTTAGCTATCAAAAGCGCTTTCCTCGCTCTGTGATTTCACACATGAATTCAAGAGATAAGGTGGGAGAGCACAAAAGGGGAGCTGGGATTGGGAGGGACAAAGGGGTAAACAAACAAATGACTTACTGCCAGAACCTCAATGTCATTGCTCTTGTTCTGCAAATTGCTACTGAGATTCTGTAATCTGGTTTGGATCTGAAAGAGAGAGATGGAGAAAAAGTAAGAAGAAAGCGTGAAAGAAAATAACAGTTGTTCCCATGATCCCAAAATGAACCAGCGGGAAAAAAAAAAAATCATCTTGACATGCATTCATTTTGTAAGCAAACCTTTGACCTGGTCTACAGTTACATATTTTAATGTTTTAGACAGGCACACAAAGAAGAGAGGACAGTGACAGACCTAGGTATTGGGGTTTAATGTTGGTGCAGGTCAATGGCAGCAAGAACTTGCTCCTAAACAAGGTGTGTTCATCATTATGACACTACTCAGCTGGCGTATGAATGGGTTAACATGGTGTGCTTTAGAACTGTGCAATGTCCCTATCAGCCAAGTGCTGGAATATTAATTATCCACAAATATTCAGTATCAATCCAATGTCTACATTTTTCTACAAATGCAGCTGCACACAGCACACTTAGTCATATGCAAATACAATCAAACTACTTAAGATGGATACTTATTTCATGAGCAAAAATCATAGACAGTAAGGGAAAGTAACCGTCTTGTAACTAAGTATCTAAGTATATGTGTTGTTTACTTCTCTTGCGTGCTCTCTGTCGTGAAGTTTTTGTCCACTTGAGAAGCAAAAGGCACAAAGATCCATCTGTGTGTGTGTGTGTGAGTGTGAGTGTGAGTGTGTGTGTGTGCGTGTGTGCGCGCGCATCACAAACCTGAGTCTCATAGCGTCGTCTAGCACTGGAAGAAACTTTTTCTGGGCTAATGACGTTCACATTCATGTTCGTGGTACTGCTGCTCCCATGCTGTTCTGACGAACCTGGAGACAGAAAGAGAACCATTTTATCCAATTATAAGACTTCCAACGATTCCCTTCCAAAGATTTCTGACATCTGACACACCACAATCACACATTTACACATTCAATGAGATGTTTAACTGTCATTCACTTTAATTAAAACAGGTTGTTGGCTACCTGTCTGCAGAAGCGGTGTGAAATTTACCACTTCCTCTGCACTAATTGTACGTCACTGGGTAACAAATCGGTTAAATATCAGCAACACTAGGATCAGTCATCTGTCGCAGATCTCACATTGATCACAATATTCGGTTTCATAATTAAACTTTAAGGGAGTCAAAGCACAACTGTATGAAAACAGAAGTGTGACTGTTGCTGCAGTGAGACTTTAAGGTTACAAATATACAGTTTAAGCTGTATATAGAGGCTGACTGTGAAGAGTAAGTAGTAAACAGCCTGGACTGAACACTACCTGTGGTGTTGAGCAGTGATCCTTTGGGGTTCTGAAGAGACATGCTTTCAGAGATTTCTCTGTAGGGCCACAAGGACAACATTATATAAGAACATCCGCCTTACATCATTCAGACATCTGAGCAGCACATTAGACCAAAATGTCTTTACCTAATGTTTCTTTCGTCAAAGAATTTGGTCCGACATTTCTGAATGATGTGGTCCACCAAGTCCATCTCAGGAATCCGCTTCTCGGACTGTCTGTCCTTCTCAAAGGATCTGACCTGTCGACAGAAAATGATTTTAACATGTGCTACTGTGTATAATCTCTCCATAATTCTCTCATGTCAGAACAGATTGGAAAGCACCACAATCTGCAATGCTCTTCACAGAAAAGCTGTTTTCTCAAAATGTTTTGGATTCTGCAGAGTATGCAAATTAGACTTAAGGTGTCAGTGGATTTCTAAACAATACTTCACAACACTCGGCTGCTCTGTAAAGCTAGTTTACCTTCACATAGTTTCCCTCTTTATCAGAGACCAGGGCCATGCAGTTGATGCCGGCTAGCCTGCAGTGCTCCAACAACGTCTCCTGAGACTAAACACACAGAAGGACAAAAGGCTAAATTACTCTCTCTCACACACAAACACACAAACACAAACACACAAACACACACAGTGGATGACTAAAGATTGCAACTCTGCGCTGAACAAGACGTGCATTAAAAACAAATAACTGACTATATCTAGGAATATTAATTCAATTTCATTTCTTGTCATGTTTCCATGTTTCACTGTTGGGGTTCGAGGATGCTGGCCAGAGGGTCTGTGTGGGTTGAGTGTTTACTGAGCCTGGCTCAGAGCTGCAGACTGCTGAGAGCTTGCTGCGCTCATACAAGCTTTGTGTGAGTGCTTTTTTCCATTAATTACTAAAAGAATCATGAGTCAAGTCTGACAACATTTTATAATTAAAACATCACACTGGGGCTGATGTGGTTGCTGAAACAAAAAGGAAAGGGCATGACTGAGATACTACAAGGCTAAAGCATTAAGGTTGGAAAATCTCGAGAGCTAATTCTAAGGGGGGACTGGAGTCACGGCCTCAAAAACTGTTCTATGGCAGCAGTCATTCAGTTTAAATAGAGTTTTGCTTGGAACGAGAAGAGCGTGCATTGAGCCGGGACTTGTGACCAAAACCAATGTGTGTTCAGGTTTGTGTCAGCCCAATTTATTCTTACCAACAACCAACAGCCAGAGAGTTTCATCTGACTGCTCTGCTAGACGGTACTGCATTGCGCAAAACAAGTACACAAGTGTCGTCACCATGTGAGCAGTAAAACTTTCTTTTTTTTCGTACTAACTTTCTCATTGACAGAACAAATTAAGTCAAAGGTGGGCAGGCCTAAGCTGAGTGCATGTGGAAAGGGGATTGCCATATTTGGCGAATAAAAGCTAAAAGAGTGGAACCGTCTCCTGAGGATGAATTAAAGCTGCAGATTCGGCCTGTTAAGAAGCCAGCATGTGAAAGGTGTTAACAAAAGTCTAGCGCGGGGGAGTGACGGGTGAGTAGGTTCGAACAAGGGGTTCTCAACATCTCGCCACTGGTCAATGCACCGCCAGCATGCATAATCAACAAATACACACACAAACAGTTGCTGACAATTTGGACATAGTGCTGTTTGTTTTCAGCCAGACCGAACCTTTCCTAATTGCTTCTAACGACTCAGGGGAAATGAAGGTGGCCAATCACTTGTGTCCCGTGCCAGTACAAAAGACAATGAAGACCATTAAAACAAACACTTAGCCACTGCACAAGTGGAAAGTTAAAACAATAGGTTATAAAGAGCAGGGAGGAAAAAACAGGAGGAGGATTAATGTGGGCACAGAACTATGCCAGGCAGGGCGTTTACACCAACACACAAACACAAGGCTGAGATCAGTTTGTCACATAAACATGAAGAATGTGACAGAGGCATGGCATCAGGAGTTTTGGACCAGAGGACAAATAACTTCACTTTGAAGGGACTGATCTCAGCTTGGCTGTTCTCCAATCGCACTACAAGTCTCCCTAACGAGAGCTTAGCAAAAAACTTTACTGGGAGCTTGTCTAACAGATGACTGAGTCGATTATTGCAGAAATGACTCTTTGTCGTATTGTCCCAATATGGCCAGTCAGCCTCTTTGAAATGCAACCACAAAGTGCAGCTCATTCCCTGGGATGTTTACTATTTCTGATGCTGTCACGATAAGTCTGCTGCTGATAGATGAGGGGCATTTTCTTCAAGAGCGGAAGCCAGGTGTTGCCCTCTGTAGGAGGGGTGAAGTTACTACAGGACAGTGGCTAATTCCCATTGTCTATTCAGAGATCAACAAAGTCAAAGTAATGTACAATGTACAAAGGAATGTGGTCGAGTTTAGACATAAAACAAACATGAGGGCTCTGTTACATAATAATAAGTGTATGAGCACAAAGTCAATAAAACCCTTCTGCTCGTAGAGTGCTGCTACATGTTAGTCCCCTCTGCACATTTCTTGCTTTTGCGGGTCCGGAAGCAACAGTAAGGGAGTGACTTACTGAGAAGTGGGCTCCGCTTCCTTTAGCTGAGATATATTTAGGCTTGGGCCTTAATGGCTCTGGCTTCACTAGGTTTCAAGAAGTTGTCAATTATCTGCACTTTTTGATTTTTTCAATTATTCTTCCTTCACACCACCATCAAAAAAATATACATGACTTTTTCTTGAGAATACAATAAAGCACACAAGAAGCTTACAAGCCTTTATGGTGCATCTGGTCCTCATGACTTCAGTAAAATGTCATGACATAAATAATTATAAATGTAAGTAAAGTGTACGTTCATAACTGACATTTTTCAGCGCAGAGCAATTCCAACGCGTAATGTACTTTTTATGCTGCCAGATTTCAACCGGAGACATTTTACTGAACTAACTTCAAGGACCAGTGTGAAAGATTTAGGAGAGTTTATTGGCAGGATATGGCAGAAATGATGAATGAGTCATTTATATCTACAGATGCCGTGGGTGCTCTTCCACGAAGTCCACCATATTGCACTGCCATGTTTCTACAATAGTCCAGAACGGGCAAACCTTTAGGGGCTTTTTTTCATCTACACGCTTAGAAGGGGATGGTAAGGCGAGGGGTATTCAATTGGTTGCAATGTTCAATCTCGCTGCTAGATGCCACTAAATCCTACACACTGGAACTTTGAAGTAACACATGGACTTTTGCGCTCTGGTGCAATATTTTTGTGTGCGCGCACACGTTTGACAGGGAAATAGTTTTACACTATTTTACTGATCTACAGGTGACAGTAACGTCCTAAGAAATGTAGTAATGCACAAGTAAAGGCAAGGAACAAAACGACTGATGCTGGTTTTAAAAAGTAAAAAAAAAAAAAAATGCTGTAAGAGGAAGAAAACACTTTCGTAAGATCTACAATGTATTTTGGTCAATAACACAGAATGTAAAGTGATGTGTTTGTTTACATGAAAACTCCACAGACCACCTTTAAATCAAAATTGAGTTGATATCAGGCGTGCCGCTAACCTGTGAGACATCGTACGTGAGGTCTGCAGAGACGCCAGCACTCCACAGCTTCTGGACTACATTGATGGCTTTGGACATTGATGAATGCCCGACTGGGACCACCAGCGCGTCACAGGAACTCACTGATGGCTGATACAGAGAAAAAAAAAGTGGACTGTAATAAAAATAAGTAATACCTGGGTCTTTTCAATGTTCTTCTCTGTCTACAGACCAATGTACAGATATCTGGGCATCATTTCACATTCTGAATCGGAAATATAGAAAATGATGCACCTCCAAAAATAACTCCACGGCGTCGAGAGTCACAGTGATCATAGTTATTAACCTGTTTCTAAAAGTGGCTGTGTGGCAGCCGCCTGCTGTAATAGGGCATCATTAAATATGCAGCTCTGTCTGCTGCTCCTTCATTACAATAATTAGGAATGTCAGATCCCAGTGTGTGTGCGTGTATGTGCGTGTGTGTGTGTGTGTGTCTCTCACTGGCTCCTCCATGCTGGCCATTGCGGCACAGACTTTGTCCAGGGCCACACTAGCCCCCACTGCAGAGGGCACCGGCACTGTGGAAGCTGGTCCTCGAAACTCCAGGATCTAGCAGCACAGAGAGGAAACCACATAAAGATACCACGTAGACTGCATCATGTGGAATTAATGAAATACAGACAGTATGGCTATTTTTGAGATGGAAAAAATATGGTTCACATACATGCATTGTGTGGAATGAAAAGTCTTGGGCACATTTTTTAAATAATAGCTGCAGATTTTGATCATGACTTTAAAAAGGGGCACATGTGGAGTATGGATGAGCGAGTAAATCCTACCAAGTGGTCGTAGCGACCTCCGGCGGCCACGATATCTGGTACGGTTCGCTTGCGTTTCCTGATGAAAGCCACAAACTGGAAGATGACCCCAGAGTGATGCTGCACCTTGTAAACTAAGCCTAAGTTAACCACTACCTGTAGAGAGGACACATCTGCGTTAAAGTGTGGGGAAAACATACAGTGTCTCCTCTTTCAACGTTCATTTAAAGAGAAAATCACCTGCAGTTTAACTCCCAGTCTACGCAGCAGCACTGTGAGCTCCTCCAGGTCCTTGAGGCCCTGCTTGGCCAGCTGGGTGACAGCAGTCTTCTGTTTGGTGAGTGATGTCAGCAGTGGCGCCAGGTCCTGCAGATCCCCCTTCTGTTCTATGTACTTGTACAGCGTCTGCAACTGGACGCAACAGAGGAGAGAACTCAATGTTTACGAGTGAGAACAAGCTGGCTGCTGCAGCACTGATTATTTTTACAGAAAGTCTGTGCACCCGGCGGGACACTTACACTGTTGGTTGACAGAGAAAGGTTGCAGAACTTTGCCTCCACCTCTCGTTTGGTCAGCCTTTCACTCTGAAGCGAACAGAGAAATGTTAGCAGTGCTATATTTGTAGAGAACACTATATATGTTCAGAACAGCGTGTCGGCAACAGACACGCTATGTGGATAACATCTGTGATGCACGTGTAACCTGCACTGACCATGGCGTCACACAGTATGTTGGAAGCCTGGCTCAGTTTGTCCTCAGGGACTCCGCTGTGGAGCAGGATGGCCTTCAACAAGCTGGTGTGGTTCAGGTAAATGTTATAGTTCCTTTCCTGCAATCACAAAACACACGCAAACACACCTTCAACCCTCTCAGCTGCAATTACAGTCAAACGCAAGAACACTACTGTACAACGAGCAGCTCGGCGAGTAATGACTGTTGTGTCCGGCTGCCCTCTCATTCTCTCTGACTCATATATTCTTAAAAGCTTTCACACAAAGACCAGGGTGGTGGAGAGGATCAGAAACAGGATCTATGAGGGATGAAACAGAGGCCAGACCCTGGGTTTACTGGGTTCATGAGACAAGCATGAGGAGGGCTGCGACTGGAGACTGACGCAGCACTGGGATGTGTGGACAGGAAATGGATTGTACTGGGAGGCACGGAGGGAAGTGGAGAGAGCTGCGCCTAACAGATTTACTATGTAAATAATAAATCCAGTGTAAATCTGTCAGGCTTACACATACTTTGGTATGTTAGGAATGCGAGTGGGAAGTAAAAAAGGGAAAAAACAAAAACAGGACAGGTTGCGATGATGGCATCCGCAGGAAAATAAAGAACAATGATGCCTAAACAAATAGTGTGAATCGAGACAAGGCACAAGCTGTCAGCTCACTGGACCATTTAAAGTAAAGGCAGCAAAGGTATTTGTATGACCTGAAGTCCGGGGAATTCCTGGACTATTTCAGAGATGGTGTAAATGGCCTCGGCATCGGGGAGCAGACTGTTGGTGACGGGGGTGATGATGTCAAAGGCACACTCCAGAAGCTCTCTTGGGTGTGCCCGATCCAGCTTCCTGGGCCGGAATACTCGTTCGATGCTATACCTTATGAGAAAGATGAAGAGAAAAAGACACTTGTGTTCAATCTCACATGAATTTAATTCAGTTAAATATATTCATTCAGTTTTATCGCATATATACATATAACCACATCATAATAACAACAATGCCCACCATGAGCAAGCATTTGGCAACCTTGGCAAGGAAAAACTTCCTTTTTCATGTGAACTCAAAGGCAGCAGGTCTACTGTTGCAGCAGCTGTTTCATTTTAGAACGTATTGTATTGTAACATATTATATTTTTAACACTTGATTTTTATCGATGTTTGCTTTGCACCAATGACACCGAGACAAATTCATTGTAAGTGAAAACCTACATGAGCAATAAACCTGATTCTGATCAACTTGTTTTGAGCTTGTTTGCAGTGAAAGATCATTTTGAAGCTAACAAACCATTATCATTATTATTATTATCATTATTAAAATAGATTATTGGCATAAAAATGTGTTAAATTGTTTAATTTTACCTCTTCAGATGTGTTATATTATTGCGAGCGATGAATCTTGCAAACGCCATCTAAAGTAAACAGAGTGGAGACATTGGGTGCACTTGTATAATGACAGTGCAGTCAGTAATGAAGTCAGTGCATACCAGGCTGTAATCAATCACAGTGTGGAAACAACCATTTAGTCCTCAGGGTTTCCTGAGGTAGCAGGATCTTAAGGCGGCTGCTGATTGCAGCCTCACACTATGTGTGTGTGTGTGTATGGGTGTGTGTGTTTGCATGTGCTGATGCAAATAGTTGTATAATTAGTGTTGGTGTGCAAGAGCGGACATGCACGCCTGCGCGTGTGTTCTGCGTCTGCGTGTGTTAGGCTCACACGAAGGTCATAGGGCAGTGTAACCAGCATTCCACTGTGGTCCATGAAGCAGGCCAGCTCGCTACCATCATACAACTTTCTGTTTCTGGGGAGGAGCAGCGGCGTCTGGAGACGCACCGCACCTGAAAGGAAACATCATGCGTTTTATGCGACATCTGCATAAGATAATATAACCCTAACCCTAAAGGAACTGATGCATGTGAGCAGATACAAACCGAGCAGAAACAAATAAGTACAGCTGGACATCATCAGGAGCGTGCACAAAAATAACGCTAGCACCTGCACAGAATCTGTGCTGCCCAACAGTGTGCTTATTGTTTAGGCACCGCTCACTGAAGCAGATGTTGGGGTCCCTAAAACAGGCCTACAGCGGGTCAAGTGGTTTGCAGAGGAGAGTCAACAAAGACTCAGGTTCACACGCACACTCATGCACCAAACAGACGTAGTGTACTCACCATGCTTCTTGAAGATCCTGGTGATTGTTTCATGCACATATTGCTGCAATTTGGCACTGTTGAAGCTGAAGCTGCCCTGGAGGGGGACCAAACAAACAGCCTCTGTTAGGTATCAGGAGACATCGATTAAGCACTAACAGGCCTTCTGCTGGTCGGTTATACAGACCAGATGAGTGAAGTGGCATGGAGTTGGTTGGTGCAGCATTTATGTGTCTGCAGTGACATCTTCAGGTAGAGAGGAGAACAACTTGCAGAGTACATGAGCTGCCTTTTTACTAATGTCTCTGCCCAAAATGTTTAAATTGTCCATCATTAACCTCTGGTCTTGTGTAAAACATATCTAAAATTTTAATACTAAATAAACTCAAGCAGCAGACATACCTTGTGTAGGTCTATGTCGTAGGTGTAATCCATGACTGGAGAGGTGTTCTGGGCAAACAGCTGACCCACCATGGTGCGGTAGGCCTTACCATTGATATTGGCCATGGTGTGCTGCAGCACCTCATGCAGCTCTGACTCCTCCATCTGCGGCGGAGGCAGCAGTTCGCTCTTCAGCAGCTCCTGGGCCGTCGGCCGTAGAGCCGGGTCATGGTTCAACAGCCACTCGATCACGTTCCTCTAACAAAGAGGAAGACACAGAGAGACTGTCAGTCTGCTAGACTGGAGGACACAGAGGAAAAAGGTTCATATCTAATGCTGTGCTACAGTGTGCTCACCTGTGTTCCTTTGAAGGATGTGTTGAAGTCCTCGGGGAAGATGATGGGCTCCTGAAGCCGAAAAGAGATGAGGTAAATACCAAGACAGTTTTAAAACACCTACATGGATTAATCCTGAACATGGACGTACCACACGCAGCTGGCTCAGGACGGAGATGCGCTCTGACCCCGTGGTCATGGGCCGGTAGGACATCTCAAACAGGATGATTCCCAGGCTGAACAGATCAACTTTCTAAGGACACAAAAAATGGATGAATACCAAAAGCACAAAAACTCAGTGGACACTTAGGGTATGACTAACAACGAAAGATTTGACAAGCTTAAATTCTATTTATCTTACTTGGTTGTAGGTGGCTTTGGTGTTTCCTTGAACCTCAGGGCTGACGTAGAGGGCAGTACCAACCATGCCTGTCATGTTACCTTTAGAAGAATGATGCAAAAGACAAACTGAGTGTCAGGGAGGAACATTCATATCAGAACATATCGTGTGAATGTTTACAGACTCTCTGCACCTGTTGGGTCTGGTTTGGACATCACTACTGAGCCACCGTCCTCCACTTCAAATACGCCTGCAGCCTAAGAGAGATAAGTTCATAACATCTTCATCAGACACAGCTGCAATGTTTCAATATTTCACATGAAGTCCCTCACAGTAACAGTGTAGCATGTTAACTGCATACCACAGTAGCGGGATGGTCTGTAGCCAGGCCAAAGTCTCCAATCTTCACATGGTCTTGCGAGTCAAGGAAGATGTTAACAGGCTTCAGGTCCCTGTGAATCATGCCCTAAAAGAGAGGAGGATGAATGGATCTGCTCGATTGGGTGTAACAGTCTTCCTTCTTGTTAACTGTTAACATTGGATCCTTGCTTTTATGGAACACTTCTGTGACCTTATTAGCTCTAAAGGAGAGTGGAAACTCAAACACATTGATAAACACCTGCTGGTGGATGTAAGCAAGTCCATCAAGTATTTCCCTGAAGAGTCTCCACAGCCGATTCTGGTCCTGGTGCAGGCCGTGATCTATTGTGTCCCTTAAAGTGCTCTTTTCACAGTATTCCATCTGTCGGGAACAAAAAACACGCGTTAGATGTGAGGCAGGGGGACCACTAGTGGTGAGAATGGAGTGCGGGCGTGAAGCTTACTTGTATGTACAGATAATGTGCGATGAGGGGAGGTCGATCTGAGTCTGTGCTCTCTGTTGTGTCGATTGCCGGTCTTTTGCTGGGCTCAACCTGAGTGGAAACACCATCAGTTTTGTTGCACTTATGACACTGACAAGCAAGTGAAAAAATAACTGTGCATATTCACACCTGTGACATCTCGTCTGTGCTGTCATCGCCGTTGTCAAAGATGATGTCACTCCTTGAGTCACTATCAGACGGCCTAAAAGCAGAAACGACAACAAAACAGTGATGTAATAAGAGTCTGCGCAGGAGAAAGTCTTACTGTTGCTAAAAAGAAAAAACTCTTACAGAAAAGATGCACCAAACACATCTTCTTCTTCATCATCATCCTCTTCATCACTTGATTGGTGTCCGCTACATTTGGCACTGGAGGATCTCTCGATGGAGGTGGACCACTCCACGGAGCTGGACAGGGCTGGAGGTGGTGCATTGTCCTCCACATTGTCAGGGAGTCCCAGCTCGTTGAGGCGCTGTGCAGGCTCTTTGCGCTGAGGATGCCTGTCAGCGGTGCTCTGCGGCTCAGAGCTGTCGGTGCTGCTCAGCACCCCAACCGAGGGCGTCTCGTGCCGCTCGATCCACGCGTTGTAGTAGCGGACGATGTTCTCATGGTTAAGGCGTGAGAGCAACGTCACCTCACCTTTAATCCGTCGGAACTGCTTACTGGCGGGATTGACCTGGATGCGCTTCACAGCATAGTAACAACCATCGAGTTTATTCTGAACCTGGAGGTGCAAGAGAAGGAAAGTGCAAGAGACACTAAGAAATCCCAGCCATCAGTGTAATGTCAGCTCGCAATAAAGTCAGTGTAAAAAAAAAAGAGAGCCTACCTTTATTACAGCACCAAACGCTCCCTTTCCAAGAAGCTGGAGTTCCTCAAACTCATTGAAATAGCGGGAAAACTGCCGCTGCACCCCGGACATGAATGGTGTGTTGAGGATGTGGCTCTGGGGGATGACTGATGATGCAAAGTCCACGGCAAGATCTGAGATGACAAAAACAAAAAGACAAAACAAACATGATGGACTACTGGATTGTCTTTTTGGAGTTCAAGTTGTTGTTTTTTTTATCCCCTCAGAGTTTTTCTTATTAATCCATCTCTTTGTGTTTGTTCAATTCTGTGCACAACAGTACAGCATCGCAACATTTGGGAGTGTAATCAGCTCGCGATAAACTTACTAACCGTACAAGTAATTAATACAATAATACAATGAATTACATTAGTGATACAATTATTATGATATTTGTATTGTATTAATATTATTATTGTAATACATATTTAATGATTATTTATTTGTACTTGTATGCCTTGTGTATTGTGAGTGAATTTCCCCAGTTTGGGATTAATAAAGTCTAACTTCTCTTTTCTCTCACAAACCCTGCAATAAATCTTAGCGCTGACAGAAAATTGGTCTTCAATATTTTTGATACTTGATTTATCGTTTACATCATTTCTAGAGCAAAAATGCCAAACTCACACTGCTTCCACGTTATCCAATGTGAGGATTTGCGGCTTGGAAATTGAATCTCTTTCTATTGTTTGGATGTCACTTTGCTTATTATAATGCACATTTTTCAGTATTTTCTGACCTTTTGTAGACTAAATGATTAACTGAAAATAAATAAATAAATAAATAAACTAAATATTACCACACTTATATGGTTCAGTGGAGAAAGGTATTTCTACTATTTTGTCCACCTCATTTCTATATTGTACATGGATATGTACATCACCTTCTGGGCTGGCATCCTGGCACTGTGGCTGGTTTTTAGGTGATGGAGGTTTGAGGAAGGAGTGGTCCAAAAGCTGCTGCGTTGTCCAGCGTTCAGCATCATTCAGACACAGACACCTATGACAAAGGAACACAGACACAGACACAGACACACACACACACACACACACACACACACACAGTATAATAGACTGTGCAGTCAGCTTTATAGGCAATGAGCTGGAACAATCTAGTCTACTGTATTAACCACGTGCTGGTGAGCGGCTAAAACCACAAAGTGGACATATCAAAAACAGAGAAAGAAGTGAGGAACCCACTAACTTAGTTTGGTAAAATGTCACGTCTATTACACTGTGTTTATGTATACAACTATACAACTTCATCTGCAAAACATTTTTAAACAGCCAGAAAGGCAAGTAGACAGGCAGCCTATAAAACATCATGAAGGAATGAACATAAGCTTCACAGTGCTGTCAAGCATATGTGATTTTAGAGTTTTTAATGTGTTTTCCTCCCCTCCAGGCAGTCACTGGTTTCCCGTCATTTTTATATGTTTTCATAATGTATCAACGTAATCAACTCAGAGAGACATGAAACTTGAGTGTCAGTCATTACATAATTTCAGTGTAAAGCTGAAAGACTGCAACAATTAGTCGATCGAACAACTGGTTCATTTTTCAAGCAAAAACAACAACAAATGTGATGAAGCTGATGAAGGTTGACGGAGCCTTTGCAGTCAGGGCTCCAAATCTGTGGAATGACCTGCCTGAAGAGATCAGTGCTGCAGACAGGGTCAACTTTTAAATTGCTTTTAAAAACTTTTTTAATAAAGGACGTCATATTTTACTCAGTTTTATTGTAAAGCACTTTGTAACTGTGTTTTGAAAGGTGCTATATAAATAGTTTATTATTATTATTATTATTATTATTATTATACGGTTCTGAAATACGATAATTTGCTGCTTTTCTCGGTCATACATTAGAGTAAATTGAAGAATTTTGCAGTTTTAGACTGATGACGTCAACTTGACGGGTATTTTTTTATTGCTTCTTTTGTTTTTCATATCAAATAATAGATCAATTAATTCAGAAAAATAATTGGCTGAATTATTGATCATGTAACTAATGGTTAGTTGCAGCATAATGATAACAAGAAGTGTCGCAGTGTAGAGTGATGCGTGGAAACTGTTGCCAGGAATTCAAACCAAACAGAAATCTAAAACACTGCAGTAATTTTGAAAAATGGTCAGTACTAATGTAAACTATATAATTTAAATGGGGTGATATATTAATTTAATTAACTGGTGAGCTATCCATCCATACATACTTGTGTAGAAAATCCTGGAAGTCAGCAGGCAGGCTGGCTGGCACCGTCACTGGATACTCCTTCACCTCCTTCCCCTGACTCAGAGCCAGCAGCAAAAGCCCCAAGTTCCACACGTCCCCCTTCTTGCCTGTTTTCGTTGGCATTGCCGTATCCTCTGAGAAACGCACGTGGGCTTGCTCAAAAATGTCATCTTTGCAGATATCAGCAAATCTCTTTGATAAGCTGTAGTCAGTCAGTCGAACGTTGCCCTCGGAGTCCACCAGCACGCTGGAAGCTCCAAGCTGTTTGTGGACCACAGAGTTGGAGTGAAGATAGTCGAGAGCGGACAGCAGCTGGGCCGTGTAATGGCTCAGTTTGTCCAGAGGCACTGGGCAGTGGCTGGTGAGGCTTTGGTTCAAGTTGGTGCCGGCCACATGCTCCACCAGCAGGTTAACCACGAGGCAGTCCTCCTTCTCGGTGGAGCACAGCGCCATGTAGCGCACCAAGTTTGGGTGATCCAGCCGTAGGAGGGAGTTGAACTCATTTTCTGCTCCATGGATCTACACAGGAATTCAGTTTTGAACAAGGATATTGGTACAGCTTTTTAAAAGTATTTTTCCTGCTGTTAGAAACCGTAAGAAACATTATTTGGCCACAAAATTCATAATGATAATATCTGCTTCCTTCTCTACTTGCCTGCTTTTTACAGTTCTCAATCCTTCCTTTCTCCTGGGTGGTGAAGAACTTGCCCATCTTCTTGTTCCAGCGCAGCGACCACTCGTAGATCACAGCAAAGTCTCCGGAGTTTGCCTCAAATCCGTAATAAACGTTCCGGCGGAGCCTCTCGCTTGCACCTGTCAGAATCACAAACGAAGACACAAAAGCACAAACAGGTTTATGTGGGTGGAATACATAACTTTTGAACCAGAATAACTGCATCATCTCAACACAGCTCTCACCTAAACTTTTCCCTCTGTGGACGACAAGTTCTCCAAAAGTGCTGCTGCTGAAGTGAAGAAGCTCTTGCGAGCGATGGTTGTCTTCATTAACCGTGTCGCGTCTGGGAAAACAGACTCCAAGCATTAGGACAATGTTTCTGCAACATGAGAAGCATTTTACTGTATTTGTGGATGTTGGTTTGCCGCACACCTGTGACGTGTATTTGAGGTAGTCCGGCGGCGGTTAGAGATTGCTTTCCTGGCTTCTATCAGTTCAGGAGGAGCTCCACTTGGGCTGGGTGGGCTTTTCGCTAACAGGGCGGAGTTTGTAGCAACTGACTGCTCCATGCTCTCAAGTCGCTCCTGTGAAAATAAACGCCACACAAAAGGTCAACTACACCATTTTGATTTCCTGGGATTTTTCTACAGGCAATATAATAAAAACCTGCGCTGTGCTATGGAGATCGATAGAAACACAGTGCACCTGTTTGGCTATCTCCTTTCTTCTCTTTTCCTCCCGTTTCTCCTCCTCTCTTCTTTGGATTTCAGCCATGATCTGTTTCTCCTACAAGAAAGAAAAATACCTCCATCATGATCCCCTTCAATTAGAGCTTCCGTCAGTGCTTAGGGGCTCAGTTACGTGAGGAAATACCAACAGGGAGCAGAGTTTTTCATATCCTGAATATGCAAAATGATTGTAGAATGAGTAGAAAAAGTATCTTACTCTGTATTTTTGTGTTTAAGTTATTTAAAATTGTAGAATTTCTGGTGACTTTTCTATATATAAATCTATCATTTAATAATTAACTGATGGGTTTTCTTATTATTATTCATAGTGTTACTTGTTAATGGTTACAGATAAAATAAATGTCCCAATGAACTTCAAGATTCTTTGTGAATGGTTCGGACAAATCACTTTCAGTAGAAATAACATTGGGACAAAACCCTCAGAGAAATGAATCCAGCGTTATTTCCTTTTTGTCTTTCCTCCTCACCGTCTCCTCCTCCTGTTTGCGCCGCTGGTCCATCCTCTGCTGCTCCTCCTGGGCTAGTTTCTCCTGCTGTCTCCGCTGGTTCTTCAGCATCTCCTCGTGGAAGGAGCTCGACGGAGGTTTGTTGTGCTCGCTCAGGAAGCCCTGGATATGGTCCGCTAGCTCGTAAATCATCACCTAGGTGGGCAGGCAGGTAGGTTAAAGGTAGTGTGTGTGTGTGTGTATATGCTTGTATATGCTGCATGTGTGTGTGTATTCTCACCTCCCCACATCGTGCTGCTGCCAGCTTGGTGAGTTCACTCTGAAGGTTCTGGAGGTTTTCATTTGACAGACCTTTGGCATTCTTCAGCTCCAGCTCCGGAGGCCTGTTGGTGTCCCAAGACTCACATTACCAAGAGTGAACAATCACAAGTAAACATCGAGAGATATTTATAAAGGACACTGGATCTTTGTGCTGATTGTGCCTGGCACGTGGAGCGCATGTCTTGGAATGTTAAAAGCCACAGTTTGACCTGTAGAGAAACACGCAGCATCTTTCTCATTTCTGTCCAATCATGTGGGCTCATGTGACAGTGCCTCTACGTCTTGTCCCATTTTCCTCTCTCGATATTGGGTCCAAAATGAGTCTCCAACGTTTTAAAAATGAAAAGATGAAGATTATAACTTTGATTTCTAATTCACATGCTATGAGACACACTGCACTGGATGACACAGGAAATATAGATATGTATGCTGGTAACAGAGGGGTGATGGTGAGGGCAGTAGGGGCCCATTAAGAACCATTAATGTTCAGGAGCCTTTAGCCTGTTGATCCAGACAAGATGTTGGCCCAGGCAGCTCTACCAGAACTTTGCCTGTATAAAAATGTAGATTTAAATCTTCAACTATTTGGTGAATGTGAAACTTGAATACCCAAAACACATGACTGTACAGAACACGTCTTCTGAAGGTGCCTGGAGTCACAGGAGAACTCTGTTTCACATGCAAGAGAGAAAATGAGCATCTAAGGCAGAGTATTTCCTGTGCTGAAACATGTGAGTGTGAAACTATTTTGAGGATGAATTCAACATACTTGTCAAGCATCAGCTGTGCCATTTTACGTGTTCAGAGTTGCCCTTTTTATATTCTTTCTTGCACACAGAAGAACATACGGTCGGCAACCCAGCCAAAAAAATTAGTCACAATTTGTTTAATCGCAATCATGATCCACAAACTAAATTGCAATCCTTTTTCTCAAGTTTAAAAAGTCCTCTTGACCTCCCTGAACTTCCCCACTTGCCCAATTAAAACACAATATTGAACTTAAGATACTACACAGGTGGTCAAGTCCACGAGTAGTCATCGAGTCCAAACAGAGTTTGATTTGAAGTTGTAAACAGAAGTAACATGTTTTAAGTACTCACAACTCAAATGCACTGTTTACAATACGTCACCAGAGAAAAGCCACGTGAAGTTATTCATCAGCATAGCTATCATCTTATCTACATGACTCAGTCGAGTTATGTAAAGTTTGGAAAGTGGAGTAAGAGGACAGTAAATACAGCTGAATACTGCATTAGCTCATGGTAATTAATGTACACTTATTTCAAAGTGTCATCATCAAAGTATTTTCTTCTGAAACTATTTAACCGAAAATCCTGCACTGTTACAAAGTTATAATCCCACATTCACATAAATATATTGGGCTTTTTCTAGACTTGTTTTTATAAAGATATTATAAGTGTCCAGGCAATCCATGAGATGGACAGATTGACTTTTCTACTGAGTCTGAAGAAAGATTCATACATTGCAAAATGTTTAAGAACTGAGGGTGGTCTGTTTCTTCCTTGTGGGTCCTCACTGTTTAAGTGTTTAAATGTCATTTACCTTCCCTCCACTGTATACACTGTGTAATTCTAGATGTATAATGCTGAAATCCTCAATCTAATAATCAATATTTGTAGATCATCGATCTTATAATGCTGCCCAGCAACAGTACTGTGCTGTTACTTGTTTACTTCCTGTCAAAAATCGAATAAAACCTAAGTAAGTATCCATGAGTAGAATCTCAAATTATGAATAAAGATTTTTTTCAAGAATAATATAAAAGGTTAGAAATTGTTTAGAGAGCATAAGTATGTGAACAGAAGACAATGTGACATGAGGGCTGTATTTATAGCATCTGTACTTGGTTGTGGTAGGTTTAACTTCTTAGCACAGGACTAATTTCTTAACACATGCTTAATTTGTCTGCACATTTATTCACTTTGCACTAGTTTAATTTCTCTGCACTTATATTCAGATTTCTCCCAGGTTAATTTTAATGTATGGTTACTGTGTTGTAGGTTAATTCCCTCGGGATAAATAAAGTATCTATCTACTTAAACCTCCCTCACTTTTTTTGGACCATCAGGTCACTCTGTGTATGGACACCTGACAGTTTTGCAGGTAACAACAGCCACAGTGAACACATGGCAGATCTCAGGGCTCTGTACTCACACGTCTGGGTAGGTGGGTGGGCATTTGACCTGCAAGTCCACAGTCACGTAGCATTCCTCCCCAGTGTTCAGCCCGTTGGGCCGCAGGCACAGATGCACCTCTGGAGGCCTTTTAACCTAAGAAAAAAAAAATACACTCTTAATTATTAAGGGTGAGATTGATTGATTACTACAGGAAATAACAGTAAACTTTTACACGCCAGGAAATGAATTGTGCTAAGTTACCTTCCACGGATCCTTGCACCGCAGATCCTGGAAATCATCTCCAAATATAGACGCGAGGGCTTCTAGTTCATTTTCCTGTTGGACCGTGCGGTCGTCTGTCCCATCTGCTGGAGTGTGCTGACTGCTCATTCTTCTGCTTCAACTACATGGCAGTCCTCCTGTGCTCCCGTCACGCTCGCAGCCGTTGAAGGAGGAAGAGTCTCCCGCACAGCAAGTCGCTCAGCCGCCGCCGCCGCCGCCGCTCCTCTCGTCGTCCTGCTCCGCTCCTCCGTCACTTTGTAAACTGTAAAGTTAAACAGAGAAACGCCTCGCTGTCCGTCACTACGCCGTGTTAGCTAACTTATCAGACAGGCGACCACAACAACGCTGCAACTGGCGCATGGCTGTTTCGAGTTGTGTCGCAGGTGAAACGTCACCACGCTGCCTTCTCAGAAATGGCCTGTAGAGGGCAGTAATGGTCCTGATGCTGAGTGGTGACAATTCATTCGTCATTTAGTTAAAGGTCCTCTGCAGGGGTGTCCAAACTTCTTTTAAAGAGGGCCAGATCTGACAATGTGAAGATGCCCGGGGGCCAATACTTACATTTTAAAAATGAAAAACAATAAAAGTTACATACAAATGCACAAAGTTTGCAAGAAGTTAATACAAATCTTCTAAACATGACTTATTATGAGTAATGCAAAGTCTGTTAACATTTAAGTTTAAACATATCACTCTTGCTCCTGTCTTTCACGAGATCATTCAGAAATGCTTCGTTTTGTCAAAAAAAAAAAAAAATGCTAAATCTGCCAGCCATACAGTATCTGACAATCCTAGCAGGCCATAAATAATACATTATAAAAACGAAGCTGCGGGCCGCATGAAATCTGACCGTGGGCCGTGATTGGCCCCTGGGCCGGACTTTGGACATGCCTGGTCTACTGTGTAAGATTTGGGGGACTCTATTTTCAGAATATGGCAGACATGTAACATAATAAGCATAACCATGTTTTCCTTAGTGTATAATCACTTCATCTTTTTGTTTTTGTCACTTTAAAGAGTCTTTTATATCTACAGTGGAAGTAGGTCCTCTTCCATGGAGTCTGCCATGTTGAAACACCATGTTTCTACAGTGACCCAGAATGGACAAACTAAACACTGGCTCTAAATAGGGTCTTTCATGTAGATATGTTATTGATCTCTTTCACTCATGTTTTTACATTCATAGGCCCAAAATACAACCCACACACAAAGGGCTCATATACATGCAAATTTGGACCTCAGCACCTCCACTGCCTACTGCCGCTCCTACTTATTTACTTTACTTTACTTTATTTTATTTACGAGTACAAGTATTTTCTGCTACACTGTGCTTCTACTCCCCTACAATTAAGAGGTAAATATTGGACTGAAACAATCAACAAATACATTTTAATGGGGTGTCGATTGGCTCAGTAGAACATTCGCCCCATGTACGAAGGCTCAGCAGTGGCCCAGGGTTCGAATCCGACCTGCGACCCTTTGCTGCATGTTATTCCCCATCTCTCTCTCCCCATATACCTGTCACTCTTCTGCTGTCTCTGTCAAAAAAAGCATGAAAAGGCCAAAAAAAAATCTTTAAAAAACAAACAAAAAAATCAAACAAATACATTTGAATGTATTATTATAGGTTAAAATACGATAATACTTTATTGATCCTTGGCTGTAAAGTCACAACCTACCTATCAGTATATAAAGTCATTCAAATAATGAAATAAATAAAATTTTATAAACTGCAACATTAAAGTGATGCACCCATGAATACCTCAATAATTGTAATCCAATAACACACATTATTCTATAATCAATACATTGGACACCAATCTACACTGTCGTATTGCTACTTTTACTTAAGTAGACGACCAAGGTCATTTTAATATTTATTTATAATTTATTGTACCATTTATTTATATTTTACATTAGAAAACACTTAATTTAGAAAAAGTAAATTAGTAAAACAAAGTAATTCACTTTTCACCTCTAAAAAGTACTTTAAAGATGAGATGGGCTGGAGTGTAGCAGAGTGGAAAGGTCAAAGTTCAAGATAGATAAATATTAGTACTACAGTTGTAGATGAAATATTACATATAACAACATGTATCCCAGTGATGAACACTCAAACTGGATAGCAAACCTAAGGCATGTCGCAATATTAAAACACACTTCTCAGTGATATAAAAGTTTACACAAAGGGTCTGCAGTGATTTATTATGCTTCCATAAACTTCCAGGACTCACAAGAAAAAGATTTTAAAACAGAATTTAAAACTGATGCAGCATAGACTGAGATATCCTGACATTTAGTACCAGATATCCAAACCAAATACAGTGGATCCTGCACTTCAGTATAATCAATGGCAACTTTTTTGATGTCCTGAGCCTACCTATCAAGTACCATATCTTTATAAAAAACCCACACCTACATTTTGTAATGATAATTTTCATCAGAAGTTGTTTTCTCAGTCTTGACAAAGCTCCTCCAGATTCACAGAACACATTGACAATAGGCTGAGTACTACTTCTCATGGCTAGTAAACTGACTTTAATGGAGTCATATATAATACCGGACGAAGCATTAGAAAAACACCCTCTATATTACATTTTATTATCAAAGCTTCAGAATTTAGGAGTCTCTCACTGTTGCCTCGTAGAAAAGCCTCATGATGAATCACGCTTCACTTACTCATGTATCAAAACATTATTAATCCAATATATGAAAGGCGTGCAGGCATGCAAATAACTATGAGATGCTTCAGCTGCATCCAGCTCCTATCTGTGGAGATAGAGAGGAGAGGAAACAGCTATAAATAGGAGGCTCTGGTATCTGGTGTTGCAGAGGAATGCTCTCACATACTTCCAACTATGATATAAACTCATATATTATATACTGCTCTTTAACATCTGAGTCATTTTACCCAAAGGCCTGAATCAATAAATTTCTTTTATCATTACAAATACATGAATGATATTCCCTGAGATATGGCCATATATATACTATTTCTTTGGGCATGACGTTGTATTAACAAATAATCTGTCAAATGTTTGTATCATCTCTGCATGGATGAGAGTTTTACCTCATATGGTTGAATGTACATCGAGGAAATATATGGAAAAGTGGGTGGCACAAATATGGAAATCCTCTTGCAAACTCACGGCTCAGGGCCTCAGTGGCTGCACATTAATGACTCTGCTGCTCACCATAACCCTACAAGGAGACAGCTGAGCCAATCAGCTCCGAGCACTGAAACCAGCAGACCACTCAGACAGCCAGATGAGACACAGAGCCCGGCTGGCGTTACCATCAGCTGTTCCACACTTTGAGGAGGCTCAGCGCACATACCAGCAGCATGGTTCACAGACATACACAATGTTTTAATCTCCTAAACAAGACACCAGTTACGCTAGCCTGACTGGGTCATCATAGTGGGCCTTGCTGGTGGTTATGAGTGCAGTAAAACCTATCAAGAGATATGTGTTTCTGCACATTAAAGGCACATCTTGCATCCAAGTAACAAATGATACAGTATTTTACAAGACTGATTGCATGATATTCATACTGTGATTCTGATTCATCTTAGGAATGCAGATGCATTAAAAATAATAATATAATAAATAAACTGATTGGAGACAGGTGCCTATATGATAAGACCCCACTTACCTCCCACCCCCTCCATACACACACACACACTTCCTTTTTTGTTGAGACCTGCCAATAATATTCTATTATATCACAGCTTTTCATTCTTTGCCAAAATTTCATTAAAACTGTGTCACGCCATGTGATGTCATTGTAGAGCATTGTAGAGAAGTCCCATCCATGTATGTAAAACACACACTTTCCTGTGGCTTGTTGATTTTTGCAGGCAGCTCTTATTTGGACTTGTGTGAACCCTCAGCCCCGCCCCTGGTCCCTAGACCCAGTCTGGGTCTTATTTAAGGGGCTCTTCTCACCCTCAGCTTTTGTCCCAGTGGAAGCATCCGCCTACCAGTGCACCTTGGTGAGTACATTTCACAGCTTGTTTCTTTGACTCATTGAGGATGTCTGTGTCATTTGTGTTCTGACTGTTCTAGTCCATTAGTTGTACTTAAAGCTGATGATATTTAGATACATGAATGAATGGATGGATGAATGGATGATACCTTGAGCTTACTTTATACCTTGAGTTTTCACAAGTTTGAATTGCCAACAGAACCTGCTGAGTACAGTTAAAACTGAAGTTACTGGTTATGCTGGATTGTTGGTCATGGGATGTTGAACTTGAATGAATGAATGAAATGTTTTCTGTGATAAGGACACCACATGGTATGAAAAGCATAGACACAACTATACTTACAGTATCTCAGGCATACTATGTAGGAGTATTACCTGTATCAGTGCACAAAAACTGAGGTGAAGTTTGCCAAATTCCTCTATGCACCAATGAATGAAGTTAAGCAGCAGCTGGGGGCATCAAGCCATGTAGTAAAACAAGTGTGCAGACAGACTGGTGCTGCCCTGGCTCTCAGACAAGCTCTTGCAGATCTGAAATAGCAGGAGATCCATGTGTCACTTGTTTAACCCTGTTAACCACAGCGGGGGTGCTATGCTTAAAATAGATCACAGGTCTCTCTGTTATGCCCCTTTTTGGTGCTACCTCAGCAGCTCTGAGATGTCCCAGGAACAATCATGACTGTGGAGATATGGTATCAGTAGCTCTACAACAAGGTTAGCACCAAAATAGCACCCAAAGGCATGTTTAATTAGCTCTCTATAGATAGCATCCATTGATGTGGGTTGTATTAGTCTGAAAGCGATAATACCTTTAGAGTGGTTATGAGATAGTGTTGGCAAGTATTCAAATGCACTCTGGATCACAGCTAATACATAATCATATGAGTGATTTATTGATTATGTCACTGACTCCAGATATAGCAGTCACTTCATCACTTCATCAGCCACTCCAGCGATAAAGTGTCTGTGATTGTTCAATTATAACAGGCCTTTGTGCTATGTATTCTATGACAAGCAGTTTAGACAGCTGCTCCTAACACCCAGCCTAAAGCTTCTGTCCTTGCGTTTCTACCCCACCCCTCAAATTTTAGACCACCCCAGTAAAGCCTAATCATGTGTGACGATGATGAGACTACCGCACTTGTGTGCGACAATGGCTCTGGCTTGGTCAAGGCTGGATTTGCCGGAGATGACGCTCCCCGTGCTGTCTTCCCTTCCATTGTTGGAAGGCCCCGCCACCAGGTAGGCTTAAATCTGTCCCCCTTTGCTACACACCAAATTTTATCCTGGGTTATGAGGGATGAAATATAAAAGCAGCTTCTTCTTCCTATGCCTTATGTTTCTCTCGTGCTTCTTCCCTCAGGGTGTGATGGTGGGTATGGGTCAGAAGGACAGCTACGTAGGTGATGAGGCCCAGAGCAAGAGGGGTATCCTGACCCTTAAGTACCCCATCGAGCATGGCATCATCACCAACTGGGATGATATGGAGAAGGTGTGTGTTGACAGTGAGACTCATTTACAACATTCGTGGCAGCTGACCTCCCACATCTTTGAGAATTTACAGGCTGGCCACCATCGTAAAGGCTGCTTGTTTTGCACTTTATTTAGAAGACCTGGTTGTTGTTTATTCAGCCGAGAGTTGTTTCAGTCCTGACAACAGCTGTTCTTTCTCTCCTTTGTCAGATCTGGCACCACACCTTTTACAATGAGCTGCGTGTGGCCCCTGAGGAGCACCCCACCCTTCTCACTGAGGCCCCCCTGAACCCCAAAGCCAACAGGGAAAAGATGACCCAGGTACTTTATTGTCACTACTCTCCACTCTATATTCACGCATTTGTTCTTGGGTTAAGGCAAACCTTTCACACTCTGCTTGCTTTTTCTTGCAGATCATGTTTGAGACCTTCAACGTTCCTGCTATGTATGTGGCTATCCAGGCTGTCCTGTCCCTGTACGCTTCTGGTCGTACCACTGGTCAGTACACTTTTTCACACGTACCCAATTGAGTAAATTTAGAAGATATTGTTTTGCAAGGGAGAAACTGTTAAACGTTTACACCCTGTGGGGGGTGTCAACTGGATAGATTCTTGTCTCATTGTCAAGAGGAGGTGTTAATCCCTCTCCAATAGGGTGTGTGCCAAGTTATGTCAGCAGCATTGTACAGTTTAAGATGTGAGACTTAGTCTACTTGAAGAGGGCAGATTTAGCTGCCAGTCCTCGCCTTCACAGGCATGCATTTCCGAATAACTTAAGTCCTTTTCTGCTTGTTAAAGGTATCGTGCTGGACTCTGGTGATGGTGTGACCCACAATGTCCCCATCTATGAGGGTTATGCTCTGCCACACGCCATCATGCGTCTGGATCTGGCTGGTCGTGACCTGACTGACTACCTGATGAAGATCCTGACTGAGCGTGGCTACTCCTTTGTCACAACTGGTAGGTCTATGCCATCATTGTTCATTTGTTTAATATGTATATGAGAGTGTGTAAGTGTTGTTTCTCAACATATGAAATTTGTGCTCCTTAGCTGAGCGTGAGATCGTGCGCGACATCAAGGAGAAGCTGTGCTACGTGGCTCTTGACTTTGAGAATGAGATGGCCACCGCTGCCTCCTCCTCCTCTCTGGAAAAGAGCTATGAGCTGCCCGACGGTCAGGTCATCACCATTGGCAATGAGCGCTTCCGTTGCCCAGAGACCCTCTTCCAGCCTTCTTTCATTGGTGAGTAATTGGTTGCATTTGTTTTTTGATAGATGCAAGAAATGAATGATTTTGTCTCAGACAAAACTCATCTTTTTTGAATGTCTTCTACCAGGTATGGAGTCTGCTGGTATCCATGAGACCGCCTACAACAGCATCATGAAATGTGACATTGACATCCGTAAGGACCTGTATGCCAACAATGTGCTGTCTGGTGGTACCACCATGTACCCTGGTATTGCTGACCGTATGCAGAAGGAGATCACAGCCCTGGCCCCAAGCACCATGAAGATCAAGGTAAGAGAACTGAAAAGGTTTTAACTCATCAAGTACACTGACAAAGTGAATTAACACTCAGGAAATTAAAAAATTGTGCTTATTTGTTGCCTAGATCATCGCCCCACCTGAGAGGAAGTACTCCGTCTGGATCGGTGGCTCCATCCTGGCTTCTCTGTCCACCTTCCAGCAGATGTGGATCAGCAAGCAGGAGTACGATGAGGCCGGCCCCTCCATTGTCCACAGGAAATGCTTCTAAATGCACAACCAACCTTCTGTCGTCCATGCCTTTGTACCTTGTTGTCTCCTGTATATACTGTATGTGTATGTTCTACTGTAATAAAGATAAGCCCTTGTGAGAGTACCTTTTGTACTGTTTTTGTGAAAGAAAATGTTTCAGGGAGATGTATTATTATCTTTAATGTTTCAGAATACAGCACATGCACAAGCTGAAAGTGGAGTAGTAGTAGTAGTAGCAGTCACATCAACATGTTAGCATGTATTTAACTTTAGATCATCATCATAAACTGAGGCATTGACCAAAAACTTAGCATTGTTACTTTAATCTAATAAAAATATACTGTGCAGGGTAATAGATGTTTAGATATAAAGACACTCTTTGTCTTTAGATACTGCCAAATTTCAAAAGTTTATTTCCACTGGTGGAGTGCTCTCTCATTGGATCCATTCCTTACACCAATGTAAATACACAAAGTGAATGACTCTGTCTTAATGTATACTGTGATATTTGTATATATTTATATTTGAATATTCAACCACATCCTGAGTGAGTCCACATCCTGGGTCATGTCAGCCTGTCTTTGCCTCACATGCCTATGCCCACACCTGTATGATGGTGATGCTTCCACCTAGTGGTTGAAGATAGAAGTGGACATTCACTTTTACTTGAGAAACTGAACACGTTTGCACCTTGTTTTCCCTTCTTCTTCGGGGTTAGATTTCTTTATTTTAAAGATAGACAGATTAAGTTGATGCAGATTAACAATATGGACAGCAGCTTGAAAAGGGCTTTTGCCACAAATGAGGCCCATTTTTCAGATGAGGTTACATTTCATAGCAGGACAGAGAGACTTTGTGATGAAAATTACCATGTGTTTTAGGTTAAACCTCTTGCGCAATGCACAATCTTGTCAGCATTTGATGTTGCAATCCATTACAGCATTTCTTTCCTGGTCCTAGTATCTGTGAGGATTGGCCCTGATCATCTTACATTTTTCATTAGTTTACAGGGATGAGACATCATGTACTAAGGGCACGAAAAATGGGAGGGAAGCTACTAATTACAACCTCATCAAATATGGTCGTCTGCCTGTTACAACGTGTACAATATGACCACAATGTGTGCAGCACAGTGCTAAGCATTTTCAATGTTTAAGGTGCGCCTAGTTTCAATTGCGGAGTCAGCCGGTTGACAAAAAGGGCCTCCTCTTCTGGCTCTATAGAAACCGCCCCGCCCACTAAAGCTGCCCTATGAAATAAAACACGCGCCCTAGAGAATGTTATTCGAACAGTTTCCAGCCAATCACAGCGCAGGGTGTAGGGAGCGCCGCTGTTTGAATGCTCTGCGGAAACAGACGACCTGACGAGCGAACCGCAGCACAATGCAGTTAGTTAGCTAACGAATTAAACCGGTGTAATTCACGCAGGACACCAAACCGAGAAGAGCAGAATCATCATTTTAAATCGTGAGGCACCGAACAGCTATTTTGTGTGTGTTTTTGTTCGCTAATGTGACTAGCTGGCTAACGTTGGCTAGCTAACTGCATTGCAACTGAAGCATGAAGCTAGCAATTAGATAAGCGCTGCACACTGTAACGTTAGTCAAGTCGGTACCATTTCTGAGTGACTTTGTAGTGTTGAGGTTACAGTTTGTAGAGAGCTGCGGAGATAAAGCGTCCTGTGAGCAGTTAGGATTTACGTGAGGATGAGTTGGCTGAACTCTGGAGAAAGTTATTAAAGGTGAGCTAAAGTTAGAAAGTCTCGGAGGTCAGGACCAGAAGTGTTGTAACTGCGAATGTCAAGTTTACTTCGGTCCGAAGAGAAGAAGAAGAAGAAGGAGGAAGAGGACGAACTGTTAGAAAGTGCAAGATAGAAAGCGAAGAAATGAAAGGCATGGAGAAAAATGTGATGCGGTTAGTGGCCGTGCAACACCTCCGCACGGCGTACGGCATAAAGACAAAGAACTGGAACAAAAACAAAACAGGCAGCTGTAAAACAACAGCCAGCAACTCGGTAAGTTCAACACGAACCACCAATGTACAGCTTCATTTGCACGGACTCTAAAACTTCAGATTTAACTGCGTGTTGTGGTAGACCACGAATCAACAAGTTCACAGTATCGGCCTTGGGCATACTATTGTTTAAGTCTATTGAATCTAATTAGCATATTACTGAAAGCTGATGAGACACATTTGTTCGCAGGCCGTTGTCACCCGTGTCAGTCACTGCAGACGCTTTGTTTGGTTGTTCTCATGGTTATTCACCCCATCAATTTCTTTACCAGCAGCAGAAAGCCAAGTCTAACAAGACACAAAGGGACAATGTTTTCTCATAAATCTTTATGGCGCATTGTTGTGATATATTTTGGTAATAGAAACCAACATGTAGGCTTTACTGCAGACCGTGAAGGCCCTGTTACTCCTTGTGCATTTGTATCGTAATTGGCTTACAGGAGTCACAAGGTTTGGTGCAAGGGGCTTTGTCATTTTTCAAATGAACACTGGACTTCTGCATTTCCAGGCAAAGTGGTAAGAGATGACAAGTGCAACAACATCAGACCAATCTGATGAAATCAAGAAGGGAACTTGAGTAATTCTTCTGCACTGGGGAAACAAACCGATTTTAATCAGAGGTTAAATACTTACAGACATACATACAACATAAACGTTTTCAAACAATAGGAATGTTTAGTGGCCAGCTGTCAAACTGGTCGATCAAAAGTCGTAGAAACGCGCGTGTCGGTGAATTTCCTGCCATGTCACAGAGAACACGTTAAAAGAAATGAATACATCAGGGGTGTGATGCAGCTGGTACGTTGTTGTTGGGGTGTTTGCTGTCATATTGTTTGACCTTCCTGCCTTATTCTTTATTGTTTGATTGTTCCTTCAGACAAAGGTCTTTGGTGTATCCCTGGAGAGCTTACCATACTACAATATGGAATGTGGGAGCGTGCCAAGGCAAGTAGAAGTGCTTGCACTAGCATATAGTTTTTTTTATCATCTCGTACTTTTTTTATACTAATTGCATTTCACTGCCTTTTCTTAGCTTTCTGGTCGACGCATGCATGAAACTGCTGGCGCATGTCGACACAGAGGGACTGTTCAGAAAATCTGGCTCGATCGTTCGCCTGAAAGCACTCAGGGTGAGTGATGGCTAATGTTGACCTTGCATTCACAGAGGGCCCTTGACCCCCAAGAAAGGTTTAACACAACAGAGCCGTGTTTTGTTTGTCCAGGCAAAATTGGACGCTGGTGAGGAGTGCCTGTCTACGGCGCTTCCCTGCGACGTGGCCGGTCTGGTGAAGCAGTTCTTCAGGGAGCTACCAGAGCCGGTGCTTCCCGCAGAGCTGCAGGAGGCCTTCCTCAAGGCCCAGCAGCTCTCCACCGAGGAGGAGCGCACCGCCGCCACCATGCTGCTGTCCTGTGTGATACCAGACAGAAACCTGACAACCCTGCGTCACTTTTTTGACTTCCTCCACAACGTGTCGAAGAGGTGCCAGAATTACTTTCACATTTAATATCTTATTTTTCTTCTAGATTATTTACCCACCCACCTACCATTAAAGATAGTTTTATCAGTCATTTTACCCTTTTCTCTTCACATTCACATTACTGTTTTTCTTTTCTTTATCGCAGGAGTGCAGAGAATAAGATGGACAGCAGTAACTTGTCTGTAATCTTGGCACCCAACCTCCTTCACTTTGGAGACTGTACAGAGAAGATGAACGCCAACACCGAGAAACGGCTCAAGCTACAGGCAGCCATAGTACACTGCTTCATAGAGAATGCCCACACCTTTGGTATGCAACATCTTACCTGCAGGTCATCTGTTGCGTCAGACTACACTGTAACTTTTTAGCACTAAACATTTGATTGCATCTGCGTGTTTGCAGGTGTGTTACCACAGTATCTTCGAGAGAAAGTTCCCGCCATGATGGGCAGTGAGGCGGGGATTCTGTCCCCTAGTCACGATGAACTTGAGGAGCTGGACTTAAACTCAGGGATGAAGAAGAGACACAGACGCAGCTTCGGAGGTGAGACTAAATCAAGCATAGAAATATGCAAAAATGTATCCCGAATTGGTCATATAAATTGCAGCTGCACTGGTTGCAGCCACATACCAATATTTAAAACATTACAGAAAGAAAATGGAGCTCTGTATCGCGCTAACGATAAATGAATCATGTTGTTTTGCAGCAGCTTTAGTCGGTAAATACTGTTCACATGGTCCGGTTTGTCTCATATTTCAGATGTGGTCAATGGTGCTTTGAATAAGATAAAAACTAATAGAACACCCACAAATGCCACCCAGTCAGACAGTCTTGGTAGGTACGACGGTCAGATGAGATGATGTTGCCTGGCATGATGATACCATAGTAATCCATCTGCTGTGCACATGAAACAACAAGCTTTCTGTCTTCTGGGGCGCTACAAACTCATTTGATTCACATTTGCCTTGATAATGAATAATAAGTTACGATCTGAATAATGTGAAATGATGCTTTCGTTTTCTTCACCTGTCTGCCTGTCATCTGCATGGGTTATTTTCTACAAACGAATGCTAATTCTCCTCCCTTTTCTTTGCTCGGCATCTTTTGGAATGTTTTCAAATATTAAACATCAAATCCTGCACATTCGAAGATATTAATTCTTTTGTGATTTTTGCCAGTCTTTTCCTCTGCAACCCCTGTGATTGCAACACCGTCCTCAAAGCGAAAGCTTCCTTTGGAATCCGGTCACTCGTTTGGATTCTCAAACAAGAAACGTAGATCTGTCAAAAAGAACCTCGGGATAGAATTACTTCCCAATACTTTGTTCAGCGGCACCTCTACTCCTGGATCAGGTATTGATGATTGTTAGATCAAATGGGAATCAGCTATCCTGCTCTCTAAAGCTTGTTAGTTAAGTTTATCTTGTTTTTCCTTTTTGTATATCTTAGCTTACAGCGCTTCAGGTGTGCTGGAGTCTTCCCAGAATATCCTGTCATCAGCAGGGAGGTCTAGAAGGCAATCAGCTACCTCTGTGAGGAGGAAGAGCCGAAGACTTAGCAACAGGCATGCTGTCAGCAGGTGAACACTTTTTCTTTTTTGTCCTTCAGTTATCCAACAAAATTTACAATTATGTTATTTGACATGAGTATAGAGAGTTGGTAAAATATTAACCCCAGAGCTACATGGCTTGCTTCTCTCATGTTGATAACTGCCTGATCGTATGTCATTTTCAGAGTTGAATCCGGAAAGGCCGGCTGCTTTTCTCCTAAAGTCAGCAAAAAAGAAGCGCCGCGCAAATCTCTGCGCTTGCGCTTTAGCCTGGGGAAGAGCAGCAAAGACGCTGTAAGTGTGGTTGCCCGACAGACTTCACATTCCACCTATGTGGTTCACAGATAACTATGTGGCGTTAATCAAGTGTGTTCAGGCACGTGCTGCCTTTTTAACTGTATTAAAATTAAGTAACACTTTGCACATGGGGTTAAATGTTGGTTGGGTAAATTGTTGCACACTAGCACTTTTTTATTGTGTGACATTCTAAGTTTACTTTCAATACCTAACCTAATTTACACTAATGCATGCACGGTTTTAAAGTCTGGATTGTTTTTTCAGTACCACTATTTACTTTTGTAATATTACTAAATAAACTGTGTTGATACTTGTATGGTACAAAGCCATAGTGATTTACTATGTTAAGAACTCAGGTGAATGTTCTTATGTACTATTAAGTACATAAATCAACTATTGTAACCTGTTTTGGGGTACATCGGTGAGCTGTTAAAGGATTTAAGTGCATGACTTTATAATGCTCCATAGATTTATGTATGTGCTGGACTTAATAAAAAGTTATTGACCAACAAATCCAATATCTTGTTTCTTCCGAGTGATTTTTGTCATCCTCTGAAGAACTAACCCCAACAATCATGGAATTAACATATTAATGTTGCATTTTGGGTAACATCTGTGGGATTCTTTTTAACAAAATAATACTCTAAAGCTTAATCCTCCTTGAACTCTCTTTCATCTTTCATTTCTCATTCCATGCTGGTGATAAAGGGATCTGAGTCCATTGGCTGGCGACTCGCCACTCAGGAGAGCACCACCAGTTTTCGTTTCACCAAAGAGACAGAGTTCAGTCCTTCAGGTCTGCCTAGAAAAGCTGAATCCAAAAGTGAGTATCAAATTAACTGTTAATAAAAACATCTTTGTAATATTACAAATGTAAAGGTGTGAATTGAAATACCTGCTAACATCCCACTTTGTTTTACAGGCTCCAACTACATCAGTAAGTCTGAAGACAACTTGCTGACCCCACAATGTAACTCAAGTGCCCACCGAACCTCCTGGAGTGGGGAGACTCCTGTAGGAGCGCAGGCTTTCAGCGGCGGATCTTTCACAGACACCCCGATGAACATGTGCCTAAAGAGCAACTACATGTCTGAGCCGGCCATAGTCATATCAAAGCCCCCAGCGATGGGCGGCCTTCCCAAGAAGCTGTGTTGTGCTTCCAGTGCTGAGAGCCTGGAGAGCGAGAGCTCCATCATTGAAGCCCAGAGCCGAGCCCGTCCCACCCTGCTGAACATAAAGACGGCCTTTGCAGAGTCTGGCAGTGACCTCGAGACTGTCTTACAGGAGCCACGCAATGCTGCGGGAGCAGATGCAACAAAGCCACCGGACAGTATCTTCCTGCCTCCACCAGAGACTCCTACAGTCAAAGTCCTGTCTGTGGACACGGAGGCTTCCAGCTTCCCAACCCAGCAAAGCCTTCTGGCTAAAGAACAAAACATTACCTTTGGCCAGATTGAAATTGCCGCTCTATCACCGTTGCACATTGACAGTGTAGTTTTTGAGTCTAGTGTATACTGTAGTCCTGTAAAGGCTGGTAAAGGTTCTCTCTGTGCTGCTCCCATCAGCAGTCATAACAACTCCAGGGTGGAAGAGAGTGAAAGGGAGGTAGAGCAGGTGAACTGCAGCAGGTTGATAGATGCTCTGGACATACAGAGTCCTGCTCTCTTTAAACCGGGTGTTTGCTCCGGGCTCCAGTCCACACCATGCAAGCTGGACCTTGAATTTGAAGATGAAGTAGATACACCTCCTAAAATCGGTACTATGGCCGCTGCGGTACATGAAAAAAGTGAGTTTTCCCCAGAGATTGGTTCCAAAGTCCAAAACAAACAACCTCTCTCACCACGCAGCCTGGAGACCGAAAAGCGCCGGGTGGTAGATCACATTCAACACTTCAACAAGCTCACCCTTCACTCTCCCAGAGGCTCCAAGGCTTCACTAATCCGATCACCTCTCAAGTTCCAGCGCACCCCTGTGCGTCAGACGGTCCGTAGGATAAACTCTCTCCTGGGAGAGAACAGGAGACCAACTAGAAGTGCAAAATTCACCAACAGCCAGGGCGGTCAAGCGTTGAAGGCGGTGAGCCTGGAGAGCGGCCTCTCCCCTCACCCACAGCTTCAGCCTCACCAGGGAGACGCACAACTGGCAAGGTCCAACAGCACTTGTCCCATAAAGAAACCGCCTCCAGTCCCACCCAAAAAGCCGAGCACCTTGGCCCGTAAACCCAAGGCCTGTGCTCTGGGCGACGTGACGAACAAGGTCCAGGCAAAGACCAAAGTGGACGTTTGTGTTCCCGATCCACCAGGAGCTCAGAAGCCTGTTGTGCAGCAGGTAGTAGAGAAGGACATGAGCCATTACAGAGGTTCACCAAGAAACCCTCTCAACCAAGGACGCCTGCTGTCTGCTACCAAGCCTGTCGATTTATAGCCTTTTACGTTTCCTCTTTACTATGCAGGTCTGTCTGGTAGGACTAAATGACATTAAACATTCCTTCCTTTTTTATATTATCCATATTTTCAGGGGTCTTAATTTATTTTTAGCTGCAGTAGGTGCTGTTTGTGTTGTTAGGGCCTTAATGGGAGATGTTTATATGCCTTATGTAGTCAAATATCGACACATATCAGCCTACAGGATTATGTTTTGCATAGTGTGTAGACTAGTGCGTGCAGGCCAAATTATGTGAATGTGACTGATGGTATGACTGGAAATGTTTAGATCAAGTGCTTTTTATTTATATTATGCATTTTATATCTAATCCTTAGTTAGATTTTTTTTTAAAACTGTTTACTGAAGTTGCAGCTTTTCTTTATTACAGAATCATTTCTTACTGTCATCATGAACAGAGAAAAAAAAATGCACCTTTTGTTGGATTTATGGAAAAAAAAAAGCCAAGCAGTATTGATCACCTGTCTATCTCAGTCCATTCATTTCAGACAACCAGTAAAATACTTTGCCATGTGAATCGCTTAAAAAAATAATAAAATCAAACAGCAGATATGTCTCTGTTCAGGTGACTTCTTCTGGTTTGGATGATTAGACACTTGTTGAAGCCACAAGGGGGAGTCATACAACCGCTGCTGCGACCACACGAGACTGACATGTTGAGTGAAACCTGCTGTGATGGTGAATTTATTCCGTCAAAAACCAGAAGTTGTCTGTTTGCAGCATTTCTTTGAACAAAGAAGAAGATAGACAGTCTGGATATTCCTTCATAAATTAAACATTTTTCTTTCTGCTCAGTGTAAAGTCTGATCTGGCACAGCGCACCAGCTTAAAACTGAAAGAAATTAATGACCCAGACATTTTTTTTCTGTCTGTAAAGCATCTGAAGAGTAGACAGTGAAAAGGTGAAGGTCAAAATCATTCCTTGAGATTTATTTTCTCCTCAGCCCTTTGGGAGGCTCGCATGCTTTTCTTGTGCTGTAGGAGAGATTTGGAGGTTGAATGCAGCAGCTCATCATCACTGCACTGTTTGTTTATGTTGGTTTGATTCAGGCGCTGCCTTATCATACATGCATGCATACATACCGCCAAGACTGGACTGTAGGGCTGAGACCATGTGTTCAGCAGATGAGTTCAGGGTGTGCGATGTTTTCACATTTCTGAAAACAACATGAAATCTATTAGAATGTATATAAACTCGAAACCTACGCAGGAAATTAACATGTTAAAAAGATGTTTGGCCTAAATATTCTGACACTGAACAAACAGAGGTGGAGTTTTTGTTTCCAGAATATCAGGCTGAAAATAAAACTCCGTAGTTTTACCATATTTTGATATTTTGGCACCACTTGTTCATCTATACAACAGCGGGCTTTAAAGTTGAAACTGAAGCCTTTATGCAGCATAATTAGTCACAAATTCATCAGTGTTTAATACATCATTTATAACCCTTTTAATTTTGAGTTGCCACGTTGTGAAAAAGCCCTCCAGCAAGACACTAGGTCACTTTTCTTTTTTTACATCGTTCATCATGTAGACGCACTAATGGACCGTCAACCCTGTGGGAAAACCTGCAGATCTAATTTGCACCAACATCAATTAAGCAACAATTTATGAACATTTAGAACTCTACACTTGTGGCTGATCAGAAAGTGGGAACATTTATTTATACATTGCCAACATTTTTATATGCATTTTTACCAAACATGACGGATATAACATCAAGCAGAGGGACACTGCACAACCTGGCAACCTGAAATTTGCTCTTGGAAATGGCTTAAACTGATTTGTGAAGCATTAGTAAATTATTTAATATCAAACAAAATGCCAAAAAAAAAAAAAAAAGCCATACCGATGTTTTTTCTTTAGTTTATTTACCACAGTTTGGCTCACTTTGATTTAAAGACTAAACTGAGATACTAATAACTCATTTACACAATGTGCACATGCACAATAAATAACTAAAAGACTGTATAATGGAGCAATACATACTGTTTAGTGTTTGTATTTATCATGTCAAAAAGCTTGTTGTTGAGGATTCACAGGTGTGCTCCGATTTGTGTCAACTTCTCAGTTCACTCTTAGTTTGCATGCATGCTCATTTTTGTGTGAGGACCGTGAACGCATCCTTTTAGTTGTAAAATTTTGATAAATTGCATAAATTTCCCATCATGCGCCTTTTGAAAACTCTTCTCTACTTGCTCTGCTCTTTCCATGCGCGCATAAACCTCACGTCTGTCCGCTCTCGGCTCGTCTCCACCTCCACCTCCTCCTCCTCCTCCTCCTCTCTGCCTGCCCTCGCTATTCCTCGGTTGTCTGTTTTCTTGAAGTGGGTTCAGGGAAGTGTTGAGGGGGCGGATAGTTTTGATTTTCTCTACATCGTGCTTAGCCAATAATGTAGAGGGAACTGTTGTGCACATCTCAGCTGGCAGCCATTTAAAAGGGAGACAGTCCGGCGCTGGAGCAATTTGTATTAAACCCCCTGGCCCCTGTCTATGGAGCGGTTAGTCTCCCACCCATCCACAGTCCCGCCAGCGTACAGTCGACAGCAGTAGGTGCCTATCACCTTAGAGGATTGACAGGATCAGATCATCGCACTTGTAGCAGTGGAGGCTCGCACAGGTGAGTGCATTTTGGACACTTTCTGACCACAACCGCGCACTTTCTTCCCACACTTACATTTGAACTTTGTTTGGTTTATGGATTATAGAAATTACAAAACTATGCATGTTTGGTATCCACTGGGGAGCGTGTTTGGATACGTAGATGGTTTATGAAACATATAAGAAAGTTTATGTGCTTTTGCCTTGGATAATTCCTTTGCTTAATAGTTAATTTATATCTTTATAAAGTATAGTACATAATGCACAATCATGCAATCGCTATATTCTTCACTCAGGTTGTTAGATTTAGAGTATTTAAATATACATTTGTTTTTGCACTTCAGTCTGCAAGCTGTATCTGTGCGTTTTTACGCAGCGTAAAAGCTTTGACAGCTGTGCGTAACCCGTCCAACGTTGAAAGATATAAGTCATGAATTATTTTCTTCTTCTCCCCAAGGATGGCCAACTCGACGCGTATCTTCTGCAGTATGGTTTTCATCATTGGGTTGCTATCATCTCCCGTGGATTCCAAAAGAAACCGAGGTTCACAAGGCGCCATTCCTCATCCTGACAAAAGCAACCCAAACGAATCGGAGCAGCAACCGCAGCCTCCGCAGGCGGGCTCCGGGTCCCGGCAGAGGCAGGGCGCATCTTCACCAGCCGACGAGGTGCTGGAGTCCAGCCAGGAAGCGTTACATGTGACCGAGCGCCAGTATTTGAAACGGGACTGGTGCAAGACGCAGCCCCTCAAGCAGACCATCCACGAGGAGGGCTGCGTCAGCCGCACCATCATCAACCGCTTTTGTTACGGACAGTGCAACTCCTTCTACATCCCCAGGCACATCCGCAGAGAGGAGGGAGCCTTCCAGTCCTGTTCGTTTTGTAAGCCGAAGCGTTTTACCACCATGACTTTTACTTTGAACTGTCCGGACCAGCAGCCACCCACCAAGAAGAAACGCATCCAGCGCGTCAAACAGTGCCGCTGTATATCCATAGACCTGGACTAAAGACGCACAGAAATGCGGTGTGTGTGTGCGTGTGTGTGTGTTTCATATTCTTATTCTTCGCGGACAGGATTGTTGGTAGAAAAAAGAAAAGAAGAAAGGCTGTCACATAGCCAAGAACACGTGCCTGTCTCCATCCAGGAGGAAGCATCCATGAAGGCTTCCTACATGTAGGGTACAACGATTCTCTTCTTGCACATCGTGTGAACAAATATGGACATGCAACATTTATAAAGCGACGTTGAACTGCATTGAACATTTTACTCCTCACCAGTTTGCCAAGTTTGAAAACAAGCATCACTGCACGGGAACGCTGACTTTGGAATGGGCACGTTTTTTTACGCACGGCTTCCTCTCCTCATCAGGAGGACTGCATAACCCCGGTTTATTTAAAAAAAAAAAGAAGAAGAAAAGTCTCTGTTCGAAACGTTTATTGTGACAGGGAAACATCCCTGCCCAATTTTGTATTTTTTGTGTGCGTATATGTTTGTTTAACTGGATGTTTCCACTGTGTGGAATTTGACGGACGAGTGGCGATATTTGTAAATGAAAAAAATGTGATTTTTATTTCGATATTTCAAGAATCTTTCAAGGTTAATTGATTTCTGTGAATTTCGAAGTCCATCAGTAAAGTTTTTTTTTTGTAAGTTGGCTGCCTACTCAGTTGTAGAGACAATAGGCTTCTTTGTTAGTTTAAACGGATGATGTACAGTGGTATCGAGATTAAATAGTTGTAAAATGTAAAGCCATCGCTGATATAACCGGTTTGTTATCCCTTTGATTAAATTATCCATGAAAACATCAAATAAACGGATATTGGAATATTGTGCATATCATGTGTTACTTTACAGAAAAAGAAGAAGGAGTTCAAAACAAAATGCTAAATCATGTCCTCGTCATCTGCTGCTCTCCTGCATCTTGGAGAGATATTCACACTCAGACCTTCATCGTAAAAGTGGGCAGTTTTATGAGAAGAGATGCGGTTACCTCCAGCAATAATCCCATGAAATTATGTAATTTAACTATTACATTTTGCTACAAGGCTCGCAAATCCAAGTGCAGAATTCCATAACCTAAATAAGCCGCAAATGTTTGAGATGTTTTCTTAATTAGAGAAGACATCATTCTTCAAACATCCACAGTGAATCAACCATATAATATATGTTGTAATCCACAATCTGTATTATTATTTTGTTTGAATCAAAAATTGGGATGAGCTGGAAGAGCCACAGATAAAATTATAACTTTGTTGTTTAAAAATCTGAATTTATTTATGATCCTGTAAATCTGTAAAACCAGGGGAGTGGAAAATGTTAGAACATTTCCACTGTAAGATACAGACTTGTATATCAGTGAAAAAAAAATAGAATAAAACATCTGAATAAATGTCACATTCCTAAAATCTTAGCGCTCTTAAAACAAACTCCATGGCAGGAGAAATTCCTCACGTTATCAATGATAATTCACTGTATTTTAGGTGTCTTCCAGAACTAGTCTCGAGTTAAACTCTGACTGTTTATTGAGCGGCCTAGCTGAATTATGAATCATTAAATCCTCTTTGATGAGTCAACTTTCTTACATAAATACCACATTTTGGTCGGTGAACTGCCGGAGTCTTAAAGGCGGCCTAATGGAAGTGTTGACAGGCAAAAATTCTGAAATATCAGTCCAGTTTGTTCAGCATCCAGTAGTTTATTCTTGAAATTTAAAACAATTCCATAAAATTACAGAGCACCTATATGAGAGCTACTGAAGGTTACATGAACTGACATACATACAGTTTAGGCTACAGCAGTTCCTCGGTCAGTATCAGCTCTTTTTTTTTTTTTTTTTTTTTTTGGTTTTTCAAACCCTTTTAAGTAAAACATAGCAGTTCTGAAATATCTAAATTTTTATACAAAATAAATGGCACACGTGAAAGACTTTGGAGGCAAGAAAAAGTAATTCAAGGTGCGGTTTTATGGATGCTCTGATAATGGAAGTCTGTCTGAGGTATTACAACTCACATGGCTTCAAGTGATATGCTTAAATGTTCTCAATATACAACCCTCATCTCTCCAAAACTAAACAGAAAAGGCAGCCATCTTCATTCTACGCAAATTCCCTGTTAATCAGTGGGCACAACATACAAGTACTATCCATGTGAAAATATATTTTCACCTGACTGATCCATCAGCCAGCTTCTCAGTCGATTAGAACTCATAAAAATACAGCCTCAAAGGGAACAAAGCTCATGTTTTTTTTTTTAGCATAAAATAAATCTTTCCTTACATAAATAGACTTTTCTTGAATGTTACAGGAGTGTGGTTACATCTTAGACTTATGGAAATAAAGCAAAACACACAAAAAACAAAACAATTAATGGGATTTCATCATGAAGCAATACAATTAATAAACCTTATTAACAAGGAAACCATACCCTTGCATAGGAAAAGAGGTGCAAAAAAGTGCAAGACATTTGATAAGTTAGCGAATCAGGGGTGTAGGGGGGCTTATAGCGAGCTACGACATACAGCTACTGCAAGCAGTAAAGTGCTTTTAAAAGTGTGCCGGACGCAATGTGATGCACAGCACTCGGTGATGGATTAACAAGTTTGCATAATGTATATTTAATATCTTGAGTTTAAAACTTGTGTTCCTCAGATGTTTTTAAGTACATGTTTATGTGCGTGTGAGGGGGGCCCCCGAGGCTCGCTGCCAGGTTCTGCTCTTCTCTGGCCGTCACCCAGGAGAGGTCAGTCCGGTGCAGTGCTACACAATACAGTGAAACTTCCACATATTTGTACGCACAGACACACTTATACGCGACATGTCTTCATCTGCACTTGAAGCCTCAGCACAGATCATTTATCGTACCGTCCCTGCCGTTTCTACAACATGACATATTTACAAGAATCTTAATGAGCCGTGGTGAATGAAAAGCTATTCGCTACAGCAGAAGGACACTGGAAACTGCTTTTTTTTAAGCACTTCCAGAGAGAGAGACAGATCTGTTTTGTCAACAAGGATTTTTCTTTCCAGGCAGCTGTATCTGTTCATATTACAGCAACAATGTCTTAACACTTTGAGTATGCAGAAGCATGATTCTGGAGTCCGATGTAATGTCTGCAGTTAAGAAAGAATTGGTCTCTCAGCTCTCGTAGATCCAGAAGGAAGCTCACGGACGTGTCAGCTGGCGCTGTTGTGAATCCCAGTGACCCCCTGAGACCTTTCACAAGCTGGGCACTCAGAGGTCATGCTGTGTTGGATGAATGAGATCAACCTTTGGCCTCTAAGACTCTCATCACTGTGGCTGTGTCAGCCATGCATCCTCGCTGCAGGCCTAGCTACTTATCTGTTCAGCAGACAGAAAAAGCTCGACGTGAGGGTGGTGGAGCATAGGGGTGGGGATGGGTGGACGGGGGGTGTCCAGAGCTGTTAATAGGGCAGAGATACGGCAGTGGGAGTAGTAAGAGTCTGGGGAGGTTTTATTGTGAGTCTGTACGGGGCACAGAGGGAGGTTTGGCTTGTTGTTGAGGCAGGTGGCAAAAGCCTCTGATCTGATCGGTCATCTTCTGCAACTTTCTTAACACCACCAGTCCTCATTTCTTCTTCTACTGTGTCATTTTCACTCAGCTGGAGGGCACACCGGCTTCCTTCTGCCGCAGCCTCTCTTTCTGTTGGCGAGGACCACAAAAAGATTCAGTGTATTGATTTCAGTGCAGACACAAGAAAGAGTAACTTTCAGGAAATTCCATTTCTCTGCTGTATGCAGATCAGTTCTTACCAGACTGTTGGCATTGATCTTCTTGGTTTCGACTCTCTTCTCCGCTGTGATCTTCTTGATGTTTTCTTGAGCTTCCTTCAACCTATGGGGAGAAAAAAAATCCACATGGACTTGATATTTGCAGACCTTTTAAAGCTAGACGCTGAAAGCTCTGGAACTAAATCATGAAAATAGTACTTGTGAAAACAATATAAAGTCAGAAGCCTCTCATCACTGTGACCTTGTGAAGCTGTTTGTAAGAGCAAAGACATTTAAGTATCTCCCTGGGGCGCCCTGTGTCATGGAGTCATGTAGAGTCTTACGCACACACACACACATACACTCGCACACTGATCCTCTCAGGAGTTTGCGGTCAGTGAAAGCTGTATAAGTGAGAAACAGTAGAGAATGACAGTGGGTTGATGAGATAATGAGGTACCCTTTAAAAAGCACTTGGCTTTTATGAGTGTGCAAACAGTATTTAAAATGAAGTTAATTGTACATAAGCACAATCAGCTGTGAGTAATGTTAGACGCGATTACCTAGCAAACAATTAAGGGAGAGCACATGGACTCAACGCAGCGCCGTGAAATCTTTAACTCCTCCATCTCAGAGAGAGAGAAGGAGGCTCAGATTCTTTGAAAGTGCGCAGGACGCTCAGATTCATGATATGACAACTTCTGCAGCGCCGCTGTCGTCTCCACACGTGCAGTGCTCCTGCCCTTCGGGCTGCATGTCCAGCATCATTACAGTGTTTATCAGTTCTCCCATAACGCGCTGCCTTTAATGGCCACAGCCCCCTGTCCGTTCACTAGTAAAGCCAGGCGGCCGCCAGGAGGGTCTGCTGTCCCCTTAGTGGAATGCCCCCCCAACATGATGCCTCAGGTCAGAGGAAACATCATAAATTCAGGTCCCAGTCCTTCAGACGGAGGGCCGAGGCCTCAGCTAACTCCCGTTCACCTCCTCTTTGATGGCCTCCCTCTCTGCTTTAGTTCCAACCCCAGCATCTGCACATCAGCCTCGTACAATTAGCGCTAATTTGACACGATGTCTAAAGGTTGTTAAACAGCTATCTGAAGGTGACGGAGACAAGAAGTCTAACACGAAGATGAGATGGTTAAATATAAGTTTGTGGTTTGCAGAGCTGGGGTACATCCACTCACAGAGAAACAAGATATTTTATCACATCTCAGGATATCTATCAGATTTTTATGACCATCACTTATAGGGACAGTCCAGCAATTTAGCATAGCATTTTCAGTAAGTTGGGGGACTAACACGAGGCAGATTTTAAAAAAATAGTCAAATTCTCTGTAGCAAAGGCAGATATGTTGACTTGTACTCCCTAGTATGGGTTAAGCTTTAAAAAAATACAGGATTCTAGATTTCCCATAACTCCAAAACCTACAGGCTTTCTGTTAAGGAAAGAGTCAGAGAGAGAAAGTACTCCTCCGACAAGTCTTTATGTGTCTTTGACAGAAAAATGAAGACATGGAACAACCCCACCAGACCTCAACTCACCTCTCCTTGGATATGTTCTTGCTTTGCCGTATCCAGGTGTTCTTGAAGTCATTGCAAAACTCATACCAAAGCATAAAAACGTAACCCGGAGCCACTTCTTTCTCTCCGGACTTTGGCTTCACCCCAAAGTAGCTCACCATGTCCTGGAAACTGTGGGGGGAAAACAGAACAGAGGCGCAAATAGTGTTGTCTTATCACGCATAAACACTTATAAATCATCTCAGGCATAAATAATCGTGTGCTGCAGTGAAATTCTCGAGATTTACAAGTCAGAGTTATAAACAGCAGGGTCAAAATGTACAAGGAAGCTAAGGTGTGCATCCAAGAAACACAGACAAATAGAGAGTAATGAACAGTCCAAAACAGAGACAGCGCACACAGAAAATGATGGATGTAGAGTCAGACAGAGAGGCGAGAAACAGAGCTGGAAGGAGAGTGTCCACCCTGCTGGGCCACGGGGGAGAGCCAGTAGCGGCGGCTCCATTATCACATTGACCTCCACAGCCTACAGGGGAAAGACTGCCAGAGGAGACGGAGACAGCCAGGAACAGACTGCTGCTCCTCCAGACACAGCAACACACACACACACACACACACACACACACACACACACACACTGCTGTGAAACTCGTACAGCTCCAGGAACATATTTACTGGCAGACAATCAAAGATCTGAATATATGATATGATATATGTGTGTGTGTGAGTCCACTCGGGCAAGGTGTGCAACCATAAAAAATAAAAAAAAATAGATGAACAAATTCTGGATTTTTATGTTTTCTGAAACAGACTGCAGCCCCGTTGTAGGCCAGCTCACCTCAGCCTAATTCAATTGTAACCAAATCTGAACTCTTTGCAAAGGCTCTCTGCAGCACACACCAGGCATGAAAGGCAGCCTGCTGCTTCAGATTCCCTCCCTGACCCAAACATGAAAGACATTTTCTAGCCTTGCCTGTCAAAGGGTTGATAAAAGGGGGCTATGATTCAAGGGATGCTCCCTGTCCCATTGACACCCAAAGATAGGCTCTGACCTCCAGATGCTAGGTGGCTTTTTGCGACGCTAATCTAAGACACGTTCTTGCGGAGTGAAATGGTACAATATGCTGCCCAGACGGCTTGCTAAGAGCTGGGGGAAAAAGCGGCTTCTGCGTGAGCCTGCTTCCCATTTTCCCAGTGATGCGTCATTTCGCTCACAAAAAGGAGAGCGCTGTAGATCATCCTGTACGCTACAAAAGAAATCAGAGGCTCTGGGATGTTTAGATTGACCAAACAGACCTTCCGTCCCAGGTAGCTTTGTTGCAGCCGGCCTGGTCTGGCATGATGAACAGGGTCTCTCCTCCATCAGCTCCTCTCCTGACCCTGGGTCATCATGTCAAAGCATGCACAAATCAAGCAACAGCGCCTTTTCCTTTTACTCTCCTGAGCAGATGCAACAAGCAGATACACAATGCTTCACTCAAAACAGATGCAAACACACTCATGCGAGTATACCTACGAGACATAAACAAAATCAGGAGGACCTTTGTTCGCTTCGCGAGCGCAAAACAATTATACTCGTACACACATGCACACAAACACACACTTCCGTAATCCACGTTATGATGCCATTGCCGTGAGAGGGTTTACTGCGGCACCCACAGCCGGCATTCCTCACTGACAGCTATAAAAAAAGACCCATTACAAAACCATGAGCAGCCGTGAGAATCAGGGAAATATTTGGACAGGCAACTCTGCATTCCTTTGTTTCTCCAGTCAAAAGATTACAGAAATAAACTCCATGTTGTCGGCTGATTCAGCAGAGGCACCGAGTCGTTTTGTGCCACTGCCGTCACACAATACCCGAGCAGAATAATATACCGACTGTCATCTATGAAACCATAACTGCATGGTGACTGTAGAGGAGGCAGTTGGGCCAAATGAAATTGAGCATGATGTGGGAGAAGGGAACTTAATGAGACGGAACTGAGGACAGAACCAGAAAACCTCAGTGGAACCCAAACATGAAGGAGACAAATTAAAACTGCATGTTGAGGAAAAAAAAAAAGGCACTGGCACTCGTCACACCACCAAAATAACTTTGTTACAAACAAACAAGCAGCAAATATTCTCAGTAGAATTACATTATTTGTTTCCAGTTAAGATAAATGAAAATGTCACCTCAAGCTTTCCCACAGGTAGCACAGGCTGACAACTGACAGACAGTAGCAAATCACACATTTTAGTGGAACTGTATCGCTAACAATGAACAATCCTGAACAAAGTGTGATTAAAAATGAACAAAATGACCTTTTGAAGGTCTTTTGTCTGATGTAATACATGAAGTCACTGCACAACATATCACTAATATGTGATTTTGCATACATTTGATATATATCAATACTGGAAAAGAGACACAGCAGTGTTCACCATCTTGGTTTTGTACGTTAACATGCTAAAATTTGTTAATTAGAACACAAATTACAGCTGAGAATGATGGGAATTTCATTAATTTTGCAGGTATTAGTTCACACCCCAAAGTATTGGACAAATTTAAATTCTGACCTGATGAAGGTACTAAATGAAAAGTTAAAGGATTTGTTTATTAACCCCGAGGTGAGCATGGATGTACTAAATTACCAGATCCAGTAACATGGCAGAATTTTAACACTCATGCTAAAATCACACGTTTTTCAAGACCTTAATTATCAGCAATATAAAAATGTTTTCAAATCAGAAACCAAACTTAAAATGGACAATTCCGTTTATTTAGTTTTATCACAAACTGATCAAATAGTAAAGTTTATTTTTAAAGCTCCATATATAATATCACTCTTGTATTATATATATAAATATATATTTATAATTCAGATTAAATCGATAATGAAAATAATCCTTAGTTGCAGTCCTATTTGACATTGTTTGATAATCTGGGCCACATTTTGGTCAAAACAACAAAAAAAAAAGCATTGATGTTCGACACCCAGCCCTAATTCCTGATCGCGCTGTCCTACTCACTAGTGGTTGTCTTTGGCTCGCAGGCATCTAAACTCACCGAGGCCCTGTTCTATCTCTAAGTAGCACTAAGGATGTGTTGTCTATTTCCTTTATCAACACCAAGCCACAATGTTGCGGCAACACTCTTGCTGTTGTGTGTGTTCGCGCGAGGATCCCTCATCCAGCACATGTGTGAGAGCCCACCCAGGGCCCGGTGAGCCCGCTGACGCCCATATTCATCAACAGCGTGTCACTTTTACGAGGTGGCTCTGTGGGAACCTGAGAAAGCCCCCCCCACACACACACACACACACACACACACACACACACACACTCCCCTCCTGCTATACCTAGCGCCAGTCAGCCAGCCCCCTCTTTAGATGAAATTAAAGGAAAACTTCATTAAAGGCAAAGGTGCTGTCAGCTGCAGGACCCTTTTGATCAATATTCCCCTCCAAGTTCAACGCCTTCATTACAGTGGTGTCACTCATACACACACACACACACACACACACACACACACACACACACACACACACACACACACACACACACACACACACACACACGTGTCAGTCCAGTTCAGCAGATAGAGATATCACTATATGGTGAGGGTGGGGGTGAGGGGCCAGGATAGAGAGTGAGAGGTGCAGCAGTCCCTCAGCAATTCTCTTGGCTTAAAAGCAGGAACATGAAACAGAACAGATTGGACCATTCGCTGAGTTATAGTTTTGTCCAAAGCAATCAACTTCCTAATTGTTTATAGTTTGCATTTTCCTGTGTCCGGCATCTTTCACTTTCTCCTTTATGTGCTTTCATGATTTATTTTGGAAGTGGGAGCGTTACGATATAAAGCAAACAATTCTGCTCTCTATCCAAACAAGGCAAACATAATCTATTTGCTTTGTTTGTCTGCTCCACCATCTTTTTCCAATATGAAATGTTCCAGATATGATTTTCACTCGGACAGCGAGCTCAGCGGCTGCCAGTGTGTCTTACGCCTATAAATCAGATGCCTCTCAGAAAACTCTCGGGAGTCTTCTGCACAAAACATGGCAGATAAGAATGATAGGAACTGCAGGGGAGGAAGCACAGGGCGTTCAGGCTTAAAATGCAGTATGCTGCACATTATTGGTGTGTAGAAATCACTGCCGTTTGTGGTGAGCAGTGTCTTGTTTAACTGTCTTTAAGACAAATTACAAAAGGCCTAGGAGTGAGTGCAGGTGTATAAATACTTAAAGTCTTGCATAAAATGGTTATTAATCCTGCAAAGTAAATCACCTCCAACAATCCTCGTCCAGTCAAAGTGGGTTTTCAGAATTTCTCAACAAGGCAGAAACCTTATCAGCTAGTGCTGATAACTGTATACAACTATACAAATAAGAGGCATTAGTGCTATCACATACCAGCTATGTTATCTGTGTGAAGCATGTTCATAACTCAACACCGCTATGTGACGTTTGCAATCCATAACACTTGGCAGAACTCCCTCTTTGAGCAATGAAATCCACAGGAAATCTAAATATTTTCTATCCAAACATGATCTTTCATTCATAATTTTAAATGCAACTCGGCTTGAGGTTGTTATGGCTGGTCTCCTACCTTTTCTGTGCTGCGTTGAGTCGGTCCTCTTCAGATGAGTGCTCCTTTTGAGCTGTAAAAAAACAAAACAAAACACTGGATTGAGATTGAGGCAGATTATAGAGCTTTTGGTGACATGGATAGGCACTGAGAACTGGTCCAGAGGGGGGCGCTGTGTACACTAGCCATCCTAAGAGTGGTCAGTCGAGGAAAAAACAAGAAGAAGAAGAAGAAGAAGGAGAAGAAGAAAAGGAAGGAGGACTCTGGCTTGAGATGTCACTGACGCAGCGAGCGTGTTATCCAAGTGACAGTAAAGAACATTGTAAATCCTTCTGTGCGTTGACAAGAGTGTGAGCCTATGATGCCCGGGCTTGGAGCGGGGAGCGGTAGTCTGTTTGCGAAGGTGTGTGTGTGTGTGTTGACATACATGTACATGTTGTGAGCTGAGCTGAAGCAGGGGCGCAGGGTTGAGCAGAGAGGCTTGGGAACTGGAGGCTCCTGTGGACTCCTGCCATGTAAAAGTGTCTAAATGCAAGGCAGATGTGTGCGGCGGGCCGGGCCGAGGTGCAAGAATTTATCTAGGGCCAGAGAGTGCCTGTGATCTCAGATTTATTGCATTTTTCCAGATTCATCCTTTTTACAATGATGGGGGACCTTTCCTACTTGAAGATTTAAGAGCGGGAAGTCTCCAAAAAATTGTTCAAAGGCAGGTTTGGGGGTCTTTTGGGAGAAGGTGAGCTTAAGCCTCTCGACCAACCACCCCTTTTACTTTTACTCTTTTTTTCTTCTTTACATGTATGTGGGCAAGGGGGCTGAGGTAAACCTAATGAAGGGAGGTTGTGGCCATGTCTGGGATAGATGGGGGAGGAGGAGGAGGGGAGTAAAGGGGCCGTGACCAATGGCGTTAGTCTCAGTGGGGGTCAGGCTGGCGCCTGAGGTACCCCTCTGGTGTGACTGTGCAGAGGTGGCACTGGAGCCGAGAGGCTGGGGGAGAGAGAGAGAGAGGGAGAGAGAGAGAGAGAGTGGCCCAGAGAGAGAGAGAGAGAGAGAGGATGTGTGAAGTTTCTCTTCCTCCGCTCCCCGTGTAAACATGAAACCAGTAGTCGCTAACTAGAAAGTTATGAGATGTGCATGCTGAGAGGGACAATAAATTAGGGCTTTAAAACTCTGACACACTTTTCCAAACCGCTGCTATACCGAGCAGCTAGATAACAAAGAGATGGAAAGCAGTCTAAGAGGGATGCTGAGGATTTCCACCAAGCATCCCTTCACCGGTTCCCCTACACCGCTCCTCTTTTTGAACATAGATACATCTCAAAGTCTTCATCAAAAACAGGCTCCTTGGACAGTTGTTATCTGCAAATTCTACTCGGCCTACGTAATTCACGGTTCATCCGAACGAGTGGAATTTTGGTTATTGGAGTCTGACTCACTGACACCAAAGAAAGCGCGAGGATGTGATGATGCACATGTATTTTCCTAAGAGAGCCAGTGGAATGAGACTTGCACAAGCTGAGATTAAAAGCAGGAATTTGTTTTCAATTAGTCATGGCTTGTATTCAACATGAAAAATATGCCCGTCAGAGTATCCCCAGAGGTTTCAAAGAGCTCCTATTAAAAAGGGAAACAAAAAGGTGGTTGATTAGACACCGAAACCGCTGGGAGACTGTTTCGTTCTGTAATTGTTCTGAGTTGTTGCTGAATTGTTCTCGGTTGTATCTTGATAGAGAGAGAAAGTAACTGGGGGGAAGAAGTTTCTGCGCAAGCGGCAGCAAATCCCTGAACAAGATCAGCTAAACACGACATATAAAACGCAAGAAAAAACGTCAAACATTTTAGAGGGTAAGGAGGAGAGCAACACCAGTGACCGGGCATGCACGGGAACGGCCTTACGAGAGAATGGATCACTGGGTTTTCAGAGGTATCGCCTGTTAGATCTGGTAGAGATCACACAGGCAAGTTTAAGAGGCAGAGCGCAGGGCGTTTGGGTTCACCTGCAGGCCCTGCTGTGAGCTCCTCCACAGGCTGGGTTATGGGTCAGTGCAACTAAGAAACACAACTCACAGCACGAAGCCTTTATCTGGTGATTCACTGGTATACTTTGATCCTCTTGTATGAGTAAGAAATTACACTCCACAGTATGTATTTTCAGGCTCCTAATGATGCATTTCCCAACACTGTTTCTTACCGGTTAATTTCAATATCTAAAAATCATGTGTCAAACACATGCATCTGCGGTCGGCCTCCTGAGCGTTTACCTGGGTGAGAAATTCACTCATTCACCGATGAGTCAGAGTTTAAGAGCCCTCAGACGCTCTTTGATGTGAGAGCTGTTGCTTTGTTTTGCCTTTTGAAGTCATGGAATCATCACGAACGATGATTACACAGCGCTCCTCCCAAAGCACGGGCAACACGGCTCGAGGAATTCTGTTTATGAAAGAAAGGTTTACAAGTATTCCACTGGAAAGTTTATGTTCAAGATGTGCCTTCGCAAACCAATGCCATTTTGTAGCCAGTGGCAACCGCAGTGGTTTTAAAAGCTTTCCGATATTCTGTGATAGTGAGCAAAGCTCAAGGGAGGCTTTGGCACTCTGAAGTACTTAAGGTGGTTAAACCAACTAGAACAATGTCATTTTTATTTTAAGAATGCAGTCTTGGTATTCAATAAGAAACATATTTTCATTGTAATGCAAACTCTGCGCCGCAAATATATGGCTGCAGAGATACCTCATGACTCTTTATGATAGAGTCTATTGTTTCACCACTTTGTGTAGTAGTACTTGTGTGACAGGGACACTGTCCTCCGTCACAAAACTTCAGAAACCCACTGCATGGGAATAAGAAAAACATATTTTGTCACTTGCCTCTAGCGGTAGCTACTGCAGACAGTTTTGGGTCGTTTTTGCCCAAATCTCTGCCTCTCAGATTTCTGCCTCCACAATGGAGGTGAACCGAATTTTGTTTGTGGTGCTCGCAGCTTTGATTTATTGCATTTAAAACGTTCAACTGAGGGCTTTCCTGGTTCCCTCGTGGTTTAAGTTGCTCCGTTCAAGACCTTTGTAGCTTGCCATACCCATCTCTCTCTCACCACCAGTTTAAAGTATCAGAGAAATAAACTATAAACTAATGAATGCAAAATCCCCCGAAACAAACTAAAGTAAACAAAAAGCATTTCTTCGGAAAGTGAGGTACTCTGGGCATTGTTTCTGGAAAGAGAGCGTATTGTTAATTTGTCTGAACCACCTTTTAAGAAAAAGGTGGACCATGTTCAAAAATGATTTGCTAACCTTCAGCATAGAGATTGCAAACAGGTGGATTTTAAACTGGCCACATTTACTGTTTATCCACACACAACTGAATAAAGTCATGTGACAGCAGGAGAAAAAGATGGAGCCATATGTAGCAAACTAATTCTTTAATAGCGTTCACTCGCATGCAGAGAAAGGTTTGTGTATAATAAAGCTTTGCTGAAACAAATGTAGAGTAGCATACGGGCGTCTACTGGACCAGAACTTTAATGATAAAAGTGCCATAAGTCAGGGACTTAGATGTGAAGGGATTCTGTGCACCTTCTTTTCTAGGCGGCTATATTTAAGGGTGGGATAGAAAAGAGAGCACAACCAGTGTCTGGGTGAGATGATCAGAGTATGTTGGGGAAGCTCTGCTCCTGTCCCGGTGGTCCCCAGGCCTGATACACTGAGGCTGGCCAGTCTTTACAAGGCCGCAGCCAGAGATGTCCCGCCAGCTTTATGGCAGCCGAGACTACATGAGAACCATGTAAGAGGCAATGTGATCCCTTCTACAGGCCTGTAGACCTCTGTCCTCATGCTGTCTTACAGCGCACCGAGACGCCCTCTCCCAGCAAGAACAAAAACACACACATACGTGCACTACAAGGCAGATTCTGCACCACCCAGCTGACTGTCTGACATGGCAAAGAAACATAATTATACCTTTCTCTTTTTAAAAAGATCCCGTGCTGTGCGTCTGGGTCAAAACGGGGCTTTTCTCTGTCTGTAAGCTTGCCTTCATGCCCCGACGGCTGTAAATCCTCTTTACAAATCAATGTTTCATCTTTGGAGACACTGAGAATTTTCTTCGGCGTCCATACGCAACCTTACATGAGACGGGTCGGCCCGTGAGGAGGACTGAGGGCAAACATCGGTGAGAACTTGAGTGCATCATTGTGCATGATTTTGGGGGAGTGGGAGAAGATTAAACCACTTACGCCTTCTCTGGGGAGGAAAATGTTTTTTGTTTACAGTCAGTGAAAGAGCACACATAAAGGTTACACATAAAGGAGCATATGTGTGCATTGGGGCAGCACATGTAAAAATCTGTAATTTAAGTTTTAACAGTTTGTTAATGTGGTAATCAATGATTTCCTAATTTTAATTAATTTTTTTTCCTGTGTCTTAATTCTGAATGGTCATCGCAAAGTTGTTTTCGAACAGTTTCTATCATGAGGATCAGTTCTTTTCACCTTTAACATTAACTACATAATCAAAGGGCATTCATACATACACGTATACATACATGTTTCTGTGTTTACAGTTTTGCCACAGATTAAAATCTTGTAAAAGTTTAACTCACCGGCAGAGATAAATCCTTCCATCTTCTCCTTGAAGGGCTGGAGGTTCTCCTCTGTCGAGTTAGCACACACCTTCTGCACGTTCTTCTCACAAGCTGAGGGAGCAGAAAACAACAGATGAATATGATATGACAGGTGGAAATGTCTCTTAATAATAAGAATAAATGGAGAAAAAAGTAATCCAGGGATATACAATTTCATTTTGCGCTTGATACGAATTGTAAACATGAACTTATAGTTTTATTTAGCATCACGTGGTTTACAAATGAACACTTGAACGTTGTGTTACATGTTGTTGCTGTGTCTGATGTCTTAATATTGCACATGTGAGTGCAGCAGATGTGTTTGCTGTTTGTGGATAAGTTTTACACGCGGCGCCAAATGACCCAACTCACACGAGCTCAGAGGAAACAGCCGTGACTGAGCGTGTTCCAGCCGAACCTTTCCCATTTCCTCTCAACTGTAAGCCTGGGATACTATACACACACACACACACCCATACACACACACACACACACACACACCCATACACACACACACACACACACACACACACACACACAGACGCCTGGTGAAAGAACTTTGGCACATTCCTCCAACCTGTAAGTCATTAATGGCTGCAATAAATACCTTTGCTTGCTTATGACTGCATAGCTAAATAGTTCTGCAACACAACAAGAGCATTAACAGGTTTGGCTGTCTCACTTCACTGCGTTGCTGCTTTTAGTTTAGATCCGAGTTTGGCTCTCGTGTGTTTGCATGTGGAGACACTGCACCTGCAGCTCCGTAAACTCTATTAGTCTATTACATCTATTATTTATTGGCTGTCTTAATAAATCAGACAGGAAACACAAAGTCTCAGGATTAAAATTGAGGAGTAACTACGTGCAGCCTCAGTCTAGATTCCAAGACACTTTCTTTTTATTTTTATTTGTGGATAGTGAGAGCAAGCAGTTATCAAAATAAAAAACAGAAATCAGCAACCATACAAACACGACAACAAAAATATCCTGTTTGGACAAACCACACTTCCTTACTAGAAATCCCCCAACTCAAAAGGACCCATTAAAACAGTGTTCAAAACAGCAAGTCTACAATTTAGAGGCGGCTCTCTTCCAAATGTGGTCCAGACAGCAAAGGCCACAAGAGGAAACCCACAAAAACACAGCAGCTGTAAAGAATAAAAACTAAAAGCTCGTGTTTGAGACATTGTCTTGGAGTGATAATACTTTTTTTTTTTTTTTTTTTCCTAGAGGAGTGCATTCAAACGGAGGATTCTTCTGTAAGTAAATAACCTGCATCATCTATTAGGCTGGACTGAATACCAAATGGGCCTTTGCTTGAAGTATTAAAGAATTATTTTTTTATTGGTCACAAATAAAGTCAGAATCTAAGTCAATGGAGCAGTGGATATTAATCTGTTGCTCTTTTGCTTACATTCCCACAAACTCTGATGGGACAAACAGAGAAATGAGATTCAGCAAAAGAGAAAGTTGTGTTGATTCTCTGATATGTTTTTTGAGGTTCATTTAAAACACTTAAAAAAAGAAGAAGTTTGTATTCAAGTAACTGTGCAGAATGTATTTTAATTGGCTGCATCAATATGTAAATAAGCGAAATAATGAGAAACAAAAATGTACAATTAATGTGCGCTTATTAGTCCTTACTTTGTTTAAAGTACTGTCTAAAGAAGTAAAACAATGAAATAAAAACTTAATGTTATTTTTTTAATTGATTCATCATAATTATTGAAAGTATATAAATAGGTAAATGTAGCATGAATAGTCACAATATAATTATTGTCACTTTTATGTGAAACACAAATGAAAAAGTTACGTGGCAGTTTTTGTCTAAATTTGATACAAACAGCATTTATATTTTGGCTAATCAAGCCTGAATTATGTAGCGTTAGAATTCATATTTTGATGTTCAAATTAGAGTTTATTATTTTAAAAATGACCAAATGACCATTCTGATATATAGATATCACAATGACTGTTTAAACCTACCGACACATACGTACAATACAATATGTCATAAGAAAATCATAAATTGTCTTGGTTAATGTAAAATCGGATTAAAAATTGATATCTGCATTGACAAAAAAAGTACAGGTATATAATAATATGTACTGTATCGCTTCTATTGATAACCTCTACTCCCACCATGTAAGTAGGAGTGCTACCGCAGGCCCTTCATTCAAACAGCTGACAGACTTTTTAACACCAGCATGACTTAATGACTTTTTTCTATATATTTCATATTTATGAGTAATTTATTATCAACTTTGTGTATATGAGCTGCTGTGACAAGGGAATTTCCCCAGTATGGCATTATGGCATTATTGAAGTCCATCTTATCTTAACTGTCCAGTGAAGGAAGCACAAAGCTGATTTTCCAATTTACACCCTCAGCTGCTGGTGGCACAGTTTGTCCCATCTGGCTCTCTGTCCAGTCATGTAGTCACAGAGGACTAGTTTCCCACCACACACGCACACACATGCATGCGCACACACACGCACACACACCGACACAGACACAGACAAACAGACAGACAGACAGGATCATGATGGGAGTCACAGCACCGATCTTTAAAGTCCTCTTTAAAGTACTGTTACTACAAGAGGAAAACAGATGAGATTACAGCCGGTGGACTCAGCATCTTTGAACAGAGGACTGTATATTTTTGTATGGTTAGAGGTCAGTTGTAAAACCAGCATCCATTAACAAGTGTTCTGACGGTCTGTGTTAAACCAGCAAAACCAGAAGAAATGAGAGCTTCTCCTGAGCTAGATTTGAGCTTCCATTGTCAAACACATCCAACCAGAACGCAGGTACAGCATGCCACACTGAGGGAATAAACAGACTGAATCCGAGCGGAGGCACTCAACACTTAAAAACATGCATCAATATCTCCAGAGGAATCATTGCTCAATCATATCCAAGGAGAGAGTCAACTAGCTATTGTGTAATATGAGGTAACATGACGGAGGGTCAGAGGGGGTTGGAGTAAACGGGAAGAAAAACAAACAAAAAAGCCAGACTTCTGCTCCAGGATTTACCCTGTGTGGTTTACAAAATGGGCGACTTTGATGTCAATATGTACTTATGATTTTACCGCAGTAAGCAAGAGCCCCCACTGCAGCTACCAGGAAATCACAGCACACCAAGACAATGCACGACTGTGTGTGTGGATTAGGGAAAATGCTTAAACAGTGGATGGGAAGGCTGCGGAGCACCGCGAGATGACGGAATTAGATGGTTGATAAATGTTTCTGTCTCAGAAATGTGGCAGCCGCCACCTCCTGTCTCTGTAGCTGTGGATCATTATTAAAAGTTGACACTGAGGGAGAAAACTAACAGACACGGTAATACACAGGTGATTCTTTTTGATTTTTCTTTTTGCATATTGTTTTCCAGCTGAACTACAGTTCAAACCAAAGCAATAATTCATTCTGGATATTGTTTTTCCTACAAATACATGTATGTAGAGAATTAGACAGCGGACCTCTTAATCCCTGTTATAAAAAACATTTTTGGATGTACTATATTTTACTTTCATCCAAGGTTAAACCAGTACATTGCTCCAGCCCGGCCGTATTATAGTTATTTATACCTGGAAAAGTGAATTCTCCCACTGATCCCCAATTATCTCCCAGCCCAGCAGACTGTCAGACTTCCAGCTCCCTCTTCTACGGGATAAAGCTTACTATTCCCCTCTCGGTGAGGCCAGCCAGGAGACGGCCTTAGTGGAGAAAGGTGAGACACTGTCTCCCCTTTCCACTCCTCATAAATCAACCCGTATCCATCAAACTATGACCCTTCTCCTTTAGATTTGCTGGAGAATACCGTGCTGACAGGTAAAAACATCAGGCAGGACAGGAATATGAGGTGGAGCGTTAACCCTTGTTAAAATTCGGATGCGGGGAGCATCAAAATCACTCTGTTGCAGCTCGTAGAGAGAGATTGCTAATGGCCTGATTAATCACTGCTAAATGCTACATCAAGATGTGAAGAGTGATGTTTGGTAAAATAAACTTTACATCATGTTAAATAAAAATAGTTTTGATCAATATTTTTATAAGATATATCACAAATATGGACAGATTCATAATAAGATACACTCAGTTCAGACTTTTTCTCGAATACTTATTCTTGAAGAAGTCAATATGCCAACATTTAGCACTACTTTGGTCTTGTTTGGCGTTGACTGTACTCCAGCACGCCGACTTCACACATGCCGTTCCGAGCGGAGCCTCCATCGTAAAACAGAGCTCAGGCTAAAGGCCCCGCCTGAACCTGACATTAAAGGCCATTTAAAATCAGGACACTGTCTGATTTGCCACAGTGATGAATGCCTAACCTGGGCCAGGCCTTCTGTGAAACACTAAACTCCCCTGAGCAGCAAATGAGCTCTGACTGTTTCTTTTTATTTGATCCTATTTCTTTCGGTAGCGTCCCTGACTCTCTGTCCAGTCCAATTACGCGGCAGTTAAAGGGATCTTTATGGAGGTACTCACTGGCCTGAAAGCGATAATCTTCCAAGTTTGATCAGCAGCTTCTTGTGATAGAGCTGAAGTTGTTCAGGGGTTTTAAAGATAGACTTAATCTTTGATTTGGGCGCTGGGTTCCAGAGCTAATTGCATGACTATAAATTATTTGAGACTGGAACACAATAGAGGATATTTGTCTTTATGGGATCTGAGAGTCTACAGTAGGTTTAGGTCCTCATGGCCTTCCACTCATCCCTCTCCCCCCTGAGAGGAGCACAGAGAGAGGTCATAACCCTCTCCCCAAACAGGAAGCCCCATCAAAAGAGGATCATGTTTCTGCACAAGCCAGTGAAGGAGAGGGCAGCTAAGCCGGACGGCGACCAACTCCTGAGCATCACTGACGCTGCACACACTCACGGCAAAGTGTAAATATGTCTGCAAACACGCTCGTGCACCAATCTATATGCAGCATGGTGAGATTTGTACGCACGCAGATAAAATCTCTCCGAGGAGGAGGCCAAACTAGGAGAGGTGAATTTCTGACTGCTAGCACCACGTCTCCTGACCTTTGACCTAAGCCTGCAGGGCGAGACACTGCAGTCGCCACCTCAGGATCAGGTGAGGGGCGGGCGGCCTCACTCGACTCAGTCAAACAAGAGCGAGTACACCAAAGCCGCTTGGTGTCAGACACAATTCACAATGTGGATGGAAGTGATCTGTGTTAGCTTCATAATTAAGACCACTTGCTTTCTTTAGGCTGGATTATAATAGCCAGGCATAAATATTTATTCCTGGCGGCTGGAGAGGATAAAAATGGTGGGAGTCAGAGGTGGAGCTCACCAAACATCCAGAATCCAATGCTTGCCCTGTGATGCTAATACCCCCGAGGACTACTGTGCCAGACTGTGCCGCAGCAGAGATCAAATACGAGGGCCCTTGTGTTGCATTTATTGTCTTCAGGTCTTCCATTTTTCCTAATAAATGAGTGACAGCTTGAGGTGGGTCTGGGTGCTTTAGTAGACTCTTTGTATTTTTCCCTCGGGTCAGAGAGGAGCGGGCTTTAACAGCGATCTAAAAAACGTAGGGGAAAGCTGCGGAGCATATCTAATTGCTTTCATATGCCATATTATTGGTTGATTTAAATAACCACAGACACCAGGGGCACTGGGGAGCATCGCCTTTAACCTCAGCATGGCCCTGGCCAAGACTGACTGACTGGCTGGCTGGGTTACTGAGTAGCTCGGCGCCCACATCACTGTGAGCGCAGAGCACTAAAATCGTGTTGAGTTCTTTATCCAGCGATTATTACGCTGATGCTTCGTCAATAAGCTGGATCTTTGGATTTTACTCTTGCTCTAGAGCAAATAAATGTGGGTGCTTCTTTGGCGAGCTGTTCGGTCATTGGTCCTGAAACAGAGGAGGCTGTGGTGCTATGATGACACAAGATGAAATGTCTGGGAAAAGGGATTAAAAAACTGCTCTGGTGAAAGACAGTAATATATACAATTACACTGATAATTTACAATGAAACAAAGATGACCCGAGCAATAAAATGCAATGTGGTTGCAGTTTAAGCCCTGACACCCACAGTGAAAATGAACACACTGATACAACAGGACATGTCCTTACCAGTCAGATCTCTCTTCAGCTTCCGGATGTCCTTGGTGAGGTCTTCAAACTTCACCTGACCAGCCTGGAAGAAATCCTGAGGCTCCGGCAAAGGGAACACACTCTTATCTGTGCCGGCATGCTGTAACAGTCGAGCAAACACGACAGTATGAGTGTCACAGATGTTTTAAGAGTGTAAAATTGAGTGAATTTGACTGACAGCGCCATACCTCGTCGAAATTACGAAGGTAGTATAAAACAACGTAATCCACCAGATTCATGCGATTGTCCTGAGGAGGAAATGACTGATGATTAAGCTAATAATTTTTATTATATTTACCAGGAAATGATGGCACTTTGAGTGTAAAATTAGAAGTGGTGTATTACCCTGCTCTTGACATCCTTTAGTTTGGGGAGGATCTCCAGTCCAAAGCCGTCAGCCTGACCTCTTGTCCTGTTCCCTCCGTTCATATAGTTCCCAAAGGCCAGAACAAGACCCAATATATCCCGCAAATGATTACACTCTAACAGATCCTGACACAGACACACACACACACACACACACGGCCACAGTTAGTAAACCATCCCGTAATTTATGGCACTTTTCTGAAGCAGTGTTTGTTGACGGGACATTCTTACTTTGCAGACATTCGAGATGATGTCCACCTTGCGACGGATGGACGAGATGGTATCGAGGAACACTGACTGAAAAATGATGCAGTGGGCTCGGCCTTCGAAGTTAGGAATCTGGGAGAGCTCATAGAGAAACCTGGAAAACAAAAGGGGAGGTGGAACGGGGGAGAGGAGGTGGAGGTAAGAGAGAATGGGGTGTGATGTGTTATGACAGAATTAAACAAAATGTCTAACAGGAAGAACTATTTCGGGGGCCTTGGCAGGCCGTGCTTTCCCCATGCAGGCCGGCAGAGTCAATGTTGCTGTTCACAGGCAGGCAGCTGATAGTCATGAGCGGTGCTGCTCGGCTGGGTTTGAAAGGTCCACGGGGTCGGGTGGAGGAAAAGCAGCGAGCGGCGCACAGGGATTGATCAAAGGTAGCTCTGGCCTGATGCAGGACGACTTATGTAAACAGTGCCGTGTCAGAGGGGAGCAGAGCGGTAACATCCTGTGTGATTAGGCTTTGCTGATGGAGGGAGACACTGAGTAGGGATGACCCGGGCAGCTGTAGTGACAGCTCTGGTCAAACATGGAAATAGGAAGGCCGAGCCGAGCGGCACCGCTGGGTCCGGGCCTCATTAACTGGCCCAGACTACTTAACCCTGACAGGAACTACCGAACTACTGAAGCAATGTCTATTAATGCATATTAATAACACACGAGGCTGTAGAAGACTATCTGAAATTTTTTTTTAGGGACGGACAAATGACATTGGCCATTTTTATGGTAAATCTTTAGTGACCTACAAGTCCAAATAAACTAATAAATAATTAATACTGAAATAATGTCATGTCATACACAAACCCATGTCATTTAATAAAGCTAAAATAATGGATTAAACATCTTACTGTTCAGGTTTGTCGAGTAATTTGACTTCATCTTCTTTAGATGTCTCATAATGTTTCAGTATCTTGTCCATCTCATCACTGCTGGCCCTCTGTAAAAGATACACACCACAAAATCAAGACGTACCGCACATAAATACAGCTAAACATGCACAGAAAGGCAATGATATAAGATTCTGAATAGGTGCTGCAGTTGTTGCAGTGCAAGCTGCAACTTGTAGCAATAAAAATAATAAGGTTTTCTCGATTCTCTTTAAAGCTGTCAGAAGATTTTACAGCCTTATGTTTCTCCATTTTTTATTACCTTAGACAGACCGCTCCTTCATACTTACATTTTCATATAAAGCCTCAATGGTCTCCAAATCCACCACAGAGTTGTCCACAGTAAGAACAGCTGGAACAGTAAAGATATTCATTGTAAGCAGCCAGTCTTATAAATGGATAAGATCGAGGCCAAAGCATGCTGCCTTTTAAGTGCTGCCATTGCATGACGAACAAACTTTTTTTTTTTCTGACTACAGACATAAACTTACTCGATAACCCTGTAATTTTGTTAAACTTTGGTTAATAGAACATTATATTTGTGGTACACTATATGTAAGACATACTATACATTGTGGGAGAATGAAAAACTTATGTCAAAACCAGAAAAAAAGGAGAAATATTTGACCGAAACCAGTCGCATCTACACCGCACCAACAACCAAAACATTCAGTTGAATTATACACCTAATTTAGAATATCAGCTTGAGGTGGAGAAGCTGCAAGTGTGGCCAGGCTGTGGGGGCAGATATATGTGTGGCAGACTAGGTCTGAGACCACAGACTTCCTCTCCTCTGAGGAAAGCAGACTGTAGGATGAAGCCCCTCACTTCAGCTCAAAAATCTGAAACTGCTCTGAGCTCACAGCTTTTAGAGCGAGGCAGGAGAAGGTGAGCAGAGCGGTGAATAAAGACTGGCAGAAATCATGATTTAGACACCATTCCTCGACCTTCTTCCCCCTGCAGGCTGCATGTTTGTTTAACTTCACTCATTCGGTGAAAAATAAAGTGCGCAGGGAAGGCAGGATGCAGAGGACGGCACAAAAGGAGAAAGTGACTCCTGTTCTGTGTCTGAGAGGTGTCACAGGTTTATGACTTTGGCGAGGGAGGAGGGAAGGAGGGCACGATGAGAGGCATGGCTCCAGTGCTGCTAGATGATCAGCTGACAGTTGTCTGGTTGGTGTCAGCGGAGGAGTGCTGCACAACACCTACTGCTCCCAAATCAGTCAATCAATGCAACAAAAGACCAAGTACACCAAGACCAAGAACACTTTAGGATTTTAAGCCCAAGAGGAAGAAACGATACAGTCACAGCTACACAGTAAATTTAGTCAGTGTCAGCTACAACAGCCACTGTAACCACATGTGACAAATACGTGATGACTGCAAATGTTAAAATGTTTTTTAATAGTATAGTGTGATATAATAGTATGCCCGTTACACAGCAAATCCTAGCAAAAGTTTGCTAACATTAGCCACCGTAAACATTACCGGTCATGCCAGACCAGTAAAACCTGAGCGTGTTGAACTGAGAACGGATGTATCTTATTGCTTATGAATTAAATGTTTTATTTATAAGAGAAACAATGTTGTTATGTTATGTTTAAAAGTACAGCAGCCCTGCTTTAATCTTTCTCTTTTCTTAATTTTGTTAATTTTATAATACAAATTTACAAATTTCACATATTTTCTTACTTTTCATACATGAACACTAAGAAAAAGATTCAGTTTCATAAAAACATATTTATAGAAATGTTAAAAAAGTACTGTACTGTTGTGTACTGTGCTCGCACAGTAAATGTAATAATCTTAACAACACTCTAGTCTTTTCAGTCACACACTGCTTCCAGCTAACAAGGTAATACTTTGCATTCTGGTTCCCAGCTGTTCCTGTTGCAGAGAAGCTGTCAATGTGGTCCCAATGTCTGGATCAGAGAGAATGCTGGAGGTCCATTTCCTACATCTTATTAGAGTGGATTATTCAGTCCCTCAGCCATGCAGCCGTCAATCACACACCAAAGGGGGGCCTGCTCCAGTGTGCACAGAAGCACTCTGATCCGAGGGGAGCCGGATATCTCTCCACACCGGCAGATCAAAGCCTGCCTGCCAACCGCCTCACACCCTCTCCTTCCACTTTTCACTCATCGGCTTTGGTGTGGAAGGGCAATGTGCGGTGTGTGAACATGTGTATGTATGTTTGTGTGCGTGTGGTGAGGTGGTGTGTGGGGGAGAGCCTCCCTTTGCCCTTGAACCATGGTGGCCCTTGAGGTCCCCCAGTCACTCCGGCGGGTGCAGTTGACCCCTCTCTCCCTTAACTGGAGTGCTACCTTCTCTCCTCTCCTCTCCTCCCTCTCTCTCCCTGCCTCCCTCCCTAGTAGCTCTAATTACATTACATGTCCCATGTCCTTTTAATTTGGCAACAAAGGGGAGGCAAGCAGGCGAGGCCAGGGACCGGAGCCCTTAGAAGTGCTTATTAAGGTGCTGTCCTTCATTGTCAGATTCAAATTGTTAATTTCACATACACCTCCCATTAAAGCACAAGGAAGCAGCCTCACGCTGGGTGTGAGCAGGCCTTTTTAACCAAACCACCTCTGCAAACTGACACTGGAACAGAGGCAAGGATTGAAGGAAAAGGGGAAAAAAAAAAAAATCTAAACAAAATGGGCGTCCTGGTGCTCTGTGCTGTTTGGCTTGTGTTTGAGGTGGTTTTATGTGGTAGCGCAGTGTCTGCTAACTGTGGAAGGTGGTTTTGTACATGCTTAGATCATTAGTGGGGTGTCAGTCCCATTAGGCTTGTGGAAACCGTCACTGGCTACAATAAACAGATCTGCTGGCCGCATGCTCAGACTAGCAGGCGGCAGGCACTCTCCGCCACAGTCCCAGGACAGGACCAATTCCTGGCCCATCTACACTGTCCCCAACACACATATTATGTGTTTACACACACATACAGCCACTTCAACACACACACACACACCCGTCTGCATTTTTCCATAACCAAGCATGTAATCAATTCACGCAGCTCTTAAATTGAAGGAGATGGCAATTTGATTTTAACCAGTGCAGGAGGAATTTCAAGCAGCCTGACAGAAAAACTGAAAGGTTGCTTTCATCACAGCGTTGCTGTCTTCACATTTTTGACAAATCGAGACATTTTCTTTCCCACCATAGTAACTGGAAAAATCATCCTCGTTCCACTTGAAACACAAATGAATCCAACATAAAAAAAAGTGTCTCTGGTTACAAATTAGTAGCTGTCAAGAGGTTGGAAATTATTCTCTGCTGCAGGGCTCGCTATCTCATCTCTAAAAATAACTCCATCTGCATTTCATCAGGAGTCATCCTCAATTTATAGTTAAATGGGACTGTAAATTAAGGTTATTACTGTTAAATCTAAATAAGCGCCCCTTCCTTGAAAGAGGTTTAAATGACATCGTAGTGTGCATGAGCTTCGAGACATGTTGAATAGGGTTGACATTAGAAAATAATTTTCACCTTGCTGAATGTCCTTCATCTCCAGATGCAGGCTTGATAGGAGTATGCCAACTGCTTGTGAACGCTTCCCATCCAGCAGCTTGATAATCTGGAAGAACAGAAATGAATTCATAAGGTTAATATACAAAATTAGAGCAAAAAACACTGTTTGCATTATGGCTTAAACAGGCTTTTCTCACATCATTTACAAAGTTTTTGGTTTCCAATTTCGATGAATATTACTATTACAAATCGTTCTAACATGGCTCCATATCCTCAAACACTGACATTAAACAAACTGAGGAACAGATGGTGAATAAAAAGCTAATTTCTGCAATGGGAGGCTGGGTAAAAAAATCACTTCTGTGGCAGCAGATGACAGATGATGAGCGAGGCAGAACGCCAGAAGCCCCAGTAAGTCTAAGTAGCCTGGGACTCATCTGGATGGACCCAAATGACCAGACTAATCAACACACATTGTCATAACCAATCATGACGCAAATGACTGGGAAAGGCGTGGAACGCAGAACACATATTCGAGACAGACTTTGTCAAGTTGCATCAACGAGGGGTGCAAAGTCAAACAGAGAGGCACCTCCTCCAGTTTACCGAAGAACATGTGTGAGATATAATCAAAAAATATCAAGTCGCAGTGAAAGTACAAAGGCAAAAGTGGCACCATAAAAGGACAGTCTAGAAGAGCAAGGCTAAGAGAAGCGGGGCTTTTTATAACAAACTATAAATTCACAGGATTTTTATTTGTGCCTACACATGGTCACAATTACTTATGACTGAATTAGCCGTAAAGCCAGAGAGAGTTTTGGCAAGGTAAAGCCCCGCTCTAAAAGTTAATGTGTCAGGCTTCTTCATTAGGTATTATGGCGTTGTCGGCTACTGGGCTGTCCAGTGGGAGGCTGGAGAGCAGAAGCCTTAGAAGTGGGTATTGCATTACAGGGCGTTAGTGGGTGCCATGCTGCTTCCAGCTCTATTACCTGGATCACTGGGGATCTCCCAGTCTAAGGACTTGAGACGGCTGAGTACCAGGCTTTCCCAACACCTCTAATTAACCACTTTGGACGGGCCACACTAAAAGCAGCCCAGGAACCCTTCCCCGCTCACTGTGGCTGCAGAACTCGCCAATTAGCCTAAACAGTTACGTTAATGGGAAAAGACAACTGATGCTGGATGCTTGGTTTCAGACACGCAAGTAGCTTGGCTAAGCGGAGGGAGCCGCGTGATGCTGATGCTGAGACAGGTAGGCATGAATAGCTAACGGCTCCCTCCTGTGGCTTTCTTTTGAAACTGCCGTGGACACTTGAAGAACACAGACGGGTGAAAAAGAAAAGAGAAGAAGTAGAAGAAGAAGAAGAAGAGAGAAAAAGCAAGCAGCCTATGAAAATAAACAAAATGATGGAAGGAGACACTGGGAGTGTCAGCAGTTTGAGCTGAAGCAGGTGGCTGATGTTAGGCGCGGTGGGCAGGGTGATGCAGGTTCAGAGCTGAGCGGATAGTTTACACAGCCACGGCTGAGCAGCCAGCCTGCTCCGGGGTGACTGTCTGTCTGACTATCTGTCTGGAATCACCCAGGCAGATGTTACAATAACAACTGGATCAAGACTTCCCATCAATAACCACCTACGATACACTCAACAACCCCAGTCTCACCCAGCAGTGTTAGTCTTACACCCACTCTCCCACGTCATAGCCAGAGCTTCAAATATGTCTTTAATAAACGCACGATGATTGCTCATAAGTTATTCCCCTAAACCTGTTAAAGCTGCTGTTTGTTTAAGGAGATCCACTATGTATAAACTTGATACATGTTTTGATTTATGTGGCTAGAGAAAATTGCCATTTTTGTGTTTACCGATGTGCATATTTGCACACACACAAACTCAACAGCACATTTGGCTCTATTGATTTCTTCATCTTCATCCATCTCTCCCTCCCCTCCTAATCCCTCAAATCAAGAATGCCCATCCTCTCCACTCCCCCACTCCTATAGGTGCCCTGTCTTCATCGCCTCCTCTAGCCAGTGGAGTGGAGCCACATGCCTGCAATTATACCCCTGGTCCAGTCGGGTCCGGTCTGCTCTGGTCTGCTCGGGTGGGAGAGCACTCTTCCATGTCATCTCCTCTGCTTTGATATGCTAATCAGCAGAGAAAGAAGGGCTCCAGAGTAAACAAGAGCTTTGATTTTTCTATGGCACACATGATAAAGATTAACTCACTCATGTAGGCATCGGCTGCATCCCCCGAGTTTCAACTTTTGGCGTGTGGAGTTGTTGGAAAAACGGGGAAGGGGCTCATATGCATAATGTACACACACATTCCATTCCCTCCCACTCATCTCCTCTCGCTGCACAGAGACCCCGGGGCTGTGGTGTTAGCATGATCTGGCAACACTTTCTGAGCAAGTGCATAATGACTCGTGAGGACGTGCCGTCATCACACACGTGCGATCAAGCGCGCAGACGTGCACACACACACAGAAACACAGACACACACACACACGGAAACAAACAAACAACAGTGGATTCAGAGAAGGAGACAGGTAGTCTGCACGAGTGTCCACAGGTATTGTTAGTCACGCAGAGGGAAGGGAAACCACCGTCAGAGCAAGGCAGCCATGCTAAGGCAATCCCGGACTCTAGCCTGGGCTAAAACGTGAAGAATAAGAGAGATTTATCAAGACTCACTACTTACATTACAGTGAAGTGTATGAGAGGCTCTCAAGTGAATATTTACATAGATGCTTAGAGAGGAATAGCTAATCTTAAAGTAATCTGAAAAACTGATCTTATTTTAGTTTACATTATTTTTTGGGCTTTCTATTGCCTTTTTTTTTTTTTTTTTGATAGTAGCACAGTGCTCAGTGACAGACATGTGTAGGGGGGAGCGAGCGAGAGAGAAAGGGGGATGACGCGCAGCAAAGGCCCACAGGTTGGAATCAAACCAAGAGACTGCATTAAGTGAGCCTTGTACATGAGGCAGACGCTCGGGTATGCTAAGGCTACCAGTGCACCCCATTTGACCATATCTTACTATCAATATCTCTATTAACACTAGAAACTGACTAGATGATTACTCAATTAATCAATTTGTTGAGTGCCAGAAAATTATCCAGCAACTATTTTGATTTTGAATTTTTTAAAAAAATTTTCAGTCTTCTGTGAGTGACGTAACTTTTGGTTTTGGACTGTTGGCAACAAAACTATATTTTAACTACTTTTCAAGGTCACCATGGGGTCTGGGAACTTGTGATGGACAGTCTTTTGCTATTTGCTGACATTCTATGGACCAAATGATAAATTGATTCGCTGAGAAAATAACCTGCAGATTCGATCGACAGTGAAAATAACTGTTAGCTGCAGCCTCAAAATGAAGTAGCGGCTAGCCATATAATAATTAGTAGCAGTTAACCAGCAGCTGGAAAAGTCTCTTATTGGAATAATACAATAAGGATAATATAGCAGCACAGTGACAAAAAGATGCATGGAAAGAGACTTTTTCATCCCTCAAAAATTGCAAAAAAGTAGCATGACACCTTGTAAAAGCATGCCAGGAAATGATAGCCTTACTGATTTTAGAGCCAATAACTCATACTAATAGATTGACAGAAACCCAATTCTTTAAAAAAATGTAAGAATTACTTACATTTGCTTTTATGATCAAGATATACAGGGCAGGTTAGTTTGTAGTTGGAATATAAAGAGAAAAAATAAATGGGGGAACTGTTTTTAAATGACCTCAAACATCTCTTTGGCATTTGTATACTGAAACTATTTGGTACTTGTTTCTGCAATAGCATTGGCCAATATAGTGACCTGGCCAATTTATTAGTGAAAATAACATCTTACAAGAAAGCAGCAGCTGCAACTAGTAAGCTAGAACTTTTTTTTTTTTTTTAAGTAAAAAAACTGTATGATAAATAGATTTTATTCTGAAATGTATGAATTGGAGTAAAAGTGAAAGAGTTTTACATCATCTTTCATTACAAAATTTCCATTTTAGCAGTTTCCTAAGCACTGCCAGGCATCTGCTTTGTGGCTTTCCCTACAAATATTCCCCATTTTCACCATCCAATTTGTCTTTATTGACTTTTTATCCCCTATACAGTCCAACACTATGATCCATTCCTCCTCAGCTCAGTAGCACAGAGTCTTCATCCCCGCTCTGATCCCTTCCCTTCCTCTCCACAAAAAGATCTATTTCTCTTTGCTCTTTCTTTTCCTTTCTTTTCTTTCCCAACCATTAACCAGCTGAACTTCTTGGAAGTCATCATCAGCTGGTGATTCAGATGATTTCTTGCTCAAATGATTTCTCTCTCTTTAACTCGGAGTATAAACTTTCAAGTGATAAAAAATGATTGCGTAAACAAGCTTTTATTTTGACGACCTTTCCAGCCAGTTGGACTCCTAAGTGGGCTGAAAACAACCATGCCTTCACATATTCACTTTCACTCTTTAATCGCAGAGTTGGACTCTGAATGATCTCGCTGGCTCTAAACACAGACCTTTATATTAAATACAAGTCTCCTGTATAATCACAGTACTGGGGACAAAATGTCTAAACACAAAGATATCAGGCCGAACCAGTGTATCATACATGTCCTTCTCTCAAATGCTGTAAAAAGCATCTTGGACATGGAGTTTTTTGATTGATATGAATTTTGTTTCAGCGGTGTTTCCATTAGTGGGGTCAAACCTTTTCCAGGCTGATGTAAGCCCAGACAGTAGACAGTTGGCAGGATTTGTGTCTGGATGTGGCTGTCTGAGTTGGATCAAATGTTGGACAGTTTGCCGCTTTAAAGTGACCAGACTGAATGGAGAGATCTAAGGATGGCAATCAAGGACAGAAGAACACACACACACACATGCACACGCGCACACACACACACACACACATGCACACGCGCACACACATACACACACATACACACACATACACACACACAGTGGCCCTCTGGAGCACAGTGGAGCCTTGACAAATTGATCAGAATAGGGGATGTGTATGGATTTAGAGGGGACAGTCTGGGGCAGTGGCCGATTTTTAACTGCTTGGACGCCACGGTGATGATGCTGATGTGGCGTTGGCTACAGCAGAGGTGCAGAGTTGCAGGATTTGACAAGATATCAACAAGTGTGTCTTTGGTGGGTAGGGGGAACTGTAGATCAATCTAGCACAAAAGCATCTTTTTCCTTGAACTTGTTTCATCTACAAAAACCAAAAACGCCTGCACAGATGGACAAAAACAACATAATTCTGAACACCCACCTCCATTACAACCCTGCACAGTTAGCTTGGCTTACCCAGGAAAAACAAGAGAGTGAACTCATAAACTGATAGCCTGTGTTGGCCCTGGTGCAACACCTGGCAACTGCAGGCAGTAGTCTGGAGGGAGACCTGATGAGATACGCAATCCATTTCTTCATGCTTCACCTTTTGTTATTTCTTTCTTTGATTTATGATTGAACATGACAGCAGACAAAAAGCCTTTTTCAAACAAAGCTCGCTAAGGAACTAACAAATAACAATGCCCTCAGGTCCCTGCAGCAAGATCAGATATAAAAATAAGCAGTGAATTACGCGGTTGAAGAAAAACTAAGACGATAAGAAGATATAACCCAAACTGGAGGAATGAGTGCAGCAACTGAATTTACCTTCTTAGTTTTGGCTTTTTTCTCATAGGTGTCCGACAGGGGCTTCTTCTTCGGCTGTAACGTGGCCTTGGCGAAAAGATCCTCAAACTCATTGGTGCTGACGATGTTTGGTTCCTCCAGAGAACCCCACAGTGTGTTGTTGCTGGAAAAACAAAGTCAAAGATTTTAGTCTGTGACTTATTTCATGTTGTTGTAACTGTTGTTTAAATCTATGCATCAAAACTGAGGTTATAAAGGTGCCGCAGATTTGATCACAGTCATGATGACAGTGGCCCACAGGACAGGCCTAGAAACATCCAAGTTACTTTCCTTGAGCTAAACAAATAGTGTGTTCTATTTGTGGAAGCTTATTTGATGTTTATTCAATCTGCCCACTGTTTTTCATTTTCCATTTCGCTGTCGGGCAAAAACTTCGCAGGAATGACTGCCAAGTTGACTGATCTTGACTTTAAAAAGCACTGTTTATGAGCTAGGTGATAAAAATAACAAAAGTTTCTGTAATAAAAGACATTTCCAGCAAATGGACAAGAATATAAGGGGCAATGTTTTGTTTCAGAAGTTGCTGAGTAACATGGAAAATACAAACAGAGGCAGAAATAGGAACAAGAGGTGTCTAAAGTCAAGAGGATGTTCAGGATGTAAGCACTCTGCTGTTACCAACACATCTTCTTTTCTGTTCACTAAAATTCAACACATATGTCTCTGCTTTCCCTCTCTAAGTCTGTTGATCAAATGGACATTAACAGCATAATAAAAAGTCTTACAAAACACATTTCACACATCACAGTTGTTCTCGCGGGTCGTAGTTTACTCATATTACATCTCATCTGTGCGCTCATGAGCCTGGCAGGTCAGCCTCCCCAGAGTAAAAAGGCGCATTTACAATGAGGAAAAAGAACCTGGACACAACACACTAACACAGACACTGGCAGGCTTATCGTGGCTTAAATATGAGAACAATCAACCGCACTGCCAGTGACTCAATTAGGGTCGAGTAAGTCCAATTGTTTCTGCATGCAGTTGGCTTCCTACTGCAGTGGTGAGAGTATTTATCTGGGGCAGCCAAGAGGTTTTCTGTTGAGGACATAATGATACTGTCCCAAAATCCTCCTCCTTTGATTTTGTGCTCCTCTCTCAAAGACTGAGGAAAATAAGTCCAATGAACAGCCTCAGACTCTGAACCCAACTGTGCAGGAATTTAGCTCGGAAAAGAAAATTACATCCAAACCCCAAGAAATATTTCCATGCAAAACAACGTTCTAATTGACTGGATTATGACTCTAATTGAATTGAAATCCCTCTTCAAGCTCTGTTCTCTTTTTCTTTATGCACTTTGTCCCGCACACTGCCAACTGTACTTTGTGTTTGGGCTTACATTTAGACACCTGGCATCATTTCAAACCTTACACTGTTCCCCCTCATAACTCAGAACCTCACACCATTAACAGAGATCACACAGCTGATCCAGCTATAGTTAAACATCTGACCCATTTAATGCCCCTTAACGTGGCCCTTTACAGTTAAATTTATAGCTGACATGAAACTGCTGTAGTGTAGTCAGTCAGTCCTCCAGCGCTGGCCAGGACCAGAGAGAGTGAGTGCGAACCACAACTCAGCTTCCCCCATTAATCCAGCCATGGAAATACAAGGCCATAAAGCTGGAAGCCTGGCACTCTGAGGCAACAACCACAGCCACTGTAAATGGGCTGGATAATCCACTTACAATTACAGAGTATCTGGTGCAGCAACCATATCTATGGTATCTCTCTGAACAGGGGCATTCAGGGCAATACCCCATTAGACCAGGGCCAACAACACTTAGCCCTTCATCAGCCCTGAGATAACTCAACGTCACTTTGATGACATTCTGCAGAATACCCTAATTAAATAAGAACTAATAAACTAATGACAATCAATGAAATGTTAACAAGTCACATGCCATGTGCATACTGCATCCTGAATATAGGCTGGCCCGTACTGGATTTGGAGAGACCGATAAAGATATTTTGATATTTGGGAGTTAAAAAATGTTTTTGTCAGGTTTTTCACATTTTTAACCAAGATTCATAATGAGTGACATTTTATAGTTGAAAAATAAACTTGTCAGTGTCCCCTGGTGGGAAGACTATGTTGACACCGTTTCTAAATTACCTCAGATCTAATTTGGCATTTCTTGTTACTCATCAGTGGACATGTACACCAATACGCCATAACTGCAATAAGCTAAAATCAGCCGATATGTGGATTCACCTTTAGTCATTAAAGCGACATTATGTAACTTTTCTACCATAAAATAACAGATTTACAATAATTAAATGTAACTCTATATATTAATTTATGTAACGCATGTAACTCATGTTACGCTTTACTGCGCTAAATCAAGTAAGTCTTCCCTTCAGCTTCACTACATCAATTCTCTGTCTGGACTGACTTTTAGTCGTTGATGAGAGCTTCGTAAAATAAAAGGCTGACAGACGAACGCTGAGCTGGGCTTCTTGCTGTTGGACTAGTAAGTAATATTAGCTGGCTGCTATGTCTTGTGTTGATGCAAAGTTGTTGACGCTCTAGTTTTTGATCAAAAGAAATATAATCATAACAAATAAACTTGAGCAGCTGTCCATATTTACGACTGGGAGCAAAAATACCGATTTCCCAATGATGGCGCTTTTTTTGTGTGCTTCTAATGATTTTGCATTGCATAATTAACATGGTGGGTAGAATATTATTCTTATCAACTAAGAAAAAAGAGCAATAAGAATTATAAGCAGTGTTCCACATACTTATTGTCCTCTATCTGTATCCTGGTCCAGTACAGAGGCTTCATGGGACAGGCCGGCTCAATGGCAGGTTTCCGTGGAGCTTTATCCACGTTCTTGCTGAGACTGAAGCCCCCGAATGGAGGAGGAGGTGGTGGGCCACAGCCTGGAGGAGGAGGGGGAGGAGGTGGACCAGCTCCAGGCAGACCAGGAGGAGGAGGTGGAGGTGGTGGGGGTGGCGGACCACCACCACTACCAGGGAGTGGAGGCGGTGGTGGGGGTGGTGGCGGTGCTCCCATGTTGCCTGGCAAAGGGGGAGGAGGAGGAGGAGGGGGTGGTGGTCCTGAGAAGCCTGGTGGAGGAGGGGGAGGAGGTGGTGGTGGTGGTGGTGGTCCAGGAGGTCCTGCGGCTGTTTCAGCTTTTAGATTTAGTCCGATAGAGTCCATGTTGAGTTTTTTCGGCACGTTCTGGTTTGGGCTTTGAGCAAGTCCACCTCCCTCACCCTCAGGGCTCTTGATGAAGGTCTCCCTGTCTGTCTGGATACCCACAGTGCGGCAAGTCTTGGGGATCGGGTCATCTGCAGTGGACACAGCAACGCTGCAGACCTCACCCCGCTCCTGGCCTGTATTGTACGACCTGTCTTTTTGCATCTTGGCAATGATTCCTTCCAGTTGTGACACTGAGACGGCATTCTCACCTCGCAGTTGGAAGATCTGGAGCTCAAAGTCAGACTGCAGAGTAACAGAAACTTCCGTCATTTTCCATCATATAACAGAATAAAACCATATTAAGTGGTAGACAATGTGTTTCCTTGAATGAACTAACATTAAAGTGTCTATTATTCTTCTAGGAAAAAGAAGAAGATTTACTTTATTTATCCCCAATGGAGAAATTCTTGGGGCGTACATGAACGTGATTTTTTGTTGAATAATAACAATCATATTAATTTTTTTCAGCTTTGTTTTCAACTTCATTCCCTTTACACTCTTTCCCAATCTGAGTCTGACTCGTACAGTGAAAACCTGGTAACTCCAGTTTGCATCTGACATTTCAAAGAATGAAGAATAATCCAACCAAAGCGAAGTATTGATTTGATACAGAAAGGAAATTGTTTTGCAATAAATCTTACACATGTTCCTTGTTAACTCGTGTCAGTTTAGAAATAGAATTAGGCACGTTCCCACCCTTTCATGTGGGCTGACTGTGGTGCATGATTCTCAATGTCAGCATCAGTCCTTTAAAAGGTCGATGTCAAATTAAAGGCTTTAAGCAGACAGGCTGAGAAACCAATTCTGAGGTCGGACTTTTCAAGGAAACAGCCCATAAAGCAATTTATCAGTGGTAGGAATGATGTAACATGGCCATAACTATGTTCTTTTGGTTTTTCCAGGGGTATACAGTAAGTTTGACTCTTGATTAAGTTGGCAGACGAGAAGGAAACACTGCTCCTAACCTCTGATTTTGATGAATGAAACAGACACCTTTAAAATGAAGTTAGACTGAGCCGTCATGTTGGAGACAAAAGAGATGTCCATCACAGAGTCTGTGTGTGGCACAGACAGTTGGAAATAATACATAAAATACCTAAAACTCTGATCTTTTGATCAACATAGAGTAGTTTCAACTAAAACATTAACTAAATGTTATGTAAGATTTTGCCTCTATTTTGATCAATATATTTTATATCACTGAAATAAGAAATGCATTATAGATGAGCTAAATGTCAGATAGTAAATTGTAATAATAGCCAAAAGATTTTTATCTCACTGCATGCTCATAATCTAGTCTAATTTGATTAAGTTTGTTAAGAAAAAAAAGAATATTTTGTGTCAGTCTGTGCCTCATCTCAGTATTGAAAGCATGCAGCTGAATTCCATAAACAGTATCTGTCTATTATAAAGACACACTGCAACTACATGTGACATTAAATAGAAATTTTAATTTGATTTAAGGTTTGTTTTCACTTTAACCAATCCTTACTGATTCTCTGAGAATGTAAATGTACAAAATTAACTACTTTGACTACCATTTTACAGTGAAAACACATTTTATACACAATACTGGGCACCTCCCAACCTGTGACATCTTAACGCTTCAGTAAATACTCACAGCAGCAGCTCAGCTGCTGCTCTTGAACATTTCATGCATGCTTAGTGCCATCTTGTGTTCGGGAGAGTCAACTGCTATAACAAACCAAATATTCCACAAGTGCCTTCAAAATGTAACAAAATTTCCTGTCCATGCATATCTCACACACATGAATTATTGTCACAAATGTAATGCTAAACTTTTTAAAGTTTATATTCATTATATCTATGTAATGTTCTACACTAGAAGGTCTTTATTTGATTTTCTTTAACAAACCTCTTTGAATTGCCCACTTATTGACAGGTACCACACAAATAAACTTGCCTTGTACTCCTCGCAGAGATGCCTGGGATAATTTTTCTAACATGTTTTCAGTATTTTAACACTTCTGCTAAAGTCATATGACAACTTACATGCATCCTCTCAAGCTCTTCTTTGCACTCTCTCTTCAGCTGCAAGAGGGCAGCCTGGTGCTCTGAAAAGAGGCAAAACAAGAACACTTGAATAAAAACACAAACTAATTCTGCTGCCAGTCCGATTTAGTATTAAATGTAAATTAATATACACTGAGGGATATCAGTTTATTAGTCACAGCACATGTTGGTGTTTCTCTGCAGATTAAGAGAAAGGGTTGGGTTAGAGTTACGTTTTTGTGAGCTACTGGTTGAAAGATTAAAATTGTTAAGTCACTATCAAGCTAATCTGCGAGATGATGATGATCCCAACAAGATGACAACTTCAGTTAGCGATTAACTCTTGGGCGGGTCACTTTTACTGTAAAAAGCCATATTTACAGCTGAACCAACCAGTTTTAAATGATCCTGGTGATTGAAGTGAAAACCCAAACAAAACATTTCGTAAGGTCAAAACACAAATCAGATATGCTGATCTGTTATATAAGTTTGAAAGCAGGGTAGTGAAAAGGTCACCCACAATACACTGTAATTCACCTAATGTCCAGAGTATTTGGAAACATGTAAACTTGAGGCTACATCAGAAATCAGACAATAGGGACAAACTTTGACAATTAAAAAATATATTGATCTTTAGCATATTTTCATTGAACTACAATATCATATCTTGGTGTCCTGCCCTACCAAGTTACACAGTGTACAATAAAACATCTAGTCTTCATAAAGATGCTTGTCACCTGCTTCAATTTCAGTTTATTTGAGAAATACATTGTTGAGTTCGGGGGCTAATTTTTACATTTGTAAGTCATTATTCAGATTTATAATTAAGACTTAAATCCAAACCACCTGAAGAATGAAGGTCTGATACGTTTCTGTCTATAAAGCTACACATTAACAATTTGATCAATAAATCAATGATCAGAATGAGGATTAAAAATTAACAAAAACTACGATAACAATACTTAATAGACCGAGGACTGCTTAGTCATTATTTATGCCAGTTAATCAGTACTATAATCACGGGCCATACATGTGTTTTTTTTTTAACAAACGCATGAGATATGATTGTACACATGTTAGTTTATCTATACAGCTCACAGTCTGGACTCTGCTTCTTACACGTTGTCTTTATCGGTTCTCAGGGATGAAGTTGCACCACACAGAACATCCAACAGGTGTTGCTCTACTGTTGCTTTGCACTGTAAGCTTTTAGTCAAACATTTCACTGTGCCCAGAACATGAAAGGAAACCTTTTTTACTCTGTAATACAATCAGCCAATGGACATCAGTGTGCGCTTTTAATCTGTCTCTGTGTCATAACACCTTTAGAGTACAAGGTGGGCCAAACATGGCGTGCTGCCCGGAGTATACTTGATTCCATTAAATGTTTTTACTCCGCTAACACCCACACATGCTATCCTGTGGTGCCATGAAACAGCAGCCACACAAACCGCGGCATTAATGTGCAGACACAGCCTCACTGTGTTCTTAAATGGATTTAAAAGGTGTCTTACACCCTGCTGCTGACACTTAGCTAGCTCTGCATGACTTGTCTCAGAATTTTAGAGTAAAGTGTGAGTGCTCCAGAGTGTCACTGGTGGCTCTACTTTTATTTCAGTGTTTTAACCTTTAAAAGAGATCCATTCAAAAATACTGTGATATAAATATGATATCTGCAATGGCTCTTATCCACAAAGCCCATCAGTGTGAGGTGTGTCAGTGAAAGCTTGACTGGCGTGATACTGTCAGCATTCCTGGTCTTAGATGTAAATACAGACAACAGTGTCGAAAACAACAACCCTGAGGTACTTACCTGCCTCTGTATATTTGAGCCCCACCTTTTCTTCCTCATCTTTAGCCTTGGGTGGGGGCCACACAGCCTGCAGACGTCCCGGAGTCCGGTCCTCGCTGTCTGTAGGGGACGTGACCTCTGTCTGTGGGGAGAGAAAGACACACACAGGGACGTCAGTGTGTACCCTGGAAATTCAATGATTCAGCAACAATCTGACTCATAATTTTGCCCTATTTTCATACAAAGCTAAACTTAGATGAAATAATGGTGTGGTGTTGTGATTTCATACATTATCCTCTGTGGGACTTTTGCCAGGGGATTTGGAGGCTCTCTCAAAAATTGACCTCAGATTTTCCTTTTCACTCTTGATTTTCTTTTTCACTGCCTCCAGGTCCACGTCTTCTGTTTTCTCCGTTTTGACAGTTTTAGGGCCAAAGAAGCTCCTAAAGGTTTCATAGGCAATGTCTGAGGTTTTCTTTTTTTCCGGCGAGGATGTGGGGAGGATCTTCTCTCCCACAACCCCTTCTCCATTCTCAGACTCTTTTTTGCTGTTTGGATCAGCTTCCTGCCCGGCACCAGCCTTTTGTTCGTCTAGGTTGAGCAGCTGACTGAGCTGTCCCATTACATTGCTTTTAGTTTCCGCAACAGGTTTAGGCTCTGCATGTTTTTTGACCGCAGTGGCTGTTTTCTGCTCAGGGCTCAAGAGCTTGGCTTTGTTTACTGACTTCTTTAGGCTGAGCAGGGCCAAGTCAGCATCCTTCTCCCTCTGCTTTATCTCTGACATCGTCTCCCTGTCTTCCCCCACAGCTCCTTTCTTCAGCACCCGCAACCCACTGAAGAGAGCCGGCATCTGGAAGGAAGGGGGCGAAGACAGTGCCGTGCCTCTGGATGGGGATGAGGTGGAGGAAGTACAGGACGGTGAAGCTTTAGGTGGTGTGCTTGTTTCCGGTGTCTTTGGACCAGTTGTGTGTGCATTAGTGCTGGAGGGAGGTTCCTCAGTCCCCTCTTCAGCCTCAGCACTTTCCGAGCTATTTAAGTCATCTGCCTGCTTTAACACAGAGTCTGTAGCAGCATTACGACCTGCAGCCTCCAAAGCTAGATCTCCGGAAATGATGGAGGGAACAGGCTGAGAACAATCTATGCCAGCATACTCGTTACTCTCATCTGTTCCCACCTTGTCACTACTATTCTCTGTAGCACCCGATGTTTCTACATCCACAGACACGGTGGTGGTGCTCTTCTTTGGACTGCAGTCATCTCCCTTTTTGGAAACTGAAGAGACTGGAACTGTTCTTGAGTCAGTTCTGCTGACGAACCTGCCCGAATATAGCATATTTTCTATAAGGGATCTATCCCTAAACTTGTGTGTTCTAAACACAGGCACTTCACAGGCCTGTGCCTTGCTGGCATCTTTTGGCTCATCTCCACCACCATGGTGCACTGTATTTTTGTCCTCCACAGGCTTCTTGGTCCTGGCAAGCCTCTCTGACAGAGTGGTGCTGCTGCGGGCCACCTCCTCATCCTCATTTTCTGTGTCACTACATATTTCAACCCTAGTGACCGTGACCAAATCTGGATCAACTGTTGCTGTTTTAACCTGGCTGCCATCCTCCTTGCAGGTTTCCAATGATTCAGCCTGTTGCCCTGTAGCACAGGAAGTAGTCACATCTTTCTCATGTACATCTTGTAACTTGTCCTCACTGTTTGTAGTTCGACCGTTTTCAGCAGGCGGAGTCTTCCCATTTGACAACTCCTTGAAAGACGTCAACACAGCCGACTTCGCGTCTGAAGAGGCAGATCTATCCCGGCTGAAGAAAGTGTTAAAGTTAAAGGCATTCAGGATGGAACTAGCAGGCTGCTTCCCTGGTCCTTCTGAATTATTACTTGCACTGTCCATTTTTGTTTAAAGTGTCACACCAACTGAGAGCAAAGAGAGGCAAACCAAACCAGGTAGCAACTTGAGGAAAGCGTCCAACGAAAATGTCACAGAAGGTTCATCTCCCCCACCTCCAGTTATCCAAGCTGCTCCTACCGTTTTCCCGGGAACAAAAGGCCTTTGTATGAACAAATCTCCCCAGCTCCGCTTACCTCCTTCAGGAGAGCGCCAAATATAACAATACTATCCTGTATTCCTGTTTAGTGACACAGAAACAAGCTGCCTATAGTAGACTTTCATAACATCACGTAAAGGCTACTACTGACTGCATGTTGTCAGTAGTACAGTTCCATCTCTGTGCGAGCAAGATTCCCATGACGCTGCGAGTAAAGTTGAGTTGTTCAGTGGCTGGAAGCATGTCCTGCTGTAATCTCCCTGGGAGAACAGAGGAGCAGAGTTCACCTGCTTTTCACAGAAGCATTTCAAACTGTTCCGACAAGTTGAGCGGTATTATCCATAAAGTCTAAAGTCGTGGGGTTATCCTTCTCTATGTGCCGGTGTAAAGTCTTGAGTCCATGGCTAAACAGTTCCTCTAGTTTAGGTCTGTCTTTAACTTGTTTCTCAGTATACAGGAAAGCCCTGTGTGCTGTTGTGTGAGAAAAAAACCCTCAGGTTGGAAAAAAAAATGTGCGTCTCACTGGTCTACCCAGTCTGGGGACGCCTCCCTTCAGGTTCCTCCCTTCCTGGGAGGGGATTTGCAGAGCTCGACACCGCAGGTGTCTGATTACCTCTGCTCACTTCCGTAAAATGGCTGCCGAGGTAACAGAGCAAACACAGGAGAGGGAGTCGGTCTGTGGTCAGGTGGAGAGCAGCAGAGGTCCATTACCCCAGCACTGTGGTGGGTTAGTGCAATACAGGGCTTAAGACTAGTTAGTCCGCCTGATTAGCAGCTCAGGAACACTCAGAAAGAGCAGCACTGAATTCAGTAAGGAAAATGTGACTTACCTTATGTCTCTCTCTGAGCACTGGTAGTTTTAATTTAAACTGTTTAAGTAGTTTTAATTCAAATTGGAAGTTCAGTTTTCCTCCTTGTTTCCAAAAGAGAAACACTTTAAAACCTTAGCAAGCTAACGTTTACAAGCAAAACAAAGTTTACAAGCTATCAACATGCTATACAATCCTTGTGCCAAGAGAAACTACCTAGTTTTTCATTAAACTACACAGAGAAACAACTTCTCTGGTGTTTACTACTGACTTTTTTTTTAAGTTTCTCTTTGATTGTTTTTTTTTTGTATTTTGCTGATTAGGAAAACACACAACATTCCTCAAACTGTGGTTGCCCATAGCAACCAAAGGTCACCCTCCTTTAATGCATTCAGACGGCCTGTTGGAGCACTGTCTGAGCTGGACCGGTTTCTATCCCCTGACACAGGACCAGTGACTAGTTATTAATTGTTTTTGTCATTTAAGAAATCTTTTTAAAAGGGTGGATGACAGAACAAATGGGCATTTTTCAAGGTTCAAAATCGTGATGTTGAAAATGAAACTAATAAACCCAGCAAAATAACTGCTGAATGATGGGAATGATGTTGTGAAAGTACATCTCAAACTAATATTTCCTTGTCACTGTTGAAAAATCTCAGTGAAAAAAATCTATATTTAACTGCATGTTCTAGGTTTAGTGTTTCCCCCCCCCCCCTTATCTGAAAAAAGTAAGAAAGAAGTAAGAAAGTGGGCTTCTGGAGCCAAGGAATTCAGTTATGTCAGAGCAGGGGTATTTCAAACACACACAGTTATTCCCTCCCAGAGGCTGCACTAGAAAGAGACACCACTGATAGACAAAACTGTGAGCTCAAAATAGGGGAGAAATTATTCATTTACAAGTTGCGGATCACGCAAACATGACAGATGTAAAGAAAAGTAGCAGGTCCAGCTCACAGGATTGGATTAAATCATCATCACAGCCCTCCCTTTGTGTATTCAGCTGTTACAACACAAAGTCAATACATGCAATGACATATAATAGAAGGGTATGTGTTTCTAATGACGGTGACAATGAAGTCAAGTATGTGAGATGGCTGTCACTTTCAGCACAATACAGTGTGTCTAATGAGTGTCTAATTCTGTACAGCATGGCCTTTGTATTGGTATGTTGACTGATTATGCTCGCTGTCAGTGTGAGCTGAGCAGTTATTGTGTCGTGAGAAAACAATGTGTGGATTGCACCGATACACTACCCACATTAAACCACACCTAGATAATCGGCCTCATCTGCCAAAGGAATGAATGCTCGACAGCATGATGGAATCTGTACAGACTTGGAGATGGAAACACCTTATACATCATTCTAGCAGAGGATTTAGACGTGCAGTTGTGTACTGCTTATTTGCATAATGAAACACCTGGAAACATTGTTTGCTGCAGGCTTACTGTAGAAGACACACACTGAACAGTAGGATTACACCAGTCACATGCTCTGTGGAAAACAAAACATTCTGTGTTGTAACTTCTGTTCGATGACAGGAGAAGGGAATCACACTAATCAGTCCTAACAGCCAACACCGCTGAAAATATGGGAAAGATTTTCCTGTCTTTGCTCTGAACAAAAGAAGTCTGACTGAAGTCAGTTTTGGCTTAATACCCCAGTCTACAGATTAAAATCCATGACCGGTTAATCCACTTCTAAGAATCCATGATCAGGTGGTTAAATGCCCAAACAGTGACAGAGAGAGAGAAATCCTACGAGGGTGGGAAAAAGTGTTTGTGCTGCTCATATTTGAAGGCACTCACCGTGCACTCCAGGTTGGGACGGTAGGGCGTGTCACCGATGATGTCATCCTCGGGCGGTGTGATGCGTAGGAATTCAAGGTGATCGGGGCGCTGAACGCGGGAAAGGGGCTCCTGAGGGTCATCGCCGTCCAGCATCCAAATGTCATCCTGACGCAAGAGGGAATCCTCTACAAACAAACAAACACACACATGACCACAGGGTTATAAACACTCTGTGTGTTGCAAGGAGTAGCATGGAAAAACAACACAACAGGTGTAATTATGTGTGACAGGGATAAGCAGCACTGGGTGACGCAAGTTGTTTATAACCTGCACATGTAATAAAAGTAGAAAGAACCTTTTAGCATCAAAGAGGCCGTGACAGAGACCCCTGTTTTGCTGCAGGCTTGAGGCCACGCAGCTATTTTTATCTGCCGGGCCATGTTCTCATCATCAACACCGCGGAAAACCACAATGATCCAATGAGGAAAACCGGCTGCAGAGCACCAGCCATTGATTTGCATTTAGGATGTGTTTACTGTAAAAGAGCTGCAGCGTGGTGTTACTCAGCACTACCACTGTGCTACGGGAACGTCAGTTTCAGGTGGGTGTGTGTGATTTGTACAAACCTGCCTGTGTGTTCAATCATCTAAAAAGGCCCTGAAGGAGAACATAGACTTCCACTGGGAAACACTGCCCTCTCCTGACCAGACAGTCACACAGAAGGTGATGAGTGCTTAGAAAACAGCTAAAACAAAGTAAAAGTATGTTTCAAAATTCAATAAAAAAATCTCTCTGTGCTGCTTTTACCGCACTATGATGTGGAGTTGCATTTCAGAGCACCTGGCCTTTAATATTTACAGCTCAGAGAGACTGCAGATATTGCAGACGCAGCCGCAATCTGCCGAACCCTCCTCAAGTACTATGCTCTGAACAAATCATATGGTATTACCTTCACGTACCAGGCTAGTGCTAAGTGACGAGGGGCACTCAATGTGTGCCTCCCCTGTGCATGGAAACATGCTATATCTTGCCTTGATGCGTGCATTTACTGTCTCAAGAGAGCCAGTCATGCACATCATACAAGTTAAGAAATATGGGGGAGGGACAGTGAGGTGAAAGAATGAGGAGGCAGAAAAGTAGGTGAGGAGAGAGGAGAGAGCATAGCGTGTGTTAGAGGGGGAAGGGTATAGATCTTGAAGCTCGGTGACCTCAATTTCCCCCAGCTGTAAGATAACACCTCGACCTGGGCAGAATTATGAGCTGGAAGCAGAGAAAATCATATCACTTCCCGTTCAATAAGCTGCTAAAATATCCCATCACCTCCCTTTGTAATGAGTATCCTTGAAGAGGGCATACAGTATTACTGTATTGCTGTCCAGCAGCCCCTTCTAAGGACTTGGAAGTCCCCTTGTGTAACACCCCAGAGGCTGAATATCAGCCAGATGCTTTAAATTCAGTTATGTGAGCCCCCCTCCACACACACATACAAAACTAAGTGGGGGGTCTTGATTAAATAAATGGAAGCACTGAAATTCAGCTTTAGTATTCTACCACAATCAGGCATTATGAGACAGCAGTAATGCCTGCAGTCCCTTCAGTTATCTGGGGATTCAGACAGCAGCAAAAAAAAGTAGGATTAGATTAATAACTTTTCATTATGATAATGCTGCGCTGCATGGTCCCGCAGCGGGAACTGCTGACTGTAGGTTGGGCCACTTCCAAATGCAGAGTTAAGCCCAGTCAGGGCCAAGGAAAGAAACTACTGATCAGAAACAGACCTCTCCACAATTCCTGCTTCTAACTAAATGGCAAAACAGCTCCACGTTTGCTGTGTTCCTTCATGATCCCCATAAAGTATATACTAGAAAGAATCTTGAAGGTATGTGTGCCTATGCTTCCCTGTATAGATAGCCAATGGGTTACTTCATTAACTATGCATAAGGTGGCCCACACTGCCACCATCTGGACAGGAAGAGGAAAACACATGCCTTTCTCGCTGTGGTCAAACACACTGCAGTGAGGCTCTGATGTCAGAGCTGTACGCGAGAAATAAGACACAGTGCAGAATCGCACAACACTGCAGTGTAATGCAGAGAAGCAACATAGATGCATTAGGTAATGAAGGCACTGTATTTGTTTATTTGATGGCTGATTTATCACTACATACACACACACATGCACAGTGACCTTAAATTCACTGGCTCTGGGGAAAACTCTGCACTTATTGCCATTTAATCTCCATCGCTGCTGCTCTAAATGCCGAGACCGAATCACAGTGTGCATAACAGAGGGGACACAGGGTGCAGATGGGATTGTGTTTTTAGTCTGACAGCGGTAAGCTAACTCAACACAACAGCAGTTCATCAAATACTGTCAGAGTCTATACACTTTAGCAAAAGTCAATGTCCTTTAATAGAGACTTTCAGACATCTTCAGTACATACAGGTGTTTCCTGAGAGCAAACCTGCAGGTGTTGAATGACGGCGCAGTAATTTGACAGTGAAAATCACAGTGTGTGAGTGAGCAGCTGTCACACAGCGTGGGTGTTTTTGTGCTATAGTAAGCATTATCATTTCAATAAAGTATCTGTCTTCGGGCCGACTCAAAGCCCATCTGATGTCTGATCTCGACAGGTGGGTATTGTCAGCGGTGATGGATTAAACCACCTGTCACTCTGTCGACTGATCATCACTCATCCTGTGGTTAGAGAAAGCTTTGTGGAGGCTGTACTGAACACAAAAAAAGCAGTGAAATGAAACCACAGTCATTCTCCTGAAAGCACACACTGTCTCATTTTGTTTAGAAGCTGCAGTTAGCAAACCCGACCATTTGCTTGCCATTAATAGCAGCAGGCCAGAAAAGGGCAGAAATATCTATTTATGCATAAATACAGAGCTTCCATAAATGAACAATAGTCTGAGCCCTCCCGCTCAACTGTTTCTAATTCTTATTACAGATGCAATAGCCCAATGTGCCCTATTTTATCCAGTAAAAATCTATAACCTCATCATTCAAAGTAAAAGAACTGGGCCATGTGGCATGTTAAGTGCATCTGGCAGCCTCCACCCCCCCCCTCCTCCATCACTTTTAGCCAGGAAGGAGGATCATAGACTTTAATATAAATCATGGAAAATGCAGGATTTGTAAATCACCCGGTTTCTTTTTGCGGCTGTCACAGCCGTTTCTCCACGCAGGCTTGTTGGCTGTGCATGGCTGTCAGGCTGGCTGATTGACTGACTGGTTTGAATGTAAGGAGTAGCTACAAGTGGAAACTCAATGGAGAGTGCTGTGGTGCTCTGTGGGCCAGAGCAGTAATGTAGCATGACATGATGCTCAGAGAGTCATCATTACTCATCTGAAATGCAGTACTGGAGGCTGATGGGTACATACAGAACAGGGGAAGAGGGAAGAGTGTGTTCATTGGGCCTGGCAGGCCATTGACTGGGAGACAGGAAATTTGGTTAAGTCCGCTTCAATCCACCAGTGAGTGTATGATAAAAACAGTGGGAGACTGAGGAGAAGCCTTTTAAAGCTGCTCATACAAAAACACATGAGATGGAGCACTGCTAACATTTGTCATGGTTGTAGTGTAGCAGTCATTTATTAAAGAAAAGAAGTTACAGGTTATACAAGAAGGACCTTTGTGCCCTGTTTGTCTGTACGTAGTATGAAGCACAGAGCGACAGCGTGAGACGGACTGAGAGAGCCTGTTCTGGCAGAATCCACTTCATTATCTGAATAGAGCTGGTCCTTGTCCTCACTGGGTGGAACAATGTTGCATGGCTGGACACTTTGTGTTGAATGACAGCTAGCACAGAGAGCAGGGTGATACACTCCTGCTTTGCACTGATCAGTTTCATATGACCTTGCAGGAACGTATTGGGTAATCTGATTATAGTATTGCCTGCCATATGTTAGACAATAAAATGAGTAGGGAGCTGAGGGAGGGGAGGGGTAAATAAAGAGAAAGAGAGGGAGAGGGAGATACTGATGGCCTGAAAACTATTTTTTTAGATCAGTATTTTTTTAATGAAGATGGGTATAATGTGAAAAAGGTCACTTTTAGTGATGAACCCATAGACAGAACACTCAACAGACTTTTAGCTTATTGTTTTTCTTTTCTGGCCCATAACTTTATTGTTTTGGTTCATCTCACCACTCTCATCATCAAAATAATAACCTAATAACCCACAGCAAACTACCTGCTCAGCACCAATCAGCAGGCAGACAAAGACAGTGGCTAACTGGTTATTACTGTGGAGCATTTAGCATCCAGAGCCACATATCCCCCTCCGGAGCTGGTGAAGGCAACTGTTTGCTAACAAGTCTGCCCAGTTCCACTTAAAAGGTGCTAATATGTAGCTTCTTTCCACAGCCCCCAGTTAGCCAAAAAAAAATATTATTGCAAATATAAGAGAACGTGCAACACAAATGCTAACATAAAGAGAAACAGACATACAGTATATCCTGTAGACATAGACAACCACACATACACCTTTAGCAAACACATAAAGTATATGTGTATGTATTCTGTTACACAGAGTGCAGTGCCAGAGCATTAGCATATGAAGCAAACAAAAGAATTTGTTACATTAAACATTCTCATCTGCATAATAATCAAACTCATTAATAAGCACAGAGCTTTAATAAGTGAGCACAGATTAAAGAGCCTGGATCATAATTAGTTCGACATTTGCAAACCATGAAGGGCCGGGCTTCATAGTGACCCACTTAGCCCTTTTGGCTGGACCTTGTGATGCTCATTTATCTGTGTTAACATCTGAAGTGTAGTTAATTATCAAGCAGCAACAGTGATCTAGTAAACAGCTGAGATGCAGCAAAATCGACAAGAAGGAATTAGATTAAAGGTTTAAGCCTTCACTGTGAAGGAAACAATGAAAGTGCATCTTGCTCCATTAGAGTTTCATACAGACAGCTTATAGCTTACAGCTAATATCACACAGTTACACCTAATGAGGACTTTATTTTTTCCCATGTTCAAGAAATTAAAACAACAACATTGGATTCAATAAAAAAGAGGGTGGAGGTGGAGCACATTGCCAGACAATGTGGATTCTATGTGTACATGTGTAAATGTTAATGGAGGCATCTGTGTGCGTGGTTTCCGTGCACGGCTCGGTGAGAACACACAGGCAGTGTCATTTGTGTGGGAATTGATCCAAATCATCTCCACATGAGTAAAGCCGGCAACAGTTAGCTCAGCTCCACACAGCTCAGCTCTCTTCTCCCTCTGGCTGTTACTAAGCTGAGCATTGCTGTATGTATTGGTTGAACTAGCGCTGGTCTGTGATGTAACAATTCAAACACTCTACGCTTTGCTTCCTTCAAAATGCAGCATAGTTCTTAAAGTAGGTGTAAGACAGTCTACACTAACATGAAAAATAGATCCAACCATGATCCACAGTGTATTAGTAAATTACATAATCAGTGCAAGGCCTTCTGTTTGCTGCAGCAGATTAAAGCAAAGATTGTGTTACACTAACCAAAAGGGATGATTAATCAAGTTAAGAAGTAGCTAATGCAATAATGAGACGAAAACATCAGACCAACATGGGATTTGGACATTTGGAGTAAGTGTAAGTGTAAACTTTAAACCAACACTGACACCGCTTCGCTGACCAAAGAGCGAAAGGGCACAGAATGGCATGCTAAATAAAAACGGGTTAGAAAGGTGAGACTTGTGCCTGCAAAGTGGAACACAGTGACCAAAGTGACCAAAGGTCATTAATGACAAATTACACTGACAAGCTCTGAGCTACAATGAGATATTATTATGGCTTATGGCAAAGATTTTGTGAGTGTTAAAACCAGTTATTCTGTCATTGTAAACATACGTTATAGTGATACAGATTATGAAAAGAGTAGAAGAGCTCTGCAAATAAGGAAATTCTAATCCTTTCTCCTGTAAACCTTGTGCCTGCTGGGTCCCTGATCCTTTGTCAGTTTCCTGTGAACTGGATAGGATGTGGGTTTAGGGGAGGGATAGCAGATCCCTCAAAGTCTAAATTGGCAATGCTTCAGTTAACACTGTGCTCATGAGAACCCTGGTCAGGTTGAACCCTGTGTCAACTTTGAGCCTTTGATCTGGGACACTCCCACTAATCTCTGACTTCCCAGCAGCACTGAGAGAGTTAAAATGGATCATCAGCCAAACTATTCTCAGGGCCTGCTTGCCCCTTGTACAACTCTGTTGGGTAGTTTTTAATTTGTGGTCACACGTCTAAGCCAAGACAAGAACAAAGCACTCAAACACTAAAAGTACTAGCAGAGACATTTTAGAAAACAATGCTTATTTATTGGTCTAGCTGGTTTATTAGATAACAGCCAGAGTGACAAAGTAAAATTCCCTAGGTGTAAAATGTTTGTCAGTTCCAATGTTGCAGAGTAAATTGCTGGAGCATTTCAACAACAACCTCAGGCAAAAGGTCTTACACACACACACACACACACACACACACACACACATACGGAGATATGCACTCACACAGTTGAATCACTCGAGGTATCTTTTCTTTCCTTGTTCTGTTCTTTGAAATCCAGCAACAGCATGTCAAGGGCATTTTCTGACAAACCTTTCATGCTACTGAGATGATAAAAGCGAAGTGAACATGAATCAGTGTGTTCAAAGTAGGAGCAGTGTGACTTCTAATAACTCACCTGTTGTTGTGGAGTTGCTGGATGAGTTCCACTTGGAGTTGCTGGGCTGCCTGCTGAGGTTCAGATCCAGACGAGTGACAGTTCGCTTGTTGCCGTTCTTGTCGATGACCAAGATTTTGGGCTCATCTGTGTTACTGGAGCTGTCCTGCTCATGGTCCACATCTTTATCTGAGAGGAGAACAATGCGGTGGTTGAGCAGTGGACTCGCCTGCTTGGAGGACAGAGGGGACAGGACTGGGGACATGCTCTGGAGACTGTTAGAGGCAGGGAAAGATGTGTTGAAGACCCCTGCCAGGGAAGGTGAAGTGGGGCTCTTTGTGTGGGATTTGGTTTGGGGGTAAGGTTCGGTGACATGGGACAGGGGCAAGTGTAGCCCCTCAGAAAGCTTCTTACTCGTCTTTTCTACACTGACTTCCAGCAAGTGATCTCTGTTTGGCCCTCTCCACTTCCCATACTCCTGCTGGCAGCTGCTAGTTCCTGGATGTAGCATGGCTGGCCCTGCCTTGTCTGGGCTTGTATGGCTGACACGTTGCACTTTCCCTTCCACATCCTGCACTTTAGCCACCACCCTGACCCCTGTATTACTCTGTTTGATTTCATCATAGAGCTGCTGAGCAGACTTGACTGTTGATGAATGCTCAGATAATGTCTCAGCCATGGAATCAAATCTTTTAAGTGGTCGAAGGTTGCTGCCACTATCTCGTCGGGTGAGACCCTCCATCAGGTTACAAAATGACGACTCATAACCCAGCTCACTGTCAAACTCTGAGAAGTCACTGCAGAAATCCATGTCAGGGTCAAATGTCCGGGTATCCTCCATAAATTCCCAACCCTCACGAGCAATCTGGAAAGGTTCCTCCATAGGCAGGATGGGATTACTGACTGCACTGACGTAAGAGCCGGTGACTGGGCTGTCAGAGACATGGGCAGAAGGTGGGATACCTGGAAGCTGTTCCACTACTGAGGCTGAAGATATGGACACACTGTTGTGATCAGGAAGCTCAGTAGATGAAGTCCAACTAGTAACTTTCTTCTTCATATTACGTTGCAGGAAATCCTCAGCACTGTCAAGCTTCTTACCTCCCAACTTCTTCAGCTTTTTGCTCTTGGATGTAGCTCTCTTATGTTCTGGAGGCACAGTGACAGAACAGTTGCTGCTGCTGCTGAGAACCTGACCTCCAAGGTGAACTTCCTGATCCTCCATGTAATCCTCGAGTTTCCCATCCTGGTTACCCATCCTGACTTTGTTGGCGCAAACCCTACACAGCGATAAGAGATCCGCCAGCAACTGGTGGTGCTCCGCTGCCAGCCAGCAGAGCTCTGCAACAGCCTCCTTTGTTGCCTGCTGGGAGTTGAGGAGTCCGCCTGAGGAATTGGAAGACTGGCCTCTTTGTTCGGACACTGCGAGATCCTCCTTTCCCCAGTCATGGTCATTACCGGCCCTTTCTGAATGAGGGGCGCGGCTCTTGTACTTGAAGCTCGGGGCCCGCCTCTTGGGGAAATACAGGCTGATGTTGCTTAGCTCACGGATGGGTGCATATAGGACCAACACAGTGTGTGTGCCCTCCATGATGGGTGCCATGTTAATCACTCTGAGTAAGTGGTCAGGCCAAGTGATTGAGGTTGAACTGCAGCATAGGATCTCTGGCTATTCATCACCAGGCCTATCAGAGAGAAAGCAACACACAGCTGTAAATTTGAAGACATGTCCAATAACATGTTAGTCCTCGCAGTAACTTTAATGCACTCCTGGTGCTGTTTATATTCTAGTGTGAGTTCAAGCTTACATTTTCAACATAGAATAGACATTTTCTCACAGCTAAAGCACTAAGAACTATATGGATGTTAATGCAGAACTAGTTTTGATGCATAACAATACAAACTGCTCCTTTGGGCTCCATATTTGACTGCCAAACCCATTTGTTAATTAAAAACTAAATAAAACCATCCAACACTACATAAATTAAACTAGACAGTGACACTAGTATGCACTTACCATCCTAACACTGTCTTATCTTCGTCCTCCTCTCCGGCCTTGTTGTATAAGTGGATGAAACCTTTCTAAGCCGCATTTCATCAACATATCACAAGCTGCCGCATAAAAGCTCAGAGTGTCACACAAGGTGACGACATACGCAGAAGAAGCCAATGCTACGGCTGTCATTCGTGGTGTTTACAATCCAAACAGGCACATATTTTGCATGTGCTTCAATGGATGCCCACAACATTTCGCCAACCTCTCTGAACTGTTTACATCATAACACAATCCCGTGGGTTACTGTCACCTTGCAACCAGAACGCGAGTTAACAGTGAGTGTTAGGATGGCACCATAAATTACACTCCCTGCGGGTTACTGCTGTTCACTATAACTCAAATCTATAAATATGCAGCTGAATTTATTATAAATTAAATTATAATGCATAAAGTCCGCTTTAGCCTCATATCAGCTTCAGTTTGCTGACATTTATTTAATTAGAAACAGAAAAAAGTACGTCCCTGTCAATTGCACCTGCAGCAGGTAAAAGCACAGCAGCGGTTTAAAAGATATAAATACTTACCCGATTCAGTGGCATGGCAAATATTTCTTCACATCTCTGTACTGCAGCCAGCCAACGCTCACCGCTGCTTCACTGGGACTCATTCGCCGTGATTGACAGGATTTTAGTCCAATAGACAAACTCAGCGCCGGCTCACTTCCTTTTGATTGGTTATATAGCATCAAATCCACATCCCACATTTTGAGCCAGTGCAGCTGCAGCGTGCAGGTAGGCCATGTGATGTATTCAGTCTGTGCAGCGAGCAGAGAGGAAGCAAAGTACGGCTGAAATTCATGTATCTGTCGGAGCAATGGTTCCAGTAATGCCAGGTTAACATTAGTATTTTGTTGTACACGCAGAAATTTAAGTGTATCTTACAGTATCTGCTCTTTGAAGGCCGAGGTGGCGCCATTTCTTACGAAACAGCGACACCTAGTGGATGATATATGCATCACTATTACACGACCAACTTGTTTCAATTGAAAACACAATTTTGTATTCATCTCAGCCAAGGAGGTCATGTTTTCAGTCCAGTTATATTTGTGTTTCAGGGAGCATGAATCATGAATAATAATTTTATTGAATGTGTCCTTATTTACATTCCATGGCAGTCACAATACAGACAAAAACTGCATATCCATATATATAAACTGTAAGACATTTAAACAAAATTTGATGGAGAGTTATGCAGGGAAATAGGGATTATATCAGGGAATAATAGAGCTTGGCATAAAGTTTAAGAAATTATGACACACATGGTAAAGTGTGTGGACTTATGGGGAGATAAGAAGTGATAATGAGTCACTTATTTCGCCTCAGATTGCCCACATCCAGAAGACTTACAGTGCTTTAACTCCTTTTTACTAATGAAATCTATATACCAGTGACACGCAACTAAATAGGAAGAGAATATTCCAAATATGAATGTTATCATTACATTCATTTTAATCAGTTTATTTTTATTTTTTACATTTTAATGCATTTTATTTATTTTTAGTAATTGTATTGGATTTTATTATTTTATTTATTATTATTTATTATTTATTATATAGTTAAGTTTGTGTTTTTAGTTATAAAGGGGGTGCTGTTTTATTGTTTGGAAACACTTTGTGTTACATTTTGCTTGTATGAAAAAAGCTATGCAAATGAAGTCTCATTGATTGATTGACTGAGTAGAGAGCAGAAGGGGAAAATCAAGTGCTAAAGGAAGAGGCTAAATGAAAGAAGGAAACATGCACCGTGAGAAGGACAGGTGTTAGGTCACAGCATCGACACTAGAGGGCGGCATCGCATCATGATAAAAGTGCATACGGGTTTGTTAATTTAGCTGTACAGATGAGTAGGCTTCATTATAATTGGGCTGAGGGTCAACTGTGATTCAACTGTGGGGGGAGCAGACTGATCACTGCTGTTTACAGTGTTCGGTCCGCAGGAACGAGCTAAATGAATTTACATTACATTCATTCATTTTTCATTAATCATTTGCTCATGTAAATAATTTAAACAGTTTAACACGTGTGCATATGCAATTAAATGCCATCTTTGCAGGCTGGGATGTGTTCTGTAGCTTCTTAAGGCTTAAGTGCATCATAGCAAACACTAAGTGCAGCTCGGCCTGTAAAATAAGCTTTTATATAGTTTATAGTATATATAGTTTTATAAATCGTTTTCAGTGTGCACCTGTTGTATACATTTTATAGTTGCATATATATACAGTGTACAGCTGTTATAGAGTTTCTAGTTTTTAGTGTGCAGCTGTTATATAGAGTTTATATAGACTTCATAGTTTTCCGTAGATGCAGGTCTGCTGTGCTGTGTGGTGCTGACCATGGTGCTGATCTGGACCAACGCTGGAAAGAGCAGCTACCATGAATTTCCTGCATACTGCACAATCACACTCTTCATCACACATTGGCATGTTTTCTGTGTGTCCTCAGCTAGGAGGTGAGGTGGGAGAACAAAAAAACTGCCGCGATGGTGATTAATTAGCCGCATTTAACGCTCTTATATTTGAATATTCGCGCTTTCGCTGTTGTATTCATAAGGTCTGCCGGTGACGTCGAAGATAAAGACCCCGCTGCTGTATCTCGGCTTCACGACTTGGCTTCTCCCTGTTTCCCCGCCACACCGTCCCCAGTTGCTCCAGCCCACCGATGCTGACACACACTCCTCCTCCGGGCGGTGAGCGGGGCTTGAGCACAGGGGCTTGAGTGACACATGCTGCGGTAGTCTCCTCCGCTGTATGGCCGTGGATTAGCTATATGCTAATATCGATAGGGGAGAGGAGCCAGCGGAGGCTTCCCGAGTCTGAACAGGCTCCTTTGCAGCCATGGCTGAAGGTGGAGAAGGAGAGGATGAAATTCAGTTCCTCAGGACTGTAAGTACATTTCCTGCCGCTTGGACTTGAAGCGCTGCTCTCGTTGACTGTTGAAATAATGTGTAGCTCTCTTTTTAATGGTACCTTGCGTGTGGGATCATGACAGTCGATGTATATCACAGCTTGCCTCACAGATGTTATTTCATCCCGTAGCCTTTGATAACCCTCTGCCTTCTTGCACATCTTAGAGGCGGCGATAGTGCTCCATTGTTTTGCGCATCGCTCACTGACAGCTATTGTCTTTTCTGCAGTCTGTGTCTCAAGAAGTTGACAGCACAATTTCCAATGGCATGTCAAACTTACATATGCACCTTTGCTGCACAAGTAACTCAAAAATGCATGCAATAAGACCGAGCGACGGTACAAACACTGTGATTTTACTTAATAGAATTTAAAAAAGGCTCCTCGAGGATACATGGAGTTGTGAGCCAGTGTGCATGCTGTATAATATATTCAAACGTGCTAGCCTGGTGATGTAGGCTGCCAGTCCAGACAGTCACCCCAGGGTTCCTGTGCAGCAGCAATGGTCTATGCAAATGAACTGAGTACAACCGTTTTTCATAAATACAGTATTGCTGCACCCGAGCCTGAGCAGTAATTCTGTCTTACTTGTTGGACATGAGGCAAATGTAGACCAACAGTAGTGTATGCTCTTAAAATGATGCTATAATTTAGGCTGTGGACTGTTTGCTCCTCTTGCTGCTCTACATTGAAAATATATATCACTTAGGGAAGGCTGAAAATGTGTGGCAGTGGTTTGTACAGAGAGGAACACTTTCCACAGTTGACATAGATAGATGATGACATGATCTGCTCATGTATGGTGAAATGCATTGAGAGGCAGATCATGTCTGAAAATACACGCACGTCTAAGATAGATGAAGGAACAAGAGCGCTGGAGGTCTTCCAGATAGACCCCGAGACAGTAGGAGGTGTTTGGTTGCACATATCTCTGGCACTGCTGCTTGTGGTTTCCCTTTATTAAACTGCTCACACTTTGAGGTAACCGGAGCAGGGATGGTCTTGTTTTTATGTAAATTATCATAACCGGGTCAGTTGAAATTTTTCATTTATGTCTATTTTTTGAGGCTCGATTGACACGTTTCTAAAGACGTTGTCTTTTAGTAATCAGCCATCATATTTCACCCAACAAATAACAGTGTCAACATGTCACCTGAGATCTAACAGTGCAGCTTCATAACAGTCCCTTTAGGGGCATAAACAACATACAGTAAATGGTTTATTGACAGAATCCAGTGTTTTTCTTGCACTGAAAGGCTCACCTGTCCCCTGTGATCTTTAAAGTATCCCCTCCTCTCACTTAGAAAAAGCTGATACCCCATCCCAACCTTTTAACCACAGCACATAGAGGTCACCACATCAGCATGCCTGCCACTCCAAAAAAGAGCTGACATTTCAGCACTGTTTCTCCTCTTTTCTGGGCTTGAACTTAAATGCCATCAGGATTTTTTAGAAATAGGCTTCATAAGGATGGATCTGGATTTAATCTTTTTTGCTTGCTTGACACTTCTAGTCCCATTTGTTGGATTCACAGGGAACATCCCTCCCCCCCCAGGTGTAACCCGATGAGAAGAAGTGAGAAGACATTGACTAATAGAAAACTGCTGTTGCTTTAAAAAAAAAAAGGCTTAGCAGCTTGTTGCATCCCTCCACACAGGGAAGCAGCTGACAGGCTGGATGGTGTTGGGATGGGGGCGCAGTGAGCGGGCTTGGTGTTCATGAGTGTAAAAGAGTGTGTGCGTGTGTGTGTGTGTGTGTTGAATGCAAATGCGGGAGCTGTAGCTGTGTGGTGCAGTCAGGCTGCACCAGACGTGCCACAGCAGAGCACAGTGCAGAAATTATTCATCAGTCCAAGCAAGGCACAGCAGAACTACTCAGTGTAGGGGAACACAACAGATACACACACACGTATGTACATGCACATATGCATATATTTATCTAGAACATGAGTAAAGTCAGTCCTGCAGAAACAATTGCTCACATATGCGTTTTCAAACACAGCGCTGACTCTAGACCGGCTTTTACATCAGTAGCACTACTGAAGGCAACGAACAATGCATGATGACGTGTAAAGTATATGTTTCTTGCAGGCATCCAAATGTTGCTTGTTATTGGAGTTTGAGGATCTTGATAAAGCAGTTCACAAACTGCCTTTTCTCTAACAATGCAAAGTAATTTCCCTGGAGTGGTAGCAGAAATTACCCCTGCCGGACTGCTGCCTATAAAGCCAACTCAGTGGGAGGAAAGGAAAGGAAGAGAGGGTAAGAGCGAGGATATCTCAGCAACGGTTAATTTGATTTTACAGGAAGAAGAATGGTGTTGATTGTGAGTCAGGAGATTCAGAGAAAAGGCCCCCCCTCCCCAAACTGCTCTTTCATGTCAAAGGGAGCAACGGGCTGCACGGAGAGGTTAATAAGGCCGAATCTTCGACAGGAACTTTATTTGTCCTGTTGCAATTGGATACGTCCTCAGATGCACCCGTTCTAACAGCACAGGCTTCATTATAAGCAGTATAGTGAATAAAATATTAGCTTATGGTTACATAGCTGAGGCAGCTCATTATCTAAGAGCGGTTTTCTAAATGAATTGCTTGCCTACTGTGCATTGTGTCATTAGAGGAGACAGAGAGTGGAGGAAGCAGAGGGAGTCGCAACAAACTTTTGTTCTTGTTTCACTCTGCTTTCTTTTTTATTTTATTTTTTTTTTTTGTCTTAATTTGTACAACCAACCTGACTGAAGACTACTTATTAGTAAAAACATGTTACAGCATGCGGTGTGGCCATGCATGCACACAGCTTCTCTGTTGTGAGGATCCCTGCTAGGCGTATATCAAATTCTGGCGATCTATTAGCAGTTCGAGTGGGAGTAGTAGACTTTGAAAAGGCCAGACTGGGGCTTTGACTAATGCACTGTGGCAGCGCTTGGCTTGTTTATGTGAAGGCACAGGTCTCACTTTGCATCCAGGCGATGGCTGTTAATGCGGCAACACAGATATAATGCAACAAGCCAAACCAGGAGACAGAGAAATCAACCACATCAAAGCAGTAAAGTGTTTTTTGGCTATAAGCGGTGTGCCCGTGACATCAGTGCCACATCTAGTCTCTGTGAACTCTCTGCTGGGTTGTTCCTTTGCTGGTGTTGCTCCTTTTCGCTCTGCGTTGCTTTTCTCTTCTTTCCCTTTCATCATTTTCCGTCTCACTTTTTTCTGCTTTTCACTTTTACCCCCCCCCCCCTTTTTTTTTTTTTAATCTCACGTCTCCCTTTTTGCTCTTCTCTACTCCACCGTGACGTCCTCTGGCTTTGCGTGTTACTAACAGGTGTGTCTGTATGCTCTGCTGTATGTTTTCAGCCTCTGAACTGCTACCCGCTGGCCTAGAGGCAACTGAAGGTGCCCTTGATCTGAGTATTCTCACTATGAAACATTTAGGAGCATCTTTAGTTCACTTTAGCAGAGACTGTGAAGAACAAAATGTCCAGGTTATTGCTGCTGTTTTATCACACGCCTTTCTACATCTAAGTTGATAGGCTACCTGTTTGTGCATGATCTTAGCGCCACAAGTATGCCTGACATACTTCATATTTGGCTCACACGCTCTGTGTATAATTATTAGAGATTACCATGAAATTATTGCCACTGATGGGAATTTAGTTCAGCACATCATCGCATTCTACTTGACACTAAGGAGGGGAGCTTTAATGCTATTATGATGAGGTCTGCTGTCATTTCATGGTTGAATTAAGAGAAGTAATAGCTCAGTTTCATTAGCGACCGAAAGGCATTTTGAGCATAATGGTGGAAGATTTGAACGCAGAGATTCACTCCGAGATAGCTTTGTGATTTCCTGAAAGCTAGAAAAATCCTTTGTTTCATGCAAATTGTCACTGGGAATATTGACTCATCTTTTGTTTTTGGCATATGTTTTTACCAGCTGTTAGTGGGTGGTTCTTGACATGAAGAAAACTTGCAAATGCTCGACTTTCCTTATCGCTATATAATTTATTTATTTCTAAAATACTGCCTTGGGAAATGTGTGAAATAAAATTGATTGACTACACAAAGTGCAAAGCTGTGCCACGTAAAAGGCATGGGATTGCTGTTTTTCTGCACTGCATACATACAGTACATACATATTTATCCCCATCCCTGCTGTAGTATTGATTTCCCTCGTATGTCCCATTAGCATTGCCTCATTCACAGTTCTCAACTTTCAAAAACTCAACTTGCAGAAAAGTAAGTTGGTGTAAGGGTTAATGTGGAAGCGTTGTGCAGCAGAAGGCTGTTTCTCTGTGTTGCTTGATGAAGATGGACAGTTAAGATAGGCCTGTGATGTAGAGGGAATTAAGCGAGCAGTCCTGCCCAGAGACAACCCAGTGTAAAGCCGCTGTAATGAGCTATTGATCGTGCCACCAAATGAAGAAATTTCCACAGTAATGTCAGTGGCATGCAGTAAGCGGGCCTGATTGAGCTGGTGTTTCCGAGCATGAATATTTAATAAGGCAGTGTAGGATGCTTCCTTCTAAAGAAGACCCTGTTGTTATTTTCTCTTTGGTTGTTGACCTCTAACATGCCCAAAATTATAAGCCGCGATACGACAGTACTGACTAATGTGGACCTTTGTGATCATTACTGACATGCTGCTGTGGCCCACATGCTAGGATGTACTTAAGCTCTTGGATATCATAACAGAAATTTAGTGCTGCAACAAGCTATTATTTTAATTATTCATAAGTCTATTATTTTTCAATGAATTGACTGCTTTTAAATGACTAATGAACAAACCAGTATTTAAAGGCATTCAGTGAAACAATGATGTGAAACAAAAGCAGCAAATCCTCACACAGGAAAGGATGACATTTTGTGTATTTTAACTTGAAAACTGATGTCAACAATTAACTGATAATCTAAATTGTCATTGAATATATAAATTGAATAGATTTCTTTGACAAAAAGACAATTTCTGTAGGTAAGTGTGTAAATATCCAGTAAAAATACTGAATAAACACACAGCAATAAATGCACAAGATAAGTTAAATCAGAGATGTCACAAATAAAGCAATTTTTAATACTTAAGTAATAAAAGGTCTCCACTTTTTGTATATGGGAACACTGCCTCATAGACAAATGTCCTCATATACAATATCTATGAAAGTGTGAAAACACGAAAGAGTTGAATGAACTTCTATAAAATTAAAGTTTGGTCATGTAGCCAGCATCTGAATTAATATTAAATTATTGGAGGATATTAAAGGACCTGCATCCTTCCTTTCTCACATACACATAAACAGCTCTACTGTGCAAATCATCAGTGATAGTTCGTCTAAGGACACCAGTGTGTGTATATCTAGTTTGAACCTGAATGAAAACAATAACCAGATTTACTGAAGTGAATTATATATAACGGTTCATGTCTGTCTGCATGTAATCAGAAGTAAAAACTTAAAACACGACACATTTGATTTGTAAATTCAAAAAATTCAAACAAGATTCAACGAGCTTCCACACCTCATCAAATCATGAAAGTATAAAGTAAGGATAAATATGTGTTCTGAGTTTGTCAGACCAAAGAAGAAAGTGTTATTAACCACCCAGCCAAATTTGAATGATTAAAAATATCCACAGGTTTATGAAATTAGGTGTCAAAATCGGGTAAAAATGAGCAGTATTCCAGGACTGTGGGGGCGTGCACGCTGAATGCGCTGAAGCCACGCCCACTCATGGTAGCAGTCAAGCAGCAATTTTAGAGTCAGACTGAAACGTGTCAGATGAGTTCAGAAAATGACATGACTAACTTTGAAACACTCTGAGCGAGATGAATTCATCTCTATCTCTCTGCTAGGGGTGCAGGGGTATGCTCAGGGTGGCCTCAGTGTGTCATCGAGCCACCCCTTAGGACCGCCCAAAAAATCCTGGACTGAAAACTGGTGAAAAACTGTTTTAACCTCAAACTCCACATTTCAGTAATATATTGTTCAAAGTCTTTTCACATGTTTTCAGCAACTATTTTCCAACATATTTAATGTGTTTTGAAAGAAATCTCAGAATTGCCTCTACACGGACTAATAACATGCCAGCATTTGCAAAGAGGAAGGGTTCTTATAATGATACCTGTTCAAATGCATTGTGTGTTTCTTATAACATTCAAATAAATAACTACCTATTTGATTCCCTCATTGTTGTCTTTGTGTATAACAAGTTGATTGTTATTCACACCGGGGACAAAGTAGCTATTGTACCTAGACCAGTTCTTCCCTGGCACAGTTCACTTTATTCAGAGACAAACTGATTTTTCTTCCTTATCTTTACAAATAGCACTGATGTTGATGAGTCATAGCCCTTTTGGTTTCCCATAACTTCTTTTGTGCTTCATCCACCTCCTGATGTCCACGGCCAGCTGCTTTGGACCAACAACAATGCAGTGCAATTAATCCTGCAAGCTTCACTGACAGCATACAGAAAACATGGAAACATAAGATGGTTGCACACCATTTCTGTTGCTTTCAACCAGCGCTGCTTATCTCATTGTTATTAGAAAGTTGTTTTTGGTATGGGTAGTAGTAGTAGTAGTCTGTGTAATATCTCACTGCCCACGTTCATGTCTGAAACCTATGTTGAGCACAATATCTACACATTTACTTAGAAGATCCTGTATTAGCCAGTTAGCTTTATGTATCCTGCAGTATACTAACACTATTTCTCTGTGGTTCAAAGCGTTGGTGCTGTTCTTGGTCTCATTTCACCTCTTGGCATCTTGTTTAATTTCAACCCAAAAAACACCATAAGGCTAAGTGAACACTTGCCACATTGGCTCCACCACCACCAGCCACTGTTAGCTTGTTGTTAGCTTCTGCCTCCTCCATAGCTAGCAGGGCCATCTCTGTCTCTGCTTCTCTTTGCCATCGCTTCTTGGCAGTTAATGTTGGCTCACACATACAAGGCTGTATTTCTGAATCTGTGGCTACCCATTAGTCATTGGTTGTAGTAAATCTGTGCCCTCCACAAATTTATACTGGTGTGTTGCTTTCTCACCTTTAAAGCAATCTTTTTCTTTTCCGAATTGCTGTGTCTCAAAGGAGCTGAGTGCAGGTACATTCATAAAACCTAGCATTGCATTGGCTGTTGTTTTAGTTGGTTGGTTTACCTGAGTGATGTCACATCTTTTGATCAAAATATAGTATACCTTTTTACCCTTTCAATAGACCACATGTTTGAGGCTTGATTCTGTGAGTGAGTCTACAGGTGTTTACAGTCTACAGTCTACAGTTGTATTCTTATAATTTGATGATGAGTTGCTACACAGTGAGATATGCTGCACTGCATCAATTATATCCTCCTCCGCGGTGTCACTGTTTGCTGCCATTTTACCCAAAACAAACCAAAGAATTATAATTAGCTGCAAGGATGGCACCAAATGCAGCCAACAAGAAAAAGTTTGGCTCTTTTAAAACTTTCTGCCAGATAAATCAGATTCAAATCTGAATCCTTGACCAAAGAGTATACAGCTTTCAGACTCTAGGTAGTAGAGTGGATGCCTGGTGATGGAGCTCAAATGAACACAGTTACATAAGGTGGGCTTAACAAAGAGGAAGCACCCCATGTATTAGGTCACTTCCTGAGAATAATACCCTTTTTAAGTGACAGTGAATGCTGTGTAAGTGAGACATTTTAGGATTTCTACCTGTGCAACAGACAGCCCTGTTACCACAGAAACAAGACCAGTGTCTCTAACATTTTACCATGGATAAAAATCATTAAAACTCTCACTACTTTGGCTGTGCTTGTGAATCATTCTCCTCCTACATAAAGCAGCTTTGGTATCTGCCATAATTATGTCCAATGTTCTGTCTCCCCACTGTGCCCCTAATAGGCTATTTAGAGGAGTGTTTACTGCTGCAATCTGCTGCTTTTGAGCTGCACTTTATAGGAGAAAGTTGAGTGTCTTTCTCTGAGTTTTTAAGCAAACCTTCACAGTCTTCTGAAAATGTAATGCTGAAGTGTTATGCTGCCGGCAAGGAAGTCCCAGTGGCACCAGTGCATGTTACTGAAGAATCTTATTGACTTGACAGAGGGTGTGTAATTGAGTAATTTGCAGGATCTTCACACATAGATGCATCCGGCGCTACAACAATTGCTATGTCGAGAAAATCCAGTGATGTTCCCCCTCTAGGCAAGTGCCAAAGTCTCGGCCTTTTCATCTGATATTGACAATGGTGGCGTTTCCCACCTCATAAAAGATTCATACCTCTTTAACAACCTCTGCGTCGCACCACACCACCAGCGCAGACGAGGAGATATCACCCTCTTTATTGCACCTTGTTGCTGCAGAGTCAACAATGTGTGTTATGAAGGAATGCACTATACTGCCTTGCCAACGAGCAGGGTTGGAGATCCATGGGGGGGTTGCACGTTCACCAAGGACTGTTGATACTCATAACAACACACACATGCATGCCAATGCATATTCAACTAACCTTACTTAGTTACGGTACAGGTTTGCACCTTTCGAGAGCATTCTCTGCTAAAATGGCACCATAATGTAGCTCTTTTTTGTAGTCTACTTTTTTCCGGGACTCTGCAGTGCTTCTGTGAAGAGCTTTTATAGCTCGGTCTGTGTCTAGCCCTGCAGGTGAGAGAGCATATAGAGATACTGGAGCATTTTTTTTATCCCTCCACTGGGCTGAGTGTCTCTGCAGCATTGCTCAGTTTTTCTCAGCCCCCGGTAGCACTCCCTCCCAACTTAGTGTTTCTGGAGCAGTGTAGCTGACGAGCTGACACTTCAAAAGTTCCTCACCGAGCTCTTAATGGCTTCTTCCTGAAACGTATGACAAATCAGAGTGCTGCAGGTTGATATTTGATGCAGTAAAAATTGCCCTACAAGAGGCTGTGTTCAGACTCTGAGCCCGGAAGAGGTGAGATGTCTGTTTTTCACCTTTATTTTTTTTTCCCATCTTCTTTTTCTTGGCATTTTGCTCGGGGTGATATGTCCCTAAAGTTGTCACCAAGTCAAACTATTTCAGCAATTGCTCAGTGCTTACATCTGCCTTCTCTTCTCCCGTGTGATCCTCTCCTCTGAGTCTCAGCTGTGCTTTAGCTTCGACACCGGAACCCTTCACTGGGGCATCACATCAACAGTACTTGAACAAATAGAGTTTGACACAGCGGTGTCTCAGCTGCAGTTCAATCTGGGCTCTCTTCTGAGCTGGAGGCCCAGTGAAGCTACACTCGCGAGCATGTGGATGAGCGCTCTGAAGAATTTTAGTCAGGTCAGGTCTTAAAGGACAATGGATATTTTTATCCCTGAGAAGCTGACACTGCGATCACTGTTATTGCATATATAAGGAATAAGTGTAATGCTGCAGGTTTCTGCAGAACAGAGTGAAAGAACATTTATGTCTCCAATTTGTGAACAGATAATTGAGTTAGAATATAAAACTATCTTTCTTGGCAAACGCCAAGTGTTATGGGCAATATTCCTTTTAGAGGTTTTTAAGTGTGGAACATATGATAAGTGGATTACATCTCCATTACCCACCATGGCCTAAATATGAACATCCTTGGACTTGATGAGTGTGTTTAAAGGAATAATTTTACTATTTGCTTGTGTGCCAGGAGTTAGATAAAAGGATCAGATCTAGTCTCGTGCAAAGCTACATGTACACATGTACACATGTACACATGCTACATGTACATGTTACTGAAGAATCTTATTGAGTACATGTACACATGTAGCTTAGCATTAAGACTTAGCTAAGCAGCTAGCTTGGTTCTGTTCAGAGGTAAAATAAATCCTCCTGCCAACATGTTTACTAAATAACATGTTATATCTCATTTGCAGAGACTTCAGTAACTTACAGGTGCAACCAAGTAATAATTCAAGCACATAACACCCTTTAAATTCACAAACTGTTATTCTTGCTTTGGGTTTTGTGTGGCTTCGAGAAATATGCTTAGTTGTTGTCTTATCGAGAGTTAATCTAGCAGCCATTTAGCATAGCTTAGCATAAACACTTGAAATGGCGGCATCTAGCCTGGCTCTTTCCAACAATATAAAATCTATTAACCAGCATCTCTGAATCTAACTAATCTAGCTGAATGTAGCTGACAAGTTTGTTTGTTTAATGTGTACAAAAAGATGCCTTGTCTCCAGGAAATCACCGGCCAAGAAATAACATTGCTAATAGCCCCAACTGCTAGTTGTCATTTTTACATTACAGTACTGACATTACTGACATTACAGACATTGGACTTCTGTAGTTTGATATACAGTAAATGACACGACACCCTTCCCCTGTGGACTCGGCATGGGCTGTGACATTGTTGAAATACCTGCGGTCACTGCTCCCTTTGATATTCTAGTTCACATATACAGTACCCCTACTTTCTTGACCCACAAGTAAAGTGTAATTTCAATCTCCACATGACTACAGTCTTTTTCTAGGGCCACACAGTTGGAGAGTCAAAATTCATGCTTCGCTTCCTGGATGTAGGATAGTTACAAATGCACCTGTTAGTGCTGCTCTCCCTTTGGACCTCCAACAAGGCTCTTCTTCTAAAAATACAACACATTGCTTGTCAAAAAGTAGAAACAGCCTATTTTCCCTTTTCTGTGTTCTGCCACAAAAAGTCTCAATTCCCTCGGTAGATGTGGCTACTTTGAGAAGAGAAAGCAGAGGGAGAGAGAGATAGTTGTTCCTTTTGTTCCTCCGGTGCAAGCCCCAGCCATAGTGCTGTCACATATTGCCCTGGAGCATCCCCAGTGCCATCATGTAGTCAGGGGAAAAATGCAATACAACCCCAATCTTCTTCCATGGTCTTCTTTCAAAGCACTTAAAGCAATATCGCTTAGAAATTGGAATTTCTATGATTTAGAGACCCCAATTTCCACTGTTGTTATTATCTACAGCTGTACATGTGTATTTGCTATGATTGCATTACTTATGATCAAAAACTAGCAAGTCCACGATTATGCTAACAGCCAAACATCAGACAAGTGCAACAACCCTGGTCACATTGCCCATTACTCACCCAGCTCCAGTTCTGGCACGACATCGACTCTGCTCCTTGTGAGTGTTCTGCAAAAAATTGAGCTAACATAGGCTAACAGCAGCTATAGTTCGCAGCAGTTTAAATTACGGTCCATCAGGATACTCTGAGGAAAAGCAGAGCACATATAACTATACATACATAAATATAATCCAGTTTCACTAAAACCAGTGAAATATTTGGTGGCATGTGACATACTTGTTGCGGGGGGATCGTAGCCACAGCACAAAGTGCAAAAACAGACATACGGGGCGCAGAGTGGGAATGACTGAGGCACCATTCGCCTGATTACATGTCAGTGTCGCGTCAAAATGATTTAAAATCCATTATTTTATGGAAGAAAAGTTACACAATGGGGCTTTAAAACATTCCAGGTTTTTTGGGTTAATAGGATGGACAGTGGAAGCCTAAAGCAAGGAAGTGATGAAAATGCTTACTTAGTCTTTCACATTAAAGTCACGGCCGGGGAGGAGAAGCAGTGCTGCAAGGTGCAATGAAACACTTTACAGCTTCCCTCCTCTGCTCCCTCGGTACTGAAGCATGCAGACAGGCTTAATATCTCCAGACCTGGGGGTGGGGGTGAGTTTTGATCCGCCTGCAGGGCTCACTTACACTTGTTTTATAAACTTTCTCCTCATATGACCCATAACGGTCCTTTTTTTTATGGACTTTTTGGTGATACCTGCACTCTAATGTACTCACATTCTGCAAAGCTAACAGCAGCTACAAACGATCTGTCATTTAAAATGTAGCCATTTTTCACCCTGAGCTATTTGGTACCCAGTGATCACCATACCTGTCCAGTCTTTGAGATGGATTGCCTTGGTCCATATGGTGGCTGCTGTTCACAGCTGTATAGTGTGAATATATGGTGATTGGGTAATTTGATTGCCTACAGTGTTTAGACAGTCCTGGTCTGAAGTGTAATATGCAGCAGATGACTGTTCCACACACACAGAAACAACCTGAGAGGATCAAATATGGATGGGACTATTGAACCACCACAGATTAGATTATCTTCTAGTTCCTTCGTGGTATGTTCTGTTTTATTTATTCTTTGAACTGGGCATTGCTTGAGTTTTCAGCCAATTATCTACCTCAAAGCCAAGCTAAAATAGACAGATACAATAGTAGTTTTATCTTTAACTATCATTTCTTCCATTTTTATCCATTTTAGAGTTCAAAAATCTGTTTCTGTAGCTGCTGGTGTAAAGCAGTTGGACTGGAATTGTTGCTGGTCTGCAAATGTAACATCCATTAAAACACTGCAAATGGTACACAGTATATATAGTATATAAACTTGACGTACTTGACCTGATATTGCAGATTTAAAGATCACATGTAGAACACGTGTGTACAAATGGGAAATGTATAAAATGATTCTCCAAACATCATATTGTGTCCACGCCAGTGCAGTCTGCTGTGCAGCTGCATACAATTTGTGCCAGCGACTGGCCACTGACACTGTTCAATAACAAGCTGTAAAGCTGTCATCCTCAGCACCCTTAGCAAAGGCTTTAAAGGAGGCTGAGATTTTAGCAGATGTTGAGATTAATTTATGGTGTCACCCTGGCCTGGGCATTTTAATGATGTGTATGAGTTCCTTGTACTCTCTCTAGCTCTGTTTGCCTTTCGTTCTGTCTCTTTCTCTCTCTCTGTCATTCTGTCTGTGCTCTGGGGGCAGCATGTTCAGCAGTGTGCCTCAAGATGAGCATTAGCACTCCCATTTATACAGCAACACTGAGTCATGAGAACAAAGCTTCACTCCTCTAGTCCAACATTTTTTTTTCTTTCTCTTTCCATCTCTGCTGGTGTCACACCACAGTATGAGAGAACATGAAGTCTATGAATCACTCTGACAGTAAACCAGCAGATAGCATGTGTAATCGCCACTAGAATATTCTGGAACAAACATGTCTTGTCATACAGTTTCTTTTGATACTAGAGGACCATTATAAGAATAATTAATAATTATTGTATTGCAAGTAGCTTCAGTAAAGTCATTGGTGTCAATATAGTGACCTTTATTTGATCCTCATCAACAAATACAGTATAAATAGTAACTCTAGTAACTAGTAGACGTTTTCTAAGATTTTACTATTTAAAATTTAGGAAATGTCTCAGTAAAGACGTAAGTATTTTTAAATTAGTTGCTATGAAACCTCTGTAGCGCCATTCCAATCAAAATCTGTCAGCTGTATTAAACAGGAAGTCACTGTAGCATCATAAACTCTAGCATAAAAGCCAAAAATACATTTGCCATGCGATACAATAAAGTTAACTGCAGGAATCACATTGTTTTATGTATACATTTATGTACGTATCCATGAAGAAATATGTTTCAAAGTTAGCAGCACTCGTGCAGTTTAGTAAGAGTGGAAAATATCCAATCACACTAAGCTAACTGGCGTTATTTTGTCATTTAGCAAAACATCATTGGCAACAGTTGTTGTGTAATTTGAGGTATCTTGTGTTAGTTTTGTAATATGTGATTCAAATCAGTATTGTGTGCGGTATATAGTGTTTCATATTTTCTTTCACTCCAACCAAGTCATTAGTAAGCTAACGTTGGTCTTGAAAGTTGGGTCAGTTAGCAGCAATGTGATGCATAAATCTCCATTTAGTAAACATCATAACGAAGCTACGTTTGAACTTAGAAAAAGATGGTGCAACGGGCTCCAGGGTCTTAATCTTTTTGGGTTCTGATAATCTACATTAGAGTACAGTCTAACAGTTTCAGTTTCAGAGTGCAATTTGAACAGCTATGCACGTTCATTTGCTATCATGACTTTACTTATGATCAAAAAAACTAGCAAGTCAACAATTTTGTGAACACATTAGCTAGAAGAAACTCTCCTCCAGCACTCGCCTGTCCCAGGCCTGAAAACTTTCTCCACCTGGCAGTCCAAAGCCAAATAGCAACACTCCCCCGGTGCTTTGAGCACCAAGTCCTGGGCAGTAACATTACAGCTAACTGAGTTAACTAACATTTGCCAACAGCAGCTACAGCTTGCAGCAATTTCCTTTACTGTCCATCAGTAAACTCAGTAAATAATATGTGTGACTCAGTGCCATAAGGTGTTACACACTTCTTTTGACCTGTGCAAGAACAGGCATACAGGGTGCAGAGTGTAAATGTCAGAGGCAACAATTTCTCTATTACACGTCGGTGTAGCATCAAAATGATACTGAAGCTGTTATTTTAAGGTCATAATATTGCTTTAAGTCACCTTGAGTTCTTCCTTAGTAACAAATACAGTTTGACCAGCTCCTAAATCGTTTAAGATTCTGATGACTCAGAGGTGAATGATGTCTCTCTTAAAAGAATGAAACATTGCATCATGTTTAATACGTTTAATCTACGACTAACATGACCAGAAGGCATTAACAGATGGTTAGGCCAATAACTCCCCTATGCTTTAATAGTGCGTCATTATAGACTGCAGTCCTCTGCTCTCCTGTTACTGCTGTGGAAAGCCTTCTAATAGGTCTGGGAAACACCTGGTCTTTTCCTGTACCTGTCCTATGTGAATGGGTGTGAGAGGAGAAAGGCAAGCCAGTAGAGAAAGCTTGTAGGGGGTTGCAACCACAGCCCAGCTGTATTTTGTTCTGCAGTACCTGACCAGCTGTATCAGCCTGTCCAGAACAAAGTCTCCACGTGTGAGCCAGCCTCTGTTCAGTGTTGACTGGCAGCAGCAGGTCCCTGGTGATGATGGAGACTTATTACCCAGTACACTGTTGAACCGTGTCACACAGGGACAAAGGCAAGTGGAGGCAAGTGCTGTGGTCTGCTGTGTGTGTGTGTGTGTGTGTGTGTGTGTGTGTGTGTGGGTTTGTGTGTGGCGCATCAGCTTTTCTTCTAAGATCTTTTCCATTGCCACTCTACACGCTTCTTTCCTTTCCTTTTTCTTCTCCTCTCGCCCGTGGCTCTATAGCCTTCAACCTCTTCCCGGGGGAACGCTCAGTGCCACGATTCGATCAGTTTGTCGTCGATTCACCAGATTCTTTGGCGCGGGATCAAGCTGAAGGAGACAGAACAAATCTGAGCTCAAAGAGCGATGCAGAGAGCAGAAAGCTGCTGCAGCTGCAGGAGTGTAGTCTGGATTTTATCGCCACAAGTCTTTACTTTGATGGGGTATACTTAGCAATGGTAATTTCTTCTTAACGGGAGGTGTAATTGCCTTTACTTTATGAACTCCTTTAGATATTTACACACCCTCATGCACCAATGCATTTTTATGTACACAGACAATTGGTAGTTTGGGTTGATGCAATTTTTGCAGTTCAGCTTCACGTGCGAGCTTTTTATACCGCTTTTTAAGGAGGGGGGACTGGATATGTTGTTGTCATGGATGCACGGCTCTCTCTGTCAAGTGTTGAGGCATCCAAAAATCTGGAGAGAAATTATTGATGACATCGCTTGTCATGTTGTTGCTGTCCTATAGGAGTCATAACACAGAACTCTCATAGTCCTCACTATGCAGTGTTTGTTATTTCCTCTGCAACATTGATGCTTTAAACTTGATGCAGAGTACCTCGCATGAGGCATGGTAATGCCACAAGAAAAGAGTGCTCGGTGTGACATGGTGCAAGCTGTGGTATCGAAAGCCTTATGGGAGGCACTGGAGCAATGCATGAAATACTGGAGCAATTCAGTTGCCATCACACCCAGACTCACAGTGCTTAAAAACAGCAAACATTCTGTTTTCCTGCAGTGAGGTACTTTGCTCTTTTCCACTCCAGCTTTTTTGTGTTTGTAAGACATTTTGTGACTCCAGCTTTACAGTAGTGCCTCCAGGATACACTTGAGAATACATTACCAAAGCAGTGCAGTGCATGATAAGGTGGTAAGAGTCTGTTTCCATGAGCACAACACTGCACTCTCTGCTGAAACGTCTTTGGACCAAAGGCGTAGATATTCCAGACTTCATCAGAGAGCATTTTGGTTCAGGTACTTATTTCAGTACTTAAGATGAAGTCTTCATCAGATTAACTCCAGAAACCCTGGTATTCTCATCATTGTTATCTGGAGGACTGGGATCAAGAACTACATATGCAGAAGTGTACATAAAAAACAGGAGGAGAGAAAAAGAGATGCTTTTGGATGCTTGCAAATTAAAGTGCACACTTGTAAGCTCACTGATGTCAGGATTATGTTTTTCATGAGCCATAACAACCCATTACTTGCCTCTAAACTCTGTAATCACCCCTTACTCTCATCAATAATGATAATTTATTTAGAAGCAGTATTGTCAGTGAATAAGTGCGGTCCATGCCAACAACACTACAAGGTCAGGCCTGTTTACACTCCCAGGACTCTGGTGTTTTACAGGTCTGTCATCTCAGCCTGAATTCATATACAGTTCATAACAGTGATTGGCTCCTTGCTGTCTTGGTGAGCAGACATTTGGTATGCCTTACCTGTCACTATGCAAAAATCTCCACCAATGTCATTATTCGCCCTGCGCATCGGGAGAACGTGATTGGTTGAAACTGAGAGTATAACGTAAGTTGTCATCATGGCCCGCTCATTGATATGCTCCAGCGGTACTCACACAAGTCTCACAGGAGTTGAACGCTATTGTTGTGTGTGCACACACACACACATATATATATATATATATGCACATACAGTGGAGATGACAAATGCACGGATTTACACAGAACAAAGGAATAACAGTGGGAGAGTGGGAGAGAGGGAGTATTATGATAGAGTGAAATTCAATCTCAAGGTGCCCTTGGAGACTCAAGTCACTTCTCACTTTAAGGACAGAAGAATGAAATATTGTTTTTTTTGTAATCTACAGAGAGCTGAAGCCCTGCTGGCACAGTCGGGTTAGCCGTTGTTCCGTTAGCTTCTGTACTTCAATGCAATCTCACTGAAGGTTTTTAAGCCAGTCTGAAGCTACTGCATGTTCACAGGATGAATTGTAATGATTTAGTCGATCCCCTCACATTTCATCTCACCGCCACCAGCATGTTTTTGGAGTGAAATGTCACTCTAACTGTTCTATACTGTAGATTGCTATGAAATGTGGTCCACACATTCATGTTCCCTACAGGATGAATTATAATCATTTTAGTAATCCCCTTAATTTTCCTCTGGTGCCTTTTTTATGTCAAATTTGAATTTGTCCAATGCTTCATTTATGACCTAATACCTGCCAAACTAATGACAGTCCCATCAGCCTCATCTGTGCTTTGTCTTTAATGCTAACTAACAAATGTTAGCATGCTAAACTAAGACGCTATACAGTAACACAGTTCGTAGAGTTGCGAGCATGAATTTGTCTTGTTCTTACAATCTTTCTGAAAATGTGACATGTATCTACCAGTGAATTTGCTGCTTTTATTTTAATACTTGGTGATTTGAACAAAGTTCATGGTACAGTGTGTAACCTTACCGCTCCCATTCCAAGTGCGTAGCAGGGAGAAGCCTGTTGAGGCTATTGAAGTTCTTTTTGATACATATATTTAGAAATTGTATTTAGCTAGATATTCTGTTAAACTATAGAATAGAATAGAAATACTTTTATTAATCCCCGCAGGGAAATTGTGTAGGTCATAGCAAATGTCATTGTTACTTGTTCTGCATTGTGTTGGTGTACTTGGTTGATTTTAGCTAGCTGTTCTGCTATCTATCCATTGCTTCTTCATATTTACGATTCTTTGATGCAAAGATTCCCGCTCCCATGGCTTTTATGTGATCCTCCATTTTCTAGATTTAACTTCTCAAACTTCTAACAAAGCACATTTCAGTTAACCAGAGCCAGCAAACACCTCTTCTTTTTCTGCTACACGATCTTTAGAGCGCTTTGACTATTCTGGGCTACTGTAACAAACATGGTAGCACAAGATGGCGGACTCAATGTAAGAGGACCCGCTCCATATAAAAGGCAAATTTTAAGGTAAAAAAATATATAAAACGATTCATTTAGTTAAGGTGTTTATATATTACTGAAAACCTAGTAATTTCATTTCTGCCAATAGATTACCTTAAAAGTTACACACTGAACCGTTCTCACATGTAGTTAATCTTTAAAAAGTGTACACAATTTGCCCCTTTATTGTCATTCTCGTAGTTAAAGTAAAGCTGGACATGTTTAACCTGTGACGGTTTTGAACTTGTGGAAAATTGTGTTTGTTTTGTCTAAAAATGGAAATATAATAACACCAACATTTTTTAAAGTTACCATCCTTACAAAAAAAGATACTGTTGCGCAAGGTCATGTTGAAGGGCTGTATTTTTGCTAATACAAAAGTCAGTGTGACGATTTGAATTAGATTTTCTTACCTACCTTTCTCTTTGGATCTTTGTACAGCACTTTGATTTAGCATGACCTTTCTAAAAGTTGCTATAAAAATCTTTGCGTACAGTCAGCCAAATGTAGCAGAATCTCCTCAGGTCTGATATATTCTTCAGATTTTGTAATCTGACCCATCTCAAGTTGAGGAGGGCATCTTCTTTCCCTCCAGTCTGGCTGACATCGCTTAGTGCTTGACTTTATGAATGATTGATAGGAGTGAGCGCCTCCTCCTCGGGAGCAGTCAGGTGCGATAGAAGATGAGTGAGTAAGAGGGGCTGATGACGGAGGGAGACGGAGGCAACGTCAGAAACTTAATTGTAACTGCGTGGGGGGTGAGAGACAGGGGAAAGGTCTAGTTGTGGGCTAGACGCAGACAGAGACATGAGAGTTAGCCAGTTTGTTTAAAGAGACGCTTGTGTGTGTGTGTGTGTGTGTGTGTGTGTGTGTGTGTGTGTGTGTGTGTGTGTGCGCGTGCCTCCCTGTGTGTGTGTGGATCTTGGCACTCAGACAGGCAGGAATGCGATGCTTGGATCGATACTGTCCTTACAGGGCCCAAATCAACCCTGTGCTTGCTCCCTCAATAGGGAGACTGATTGCATGTTCCAACCCAGCCAAGTGTTGATTTACCATAGAAGGCTATTCATTTCAATCTGGATCTGAGTTCAATAACATTTTCATATTGATCCAAGACTGTTAGCATTATCCAAAGTCTTTCCCATAACAGTCCCATGAATGGCACAATCAATTCCAGCAGTCAGTATTATCTTAATTATAGCTGCTTCCTACTGTACAAACAGTATACATATCCCGCACTGTATATTATAATGAAGGCCTGTATTTATCGATGTGAATATAAACAAGAGGTGAGCAATGTGCCTAAAAATAATCTTAAATATTGAAAATTACTTTTACTTTTTTATTTAAACAGCTGTGTGGTGATTCATCCTGCATCTTGGTATACAGTCAATGGTTGTTATGACATGACAAACTGAATTTGGCCATGTGATCACAAGTTGTCATTTAGCTGGCAGAATTTGCCTGTTGTGGTTTTTTAGATGTCACGTCAGCTGTTGCACTCTCCTCACATGATTTCTGGCTTCATGCCTGCTCAACCGCATGGTGCTTCAGATAGTGATGAAATGAACTGTTGCTCCTTTTTACTGTTAAGATCTTCTTACACACAACTGTGGTTTATCTGACCCCATATTTTGGAATAAATTCCTCCAAAATCTCCATCAGTTTGTGTCTCCTGTCTCAACCCAAATATTATCCCTAATGCTACTTTTATGTCATATTGAATAAATGGTAGAAATGGGAAAGATCCCCATGTTGATGACTCATGAGTGTTCACGTCAACAACACCATTGTGTGATTACAGAGTTGGTCCAATGGGGGTAGAAAGATAAACAAAGAGATAGAGACACAGATGTACAGCAGCAATAAAATAATGATAACTGTCACTATAAACTTTAATGGATATATGACTTAAGGGAGTAATAATGATGATCATAATACTATTATACATATTGGACATCAAGCAGGACCACAGCAGCAGGCTTGACCAATCGCTCATCTAGGTGTAGCCATCATCCATCATCCATAACATCATAACTTCTAAGCTCTAGCCCCAACAGTTTAGGGGAGAGGTACAGGACACATTTTGAAAGGTATACAGACTTTAAAGTAACATTGTGTTGAAATGAGTGATTCAAGCGCGCTCAGTCTAAGTTGCAAATATCATATAGTCGTAAATATGGACAGTTGTACATGTGTATTTGTTATAATTATATTACTTATGATAAGAAACTAGCAAATTGATAACTATTCTACCAGCCAAACATCAAACACATTTCAGAATGTTACTTTAAAGTCTGTGTAAAGTAAGAATAAATATCTGTTCTGAGTTTGTCAGACCAAAGAAGAAAGTGTAATTAACCACCGAGCCAAATTTGAATGATTAAAAATATCGACAAGTTCATGAAATTAGGTGTCAAAAAAAAATGAGCAGTATTCTCAGCTCCAGGACTGTGGGGGAGTGTCCGCTGAAGGCGCTGAAGGCGCTGAAGGCACCTGAAACGTGTCAGATGAGTTCAGAAAATGACATGACTAACTTTGAAACACTGAGTGAGATGAATTCATCTCTATCTCTCTGCTAGGGGTGCAGGGGTATGCACAGGGTGGCCTCAGCGTGTCATCGAGCCACCCTTTAGGACCGCCCAAAAAATCCTGGACTGAAAACTGGTGAAAAACTGTTTTAATCTCTAACTCCACATTTCAGTAATATATCGTTCAAAGTCTTTTCACATGTTTTCAGCAACTATTTTCCAACATATTTAATGTGTTTTGAAAGAAATCTTGGAATTGCCTTTACACAGACTTTAAGACGTGTTTGTTTGCTGCTGTAGGTAGTCACGATGTAAACACATCAGCATGTTACTGATCAGTAGTCATTAATATGATATAGTACACCTTTTATGTCATAACAAATAGTTGTGGTGTTCTCACCCTGCACATAAATAGTTTTCTTCATAAACAAAGACTCACACTGTGCTTAGATTTAAAATCTCTGAGGCACACGTCAGCATCTACTGGAAAATAGTGTGTCATGTGTGTTTTGAGGGCCCCGGGGCTCGTCATATTGATCGTCACGCAATGCAACACAAATGTTAAAAAAAAGCTGTATACACACATGCTCTCAGAGAGACACGCAGATGACATCTTTAGTCCCTCGTGCACCATGCTGCACTGTAATATAGAGCTTTACTGTTACTACTACTACTGCTGCACTCTGCTCTCAGCACAATCCCCCTTACATTAAATAATGCAGCTAGCCATTGTGCAGAAGCCCCTCCCCCCCGCTTCCCCGTCCCATAACAGCCCATATCAGCAGATTTCCGCTCACTCTGCTATCGTGAAGAGTAACTATGTCCAGTTCAGCGTTTACGGGGGCCAACGCTATAAACACAATCAGCCCATTAACACAGCAGCGGTGGCATCAGATGCTTGCTTTCAGCTGTAGTTCTCCCAAAAGAATGCATATTGAGGGAATTGCTCTCTACTACGCCTGCCTTTGCTGATGTATGTAATTGCTACAACTGATACATGTTCACAAAGACAGAAAGTAAAGGCTTAATACCTACGTGGCTCATCTGAATTAAAGGTTTTAATCTTTAATGGCTCTTCTTTATGCCTTTTTTTAAAAAAAAAACATAAATGCAGTGTTGAATGTGTACTGTATAATGTAGTCATTTCATCCATTATTCCTCTGCTGATGGCTGTTTGTGTAACTGATGCTAATATTGTATTTAAAAAGCTTGTCCAATTGTCACTTACTGTAATTCTCTAATGCAAATATCAGCATATAACAGCCAAAATTAATACAAAATGAATTCATATAATCCTTTTTCTGCATTAGAATCTCTGTATTTAGGTTTACTGTGCTCATAATTTGGACAAAGAGTGCTGGTTCAACAAGATACTGAGTTCAGTATATCCAGAAATATAACAAATAAAAGCATACATGCTCAAATATAATGCACAGATAAGTTCGTATGTAATTATTAATGCAGTATCAAAGCCATGCAGTGCCTCTCTTGTACATACATAAATGCATTAATTTACTCCATTAGACCATTAATGTCTTTTTAATCATGTAACACTCTAATCATTTGTACCATATGAACTAAGCAAACAGCCTATAGGAGACTCAAAGGGATGAGCGCCCATTGCTCTGTTTGATCGTCATATTTATAGGGGAAAATCCCCCAATTAGCTGAGAAAAAATGATAACTTGTGAAGGAGGGAAAATTGTGGAAATGGAAGTTAGTTATTAGAATGAACTCTCTGTGGTGGATGCTACTTGAATATTAAGAACGTACAGTGTGTGCATAGAAACTCCCAAGTGTGTTGCTCAAGGGCAATTCAGAAAAGACGCGAGAATTTGATGTCAAACTATACAAAATGCAATACAATAAAAATTATTCAAGTCATTGTTTTATATAAGAAACACAAACCACTGTTTCCATCGCCCGTCCTTCCTCTCAACACTGTGGCAGTGAATGACCAGAGATTAAACACTTTCAAGGCCTAAGTGATGCAAGAGTCTCCCTTGATCAATGGACTAGGATGGGCACGCATGTGAATGGGTGAATTTGGGTTCTCTTGGGACATGACGCGCGCACACTCACGGCGTCTACACTGGCACACACAGACTGAAGTCTGTTTTGTCTTGACAGGATGATGAAGTGGTGCTCCAGTGCGTGGCCTGCATCCAGAAGGAGAATCGCAAGTTCTGCCTGGCTGCTGAGGGGCTGGGCAATCGGCTGTGTTACCTGGAGCCCACATCTGAGGCAAAGGTAGGCACAGTAACTCCACTGTTGCAAGGTTTGATCCTTCATGATCTGAAAACAATTAAGGGGAACACAGAGAAACATGTTGTTGGTGTGGTTATGTCTGCTCAGAGTCATCTATGTCTGTTTTCTCTGCAGTGATCAACTACATGTTCATATGTAGACACTATTATATTCAGCAAATGTCACATAAAGCATTATTCAGGAAAACGAACTCGATGAAAGAGTGGGTTTACCCAGGCAAAAGCTCCATGGAAACCAGACATCCATTTAGTTCATCCGTCTTTAGGTCCAGCAAAGATTCAGCGAAACCAAGCGGAGACGTCTAGAGAGGCAGCTCAGCGTGCCATCAAAGCCGGAACAACAGCTCCTTGATGAGCTTTTCTTCCAAGGGTTCAGGGATAACGGCACATCTCTGTGGGCCCGTCGTCAGATGATAATTCCCTGAAATTACGCCCCTGGACGTGTTTGATGGATTGTTTCATAAACAGTGCTGTCGTTGGCTTTAATTGCCTACAGCTTTATTGTAGCTGAGCAGCACGATTGTAGCTGCTGACGCATTTGCTGGGTGTGTGTGACTAAGTGCGAAGTTTTAATTACGACGGTTGAGTTAAATTTAATTGTTTGCCTTTGTAATTAGCCGGTTTCTACCTAAATGCATTTTTGTGTCGCATATCAAAAATTATGACGCACAGCCTCATCCTTTTGGCTGTTGGAGAGAATCGTAGCAGTCCCGAGATACTCTCACCTTTCGCTGGCCCCTGTTGCTCTGCTGCTTATCTCACATTAAAGTTTTCCTAAAGCAAAGCCTGTTGACAGCAGGCCTAATGGGCCTTTTCCATATTGATTATCTTTTAATCGTGATCCATTAGTATTGTTTGAGATTAATTTTGCTCACACCAATCATATACAGTCTGTGAGAGACACAAGATGGACAAGGAGGGTGAGAGAAGAACAAATGAAAGATCCATGTACTCGTGGGATTTAATATCTTCTCTCATTCCAACACCCCATCACCCCCAACAGCTCTCACGAAGAGTATGTGTGTGTATGTTTGGGGGGGTTATTGTGCACAGAGGGAGTCGAGGCATTCAGCCCATATTGGATGGTAATTATACCTGACAAGTGTGATGGATGTTCTTCCTATCTCGCACTTTGTCTTCATTGCCTGCCATCTTTATGAAAAGGCATCACCCCACTTTTGGGATCAACGACTCAGAGGTGAAGAAACCCCAAGATGGCAATTTAAAAGTGGACCTGGACGACTGAATAGGATGCCTCCTTTCTTTGGTGAACTAGTCTAGTAATGGGGCACAGAACCAGGACGACGGGATGTGGTTGATTTAAAGTGTGCACAGTTTAAATGGCAACATCAATCAGCCTGTGAGAAGCTGGTTGATTGTGATATATGACCAGCAGCTCCTGTCTGTCAGCGACTCAATATTATGACCACAGGAGGGTAGATGCCCACATACTATAATGGAAGTGATGCTGTGTCTTCGTTGTGTACGGCATTTAAATAAAGAAACTAGCAGTGGCAAATTGATGTTTCGTTTGTTTTTGTTCCTTTCTTTACCCCGTAATTAACCGCTCCCCCAATTAAGCTGAAAAGCAACGGCAGACTAAGAGGTCACCACCTCAAGGCAATCAGGTTTAACCCTATTTAACCCTTTCTCTGGAGAAAGAAATGAAGACCTTGCCCACCATCTAGCTATGCTGTCTTTCTCTCATTACACTATTGGTCATAAACCAAACGTCAGGGCATGGCCGTGCTGCTGTAAAGCTGTCTCCCTGCTCTGCCTTGTGAGAGGACATCCTGACAGGGCTGGACACTCATCATCCCCCCCCCCCCTCGGCTCTTCTAGACCTTCATTTCACTGCCTGCCTTGCTCACTCAAGGCAGTCCCCTCCCCACCAACTGTTACAGTCCTGCGCCTGGGAGAGAGCAAAGGTCGGCTGTTAGTCATCCAGAGAGATGAGGGCGGGGCTGGTTTGCTTCCTACCAAACCTTTTATTATGATTTCTCTGCAGTGACACTGCTAGAAAGAAGGCTACCAAGTGCAGATGCCTGCATGCTGAAAATATGTTATATTGTATACAGATTGAAGATCTGTACATTTAAGTATGAATAGTCAGCATGCAATACTAATCTCATATCTGTATGTTGAATATGGAGGTGAACATGAAGGAGCTTAGTATAAAGTCTGGAAACGGGAAAACTACAAGCCTGGTTCTGTGCAAATGTTAAAAAAAAATCTGCTAAAACATGTTAGATCTTGGAAAAAAAAAGAAAAGCAAAATATAAGTTGTGATTTTACGAGACGTTATGCACCAGACTATTTTGAGTCTCAGTGAGGTTGTCAGTCAAACAGCATAAAACATGTTAGTGATCGTGTTAGGGGTTATTCTTTGTTACTTTTGGATTGAGACTGTTTCCCCTGTTCCTAGTCTTTGTGCTAAGCTAAGCTAACTGTCTCCTGGCTGTAGCTCATATTTAAACCTATAAAACATAAATATAAAGCTAACTATTTACTCCCCTAGAAGATACAGAGAAACATCAGCTTTCATTTAGAGACATGTTTCTGGAAACCCGATGAACGAAAGTCCAGTATCTGGCTGTTTATGTGCGGAAATACTTCCCGCTAATTGTGTCATCCTGTTGTGGCCCAAAACAACAATACGAGAGCGGGGAGACTGAACTAAAGCAGTAAAGTTCCGGAAAAACCAAAACAATGGGCTAAAAGTTGATGTGAAGCTCTGTAGAGCCGAAGGAAACTTGAAAATAAGGTGATCTCTGTTGGTTCATCACTTTGAGTGACACCTTTCACATAGAATCAGTGTATGTAAATAATGATTATAGCCGTTTTAATTGACAGATATGAGAGAGGCATTGAGTATCTTCTCATCAAACTCTCAGCAAGAAGGCAAACAGATGTATTCCCTAAAATGTCGAACTGTTCCTTTGATTGCATTTATGGAAATGTTGATTGTTTTTCTGCATGTCTGGACAATAATAGCATAAGCGAGACATTTAGGATGAGAATAAATTCACACCATCTCTCAAAATAAAACAAAATATTCAAGTTAATGTCTAAATTAAGCGATTGTTGAGAGTGTCTGTAGTCTGCAGCCGGCAAGTGAGACTATCTGCAAACACTATTGTTGTATTCCAACACACTGTGTTGCGATAAATCAAGTCATCTCTGTTTGTTTCCACTGAAGCACTTCCACAGTCCCGCCTGCAGCACCTATACTTTCATGATTTTCATGATTTCATGATTAGATTGCTGTGGCTGTGCACAGTAGTGGTCATTTTAGTCCTCAGTGTAAATCCATTGTTACTTCGCCCTGAAACTGGGTTGTGTGAAGTTTGCAAATGAGGTTAGATTTACCTGTGTGAGTGAACCAGTTTGGGAGGAGTCGAGATACTCAGTAAGGAGGCCAGGAAGGGTGTTTAGGTTGGTATCATTTATCTTGTAGGCATACCCCTACTTCCCTCATTCTGTCAGTGAATCGCCTCCATCCTCTTCTGTCCTGTCCAGTGCTGCCCTGGTTTGGGATGCGACTTGGCATCTATAGATTCTTCTTCATTTGTCTAATATCGCTCTGTCCAAGACCAGGCTTATCTGAGTGCAGACTGACCTGAGAGCACTTAATCTGTTTCTAAAGTACCTTTTAATGAAAATCGCCCACTTGATTAAGACGAACTTGGTTCAAGAGCGGTAAAAATGCAGCAGTCAGCACAGACTTTATGAGTGGACATCTAATCAGATCATCCCAGTAGATTCAGGGGGCAGCCTTCATTTTTCTGGCTATATGTGGATATTTTGCTGATGTAGCAAAAAGTTCTTTGCATACTAAATCAAAATGGGAGACAGGTGGCTGTGGTAATGATTTTATGGTGACCAAGAGGAAAGCATTACATACTGCATTTACTGTGACACCATCAGGTTGGGCTACATGCTACAGCAGTGACATCCCTTTGAAATGGATGTTTTCAATGTTTTTGGGTCAAATAACTCAGTGTAAGGGACATGTAAACTCAGCATTTTAGCATCTTTTAGCTAACATTTTTGGTTTTCCGGCACCTACTCTCGTGCCTCCCATCAGCATTGTTTCCAAAGGCAACAGGTAGCTGTTTTTGGCTCTGATAAACCCACCGTACGCTACCTGACTAGCTCCAACCAACAGGTGAGCCATGTTAGCAATTACCTGGTGAACATAATGGAGCATTTAGCAGCTAAAAAGCCAGATATTTCCCTCAGGAGTTGGTGGAGACAAAAAACAGAGTTAAAAGAGAGTGAATATTCAGCAAGTGGACACAAACACAACTCCAAATGAATGATAATGTTCTATATCTCAACTATGTTTAAATAAGCAACTGTTTGCTGACAATTTTACTATGCTAGCTTAAAACGTGATGATTGTTTCATGTAATATGTGTTTGCAGCTTGTTTTTACTGAACTTTAGTCTTGCTTTAGTCTGTGTTCATGTTTAACCCACTCCTCTCTTGTTGCAGTATGTTCCTCCAGACCTGTGCATCTGCACCTTTGTGCTGGAACAGTCTCTGTCAGTACGGGCCCTACAAGAGATGTTGGCTAAGAGCGGACAGAACAGTGAAGGGGTAAGTGATGGTACACAGACACACGTGCTAACACTCATACACACACACACACACACACACACACACACACTGATCAGTCTGACAATCCATACTTCTTCAAAAGCCATCCCCAAGTCGTGTACTGTATGTCCATTTCTGTTAGACGGTCAAACGAGCAGGTTGTAAAACAGGTTATTGTAATGAATGCAGTCAGCTAAGTTGAATAGTCCTAACATATTCAGTCACTATAAAGAGATTAATGGGCAAAATAGGCCCATTACAGTGGCCTCGAGACCCCAACTGCAGAGAGGTCCGGGCCTCCATGAATATTAACGAAGACGCCTTGGCTTTACTGCAGCTTTTCCTCAAGTGCCGCATGCACTTTTGCCCATTTGATTAACACCAAGCCTTGAAGGGAAACAGCTTCATTTGTTTACATATTTTCCTTTGTAAAAAAATAAGCATCCTACAAGCAAAGAAAGCAGCTGGCAGTATATTCAGCTTTTTTTTCAAGAACTTCCAATATAATAAAAGTAAAAAGGAGTTTCTGGTGGAGGGAATGTGCACCTGTTGTCATTGTTTAAGTTGTCTTCTTGCAAGTGTTTTTGCTTCTCTTTCTCATTGCTGTGACAGATGTGTAATTCTCCCATCTTTATCTTCTGTTTTCTGTGTATATTCTCCATCTTCCGCATGATAGACACGCGGCCCGGATCGATGGGTATGTTCACCACTCATACCATTCCCCTCTCATCCCTAAATGCATGATGCAGTACATCTCAATACACTGTTCTCTTACTCACCCCCCATGGGCGTCCCATAGTATGGTTGGTCTGCTATAATACATCACACTTAACATTTGTCTTTACATTAGAAATCGATAAAAAATGTGGTTTATGCAAACACCAAAGCCCATGCTTTGACGTAACTAATGATCCTATGGATTTGTTGCGTACACTGGGTGAGGAGATTGTGCCTGACCTCCCACCAAGCTGACAGAGACAAATAGAGTTTCGTATAGACTTTTCAATAACATTCCCTGCAACCACCGATTCTCACACAACTCATTTTCCACCGCTGGAGAACTAGAGCGGCACCAATGCTGGATTAACGTCAGATTAACATTAGTCTTGTCCTCGGGACATTCGGATGGATGTTCATTGCAGTATCATTTGTTTTATGCAAACCCTACCACATAGGATAAGCTCTAATTCGCCACAGTATCTTATTTTATTCAAAGATGAAATGCTATGAGATGATGCAAACAGCTGGCATCAAGATTTCTGCAACAAGACTGAAAATGATCATGAGTGATTTAGTCAAAAAAAAGCTCCCAGCTTTAGCCACTTCAACCTTTAATGCCACATGGCCAGTGATGGTGAGAATTTCCATAAATCCTCAGTTGTTAAGTCTCATATTCATTGACTGGGCTTCTGAGATAAGGCCACAGTGGACTGTCTGTGCAGCAGAGGGACAGAAATCAAAATCGTTGGTTCTACTGCTGCTGCGGGGAGTCTAAGAGGTAGCTGGTGGGGAATTATGAGCAACAGCAGAGAGAAAGGGTGCTCAAAATATTAAACTAAACTAAATTAAAGCTCAAATGGACATATTTAACTTCTGGTCCAGCCTCATCCTTTTTGCATTAGCACCCTTTTAAACCCTTAACATAATACTTAAAGTCCAACTGAAATTAAATTGCAGGTTTATTTTCTACTTTGGGAAAATATCAGTAACCAAAGGGGAGAAATTTATAAAATTTGTTTTCAGGTTTCATAATTTGTCTCCTACTCTTGTATTAATTTGTTGGAATACAATTAGTTCTCCCTCCATGTAGATGGAGAACTTATTTCCATATAACCGAATCTAACCTCTTAATTTTGCACCACATTTGCATAAAGCAGTAATGTCGACTTTCCATCATAAGCAGATGGTCACACTGACTAACAGCTAGACAGCAGCCTGCTACATAAGAGCCACAGACTTTGAATAACAAACACATTAGCTTTCCTGCTAACGTCTCCTTCCTATCTAACTTACAAACATGAACACGCGTCTTGTCCTGCGCTGTAGCTTGTTGAAAGAGCCACCAAACAAATATTCACCAGGGAAATGTGCACCGCTAACATCAGTTTGCAGACTAGATAGCTAATTGGCTGCTTAGCTGTAGCATATTAAACAGCAGGTAAATGTACCTTCAAAGACACTTCGGCCCATTTAGATGGTGTTTCTCTTGAATCCTACTCCTACCAACACGCTGTCTACCCATGGCTTGTTAGCTGCAGCGCAAGTTTTGTTCCGAGACCGGGGCTCAGCCTGCCAGCTGCTGCTGAAGACAAGAAAATGGGCATCTCTGAACCCTAAAGATCTATTTTCTTCTTTTTCCTGGTGAAGTTTTTTATAAAAAAAAAATCACTTATATAAATCTAATTTTTGACCGCAAAAATGGTTAAAGATCCCTAAAGGTGATTTCAGACTTTTGATATTGTTGGGCTTCATACTTTGTATACGACTAGTTGGAAGATTTACTCATCCCACCATCCTTAAAATCACAAAGGATCACAAAATACATTCTCATGCACGGGTAGCAATTGATTTATTGATTGTTTCCAGGATGTAAAGAGAATTTCAACAAATATATGAAAAATGTCTTCTGGAATACCTTACCTACCCTAGCCCTAACCTTTCACGCCTTTTGTGCCTTTGTAGCAAACAGCCCGGAGGCTTTTAGATGGCTTGAATTGGCCATTTTTACTGTGTTACTTCAGTGTTTTCTCTCTACTCACATTCATCTGTTTTCGATATTGTCTACCTATTCATCATTCTTCGCCTGAGCTGAAATGCCACTGGAGGAAGCACCATTAAAGGGGAAATGGAGGTTGAATATGTCTCAGCTGAGGCTCTGAAATCAATATGTCTTTGAACAGATGGGCTTATCAATAGACGGTGGCTGGAGCAAATCGGTAGTGGAGGCTGTTTTAGCCGGAAGGCACTGAAGGAGAGGACCCGCAAAGACAACACACTTGCAGCTGGTGTAAATGCCAACCCCCATTTAGCTCAGCATTCACTAGCGATCGCTCCAAAAGCAATGAATTTGTCGTCATTCATCGAAAAGCTGACCTGTTTGATTTGGGGGGTTGCTGGTCAAAAGGGCAAATGATAATATAAGTCTATCAAAGAGCGGAGCTACTCTGATCTGCCATGTTTGTGTTTCCCTTTCTCTGCTATCACTGCCACCTCTTTTTTTAGCTTGGTTTTAATACTCCCCCTTCTTCTATGCAGAGAAACCACAATACTGCCACACACACACACATATGCTGCAGGGCTCACACACCAGGAGGCTGCGTCCTGCTAAATGTCACACCTTTAAATTGATATGTGGATGTCACTTGTGGTCAACAGCTGGACAGGAGATTGTGTGCATAGCTTGTTTCTTCTCTTATACCTCTTTGATCCAATATTCTTTACCTTTATGGTTCAATGAGCTGAGGGTAGTAAAGTTTTACTCATTTCAGTTGCTGAAGGTGTAGTGAAATTTTGCTGCAATGTGTCTCCACGTGTAGAGGATTCTTTCTCTTACTGATATGAGCCACAGTTTCCCTCACTCTACTCTATCTGTAACACAAAGCCCAGCCGTGGGATAAGGAAGGAAGACTTGGGGTTTATTGGTTGTGGTGATTGCAGCTGGATGTGCCTCGCTGCATTAAACTCAGTACTACAGCCAGCGTATAGCAGTAGCCAGAAGCACAGAAGAATCCTGGAAGCCAGTGCTGCAGTCTGTATGACACAACTGCATCAAATCACAGGCCGGCTATTGTCCCAGTAGCCAATCGAGGGGGGGATAGAGGGAGAAAGAGAAAAAGGACAGACAATGAAACAGAACCAAATAGAGCCTGTGCATGGTAGGATGTATTTCCACGAAACACTGCCATGATTCACGCATCTCTCAGATAATTATAAGACTTATTTAGCTTTGGAAGATTTTTAAGTCTTGACTACATATCATTAGTGTCCTGCAGTGGTTGTAGTTTCAGTTTAATGTGACATTTTTATGGTTAAACTTGGCTGCTTGGCATTGTTTCAGAAATAATTTCTGGATCTTGTGCCAGTGGCATTGCTTTGTAAAATGCCAAAGAATATTATTTTTCTTAATCCCTCTAAAAAAAAAAACGACTTTCTGACAATCGCATGTGACCGCAGGACTTTAATAATTTGTACCAAAGATTAAAATGAGGCGGAGGCAGGCAGAAAGGTTCAGGAGAACAATAGTCCTTTCTGAATAATGACTCTCTTTCTTACCTTAATGCTTCCTAGAGGCTCATAAGGAAGGTGAGTAACATTGGAGTTGCTTGCCGAAGAAAACCAACAAAACCTCCTCTTTATCCTCTTTGCATCTCTACCAGTAGAGATATCACATGTCCCCCCTTTGCATCTTAACCCAACCCCATAAGCAGTGGAGTCAATCCCTGCTAATGATGACATTGCACCGGAGACTGACAATAGTTGTGCATCCTTCCCACATTCCTGTCGTCGGAGTGCTGGAAAGATGACCCCGTATCCTGTTCGCTCATGGATACAGGAGCCAGAAACACCATCTCCTGTGGCAAGTCAGATTGCATGTCTTCATTGGCGAGATGGGGTGGCAAACCCTCCCCAGGAGATGTGTGCCCCAGGCTTGAGGTCATCACCGTTGGCGCAAAGGTCCTCGCTGAGGTCAACATTCAGTGCCAGAGGTCGGGCGTAGATTAACGCAGTCGGAGGGAGACCACTGGGGCTGTTCTGTCAGCTTGAGCTTGACGTGTAACTATGCACTTGTGTGTATGTGTGTGTGTGTGTGTGTGTGTGTGTGTGTGTTTGTGAATTATCTCTACAGGCAGCGCAGAGCGGCGGACACAAGACTCTTCTGTATGGACACGCCATCCTCCTGCGGCATTCCTTCAGCTCTATGGTAAGAGATGGCAACAATGTCACCAACATAACAACAACAAATTCAAACCTGAACCTAAACATCATAAGCGATTTAAGTATATGACAGTCACATAAACAGCGGCATGTGAGCAAGGTCCTGTGTGTGTTGCCCACAGTACCTGGCCTGTTTGAAGACATCAAGGTCACAGACAGATAAGCTGTCTTTTGATGTCGGTCTGCAGGAGGATTCAACAGGTAAAACAACACCTTTAGCTCAGTTTGCTTTCATCCATCTCTTTTTTCCGCTTTCTTTCTCGCTGGCTCTGCCTCTCTTTGTCCATCTCTGGTTTTGTTCTTTTGTCTGTCTCTCTCTCTCTGTGCTGCCTTCAAGCTCCTTCTCTCTTTATCTCTCTCCCCGTACCTTGTTGTTCATGAGCGTGTGTTTTTTTTTTTTTCCAGCATCTCAGTTAATATTCCCCATGGAGAACTGTAGACATGGTGCTGATTACATCTCTGCTGCACATTCGATAGTCTTGTTGTGGTATCCTGATACCTGGACTTCCTAGTTACATTATTATTCATTTAATATCATGCAGTAGATGAGCAGTCACCTCCATATGACTTAAAGAGATTGTTGCCATGGTGCATCCATGTGTCCAAATTCTCATTTCTGCCTCCTCTCACTTTATTGCTTTATTAGTAATTACAGACAACAATGTGTTCCCTATATGAGTTTGTTTGAATTAAAATGAAATCAGTGTATATATATACTGTATATATGCTTGTGTGTGTGTATGTGTGTGTATCACTGTAGGTGAGGCCTGTTGGTGGACGATTCACCCTGCCTCCAAACAGAGATCCGAAGGAGAGAAAGTCCGGATTGGTGATGACCTCATCCTCGTCAGCTTGTCCTCAGAGCGATACCTTGTAAGCTGACTGAAAGATATTTGTCTCTTGAAGAGACACAAAGTGTGTGTATGTGTGTGTGTGCGCATAATTTAGAGGTCCTCAAGTAAGGAGAACATCAACTCTACTGCTTCTCCTGATGTGACAAAATTTCAGATTATCCCAATCCAGTTACCACATTCTGCATTCTCCCCATGACTTTCTCTCCTGCAGGAGGCTTAATGTTAAAACCAGCAACTTTTTCCTCCTGGATAACTGTGAGCCTGCTAACAGCTACGTTAAGCAACATTTGATTTGCACTGGAAATGTCTGCTTTGGTGGATTATGCCGTCTTTAGACTGCTGCCAGGGCCATTTCAGATGAGCCTCTGCTGTTATCATCCTCGTCACATCTCCACATCCCACCACCATGAATAATGATTATGATCCTGTTGCACTTCTGAGCTGACCTTTTCAGCAAAAGGCTTCTTTTAGTATTAGACCCCCTTGCCCTCGAAGCTTAGCATCATAGCACTGCGCTATGTTAACTCTGGCAAACATGTCCTCTGTGATATATGAAGTTGGTGACAGCAGCCAGGCGGTTTTTAAACACCCATGGTGCCAGGGGCACAGCCAGATGACCACTATCGCCTTACGGTCACCAATGTCAATCTGGTAGTCTGCCCCCGCTGTCGCTCACAGTGGTATGTGGGGACAGCACCCAAGGGCTGCAGAGGGACTCTTGGGAGGGAGGATGTTCAGGACACAGCTGCCACAAAATTTGTTTTTGGAGTCTGACACAAAAGCTGTGGAAAACACACCCATGTACAAACACGTACACACACACACACGCACACACGCACACACACATGCACAGCAATACAGCCCCCCAGACACTATAAATCTTCAAACTCTCAAGGCTCTCAAATCTGTCAGTCAGTTTATAGGCTAGAGTTTTTCTCTGGATCAGTGATTGCAGAGCATTTCAAAGTTTAGCAGAACTCTGCTGAAAAGTCAGCATTTCATGTTAAAGAAATACTTTCAGAAATCCAAGCCACATCGGTTTGCTATCTGTACAAATAAAAATGTTTTATGTAATCCTATTCATTGTATTAAATCATTTCCACTTGCCTGTTGGCAGTCCAGCCTCTGTACAGTGACTGGTCTGAGTGTAAACAAATCAGTAAATGCTGCATGTAATCTTTCCGTCTTTCCTGCAGCACTTATCCATCTCCAATGGCAACATCCAGGTGGATGCTTCTTTCATGCAAACCCTGTGGAACGTCCATCCCATCTGCTCCGGTAGCAACATAGAAGAAGGTAGAGTTTCCACTGTTTAGTCATGGATAGGCCACAAAACATTCAAAACATTTTCTACATTTCAGATTTAATTTTTTTGAAACAATTATCCGATTATTTCCTGTCTAAAAGTGTAGACTTTTTTTGTCCGTGACCACCATTCCCTGCTTTAATGGACTCCTTGTCATGTCAGAATAGTCACAGTCTGTTTTAAACTTAATGAAATAAATTTTCCATTTTGTTGTTCGAGAACAAAACCCCTAAAGTGTTCTCTAAATGTATAACCCACTTGTGTGATCTAGATAGCATTCACAGTGGAAGCAAAGGCAGGAGGAAATTAAATGTCTGGAGTCACCGTATCTAAATCTCACGTCCTTCCTCCTCCGATAGGCTACCTGTTGGGTGGTCATGTGATGCGGCTGTTCCACGGACACGACGAGGTTGTGGCCATCCCAGGATCAGACCAGAGTGAAGAGCAGCAGAGGTGCGGAACACAGTGAGAGATGAACAAACTAGATTACACTGCAAGCATCAGGGGTCACGTTTTAGTGATGGCGAAGCAGTTATTCAGCTAACTGACCTGTGAGTTACCCACGGTTCCTCTGCCCCCACTTCGCTTCATAAAAATGACTCTGACCAGCATGACACCTGGCTCTCCGGGGAGCCAAAATGGCTGCTGTGTTATTTTTATCTACAGTATAGCTGCTTGGTACCAACATAGATAAGGTAGGCCACAGAAAAATGGCACACTGGGCTTGAAGTGGGTCAAAACAGCGGGCAAAGCCCATTCACACTCCGCCAGGTGCCAGGAGATGTGTCTTCCTCCTGGGCGCAAGCACACATACACGCATGGTGTCTATTTTTAGAACAGAGCATGGCAAATATGGGGGCAGGATTAGATATTAATTTCCAGCTTTGGTTTTTCTCCTTCTGTTGTCCTTGAAATCAAACAGACAGAACAAGCTTTTTAGAGGTCTCACATTTTTCTGGGGCAAATCAAACGCACTCCAAGCTGTCACCGGGGGGTGATGAGCGATTTCTTTTATCTTTGGACCCAGTCACCCATATCTCTGATAGACAGTGTAGCTGTGGGTTATCAGGGCGCACATGTCTCTGTTTGAAGGATGTGATGCCGTAGTCAGCAGAGTAAATACAGCTTCAGTGTGTGTGTGTGTGTTAGTGTGTGTGTGTGTGTTTATGTGTCTCAGTCGAACATCCTCCCAGTGAATATCAGTCTGACAAATGAGAGTAAAGAGGTGGTGTTCTTCTAAGCCAGGATGAATGACCTTGACAGAATCAGTGGTGGCTAGACATTTAAAGCATCCAGCAGACAGACTGCCCACTCATGCTTCTCTGGCATCCCCCAGGATAGTCAACTATGAGACGGGTAAAGCCGGTGCCAAGGCCAGGTCCTTGTGGAGGCTGGAGCCCCTCCGAATCAGGTGGGTTGTGTTTCACGTGATCTGTTATCTATTCCGTTCTTCCTGTTTCTCACTATCTCTTCTATTTCTTCTTCTATTCTTCTATTTTTTTTTCTCCTCCCCGTTTGTCCTTTCCTCCTATGATTTAATGCTGCACTGTGGCCTCTCCTGTCTGTCTCTCCCTCTTTCCCTCCCTCCATTTGTCTTTCAAGTCTTTCATCCTGGCTATTTTACAGCCTCACAGGGATGCAGCCTTTGCTTTTTCCATTTCACTTCCTGTGTCAAACATGCTATTTGTCACATCTGCCATGTTTTTTTTGACCCTGGATTGTTTTGAATTTTCTGAACAGAAACAAAATACATAATTAGAAAAATGTTTTCAGCCATTTGATAATTATTCTACCACATGGTACGTTAGATAATTAACAGCTGGCAGCAATGTTTACATCAACTAATTAGCAGATATAAGGCTTACAGGGCAACTTTTTCTCCTTGTATGTTTGCATGTGTGCTTCATTTTAATGTGTGGGTGTGACCTTGACAGCTGGAGTGGGAGCCACATCCGCTGGGGTCAGCCTTTCCGACTGAGGCACCTGACCACCGGTCACTACCTGGCCCTGACTGAGGACAGGGGGTTGGTGCTGCAAGATCGGGAGAGATCTGACACCGTCGCCACCGCCTTCTGCTTCAGAGCCTCTAAGGTTAGGACACTCACACGTACAGAGATGCAAGGACACAAGATGTGTGCACTCATATGTCCGCTGTCCCTCAAGGTGACCTGTGTCACGTGGGCTCAACCGCACGCTTCCTCATTAAACGCCACTTGAGATGAGTTACAAAGGGTCAACTCTAAGCCATTACAAATGAACCGCCCACGCCTCTCACCATTTTTTCAAGGACAATGAAAATTACAAGAATTACTGGACCAGTGAAGGCTACACCATGGAGGTTAATTTAGCTGAACTTGCAGACTCTGAACCAACCATTGAGCTTTACTCTGTATAATGGAGTTTCTAGATATGACCAGTGATTGTAAGCCAATTAGTGACCCTTCCAATGTAGATTTAAAGCACACATAATAGAATACAAGTGAAGTCATTCATCACTGAAGTCCTCGTGTTGATTTTTGGGTTGCAGTTGTCTGATCCTAATAGCAAAACAAATACAATCATTTCACTGTGATGGATAGAGACATAAACAGCAGATGCAATTGACATTTGGTTGGTGGTTGATTAAGAACAAATCTGCATGGCGTATGTCTGAATGTGCACACTTTACGATTGCTCGAGCGTGCTCTTGCGTTTCACCCTGACAGCTTTTGACGTGTTTATTTTACTCCTTCCCATGTGCAGGAGAAGCTGGAGCAGAGCCCCAAGCGGGACATCGAGGGCATGGGGGTGGCGGAGATTAAATACGGGGACTCGCTCTGCTTCATCATGCACGTGGCCACGGGACTCTGGCTCTCCTACCAGGCACCTGATGTCAAATCTGCCCGTCTGGGTCCCCTCAAGAGACGAGTGAGCGGAGACAAACATAAGCACACGCCGTCCTGTCTTCAGATGCAAAGCACATAGAAAAACAAACAAAATTAATAAATAAATGAGATTCCTCAGAGCGGATAATTATTTTGAGGCTAATGAGTTGATTGAGTTAAGATGATTGTCTGTTAGTTCGGATCTCTGCCTCGACTAAATATAAACCATGTCCCTTGGCTACTGTGGCAGAAGTGATAGAGGTGTGCGCGCAATAATGTGCGTGACAATGTGTCCTCCATGTAAACACAGCCAGATAGCCTGTAGTGTCAGCACCTGTGTTCCAGACATTGTGGCTCAGTGCTGGCTAAGGACAGCTGGACACTTTCTCTACATTAAATAGCTTCCTCTTCCTTTTTTTTGGGTCTTTTTCCTCCCCTTGTCTCATACTCTCTCTCTTTCTGCCCTCTCAAGGCGTGTCTACACTCTGAAGGTCACATGGATGACGGGCTGACCCTGCAGCGCTGTCAACACGAGGAGTCCCGCGCAGCACGAATCATCCGCAACACCACGTTGCTCTTTAACCGATTCATCAGGTATGCCAAACATTGTGGCACAACGCTGCTATTCCTTGCTAATGCACACTGTGACGTGATTGCACAAATTGCCCAATTAGGCCAAATTACAGTCCACATTTGTCTTGAGCCACTTTATTAGGGTAATCAGCTAAATGTCCTGTCACTGATGATGGTAGAGTATAATTAATAGAGATAATAAAACAAAATAGAACTGCACCATGTCACGAAATCACAGATGAAGCCTAAAAATCAAACTTCTCAAAGCCCCACAGACTCGCAAATGGTCCACACGAATCGTGATGTAACGTTGAGCTCCGGGCCTGTGAGTTTTGACTGAGTGGAGTGACAAAGCCCCAGACAGCTCACTCAGTGGTCCAGTCATGCGTTTCCAAATGGCAAACATCGGCAGCGGCGTCACAGCTACGCACGGGCAGCTGTGAAAAAGGAAGCTGTGGAGCACGTAAATGGATGCTTCCAGTAGCCTTATTTGTTATCAAATGGCTCGCTGTCCCCTGGGCTGGGCTCGCGGGCACTCATGGCGGGAACATGTGAGAGTCTGTCAACTTCTCCCCTAGCGATTGTGACACATACATCTCCCCCACACCCCTCCCACGCTTACTACAGGAGCTATTTATAGCCAGCCAGTGGAAATCAGCATTTCAGCATGGATGAACCTGTGGGCTAAACATTGTGTTAGTCATCACAGCCTCTCCTGCAGTCTGCTCAGCCTCCCAGTTAGAGTGCTTCCACCAGGAGGTTATTGCATAAATTGGAGTATTTTGAAAGCTATACATGATCACAAATGTCTGACTGAGTTTTTGTGTGTTTCTGTCCCCCTCCCCCAGAGACCTGGATTGTCTGGGTGTTAAGAATAGGGCACTGGTCTCGCTGCCTGTTGAGGAGGTGCTCCAAACTCTCAATGACCTCATCGCCTATTTCCAGCTCCCTGATGTTGAGCTGGAGCACGAAGAGAGGCAGATCAAGCTGCGCTCGCTGAAGAACCGGCAGAACTTATTCAAACAGGAAGTGAGTTTCACCATGAAGGAACACGTAGCAAAAAAACTGTCCCATGAAATATAAATTAATAAGACCAGGAGCTGTTCCACAGTGCCAGAAAATATTGAAGACCTCCCCCCCACCAGAGTAAAGAGTGTGATTGTGATTGAGGCAATTTTAGTAAGTGACCGCACATACGAGTGAGCCGAGAGAACGGCAAAGTTGCAAAAGACAAAGTGCGTGAATGGCTAAAGCAATTGATTCTTCGCGCTGCGTTTGAACGCTATCATGTATTTGGAGGCACCGCATTTGAAGGCGTCAGCAGTTTTTGGTGTTATAAGTTTTCCCGAGGCTGGCACAAGTGCACTGAAGCTTTCCGCTAAGCCTCTAGGACCTAAATTGCTTTCATCAATTACAAAACGTCAGCTGCCTTACAGAGGGGGGGCCCCCGCTCGGATGTCAACTATCTAAACTCCCCTTAACTCTAACAGGCTACAACTATCCTCAAGCTAACATACAGTGTGAATTAGCTAAATGGAATACATTTTTGGTGCATATTTCAGCAATTTATCTCTCATCTTACTTACTTTCCTATGATAATACACCAGAATAGCACCATCTCTGCCCCACCCCTAATATATTACACTTAGATGGTCAATTTGTCACTGTAGAGAGCTGATTCGTGATTTTTTTCCAGCATTATAAATCATCTCCAATTTCCATTTTGTCTTCTCCCGCCCTCCATTTAGCATATCTGATCACTATAGATATTTCTCTATAGTATAAATCACCATGACACAGTCATCAAGTGGGACAGGAGAGAGCCATAAGGCTCAGGAAAGGCTAAGTGAATACTGCAGAAAAAAAGAAGAGTCCACAAAATCAAGTTGTCGTATTAATGAGAGAAAGACGCATGTATTTCATGTTCATTTGTTGCATGTCTGTGCATTTTTCAGGGAATGCTGACTCTGGTATCCAACTGTATTGATCGTTTGAACGTCTACAACAGCGCGGCGCATTTCGGAGAGTGTGCTGGGTCAGAGGCCGGAGCAGCCTGGAAAGATATTCTCAACCTGCTGTACGAGCTGCTGGGTAAGAAGCTGGTCTACCACACACACACACACATGTACAAACGCACACACTTAAACCAAGATGCTACCGTAATCAATCACAGAGACAAGAGTCATTGTTTGAAGATGAAGTAGCTGTGAGTGTGGTGGTACAGTAGTGATGAGGAACTGTGCTGACTGGGTATTTAACCAGCCATTTACACACTGAGGTTGCCAGAATTTAGACGTCTCAACATGCACACAGCATAAATACTCAGTTTACCAACACTCACACATATACACACACATTGTTGGGAAAAGACTTAGTGGCATGTGGCCCACTGCATACAAAATAGCTTTCCACTTTATGTGATGTTCTTCCAGGGCATCAGCCCAACAGGATCAGTCATCACACACCCCCACACACATATTCACGCTCATAATTTTGGGTGTCCCCTGTTGGCCAGATGGCTTTTTATCCATTGAATGTCAATTCTCATCAGTATGCTGTTTTCTTTACTTGTTCTTGCTGTGCTTTCTGTGTTCCCATAGAGCAATGTCATCAGCCCCGCCTTTGCAAAATCACTTTAACCTCTTGCACTGCAAACATATGCTCTGTCAGATATAGACATATCTCGCTAAAAAGATCGAGATGGTGGGGTAAAATAGATTTTTTTGTTGCTGTCCCTCTCTGTCTGAAAACCCTGTATCTTATGAATACAGCATTTGTCTTGAACATTTCCTTCACCGGTTGTGACATAAAAGATGCCTTTGTGAGCTGAAAATTGCGAGCAGGCATGATTTTCTTCCAGTTATGGTTCGGATATGTTACATTCTTAAGACGAGAATGTGGATAGCTCATATGAGAAGTGTATCTTTCCCCCTGCCACACTGAAGCCCTTCTGCCCTCCAAGTGTGTCCTTCACACTCTTATTTACACTGATTTCACCTCCCGTCTTATATTAGTGTTCCAGCCACGTTTCTCTCTTCCCCCGTTTTCTCCTCCACACACCTGCTCCGGTGCAGCACTAAGTGGATTTGGGATGCCTCCCTCCTTTCTTCCTTGTCTTTCTGCATTGGGTGACCCTGTCCTTTTCTTTTCTTTTTTTTTTCTTGCTAGGACGTATGTCTTTTCTCTCCTTGTGTTATTCCCTCCCTCTATCTTAGGCTTCGTCCAAATAAATATGTATAAGGGTGTCAAAGCAGATCCTCTCTCATTACTTGGCACTGGATTTGCATATAAGGTGTCCACCTTTGGGTGACATTGTTTTTGCTGTTTGCATATGGGGATCCCTCACACCACTTTGTATTCTTTCCTATAAAATTTATATAATTTAATATAATATATATAATTTAACTCATCTACACCTTTCTTGTGCCTTGCAGCTGCGTTAATTAGAGGGAACAGGAACAACTGCACACAGTTTTCCAACAACTTGGACTGGCTGGTTAGCAAGCTGGAGAGACTGGAGTCTTCATCAGGTATGCTCATTATCATTCTCACACTTGCTGAGCCTCCAGTGATACAGTCTTGTGAGATAACTTGCATTTTCTCTGTCAAAGAGACATCACAAAACGATCCAGTTCCTTTGATGGTAATTCAACACTGCTCAGTAGAGACACAAGTCTTAAAATCTGTAGAAAGATGACTCTATATACATACCTCTACCTTTTTAAATATATGGTAAAGAATGTAGGAGGAGCACTGAGTGTTCCCTGTTGATCTATGCAAACTGGATGTCTCACTGACGAGTGTCCTCTAGTGTGTCTTTCTCTTCAGCGGGTATTAACTAATTGATGAATTTGCGGCTGTGCAGGCATCCTGGAAGTTCTGCACTGCATTTTAATTGAGAGCCCCGAGGCCCTCAACATCATCCAGAGAGGACACATCAAGTCTATCATATCGCTGCTCTACAAGCATGGACGCAACCACAAGGTGAGTGGCAAGTAGTGCTGCTACGAGTGTACTATCTCTAATGTGATGTAGCATAATGACACATCTGGGCTCTGCATTTTTGTGTATAATGTGGTTGAGATGTAAGAAGAATGTTGAAGTGTTAGATATCAAGACCTTCTTTATGAATAGAAACCAGTTACCAGAATTACAATATAATGGGTCAAATTGTAAATTTTAATAAGGTAATAAAACAATTCTTTATATTCTTTAGATTAGATTAGATTAGATTAGATTAGATTAGATTCAACTTTGTTGTCATTACACAAAGTACTGAGACAATAAAATACAGTTTAGCATCTAACCAGAAGTGCAAAGTATGTACATATGAGCAGGGATATATAAATAATAGTGCAGATATAAATATGAATTATGTTATAAGATACTTACAGCTTTAACAGTGTAGACAGAGTGAAATGAATACACTATCACTTATACGGCTTGTGTAGCAGCAGCAATTGCGGTAACGTAATTATAGTAATAGTAATTATTAGTAATATTTGGACGTTTTTAGGAAATGTGCTTTCTTGCAGAGAGTCAGATGAGAAAATCTATAAAATGCATACATCTGTAAGGTAGCCATGTAGCAGAAGCGCAGAGCCAATTAGCTGAGTTTAGCATAAAGACTGGCGAGAAGGGGGAACAGCTAGCCTGGCTCTCTTCAAATGTAACAAAATCTACCAGCACCTATATGTACGTATATCTTCGCCAACACCAGTGACTTCCTGGAATCCCAGCTGCTCCTGACCAGTAAATAATCCATCACCAACCCCTGCCTTAGATAGCAAATTGTTGTTTATACACTTTGGGTTTTGTATGGATTAAACAAATGAGATATAATGTGATCATTAGTGAGCTTCAGAGGTGCTAATTGGCTAATTGGTGAATTTTGTCAGGCTAGCTGTTTCCCCTGTTTTTATACTTCATGCTAAGCTATGCTAATCAGCCACTGGCTCCAGACAAGAGAATGGCATCAATCTTCTCATGTAACTTTTGGCAAGAGTGATCATAATGAATGATTTTTTTTCCCAAAACTTTTTCTTTTAAGTTGCATTCTGAAATAACACCAGTAACTCGGATGTCGTCAGGAACTTTTAGTCAAGCAACAAAGCACACAACCACTGAAAGTGCCTGTTTATCTTGCACCCAGTCATCTCCAGTTCTTTCCTCATTAGGCTCGCCAAAATGCTTCACTGGATGCACATTCATTTCCATAACAGTTCCCTTTGGGCCTCTTTGTCACCTCTTCTTCTCTTTAGCTACTAATTCATTGTGCTTACCTTCTACCAGCATACAAACTTACATTATTTTGACAGAAGGCTCCTGGGGATTTGGTTGCAGTGTGTCCCCATCATGAACCAATCAGTTTAACAGTGAAATTAGATCAGGAGCAGGCAGTCAGCTGGCCTTGGTCATAAATCAGCCCGAATGTATCATTTTGCTATGGTAGGAGGAGAAATGGGCCAATGATAAAGCATAGTGTACCCTGGCCTGTCACCCTTGGCTGAGTTTCCTGGGCCATTTAATTCAACAGCTTTGTTAAGCTAACATCAAAGGGATATTATTGGACATGTTTTTGCCCCCAATAAGCATCTCTGAGTAATTATGCAGTGGTTGCAAGGAAAGAGTCCCTAAAGCAGCAACCTGGACAGTGATTAGGGACAAAGATAATAAGTCATTTCTGGAAAGGTTTTATGTGCTGGGTTTAATAGGGGAAATGAGGTCAATGTGTAATCAGTTATTGGTGAACTGTTGTGCTCTTCCTCTTGATGTTTGTACTTATTTCCCCCCCCGATGCCTCCCCTTTCTTTTTTAGATTCTCGATGTGCTCTGCTCGCTGTGTGTGTGCAATGGCGTAGCTGTGCGAACCAATCAGAACCTAATCTGTGATCACTTGCTGCCCAAGAGAGATCTGCTGCTGCAAACTCAGCTGGTCAATGATGTACAGAGGTTAGAAAACCATCCAAGCGCTACACCCCCTTTCAACATCATGCTTCTCATTGATCTACATTTAAACTTGGTTAATAGTAACAAGTTGATTTAAGTCTTAGTCTATGATTAGTGTACAGGTCTGGGTTGAACCAGCTCGTAAATCCAAGTACTTTCACTTACTACTGTGAAAGTACTTCTAACGTTCTTTGTAACTACGAGCTTGTAGTCACTGTAGGATCACAAACTGTAACATATAACTTCAAAATATAACTGTTATTATATGAAGTATATTGTCCTACTATATATATATGCATATTCCTAATACATATTTTGTAAATGTAGGTATCATCTTGTTTTATGTGTATATGCATAAATGGTAAAAGTTTCAAGGTTCCTGCAGTTGAATGGAAAATATCCGATTAACCTAGCTCAATTTATTTTGTCATTTAGTTGCTGGCATAACATTTTGTAATTTGAGCTATGAAGTGTTACTTTTGTGAAATCTTCCCAGTTTATATCATTATTAACCAGCATTTTCAGGTCCGATGTGTCTCCCATATTACATGCTTTACTCCTCAGTCTAAAACGGATCATATATTCGCAAGCTAATGTTAGCTTTTTCAGTGGTTCGGTTAGCTACGCAACTGTTATGTTAGTTGAGTATGAATATTTAGCAACAACTAGGAATGAGCAAATATACAATTATCTGTATCTGTATCTGTTCGACCAGCTAAAGTATCTGTACCCATAAATGTACTCGGAGTGGGCGGGGCATATAAAACTACTTGTCCATTATGGACTATATAGACTTACTAACATACCATGTATGCCCAGCCATCCGGTGATGGTTTAGATACGCGCTGTATACGGAAATTGTGCTTGACCTTTAAATCTCGTATTACCATTTTACTTTGAGGTCATTTTAAATCAAATCACAGAAATTTCCTTGGCTCATTTTCTTGACACTATGAAAGGATTTGCTTTTCTCTGCTTTGTTTTAAATTATCAGCACCTTTGAGGAACTCCCTGAACCAAATATATTAGAAGCTAATTGAATTATCTTGTCCTAAAGGCAGACTTTTTCATTAGTTTTCTTTTTTTTTTTTTTTTTTTTACAAATATCTCACTTCCTCTGAGTGATAATTAATGATTTCATGTTTCACTTCATTCCCAGTATGAGACCGAACATCTTCCTGGGGGTGAGCGAGGGCTCAGCCCAGTACAAGAAGTGGTATTATGAGTTAATGATTGACCAGGTGGACCACTTTGTGACCAGTGAGCCCTCCCACCTGAGGGTGGGCTGGGCCAACTCTAAAGGCTACGCTCCCTACCCGGGAGGTGGAGAGGGTTGGGGAGGAAATGGAGTCGGAGATGACCTCTACTCGTTTGGTTTTGATGGACTCCACCTCTGGTCAGGTCAGTGGGACGAAGAAATTTCTGTGTTTGTGCGTAACTCACCTCATATCATGATCAGCTAATGTATTAAAGATGAGTGGTAACCCTGGGCTACAGCCAGGTTGTGTCTAGACAGAACCAGTACCCTGCAGGGACGATCTCCTTGCCCAGAGTGTGTGTAACTGTGTGCATTTGTGTGTACAGATATGTGTGTTCACTCCTGTGTGTGCGTGAGAGATAGACGTGATCTGTGCCAGCATCGCTCACTGGGTCATATTTCACATAACTGTGTGTGTGTGTGTGTGTCCCGAACAGGTCGTATCCCACGAGCGGTTGCATCCATGAACCAGCACATCCTGACCTCAGAGGATGTGGTGAGCTGTTGTCTGGACCTGGGCGCTCCCAGCATCTCTTTCAGGATCAACGGACAGCCTGTTCAGGGCATGTTTGAAAATTTCAACACAGATGGGCTCTTCTTCCCTGTTGTCAGCTTCTCTGCAGGGGTTAAGTGAGTGTTTATTTGTTTTCTCTTGTGTGTTGTCTGAGTCGAACAGACTCCCTGAAATTCCTGGATGATGAATGAGCTATGCAGAAGCGCAGATCAGATGAGACAGACAAGCTCAAGCCAGAACAGAAATATGCAGCGTACATATACTGTGTATACCGCACACCTACGCTCACACAAACACTGTCTGCATGAAAACCATCTAATCCACCTACTCATCCTGGTCCAAATTCATTAATCCTCAAGGCCCCGAGATTGGACACAGGTAAAATTGGCTGGCTTCATATTTTGCTCTGTTTCCATGGTGACCACAGATAGCGTGATTGACACGACTTTGAAATGGAATTTCAAGCTCCAGCAGTTTTTCCATGATTCCATGATTGACTCTTGACATTGTGGAGCGAAGCAGCATTTTGCATTACCAGCTTTTTGCTCTTTGAAGCCCAGAGACGGTTGACACCGAGAGACTACTCTGATTTTATTTGGCCTTGTAAGCTGTGAATTCGATCCTTATTGCCTGATGAAAATGAATTCTCATAATGTAATAGCATACCTGACGGTTTATGAGCAGTGCAGAGGGAATTGAGAGTTGCATGTGATTCAGCAAACTGTGTTTCATAAAAGAATCAGGGTCCAAAGATGCTGGATGTCCTGTTAATTCAACCTCTGTGGCTGTTTAGACTTTGTTTCATCACTGAGCAATGATGCTTTGAGCTAAATGCTAATGTAGCATGCTAATGGTGGCAAACGTGAAAAAGTAGTGGACCTAAGGCGGGCCGGATGGTGACTGTATGCTCAAACAAGCCATCTGTAACGGCACCTACCTGTCAATCAAAGCGGCCATGCTGTTAATTATGCATAACTTTAAGCCTTGATATAATTTGAATGAGTGAGTTAAAAAATTCACACTCAGTTGTCATCAACAGGGAAATTAGCTACAGAGACCAAAACTGTTTTTTGTACCAGGCTGTACACATGTTTATTTCTGCTGTGAAGTTGAACGTTTTAATATAGGGACTTATGGAGATTAACTTGTTTTGTATCCAGCCTCAAATGGCCAGTTGAGGAACTGCAGTTCTTGGCATTTCTGCATTGGCTTCACTTCATAGCCACGGAGGTTGCCACTTGGTGTTAACCAGCTATAATGTTGCATTGTTCACCATCTTAGTTTGGCATATTGGCATACTTACATTAAGAAGTTAGCATTAACACAAAATACAGCTGAGGCTTATTTGAATGTAATTAGTTTTGCAGGTGTTTGATTTGCTAGCAGTTGCTAAGACATTTCAGTAAAAAACAAAAACCTCATGGTGGCGTTTGAGGAAAAGTCAGGGGAGTCACCTGTGATACTAACTTAGCTAAAACGTAAAGCATAATGACGGCTGTTCGCCATTTTTCCGTCTTTGATATCATTTCATACCACATTTAATAGCCTTATTTTTTTATAGTACAAATGACTTGAAGATTAGAAAAACTCTATATTACTCCTGACAACAGTGCTCTCTCCAAACAGAGTTTTTTCAGTTTTCAAACTGTAGCCACAGGTCCAGAGGTGGGAGTTGGTGCTCAAATGTCAACCTGCCCTTCTTTTCTTCTTAATTTAGTTTAACAAACCCCCTGTACTGCAGTCACTGACACTGCTAACTCCACTGTTGGCTCTGGGAGTGTGTAGACAACCATCTTCCTCAATACAGCAATACAGATGATGTTGCTAGATTCCAAATCAGAAAGCTATTATAATTATTTTATGCTATCATAACATCTAATAATCCATGAAACCAAATCTAACTATCGAGTCAAATGACTGTCGGCTTGTCTTTCATCATCTATTGATGATTTGCAGATTAAACGTTCAGCATTTCATCTGTTAAGTGCCAATTTCTAACCACTCTTGTGAGTGGGTTATGACACCATGGTGCTTGTACTTGAAAGTGACCCACTGAACAAGGTGAACATCTCCACAGATTTAAATGTGCCAGAAAATGACAGCCTCACATCTTTCACTCCTCAATAATTGAGGGATGCAGTCGGAATGAGCTTGGTTGCGTCACAACTACTACTTGAGTGGCTATTTTTGGGCGCCCTCAGGAGAGCCTCTTCACAGTGATGGCCTAAGACATTTTTTTTTTTTTCCAGTCCCAGAGCTAAACGTGTCCCTGATGGGGCAGAGCCTGGAACAGATTGAAGAGGGGAAAAAGCAGTTACATTTAGCTGCATGGTTGGGTTTTTTTTTCACTGGCTGCTTCGTTCATTAATTGCTGCCTGATTATCACTTATGATTAAAAATAGAGTTTATATTTCACACTTTTTCCCCTTATTAATTAACCTTTTTCTCCTACCGTTTTGTGTGTAGAATAATAGAATAAACAAACAGGTGACCAACTTTCCTATCTCTTTAGGGTACGTTTCCTGTTGGGCGGTCGACATGGTGACTTTAAGTTCCTGCCTCCATCGAGTTACGCTCCGTGTTATGAAGCCCTGCTGCCAAAAGAGAAGATGAAGGTGGAGCAGGTGAAAGAGTACAAGAGGGATGTGGATGGAGTCCGAGATCTGTTGGGCACCGCGCACTTCTTGTCGCAGGCCTCCTTCATCCCCACACCTGTTGAAACTAGCCAGGTAAACTAACAGGAGGAGAGTACAGTGTTGATTCCTGAGACCTGAGACTGACTGATTTTTTCGTGTCTGTTTCCTCAGATTGTTATGCCACCTCATTTGGAGAAGGTTCGAGACAAGCTGGCTGAGAACATCCACGAACTATGGGGCATGAATAAAATTGAGCTAGGCTGGTCGTACGGCAAGGTGAGGAATACGGTTACAACAAAATCCTCACTCTGGATCGAGAGATAAAAAGCATAATCCATACATTTTATCATGTTTGTGAAGAAATGAACATCACAGTTAACAAGTTTGAGTTAAAGATCAGCTTGAATTGCATTAGTTGTTAGCAGTATTAAAACTGAATCATCAAAAGCCTGTACGTCATCTTGCTTTCTCTTTTATAATTTGCGGTTCACACCAAAAAAGAGGGTAAGTGGAAAGAACACTCATTTTCCATGTTTGATGCTTTTCATACCATTCATTTAGACGCTTCACTTCAGTCTGTTTGTAGGTAGCCGAGTCATTGTGTCTGTGTCTTATAGTATAAGTCATGAAATACAAAGTATTGTTTCTCCAAAGGGCAGAACAGGTTGTTTTGGCAATTTCAGCGTAGCAATAAACCAAGAGGGGAAAGCTTGTATTTTAATTGTCTGCATTTAGTTTCTAAATTTGCAAAAGACAGTTTTTTGACTCTTTAAAGACAGAATCTGTCATCCAAACCCAATGGTTGCTTCTTTGACGCAGTTGTAGTTGGACATTTTGGGAAAAATGCTTGTCTGTTTTTGTGCTGAGTTAAACCAGAAGACCAATATCTTGGCTTAGTCTAGCTTGGTTTATCTTATTGTAATAACTTGAAGCATGGGAAAAGAGCTAGCATGGCTCTGTTCAAAGTTCAAATGCATGAACAGACTCCAGACTTTGAGAACAGATTAACTTTAGACACCAGGAGTTTCTGTTTAGTTCCCCTTATTTTAGTATTTATGCTATGTTTCTACATATTGCGGGACTTTTACATATAAAAGAACATACATTATTTTCAAGCCCTTCCTGCGTTGATGCACTAGCTAGTGATGCGTTTTTACAACAACCACCAATGATTGGTTTGCCTTAGCTGCACATGGGGAGCAACCATAGCGACGGGAGTCTACATCAGCTAGAAGTATGGACAGTCGACAGTGTCTGCGCAGGTTTAACAGACAAATTTCTCAGCTAGAAGGTGGATAAGTGTATCTCCCAGATTGTCCAATTATTCCTTCAAAATGTGTTTAAATGTACAGTGTATGTATATGTCACTATACCTGCAATATATATGGTTAAAAACATTCATAGTTTGTCCTTGTTGTCTGCAAAGGACTGAGTGTGGTTTATTGTACATGAGATAAAGAATAACGCCAACGTGACCTGTTTTGCCCTTAAATGAAACAGATGACAACACAAACAACAATATGCAACACAGCTCTTATGTCTATAATACAAACATACATATCAGAGTCCTCCCCTATTAGTTTTTTTTTCCTTACTTAAGGTCAGCTCAGGAGGTCAGCAGCTCTAACAATGTGTCAAATAGTGGTAACATGTTGAGAGATAGCCACTGTGCACATAGTATTAGATGTGTTTTGGATGTGGTTACACTGCAGCTCATTAGTAGTTCATTGTGATTAATTACAGCAGCAGTCACATTACAGAAGATGCCGTACATCAGAGGGAACAGGCAAAGTATCGTTATTATTATTTAGATGTTTAGATAAATTATTTAGATGTATAAAAATACCTTTTTTTTAATTTATCGTTTGTTCCACAACTGTAACTGTAACCTGTCAGAGACGAGATTTCCCGTAGAGTTCTTGTACTATTCACAAAAGAGCTGGCTGGTGTTCATTGGATCCACACACACACACACACACAGCTGCATATCTGTACACAGCCCTGCATGTTTTCTTGGTAAACATCCGCCATTGCCATGCCGCCTCCTCAGAGCAGCATTGCCAAAGGGATTATTTGGCATAAGGTGCAGCCTCGAGAGAGGCCTTCCACCTCTCACTTGGTATTCCAGTCGCACACCTTTCTATCTCCCTCAAGAAAACATGCTCCTGTGTTCCTCCTTCATAACATGTTCACTAGAGTAGACTGTCGTATCACTGCAACCAGTAGCAGCCTGTATTTAAACCACATCCTCCCTCTCCTTGTTGATTCACTGACTTATAAGGCAGTGTATTTCATATGCATATATTATATTATATATAAACTTTCCCACATGGTGTACATACATATTGAGTCACTGCAGACCAAAGTTGCAGACAACAAAGGAAGGTTGAAATATTGTTTCTGTGCCTGTTCTTTCTCTCATAGATTAGGGATGATAATAAGCGGCAGCATCCGTGCCTGGTGGATTTCTCCAAGCTGCCAGAAACCGAAAAGAACTACAATCTGCAGATGTCAACTGAAACTCTGAAGTACGTTGCGCAGTATGGATTGATTTTCGTCACGGTACTTTGGTTTTTGAAAAGAAGAAGAAAAAGAGCCGGGGAACGGAGTCAAAAAGAGGAACAGACAGATTCATTACAAACAAAAAGATGACGGGATGAGATTTTTTTTTTTTTTTGCGTTTGTTTTGAAGTGTTGAGCATTCATGAGCATTAATTATGAAGATCACACACATGACCGGAGGTATAAACCCTAGTTAAGACTAGTTCGGTCAGCCAATCTGATAGTATAGTCTAAATACTAACATGTACATGTGGATTACAGTGTATTTGATGCTTGGCCATGCATCAAACTCTGTATAACTGCATTTAACAGCGGGACAAACAAACAAACAATACTGTACACTGAATGCAGTTGTCTTTATAAGTAACCAAATTGAAGATCATTGTTATAATTTTGCCTCTAAAAAACAATTTGCCCATTGCTATATTTATATTTTGTTTCCACAGAAACCTGTACCTTCCATGAAAGCCCCAATTTGAGTTTAATGTATAGCAGCTATCATGTCCATGTCAAAAAAAATGATATGTCATCACCTAGAGTCTAAACGTTTAGACTGTAGGTGATGACAGGAGAAGATGTTTCCATTTCCTGTGTTGCACAACCAAACAAGCCTTCCCGGTCTGTTTCCACTCATCAGCACTCTGCACAACACTCGTTTCTGCCCATAAAGGTCCCAGTGAGACTGATTACAAGTGCTTTATATAAATGCTATTTAAATGATATAGGAGAACATTGGGTTTATTGTGATTAATCTTTATCTGTGGCAGTGGCAGACACATCTAGGTGACACTGATGGGTTCCTGAGCGACATCAAACTCATTTTTCCTGTCACTTTGTCCTCTCACAAGGTGTGAAGAAAATTTGTCAAAAGCTCTTCACACCCAGTGCATTCCTTTGGGTATCCTTTGGCCTTTTTTTTTTTCTCCTGACAGATTAGGACATGCACAATTTAACCCATCACTGCTCCATTTGAACACTCCCGACCCTTCTATTGCTACTGCTACTGAGTCTACATGGGCTATTAAGATTTGGATTAAACATAATCTGCAGACAAGCTTCGTTCATTCACTCATTTTGTGTTGTTTTTTTTTTTCTCACAGGACTCTGCTGGCATTGGGCTGTCGTGTAGTTCAGGTCAATCCAAATGCTGAGAGCTCCCTCAAAAAGATAAAACTCCCTAAGAAGTAAGTGGGCATGCTCATATTTTGTGTATGAATTCCTTTAGAACATCTTATTTAAATGCTCAGACTGTTTGAAAGCCGTCTGTACTTTCTGACTGTGATCGTGCAAGTCAGTAATAAAGGACAGTGGTTCGAGATAGGCAATTTATATTTTCCTCGTCAATTAAAGATATAATGCCTTAAGGCCTTTCTATAGGAGAAGCATAATGAAATTATAAATCAAAACGTGTGTAAGCCCAGTCTATCGTCATCAGAAGATGTGTTACTGTATGTACTGCCTTAAAGATTTATATCAGGCTATAAATGTGGGTAAACTAGTCCTCGTGGAATTATCCTTTATTACTTCCATATCTGAGGGATAATGTGTTTTTCCTACAGCTATATGATGTCCAATGGTTATAAGCCGTCTCCTCTGGACCTGTCTGACATCAAACTGACTCCAGGTCAGGAGCTGCTGGTGGACAAACTGGCAGAGAATGCACACAATGTGTGGGCCAAGGACCGCATCAAACAGGGATGGACCTATGGCATACAGCAGGTACGCTGGATGTATTCATGTACAGTTTGCTGGGACCAAAACTAATTTTTATTTTGCTGGGAAAAAAAATCTCACAAGAATTATACTGTATTATTTATGTGCTCAGATTCTTATTCATGGTTCATTTATTCACCTCCCATACAGTCTATAGCTTATAGGTGCGCAAGTCAGACGGTTTGTTTGGCCTGACATTTCACAGCTATATGTCATGATTCAACATCCAGCGAGATGTTCTGCAGTAAAAGGGCAGCGAGACGTGGAACATATTGTGAAGAACACACTCGTCTTATCTCATCTTGTTCTGAATGAACAAGTGCTAAAACTGCACACACTGACTGCTTGCTTTTTGGTGATCTGGCTTTTAGTGTATTTTGGTTCTGGTTTTAGATAAATCTCCTGAAATCACAAATTCTCCACTGCTATTTTCTCCCATGAAAACTATGTAATTCAGTGCAATATAATGCAAAATATTGCTATAGTGAGTGAGGGTTCATTCATTTTGCCCTATTTTGTTAATAGTGTGGAAAAAATCACCTATTGATTCAGAGTAAGCAGCAAATATACAATTTAGAAAACACTTCATGAGTTTTTCCATTTGACTTTGCCATTCTGACCAGTATAAGCAGCTATGTTTCACACCAAATGTCAGTTTACACTATTACACACTTTGGCATGTGTACAAAACACATTTCAAAGGCATTGTACGCATACATGTGAACTCTATTTGATCTTTTAAAGTCCATGTAAAGGCAATTCTGAGATTTCTTTCAAAACACATTCAATATGTTGGAAAATAGTTGCTGAAAACATGTGAAAAGACTTTGAACCATATATTACTGAAATGTGGAGTTAGAGGTTAAAACAGTTTTTCATCAGTTTTCAGTCCAGGATTTTGTGGGCGGTCCTAAAGCGTGGCTCGATGACACGCTGAGGCCACCCTGAGCATACCCCTGCACCCCTAGCAGAGAGATAGAGATGAACTCATCTCGCTCAGAGTGTTTCAAAGTTAGTCAGGTCATTTTCTGAACTCATCAGAAGTTTCAGTCGCTTCAAAATTGCTGCTTGACTGCTCCCATGAGTGGGCGTGGCTTCAGCACATTCAAAGGACACACCCCCACAGTCCTGGAGCTGAGAACACTGTTCATTTTTACCTGATTTTGACACCTAATTTCATAAACTTGTCGATATTTTTAATCATTCAAATTTGGCTGGCTGGTTAATAACACTTTCTTCTTTGGTCTGACAAACTCAGAACACATTTATTCTTACTTTACACAGACTTTAACTGTCAGTAATTGAACATACCTGTGACACTTTACCTTGATGAAACACTGGAAAGCAGATATTTGTCCATATTCTCTGCACAGTTTGTACATTAAGGGTTGTTTTGATAACATGAGGTCAGGTAACTGACCAGCACTGTCCCAAGGTTTTCATTTAAGCCTTTTAGTGATATCAGGGAAAGCTGTTATGAGAGACCAAACAAACAAGCCTGTGATCTTTATAACTAGCACAACAAATCAGCTTAAGTGGTATTAATATGATACTTCCATGGTTGCTCCTCGGCCCCCCGGTGGGAATACTGCTATGGGAAATGACACAGGAAGTGATGGGCAGCAGTAACCCAATGGCAATAAATGGCCAATTTACGTCTCAATTACAAAGGCTGACAGCACAGTTGTAACAAACACAACAGTTGGCTCCCTTAAGCCGATCTACAATTGCTGAGATAGGTGGAACGTGCTTGCTGCGAATGGGTGTATAAAATTTCCCCTGACTTGCCTCTTCTCCCTGTAGGATCTGAAGAGTAAGCGCAACCCTCGCCTGGTTCCCTATGTTCTGCTGGACGAGCGCACCAAGAAGTCGAACAGGGACAGCCTGAGGGAGGCTATCCGCACTCTGATTGGCTACGGATACAACATTGAACCCTCAGACCAAGAAGGCGGTGAGTTTGACTCGTACAGGCATTCAAATTATATGGTAGGTGATTGTAACAAAGAATGGGAGGAAATGTTATGACAAGTGTGACTTAATTTTACAGTCCAGATAAAAGATTTTTCCTCCCACAAGCTTTCAGTTTACGATGAAGAAGAATAAGGGTGTGAAATGTGCAAACAGGTGTGCAATTAATGGTTCCATTATTCATTTGTCGGAGGGGATTTTGGATGGTACAATCTACAAGCTGACACTGCATCTGTCCCTTCCACCCAGTAGGACAAGTGGTGGAGCGGCTCAGCATCGACAAGGTCCGTTTCTTTAGAGTAGAGAGGACGTACGCGGTAAAGACCGGCAAGTGGTACTTTGAATTTGAGGCTGTGACGGGAGGAGACATGAGAGTGGGGTGGGCCAGACCTGGATGTAAGCCAGATGTGGAACTTGGCACAGATGAACTCGCTTTCGTCTTTGATGGATACAGGGTGAGCTGTCAACCAGCCGTAACTCAAAGTATTCATTTGCATTGTGTGCTGCGATTCATGTTGATTATTCCACAGATAAAGATCTATCCAAGTCTTTTAACTCGTTTGTAATATTGTTAAGTGTCATTATTTTGTAATTTTTTTTGTCACATATATGCTGTAATCTTCTCCTGAGTGTTTCACTTTATGCTTGCACTGTAGGGTCACTGTCTGAACATGGGCAGCCGTTTATTTGGGCGGTGCTGGCACGCTGGGGACGTGGTGGGCTGTATGATCAACATGGAGGACAAGTCCATGATCTTCACCCTCAATGGAGAGATCCTCATCACCACCAAGGGCTCTGAACTCTGCTTCACTGACTTTGAAACTGAGGATGGTGAGAAAGTGTGCGGTAACAGAGCCAGTTGTAGAAGGTCATGGAGTGTTAGACTGATATGGTGATTGTAGAAAGTGTTGTTGGTCATTGTTTTAATAAAACTTTCACATGCAGACCAAAGAGCATTAACCGAGAATGACCACGCTAGGGTTATAAGTGAAAAATAAGTGGCTTCCTGTAACGAAATCACCCTTATTTAATGTGACACTTCTAAATTGCCTTTTTGAAAAAGCTGGATTGATTTCCTCTCACCCTCCTGCTGTGCGTGTTCTTAGAGGCTTTTTAATCTCTCCTCACTCTGCTTCTCTTCCCTCTTCCTCCTCTTCGCCCTATGGCTGTCCTTCAGGGTTTATTCCAGTCTGTAGTCTCGGCCTGTCTCAGGTGGGTCGCATGAATCTGGGGAAAGACGCTAGCACCTTCAAGTACTACACCATGTGCGGCCTTCAGGAAGGATTTGAACCCTTTGCCGTCAACATGAACAGAGAGGTCACCATGTGGTTCAGCAAGCGCCTGCCTACTTTCGTCAACGTGCCGAAGGACCACAACCACATCGCAGTAAGAACACAAGCAGCTGGTTCAGTTGTCGGTATACAAAAACAGAATTTGTGATTGTATGAATGCAAAGACTTTCTTCTTATCTGCAGGTAACCAGGATTGATGGCACCATCGACAGCCCCCCATGTCTTAAAGTCACCCACAAGACATTTGGCACCCAGAACAGTAACGCTGACATGGTGTTTTGTCGTCTCAGCATGCCTGTGGAGTTCCACTCCATCTTCAAATCCAGTCCTGTTGTAGACATGAACGGAGTCCACGAGGAAGACACCCTTAAAGTCAAACACAGGTACTCATTTCCTCAGAATCATGAATTTACACCACAGTGCATGAAGCTCCTTTCAATGCATTATAGTTACCATGTTTTTTAACCGCTGATCTACTTTTAGATTATTGTGTCAAAACATTTGAAGTAATGCGGTTGAAGATGCAGACATCTAAGCTTTAAGCATACTCAGAACTATCCGTCAACTGGCCTGTGCTTGATCATCACCCGTTGAATGTGGTTTCTGATAGATATCCATTGAGATCTGTGAGGCACAGTGATGAAAGTAGACGAGTGGACTACAGCAGCATCACTACGGTACTGAGTCATTTCTTTTTGGATAGAGTACCATTTGGTTGCAACACCTGCAGTGTTGACTAAGTCTTACTCTTATGTCATTTCAGTACTACTACTCGGTAAGGGTCTTCGCTGGTCAGGACCCTGCCGGTGTGTGGGTTGGATGGGTTACCCCCGACTACCACTACTATAGCAACAACTTCAACCTCAGTAAAAACCGAACAGTCACTGTAACCCTGGGCGACGAGCGAGGGCGAGTTCATGAGAGGTGATTTTTAGGCAAACTCAACTTCCTTTTGCAGCCGTTTTCTTGTGTTTGAACATGGCCAACTGGTTTATAACACACTATAATGTAGTTTCAAGCAGAATTTATTCACGTCTATGTTAATTTGTTAACTACACCTTCTCCATCCAAGACAATATGAACAACATGATATTTATGCACTACAGTGTGAGGAGGAGTAACTGCTACATGGTGTGGGGTGGTGATGTGACCAATGCTGCTCATGCCTCGAGTCGCAGCAATGTGGACCTGGAGATTGGCTGTGTAATAGACCTGGCCACCGGCCTGGTGACATTCACCGTAAATGGCAAGGAGATATCCACGTCCTATCAGGTACTCGGCACATGTTGCCCTCTTTCACTTCGAGAATCTACGATTAAGCGCTCTATTATTATCATTATATGTTGGACAACCCTAAAGGAATAAACCAGCAAAAATAACATTTTACATGTGTGATACAGTGAAAAACCATGTTCTGTATACATGTTTAATTTATTTTGGGCTGTTTTCAAACTTTGTAAGGACATCCAAGGTTACCTTTGAGCTTGCTTGTGATTGCAGCTGTTCACCATTCATTAATGCATCCATCCACCTGTAAGTCATTACCTGTCTAACTGTCCATCCCCTCTTCTTTCCATCAGTCTGCACTTTATTGTGTTGACCTTGAGAGTAACTCGTCTTCTCTCTTTGCATATTTTCCTAACGGAGTACTGACGTCTGTATTTGCCTAAATCTTACAGAACCTTTCAAAGGGTATAATCTTCTTATGTTCTCCCTCATTGAAACTCTCTGTGGGCGCTGAGTCATCCCTCTAGCCGACACTCTTGTACGATCATGCACACACACACATGCACACATTAAGTAGTGGAGTTTCACGAAGTATCATTAAGCTGCTTTCCCGCAAGTCATACTCTCCTGGTGCTCCTCTGGCTTTTCATGTGTACTTCCTGTTTGGACCTGTTATTAACTTGCTGCTCTCTTCTCTGCTGCAGGTGGAACCAAACACCAAGCTTTTTCCTGCTGTGTTTGTGCGACCCACCAGCCCTAACCTCTTCCAGTTTGAGCTGGCTAAAATAAAGGTACTTGTTTTATTGCAACAACCTAGTTGCATGTATGATTGCTGCGATATAACCGTGTACAAGAAAGAAGCTAAAACATTCCATTTTAACCTTATTCTACCTCACAATATATTTAGAGATGCAGCCCACACACAGGATTATGCAGCAACACGCCCTCCAGCTTGGTCTACTAGGCTAATATTTTAGCATGCTAATGTCTGCACCAAAGTTACTGAGAGCTTCAACAACAAGATAAGTATTTGCATCAGATGTTTGGAGGAGAAAACAAGAGAAGCTTGTGTGACTAAGCAGAAAAGGGGTAGCACTGAAACAACAAACATGATTAATAACTCACAGACAGATTGTGACTGTCCTCTCTTACAGTGTCATTTGTTCATTCAGTTTAAAATGACTTTCTGTTTCAGAGCAGGAAGTAGTGTGTCTTTTTTTTTAACTGTAGCAAAAAGTAAAAGGTGACAACTAAGTGTACAAACTCTTTTAACAGCTTCTTTGGCACTGAAAAATGGTTCCTCACTCTGTCCGTATCTGTTTGCCCTCTCCAGAATGCCATGCCTCTGTCTTCAGCCATCTTTAAGAGTGAACATAAGAACCCGGTGCCCCAGTGTCCACCCCGTCTAGATGTGCAGACCATCAGCGCTGTGCTGTGGAGCCGCATGCCCAACACCTTCCTCAAAGTGGAAACAGCCAGGGTCAATGAGCGACACGGCTGGGTGGTCCAGTGTGTGGAGCCTCTGCAGATGTTGGCTGTACATATACCTGAGGAGAACAGGTACAGTGCATGGCTGAGTATGTTTACATGATCTGTCAGCGGGTTTTAGTTAGTGAGAAGATTGATACCACTCTCACAAAATATCAAGCTACAGCCATTAGCTTAGTTTAGTATAAAGACAGCTCTCTGTAAAACCATAACTATGAATTTAACTGACAATATGCTTGTTGTGTTTGTTGGTCTTCAGAGGTGCAGGTGTATTTTCTAACTTTGAAGAGAGTAAGGCTAGCTGTTTCCCTCTGTTTCCAGTCATTATGCTAAGCTAAGCTAATCGCCTCCTGGCTCTAGCTTTACTCAGGAGAGTGGCATTGATCTCCTCGTCTCACTCTTAGCATGAAGTGTATTTCCCAAGATGTTTAGGAAATCAGTGTAGTCACTGAAAAATGCTGTGGAGTTTTCTTGTAAATAAACAAAGGTTACAGTTATTACTCACCAAAACGAATGCTGTATATCCTTCAGCCCTAACAAATGTGCTGAATGCATTTCCTTCCTCATAAAACATTTGCAAAGCTGATTTTTGAAGTATTTTAAATCCTACATAGAAAAACAGCTTTGCAGCACTATTAGATGTGAAATTCTCCACAGGGGACCTTTAATAACACTTATTTTATTATTCTGTGTGGTAAATAACACTTGTCAGGTCTCTAAATATACTATTTTGCTAAGCCTGTCTCACTTCTTTTTAAAGGTGTGTCGACATCATGGAGCTGTCTGAGCAGGAGGACATGAGGAAGTTCCACTACCACACCCTGAAGCTCTACTGTGCCCTCTGCGCTCTGGGCAACACCCGCGTAGCCCATGCCCTCTGCAGCCACCTGGACCAGTCACAGCTCTTATACACCATCGACAATCAGTACCTGTCAGGCATGTTACGCGAGGGCTTCTACAATGTCCTGATCAGCACCCACCTGGAGACAGCGAAAGAGGCGCGACTCATGATGAAAGATGAGTTCATCATCCCCGTCACGGCCGAGACACGTTCCATCCGCCTCTTCTCTGATGCTTCCAAAAAGCACCTCCCACCAGGGGTGGGACTTAGTACCTCACTTAAACCCCGCCTCAACTTTGCTCCGCCCTGTTTCATCAGCACCAAACGGGAACAGCATCTTTATAGTCCCCAGATCCCACTGGACGCACTGAAGGAGAAATCTATTTCAATGTTGACAGAGGCTGTTCAGGGTGGCGGGCATCACATCCGTGATCCCGTAGGAGGAGGTGTGGAGTACCAGTTTGTGCCAATCTTGAAACTCATTAGCACCTTGCTGACGATGGGCGTGCTAGGTAGCGAGGACGTTCATCAGATCTTGCTGCTCATTGACCCAAATGTTTTCAGAGAGACGCGTGAGGATGGAGCCGCTGGGGCCACAGACAAAGAAGGACTCACGGGTGCGGAGGAGAAAGCAGTGGAAGCTGGGGAGGAGGAAGCAGCCAAAGAGGCTAAGCAGCCATTGAAAGGACTGCTGGAGAAGAGGCTGCCTGAGCCCGTCAAGCGACAGGTAATAATGAGCACATGTGAACAGATGTAGCTTCATCTTATATATATGTGTGTAAACCACTAAAAGTAAGTCACCAGAATATGTAAAATCAGTGAACATTTTCATCTACAAGTGCCAAGACGCTCCTAAAGACTAACACAGCTGTGCTCTCAATCACATGCTTCATAACTGCTGTACTGTTATAGAGCCATTCAGAAGTCAGTCAGACATGAAATGGTTCTGTCTTGTATTGAACAAATGATCTCTTGGGTAAAAATGTGTCTTCAATAAGTGGGATTATGTGAAGCCATGAGGCAGTTTGTATGTATTCCTAACAGACTTGATTGTAATAGATGTGTCTAAACATGCAACGGTGATGCAACAGTATTTGTTGTTTGTCTCTTCCCCCATCCCCCAGATGTGCGAGCTGCTTCACTATTTCTGCGACTGCGAGCTGAAGCACCGCATTGAGGCCATCGCGTCCTTCTCTGACAACTTCGTCTCCAAGCTGCAGTTCAACCAGAAGTTCCGCTACAACGAGCTGATGCTGGCCCTCAACATGTCTGCTGCCGTTACTGCAAAGAAGACCAAAGAGTTCAGATCGCCACCTCAAGAACAGGTGAGATGACGCCATGGAAACACTGAAGCCATTAATATGTACTGACATGTAGTTTCAGGTCACCACTTAATCAAACTCAATGGATACCTTAGGTATGGGCAACGGGTGCCGCAAGATTTTTTTACATTACATTTTTAACATTGCACCCAACAATAATTAGGCAACCGTTAGCTACATTTTCATGATATATATAAATGATAAATGATTTTTCACAGCAGCCATTTTGACATGAAATAGTAGGTAAACACAGGTGCTTCCAGTGATACTAATTAAGACTAAGCAGTGCATGATGTCAGTTGTTTTTCTGCTCTCAAATACTTCAAATTTAAGCTAATTTTACTTTTTAAACCAAGCAAAATGAAAACATTTATTCTATTAGCATACCTGCACAGGTGCTTGCGCTTATCCTGGCTGACTTGACTGCTGCTGAAGGTGGGCAGATCTATGCACAAATCTCCAGTTTACAAATAAAGCAAACTGGAGAGTGAGGGAGACCCTCTCACACACTCCTGACAAGTGCTCTAATTCTCCAAAACAAGTGAAATCACCTGTTTTTTTATTCATCATTGATGAAGTCATGCTGGTGTTAAAGAGTCTGGCAGCTGCTGGAATGAAGGACCTGTGGTAGCGCTCCTTCTTACATGGGGGGAGTAGCAGTCTGTTGCTGAAGGAGCTGTTTAAATCTCATGCAGGGGATGAGAGGAGTAGACAAACATAAAGCTTTTTTGATTGATAATAAGCCTGTATTATTTCACATAATAATGATATTACTTCATGTACATATTATATTGTATGTGACATGTGATATTGGTGGTGGTAGGGCTGCACGGGGGGGCATGTCATGAAAAAAAATCCCCATGAAGTGAGGCTGTGGATTAAAAAAAATTTCACCTAGTGCAGCGGTGACATCTTACTGGCAGTTTCACAACAATTCACACCTCTATTCATGTCATTCCGACACCTCCCGCATGTCTGCCATGTGACCTTAGTGATGCTAATGTGATATAAAGGTGCAAATCAGCGGCAGAGGGTAAAAGCCAGGAACTGTGCGTCTGTTAGATATGATTAATCTTACAGAAATGTACACATGAATCTATAAAATCTGACCACAAAGAAAGCCTGCGGGCTCGCTGCTTCAAACGGCGCGTGTAACTGGATAATTCAGGGAGAGATGTTACGTAACTTCTGTAATTTTTCCCACATACATGGCTAATTTCTCTCCCCACCCTCGGATTCTCTTTTTAGTTTTTGTATCGTTGAATTTGCTCATTTTGGTTCCATTTTTCAGAGTGAATAAGAGCCGGTCCTTGCTCTAAATGTTTCTGAGAGCACTCTCTCTTGTGTTGAAAACAAAGCCTCAAGGCAAATTCATCCTTCTTGTCTGCGGTGTCATTCCTCCAGTGAGAGTGCACACATACACACACATAGAGTATCCCTTCAGGGTCACAGCTGGAGATAGAGTTCAGCGCTTCACAGCTACTTTAATGACTTGTCATGATGTCCTTCGGTCTGTGAGTGCACAGAGAGGATTAGCCACTTAAGCAGTTTTTTCCCCTCTGTGAATCATTCAGTGAGATGTTCAAGACTGAAGAATTATCAGGCATTGTTTATGCATGTTGGCTTTCGTGTTTTCCATATTTTAGATCAACATGCTGTTGACCTTCAGTATGGGCGAGGACTGTCCGTGTCCAACAGACATCCAGGAGGAACTGTATGATTTCCACAACCAGCTGCAGCTCCACTGTGGTAAGATGCAGATCTTTATGCATCTTATATTGCTTCGATTGATTGTAGAATTTATTTTCCAAAGCGGCATGGTTTGAAAGCTGCAAATGGGGCAACAGATAATCTGTTTTTTAAATATTGAAAATATAGAATATAAAAAACAGTCTATTGCATGCGCCGCCATTGTGTCAACATTAGCTGAATTGTTCCAGTACATCCCCTCACAACTCCTTTCTTTTCCTCTCTGTGTCTCTCGGCAGAGAAGTTACAGTTCAGTGCCTCTCACATTACTCTGACAACTTGATGTTTTGATAAATAATTGAATTGCCCAACCTTCTTTGGTACAACCAACCTAATGGCAGTTTCAGCCGAGCACCGACCTGTCATGGTACCCTCCACACAGAGAGCAATGAGAAAAACGACTTGAAGTTGCAAAGAAATAGGAGATTCTGTGCATCCCTTTCCACGCATAATACACATAACATGAGTGCTACCCCCCCACAGGAAGCCACACACACAGAGTTATTGCTTTAATAAGCTTTGCTCTCTATGTATACACTACGTATGCTTGTGTCATGCAGGAATCCCTATGGAGGAAGACGAAGACGAGCAAGATACATCTATCAAAGGTCGCCTGCTAATGCTGGTGAACAAGATCAAAGGCCAGTCTCACAAAGCAGAGGAGCCCACAGAGAAGGAGCAAGCAGCGCCATGTGAGGAAGTCACTGTTTTTATAATATTACTTAATAATATTTGCCCTGCTGTAATGTACCTGCTAAATCAGCAATATCTGAGTCCGGATGATAAACCCATTTCTGATTAGCTGGAGGATGTGATTTAAAGCTTTTTCGTGCACGCACTGGTTCACATTTAATTTCGGATCTAAATTCATATTCTAGAAAGCGCTGATTCAATCATGTCCTTGTAGCCATAGCAACATAATGAAACAGTGGCAAGATCAGTAAACAGTTTAAGCTTTGGGAAAGTTGTTTCTATTCTGCTTCTACAACATCTGTTACTTTCTCTCTCACGTTATCCATTTACTCCACATGTACATTCTGCTTGTTTGTGGTCTGTTTCACCTGTTTTTGTACGAGCTCTCCGTCTGTGCACCTCGCTTAGACGGAGGGGGAGAGCTGAAAGCAAGAGCTCCTGAATTGCAGCTCTAGCACCCTCAGCTTTGCCTCTGTTTGTCTGCTGGTGTTATGTGGACTGAGTCACCGGGTGGCAGTCATTTCCATTTCAATTTCTTTTCAATTTCATTATGGTAATACGGAGAAGAGGCTTCGGTGTGAAGAGCAACTTCCGCCCGCTGCTCCGGGAGAGGAGAGAGGAACGATGAGAGAAAACACATCGGTGATGAAACCAAATCCTTCACCTGATTAAACCTTTGGACGCTCACATACACATGTGCAATCATGAGCACACACACACACACACACACACAGGAACAAACATTTCAATCACGGCACTCAATAATCGGGGTGCCACAACAATATAACTGCAGAACAAGTTCTAATTTTCTTATCTTAAGTATCACTCTGTGTAAGGGACCACCAATCAAATAACTGATTGCAAATTATTACTTAACTTTGTTCTGTTGGCCCTCAGTGTGGAAAAGTGTGAGTACAGTACAGTGCAGTGTGAGTTTTATTTATTGGCAAATGTCTACTAATACTACGTCTACTAATAATGGCAGCAGTTTTTCTCTTACGCATGACCTTTATTCAGAATGATCCTGTTCTGGTAATAAAACATGACACGTGTGTCTGCCTTTTAATTGCCGAGATATGAGCTAACTAATGTGAAGCAGGGTATTTTATTACTTCTGTAATCTGGCCATCGCCATAACATCACCATCTATTCTTGAAAGCAATGCTGGCAACAAGAAGTGGCCAAATTGCACGTGGATAAATTTGGGCTGAAATATGTGTTGCTGACTGCAGATGCTGAAAGGCAATCTCTCCACTGGGATTTGCTGTGACCCTGAAGTGGAGAATATAAGACCACCACATTGATCTCCAAGGTGCAAGGGAGGACGAAAATAGAGGAGTGTGTATTTTTCCTTAAAAGAGTGCTTCAGGTGGTGGTGGTGGTCTGTGCAGGGTGTTGTGTGAGGAATGATTGATTAGAAGACTGGTTTGCGGTGGCAGCTGCTGTTCAGGAGCATCACATCTGCTTCTGTAACAGCTGGAGGCGTCAGAAAGCGAGGGAGGGGAGAGGAATTATTTAAAATCTCTCCAGGAAAATTCTCTTATCTGTGTGCAGTGTTTTTCTTTGAATTGTTTTGTGATCATGCAGTACGCTGTATGATGGTAGTAAGCGTTAAAGCTTAGTTTGGAAGCCATGTTTGTCTTTTTCTAGTCTGGATGTTTTATTAATTCCTGTAATTGGCTTTTGCTTGGTAAATTAGGATGCAGTGTCTGGCTATAAGATTACTCTTCAACAAGATGTACAACAGGAGGCCACAGACAAACCAGCTGTACTATGAGCTAAATGCTAACAACATGCTAATATGCTCAGGCTGTGAATGCTAACAGCTGTTGTTTACGATGTTCGCCATCGTAGTTTAACGTGTTAGCCAGCATGCAACATAGTACAGCTAAGGCTGATGGAATTTTGGTCATGAAGCATGAAGACAAATTTAACCTAATAAAAAAAAATCAGTGCAATTCACCCAATCGTTGTTGAGAAACTTCAAAGCGAATCAAAATGGTTGATACACATTGCCATCCGTACAACCATGCTGTTAGCTTGCTAGTTTAGCTTGTTTGTGTTTCGTTTGCTTATTATTTATTGCATGTTTAGTCACGTTGATATATACAGCAAGTCATGACTTTGTCCTACTGGGATAAAAAGATTGGTATCTGTAGTCCTATAGCCATGGTTCAGTGCCTAATAATGTCTTTTTTTTCAAGATACACCTGCAGATTTTAGAGTGGCCTTTTATTGTGATCAGCCCATGCTGTTGTGCTGTATCACCATCTTGATATTTCACACCTGTCAGGTGGATGGGTTGTCTTAGCAAAGAAGAAGTGCTCACACAGATTTGAACAAATTTGTAAACAGAATCTGAGGGAAATAAAAATGTTGTCTTCAACCTTTAACTTGAACCCATGAAACATGGGATAAAAACAAAAGTGTTGTATTTAGTTTTCATAGATAGATAGATAGATAGTACTGTATGTGAGAAGTGTATGTGACAGTTGGTATATATTTTGAAGACCAAAATAAAATCTTATACAAGAAGAGGATTTGCCAGGAGGCAGGAGGATGGTAAGAGTGAAGCTGACATGATACTGTAAATCCTGTACTGTTACTCAAGCTATAACTTCTCCTCCCGTCACATCACCTTGCTCGGTGAGACGGTGAAGATACAAAAGGCGCCGTCGCCTTCGGAGCACAGAAGTCGTTTCCCTCCTCCCTGATGAATGGTTCATCCACCAGAAGCATTTAATACTCAGACGTGATGACTTGCCCGGAAGAAATGTGTGTGTGAGAGAGCAAAGGGAATGCGTGTGAACTCTCGCACCATAAAAACCGCCGGCTTCCATCAGTGTAACACTAGACCGGTCTCGATTTGTTGGTTGGGGTGTAGTGAAGGGAAAGTGCGGGAGGGGTGTATTCAAGAACAGCACAGACAGAGAGAGAGAGGAACGCACATGTGTGTGTGTGATAGTGTGACAGAATGAGAGTCAGGTGTTGTGAAGCATCTTGGCTGAGGGGAAGAAATGTCGCTTCTCATTTTGGAGCAAGCTGGTGTTTCTGCCCTTTCTCTGACACCCACGCAACTCTCGGCAGCAGGATCGGTTACCGCTGACTGTGATATTCAGCTGGCTCCCCACCCATCACACAAAAACACACACACACACACACACACACACACACACACACACACACACTTACATTGACTGACAGCCTGGTGTCAAATAGTCTTTGGAAAACCAGCAGTTTCAATCAACCATACAGGCGCAGGGGTCTTAAAAACACAATCACCTAATTGCAATACTTTTAAGGAAATCAATTGCGTATAAATGGCTCCATCTTTTATGGTTCTGAGTTGTTTAATTGAGGTCTTTCTCTTCTTTGTGTGTCCATACCCCAAGAACAGATTCACAAATATGTGCACACCCTCACCCACACACCCTATTGATCCAGTTTTAATGAAGCCTTAAGGGTAAACCACATACGAGCCGTCCAAATAAAATGTCTCCGTTTAACCACAGAAGCAAAATATTGGACTGTACAGAACTATTAATACCTTGTCCAATTCCCCTCCCTTGTTTTGTTACATAACAGGGCTTTCTCTCTGCTGTGCCAAATATGTGCCTTTTCATGAATGAGCTCACAAACCGTGTTTTCCTTTCCCATTGTAAAGAGGAAAATAACTCTGACGTTGTTGAAACACAGCTGATTACCTCTCCTTTAGAAGCAGGGGCTGATACATGCGTGCAGACTCAAGCCACGCGGAAGACTTGTAGGGGCTCTCTGTCTTTTCTTGTCTTGGTCTTATTTGCATCACTGAGCCAATTTGGGAATGCAGCCTTTGAATTTTTTGTGTGTTAAAATGGGAGCACCCAGTCAAGTGTAGGCCCTTTTAACATTAGTGTCATAGAGGTTTGTGCTGTGTGTGTGTGTGTGTGTGTGTGTGTGTGGCATAAGGAGGGTTGTTTTTCCTTGGTGTGACCTCAGTTAATGTAAGGAAGGTTACAGTATATTTTCCTCTTAAAGCCAGTGGTATCCCAGAAGGATTACAAGACAGTGCAGCAAGCACTTCACTGCTGAATCTTACTGTTGACAATGAGAAAAGCCTGCATTGTTTTAAAGAATACTCCCGTTCATAATTAATAATTCTGTAACCACACACAGCTCTGTTTTCTTTATTATAATCTCCATTATTGTAATTCAGAGTTCAGAGTAATTATGCAGGTTTGAAGATTTCTTAAAGGAGCATACGTAACTATTCAACATTAAGCTGCGCTAATCAATATTTTGATTTTAACAGTTGATCAAATTACTGTACGCAATGTGAAATAGCTCATTTGTATTGATGGATCCACAGAGAATTATTATCCTCTCAGCTCAACTGAGCATCTTACAGCACTTCTTCACTGTTTTGATTTGCTCTCACCATTTTCAGCTGCAGGAGCGAGTTGTTTTCAGTGAAAAAGGTACACCACCTGCCTAACACCAAACATCAGCAAGACAAAGTTACTGATTACTTGGTGAACACATGTAGCAGCTACAGTAGGAGGAGGAAGAGTTGGTGGGAACCCAAACAGAGCTAAAAGATCTACAACTTAAAGGTTGTGTCTGCTGAATGTTTAAACTATTAACTAACATATTCAATACCGTTGTCTTGTTCTGCTGCCACCAAGATAAATGTTGCTGTTTTAATCTAATTCAATTCAGTTTTATTTATATAGCGCCATATTATTTACAGTGACCCAACAATTCTAACCGTGAGCAAACACCTCACGACGGTGGCGAGGAAAAACTGGCAACAAAACCTGACTCCGTGAACCGAGCTCATTGGTGGGCGGCCATCTGCCAAGACCAGTTGTTGAGCTGTTATCATGTTAAAGGGCCAGTCCACTTATTTTACCGTCAGGACAACTCAACTTCTGCTGCATTGTTTTTGATCATTTCTTTGTTATATCTGTCTCTGACTTTGTGAAATTGCAGTAAATCACTGGAGTGCCCCTCTAGCATCTTTTGCAAAGGCTTTTTATTCCGTTGAGATGTACTATATCAGATCCTAGACACATTGCCTTGAAATAAAGATATGTTTTAATTCAGAAGTTCCCTTTATAAAAGCAAATTATCACTCATCTTTACCCAACTTGCTTTCCAGCAAATCTGAAGGAACTGATCTCTCAGACGATGGTCAGCTGGGCCCAGGAGTGTCACATCCAGGACCCAGAGCTGGTCCGCAAGATGTTCAGCCTACTGAGGAGGCAGTATGACAGCATCGGGGAGCTGCTCAGGGCCATGAGAAAGACTTACACCATCAGTGCAGCCTCAGTCCAGGACACCATCAACCTCCTGGCCTCCCTCGGTCAGATCAGATCTCTGCTGTCTGTTCGTATGGGGAAAGAGGAGGAGAAGCTCATGATTGATGGACTTGGGTAGGTTGTGGGTGCCTCGGAGGAGCTCTACTTGTTATCTTAGATACAAATGATCATGTTTCTGGTCTTGCTATTCTTAGTTTCATGCTGGTTTGACACTAGACAGTGTGTTTTTAATGATTGTTAAGTATCCATCATGTATTTTTTCCTCTCCAGGGACATCATGAACAACAAAGTGTTCTACCAGCACCCCAACCTAATGAGAATACTGGGCATGCATGAGACTGTCATGGAGGTCATGGTCAATGTGCTCGGAGGAGACAAGTCCCAGGTTTAACAACTTCTACCTCTATACTTATCTCTGCTTATACAGGATGTCAAAGAGGCACCCACAGAGCTCGCAGCACCGGCTCACCAGAAATGAAGAAAGTTTGTGTTTTCGTCCAGTCCTGCGTGTTATCATTTGTGCGCGTGAAGCATGTTTGGCGGATGAGCACACTTTAATGAAGAAGTGGTCCCAGTAGGTGGTCTTTCTCCTCCTTCATCAGCACCTGAGCCTGTGAGGGAGGGCAGAAAGGGCAGAGTGAAGCTGGCTGCTCGTCTGGCTGGCTGTGTGAAGGTGTCAGGCCTTTTAGACGTTAATTAGGAATGAAGACATGCGGGTGACTTTATAGTAACAAGCCTGGAGAGAGTCATTACAGTAAACTCAGCACCCCGGAATAAAGCGCTAACCACTCCAAAACCACTTGGGTGTTTTATTTTGAGAGGTGACAATTTGTTAGCAACGTCTCGACATGAAGATAGTCTACTATAGCCGGTGTCTGCAAAATATTTGTGTACTTGTGCTCGCGATTAACACGTTTCCGAAGATGAGCAGTCTTGGTTGTGATTTTACTACAGTTGATTTGTTTTTAGTTCCAACCACGGAAGATGTTTGACCCTACTTAGTCTGTATGTGCCATTTCACAGGAAATTGCCTTCCCCAAGATGGTGGCCAGCTGCTGCCGCTTCCTGTGCTACTTCTGCCGGATCAGCCGTCAGAACCAGAAAGCCATGTTCGACCACCTCAGCTACCTGCTGGAGAATAGCAGCGTGGGCCTGGGTGTGTACACCTCTCTATGTGTCTGTTACGTTGCGATTAGCCAAATGACTGCTGATGCTGTGACATGTAGGACTGTAGGAAAGACTGCCAGCATTCTCATTGTAATGGGTGATACGTTGTGATCACCTTTGTGCCATCGCAGGACTTGTTCTGCTCTGAGCTCACATGCTCGCCTCTTAGACGATGTGTGTGTAATTGTAAGTCTGAGCGCTGAGAATCTATTGACTCATCTCTCATTCTGTTTGAAGATGGCGGTGCCACAGTCTTAGAGAGAGAGTGTAACCCCTCATGAACGCACAGACACACACATAGACACATAAAAATGAAAGAATATTTAATGAAATTATAGAACACATTTTTTAATACTATACAAGCTGTAACCGCAGTATTATAGATGATTTCTTTGTATGCAAACTGCTACATAAACCCTGTGGTAGTATCCAATGGTGGAGGAAACTTCCCTTTAACTCTGCTGAACCAGATTAGCTGCTAGTGAAGGGAGTGGAAACAGCGCCCCCTGCTGTCCGTTCATTTGTACATTGTTATGTACACTTATTGAAATGTGAACACAGTCAAAGGCTTATAAAATACAACAAAGTTTGCTTTGTATTGTAGCATCACCAGCTATGAGGGGCTCCACACCTCTAGATGTGGCTGCTTCCTCTGTGATGGACAACAACGGCCTTGCTCTGGCACTGGAAGAACCGGACCTGGACAAGGTAAGACCATAGTGTGTATTTAGATGATGTAAAGGCAACGTCACGTAATTAGTGCTGGATATGTATTGATCTTGTGATGCGATGTACCCGTAGGTGGTCACCTATCTAGCAGGATGTGGTCTCCAGAGTTGTCCAATGCTCCTGGCTAAAGGTTATCCAGACATCGGCTGGAACCCCATCGAGGGGGAGCGTTATCTTTCCTTCTTGCGGTTTGCTGTCTTCGTTAACGGTATGACTGAAGTTACCATCCAGTGTCTCTTTCTTTCAGCCTCTCACTCTGTATTTATATTCATTCTTCTATTTTCTAGCCTAAAATACTAGAAAATGTCCAACAAAGTTTGAAAGATTCAGGCAAAGCCTTCCTCGAGATGTGCCTGGGGCTTAGAGATAGTATTGTGTATATGCTGTGTTTTCTTGCTGACATTAATTATGCTTTTCTCTGTTTGTACTCATATGAAGTCATATTTGTGTTCCAGGTGAGAGCGTGGAGGAGAACTCTAGCGTTGTGGTCAAGCTACTCATCCGTCGTCCAGAGTGTTTTGGACCTGCCCTGAGGGGAGAGGGAGGGAATGGCCTGCTGGCTGCCATGAAAGAAGCCATCAAGATCTCTGAGACGCCGGCTTTGGACTTGCCGGGCTCTGTGCACGGAGTCAGCTCTGACGTGTAAGCCATAAAGATCAAGCAAAGCTTATCAAATCAATGCTGAGGACTTACTCTTAAGATTAGCTGTTTATCCCTCGTGCCTTTTCGTCTTTGCTCTGGTGCCCTTTAAAAATGTCCCTCCCGTTTATATTTTCTCAACCTTCACTTTTCCCACTGTTAGATCTGCTGATGGTGACGATGAGGAGGAGGTGGTACACATGGGCAATGCCATCATGTCCTTCTACTCTGCACTCATTGACCTGTTGGGACGCTGTGCCCCAGAGATGCATGTATGTTTGAAATATATTGTGGATTTATGTGTTGTTTTTCTCGGTTAGATTTTCCCTCTTCTCACTTCCTTTTTGTCTTCAGCTCATCAATAAGGGTAAAGGTGAAGCCCTGCGTATTCGTGCCATCCTGCGCTCTCTCGTGCCCACTGAAGACATTGTGGGAATTATTAGCATACCACTCAAAATGCCCATCACCAACAAAGGTACTGGTCAGCTTTAACCTTCCATCAGACACATCCTATTCATTTGCATGCTACTACAGGATGTCCAAATCATGTGAAAGTGCGATGCTTATGGAAGTCTGCGCATTCAGTGCAAGGCAGAAGGTTATTGATTTCATTTCACCGCTCATGCCTTTTTAATCAGCACAACGCTTTACTGCACACTCCCATAGCTCTGAGTAAGCCAGATCATTTCTATAGCGAGCTGTCTTGCTGTATTGATTGATCTGCATAAGCATGGCAAGACTCGCCTCTTAAATTTGCGGCTGAGAGTGCTGCCACACAGGCTCTGTCAGCAGGCCAAGAGTGAAGACAGCGAGCTGTGGCTTGCACCAGAAAACTCTCATTCGCATGCTTCTGCATGCCGCTGTGTGCTGCCTAATGAATACACATGACTCCCCTAATCAGAAAAGACTTGCCATTATGTACTGTACGCTGTTCCTTGGGTATTTTACTGCTTCACACCTATGCGATTTATTCTACGTGTCGTGTCTCCTTGTCTCAATCTCTCTCAGATGGGTCGGTGACAGAGCCGGATATGTCAGCCACCTTCTGTCCGGATCACAAAGCCCCCATGGTGCTGTTTTTAGACAGGGTGTATGGTATTGAGGATCAGTGCTTTTTGCTGCACCTGCTTGAAGTGGGCTTCCTTCCTGACCTGAGGGCTGCTACATCTCTGGATACGGTAGGTAAAGCTGTCAACAATACAGGAGAGAAGTAACGAATGGCCAGCCTCTGTTACGTCATCAAGCATTTCAGGATCATTAATTAATGTAATTGTTCTTTATTCGTATTATAAACTAAAAGTTTATGGAATTTTAAGTAGATTAAATTGTTGTAACAAAGACCTGGCTCAGCACTAAACTCTCAAATCCATAGGGAGCGGTATTTTGGCTAAAATGAATCTGTCATGACATGTTTAAAAAGTTTATTTAAAGCATAGCAATACACAAGGGACATGTTTTTAGCACCTGGCCTGCAATGAAGTCAGCTGTTTTGTGAGCTAGAGTCCCTGTGTGTGTGTAAGGTGTGTGCAGTGCAGTATTTAATTTGAGTTAAGCTCTGATATTTAGTTAGACAGCAAGGAGAGCCCATAGTGAAGGCTTGAAAATCTGTATATGCTATCGGTGTCTGACCCGGTCAACACTGTTAATATGGCAGATGCTAAGAATATCACTCAACCCCCGGCTATCAGCTCTGACATCAGGCGAAACACAGTGCTGTTCAGTCTGACAGATGCTCATGCTAATTTAATCTGTGCAGCATAAGTGACTGCCTGATATCTGGGAACCTTTTTAGTGTTGTCTGTGGTTGTAATAGTATCGCACTCTCTTTAGCTTAGCTTTAGCTTGCTAATATGTTTTGTCAGATTTTTTGGAAGTGCACTTTGCCAACATATTGCTAATTGTAACAGTACTCTTTGAAAATGGTCATCAAACATTCATTTTAAAACAAGACTATGAAACTTAGGATGACTAGAGGATACTGTGAACACAAGTGGCAATTGTGGGATAAGCGTAAACGCTAAAACATTAGCCGCCTGACTAACCGCAATGTTTATGCAAAGTTTGCAACATTAGCCACCACTAGTCATACCCACTGAAAGTATAAAGAATGGACAGTGTATGTATGACGTCCCCTGTATGTTTCTGAAGAGCCGTTTTGAAGCTTAAAATCTGTGGCTCTGGTGGCCGCCATCTTGGCAGTCCTGCCCCTACCACTTCCCGGCTATTCTAAAAATCGGCAAAGACGTTGATCAGGAGGCCCTGAGACAGGCCGAATGGCACCTGGGTGATCATACAAGCCATCTGTAATGGCACCTACCTGTCAATCAAAGATGCCTTGTTGTTAATTATGCATAACTTTATATAACAGGTGATTAAAAAAAAATCCAACTCAGTACAGTCATGAACAGGGAAATTAGCTGTAGAGACCAAAACTGTTTTCAGTACCAGGCTGTAAACATGTTTATTTCTGCTGTGAAGTTGGACATTTAACATGGGGGCTTATGGACATTGACTCGTTCTGCAGCCAACCTCAAGTGGATGTTTGAGGAACTGCAGCTTTTTGGCACATTGTCTTCACTTCACAGCCACGGAGGTTGCCACTTGGTGATACCAGACCAAGCAAGGCTGCTAACAACATAAAACTTATTTTTTTCAGTGGGATGATATGTTATGTTGTTATGTGCTTCTTTCTGAATTGAAATGTTTTTTAATGCCACCACCGTCACACGTTGTATGACCTGTGACCCTTTCTTTCTACAGGAGGGTCTGTGTACCACAGAGACAGCCCTGGCCATGAACCGCTACATCGGCTCAGCCTTGCTACCTCTCCTCACCCGCTGCTCCCCTCTCTTTGCTGGCACCGAGCACTACGCGACCCTCATCGACTCCACTCTGCACACAATCTACCGGCTATCCAAGGGCCGTTCGCTCACCAAGGCCCAGAGAGATGCTATAGAGGAGTGCCTGCTGGCTGTCTGCAAGTGAGGAGCATATGAAACTATTAGTAGAGATAAACATTTTGTCTAGGTTGTGGGCCTTTTTTTCCCACTAGTGATAATACACTGAACAATCTCATCAGGCAGGGATAGAAAGTTCAGCAGTACATTTTATCTGCTTTCGAACAAAACTCTATTATAGCTCAGGTTTCCCTAAATATCCTTTAAATCAGTGAGACAAAAGTGGTTAGACTGAAGATGTTCTGGTTAAAGGCAGCCCAGGGCAGCAGCACTCTTATCTCTCTCTAACCTTGTTCTGCAGGCACCTTCGTCCCTCCATGCTGCAGCAGCTCCTGCGCCGCCTTGTCTTTGATGTGCCCTTGCTGACTGATTACTGCAAGATGCCTCTGAGGGTGGGCAACAGTTTTCCTCACTTCTCTTACCTCTTTTTAAATCCCGTTGCCTTCCCGTATCTTGCCTTTATCTCATGTTGACTCTTCCTCTGCTCGCCTGCCTCAGTTTTAGTTGTTTCCTGTTTTCTGTCTTTCTTTGCTTCGCTTTTATTTTCTGCATAATTTTGTTTTTGGTGATCGTCGCTACTTGTTCCACCAACTCTATTGCAGGCGTACCTTTAATCTGCTGGTGTTCTCAGTCACACACACACACACACACACTCAAAGGTGCACATTTCTAACACACCCGTGGTGTTAATCACCTGGTGTAACAGAGGTGGGCAGCTACAGTGGGGAAAACAATGAAGGGGATGAAGTATTGGACTGTGTGATTACAGGCTTGCTGGCTCCACTGCACCCCTCTATCCGCCTGGCCACACGAGAGAAATACTGGAGATGTAATAGATTGTGACTGGTCTGTGAAATGGCGGACACACCTGTTCTATACTTTCATGTACACATTTTGATTTCATTTGTGTTGAGCGTGGGAGGACTGATTTTCCTTTGTGGCTTTCTTTGCTGTACATGCATGGCCCAGTGCAAGTGCATGTGCAGGCTGCATGCTTGCCGCCTGCCGATACCCTGTTTACTAAATTCTGTAGATTTATTACTCTGTTTTGTCTTAACTTTGCCCTATGTGTGTGTCCTTCAGCTGCTAACCAACCACTACGAGCAGAACTGGAAGTATTACTGCCTCCCGTCAGGCTGGGGAAGCTACGGCACAGCATCTGAGGATGAACTACTGCTCACCAAGAAAATCTTCTGGGGAGTATTTGACTCTCTGTCCCAGAGGGTGAGGGGTCGCTCATGCATCGCACAAAATGTTTTTCTCATCAGGGTCCTTTACAGTTTCACAGTGACTTCATAATTTCCACCTAATTTAGCCTTGATTAACATGTATGTATGCGAGGGACTCACTGGCACAAATATCCTGAGGTCTCTTCGTGATGCGGATGGCTGGACTCAGCACATCTCTCTAAATGCACACTCATGAAAGGAGGGTGTGCAAAGGGCCGGCCTGAAAACATCAATATCTCGACAGCCGTCATTGATCCAAAGCAACTAGCATGCTGGTTCTTCAGCTTTTAGAATAATTCTTCATTAACGTCTCTTCCGCTGGCCCATGCACTCACCCACTTAGACTGGAGAGGCTGTATAGCTTTATTTAAGTCCCACCTTAAATGAACAACTAAGTGAATTACTTGTGTATGTTGAACACACTTTGAACGGCTTTACTTAAAGAGGATTTTAAGAGCTAAGTTTTGCATTTACTCTGTAGCTTTCTTCCTCTCGCCATGCAGAAATATGACCCAGAGCTATTCAAGATGGCCATGCCTTGCCTCAGTGCCATAGCTGGAGCTTTGCCTCCAGACTACGTGGACGCCTCCATTAGTACCACCGTGGAAAAGCCTGTTTCTGTCGATGCTCAAGGCAACTTTGACCCCAAACCCATCAATACTGCTAAGTAAGCCATGTTCAAGCCACACGTCAATAAGAAATATAGTATCAGCTTGATTTATTATGTCATACCAGTAATGGCATACACCGTATATGACTACACGTGACTGTACATACACAAGCTAACTGTCATTTCTTTCTCCCCAGCATTGCTCTTCCAGAGAAGCTCGAGCACTTTGCCAACAAATACGCAGAGCATTCCCATGAGAAATGGTCAGCAGAGAAGGTAAGGCCAAAGATAAGAGAGCTTTTGCCTGGAAAAATGGGGATTAAATTGCACTTTTGACTTAAAGCAAGTCACGAGTAAAATAAAAAAGCCCAGATAAGATAAAATAGACTTTAATGATCTCACAGCGGGGGAATTCACTTGTCATGGCAGCTCATATACACAGGGTGGATAAAAAATTACTCATAAGTAAGAAATATACAGAATAAAGTCATGAATTGTTAAAGAGTCTGACAGCTGTTGGAATGAAGGACCTGTGGTAGCCCTCCTTCTTACATGGTGGGAGTAGCAGTCTGTTGCTGAAGGAGCTGTTTAAGGTCTCCAATATTGTAGATGCCACCACAGTGTCATAGAAAGTTTTTAACAGAGTCCTCCACACAAGAGACAACTTGAACCCTTTTTGTACTGGACATCCGCGTTGTCCGACCAGTCCAGTTTGCTGTTGAGGTGAACACCCAGGTATTTGTATGCTCCGACCATCTTGATATCCAATCTCTGGTTGTTCACCGATGTGGTCTGAGGCGTCTCCCTCCTGAAGTCGATCACCATCTCTTTCGTCTTACTGGCGTTGATGTGGAGGTGGTTGAGATCGCACCAGGCGACAAAGTCTGCGATGACCCCTGTGCACTTCTGCGCATTTCCTTCTGATGCACGTCCAATGATGGCTGTATCATCAGAGAACTTCTGGAGGTGACATCTGTCAGTGTCTGAAGTCCGATGTGTACAGAGTTAAGAGAAAAGGAGAGAGCACTGTACTATACTGTGGTCTGTTGGTAAGGTAGTTAATAGTCCACGCAGCCAGGTGAGATGAAAAAAGCAGAGGACACTTAAAACATCTCAGCTTGAAGAAACACTGCGCATTTCAACCATTTCATTCAGATCAGTATTTTTTTTCCAATATCACAGCATTGCTTCCTCTGGTGATGCCTCCTTTTTGTTATTATTGAAAGGGATACTCTGGGCATGCTGACAATAATTGTGCTAGTCTCTGTGTAGAAGGCTCCTGCTCCCTTTTGTGCCAAGTGCTTAGCCTGCATTGTTGCATCTGTCAAAAAAATGTAACAGGAGCTGAGGACAGCAAGAACTGAATCTACCATGACCTCCTAATGTGTTACGCATACTTAATCTCTTACCCGGTCTTCCAAATAATAAATCAAGCCTTAAGGGATTCTGGAGGCAATGAAGACTGCTTTCACCCCATGTACACCCCTCTGTGCTTCTGCCTCAGGTGCTGCTGGGATGGAAATATGGAGACTCTGTGGATGAGAAAGCCAAGATTCACCCTCAGCTCAGGACCTACAAAGCCCTGACAGAGAAGGTACAAAATGTGACATTTGTGGACAAGATTCACAATGAAGACATAACGTCAAGATTGAGGCTCCTGGATTTTAGACCTTGTTCCCTATTTCTGTCTCTGTACTGCAGGAGAAAGAGATTTACAGATGGCCAATTAGAGAGTCCCTGAAGAGTATGCTGGCAATGGGCTGGAGCATCGACAGGACCAAGGATGGAGAAAGCATGTCTCAACAGAGGGAGAGTGAGAAAATGCGAAAAATCTCTCAGGTTTCACAGGTACAGTGCTAAGAATATGACAGAGACAAACAGCAAAGTCAAATGTGTTTGTCATGTCATTAACTGAACATTGAGGTATGCTATGAGTAGAATGGTCGTGTTTTTCCTACAAAATTGGCTTTCTCTGTATAATGATGAAATAATCCAATATTTTTGATACATGAATATGAGACATTTATTTTGCTAATCTCTTACACAAGGAGCTTTATACGCCATTAAAATGAGCAAATCATCTAAGCGTGTGTAAATTATAAACTAGATTGTATTAATTATATAAAACTGGATATTACTGACAGATGAATATTTTTCATACAATTGAATTGTCAATGTTTAGCTTGTTTATTCAAATTTGCAATTATACTTCGACTACTTGGCAATCACTGGATCTTGTCTAGCATTAGCTAACTAAGCTAACTTAGCCAACACTAATTATTTAAACTATTTATTTACTTTTAGCTAACATTAACTTTTAGCTAACTATTTCAACTGTTAATTCCTTAATTTTGGCTAAATATTTTTTGCAAACTATTTTAGGTTGTTTTAAACATTAGGCTACTTAAACTTGTCTATATTAGCATCCTATTTGCTAACTAACGTTGTTTTAACTGTTTTTGACAATAAAGTTAACTAGTTCAACTCTTTTTTTCCTTAGTTCTTTAACCATTACTTCTTCTAGGTAAAAAAAAACAAACTCCTCATTACTTTAAGCTGTTTCAACTGTTTGTCCTTTAAACTAACAATTTAAACTACTTATTTACTGTACGTTTAGCTGTCTTTACCTATTTTAACTCTTTAGTCCTTACTCTTTGCTATCTATTTCAACTATGTTAACCATTAGCATTACTTCTAGCTAATATTTAGGAAACAATTTAAGCTTCTCGTCTTGCTGACTTGTTTTCTTGCACTCTCAGCTGCAGCATATGGTGTTATGTGTCACTGGTTATTGTAAATACAGTTAAGATCAGCATCACATCGATGATCACCTATGTGGCTGTTTATTTTGCTCCTTAACACAAACATGTCAATATATATTTTATCAGTTCGTATTTTCAGGACAGTACCACTTGTCAGCATTACTATATGCAGTTGTAAACATTCAGCTCACAGTTATTCAATTTTTTTTAAAGATATTTTTTTGGCCTTTTTGAGCTTTATTTGACAGAGACAGCTTGAAGAGTGACAGGAAATGTGGGGAAAGAGAGAGAGAGATGGGGAATGACATGCGGGAAAGAGCCACAGGTCGGATTTGAACCCTGAGCCGCTGCGGCAAGGAATGAGCCTTTTGTACATGGGGCGGATGCTCTACTGACTTAGCTAAACGACACGCTGCTCACAGTTATTTACCGTGAACACAAAGCTGATTTTGTTGTTAATCTCTGTGCACAACAGACTGAAAGCCTAATCCATTAACAAATGCTATTAAAGCAGAAACTTTGTGTTATCAAAGTGTTGATTTCTAACTAATAACACTGTCTCACTGTAAATCTGCATCTCTTTGATACTCTCCAGGCAAATGGCTTCAATCCAAGCCCGATAGACACAAGCAACGTGGTTCTGTCCAGAGAATTGCAGGTGAGTGCCCTCACGTTTTTCTTTTTTTTTCTTTTTAACATCAAACGATCTCTCAGTCTGAATACAAGATGAAAGGCAATACTTCCTGAATATGAATGAGTAACGTGGGCTGGACATGCTCCTCACTGAGATGTACTGTTTGTACTGTTTGTCTTTGGTCCAAGGGGATGGTGGAGGTGGTGGCTGAAAATTACCATAACATCTGGGCCAAGAAGAAAAAGAGTGACCTTGGAAGCAGAGGTGATTTGCTTACGAAGTCAATCATATCAACGCTTATTACATAGACATACCTGCAACACAGAGCGCAAGATACATTATGTTTATGTGTGGGTGGATGTGAAGTGCCTCTCAGGCGTTGTGGTGTTTATATGTGCCTGTGAGCATATGCATGTGTCTGCCTCGCCGCTCTTGACTAAATTGGTTTAGCTGAATTCATGTCACCATCTGCCTTCACACAGACACACAGTAGAGAGCCGTGGCTGATCAAGTCTTAGTTAACACTGGGTTGACTGTGGTTTCAGGTGGGGGAACACACCCTCTGTTGGTGCCCTATGACACACTGACAGCGAAGGAGAAGGCCCGCGATCGAGAGAAGGCCCAGGATCTTTTTCGCTTCCTGCAGATCAACGGCTATAGCATCACAAGGTCAAATATTTCAGGATGTCGGTCATGTATTATCGTGTTGATTTCTTGCAGAAACTTCTCAGTCAGTGGTTTTTCTTTATTTTTTATTATTTTCTACATTGTAGATTAACATCAAGGACATCAAAACTATGAAATAACATATGGAATTATGTACTAAACAAAAAACTGTCTTGAGGTCGTCACCTGCAATGGTTTTCCACCAACTTCTGTGGTCCAACTCATCCCAAATCAACTCAGTTGGGTTCAGGTCAAGTGACTGTGGAAGCCAGGTCATCTGACGCAGCACTCCATCACTCTCCTTCTTGATCAAATATCTCTTACGTAGCCTGGAGGTGTGTTTGAGGCCATTCTCATGTTAAAAAACAAATGATGCTCCCACTAAATGGAAACCAGATGGGATGACATGTTGCTGCATGGTAGACATGCTGGTTAGGTGTGCTTTGAATTTTGAACCACACCTCCTCCTCCATGCTTCACGGTGGGAACCACACATGTAGATACACCATTGTCTCACACCGTCTCACAAAGACATGGCGGGTGCAGATTTCCACTGGTCTAATGTGCATTCCTTGTGTCTCTTAGCCCAAGCAGTTCTCTTCTTTTTGTTGCTGTCTCTCAGTTTTGGCTTCTTTGTAGCAATTAGACCATGAAGGCCTGATTCACACAGTCTCCTCTGAACAGTTGATGTCGAGATGTTCCTACTGTTTGTATTTTTGTGGGCTCTAATGTGATGTCCTATTAATTTGTGGTTTCTGAAGCTGATAACTGTAATGAAATTATCCTCTGCAGCAGAGGTAACTCTTGGTCTTCCTTTCCTGGGCGAGAGCCAGTTTCATCATAGCGTTGTTTGGTTTTCGTGACTGCACTTGAGGGTACATTCAAAGTTCTTGAAAGCTTCCAGATTGACTGAGCGAAGACTGACAGGAGTAATGATGGGCTGTTGTTCCTCTCGTAACATGAATTAGAACAGTGGTCGAATAGAGCTATTCACTGTATTGAACTGTATACTACACTACCTCTAGACAATTAAGAACCCACGCCTGGAAATTGAAAAGCTTTCCAGGTGATGACTTCATGAATATGAAGAATTTTAAAAGGTGTCTACATTGAAGAATCTAAAATATGAAACATATTCTGGTTTGCTTAACACTTTTTCGTTTATTACATAATTCCATATGTGTTTTTAAACTTTTGACTGGTGCTGTATATTAATAGAGTGTTGACTTTTGGCTAATATGTTACTGTCCTGCAGAGGTTTGAAGGACTTAGAGCAGGATTCATCTTCCATGGAGAAGAGGTTTGCTTACAAGTTCCTCAAGAAGCTGCTAAAGTATGTTGACTCAGCTCAGGAGTTCATCGCTCACCTGGGTATGGTAACATGACACAGGACATGACCACCACAGACTTAAATTAGTCTTGTTACCTATTATTAAATATCTATTTTTTTATGCTCTCCATCCAGAGGCCATGGCTGCCAGCGGCAAAACAGACAGGTCTCCTCATGAACAAGAAATCAAGTTTTTTGCCAAAGTAAGGACATGATGTAAAGAAGGATGTACATATAACTCAAGGTCCAGTGTGTAAGATTTAGGGGGCTCTATTTACAGTATACAGAAAAAAATGGAATATCATATTTCTTCTGCTTATCAGGGGACAGGTCGCGGTGGCAGCGGGTTTAGAAGCTCATTTTGGCTGCCTGCATTCGAAATTATGAGTTCATTTGTGCTAAAAATAGGAATCATTATGTTTTTGTTACCTTCGAATTTTATATCTACAGATGCCGCAGATCCTCTTCCACAGAGTCTGCTATGTTGATCTATCATGTTTCTACAGTAGCCCAGAATAGACAAACTAAACACTGACTCCAGATAGGGCTTTTTTTCGTTTGCCGACCACCGTACTTTCTCCTTCACGATATAAGGAGAGGGTGAGGTGAGGGGGTTGCAGTCAGAAACTACACCGCTAGATGCCACTAAATCCTACACACTGGATTTTTAAATTAAATTTCCATCAACCTTATCTGAACTTGTCGTTATCGATGTCCTCCTCCAGGTTCTTCTTCCTCTCATCGACCAGTACTTCAAAAACCACTCTCTCTACTTCCTCTCGTCACCCAATAAGAACCTGAGCAGCAGCGGTTACGCCTCCAACAAGGAGAAGGAGATGGTCACCAGGTACGAAATGAAAACAGTTGAATTGACAGCAGTATAGCATGACGATAACTCTTTACCAGTCTGTACAGAACAATCTTAAACTCTTTTAATCTCAATTACTAATCTCTCCAATAATTTACTCATTGTAATTGTCTGATTTCCTTCCTGTGTCTATCCATCACATCTCCAGCCTGTTTTGTAAACTGGCAGCTCTTGTCAGACATAGGATTTCTCTCTTTGGTAAGCTGATTATTACTGACTGGTCAGCAGTGTGTGTGTGTGTGTGTGTGTGTGTGTGTGTGTGTGCGTTGTAAAAGTGAGAGCTTGTCATTTTATTCTGCCTTAAGTTGGTGCCTTTTAGGTTGTCATGAACTGAAGTGTCTTCTCTTCAGGACTTTATTAACAGTGGCCTAAAACTATAGTGTAAAATTGCACTAATAAGCTATGTATTAAACAAACAAGATATATCATGTCAGTTAAAGAGCTTCAGAGATGCTGATAGGCTGATTTTATTACCTTTGTTCAGACGCAGACTAGCCTTTTCGCCTGTTTCCAGTCTTTATGCTAAGCTAATCAAATCAGCTGCTGGCTTTAGCAGAGTGGTATCAATCTTCAAATTTAACTCACGTCAAGAAATTACACATGATTGTTTCCCCAAAATAATGAACAATTTCTTTAAACAATAGCAACTTGTGCCCCTGTGTCCAAAATATGATTGATTATTTAGATTTTGAGGCTTTGATATTTAAACCAATCGACTAAACCACTGAATTCATTACTTTAACCTTCATGCCACATTGGATATCCCACATCCAACCGTGGTTGTGAACTAGATATTGATCCAATAACCTAACTGAGCCTGTAACCTAACTATTTGACTGGAGGCTGTTGGGTGTGGGATGTACCCAGACATGAACTCATTGCTGCTATTAGAAATTCAGTTCAAGTCAAGAAAGTCCCGTAAACAATGACAGTATCTACGCTCACAATGGCTTTTCTGTTGTCTTGTAGGGAGTGATTCCACCACCATTGTCAGCTGTCTGCATATCCTGGCACACACCCTGGACACCAGGTGAGTACAAATATGGCAGCAATCAAGACTCACAAGAAAACCCGGTACCTTTTAAGTTTTCTCCTTGAAAAGGAGGATTTGAAATAATGTTTCCGAAAGCCCTCGGCTCAAATCATAATTGTTTGAGAAACCAATTACATTTTCACTGCGTAAAGCGATGACGTAGAATCTAACCTCTGTCGGACCCTCAAGAGGAGCATATTTGTCATATTTGTTGTGAACATTTTCTTTTTTAACAGTTATTGCTCCGGTGTCTCATGGGAGGCACTGACATTAACAAAGAGCGTCCTCTGGCATTTAAATAAACAAAACAAATTTCATACGTGTTGCCCAAGGCCTATAGTGTTCTTTAGACACAGCGCACTGTTTGTTAATGCAGCTCACACATAATGAAGTTAAACTGGCGATGTATTATTGTGTCGTCTTTGTGCTGAAGAGCTACAGCTGATGCCCACAGACTCTGTCTTTCATTTCTCCTTCCTACTGGGACACATCAAGGCTTAACAATGGGTAATTCATTTAGCAATGTTATGAACTGTGAAAAGCTGAAAGTGGACGGACTAATCATATTAATGCATTGTGCTATTTCAGAGTGTCACATGAAATGTCCAAGCTCCAACACTGGCAAACTCACCTCAGATTTAAATATCCACCTAATTCATGAAATAAATCATTGATGTTTCACTGTAAGGGTCGTCAGGTCGATGCTCACGTCTCATATTTCATTTGACTAAAACCTTCACAGACTGTGAGAGTGAAGTAATTGCATACATGAGTGTGCCCCCTGTGGGTAAACAGTGTTGTCCTTTGCATACCAAAGGGTATCCAGTGGTTTATTATAGCTCTGCCCTTGCACATCTCCTCATTCGGTTTTAGTCGTTTATCACGCTCCCTTTCACTCCAACAGGACGGTGATGAAGTCGGGCTCAGAGATGGTGAGGGTGGGGCTGAGGACCTTCTTTGAGAACGCAGCGGAGGACCTGGAGAAGACGCTCGAGAACCTGAAGCTGGGAAAATTCACTCACTCTCGCTCCCAGATGAAAGGGGTGTCACAGAACATCAACTACACGACTGTGGCTCTGCTCCCCATATTAACCGCTTTGTTTGAACACATCACTCAACACCACTTTGGAGTCGACCTGCTTTGTGAGTCTTGACAGCAAAGGAATGATCAAACATGTCACGTGAGAGGCGACTAAAAACATGGGAGTCAAGTCTCAATGTCAAGTTTACTGTAAAACAGTGATTACATCCTTCTTACAGCTTGACACCATGGAGCATCTATCACTTACTTATGCAAATGTGCGGTAAAGTTCTGTGCTGTAAATTATAATTATGCTGTACATTAGCATGATACCAAGGGACTTTTACATAATGCTATACAATACTGAGTTCATCACAGAGCCTGTAGCTGTGTAATAGAAAGAAATGGGTGAACATTTTCAATTTAATGACCAAGTTAGGACTTGGAGTGTCTTTATATACAACATGATTATCATAAGGGTACATTCAGACACAATCAAGCGCTGCAACGGGGTTAGGAGGGGCTACTGGAGGTTTGTCTGTTTGTGCTCAACGTAACTGCTGTGAAACAATCAGGAAATAACGTTTATTTCGCCGATTAACCGGCTTTCTCAATGCTGCTCGCTCACTCTCATTCACTGTCTATGTCTCTCGACCACTGCTTTCTCTCTCTTTGTCAAACCATCGGACATAAAGCAAATTAAACGTCTTTGTGTCACTATATGGCAGTGAATTGCAAGACAGATGCAGAGTTCATGAATCCACCTGGATAGTCTCAGTTTCAGAGACATTTCAGGCTGACTGTGGAGGGTTTGAGCGGTCTGAGCGTCTGATTGGCCGCTGTAGCCTGATGTCGGGCTTCCATTTTTCCAAAAGATGGAGCTCAACTTCTCTGCCGTAGGTCGCCGTGTTTTGTGACACCCCTGCAGCCTGCACCGCCACAGTCAAAACTCACTACCCCGACTCAAATGAATGGAAAACCCTGCTTTATTGCGGCAGCGCCAGATTCTGTCTAAATACGGCCTTAGTGAAATGTCTCTAGCAGACATTTGCTCTGTGAGACAGTTCTAATTTCCTTTTTTTCTTCCAGTGGATGATGTCCAAGTGTCTTGCTATCGAATCCTGACCAGTCTCTATGCACTGGGTACTGGGAAAAACATCTATGTAGAAAGGTATCTCATCTTCAACATGGTGTTAATTGTTGTCAATTATATAAAACCTCAGTGAAGAAACTCACTCTTTTCCCGCTGCGTGTCCCTCAGACAGCTCCCGGCTCTCGGTCAGTGTCTGGCCACCCTGGCTGGAGCCATCCCTGTAGCCTTCCTGGAGCCGCTGCTCAACACGTACAACCCCTGCTCCGTCTTTAATACCAAGAGTGCCAGAGAACGAGCCAGTGAGTCATATGTAATTATTCTAAAATAAACGAATTACCAGTGAGGGTCACAAATCAAAGAGTTATTATTATGGATAAATAACGTCTCTGGCTTTTCATTTAGATCATTTTTATACATTCTACAATATGAGAAAAGCTTTTCAACATTTAATCATACGTTTTGTACAGAAATAGTATACATGTGTAAAAGGTCAGCACACTTACTGAGCTCATATAGAATGAAATTGTAATTGTAATTTGACAATGCAAACATTTTTGTAATCACATTTAAATCCCTTCTGTGGTGTTTTTAGTCCTTGGCATACCAGACTCAGTTGAGGAGATGTGTCCAGGGATGCCGCGGCTGGACGGTTTGACGAAGGATATCAATGACATGGCTGAGTCCGGAGCCCGGTACACAGAGATGCCTCATGTTATCGAGGTGGTGCTGCCCATGCTGTGCAACTATCTGTCCTACTGGTGGGAGAGAGGGCCTGAGAACCAGCCAGCCAGCGGGGGCAGCATCTGCTGCACCACCGTCACCTCAGAGCACCTCAGCCTCATTCTTGGCAATATCCTAAAGATCCTCAACAACAACCTGGGCATTGATGAGGCCTCCTGGATGAAGAGGATTGCAGGTGGGAATGGATTACTATAGCAGCTTATGATAATGAGGAAGAATGAATTCAGTGGAGAATCATATCCTATCACTTTATTTATAGTTTTACATCAATGCAGGACCCTGCCTAATTTCTTTAATGTATTCAAGGACAATTCAGCATTGTGAGCACAACTGTAACTGTCTTTAAATTGCCATCACTGCTCATGCTAACTACCCTAACTCCAGAAAATAGTGATGCTCCCACTAGTTTACGTGCATTTAAATGTAAATGCGACTGGCAGTGTTGTAGTTAAGACCAGCTAAACCGAGACCAAGTCAAGACCAAGACCAGAGTGTATCAAGACCGAGACAAGACCAAGACTTTGACTTTAGGTAGCTAACATGTTGCTAACATTCGTCATATCTCTTTGGGTGAGGCACGCGCCTCACAGCCTTCTCAGTGAGCATATTGCAGGATTTACAGACTGCTGTGTGTTTGCTTTTGGGCGCTGTTGCAGAACCTCTTTGACGTTTAGGAAGTCACTTTCTAGGAGTGTGTGCGAAAGAGGGCAGCGACGGCTAACAGCTGTTAACAGTGACAGTGATTTAAAATTTGAAATGAGTCAAGTTATTGCTGTCATTCTAAGCAGAAGGTTTTACCTAGTTCATATTCATTTTTTTTAATTACCTGCTTCATAAAATACTGAGTTTAATTTGTTGGAAGAACTTTGCAGCTGTTGGCTCGTGGTCTTGTGGTTAAACCTCAACGTGACCTCTCTGATTTTCTGTGATGCAGGTGTTTGCTCCATAACTACAGACTGGAACTTTATGAAGTGTAAAAAAAAAAAACTTTTTAATATACCTGCTCATTTTAAATAAAAGTGACATTTTGTCTCTCTTTACTGTCACTGTTCAGTGTACGTACAACCCATCATCAGCAAGGCCCGTGCAGACCTGCTAAAAAGCCACTTCCTGCCTACGCTGGAGAAGCTGAAGAAGAAGACGGTGAAGGTGGTGTCTGAGGAAGAGCTGTTGAAGGCAGACAGCAAGGGAGACACCCAAGAGGCCGAGCTTCTCATACTGGACGAGTTTGCTGTACTCTGCAGGGACCTGTACGCCTTTTACCCAATGCTTATCCGCTATGTGGACAACAACAGGTTAGCTTGCTGAGTAGTGGAGTTGTTTTTAAGGAGCATTTAGGAGGAGGTGTATTCTGTTTTACTGCAGAGAGATCTGAGATTTTTTTTTTTTTTTTTTAACTGAAGGTCCAGGTGGCTGAAAGAACCAGACGCTGACTCCAACGAGCTCTTCAGAATGGTCGCTGAGATATTTATCCTCTGGTGCAAATCACATGTGAGTCCTCTCATCTATATATACATGTTTATCTACAAAAACCGAGCAGCCGTTATGAATAAGAACAGTGATAAAGCAAAGCTGTCTTTCCTTTTTGTCTCTAGAACTTCAAAAGAGAAGAGCAGAACTTTGTGGTCCAGAATGAAATCAATAACCTTTCTTTCTTGACTGGAGATAATAAAACCAAGATGTCTAAGGTAGGTTTTTGTATTTGCCTCTCAGCACTGCCAACTCCTCATTCTGGCTGCAGATTAATTCCTTTTTAGTCATGTGTAATGGCAGCTTGACCAATCAAACATGTGTGCATCTTTGTATGAGAAAGCTGAAAGAGCCGGATCACAACTGACCTTGACTTCTTGACTGTGTGTGTATGCGTGTAGGTATTTATGCATGCATGCTTTTTACGGTAGATGACAGAAACTAACATTCATCCCTCAGTTGACAAATATTCCTCCATACCTCCAGCCCTTGTCAGCATTGCAGGGGTTAGAACATTTTATTTCTTGTCTGCCTGGTTTAGCTGTTTAAAGGCAAACAAATGGTTTTCATTGCAGCACACTTCCACGTGAGGACTGTGTGCCTCCATTAACTGCCCTCTCCTCATTTTCTTCTATCTGCCTTTCTCTTTCTGTCTCTCTCTCTGTCTCAAACAGTCCTTTAAGGAAAAGGTAGAGTGATGCAGTGCATGAGCTGTTTACCTGCCAGCTTATTGGCTTATGTGCTCCAGTCGCCATGCAGAAAAAGCCAATAGTTTGTGCCGCCGTGCTATATAGTCTGTAGTGTAGTTACACAGTATATCATGTCACCTGATTATTTGTGGTTTCCATCCATCACCATGTGTGACATGTTAACTTTGGTCATTCCTCATTCCCTTATGGGCGGAACAGTCTCATCTAGAGTAATGAAGCCCAGCCCTTCTGTAGCAAATCATGTGATCACGTGCCACTGGTGTGTTTGCAGTTGATGGATTGTGGTGCCCTGGTGTGTAGCCAATAGTTCCCTCAAGCTATTTATATTATGTTGTGTGTGTGTTTGTGTACGTGTATGTGTATTAATATGGAAATTAGTGTTTTCACTGAGCCAGCTGTGTCCGTTTGGCTCAAAAGTGCGAGTTTTCCCCTCACTGGTAACATCTTGCTGTTTCTAACAGAGGCAGTTGGCTAGTTCGACTTTTCAGCTGAGGTGTGAAACTCCTTAATGCTTCAGTGGCACAGATTCTGTCTGGTCACAGGTTTTGCCAGGGCTGAAAATATAAATGCCTCAGGCTTTTTGTTCAAATGCAGTGTGAGTGGCTCCCACTGTGAAGAAAACTCCAATGAAATACTGTTAAGGTATTTAAATGTTGAAAGGAAGTGCTTTAGAGCAACAAAAATGGAGAAATAGTATGTATTACCTTCAAAGACCAGCTTATTAAGCTTAGCTTACACAGCTTTTTTTAAATTCACTTCATTTTGTGTTGCCTGAAGTTAATATCTGGATTCTTTTCAGTCTGGAGGACAAGACCAGGAGAGGAGACACAAAAAAAGGCGCGGTGAGTTCTACTCCATCCAGACCTCGCTGATTGTGGCAGCCCTGAAGAAGATGCTGCCAATTGGCCTCAACATGTGTACCCCAGGAGACCAGGAGCTCATCTCTCTAGCCAAGACCCGCTACCTCCTGGTGAGAGCATGCAGATAAATTATCCTTACACTTCTTTGAAACAGCTGCATGGCACAGTAATGAAGCTGAAATTTGCCTCCCTCTTCCTGCTATTGTTTAATAGAGAGACACCGACGAAGAAGTCAAAGATCACATTCGGCAGAATCTGCATCTTCGAGAAAAGGTGAGCACGTCGAAACCTTCACTGACTGTAAGTGGCTACTAGCTTTCAGAGACTGCATATATTGTATTGTTTTCTTTGTAACACACACTCTCAGTCAGAGGACCCTGCAGTGAGGTGGCAGCTAAACCTGTACAAGGACATAGCGATGAGAACCGAGGGGCCTCCAGATCCTGACAGGGTGGTGGACCGTATCCAGAGGATCTCTGCTGCTGTCTTTAATCTGGAGCAGGTGGGACACAAACATTTCTACATATCCAAACATATTGTGTGGTTTTATTAGACACTTGTGATGGTGCAAGGTTACAGCTAATGCCACTTCAGATATGATAAGGACAGATGATTTATTTGTGTTGTTGTCTCTTTAGTGATGAAACACAAACTGCAATGATCCTTGACTTGCACTGGACCGCTTAACTGTTTCCGACTCTGCCTTTACTCTGCTTCTCCTTTCACTTACGCACAGTTGGATTCACGACGAGTCAACTAAATACAAAACAATACTAGCGCTGAGAAAAAATGCCAGTTCTCAGTTAACAGAGATGGTATACTGTATCTCTGTCTGGTAGAATATGTGTTGATCAATTAGATTCTATTTTTAACGCTGACTTCTTCTGCTCTCGTTAGGTGGAGCAGCCACTGAGATCCAAGAAATGTGTGTGGCAGAAGTTGCTTTCCAAGCAAAGGAAGCGAGCAGTCGTCGCCTGCTTCCGCATGGCTCCACTTTATAATCTGCCAAGGTATGACTGAACGCATTACACCTAAAGCCGCTACATCTTTGTTGTGCTGTTTTTAGCATAAAATCACACTGAAGAGCCGTATATAGTAGCAGAGAGCTCCCTATGGTTCAACTAGCAGATGGAAAATTGTGTTGTAACATCACCTGTATGTTTATTGGCTAAATACCACCACACTTTCTTCTTCTTCTTCTTCTTCCTCTTCTTCTTCTTCTTCTGTCTGATTTCTCTCTTCCCGGGTTCTGACCCTGCATTAATGCACGGGCTCCCTCCCTGCGTTTGTAGGACAAATGTCTGGCCCGCAGCTGTTATCAAGGAGTAGAAAAAAGGGACACTAGCAATTTCATGCCCTGCTGCTCTGTAACTCAATCACAGGAAGTCAGGCGGAGAGCTACAGTAGGGAGGAAAACAATTATGAGGCCCAACCTGGGGGTGGCCATCTTCAATATGTGCTCAGACGATGCCGGCCGCCTGCATGACAGCATGACTCATTTATTCAGAGTTGTTGACAGTGAAATATGACACAGCATAGTTAATAATTATTAGACAGTATTTATAATGTGGGCACAATTGATTTTTTTTTTTTTTGTTGGGGGTAATAGATTTGTGTTTGAGGCGTGGATGTGAAGCTTCTAGATAATGTCTACTCTCCCTGAGTTTCACGTATTCAGATGTCATCTTTTCTCTTTTGTCTCTTTATTCAGCTTTTGTTCTCTCCTCAATGACATACTCTATTGTACCTATCCCCTCAGGCACACAAATAATAATTACTTCCTGAATGCCTACCGGCATATTTGGCTGGAGATAATGCATGAGAACACAGACTATGACAGTCTGCTCACCATGCTGACGGTAACGTAGCGCTGACCCAGTGTTGCTAATGTATGACCTTGCATACCTTTCTTTAACTACCCCTCGATCTCCTCCAGGCACGGTTTATGCTGCAAATGAAACTCCCGTTCAGATATTCCCGCTGGTTTTTCCACTGGTCCACATCTGTACAGTAATGCAGCAAGCCGAATCCAGTCCAACATTTTGGAAACTATTCTCAATTGCTTTCTTGCAGAGAGTTAGATGAGAAGAGCCAACAGGTAATTAGCTTAGCTTAGCGTAAAGGCTGGAAGCTGGGGCAGAAACAGCTAGCCTGGCTCTGTCAAAAGGAAAGAAAAATCCACCTTGTAGCACTTAACTTTGTCTGTACTAGAACAGATGAGCTTTAGAGGTGCTTGTAGCTGGAATTTCTTTTTAATTTTTGGGGAGAGCCAGGCTAGCTGTTTCCATCTGTTCCAGCCTTTGTTCTAAGCTAAGATAATTGTCTGGCTGTAGCTTTATATTTAGGCTACAGACATGAGATTTGTGTTAATCGCATGATCTGACTCTCTGCAAGAAGGCAAATAAGTGTATTTTCTTAAATGTTAAAATATTTCTTTAACCGTTGTGGATGTGTAGATACATGGGGACTCAAAAATCTAGTCTGTAATTGCAATTTCCGCCTGCTTATGAGCATTTAGGACTAGATTTTTTTTAAAAAGATAAATAAATAAAGAATTGTGACTTGGCAGAGAGCATGTACGTCACAGCTCTTTATAAGCAACATTTCCTCTCACGTGACCAGTTGGGATGTGCCAGTACCCTAAACTAACCAGTATTAACCTCTCCTAAAGGGACTTCTCCCCTCCTTTGCTCTGCTCCTATCTAACCCAGGCTAATTTCCTCTTACCCTTCCTTAGGCATCGCTCTATTAACCTCTTCCTCCTGGCCTATCAGAGAATATGGATAGAAACAGAGGAGTACTCTTTTGAGGAGAAGCTAGTGCAGGATCTTGCAGTAAGTACTTATGTCGTCCCTCAGAGCCGTCTTGTTGGTACTCATGTGCGGTAGGGAGCTGAGCGTCGCCCCTACAGCACCACTTTCCTTTACTTGTGTCATCGTTAAAAGTGCTACCAATCCCACCACGTACCACCGGGTCGCACGCAGTCATCCACACAGTGATTTTCAAGTCGACGTCCATTTTTTTTTTTATAGCAAGCATGACATCAACGCTGATGTCAGAGCCGGCTGACCACCGATTCAACCTCTGTGTCCCATCCAACATTCGGTAAGAGGGCATCCTTCCACGATGCTTCGACTTACCGGTGAAATTTCTGAAAGATGTGGTGTCTTTCTTAAATTTGAACAATCATAAAACGTCACAATCATGCACTGAGTTTGTAGAGAAAGCAGAAAAGATACCGCATGAACCTGCTTTCTTACAACTTTACAACTTCAAAAATATTTCACACTTTGTAGCCCATGACAACCAGCAGTATAATATGCATATCTTGATTAAAATGCTTGAAGGATCCATGAAATAGAGTTGAATAAATTCAGTTTTCTCGTCTGGAATAAGTGAATATCATGACGGCACGCTGGAACTCGACACACCATACTAGGCCGGTGGGTGTGTTTTTTCTCTCTTTTTCAATCATGAACTGAAGATAAAATTTGAATTAATACAACTTTTTAAAATCTAATCTTCTTTTGCCCTTTTAACAGTCAAATCTGTTCCACATTATTTCAAATTAAAGCCACAGGCCGCCACTGAAAAAGTTCAGGGTTTGACAGAAGTAGTTCCAATGTGTCCGCTATCATGACCGGTTTATCATAGGAAGTCTATGATAAAGTTCAAACTGGGCTCATGGAGAGTCATGCTTAACTCCACAATCTCCACTGCTGAACATGTGTGTGTGCGCTAGTCATTGTGTCCATGCTCGTGCTTGTGGTTTACTTGTCCGCATGCTGTCAGTGTATCCGATCACTGTATTTTTTTCCTGGTACAACCTGATTCATTTAAGGTAAGTGGTGTGTAGTTAACTGTAACTGTAACTACCGTTCATACAAAGTGTTACAGTTCAGATTCCTAGTTGATATTGAGACTGCATGCCCAAGCTCCAGGATTTACTTGTATGGGTTTGTCCAGAAAACACAGCCCAAAGTGGAGGAAGAGGAAGAGGAGGAGGTCAGAAAGCAGCCTGATCCTCTTCACCAGCTCATTCTGCATTTTAGCCACAACGCTCTAACTGAGTGCAGGTAAATACACACTCACACCTGGCCACCTGGCACCAAAACGCTTTACTCCATCTGTGCTACATAATAGCTTTGGCCTCCCTCTCAGCTAATAAAGAGCTGCATTAAGCTAAATCGGCATATATTTTATACTACTAGGTGAGAAGCACAAGCAGTTTTTGTGTATTTGTCTGCAGTCTTGCTGCTTACTGTACATACATTGCAATGGCTCTAAATATAACCACTGAAACTCGCTTATTGTTATTTAAAGATGAGATGTGATTGTTAGGTAGACAACGTTTTTAACCACCAGATCTTTATCTTCCTTTTTTATTAGTTCTTTGGAAGAGGATCCCTTGTATATTGCATATGCAGACATGATGGCAAAGGTACCTCATTCACTAAAATGCTTTCACTGAAATGTCTGCAGCTCAGCAAAATCTCGCAGGTTTGACATTCTGCTTCCTCTTTCAGAGCTGCGCCGAAGGTGAAGAAGAGGAAGACGAGGAAGGAAAAGAGAAAACGTTCGAGGTGCTATCGATTTCTCAGCACTGCTGTTGTCTATTTCACTTTGTTTTTGAATTCTATTCAGAAGGGGTGCTTACTGTATTGTCATTTCACACAGGAAAAGGAAATGGAGAAGCAAAAGATGCTGTACCAGCAAGCCCGACTACATGACCGAGGAGCTGCGGAGATGGTGCTTCAGATGGTCAGTGCCAGCAAAGGTAGGAAAACACACATTCACCTTCGTCTTACCTCTTATAACTGACACCTCTGGTATAGCGAATGTTTGATGTATGATTTGCCGTCATCAGGTCGACTTGGTGCTATGGTGACTTTCACCCTCAAACTGGGAATCTCCATCCTCAATGGGGGAAACATACTGGTCCAGCAGGTATGCATCAATAAGCGGCGGCACACAGAATTGATATAGTTAACAGCATCAGCCAACTATTAATTGTGTTTTTTATGTTGATGCAGAAAATGCTGGACTACCTGAAGGAAAAAAGAGACGTTGGCTTTTTCAAAAGTTTGTCTGGACTGATGATGTCTTGCAGGTAATGAAGCTATTCGTTATCACACAGGTGCAGCGTGTTTTATTTTTATTTTCAGATGATTATACACTAATGAAAACATGAATTATAATCCATTTCTACCACATTCTGTAAAAAGAGCACCCTAAATCTTACACACTGGACCTTTAAAGGGAAACTCCACTAATTATACACAGAAATGTCAGTTTAATGTATACTGTAACAGGAAGCCTCCTTTGCAAACCGGGGCTGTGGACTTGCATTATGGGAAGTGTGGGATCCAGCATTTCTGGAGCTTGACCTATATTAGAGACTAAACATGAAGATTTAATGGAAGTGCAATGCTAAAGTGCTGGAGTGCTCCTTTAAAATATATTTTGCTGAAATACAGGAAATACAGGTACACAATGTAGTTGTATCATCATCAGACTTTGTCTTTTATCTTCTGCAGTGTCCTGGATTTGAATGCTTTTGAAAGGCAAAATAAAGCTGAAGGTCTGGGGATGGTAACTGAAGAAGGATCAAGTAAGTGAGGATATTAAACGTGGTAAACAAACCAAAACAACAGAACAATATGAGTGACTGAATTGTCCTCTCATAAGAGCCTTTTAACCACGCGGATGTAAAGAGCAAAACACAGTATATTTGTGACGTTAATGTGGTACTGAATGAACTTACAAGTCAATATCTGCGCCATAGTGTGATTTCATGCTTTTTATCATTGTAGAAACTAAGAGTTAGTTGCTAAATGCTGATCTGCTGCAGATCTGAGAGTATTTTTTCAATAAAAAGACAATGAAACAGAGGTTATAGAATTTATTTGTGCAGCAGATTGACCTTTTTTCTTCCAGTTTTCCACATGTGGCCCAAACCACAGCGCAAGCTACGCGTGAGATTGCTGAGAATCCATGTAGAAATCTTTACGTGACATGATGTGTCTCATTCAGGCTCATGGCGTTATTGTTCTTTCGTCAGGCTACTAGACAAATGACGCAGCATTTAGCTTGACGAAACATCTGCTCTTTAGTTTGTTGTTGTACAAACCCATCTCCACGTCATGTCTGTCTCTCGTGTGTCATGTTCTACGTCATCATCATCATGCAGGTAAACCTGTGCTACTGTATGTCTAAGTCCTGTCTTGGCCTTGTCTGCCACTTAAAAGCACTCACAGTCACAACTACATCCACATGAAAATCCACATTTCTCTATTTGATCTGATGGGTAGCATACAGTATATAAATATGTTTTTCTCATGCATATTTCAGCGCATTTTCACCTCATATGCTCAGGCATAAGTGATGGTAACTGTTAGTCTGGTACTCTGTCTAAACTGTAGTCTAAACACCTGCCTAGTGTGCAGACTGTACTTTTTAAGACTTTGTTTAATTGTAGCTGCAATGTCAATGTCAATGTCGCAAATCAATGTGAGTATGTAAAGATATTTCTATAGCGCTATCATTCTCTCCTGTTCCTACTTCTGATTGAATCTCAATGTCTTCTCCTTTGCTTATGTCTGCTTTTTGTTTTGTTTGTTTGTTTGTTGTTTTCCTCTGATCATGTTTTTTATCTCATCGGTCGCAGTCAACGTGAGTGAGCGGGGTAAATACATGGTTTAGATTCTACTCATTCTATGCAATGCTGACATCTTGATTGCTCTCCGTTCAACTCCTTCCTCCCTCTCCTCATTCCCCTCCAATCTTTCTCTCCCCCATTCCTCCTCCTCCCTTGCCCTGAATGCAATACAACCACCTTCTTTTCTACCTTGGACTGAAGGAACGCATGCATGCTCTTATGACATCTGGATAGATTGTGCAGTCCAGGGTCAGGTGCCCCAAACTGACTCAAATCTCTCCACTTTTTCTTGTACTTCTTTTATAAGAAGTCAGTGCTTGTCATTTGTGTGGGACCTTTTATGTTTATTAATTTTCACAATACTAACCGGCGTATAATAAGAAATAAATCTCCCAAAGCTTTGATTGTAAGAAACAACAAAGCTTTGCTCGTGTTAAACAATAAAGCTCAGTTTTATTCCTATTATAAAACCTGTTTTAATTTATGAAATGATGCACTATACCTTGTCTTTGTGTTCTGAATCCCATATATAGTGCACATAATTTAATGCTGTCTGACAACTAGACAGCAGCTTTATGAGGAAGTGAAAGCTATGCAAGCCCTGATGCCTGTACTGACATTAAAATGATGAGTCTCTGGCCTTCTTATCATTGAAAGGGACAGTTAATCTCATTTCCTGTCCTCAGGTTCCAAGGTACTGCAGGATGATGAGTTCACTAAGGATCTCTTTAGGTTTCTGCAGCTTCTCTGTGAGGGCCACAACAATGGTATGTGGATAGATTTCCATAAACCATAATTAAAGAAGATGCATGTGTCTTGACAGTTTTAGAGTAGGCTGGGTGATGTGAATGTACTCTTCCTCTGTCTTATTTTACCATCTGTTTTAGATTTTCAGAACTTCCTGAGGACTCAGACAGGGAACACAACCACAGTCAACATCATCATTAGTACTGTAGACTACCTGCTAAGACTCCAGGTATGATATTATTACAGACAGATATAAAACAATGTAATAAATTAATCTATTCACTCTCTTTAATCTGCTAAATTGTTCTCCTATCAGGAATCCATCAGTGATTTCTACTGGTACTACTCTGGTAAAGATATTATAGATGAGGCAGGTCAGAGGAACTTCTCCAGAGCACTGGCAGTGGCCAAACAGGTCTTCAACTCTTTAACTGAGTATATACAGGTATCGTATCACACCACACTGCACTACAACAAGGACTAATTAAAATCCTGAACTCAAGAGACTGATTTTGATGCTGTGTGATTATCTCCAGGGTCCATGCATTGGAAACCAGCAGAGCCTGGCTCACAGCAGGCTGTGGGATGCAGTGGTGGGCTTCTTGCATGTTTTTGCCAACATGCAGATGAAGTTATCCCAGGTACGTAGTTTTGTCTGCAACAAAGTTATGCTGTTGCAGCTTTGTATTTGTACTGTACTTGAGTACAGTTTTGAGGTACTTGTGCTTATGTATTTCTATTTTATGCTACTTTATACTTTCACTCCACTATACACAGAGAAATACTGTCCTTTTTCAACCTACTTCATGTATTTGACAGCTGCAGAATAAGTTTTCAAATTAAAATTGTAGCCAGGTGGTTAAGACATCTACATTGTACATACAACAGGTTTTATGGTATGCATCTTAATTATTTGGCTCTCTGACATCCCCAAGTTCTGCTTATACATAAATACATCAGTGATAATAACCCAATATTATAAAACCTATATAATAATTAACTGTCTGAAAGAGACCATGATGATTTATTTATTTTAATACATACGTACATTTTGCTGACAAAACCGAAGTAAAATTTGAAATATTTCATCCACCATATTTGTCTTTGTCAGCCAGAGGCTCCTTTATAATATCTGTAGCCACTAGAGGTCTCTCCAGGCTCAGGGATAACCTCGGGCCACTGCAGTGCAATTACATATGTCATTCCACTCAGCTATATGATGTATGACTCCATCTATAATATATATCCTTTATGCCCAATAAGCCAGAAATGGGAAGAAATCCAACCATCTAACCTCATCTCATGGTCATCAGGAAAAGGCTTGGTCTGACAGTAGAAGCCAGGATGAAGGGGAGCACAGGTGGAGGGTGGTTTGAATTTAGCTCATCAAAGTACGCCACAGATTTATGGCATACAGAATACAGGCTCCATAGAGACCCTAAATGAGTCAGACTGACCTAGCCATCTGTTTCGAGACAGTGAAATAACATTAACCCTGGTGCTGATGGATGGATGTTACCTAGAAAGCCCTTCTGGGCCCGAGCAGGGCCACTGTGGGTCCCCACAATCTGCTATGGCCTTGATCTCTCAGGGATATTAGACATGACTGTACCCTCACAGGGAGGCCGTCGGTAGTCTGTGTGATATAGTGTAGAGTGTCACAAGGTTTTACTTTTTTGTCTTCTCCTAACAGGACTCCAGTCAGATTGAATTATTGAAGGAGCTGCTGGACCTGCAGAAGGACATGATCGTCATGATGCTCTCTCTTCTTGAAGGTTCACTTTTTGATGACTCACTGACCCTGTATGAGCTGCGCCAGCAGCATTAGTTTGCAAGGATATTATTTCTTTTATGACTTTCATTAAACAGATTTGTTTGTTTGGAATGTAATCAAATATTTCCCAAAGCAGCTTTGCATAATCTGCATCAAGAGCTTGTTATTGTGTCTACTGACAAACTTTTCTTTGGTCTCTCCCTCCATTGCATCACAGGTAATGTTGTCAATGGTACTATTGGCAAACAGATGGTGGACACTTTGGTGGAATCTTCTAGCAACGTGGAGATGATCCTAAAATTCTTCGACATGTTCCTCAAGTTGAAGGACCTGACTACCTCAGACAGCTTCAAGGAGTATGACCCAGAGAGAAAAGGGGTCATCTCAAAGAAAGATTTCCAGAAGTCCATGGAGAACCAGAAACAGTATTCCCAGTCTGAAATTGAGTTTCTTCTCTCCTGCGCTGAGGCTGATGAGAACGACATGTTCAACTACGAGCAGTTTGTGGAGAGATTTCACGAACCCGCCAAGGACATTGGCTTCAATGTAGCTGTGTTGTTGACCAACCTCTCTGAGCATATGCCTCACGATGCTCGCCTCTCAACGTTCCTTGACCTGGCTGAGAGCGTCCTCAGCTATTTTGAGCCCTATTTGGGTCGTATTGAGATCATGGGTGGAGCCAAGCGCATCGAAAGAGTCTACTTTGAGATCAGCGAGTCAAGTCGTACCCAGTGGGAAAAGCCTCAGGTGAAAGAGTCAAAGCGGCAGTTTATCTTCGATGTTGTCAATGAAGGTGGGGAGAGTGAGAAGATGGAACTGTTTGTCAATTTCTGTGAGGACACTATCTTTGAGATGCAGCTAGCCTCTCAAATTTCAGAGCCAGACCCAGTAGAGCGTCCAGAGGAAGATGAGGACGACAACCAGAGTGTGGTGGAAAACCAGGAAGAGGAAGAGGAAGAGGAGAGCGTGATGTTGGAGTCTTCCTCTGCTTTTACAATTGCCTGCATCTCCATGAGAAAAAGCCTCTGCCACTTCCGTCAGATGCTCACTCTCAAGAGCATGAGGCGGCAGTACAGAAAATTCAGGAAGATGAGTGTCAAGGAGATGGTGCGAGGCTTCTTCTCTTTTTTCTGGATGATCATCACGGGCCTTTTACACTTTGTCTACAGCCTGATTTGGGGTTTCTTCCATATCCTGTGGACCACTATGTTCGGGGGTGGCTTTGTTGAAGGGGCCAAGAACATGAAGGTGACAGACATTTTGGGAAACATGCCAGACCCCACCCAGTTCGGGATCCATGGAGATGTGTTAGAGATGGAGAAGATGGAGGCGAATGAAGCGTCAGCGTTGGCGGAGATGGGTCAGATGGCTCAGGGAGATGCGGCAGAGGCAGACCTGATGGCTGAGCTGCTGAACATCCAGCCCAAGAAGGAGGGAAAGCATGGTGCTGAGCCAGGTTTGGGTGATGTGTCTGAGGTGGTGGTGGGGGATGCTCCTTCCATTGCCAGTGCTGTCAAGCAGAAGAAGGCACAGGTCAGTATTTATGTTAAATCCAATTCAATACGGAGACTTCTGTCTGTCCTAATGTTTTGACTAATAGACACTAGAGACACTATGGCATTAGTATTGACATTTTACTTGAAGCACATTTGATATCAGAACTAGAACAAACTGTTAAAGTGACTGACGGTCAAAACAATGTATTTGTTGTAGTTGGCTGCAAAGAAGAGAGCTTCAAATGGAGACTACAAGTCTGATTCAGAGAAAGGAGAGTGAGTGATCCTGATTTGTTCATCATTCATCCTCAGTGTAATTGCTATTGATGTAGATATTCTTCATTGCCAAAGTCAAACGTTCTTCACAAAGGGGCTTTAATTGTGAAGAGAGTGTGTATCTGTCTGTCACTAACAGAACAACTATTGTTGCAGTTCGGAAGATGGTGAAAAGAAGGACCACGACAAGGCCAAAGATGAAGCCCCTCCAGAATCTTCAGTGGAGGAGAAGAAAGCCCCGAAGAAGAGGCTCGGCCAGAAGAAAGAACCACCAGAGGCCTTCATGGCCAGCTTCTTTGCTGGCTTGGAAATCTACCAGACCAAGATGCTGGTAAGATATTTCTGTCTAAAAAAATAAGATCACAACTATCAGCATTAGCATGTTAAAATAGCATAAATCAGCTTTGTAATATGTGCTTATTTTCACAGAATTACCTGGCCAGAAACTTCTACAACCTCCGCTTCCTGGCACTTTTTGTTGCCTTTGCTATCAACTTTATTCTGCTCTTCTACAAAGTAAGGTTAAAAGTAAGGCACCGCAATATATGTAGCATATAAGGATTTAACATTGTTGTTATTCCTTGAAATAAATAACCTTAAATGTCTTTCAGGTGACCGGTGATTACTCAGACGATGAAGACCCCTGGAATGGTCGAGGTAGATCTGGGGAGGAGGAAGATGAGGGTACGCTTGAGTACTTCGTCCTGCAGGAAAGCACTGGTTACATGGCGCCGACGCTTCGCTGTCTGGCTATACTGCACACTATCATATCTTTCCTGTGTGTTGTGGGATACTACTACCTGAAGGTACAGTAACACCAAAAGACAAGAAAACACACAAGTTTTTATTTGTTTTGTGTATTTTTGTCTGTTAAAGGTGACTTTTAATATATTATCTTAGTATTTCTGTGCAAAAATAGGGACAATAAACATGTTTTACATATTTTTGGTACATGCTTTTTGGTACTTCGTTTAAATTTTATTTTTTCAGTAAGTACACTTGTATGTCGCAATATGCAGCATATTGACATCATTCAATCTCCGTATGGAACTGTACGTTACTTCCTTTATTGCACTAATGATGCAGCCAAATTTCCTTTGCGTCCAAGGTGCCCCTGGTAGTGTTCAAACGTGAGAAGGAGATAGCAAGGAAGTTGGAGTTTGCCGGCCTTTACATCACCGAGCAGCCGTCTGATGATGACATCAAAGGACAGTGGGACAGACTGGTCATCAATACTCCGTGAGTCAGCTACAGTTACTTAACTCTTGGGTCATAATCTTTTATCAACAAAGTTTTAATGCTGTTGTTGTTTTGCTTTTTTTTTTCCAGTTCCTTCCCCAACAACTACTGGGATAAATTTGTCAAACGTAAAGTAAGTGGTTTATGTAATTTTCGTGTAATCTGTAAAAACCACACAAGCAAAATTTGGTGATATTTACTTCATGTTATTTGTTTGTGTTTTGCCTCTGTTTGTTAGGTGATCAAAAAGTACGGAGACCTGTATGGAGCAGAGAGGATAGCAGAACTGCTGGGGCTAGATAAGAGTGCGTTGGATTTCAACCCTACAGAGGAAACTGTTGCCAAGGAGGCTTCACTGGTGTCATGGTGAGAGAGATTAGATGGATAAAGACAGGCTAGAGCTAGCTGAAGCAAAAATAGAGGTCAAATAGAAAATTTGAGCCCCTCATATCAAACTTTCTGTTTTTCCAGGTTGAGCTCAATCGATACAAAGTACCACGTCTGGAAACTGGGAGTGGTGTTTACAGATAATGTACGTTTGAATACAGTTTGGGGAGTTTAATTGCTATGCTGGTGAAGGGGGCTGATTAGTTTCTGATCAACTTCTCATTTTCTTTGTTTACCAGTCATTCCTGTATCTTGTGTGGTACACCACCATGTCCATCCTGGGCCACTACAACAACTTCTTCTTTGCCGCTCATCTGCTGGACATCGCCATGGGGTTCAAAACCCTACGCACCATCCTCTCCTCTGTCACACATAACGGCAAACAGGTAAGGACAAGGAGGATGCAGATCTTCTTTCATGCAGCAGGGGTCACTGCAGAGTTAGTGGTTGCGGTTGGTTGTAACCGCCTCCTGTTTATTCCCTTATGTGCAACCACAAGCCAGTTTTATTGCAGTTTTCATTCTCCTGGCCCTCTGATGGCATCTTGGGTAACACAGATGTCCAGCATGTTGTCAGCTCTGCCAAATTCTGTCAAAAGAATGTATTCACTATCAATTATGTCTCATTTTGCTACAATAGATAGTAATGATCTGTTATCTCTGATCTACAGTTTGATTTTTACCAGATTATATAATAAGAGCTTTGAACTTTGAACAGAATTCTTTAAGAAAAACAGTGTCTTGATATCCCACTATGCTTTTATCATTTAGTTTTATATCCTAGCAAACTGTACGCTGTTTATACATTCCCCAAACACAGAGCAACACAGGCATACCGTTAGATTTATGTGTCTGGTCACGTGACTAATCTTACTCACCTTTAACTCTGACTTAGTCTGTCAACTCCTGGAAGAAATATCTGTTTCTTGACACGTTTTGTACATGGCTGTCTTTCATGACCTTCTGTGCAACATGTTGTAATTGATAATGGCTGTTGGAATGATGCTTGGTTTAGTCAGAACAGGTCGTCTAGTAGACATTGTATGTGTCAATTCTTGTATCTTGTATATTTGCACCCCTCCCTCGTGAGATAAATGGGAAAATAAATGCTAAAGGAACGGATGCAAGAGAAAGAAGGAAGGATGCATAAATGAGAATTTAGATGCACACAGTATGCTTTGACATTTGAGTTGAAGTGGCTCAATTGCCTTCATTTCAGTGTCTGTCAGATCTGACCAAACCAGAGGCACAAATCAAAATTTAATGTCAACTCAGTCTCCAAGGGTGGAAATACACACAAATGTTGAGGCCGCAAGGAATCGCTGAACACCTCCCACACTCAGCTGCCTATGGGCAGATCAGTCACATTGTCAATCCAAATGCAGTTTACTGCTGCTTCCACTGTTGTTGCTGTTTAGGTTCACAGGTAAATCAATGCAGGAGCTGCATCTGAATGGAGCTTCATGTCAGTATAAAACTGATGTGTGTGATTGGTTACTACGCCAAACACACCTCTCTTTTTCCACTCATTTGAACTTTTCCCTTCTTGCCACCTGCTCTTTTCCCGCCACCGGCAATCCCGTCGTGCTCCTCATGAGGGTTTCACAGCTTTTTATAGAAAATGAGCGGAAGCTGGCAGCTTCGCACCCGCTGTGTCGAGTACGTAAATAGACAGGAAGTTTGTAATGACATTTTACCGACTGCTGCCTGTGTTTCTCTTAAGCTGGTGTTGACAGTGGGCCTGCTGGCAGTCGTGGTCTATCTCTACACGGTGGTGGCCTTCAACTTCTTCAGGAAGTTCTACAATAAGAGTGAAGATGAGGATGAGCCAGATATGAAGTGTGATGACATGATGACTGTAAGTATCAATCACATGTATTTTTATTTAAAAACACCCCTTAGACATCAATACTGTGACTTAAAGAGGTCTGCACCCTCCCTGTGTTTGCACAGTGTTACCTATTCCACATGTACGTTGGGGTGAGAGCAGGAGGCGGCATTGGGGATGAGATCGAGGACCCAGCTGGTGACCCCTATGAGCTCTACCGTATCCTTTTTGACATCACCTTCTTCTTCTTTGTCATCGTCATCCTCCTGGCCATCATCCAGGGTAAGCTCCCTCTAAGATTACTTAAATAAACGTTACTGTTACTGAGTATTTGAATTAATCTGATCTCTAAATTAATCTGAAGTAATCTCCCTGTTTTATCGCCTCAGTAAATTACCACAAATGTAAAGACAGTGATATTCCCCACAGATTTTGGAATACTCTCCATCGTCGTAGTGTATCCATATTGCACTCTGGACTTCATTTTTAGTATTGATTACACAGATACAGTGTATGTGATATGCTCACATCAATTCCTTTGTGGTAACAGGTTTGATCATTGATGCCTTTGGAGAGCTGAGAGACCAGCAGGAACAAGTCAAAGAGGACATGGAGGTGAGAGTAGTTTAATTCTCACCTATAGTTGCCAACTTATGGAGCGCTGAAGGCGGACAGGAGGAGAGGGTCAGGGTGGGTGGGTTAGGAAAATACAATCATATTACTTTCATTTCACTAAAAACCATCATCCGGCATGCACACATTTTCTTGAATCATCATAATATCATCCTCACGTTGGTATATTTTACAGAGAGTAAACCCTTAACTTTAACATGTCTGTCCTTCAGGACATCTTGAGTTTCATTTGTGTTTTTTGAGCCCTTAATCTCTCTTCAGAGTCTTTTAAGCAACAGTCAGTCAGTCAGGCCAGATGAAGGTCAGACTATACTTTTGGTCTTCTTTTTTTGGTCTTTAAAAGATTGTAATGACAGGGGCGAATAAATATTTAGTTTAAAAATATGAGTGAATTAAGTTTTTAAAGGGCAGAGAAAATCATGACGTTCCTGGGGAAAAAAAGACAAACAGGAGAGTTGCAAGTGTGCTGCTCTCACTGGGGCCAGATAACCCAGATTATAAAGGTTAGTTTCTCAGAGAGCCCAGGAAAATAGCACAAACCATGAAAACTGATCTTTATGTGTAAAAACAATGCAAAATGTCCTCTTTGTTATCATGTTTCATAAAACGCAGCACAGAAAGAAAATGAAGGATAGCATGTGAACTAATTATCTTTCTTCTTTATCCTCAGACCAAATGCTTCATTTGTGGCATCGGTAATGACTACTTTGACACAACACCTCACGGTTTTGAGACTCACACATTACAAGAGCACAATTTGGCCAACTACCTGTAAGTATCCCAAATTTTATATTTAATAACCTTTTTTTTTTTTTTTTTTACATTTTATCACACATGTATCAATCATTATCTTTCACCAGCATGTGTTGCCTCTTCTCTGTAATTTAACCACACGATTGATGGCTGTAGCACATTACCGCAGCATCAGGGCCAAAGTCACTAATAGCCTCAGTGATCCAGAACAGTAGATCCCTTCAGGTATTCTTTCCATCTGTCTCTGTGTTTCCCCAGCACTCCCTGCTTATCCAGTGTTTCTGTATAGTGCCCGTGACAATAGAAAGTCGCAGTCCATTTGCGCTCACAGTCATCTGGCTGGAGGATATGAGAGCGATCTCATTATGTTGCTTCATTACTATTTAATGCCATGAACTTTATTGGAAAATAGGTTTGCGATAGCATGCTCTCATACAGTATTCATCGTGATTTGGCAAGCTGCGATGCCCACAGAGATACTGCGGCCCGTTGCCATTTACACTTGATTTGGGAAACAACAGGTGATTCGGTGATGTAGATGGGGTGGTGTTACTTTGTTTTACACTTGCGTCAGAAATTGTCTCCTAGTAACACAGAATGTGACATTTCCTATAAACACACTGTTGTAGAAATGAAATGTGCCTCAGCAAAGCCCTTTTCTACTTTCTGTTCTGCGTTTTAACTCTGATCAGAGAGAGTCAGACTCATTTTTATTGGCCAGGTATGTGCACATATACAAGGAATTTGACTCTCAATGTACATACACAGATATAGACATAAATACAGCTAAAAACAAAGACAACAAGCTTGACAGGTATGTAGATTTATATATATATAAACATCAATAACATTTGTAGACAGAATAAGACAACAGTATAGAGTGCAAAGGATGCTAAAATAAATATGGTTTATGTAGCAGGTTACTATGTACAGTATGAACAGCATGTAGATTGTGTATGAGTGATGATAATTACATGTTTATAGAACAAAAACTGAATTTAAATGGTGAGAATAAACCATTTACAGGTACAGTGGGCGTTTGATTCACAGTGATTGTTCCCGTCACTGAGAGTCTGTGTGTTTTTGATCTGACATTTTTGTTTTCTCTCATTGGCCTTTTTTCTAAAGGTTTTTCCTGATGTACCTCATCAACAAGGATGAGACCGAGCACACTGGCCAGGTACAACGTAACTCTACGCTAAAGGCCTTTCTCAAAAAACAATTATTTTTACTGTCACTGTCAGATACTGTGTGTCCGTGCCAGGGTTGAATGATGTAAGGAGAATATCTAATATATGGCTGTTAACTTATGACTATTTTCTTTTAATTTAACTACAAACACATGTATTTAGTTTATTTAGCATTAAATAAGATATTGCAAATATTGCAATTGCTTTATATCAATATTTACTAATTTAGCTCACATTTATCATATAAAAAAAATTGTTAATGTCCAAAGGGTGAATTAACACTTTGATGTCTATCTATGTGTCTGACTCCAGGAGTCTTATGTGTGGAAGATGTACCAGGAGCGCTGCTGGGATTTCTTCCCAGCTGGAGATTGCTTCCGCAAACAGTACGAAGATCAGCTTGGATAGAGCAAATGCATCCTCTTTACCTCTATCCATGTTAAGTAGGCAGCTGGAACATGTAGTCCTACACACAGCTGCTGGACTACAACACCACAACACAGTCACCCCACCAATGTTTCAGACTGGCCTGAGGAGAGAGAGATGAGACAAACCTACTTTTTTTATCCAGAAAAAGAGAAACCTCTCCTAACCACGTCACCCACCTTCGGTACAGTGCCAGTCTTTGAGGAAATGACCCGTAACTTGCCGGATATTTAGTTTTTTTTTAGTTTTTGGACTTTTTTTTTTTTTTTTTTTTCGACAGCGTGTTGCCTTTTACTCCACATAACCCCAAATCATTGCACAATTTTTTGTTTTTGGTCTTTTTGAGAAACACTGGGTTGTGTGGGGTTATGGGACAATGTGTCAGTCATATTATGCACAAGAACCCAACTTCAATATTTTGAGAATGTTGAACTTGAGACTTAATGCCAAAAGAAATATGGAGGAGTACAGTAGATTTACATAGTGCGAAAAAATGTGATATGAGAAGAGATTTTTCTTTCAGATGTTGTGACCTTGCATATTGAGATGAAGTTTTAGAATGAAGTGGCGAGAGGGTTTATTATATAAGATAAAAGAAATGCCTAAATTTTTTCATGAAGTGCCTTACAGTACTGTATCTACATTACAATGAAGCTATGCAAAACTTTTGTTTTTTCTTTATTGTATGTAAGTACAGTAATTTTCCTGGAGCAGTAACAAGTAGCTGTCCCAGATTGTAGATTGTGGCTGGACTTTTTCATTTGAACATGGAAGAACAGCGTTGGTTTGATTTGACTGATTTTTCTTTGCTGAATGCAGCATAACTGCAAATGTTCAAGGTACAAAGTGTAAAAATGACACGTCAGAATTTAATGAACACCTTCAAATAAGAACAAAAATTTAATTGCTATTGTATGGCCATTTGTATGTAGTAGCTTTGCTGATCTGTGCATTTCTTTTGATGGGAAAAATAAAGAAATCAATGCAACAAATTCATGTTTTTGTTATTCTTTAAGATCTTTGGACTCATATTTGATATTCTAAATACACCCACAAAATACATTTCAAATTTTAAAACTGCAGCTTGTACACATCAGCATCACAAGAGGAAGTTATATTAAGTCTAAAAGCTCTGAAACAGTGAGTCACTTAAATCCTAAAATCAACACGATGCTGTCTCTGCAGCTAATCCAAAATCTTTTCAAAATAAGATACCTACTGTGTGCAAACAGCCCTTGGCATTAGTTCTGAGTTGATTTGACTCACCCCAAACCTTCAAGCTGTATCATAACTGTGACCATCCAGCAGCAGCCTTTAATTTACAGTGTGGCAAAAAGCAGTGGCTGAGTAAATGCGCACTCCTGGTTGGTCAGAGAAGTAGGACGTGGCCTCAGCAGGCTGCATGATGGGAGTTTTAGCCCTATTACCCATGGTGCAAACTGTCAGCTCACATCATGTCACCACACCTTAGGCACCACACAGTGCTGCAGCCTGCTGCTGAGAGCAGCTCTGTCTCCTCAACTTACGCATGTAACAGCTTTTAACATGTTGACTGCTTTTTATGGTTCCATCACACTCAGAGAATGATTTTAAAAATTTAAAAGTTCACATAATTCTTCCAATCAATTAGTAGTAGCTAAGTGCAAGATTAAAAAGATACTTACATACTAATTGTTTTAAAAAGCAGTGGCAGTTTAGTTAATGTTGTTTTGAGTGCACTATAAAACAAGGCAATATCAGAGGAAACTCATTTTAAAGTTTCGGATATTAGATTCTATGCTCTAACAAGCAAAAGGGCCTCCAAGATTATTTAGCGAATTATGTGGCTGTTATGACAGCGGGAGGAAACAATAATGTGTAAACTCGCTGATACGATCATTCTCGATAATTTGACATAATGAAAGCTGCGGGGAGCCATTCTCAACATGAAATGGCAACAATTAAGCCATCAAATAACTGGAGACACATTATACCTAATGCTAGTTTTTCATTTTTAAGCCTGGTGGTGGTGAAATGAGGTTTCACTTTCCTCTCAAATGGCTTGTTGAGGAAAATTTATGCACATGCTTCATCAAGTTTCATCAAATATTAGAAATACTGGACTTTCCATGCTTTGAAGTATCATTTCAACATTCAGTTCTGTTAACAACAAACCAAACAACCCTGAAACATGTTCATATAATACACAAATAGCTTACACATAATCTGGTTTTGTGCTGTATATCCTGTGTAGGTGCAATATAGAGAGATTTTGTCCTCAGTTCAAATGTTACCATAAAACAAGCTTTAAATATATCTGTTCACTTTCTTGCAGAGAGTTAACTTTAAATGAGAAAATTGATACCACTCTCATAATTGTCTGCTAAATATGAAGCCGACTCGCCTCATGCTCCCTCAGATGGAAACTGCTCTAATTACCTGAAAGTAATGTTCAAAAAATGTTCAAATTGGAGAAGGCTCCAAGTTCTCTCATCATAAAATCCAATTGTATAATTTTCTGGTTTTGGACCGACATGGTTATACTTAAATGAGATAGGTTTAAGGAATACCAAATACTCTTCCTGTCATGGTTTTTGTGTTTCTTGTTTAGCATTTTCTGTTTTTTTTTCCCCAGAATGTCTTGTGTATTTTTATTTCCTGCCTTTGCTGTGTTTTCCCACCACTTTTGATGATCTGTTCCACCCTCATTAGTTTTCACCTGTGTCTTGTTGTCCTGTCTTCTATTTGGTTAGTTAGTTGGTGTCATTTGTCAGGTCGTCTGTGTTCATTCCTCAGCTCTGTGTAATTTCCTGTGTCATCAGTTTCAGTTCATTATCTGTTCTGTTTGGACTTTTCTTGGATTTCTGGACTTTGTTTGTTTTTTGCCTGAACTCTTAGCTGCATTTTGTTATCTTGAATGTGCCAACCTGTTCCTTCAGTCATTAAAGTTTTTTTATTAAACCTTTTTGTTTACTGTACCCACCCGTCTTCATTTGTGTGCACTCCTTGAACCAAACTGTGACACCTACATCCATGAAGTTGTGTGTGTGTGTACTCTTTCGAGCACAAGACTGAAGGAGGAGGTTTCAAGTTGTTTTAAAATATCTCTTTTCAAATTGTGTTAATAATATACATAAAAAATTACATTAACAAAAAAAGTAAGACTACAATAGGAGCATTAACCCTGTTTGGTTGTGTTCTCTCCAGTCCTGCTTCTGTGGGTAATAATAAGTGTCCATTTCTCTTGGTGTTTAATCTTCCTTCAACACTAACTATATAAAAATATCCATCCATCCATCCAATTTCCATCCATAAACGCTTATGCTTATCAGGTTCCCTCTAACAGGGGGCTGGAGCTGATCTTAGCTTGCATTAGGCGAGAGGCGGGGTACATTTGACTGAGAGAGACTGTGTTTCATTTCTTACTCATAACTTTGTCACACAGGCTAAAGTTGCTTCATCTGCAGTGCAACTGTTTATTATTAATGGGAACCAATAAACTAAACCAGACTGCATTACAGTACCTCCATAATGCAGTGGCTAACTGCTCACCTATGCAGTTCTATACCCGTATTGCCGTCGTTGGTCCTGTGCCACAAAAGTACTCTAATGGCTGGGTTCTGTTCTACCATGTCAAACCAGTTGGTGGTCAGTCTTGTCTTATAAGTATCTCTCAAACTCTGCCATTTCATGTGATCTCGTATCACTTGATGTAGATGATGAACTATAAAGACCTTTCCTCTATGTTTCTTGGCACTCTTAAGTCTTAACTGGCTAAATAACCCATTTACTACCTGCATTCATCTGTACACTACTATGAATGATGAAATGATTGGGAAGGATGGCTGTTCCTTTGTAGAGTCTCAAATCACCTTTACGATGAATGTTTTATTTATTTTGAGTCCAACATTTTTCATATCATTCCACAGCATTTTCAAGGTTATTTACTGACCCTGCCTTGAGTCCGATAAGGTGTCACTAAAGGGTCTGTGGATGACCTCATGACCTTTGAAACCCTGCCTAACTACTGGAGGACTGAGGGGAGTTAGACACGTTCTCATACAAATGCTGCCTTCCAATGTGGTTGTGTTTACCGTGTACATAAGAAAAGTCAATATGAACTGCTGACGTTTTCATAAAACTCTCAGCAAGAGAGCAAATAAATTTCCTAAATTGGCAAACTCTTCTGTCCTCTCACAAAAAGCAAGAAACTTTAATATAGCAGTTAATAAATGTATGAAATGAAAGCAAAAACGGGATAAAGACAACAAACTCCCCCGAGAAAAAACGGATGTGTTAAAGTGTCTTTACACAGTTACTCCATTATGTTACCTGTTTGTAAAAGAAACGGGACAAGGTAAGGAGAGGGGGTCATTTAGCAGACAGCTTGTTGCTGACAGCTCTTCACACAGACTCCAGGGGTTTGATCTCCAACATACAGCCATGATAAAACAGGACACACGGTTAGAGACTTAAAGTGGAGTGACACAACCCAGGGGACATTTTACACTTAATTCTGTCCTCTTGAGGTGGGAGACCCTACAGCTCTTTTGAATTGATATGATTCATGAAGTAACACATTTTACTTTTGTTATTTTTGGTAAACCTCTACGGATTAAAATGACTCATAGATTGAATTTGTAGTGCTAATTTGGAGATACTGGCCCCCTATCTGCGTTACATTCAGCAGCCAATATTTTTTGTGTAATGTTCCAATGAATGCCAAATGATTTGCTTTCTATTATGCCTGACCCCTGTTTTCATCTCTCTATGATTCCTGCAAATAACCTATTGCTGATGTAATGCAGCTGAAAGTCATATCCGGCCTGTCATCCTGGACCCCGCATGGTGCACGCCGCTGTGGAGTGACAGATATTGTGGGAGGAAAAAAAAAGAGAGCAGCTTGACTCACTCTCTGCGCCGTCACCTGCAGCTGGCGACCCGTGGAGAAACCTCCAACTGGTGACAAGTCACCGCATATGGTCTCATTGATGCATCCTGTTAGTGTTTGAGTGTTTAATGTAACATCACACAACAAACAACACCTTAACAGCTAAACCAGGTATGCAGCGGGAGGAGGAAGACAGAGGGGCAGTTAGGGGCAATTTCCCTCATCATTAAACAAGCTTAATCAACTCCGATGGCCTTTACAATGCCAATTATCCACTTTGTCTTACATATTTATTGAGTGGCATGCCGCTTACCTTCAGCTGATAGCTTAATCGTCATCAAAATTGATGACATGCCTCTGTGCCGTTTAAAAAATACTGAATATTGTGTGGTCATCTGCACAAGATGAGACGTCATTTGTCATTTTCAGGATGGTTTTAATTAGCTATTGATGTTTTAAGCATAAAAGAGAAGCAACTTAAGGAGAAAGTGTAACATAAGAGTTGATAAAACAATCTAACCTTGTGGTCAACTTACTACTTTAGCACTTTCCTGAGCTTTCAACCATAATGTATCAAACATCAGTGAACTGTCCTTAGTTGTTATGGGGATGGATCTGTTGACATGCGAGCTAAGATAATCACATCTGTGCCGATATTCAGTATAACGTCACTCCCTTGAGTGTGATATTGCTTTTATACAACACTACCACAAGCATTTGTGGCATGTATTAGTTTGCATTAATAAGCGACAACAGATTATGATTTATTTGTTTAATTAATTATTTATTTGATGCCGCCAACACAAATAGTTTGCAAGTGAAACTGCACTGTTGCCAAGCAATACATCAGCATTTTCCTGAACAGAAGCTTACTAGCTTTGTTCAAGAAGGATTAAATCTGGGGCAACAGGACTTAGTTGTAGATCCATGAAGACGTTCCACATCTCATTCAAGAGGCATCTTCAGTTCTGACTGACTGGTGGGGAGATCTGAGTATTTAGCCTAGGCGGTGTGGTAGACGCGGCCATAGTTTCCACTCGGTTCATTAGTACTCGTTGTGACGAAAGTTGTTAAAGTCACCCGAGCTCCAGTGTGAATGACGATCGTTGGAGTCACATGACGCCAAGTGTGAATTGCTGTTCAGCCTCCTGGGTATGAAAGTACAGCATTGTAGGTGGAGGAGCTGAGGGATGGTTTCTCTACTTTTACACAGATAGCCTCCTTCACTCCTCTTTCAAACCACTTGTCTGTCTTCCCTGTCCAAAATGTGAACATCATTGTCACTAAAAGAGTGTCCCTTGTCCCTACGGTGTAAGAAAACCGCAGAGTCTGGTCCTGATGAGTTGGCCATCCTGTGTTCAGCAATGCGTTTGAGTGGCTGTTTGGTTTCACCAATGTATAATCTGTACACTCCTCACTGAAGTGAACCACATACACCAGATTGCGGTGTGGGGAGTACTGTCTTTGGGGTGTACCAGTTTCTCTCTAATTTAGTCTGTCTGATTAACCTGAAGGAAGATGACCTGGACAACTGAGAACCTTCAGACTTCTTGCTAGCTTTGATCTGTAAGCCTACATGTTACCACAGCAAGGTTGACATTAATAATTTTGAGACTTAGCCAAGTCTGAATGCAGATCAAAGCCCATGTTGTTTGCCCTACAGTGTTAGCTTCGTTTTTTGTTCTCCTCTAATTTGTCTAGGTCAGCTAATCTCATATGAGCACACCTGGAGGTGTGTGCTGAAATATCAAGGCTTCTTTCCTTCACTTTGTCCTCTCCTGATGAACTTTCATAGCTTAAGTCAAATGTCATTTGTGGAAAAATGTTCTTCTTTGCAGTGCAACATTCAGTACAATTTAAGAAAATACCTGTTAAGGAAACAAATTTAGAACACGTGAAGCGGAGTGATACATGCAGTTAAAAGTCCCAGTGATTTTCTGCTCTATATCAGCGCTCTTATCCAAACAAATTACATTTGGTCTGAACTAACTGTTGTATAATATGATTTCACCAATAGCACTTCTAGATTAAAAATGATGAAAGCTCTGTCAAAAAATAAGCAATCAATCAAGACTGAATGATTTGCAATCAGACATGAATTTCAAGATAATGAGTGTTCAGCAGATGAGTTATGAAATCATTATCAGACACACAGACAGACAGAGTTCAGTCAGCTAGACTGTTGTCTTTATTCCAGTAACTACTTAAGACAATAAGGTAGCTACCGAGAATGACGTTTTAGACAGATTATACAGTAAATGCTGCTTATTTAGGAGATTATCTGTCTCTTCTAAGAATCCTTTGTACTTGGAAGGAAGAGCTATCTGAAAATAGTAACAAATTAGTGTTTCAGTTTTTCTGACTCAGCCGTGTGAGGGCAGAAATCTTCAGTAAGCACAGAGAGCTAAATCTGTCCGGGGCATACTATGAACAGATGGGAAAAGAAACACTGAGGTGAGATTTACTCTTTAAAGATGCTATAGAAGACCAAACCGAAAAATTGTTGTGTGGCTGTTTGTGTGAGTGTGTGTGAATGCAACAAGCACTCTCATGCCAACATAAAACCCTCTGTCCTCAGTTCACACACTGCAGTACTGGCATCCACTTCTTTGACAGATGTGTTCCTCCCTGAAGCACACTTTACATCAATAGAGTTGAGAGTGTGTGTGTGTGTGTGTGTGTGTGTGTGTGTGTGTGTGTGTGTGTGTGTGAGAGAGAGAGAGAGAGACAAAGATAAAAGATTAAACCCTTTGTACTTCATGTCCCCTATTTTCATTCTTAAAAACTGTAAATCGTGACATCTACCAGTGAACTCATAAGACCGTACTGAACTGGACTGCAGTGTCAAGGAAGCTTTGATAAGAAGTTATGTCTATGGGTGTCACTGACCCTTATTAGGGCCTGAAGCCTTTATTATGTGAGGACCATGGTTCCCTTCATAGCTTGTTTAAGTGACACACCAACTACAATGTTTTGTATCTTCAACATCTTAGGCCTCCTCCAGCAGAGAAACACTCTGAGGGCACAAATCACAGTTGGTGAAGTTTCTTCTGTTGTTTTTCTAGGACATGTATGCTGGAGGCACTTTGGAGGGTGTTTTATGTAACGCTTTGTTTGGATCGTCCGTCTACAGATAGTTTAGAGCATAGATAGAATATTTGTAACATTTCAACAATTAGTTGAGATACAGCAACTGTTTTCCAATAGTACACCACTTTGTTTCAGATTCAGAGTAATACTGTATATTGATTCAGAAAACATGAGTAGGAAATCCTTCACTCACTCATTGCCTGAGAGAAAAAAAAGCTTCCTTTGTCAACTCCTATTTAATTAATCTTCGTAAGACAGATTCAAACAGACGCTCCACAAGAACTGTCATGTTTTATATGTGTGCTCATGAAAATGTGACTACTGCCAAAACAATGTTCTACATGAAAACGAAACCACAAGCCTTGTTGTACTAAAATCCTGACAGATTAAACAATCCATTTATATTTCCTGCACCTAACAAGTACCTGAACATCATCTCTGGTTTAATGGACTGTCTTGTCCTTGGATTTATGCAGAGAACCAGGTCTTGGATCCTTGTCCAGGGGATCTGTTACATGTCCAAGGTCAAATAGAGGCACTTTAGCAGCAGTGCAGATGGACAGTGATGCGAGGTGAACGATGCTGAGCGAGGGTTGAAGTGAGCTGAACAGGCTGCTTCGTACTCCACGGGTGTTCTATTGCGCTGATACGGCAGGGGACAAGTCAAGTGCAGATCCAGCTCTGACACCAAGCCAAACATACCTGGAGAGGACGAATGAGAAACGAGGAGTGCGCAAATGTGACTCTTCAGGCTTGTAGGTGTACGAATCAACTTTTGATTATAGAATTTGTTCATCAAGTGGAAGATTTGGATCGAAGCTCTTGATTTAAAAAAGTTTTCATTTCAGGAAATGGTTTTACATTGGTAAAACATTGGTTTTACATTAGGCTTTGAGCCAGACTGGCTGCTGGCTATATTCAACAAACAGATATGAGGGTGGTATCGATCTTCCAATCTTACTCAGCAAGAAAGTAAATTTAAAAATGTCAAACTACTTCTTATATCTTAAAAGAAAAACCCTGATCCTGATCACAGTTTTCCACAGGCCACAAACTCTCAGATATCAGATAGTGTGTGAGGCAGACAAATTGCTCCAAACATGTCAAGGATATCGCCATCTTACTCCGCCTGCTGTTTTACACCAAAGATAATTTCTGCCACACAGGAAAGCATGCAAAAACTTGAAAGTTTTGTTCCAATTGGTACACTAAGCCAAAAGAAACATGGCAGTGTTATTTTCAGCCAGACTCAGAGACAAATATCTAATCAAGGTAATCATGCTGGAGATTGTAGTCGATCAGTAGCCTATAAACACGTAGGGACCTACAGCAATTAGCCATTTGTTTTTAATCATCAGGTTGTTGTCAAAGTGCTGCAAGCTTCCTGAATAGTTTTTCAAAGCAGGATGCAAAGGTGAAGATTAGTAGATTAATTTAGGGTTCATTCACACTCGAGTAGCAATGAAAACTAGAAAATCTGCAACAGCGCTTAGCAAAGGCGGAAATAGATGACGTCAGTGACTGTATAATTTAATCTTCCTCGCTCCTCCTCTCTATGAATAATACATGTTATTATAAATGCAGAGTATGAATGGGGTTGACACTGATGCTGACTAATGCAAGTCAAGGAAGGACACAGAGGTAAGTTGCTGAAAAGCTTTTCAACGTCTCACTCCATTCTTCTGAGCAGTTTTGGATTTCCACTTCATGGCCCATTACCCTTCCTTGGATGTTAGCCAGAATCAGCTTGTGTCATTTGGAGCGTTAGAGCAGGGGGTGTATTGAATAAAGAAAATCGGAGTCCCAGTGGACCCTCTGTCACGGGCTGTAGACCTGTCGCATAGCAGTGTATAAAAATGCCTGCCCTTTGGTTGCTTGTTGTTATAATGGTCGTACAGGTCATGGAGAGAGCAGAGAAAGTTTGGTTGTTGTATGCTGTGTCTCAGTTCGGGTATTTTCATACTTAGACTTGTATGCAGTGTACTGTGGTACCCGGATGGTGCACTCGTAATGGTCAAAAAGTTAAGTGTGGAACACTGGACAGTTCTTTCCCTCAGTGGTCAACATTTGGATACATAGCGGAAGGATCAACATCACTATGCTAACATATTCACAGCAATGACAGTATAAATAATGGACGGTTTATGCATGACGTCAGCTGTGTTGGTAATCCTGCGTCTTCCACCTACCGCCTATTCTAAAGATCGTCAAGACGTGGATCATTGGTGGGCTAATGGGGGCCTGAGTGCTTAGACGAGCCACCTGCAACTTTAAGCTTTAATATAATTTGAAAAGGTGAGTGATAAAAAATTCAGTCTCAGTACAATTGTCAGTTGAAATTAGCTTTAGAGACCAAAACCGTTTTTTGTACCGTTTTTTTGTAAATACGTTTATTTCTGCTGTGAAGTTGGACATTTTATCATTGGAGCTAATGGAGACTGACACGTTCAGTAGCCAGCTTCAAGTGGCTGTTTGTGGAACTGCAATTTTTGGCACTTCTGTATTGGCTTCACTTCCCAGCCACGGAGGTTGACAATGCTGCTGATATTTAGCAGGCATAATTTCTATCACATGCACGCTATCTTAGTTTAGCATCCTACAGTAGCATTTGCTAATTGGTATTAAACACAGTATGAGAGTGAATGTCACTAGTTCTGGTAAAATCAAAACAACGGTGGTGCTAAATGAAAAGTCAGTGGACCACCAGAATTATTACACTTCATCTTGAGAGAGGCATGATGTCTGAGGAAAAGCTGTTGTAGCTGGCGACCTAAAACAGCTACGGCACATAGCCCTCTCTTGGCTGCCCTGAGGTTAATACAAAAAATGCGCGATTATATAATTTTGCTCTAGGCAGCACTGAAAAGGGAAAACAGATACAATAATGTCATTTGCTCCTGTGTGGAAGCCTCAAGTGCGTTCCACAGGTAATTTCAACATGACACAAGCTTATAAAGGCAATTTACTGTTGTTTTTCACTCAGCTTTATTAAATTTTGTGCCCCAGGGTTTGGCTGTTAGCTTAGACAGCTTTAGGTTATTGTGCACATAAAAACAATGCAGGCAGTTGTCATCAGAGTACAAAGCCAGTACTAAAGTTTGTTGTTATCTGAAATGGGTTTTATGTTGCCACAGTTATCGTGCACTAACATAAATGGAACAATAAGTTATTGATTAAAGATACAATCATAGGTGTATTATCCACCTTGTGAATCTTATTCTTCTTCTAATCTTATTTTTGACTGCAGATGAAATATTGTGATGGTAATACGACAGCAACCATGAAGCTGCAATCATTGTTAGGGATTGGGACTCCTGATGATCTCTGCAGTTGATGAATGACCAGCAGTGATTTAGCTTGTAATAACTGCTATTCTGGGTCTGCTGCCGCTGCCGGTGCTTCTGATTTTGTCCTCCTCTTCCTCTCGACCGGGGCATGCAGGGTGAGGAGGGTTGCCATGAGTGTGCTTTTATCCACAATGGCTGAAAACAAACATTAAACTCAATTTCTGACCTCCATTACACATAATCATTTTATGCTCACTCGTGTCTCATACCTGAAGCATTAATCAACTGAGAACAGAGGTGATGTGTCAGGTAACATCACTGGCTGAAGGATAGTCGAACTCTTCAAATAACTCCATGAACACACCGCAAAAGCGCGTGTGACTGAGCCTGGAGGGCCAAATTAGCCAAATTATCAGTCACGGCATCTTGAGAATTTCATCCAAAGAATACGCTCATTAGTACACGGAGTACACAGAGTTCAGACACTTATTTCTCACTTATTTTCTCAGCCTCAAAACAAGAAGGTTCCCAGCAGCACAGGCAACTCCAAAAATAAAGACTGCTAACAAGTCAGGAGACAACTTATTTTGAGTCCGTACAATGTTTGAAACAAAGAATCACAGATTTTTTTTTACCAATATTAAAATATAAAAAAGTGACTACAGAATGCAAATATTACCTAAATGAAAAGACAACTTGAGGGGGGCTTCAGCTGAATTCAAAGGGGTATTGAGGGGTGTACTGATTCCACATGAAAGAGCACTGCAATAAATAAAACAGATGGGATAAGCACTAGAGCACACTTAAGGTGAATGAACACTTGCTACGCAGTATGCCCCTGTGCTAATACAGCTGCGTCCACTCACTACAAGTATAAAATTACAGTTTGGGCAAACAATGCCTTTAAATTAGTTGAAATTATGTATGAAAAACTAAATATTCAACAAGGAGAAGACCTAATGCAGCAAACAGCTAAAAGCAAAGCAGTAGCCTACTAATAACAATAAAAGTAAAGCAGTAATAATTGAGTGAGCAAGCTAACATGGACAAAGAAAAACAGCAATGGTAATATATGTCCTTGGTTGCCTGAAACACTGCTGTATTTACACTGATTATATTGTTTTATATTTGCCGTACATTTTTATATCTCTTTACACTTGTATATATTTTATATTTCATGTTTATTGCTTGGTTTGCACCAGGAATATGAGAGAAACGTAAAGTTGACTTGACTAAGGCTAACTGAAACACTCCCACAGTCAGCAGTGTTGTAGGAAATACGTTGTCCCCAAGCTGACAATCTCAAAGCCTTGTGTCCTACAAACCTAAACTGAGGGCAAAGGAGCAGTGACACCCAATTATTTAAATTGGCCGCAAAGTTGCATGGGAGGCACTGAAGTAACATTACACCACAATTTTAACATTTTGGAGGCTGCTACAAAACTACTACAAGTGAGCATATAAATGCATCTTAAACTTACTAAAACTATGAAAAGGATTTATAATAATAAACACAATATGAAACAAAGTATTGATAAACCACATGTCAGGTGCAAAATAAACATTTTCTTTTGTTTGCAAGACACTTTCACATTTTATGTTCCAAATAAGAGATCATCTACACGTAGCAGTAATATATGCACAATGCATTAGTGGCCATGTGTTAATGTAGTTGGGGAAAGCTTTCTTTGAACTGCTTCTAAAAAAAAGTTTTCAAAGGGTTACGATGCAACACCATGCAAGACCTCCAGAAGCACAACCTGTGTAAGTCATCCAAAGTAGCTACAATGGCTCCATTCTCTTATCGCTCAACTCAGGAGCTTACCACATCTTCAACCAATTAGCACACAGCTCCACGGGAAAGTGAATCTCATCAATAAATCATTACACATTATTTAGGATGGAGATTAAAGATTCATGCTTGAGACTCCTGAGAAGACAAGTATGGCACTTCAAGAAGCACTTTATGAATTAGCCTTGGTTCATCCTCAAACTTTTAAAGAGATGTCACTTTTAATATTTACTCAATGGCCCAGCTGTGCGAGGCCATACTTCTTACAGCCAATGCATCAGGAGTTCTCAGCAGTCAGGGAGGGCATCTGTGTTTATTTTCCATTAAGAGTGGCTCTCTCATCTCCCCCTCTCATCTCTCTCTTCATCAAGGATACACTTTATGTTATATGTATCAATTAATTATTCATAATTTTGAAACGGGCTGGTCTCCCTTATGAACAACAAGGAGGCCTCTCATACTGTACTTACTGATTTATATTAGCGAGCATTTTACTACATGCCATGCCAATCATGCCAATATTCACAACAATGTGTACTTCTGACTCACACATACATTATCTACATACATACACAGCATGGTTTACCCAAATGGATAATTCATCAGGGTTTGTGTGATTTAATGCCAAATTCATGGGATGGGGTGTGTATGAGAGAGCACGTAATTTGCTGGTGTATGGTGGGATGCTAAATTGTCTGTGTGGAGGATGAAGGACCACATGATGGGCACTGGCTGTATGCCCAAAATAAACACCTTATCAGAGGGTTGGGGTGTTGCTGGGTAAATGGCCCACAGGCTCTCCTGACTGACATCTCACTAAATTAGCATTCAGCACCTTGCTCACGGCTTGAGGGCAACAAACACTATTTTAATGCAGTGCAATTTTCATCAAGACAAAGCAGGGTGACTATTGTGTGAGCTGTAGAATAAGTATAGACTGAAGTTTAGCATGTCCAGGCATGCACTCAAACATTATTTTGAATAGGTGTAAGAACACAGATCAAATGGTGTCTTCTCGTTGTGATTAGAATAACAATGACAACATTCGGGATGGGTTAAATCAAAAGTTGCAAAGGTCTCAGAGTCTGTTGATGTGTCTGCCACAGTGTCAAGGACATGTCTCCTCAGGTGTGCCTGGCACCAGTCCACCTCCTCACAGCTTCTGATCTTCTGAAGGCAAATAAGAAAAGATGCTCTTGTCACCCTTCAACTTCACCAGGGATTAAATTCCCTGTATTGAAGCGAAAAAACTGGACAAAACCATCTGTTCACAAATATATTTGTGCACCCAAAGAAGTTACGTGAAATTGTTCCAATACATTCTGACAATGATTGTTAAGGGTTCATTTAGCTGCTTTACTGCTTTGGTTCACTCTCACTGCTCTCTCTTTAACATTATTTTTCAGACGCAGGCAGCTGTTTGTTGGTCGGACAAAACAAGTCGTTTAAAGATGCCACGTTGAGCTATGTTCACAAACATCCTGCATTTCCCTTGACATCCCTAAACATGGAAATTATTACATTCATATCCTTTCTTCCCATATTAAGTTCATATTTTATTCTCTAAATCAAGAAAAGCTCTAAGAAAAGAGAGAGAAAATGAAAAATAACCAGTAAACGAGGGGTGCTAGATTGTGGGCAAAAAAAAAACAAAAAAACATGCACAATCCTTTTTTTTCTAAAAAAATGAATTCCAACTTAATTAATTCTTGGTTAACAAAATAATAGCAAGGTTAATTAATTGTCTCAGTGTAAAGAGCTTAGAACAAATAATCTGGTTTAAAAAACAAGCTAATATTTACATGTTAAAGTTCATCCAGATTTAAAAAGGTCAATTAAAGCAATTGAAGGAAAGCTGCAGAATGGACAATGAAATTTTGTTAATCTTAATTTAACAGACGGTGAAGCATATTAATTTGATTCTGCTGATGATATTTTCATCCCTGCTGGGCTGCACTGTTTTTACACTCTCCCCAGGTGAAATGAAAGTTCGGCCACAGCCTCGGCATAACTGAGGAAACCTTTATTTCTAGCTAAATGTGCTGGCAAATTACTTGCAAACAAAATGAGAGACAAGTCACAACGGAGGCTTTGCTCGAAGACTGAGGGATAACTTACTGGATCTCAACATCCCAGATTCACGCCTCACATCTCATACTCTAATGGGAGCGACAAAGGAATCACCTATGAAGCTAGTTTTGCCCAACCGTATGTGTATGTACAATTCAATGTCCCCCGGGTGCCATTAGGAAGGGCGGCTAGGTTGCCCTCTAGTCCCAGTGAGGAGCTAAGCTTGCTGTAATTTGTGGCTTCAGATCAGTGAGAAGAGGCAGTCCTACTATGTGACCATGTGTCAAAGCCTCGCAGAGCCCTGATAATGAGGCAGGTTGCCTCATTAAAAGCCATGAGTCTTGCACACAAAAGAACCTGACATCAAAAGCCTCTACGCTGCCTTTAGTTTGCCTCTGCGCACATGCTTTTGACCACAGTACTAATGCCAGAATATTAAAGTCACACAAAAGGCCTCTCCGCTGCTGCACACGCTCTTTTTTGCTGTTGTCTGGCACCTAAAGGCAGCTGTGTGTTTCCGTCTGGAAATAATTAATCATTCTTTCATATTTAAAAAAAAAAAATAAAAGAAAAGAACAGAAATGGGGTTCATGGCTGCGTGGCAGACGTGGCAGAGCAGAGATCATAAAATTCCTGGTGGGGGATGCAGACATAGGTGATGGATGGCGGTGGTGTTGGATACAAGCTTTCTTCACAGATTTTGTTAACACAGGTGCATCGACCATAGCTGTCACAAAAGGACTAAAAATGTCTGCGCTCACAGTATAAAAGCTAGTCACGTAGGTCCAGGGATGGCAATTTCTTGCTTTTGGTTAGTCCACTGCTTTGGTCCAGACTGAAATATAAAAAAACGACTACTGGATGGATTGCCATCTGTCACACATATTTATGTCTCCTCGTGATGAAAACTTCAGTGATCTTCTGATGTTTCATCTATCACTGTCATCGGGTCAGAATTTCAGTTTGTCGGATACTTGGTATGTAGTATATGTCCAGTTAAATGTTACACACTGGACCCAATATTACGTTAATGTCGCTAAGCTCTAGAGGTTTTTGCCACATATTCTTGGACATGGATATGTAAGAACACAAATCACATTTGTGGTCAACATAATATGAGTGATAGGGGTCGTGTTTCCTACCACTATCAATACAAGAAACCTCAGTACATTTATGGACGCTTTTGATGGAATGGATCATGAGATGCAACATCACCACGAGCCATTTGAAAGCATGTCTGGAGTCAGGGACGTCGTGATGTTCTTTCTCTTGCTGAATCAAATCATGCAGTATGATACATTGCTTGAATTTCACACTACTCATTTAAAACTCGAAGCAAAGATTCTCTCTGCCGTTGACTAAGCCATTAAAGAATTACTCTTCTTGTCCTTTCTCCCGCAGGCGTTGTGCCATAAAGCTCTATGGGCTCACAGGACAACTGATGCTGTGCGAGTGCGACAGGAAGAAGATGAGATGCGCTCTGACAGCTCCGCTCCACCACTGCTGGACAGCAAATGTCAGGAGCCAGACAGCATATGTACACGATGACAAGAGCTAGAGAGGGTCTGGGCTGTGTTTTATGGGTTTGAGAGTGTATATGTGTCTGTCATCTGTCTGTGGTTTTGACAGATGTGCATGTTTAAATGTATGAATAGCATGTTGGAATATCCAGCATATTATTCAGCACTTCAGGTAGCTGGAAAGTTGGAGTGGTCTCACTGTGCTTCTGCACTGTTTCTTTACATTGTAGGTGCTTGTAACCATCAACACGTGGGTCCCCAGGTGCATCAGTGCGAACTGAGGTAAGCGTTAGTGTGTCTGTCACCGGAAAAATTCAAAGCTTGTGGTCCTCGGGCCATAAGGAGGGCAATGGGGTATGGATGAAGATAAGCAGATGCACTTTGTTCAGGCATGAAATGCTTTCCAAGGAATGTGGACAGAGATATGGAGAGAGGGAGAAAGACGTAGAGCGAAAGTGACAGAATGGAAGAGAGGAGGCGGGAAAAGTGAATGAGTCACCACGCAGAACACAAAACATATTCTTTTGTTCTCGTCGGGATGAGTCACAATGGATTAATGTACGGCGCCGTTTTTGATGTATTTCCTTTTGTCATGTCGTATGATGTCTGTCCAAAGATGGTTCAAATCTTGTCCTGTAACTGCAACCTTTTGAAAGATGTCACTTGATTTGCAAAGATTCAAAAAGACTTTAAGTGTACCTTTATTTCTTGGCAAAACCTCTGATCTGGTGAGCCCAAGAGAGCATGGCGAGGCCCCTCCTTGCAGCGATATAGTGATGTGATTTTGTTATTCAGCACAAGCATGGTGGTCTATTTCACTGACTGCTGCTGTAGCTCAGTATTCACCTCTCTGACGAGGCCTGGCATCACAGTTTTATGCTCTCAGGCCATTACTGGCTAACCAACAGCACTACACCTGTTCATAATGCTAATTAAAAGAAAAAGTGCATCTTATCCAGAACTGCATCCAAAATTTCCCCAAAATACATCCTTCTCTTTTTGCTTTAATATAAAATTAGAATAAGCAAGCCAGTCTAACTCTATAACACTATAAGATCGCATCTACAATATTTCCACTAATGTGCAGCCATAAAAACACATGGTGTTGGGTTTGATCATTTCACTGGGTGTAACAACAAACAAAATGTTACAACATTTACTGTAAAAGAAACAGAAAGAGAAAAATGGAGTGAAAAACAAGAGTTTATGAGGTTGCAAGATCAAAAAACTGCAGCTGGAATTGAATTAGAAGAATAGCTTGACAAATGGGAAGAAAAAGAAGAAGAATTACGCCAAGATGGATAACAAAAAGAATCAGAGGCGATAGGAGCCAGCAGGCTTTCTCTCAAAGTAACTCTCTGGATCGAGCACAAAATATCAATTTAAACAATGTTTAAAGTTAAGTACACTCAGTGCAATGTATGGCAACAACACAAATGCACGTTGTTCCCCAATGATCGATTTGCTTAGAGTGAAAAATATTTTATTGTGAAATAGCCTCTTATGTAAATCATCTGGCACTCTGCTTGAAACAACTGGAACTTCCTGAATGCTCTCAGCAAAGAAGCAATCCTGGCTCAAATCCACTGCAGCGATTTCAAATGAAACTTCAAAGATGCATTTCCTGAGAAACGTGTTCCGTTTTAAATGGCTTCAAACATCTGACGCGTTTGGCTGCTGTCGTGCAGTCTTGTTTTTATGGCGTATTTAAGATACAACACTAACGGATGTGCCAGCAGGACCAAACTCTGAAGCAAAAACTGAAGCAACTGCGAAGGATCTACGCAATAGTTAGGTCTTGTGATACATTGAGAGATTACCTCGTCTCCCAGAGTTGTTGATCTCTTGCTATGACAGGGTTGTATAACACTGATTACAGATGACAAACAAAGATTCACATTACATTTCAGTCTCAGTTGAGTCTTTGATTACCAATCACATTTAAACACTTCCCAATCACATTAAAACAACATAATGAGGTATTGATGACAGCCTGATTGACAGCCTCTCACTGCCACTCTTATATTTCTGCTCTGCTTGTTGCTTTACCTGCTACACTCTACTGTTATTGTCATATATTATTCCCTCTACCTCCCCAGTCATCAACTTATTTTACGTTGTTGTGTATACTATAGCTCAGTTGTCTGTTGGGGGCTGCTCTGTAAAGCTCTTTTGGGTGAATGACATCTCAGTGTATTATATGCTCACCAGAGGAAAAAGCACCAAAGAATTTTCTCCAAATGTGTTGCAGTAAATGCTTTAGGGTTATGCGCTATCCACTTTCATCACATGTATTCATACGCATTGATTTTATCTTATAATATTCTCGGTCTTTATGATTGTGTTATGAAAAGTACGACTCCTTACTCCCAAACCAGACATTTGTAACTCCATCCCAAATACAAGATATCTTATAACTCTTTTGATTTGATTGGTTTGTGATATATTGTAACTGGAGACTGTGAAATATTTGGTGGTTATTATCATATAATCCATTTAAAAAGAATTTTCTTTCTTTTCTCACTGAAAGTTAGATGAGAAAATTGATACCACTCGCATATCAGTTTGCTAAATATGAAGATACCACGAGTGGCTGATTTGCACAAAGACTAGAATCACGAGACAACAGCTAGGGTCCGTGTATGTTTTGGTCATTGGATTTTCCGTTCAGAAAAGGATATTAAAACACAAAAAAATGAGTGGTTATTTGATTTTGAAAAAACGGGCGCTTTTTTGTTTCTGTCTTCCAATGATTTTATCTTTTGTTTTTAGAAACAGGAAATGGAAATCAACCCGTTTTTAAAGTTTTGTTTATCCCTTCTTGACCCTGATAAAGAAAAATATCTTGAATTTCAATTTTAATTTTTGAATTTTAAAATGAAAATCAAATAACCACTCATTTTTTGCTTTTTAATATCCTTTTCTGAACGGAAAATCCAATGACCAAAACATACACGGACCAGCTAGCCCAACAACTTATTGCTTTTGCACCTTAGTTTTTTGTGCAGATTAAATAAGATAAGATTATTTTAAATAAAATAAACTTGTTAGAGCAACACTATGTAACTATTAAAAAAAATAAATAAAATTACTGACTTGTAATCAGGTGAATGGTGTCATTCCCACTCTACGCCCCGCACACCTGTTCTTAAACTATGTAACTCTGTGCGCTTGCTCACTTGCAAGAAGTACACAACTATTTACAGCACGTAGTAACACTCCTCTAACTATTTGACTGATTTTGGTGAAAATATTTTTGGTGATCCATATTTTATGGAGAACATGTTTTCTGCTTTCCCTCTCATGTCCTCTGCCTGCTCCGCCTCAACTCGTTGTGATTTACAGATTGACCATAGAGTGAACTTCTGCCAACTGTAGCTGCCGTTAAATGATGTTAACTCAGTTTGTTAGCCGGGCTGCCTGGACTGTGAGCCCAGAGCACTGGGGGAGAGAGACAGGGAGCGATGCTAGTATCATGTTAGAACCAAAGCTCTATGGGCATCAGTGTTGCCAACTTAGCGACTTTGTCGCTATATTTAGCAAGTTTTTAGACCTCTCTAGCGACTGCTGTCATTGTAGACTTTTGGAGACTCTGACGTGAAAGCAAGTTGCGTCTTCTCAATGAGCAGCGGGTGCTGCTGTGGGCCCCTCCCCCGTCCCAAAGCACTCACAGGCGGCCCAGTCCTCGCGTGGCAGCCCCTCCGAGCTGCAGTCAGAACAGAAGATGTTCACTCCTCCACGTCCAAAGTGCAAATGAATCGCGCATGCTCGAAGCCGCCGCTGGCTGATCCCAGAAGAAAATTAATTTGTAGTTCTAAACATATTTAGGGTGTTTTTTACTCACTTTTTGTCTCTCTCACGACGTTACTCCTCTCTCCTACAGTGTCCATTACAAATACAAGCACATGGCCGATTATGCAAATTAGTTGACGATGACGTTAGATGACGTCATTTAGTGACTTCTAGCGACTTTTAGGACAGCCAATAGCTACTTTCTAAATTGAGGAGTTCACAACACTGATGGCGAAGAGACCGAAGACAAGAGAAGAAAAGCGTAAATCAGGGACTGAATTTTAGTCGTTGGCAAGAGCTTTGTGAAATAAAGACAGATGCTGAGCTGGCCTTCTTGCTGTTGGACAAGTAAGTAATATTAGCTGGCTGCTATGTTTTGTGTTGTTGCACTTGACTAAGTAAAATCATAACAATTACAAGTGTACAACTGTCCATATTCACGACCATGGTATTGCAAACTGAGGGCGCTAAATCGTAAAAATATCAATTTCTACAGTGTTGCTTTAATTGGTGACCTTTAGAGAGCAGATTTTGTCGGACACAGCCATGCTAGCTGACAGTAGCTTTGTATTTTGCAGACACACGAGAGTGGTGTTGATCTTTTCATTTAACTCTAAAGAAAGTGAGTAAGAATATTTACCGAAACCTTTAGTTTTAAACAATACAAACATTTCCTTGTTGCCACCGTAAGACTTTATTAGGCAAGAGGTGAGCTTCAATCATACAAAACTTGCGGTAACAGTTCAAAAATAATTATTTAAATTGAACATACCACCATTAAGTCTGCAATATCTGAATAAACTAATGGGCTCACTTGTTGGAGTATTTAGTTGCATTCATTGTTTCTAGTCTAACAGTGTGACAGTGAGTGGTGTGCAGCACTGTGTCAGTGACAGTTTGTTTTTGTTAAGAGGACAGTCCCAATACAAGTACCAGTAGGCGGTGGGTGGATTCAAATCTGGAGGAACAACAGCAATGTTGATGTGTTAATTAATTGTGAAAACTGAATATATTGAAGGAACAATCCCTCATCTCGAATGTGGATAGATTCTCTGATAAACGGATGCTGATGAAGAAAATAAAAAAATAAATGTGCATAGACATAGCCTCCATTACATCCCTGGTTATAGCATTTCAAACTCTTAATAAAGTAAAAATATTAATTAACAATTAAGTTTCTGTCCAGTCATTTTATGACTTTTAAACATACTCACAGATTCTCATTCAGGTGTCATCAAGACATCTGTTTGTCATGCACTTCCTGCCTGCCCTTCATCTGACTCATCCGACAGCGCTGGTGAACAGGTACGAGACGGCCCTCTGAGCACCCCTCTCTGTCAGAGTGTCGAAACAAGAATAATTACAGGTTAATGGAGCAACATCACTCATCTGTGAAGCCAAAGTATTTCTGATTTCTCTATTTCTCTTTGACTGTCACGCAAGCGTAACACCAGGCGACACGAAACCGTCGCAGGTTTATCACACAGCTCATGTACCAACGGGTTATATAAGCAGGTTTTTCTTGTGAATTATGTGTGTAGGAGCATCAGAGCGATTTTAAGCGTCTCTTCGTACTGAACTAGGTCTATGGGTCAACCAGCGCTCTCATTGTTAGAGGCAGAAAACTCTGTCAGTCGTTCAAACTCACATTCTTAAACTGGGTCAGGCTGTTTTTGGTAGCAGGATCTAATAACGTCTTTTGGGTCACATACACCATTTTGAGGAAGGCTGTTCAAATTAAAAAGATTTAATTATGAGAAAAAAGAGACTGAAAAAAATCTCAGTTCAGCATCAGTTGAACAAAAGTCTTTTATTTAGTAACAAGTTGCAAATGCAGAAATGCTTTGATGTCATGTGTGTTTTCTTACTTCACAGATAGGATGTGCTCCGTCTTTGAAGCAGTAATTCATATATTTTAACCACAACCGTTGGTGGACCATTTGTGTTTGCTTTGAGTGCATCTTCTTTTTGAAGTAGACATGCAAAGTTTTGATTACATTGCAGCAGACTAAAATATTCAGTAGGGCAACCTTTAACAAGCTTAAATCTCCAGGACAGAAGCAAAAGGTTGTGTTTGTATCTGGATTTGAAGATATACTGTAGGTGCAACGGTGAGCACAGATGGTGCTGAATTATAAGATCGATACATTAAAGTTTGGGTAAATAAATAACACTTCAGGGACTAACAGGATAAAATACCAAGGATAGGTGTTTTTTTTCTATCGTAGGTGTAGAAAACAATCTAAGATAACGCATTAAATTTCATATCACACTTCATCTTTGTCCTCGTAGGTGTCCTTGTCATCATCTGTTTCTTTCTGAGCATCATGAAGGTGAAGGTCATTAGGACAGAAAAGCAATAGGACCACAGGATTATGGTGTATTACAGTATGCTTCTTGCTAAAGTGTCCTTGTAGTCAAGACACCATGAGCTCAAGGACAGTTGTTTTTGACTTCTGAATAAGTAAGAGTAAGAAGATTGATACCCTTCTCATATACTTTCAGTATGAAGCTGGAGCTAGAAGAAGGTTAGCTTAACATAAAGACTGGAAGCAGCTAGTTTGACTCTATGCAATGATAACATAATCCATGTACAAGCTCTGACAATAACAAATGATATCTCCTTTTTTAATCCACACAAAAGTATAAAGGCAGCAAGCTGTGGTTTGACTAGGGGTTATGTGCTGGACTATTTTTGGCTGGATGCAGTGTCATCACGTCATCACCACGAGGTTTAATAAATTAATCAGTGAGCTTTAGAGATGCTTTTGTACTTTTGGAGGGAGACGGGGGAGCTGTTTCACCCCAGCTTCCAGTCTTCATACTAAGCTAACAGGCAGCTGGATAGATTCATATTGAATGCACAAAATTGAGAGTGATCAATCTTCTCATCTCACTGTCTGAAGATAAATATAACAATAAAAATAAATAAGCATATTTACCAAAATGCCAAAGTACTAACAGATAGAGATGGATAGATAGTGTTTATTTTAAAAAAAGGGAAAATGTAGTATTACAGCAGCATATAAATCATAAAACAAACAGCAAAGGACAATATATATATATATATATATATATATATATATATATATATATATATATATATATATATATATATATAAAACCTTGCTCTTTATTATATACAATGACAGTAATGCCTGGTAATTTGCTGTATACAAACTCACACATACGCTGTATAAATGTATGCAATATCAATGTTTTATGGTTATGATTATACTGACAATAAGGAAAATTTCACAGTTGTAATAGATAGTGTCAAACAGTACACATTACTGAATGAACAGATGCAGACAAGATCAATAATATTTAACAAAACTATGGAACATTCTGTACCTCTAAAACGTTTAAACGATTCACCACTGAGCAGAAGACATTTTCTCTTTGTGGAGGAAAACGTCATCTCTCAAAAGCAGCATTGGCAGAATCTGTGGCTGGCCACTTATAGATTTTCCACATTCATCAACTGCACCATGTTTCACTGAAACATACTATACATTGGGTTATTGCATGAGAAATCGCCCTCCTGTCAGGGTTAACATTGCATGTGAATAAAGCAGATTAGAACAATGTCCTGGGGACACAAGAGTTCATCTCGTCAGAGGTGAAAGAAACAGTAAAGGTTTTCTCCACAGAATAAACAGACTATTGTCTTTTTAGTATCAGACAATGAAGAAGATTTAATAGTACTAGACTTCTCCTTGTCCATGGAGGGTGATGATTAACATGATGGATCTATTTCACTGCTGTTTGGAAGGTTGGACTTTCTCTATTTGAGGATTTTTCTCATCTCTCACCTCAGAGAGAGGCAGATGGAGGCATTCAGCGGGCGGTCCTGAATTACAGTAATTAAAAAGACACAGACAGCCCTAGAAAGCCAGCCCAACATGAGAGCAGGGCAGAGCCCAGACAGACAGAGTTAGAGGGAATGAAAGATCAGAAATTGAACGCCCTTTATCAATTATTTTCAGTCTCTTTTCTCCCCGACTTTTTCCTCTCTGGGGTCAGGCTGGGGCAAGTTTGTTGAAAAGGTGTTTAATTTTTTTTTTCTTTCTTCACACAGTCGAAATTTGGCTGCTGCTGCTGATAAGATTCTCTGTGGCATTGGCTAAGCTCATTTGAAGCCTTGACACCCTTTTTAGACGTCCAATAATTCAGACGAATGGTGACTGGACGACCCGATACGGAGGGAGTCTGGACATCTTGTACACAGTGTCCACGCCAGGATCTGCGTCATTATGCACACGAACATGTTCACATATCACACACCGGCATAAACAAGGACGACTCAGTGACGTCATTAATTGGAAACTGGAGAAAAGCTTGAATCCAGCTGTGCTTATTTGTTATTTTCTTTGTGTAGATATGTCACCATGGAGGTGTATGTTCACCTGCACTGAATGTTAATTTTTCTCTTCTATTTATTCTTTGATTAAATTCCTCAGATGTAGATAAACATGGTGGGTAATGATTACAGCCCGCAAATTACAGTGTAATTATCTTGTACATGCCAATGAACTGGGTGCCTAACCTCACACAATCCCAGTGTAAAACCACAAATTGTCATTATTGCAATTCAGGTTTTGTACAAATTAAATAAAGCTATAACCACTGACAGTATAAAAATGGACAGTGTATGCATGACATCGTCCGTAGGTTTCTGGAGAGCCATTTTGAAGCTCAAAATCTCTGGCACTGGCCACCGCAATGTTGGCCATGTTGGCGCTTATGGAGGTTGTCTCATTCTGTAGCCAGCTTCAAGTGGCCGTTCAAGAAACTACCAAGTTTTTGGTACTTCTGTGTTGGCTTTACGCCACAGCAATAGAAGTTGCTGCTTGGATATAACGTGAATTCTTGAGTTTTAAAGGTGCTGGTCGGCATAATTTGTCACCTTTAGTTAGTTTAGTTCTTGTCTTTATGCTAAGCTAAGCTAAATAGCTTCTTGCGTTAGCTTCTTATTGAACAGGCAGAAATGGGAGTGGTGTCAATCATCTAATTCAGACAAGGAAAGAAAATAAGCGCATTTGCCAAAATGTTGAAACAAACTGAAAAAAACAACAACAACAACAAATAAACAAAGAAAACAGACATAACTATTAAAAATGAATATAAAATGGACATGTGATTAGCGCGTGATGAATAGCTCACCGCACTATTTGTAACACTTTATCTCTAAGGCACCGTCACACATACGTCTCACACGTGCACGGGTTAGCCTGGGTCTCGTCCAGACAAGGTCATTGTTGTTGACGCAGGAGTGTCTGACGAGTCGGTATTGGATGTCCTTAAAGGAGTGCAAACCACAGGTCCACAATAACAGCTCAATCAGGGCTGCCTTCCACCTAATCTCCTCTGTCAAGGCAACATTAAAGTTGCATTGTACAGAAGCAGAGCTCATGTGCCACCCAGCCCCAGCTGATTGGTATATAGTAGGTGTACAAAACTGGTGGTTCAGTCGCTGTTTGTTAGTGACATGGAGACTACTTCTGGACTCTAATTTCAGCAAGCACTTGTGTATTCATGACCCTAAACATAGCTTTCATGTAAGCTTTGATAATATATTGGATATTGGACAACTTGGACAAATCACACAAACATCGAAAGATTTTAAACGAGGTATTTGTGCAAGAAATTGCTTGAAACAGGAGAAATGTCTGTATCTTATCATCTAAGGTCTCAAAACAAATCAGTCTTTTCCACACCGGGATAAATGTGAGCTCTGCAGTAGGGGGACTTGTAAATCTACTGAAACAGTACAAGGTATTGGCAAATCATTATGTCAAACAGGAGTTGTTGCTTGGGGGCCAGAGGGAGACAGAAAAAAAAAAAAAAAAGAATAGGCAGGCACGACTGCAGATAAACATCTGATTCACATTAAAGCCTTGAAGAGAGAAGGACTTCAGAAGAGTCGATTCTTTCAGGCAGTGTGGAGAGACACGTATGCCAGGGATCAACTAGATTAAAGGGGGCTACAAAGTGAGCCATTAATCATGTCAGCCATGTCTGCTGGATATTTATAGTGATTACAGCTCTAATTTGGCTAATAACAAATCAGCAACAAAGTGTTAGAGCAGTTGTAGAATAGATGAAGCTGATGTAACAGGGACAGTCCTTAACTCCAAGCACAAATACTGTCAGATTGAGCACACACAGAGAAGTAAAAAAAAAAAGAAAAAAAAAAAGGCAAAAAGACCATGGAGAGGCTGATCTTTTTTTTTTTCTTTTCCAGCATATGGGTGCACAATTGGGTCAGGAGATAAGCAAACCCCTGTGGACTGTGGGCAGATGTAATCCATCTCTGGCTGTGTTGATGTCCTCCCCCCCCATCTTGTCTCTCTCACAGGCATGCAATGATCAGACAGTGACCTGTGGAAAAAACAGCCATGCCTTTAGGATGCAGATGAGCAGAGAGGAGGATGCCTGAATGATCCCTGACATCTGCCATCGTTTGCTATCATTAGAAGCAACCTGGATGTTGTTTTCATGAGAGAATGAGGCAGCGGTGATAATAAATAAAATAAAAAAAAACATCTGTAAAAAAAAAAAAAGAGGCGCTTCAAGCTTTGGTGAGTTGTATTGGAAAACCATTATTTTCGGCTTTAGTGTTAAAGGTCATATGCTTCATTTTAGCTACTGCTCTTTATTGCACATTTAATCAGAACGTCAATAATGTATAGGTGTTTATGATCTAATCAATAACACATATCTTCCAAATATAATCAATACGAACAAGCTTGTAAGACATCAGTGTGCACATCTGCGTTTTTGCGCTCATGTGTGAATGTATCACATAAAAGAATATGACCACGCTTTAAACTTTGTGTCGGTCAGCGATTCAGCAATAATGATGAGCCAGGTGTCTGTCCTTTGGCCAGCTGCCTGGAAATGGCTTTAGATTAGACTGTCAGGCAGGGTGGAAGGTAGAGGGATGGGCGGGCGGTTGGGTGGCGACATACGGTCCTGTGGAACAGACGTGGCTGGATTTTCATGAAACGCATCAATCATGTTGGCATATAGCTCTGACAGTTGCAAAATCATTTCAGCGTGAGAGCTGCATTATGACAAATGTCAGTATGAAGTATAGGAGGGAGCGTCGTCTATCTGTTGTTCACTAACCAGCTCCTCTGCTCCACAGTGCAGCAAAACTAAAAAACAGAGGTCTCGTATTATCACTGCAACTCCAGCTTACTATTATCTATGATTTCTGTTGTATTATTTTTTATTTTTTATGTATTTTATGTCTTTTATTGTGAAGCAATTTGTGCTGTCTGATCTGGAAAGGTGCTATCAAAATATCTTTTGCTTACTTTTTTTTACTTACTTATTGTATTCCAGATAGTTTGCAAGCAAGTAATTGTTAGTTTTCAATAAATTTGTGATAGCCAGTGGTCCCCAAATTATTTGTCTTGGATTTTTTAATACACACACAAAGGGATTATAGACATACAAATGTGGTGGAGTGATGAGCTGCCACGTAGCGGCGTCCTGGGACCAGATAGGGGTTCGGTACCTTGCTCAAGGACACCTCATTAGTGCCCAGGAGGTGAACTGGCACCTCTCCTGCTACCAGTACACACTCCGTAATGTGATCCATGCTGGACTTGAGCCGGCCACACTCCGGTTCCCAAACCACTTCCCCCACGGACTGAGCTACTTTGACCCTTCAAAATAAAGCAGTGTTTCTGTGCAACCCATTGTTCTTGCTTACCTACTGTAAATCAGATGCAGGCAATTCAACCTTCTCAAATTGTTTCAGTTTCAACAGTTTTGACCTCAAAAATTTAATTACTTCAATTCCTTGGCGGGGTCCATACCCTCAGGTTAGAAACCACTTTATTAGATTATAGAATATGACAGACTTACTGTAGGCATACACCCAGAGATTAGAAATTGAGGGTAATTTGATAATTCCCTGCAATGAATGAGTACTGGCTCAACAGCCAATTGTGTCCTATGACCTTGTGAATATGAGCCAGTGCCATAAATTTAATGAGGGACAATACCTACATTATATATTCTACAATTCAAGTTTAAATTCTTGTATATTGGCAGCAACTTTTATTAGTGTATCTCTCTGCTGATTTGTTGGGAGCAGATCAGCACCCATCATCCAGATTAAAACATATCAGTACTTATATAAGAACACATCCAGAGTGGTTGCCTAATGCCCAGCGAATAATTCCCCAATCAGCACAATGACATGCTTGTTGTGTATACACATGCACGCACGCACAAAGGTCCCAGTGAAAAACATCTGTCACTTCAGTCTGCTTATCTGGCCAAGCCATGTCAGCGCTCTCCCCGTGTGAGCACAAAGGCAGCGGTGGTGTTTTATGCTCTGCAGATGAGTTTGCTGATAGCCACGCTGCTTTAGCCTCCGTGCAGTTCAAAGTGGTGTGTGGTGATAACCGGAGTCACTGCCTCTTCTTGCTTTTGTGTAAAGCACGCACAAAAGACATGCCAATGGAGGTAATTAATGGTTTAAGTGACACACACACACACACACACACACACACACACACATACAACCACACAAAAACAGGATTTGGCTTGACTGCTCTGACTAAATCCACCCTTAACACCACACACACACATACACACCTTACCAAAATGAACCACCCAGCTACCTCCTTTTCTCCCCCACCCCTACTCCTCCCTCTCACACTCTGTGGTCTGCATGCTCACTGTCCCGAAACATGATGAACCATTCAGCCCTATGGGAATTTCTCCTCCCAGCCAGCTAGCGTCAGCTACATCTGTGTCTGTCAGCTAGAGTAGATGCAGCGGCAGCAGCAGCAGCAGCAGCAGCAGTGTGGCAGTAGCAGTGACTTGGCTCAGGCGTCAGGCAGCCTCTCAGTGACATTCTGCCTCAACTTGACTGAGAGGCGGCACACTTCATCCAGCTCAGCTCACACTGGGAGGAAAAGTTGTCTCTCCTCTTTCTTTAGCTCCTGAGCAGTATTCTACTAATTTATGAATGACTGAGGAAAGATGCTCTGCAACTTGAGGATACTTTTCTCATCTGGACACACAGTGGCTGTGTTGGGAATGTGATGCTGTGCTCTGTGCCTCTTGAGCAGGGATGACCGAAGCCTTCTGGTGTCCACGTCTCCTCCTCCTCTCCGTCCTCTTTCTCCTCTGCCTCTGTGCTCCTGTATGGCATGCGAGGGTCAAGTCAGCGGGATTTCTCATCCACCTCAGTCCTCCCTCCAGCTGTGTTGTGATCGTGTTCCTCGGTGCCACACTTGACCTGAAGGCTTCTCAGGCAAAACAAGCGGATTAACTATGAACTTTGCTCTCACTAGGAGACATAGTCCACCCTTAAACAGAAGACTCTGAGATCTGATGAAAGTCAACTGTGAGTATGTTCATCTTTATTTTCTCCTTTACATCAGTGACTTGTTTCACTCAGGGAATCAAAAGTGATTGCACTTTTTGATAAATGTACAAAGGAATGACCTGGATTTAAGAGGAAACAGCGTCATGTGTGCACAAGTGCATGTCTGAGAGGTCTCAGCATGTATTTTTAATGTAGCCTTTTACCTTAATGAAAGCAGCAGAGGATGTGCTGCTGGAAAGATGAGCGTGCATGTGTTCTTGTGGAAGACTTCATGTATAGAAAAGTGCCACACATTAGATTGGATATGCATTTATTTGGTCACATATCAGGTACATTTTAAAACCTCTATAGTTATTACTGAATAACTTGTAGAGATGTGTTTCCACAGGCTGTAAACCAGTAAATATTTTCACACAGTGGCATATGATATATACTCCACTCTGTTTCTCAAGAGTCTTTATCTCAGATTCAACCATCTTCCATCGGCTCTATATTTCTATGAGCATTCTTTGCCTGTCAGCAGTACACCTGATTTTATAGCACAATCATAGTTTTTCCACACCCTGCCTCCCTTCCCCCTGTCTCTGTTGTCTTTAAAATATTTATAATGGTATTCAACATTTCAACATTTTTTTTTTTTTTTTTTTTTTAGAATTTGGATTTCCTGTTTCTTTAAAAATATCATTTTACTTCTCACCCAAAATACCAATCAATATTTTCCTTCCGAAAGCTCATGGCTCTCACCACCTTTCCCCCCCTCGTGTCTTTGGTTTAGTGAAAATGACAAAACAAGGAGGGATTAAGCAGTGAAGCGTGATTTTAACGAGTCTGTCCAGTCCCCACAGATTTTGTGAGGTGTTTCAACAATTGTCGAAAGGTCCTGGTGCTCTTAACAAAAACAAACCCCTGGAAGTAGCTGCCATCAAACAGTAATGGTTTGGTAGGTTAGGAACAAATTGTGACCAGATTATAAATCAGGCTTGACTATTTTCGTGCAGCAAATTTACTTTAAGTCGCATTTTGTGATTTGGGAGTTGTCCAACAGGGATATACTACTACATCAGACCTGGCTGTTCAGATTTGGCTCTAATTTCATATATAGTATGCCAGTGAGCTAAATTTGAATCATATTAACAAACTGGAATAGTAGGTTGAGAGGGAGACACGCAGACATGCTTTACTACATATGTGCTTAACTTCCACCATTAACTGAAAATTGATATTTGAACAGCATGGAGGCTATTCAAACCAACATTTTTTGCAAACAAATGTAACATCATCATAGAGCATTGCCATGTTATGTGTTGGGAACAAACAACAGATGACCTACAGACAGCCACAGACACAGACAACTCTCCATAAAAGACCACAAATGAATTCCTAGCCAGATCATTATCCAAATGATGGGGCATTAATGAAATGTTGTCACGCATAAAAAACAACGCCTAGAGGCGTTGTGTGTTATCATTTTATTCCCTTCAGCAGCTGCCAATACCGCTGGGGTGTCCATAAGCAGATCATAATATTCATCTAATGATCATATTCATCATTTCTCAGAGAGGAGTTGTAATTCATGTTTCTACTTGTTTTAAAATCACAGGGGAGAAAAGATTCAGGCGCTGAGTAATAAAAACAGCAGACAAGTATACATTCTTATTTTATTTTCAACTTGTGTACACCTGACATCCGTCCTAATGTATGTCTCTGTGATTGATAGGGTTATATTCCGAAACACTGAGACAGAGACGCCGATAAATATTTCAGATTGCATGTTTCAGATTCAGATCTTACAGGCAAACATTTATAATCCCCTTTCTTTCTCCTCCAAAGCGTAATACACAGAATGATTTAAGCATTTCTAGGACTTCACATATGCAGGAATCTTAACCATGGGTCAGTGGGCTGACTACAGGATGCACGAACCATTGTGCCAAAAAGCTCTGGGCTGATTTGCACATCATACATACTCACCACGCAGACACACATGGTGTCCTTTGCCTCCTTTGCTTTGACGTTTCTCTGTTTAGCATCCTTCTTCTTCTTCTTCTTTTGGTCTTCCTTATCTTCTTTCCCTTTCTTCCTCAAATGCCACACACACACACACACACACACATACACACTATTTGCGTTTAACGTTTCTGCTGTACAGAGAGCATCTGTGCTGCAACCAAAGGAGAGTGTAGAAAAAAAGGTTATGCATGACTGGGGGGCATGGTGGAGACCAGTATATAGAGGCACTGCACAGGAGCACTGATGGCCAGGTGCCAGAGGACCTGCAGGAAGCCACCCTTCAACATGTCTGCCTCTGCACTCAGTACGGAGGCTCAGGGTGGATTTGTGCTATCTAGTCGGTCCTCACTCACAGACTGGGCAATGTTAATCACTGGATCAATGACCATTACTTATGCATACTGAGCTGAACACGATATTTCAGGAGGCAGTTGGATACCCCCAGGATGTATACGTAATGAGGAAGTTTTCGGTTTTCTTGGCAGGAGCCAGTACAAGACGTCTTTGCACCAGTATTTGGCTCTGATTCATCCGAACGACCTCTTCTTATATGACCAAGTTTCAAATACAGGCAATGTGCTATCAGGAATTCTGCAGTATCTTTGTTCAAATCCCCACCCTTAGTCTGACTAGACAGCATCACAAAGCTCTCCCCACTGTGCGTCACATTTGATACCAAACTACTTCCATAAAAAGTCCAAAAACTGGCCACGACAGACCATATTCACTATTTATAGTGTTGCAGTCCATATTTACCCCACACTCTGAGTTCTGAGTCTACCGTTAAAGTGCTTCCTGCTTCGATTTAGAAGCTATTAGCAGGCTTGCCTTGTTCTACCGGTTGAGGTGAGGAGGTAAAACAAGTCTATTCTTTCTGTGTGTGAAAGTGTACTAACACAACAGTCAGTGAGTCAGGAATATCCTCATTTCTTAAACGCTAATTATTTTTGTGAACATTATTACTGATGGCTCAGCCTAGACACTTTATGTTCTGACAAAGGGAAAAAAAAGAAACAAAAACATCTCCTGAGACTCTTTTTATACCAGGTGGTGTAGTTAGTTTCTCTACAGTCTAAGTTCTACAGAGGCTGTTCTTAGCGCTGCTTTAAGGTACAAGCTAATGCTAATGCTCACATGCTCACAATCATACTGCTAAAACGCTCATGTCCTGAGTGCTACGTTCACCATCATAGTTTAGTATGTTAGTATGCTAATGGTGGTTCCCACCGAATGCAAACGTCTGTGAAGTGAAGCCAATGCGGAAGTGTCAAAAACTGCAGTTCCTCGAACGGCCATTTGAGGCTGGGTACAGAATATGTAAATCTCCATACGCCCCCATGTTAAAATGTCCAACTTCACAGCAGAAATAAACATGTTTACAGCCTGGTACAAAAAATAGTTTTATAGACTATAGGTCTCTATAGCTAATTTCCCCGTTGATGACAACTGTACTGAGTCTGAATTTCTATTTAACTCACATGTACAAATTATATTAAGGCTTTAAGTTATGCATAATTAAAACCATGGCCGCTTTGAATGACAGGTAGCTTATTTGAGCACCGAGGCACATTAAGCCCATGGATCAAAAGGATGTTGAAATATGTTAATGTTAAAAGTGTGAATTAATACTTTGTCTGGTCTGTCTGCAAGATGACAAGCAAATATCTTTTTAAAATTCTTGTTTTCTAAATTGAGTTTGGATCAATCAGGACGTGCTGTGCTAACTTTGTTCATAGTAAAGTATAACCGATAGCTGGGCTCGAGTAACAGGGACAGAACTTGACAGGTAGTCAAACTTCCTTGCTTACTTTTAACCAGGTAATCTCCTATTTTGTCCAGTGTCAAAAAGTGTATTCATGTATGTATTTTAAATAAAGATAGTCATGATTTGAGCTTGATGTTAACAGTCATCACGCTAACATGCTCACAATGACAATGACACAGCTGAGGCTGATAACAGTGTCATTATTTGGTCACAAATCAATCTGAATAATGATACTAGATGACAAGTCAGGCGATCACCATTTTATCATCCATCCAGTAATTGTGGATATTTAATTCAAGACCAAAGTGTTGACCCTCCAACCAACAAATATTGCCATTCCTAGAGCAATGCTGCTAGTGAGGCTAAAAATGTTATAAACACATTGTCTTGTGTCTGCCCCTGTGAGTGGAAAAAATAATAAAAAGTTAAATTTAGAAACCCATGTGTCATTTTTACCTCATTACGAGTGCTTTGGAAGTATGTGCACACCAGGACATAGCAGACAGCGTGGACAGATTAATGGCACGTCCTATGCTAAACAGTAAATGATGTGGGAATTTGAGTGATATGAAATGCCATTTTATAACAAGATGAGGGACAATACAAGTCCTGCAGGAGTACCCCCCCGCAGTGACTGGAATGTTATTTGTGTGGGCCTCAGGCTGCCGCCGCACTCCTGCTAACCTGGCAATGTCAAAAGAATGCCAATGACTGAGGAAGTTACTTCTCAAGTATGGGGTAGTGATCACGTCCAAAGCGTTGCACTGTGGTCGTGAAATTGCGATAAATCTTCTGGAGGACTTCTCCAGCACAGAGAGAGACTCTTTTCACATGAGACACAAGAGAGATCATGTGAAAGTAAGGAGCAGAATACAAAAGTCATAGTTTAGGCACTTTGGGGTGAATGAATACAGAGATATTAGGCAGTTTGGACTTAGAGAGATGAGCTTTATCTTCAGCCAACTTTATTTCATGCACAACGCAGCGAGGAAAGTGCAGGATAAAGTACATTATCACACTCTAACAGAGTCAGAGTCACATTTGTTCTCTGAATTCTTTCAGTCACACCAAGGTCTCTGTACTGTATATGGGAGTGGCTAGCTAGGGTCTGAATCACTGAACATGGTGCTACTGTAATAAATGTGTTGACTGCTCACCCTGCTTCTCTATGGCTCATGTTTTCAGGGATTAGTCTGATTGACGTGTAAAGCTGTTTCTCTGCCCACATCTGTGCCGGCACATCCACACCCAGTCTGAAGGTTCAGTTCTCTGCCCCAGAGTTCATTGTCAATGCCGCTATTGTTGTACAGGTGGAGGACATCAACATTTAGAGTTTGGAACCTGATACAGATGCTAGGCTGTAACATGGCACTAAAATTTCAGGCAGAGAAGTGTCCTCTTTGGAAAGCTGGAGAGAGGAAGTAAGAACTTATTATCTCAACTGACAGTGTGGAACAGTATGACAGAGAGTCAAGCCTCACGCTCAAATCACTGTATAGTCTGAATGGGTACAAATCTGTGCTTTCCCCACAGAGTATAATCATCCATCCGGATATACGAATGTTCTCAAACCCAGGGGATCTGATACTGCTTCCACACATTTGATAAAAACCTTCAAGCCAAGAGCAGGACCACATGGCACTGACTGTCGTGCATTTGTAGGTCATGAAAGGCGAGGCATCAAGTCACAGAAATTACCCATGGGCTTGTTTTGAACGCACAGATCCAGGTTGGCATGGGTAGCCCGTCAGCCATTATTGATCCACCCATCCACCCAGTGATGAAATGTGCATGCACGCTGCTGCTCTAACCTGACAGTGAGGGGACCATGTGTGATGGAGAGTGTGGAGGGTCTGTACTGCCCTCTGCTGGTGTACGGTGTGTAGTTACTGTTCCTCATCTGACAAGATTTCTGATAGGAAACGTTGCACAATTGCAATGATCATGGTTGTGACTTAATTACTATTGATGGGAACTCTTACAAAGAGCTATAACACAGACAGGGTTTTTTCTTCACTTCTGGGTAAAGAGTCCAAACTTTACTAAGAAAAGAACAGAAAATATGACTTGATGTACCTCTGCTGCTGTACATGTTCTTCTGTGGTTGTCTTTAAGTAAATAAATCACAACGCAGGCATCTCTGCTAACTGAAAATGGTTCTGTTTCTATGAATAATCATCAATAAGTCCTGCAGAGAAGGAAATGTTTGATTTGATTATTTTTGTGACATGACTATTATCTATTAAGTTTGCCCTTCAAACTGTAAGTTAGAAATGTAGGCACATTTGTATGTTTCACCATCCTCAAAGTTGGGCACAGACTGCATCTATTATTTTATAAACTTTCAGCAAATTTAGTGGCTGAATGAATGAATGTACTCTCTCAGAGCGCAACAAAGTTGGATTTCTGTGTTCACACAAAATGTTCACATAGGTTGACCTGTATGCTTGATTGAGATTTCAACTGATTGGGTGTTAAGAATGATATAGCGACCATAATTACCTGTTGTCGTGGAAACTCATTTTGATTTACTCAGCCTCCTGGCAATTCATCTATCTCCCACAGTCCATGCAATTTAGATGAACTGGATAGTTGCCTATAGCTGTAGATGTGACTGTGAATGTGCTGTCTTTATGAAAACTCTGCTGGCAACTTTTTTTCAGGGTATTTCCAACGTGTTGCTCAGTGTATGTTGGGAAATACTCCCAATAATGTGCAGTGACATGTTTATATAGAGAATGGATAGACGGAGCAGATGAATTAATTAAAGCAGATGTCTGCATTTACACACTTTGCACTTTGTGTCTTTATTTATTACCATGTGATGAATTACATCACAATGTGCCTGTTTGTTACCATCAGTCAAAAGCCACAAAAGGTGTAAAGCAAGTAAGATCCAACGCCATATAGAACAAAATCAAGTCTGTTGAAGGATTTGTTTGTCACAAGCCACAATTATTTGCCATATTTTCCCCTATTATCACAGAGAAATGGCCATCGTAGTAAACTACTAGCACAGATTTAGAGCAAGGAGTTAAATTATGTAATGACCCGGATTTTCAAAATGCGCCACAGATGTTTGCAGAGACTGCCTAAACAGTCACACATATGGGTATACTCACATGAGCTTGATATAATTGTGTGAACTGCGTCAATACAGCTTAATGATATTTTTAGTAGATGCCAATAAATAATAGAGAAAACAATACCGACTTTATATAAAACCCATTATGCCATCATTATTTAATGATGAACAAAGGTTTTACATTTAGTTTAGAACATTAAGCCTGTATGAGCTCCTCCATACAGTGTCAAGTGTGAATATCTGATGCTCTACATGCTAATTTACCACCATTAAGTGGCTGTGAAAGGAAATTTAAAAAATAACATTTCTTTCTTTTCTTTTCAGGAGATCTTCCTGAAAATGACAAACCCAAACACTCCTGTCACGGTTGGATGCTACTAAACACAGGAAAACCATGGAAGGAGAGAGCGTATTGAACTCCACTGTAAACACCAGTACGATGGACATCCACCTGGTCACTCACAGTCTCTGGGAGGTGATCACCATTGCGACTGTGTCAGCTATAGTCAGCCTCATCACCATTGTGGGCAATGTCCTGGTGATGCTCTCCTTTAAAGTTAACAGCCAGCTAAAGACAGTGAATAATTACTACCTGCTGAGTCTGGCAGCTGCTGACCTCATCATAGGTGTTTTCTCCATGAACCTCTATACCTCTTATATACTGATGGGCTACTGGGCCTTAGGGAACCTCGCCTGTGACCTGTGGCTGGCCGTGGACTATGTAGCCAGTAACGCCTCAGTCATGAACCTGTTGGTGATCAGTTTTGACAGATATTTTTCCATCACCAGACCTTTGACCTACAGGGCCAAACGGACTCCTAAACGAGCTGGGATCATGATAGGTTTGGCCTGGCTGGTGTCACTGATTCTGTGGGCTCCACCTATTCTCTGCTGGCAGTACTTTGTAGGCAAAAGGACTGTCCCTGAGAGGCAATGCCAGATCCAGTTTTTTTCTGAGCCTGTGATAACATTTGGGACGGCAATAGCTGCCTTTTATATCCCTGTATCAGTCATGACAATCCTATACTGTCGAATCTACAAAGAGACAGAGAAGAGGACCAAAGATCTGGCCGAGCTCCAGGGGATTAACTATCCCACAGACTCTGGGGTCACTCAGCCTCAGAAGACCATTATAAGATCCTGTTTTAGCTGTAAATTAAGGTCAACTTCACATGACAGGAATCAAGCCTCTTGGTCATCCTCCAGCAGAAGCAATGCTGCCAAATCAGCAGCCACCACCAATGATGAGTGGTCCAAAGCTGGTCAACTGACCACGTTCAACAGCTATGCCTCCTCTGATGATGAGGACAGGCCTGTGTCTCCGGGGGGCTTCCAGCCCTCCTTCAGGAATCAGGCTTGTGAGACCATCAAGAGCGGAGTGGGCAGTGAGAGCGAGCAGCTCAGCAGCTACGAAGAGGATAGCTTCTTTCAGACGCCGCCCAAAAGCAACTCTCAGAAGAGCAGCAAGTGTGTGTCGTACAAGTTCAAACCTGTGGTCAAAGACACTCATGTGGAGCACCACAGCAAAAACGGAGACACCAAAATGGCGTCGTCAACGTTCTCCTCGGCCGAGTCCATGAGCGTTCCTTCCACTTCGTCGACATCTAAGCCCATAGACGCTACACTGAAGAACCAGATCACCAAGAGGAAGAGGATGGTGCTGATCAAGGAAAGGAAGGCAGCTCAGACTCTCAGTGCTATCCTGCTGGCTTTCATCCTAACATGGACACCTTATAACATCATGGTGCTTATTTCCACTTTCTGCTCGGACTGCATTCCCGTCTCACTCTGGCATCTAGGCTACTGGCTGTGCTACGTCAACAGCACTGTCAATCCCATGTGCTACGCACTTTGTAACAAGACTTTCCAAAAGACCTTCCGTATGCTCTTACTTTGCCAGTGGAAGAAGAAAAGGATTGAGGAGAAGCTGTACTGGTATGGACAAAACCCTGTGGTCAGCTCCAAATTGACATAATTTTTTTAAGATAGTGTATGATGATGGCTGTAAATTATATGTTTGTATTAATAATCTTGGCTTTATGAACTTGAATTCTACATATTAAGTGAAAGTAAAATTAGCTAGTACAATTTCTAGTGTTGCTCTTTAATCAGTAGGTCTTCTATAGTGTATGCTAATTACTGATAAAACTTTGGAAATAAAAGAACATTATAAAATTGCCCCAATACAAATAACAACACTGTAAATAGATTTTAAACATATTACAAATACCGGTTTCCCCCTAAAGTTGATGCTCTTATGCAGGAGATCCAATTTAACACACAGATTATTTTGTATTCAAATGGAAGGTTTGATATCTGGAAACCATGATAAAACTGCTCCAATCTAATTATTGACACTGTATATTGGTTTAATAGTATTAGAAAATTACAATATACTACCCCAAGCTGACGCTCTTACACACAAAATGTAACACATGCAAATCTGTTTTATTCGGTAGGTGTTGTGTTTGTATTAAGGATGCACACTATGGAATTGCTATTTTATTTTAAAGGGCTAATACGTGTTGTCCTGATGTCAGAATCTGCTTGCTGAGTCAAGATTGTAACTTGATGATAATCAAAGCCTTTTCACATGTGCCAATGCCATTTGTTAGATGAGTGAATAAAGGTTCAGCTTCATTGTTTTTTTTTTTTTTGCATTACACGTTCTGCATTCCATAAATAAAATGACAAAGATTAATACATACCCCAAACTGAAGAAAGACTTTACTCAAACTACATGACAAACAATGTCGGTGTTTACAATAGGAAATGTGTGGAGGATTTAATAGCATACATTGTTTATTATCATCTCTTTATTACTCTTCATCCTCAGGATATTTTCTTTTTCATTGAGTATTGATAAACAGTATTTGTTTTCTCTGAATTACTGTTGCTAAATCAGTATGTCATCATATCTTCATTGTATTTCTGGCAAACTTGTAACGTACTGTGGCAAAGAAACAAACAAAAAAACTGTGCAATGTTCTGTACGCACTGGATGGGAGATGTGTCACAAGCTACAATGCCATTAAACACTTTTTTGTAACTGTGATGAACCAGAAATCTGCACTTGCAATGTGAGGAATGAAAGAGATGCTTTGCTTTATGTATTGATAATGGTGTCTGATGGAAACAAAGCTAGAGCTAAAACCGTACTGCATTTTTATACCGTGTTCCAAGTTTGTGATTACTTTTTTGTTCTTTTTTTGTGATCATGTCCATGCATTTCTGAATAAAATGTGGTGAATTGGATGTTCAATGTGTTGTGTCTTTTGCCAAGAAAACTTAAAAAAAGCAACTCAACTCTTTTGGCCCTCAATAGCTGCCAAACTCCTGAGAACTTTTATAGCTCATCCTTCTTGCAGTCTCCACTGTGAATAAGTTTAACAGTGTCTGAAGGTCTCACCATCATCCATGCATACTTGCACAGTCGCTCCTTGTTGCAGTCCTTTTGCCAGTAGATAACATTTCTGCGATTGAGGTTGGCACCAGCACAGGCGTCATACCACCAACCTCCTCCTGGCACCCCCTGAAATTCCAGTTTAGCACAATTTTGGAAGTAGTTGTCGTTGTCTCTGTCTTTAGTGGTGAATCTTTGGTTGTCATGCAGGTAGTTCTCTGTGTCCAGTGTCAGAGCGTCTACAGCTGTGCCCTGAAACAACCCGAGCCTCAGCCTGTATGCTGATGATTCATCCTCCACCATGAATGGATCATACTCCCCCGTCTTAGTGATGGCATCTCGGTCCACTAGTTTTACTCCCAGTTTATAGCGTCCAGGGCCACGGGTGAGCTGATGAAGGTATTCATTCCCGAGCCAGTGATCACCAGTTACGTGCCCAAAGCCATGCTTGTACTCAGCCCAGGTACAATCGAAATTCACGCTGCTGTTAACGGTAATATGCTGCACCACGGTCCAGCCTCCCTCCTGCATGGCACAGTAGGCCACGATTGGGGAGTCACCCGGTTGGATCAGGTACACTCCGTCTCTCGCCTGGCCAGATAAGGTCATCAGCATTTCATGGCAGTCTCTGGGCAGTACTGTTCAATCAAATTAATTAATCAGTGGCAGGGTGATTACACTTACACTAGCATGACACAAAGATAGGAAACAATGAGAAATAGCTAGCCTGAATCTGTGCAAAGGTAACAAAATGCATCTACTAGCATCTCTTAAGATTACTAATTTAGGCATTATATTTTCTTTATTATGAAAACCAAAGCCCCCACACAATAGGAGCTGATGGTAGAGGGCCCTAGGCAAATCTGATGGGGTGTCGCAGTAGCAGGCTGCTAGCTGTAGCTTCATATTCACATACAGACATGAGGGTGATATCAATCTTGTTATCTAACTCTTTGCAAGAAACGAAATAACCATATGTATTGGTAAACAGCAATGCCAAGAATTGGCCATTACACTGATGCCAACAGCACATCACTATTTCTCAATCTCTCCCTGGCAAACATGGTAAAACCTTGATATACTGCCAACCAGTTTACAGCTGTTTATCTGACATCTTTCTATCTCACTAAAATACACAAATCACTTCACAGGACATAACACTTATCATTAATGAGTTACTAAGCGATTTGGATCTACAGCCTGGAATTTGACCCACACCCATAAGAAAATCTAAGATAAAGCCAATTCAGCATTCAAAAGCAATCACAGGGCTAAGTTTGGAAGATTCTGCACAAGTTATGTCCATTTAATTCCCCCAACATATGCAAACAAAGTACATTATTGAGACAGAGGACAAAAAGAAAAGTCAAACTGAAAGTGAAAGTCTACCTCTCATTCCACGATTCAGGACCAAGTTATGCTCATCTGGGTGAATGAGATTCAGGTTCTCAGCTTGGAGATGCTCCATGTCAACTTCAGCCACACTAAGCAGCAGCATGGCCACTGCTGGCAGCCAGCACCTCAAACACCTCATTCTTCACGTCTCTCTGATAGTCAGTGATACAGTACTGTTAGCATATTGAATTGAGTGAACTTAATGAAGAGCATACAACCAAACTATAGCTAAGAAAAGAAAAATGTAAAAACAATGTGCTTACCGTCAGTACAGCCTCCTGTGTGAGATGAAATATGTTGTTCTCTCTACTCAAATCTCTTCCCTCTCACCTACTGTATTCGTCTAAACTGACTAAATGAGCACCAGAATGCAAACAGGGCTGTCGACTGCAGAGTTCAGATTCAGAGAAATCCTTTCACACTGTCTCCTGCCCAGTCACAGCTGGACTTCAGCCTCAGGTTCACATCACAATGACACCAACCCTTCACTTATCTGTGTCAAGTGAGATAAAACCATATGTAAATGGAGAGATATGAGATATGTAAACCAAAATCCCTGACTTACTTAAATCACTTCAAGACTGAATGAGGCTGAAGTCCAATGTGTTCCTGGTGATCTGGCAGGTACTTTCTCCACCTGTTATTTTACCTAAATGTACTTTAACTTGAGATATGTTTAAATGGAACAGAAACATATCACTGCTGTCTTCTCTTAGGGATTACATTTGGATGTGACAAATGTTCATTTCAATACCACAAACTTAAAAATACATACAAATTTCTTCATCATCATTGAGGCAATTAAAGACATTAGACACACAATGTATCAATCAAACTAAATTCTTACATTCATTCTTTAATTTATGGAAGTTTCTGTGACGTAACTAAATGGTCTCTTTATTGTGTTTAAGACTTTAGAACAGGTAAAAAAAAAAAAGTTTTTTTCCAGGGTATGTTAGCCATGTTCATGGTGTAGTGGTGCCTCTTGTGACCAAAATGAGTATAACAACAACAAACAACAACAAACAATGATCCTGTTTTCACAGTTAGAAAACAAAAGTAACTTAACTTAACTTATCCTGGTAAACCATTTTTAGAGAAAACAATCTAGATCAGATAGAAAAATGGATCACCGCTTGCCACTCAGGGCTTCCATATGTTTATCTTACTTACAATGATTTAATTTATATTGCACGTTGACAGTACTTCAAGATGTTCTGCAATAAATACATCAAGCTCTACAGACATGACCTCAGGACGGGTAGAGTACAAAATAAAAGGCACTTCTCTGTAGAAACAACAGCAGCTCCAATTTAGTCTGAGTTTTTGTTGGGGCTGCTACCCAAGAACGTTTTGTTATCTGGTTCTTCATTGCCGACAAGTAAGCTGAGACAGGAAGGAATCAATGACCTAAGGGAAAAAGATTTTCTTTTTTTGTATGAGAACATTCAAAGCTATCATTTACAGTGGTAATTTATTCATACATGCAGCACTGACCTTTGCCATGTCTCCAGCAGTTCCTGGAACAGATTTCAGAAAAGGTTCCTGATGCCATAACTCCAATAACTGCTGATTAAAGTCCTGGAAATTTCTGTAAAAAAGTCAAATAAATACTTTAACACAGTGACTTTAAATTCTCGTCTACACATTGTACCAATGTGATGGGGGTGATTACAGCCTTTTATTTTTTTAATTAGCATTATGTCATTTTGTTTATGGTGTACTAAGAATAAAATGTTTCCTAACACGGACAGTTACAACAACACTTACTTATCCAATGGAAGTTTAGTTGATCCACTAAAGCCACTTGCTTTTAGTTCCTCACACCAGTTTTTCAAAACTGAATTTATCCACTTTAAACCAACAATAAGATACCTGCGAAAATCAAAAACAACCTTCAATCCTTTGCATTTCTGTACAGTAATCATCCTGCTAGATATTGTCTGTTCATAATTTTAGTCTAGTACAGCAGGAATACTCACTCTTCATATGGATTGGCGAGGACTTTCTTAACTAAAGGGAAGAGATCAATACAACAGCCAATGGTGATCCTGGGAGAACCTTCATCAATGCTGCAGAGAAAATTAGATTAAAGTTAGATTACTCCACGTGTAGTCAGTGTTACTTTGCAAAATTCAACTCACTCACCTTTTGATTATCAGTGGGAGGAAATCAACAAACACACCAATGTCTTGGATTCTGTAAAAAAGACAGTGAACAATATGTTTGTAAGTCTAGCAAACATCCTGCGAGCCACGTTTGAAACCAGCCACATGTGCCTACCTCAGAAAGTATGTCAACAGCTCTCCAACATTTCTCTTCCACAACGTTAAAGACACTTTCAGTCTCAGATTTCTTCCAAAGAGCACATCAGTCATTGTGTGATGATCCCTTGTGAGCTGAAAAGCATTTTCATATTCTTTTATCTGCATAATAGTAATACAGTACTTTACACACGAACAGAAATATAATCTGAGCTGTGTTAGTATGTCTAACCTCAGTGAGTGTACAGTAGTCAGCTTGTTCAGAACCAGTTTTACCAGTCCTGTGGTTGTTATCGACATTTAGTGGGAACTCCCAACGGTCCATGTCAAATATCTCCTGTTGCATGCGCTTTATCTCATTCTCCTTGTTTGCAGCATCACAAGTCCTCCCGGCCACGAGCTGCTTCCTCCGAGCAACCATCATATGATGGGTCTTCCTCTTACACGACACCACCCGCTTCAGTCTGCCTGGATTGTTGCCAGAGCGACTCACTGGATACCTGTGCAGTACGCAACGTTCACACATTCTGTTGACAGCCAATCACATTACTGTATACATCTGCTGTAATGTAAACACAAATTGCATGAAATACCTCTTTTTGTTGAACTCTTCCACCTGCATTTAAAAAGACATTTCACATGGTGATTGATAACACAGTTATAAGCAACAAAAGATACCCAGCATACAGAAATACATCTGTGTAATACAACGTGTCACCCAGCTCACCTCTTTTGTGTTTCTCCCATGAGGATAGGTCACTCTGTACTGGGCTGCATCCTGCTGGGAGGTATATTCAATATTTTGATACTCTCCGTCTTCACTGCTGGAATCCATTAGACCTAGAGAAAAAGAAATCCCTTATTTATTAGTTATAAAAACACCCCTTTCATTCTCCATTTTTCTGTTAGCAGGGTTGCAGGAGGCTGGAGCCAATACCAGTTGATAAGATAAAATCACAACATGGTTTATGCCTCTATGTTGCATTTACATAGCATTAATGTCTTTAGGTGACAATATGTGAAAAGTTGTTTGTTTGTTAATATTTTATATCAAACGTGAAGGAAAACAAGACAAAATATCAATACAAATTAAATTAATGCTTAAACTATAAACAAACTCAATGATTAAGTAACATAAAATTAAATCTTACTTGTTCAAAAAGGAGTAGTATGAAGTATACACTTATTTTTTCCTACCCCTTATCAAGTAATAGACCTTTTTCACAGCAGCCATTTTGACATGAAATAGTACGATAAACAAAGGTGTTACCAACGATACTAATTAATGTTCCATCCCATTCAGGTCGAACAGAGTCAGGGTGCTGCTGTGGTGCTTGTCGGCTCACTGGAAAGTCTCTGCTGCAATAAATGGAACAAAACCTTGATTAGTACATATATTTGTGTATCAAACATGCATACATATGTTGTACATGAGTACACGTAATATAATAATAAATAATAAAATAAAGTTTATTCATATAGCACCTTTCAAAACACAATTAGAAAGTGCTTTACAACAAATCAGAAAATATAAAACAAACCACAACAAGATAAAAGCAATACATCTACAAAGAAAGTAGAATAAAATGTGACCGAAAACATGACATGTGTGCACATATATGATGATGTTGATATGAGTTTTTATCCTATTTCTATAGACTCTACCTAACCACAGAATATAACAACCTCATCTGACAGGTTTTCCAGGATATACATATTACAACTCAATTTCCCACAATCCACGTGGACACTGTGTGCAATGACGTAGTCCGGAACTGCTCGCGGGCCAAACAAACAGCCGAATTACGTTGTGAGTGTTTTTAGTTATTAATTTACAATTTAAGTGAGCTAATTAACTTTAGCTAACTCACTCGGCTCAGGCAGTGTTTGAGCTTTTAATCTTTAAACTGTGAGTGTTGCTCGGAGACTAAATAAAAACGCGTTTTATAGTACGTAACACGTTATAACAGTAATGAGACAAACCAGCTGGTTTGGACGGTTTAACGTTACAGGAGACAGTCTGTGACCTTCACAGCAAATCAACGCTTGACGTGAACATATAATAACTTATCCTAAGAGGTTTACTCACCTTGTTTTACATTTCTAAGCAGCGAAAATAGAGTTAAAACTTCCCTTTGATCCTTAAAGGCGAGTGCCAACAAGCTTACATCCAATTTGAACTGATAAAACCGCCCAGTGTGACAGAATAAAGCGTCCTATTCATAATGCAGTGTGTGTGTGTGCACCGTGCACCCTCTAGCGACTATTAATGGATATAAATGGAGCAAATTTCAAAACCAAACACTTCGTCAGAGCACTGGTTTCCACTTGTGGTTTTAAAGTCATGCTGCCAGTCGGCTGACCTCATTGATAGACACATTAAACTAGAGAGGCAGTTACCATAACTAATAAATGAGATCAGCTGGTGTAGTGTTTTGGCTCTTGCCTTCATGAGCCATGACCCTGACCGTGCCTTTATCCCGACCAGCGAGGCATATATCAGCTGTTTGCCTGAGCACTTTTATTGATCTGAGGCAAGCTGTGGCTTGTGTGCTAATCCCCGCTGCACTTGAGCTCACTTTGACTGCAGCGACTTCCCCCTGAATGCACAATGAAAAACAACATCAGCTGCTTTTATTGACACATCATCTCTTTCCCTTTCCTCTCGCTGACTCTGCTGTTTTTGGTTCTGCAGCTTCATCATTCGGGTTGACTGATGTAGAGGTCCTCGTCAGTGACCGACTGTGTGTGTAGGTGAGCGTGGTGTAAACTGGCACCGAGGTCAGGTAGGATATTTTAAGACTGTACTGTTTATTCAAAAGAGACACATTGATCCACTCGGTTTTATAACAACAGACTCAACAGTGTCATGTGATTTTTTTTTTTTTTTTTTTGCCTGAACATCATGTGACAGAACTGCTTCATATCATGGGTTTGTGTTTCTACATTAACTAGGCTTCTGTTCCTGCAGTTTAGTGTTGAAATGATGCCTGTTCATGCTGCCTGCGCTTTGTTAAGCCTCGCACCCCTATTGGTGCTTGGTGTTCCTCCCATTTGGACCCAGCCAGAGCAGGTGCACCTCTCATATCCAGGTAAGTGTTTGAACCGTCTCCATCAGCCTCATGTGTTTTCCCCTTAGGAATACAAACCATTATCCAGGTCATATGGATTGAAGATTTACAGATGTTTTGTACAAATCACTCAAAAGCAGTGGTATATTCAGAAAGCTGAACTTTTTGTTACTGATTCACTTGCGGTTATCTTGATGTGAAGTGAAGTCAGGGTGTTTCATGTAACGCCTTGATGAAACTTTAAAGTTTATTCCCTGCAACACCAACATGTCCTGCTGAAGTGTCCATGGCGCACTTTAAAAACACTACCTGTGCACACTCTGTAAGTCATTTAGGTTAAAGGTACCAGATAATTGCTTAAAGTGCCATACATATAACTGATTTAATCCTTGGTTCCCACAGTCTGTGCAGCATTAATGTTCTTTTATTCATTCCTTAACAAAGTGAAACATGGTAGTCATTAAATGACTTGATGTCTTGATGAAATGAGTACCTGGCAGGTCGTCAGCTTAACTCAGGCTTTCTGATGGTCGTATCTTGCCAGCAGCAAGATCAAAAGCTCCACTCTTGTGCAAAGTCAGCCCTTTTCCTAAGCATCTCTTGGCTTTTATACATGCATCAGTAAGTGAATCCAGTTGTTCTGTCAGGTCAATCTACGTCACCATTCCAATAATTGGGCTTTTCTTCACAGGAGTGCCAGGTTCTATGGTGGTGACCTGGACCACCTTCAATAAGACGGAGAGCAAGGTGGAGTATGGCCTTCTGGGGGGTCGGCTCTTTGAGATGAGCGCCAAAGGTGATGCAACTCTGTTTGTGGACTCAGGAGTGGAGAAGAGGAAGATGTTCATCCACAGAGTCACTCTGAAAGGCCTCAAACCTGCTGCTACTTACGGTGGGTGAAGATTTAATATCACTGACTTTGTCAGATGTTTCCTCATACTAACATGTTGCACTATGTGATTTCAGTCTACCACTGTGGGAGTGATGAGGGCTGGAGCGACATGTTCACCTTTACTGCTCTGAATGACAGCACTAGTTTCAGTCCCAGGTTTGCTCTGTATGGTGACCTGGGTAATGAGAACCCTCAGTCTCTGGCTCGACTGCAAAAGGAGACGCAGCTCGGCATGTACGATGTCATCCTGCACATAGGTAAGCTCCACACCGAGAGAAATATTACAACGATTTACTCTGTAAAAGCAGCAAAGAGGCTTTGAGTTTTATCATCTGTTGTCTAAGGCATTAGTCATCCACAGATACCTGGCACAACAGACATGTTTAATGAAGAGGCAATATATCATGGTAATTACTGTAATCAACATAACGATCCCTATTCGTCATTTGTATGTTTTGGTTTTGGACAGTGCGGGTTGGATGTCGGTCACTTGCTTGCTGTGAAATGGTGTAGAGCAGAATCTAAACAGAATAAATTGTGCCAAAATGTGTTCCCCCGAAAAACTGACTGAATCTCAGTCTAGCTTTTGTCCCCCAGCCTTGATTTCACACACACACACACACACACACACACACACACACACACACTCACTGCCTGTCAAGTGAAACACCAGCTTTAAACACTATTTTACAGCCAGTTTACAAGTTTACAGAGAATATAATTCTTTGAATGCCTCATAAAGTGAGACCAAACTTTTGTTTGAGGCTAACCATCATTCACTGGCCATTTATTAAGGGAATAGTTTTCTTTCCAGGAGTTAAAAGGAAAAGATTAACTAAATATGAGCGATAGGCAATAAGCTTAGCTAAAGCTCATCAAATGATAAGTTCCAGGATGTAACTCCCAGTATAACCGCCAGCTCGGTAGATGCTTGAACAAAGCCAGGCTAGAGGTTTCCCACTGTTTCCAGCTTTTATGCTAAGCTAATCAACCTGCCTGCTTCATATTTAGTGTACAGATATGAGATCTTCTCGTCTAACTCTCAGCACGAAAGTGATTAAGTGTATAACCCAAAATGATAAACTATTCCATTATTTATTATCCAATTAATAAGGTCTGTGTTAAATGACAGAATGATTAACACAGTGACTTCCAGGTAAACAGCACACAGTGAACCAAGTATGTTTGTTACACTAAACTGGGGGAGAGTAAAAAATATGTTTTTGTTTTACAGGGGACTTTGCCTACGATATGCACGAGGTATTTCACTCATTTCTTTTCAATGTCATGAACTCTGATCACATTTAAGGTCACTTAAAACAAATTTCTTTCACCAACAGCGTATATTCTCAAAGCCACGCTGATATTCCACTAATTCCACAATGACAGATGAGATAAGCCACTACCTTTCTGCACTGCGCCCGTCCCAAGGCTCACCACCATTTATTATCAGTGTATATAAAGGCCCTCAGCTGTGGTTGAGACACACAACTTATGATTAGCGCTACTGTGAAATGCCTTAAGCCTGCGGTGAAAGATGAGCGTTAGGGTCATGTCACCCAAGTATTTCTTGAATAAAATAGCACCATTCAAAACCCCAAATCTTATGTCCCAATAACACGTTTGCTCATCTGAAAACCTCCCTACTGTCATCTTTGATACCAAACTCTGGACATAACTTTGTCTTGGATGCTAATAGAAGTTTTCCTGAAATGAGTTCCTGCATTATTCATACCTTTTTTTAGACAAATGCTAAATGCAATCAGCAGACTATTGCAAAAAAATGAATAACCATAATTTATCCAAGCTGCGTCTTTAGCAGGAATGTGCAAGTACATTCTGCGGCTTCACTGATTTTATAAATAGAAAAACAGAGAAAGGAAATTTAGTTTGAAAGGTCATTAATGGCTGTGGCAGGTAAAAGCCATCAGTGCAGCCATGAACCGCAGTGTTTTGTTTTTAAAAGCTGTGCAGGAAAAAAGAAAAAAAAAGGAAAAATGCGCCTCTGGTTTCACTGAGGTTTGTTTAGTACGTTGATGGTACATCCCTCAAGCTGTCTGGAAAATGCACTCGCATAGTTCTTAAAACTAAATATTAGTGAATGGAGAAAAAACAAACATTGTTGTCTAACGGGAAAATCTTTGGCGTCATGTTTAACGAGTGAATGACTTTTGTTTCAGGACAATGCCAGGATTGGAGATGAGTTCATGAGGCAGATCCAGTCTATAGCAGCCTACGTGCCCTACATGACCTGTCCAGGCAACCACGAGGCCACATAGTAGGTGGAAGTTTATTTCTTCAAACTCTATTTGACATTGTTTTTGGGCGAATTCTTAAATGATACATTTGTTGAAGAATTGTTTCTCAGCAGTGACAGTGTCAAGAGAAATTAATAGCCAGTGAGTCAACATGAAAGCTATCTGACTGTTTTCCTTTTGTGTTTACATTTTCTGACACATTCTGCTGAGGGGCAGAAGTATCATTAATGGTTTTTGGACAAAAACAGCAGTACATTCTGTTTTCCATTGGTGAGAGAGACTTGCCAGACAATCGCTGACAAATTGCACTCACACTGGCTACTGTAAATGTATGTGTGTGTGCGTGTTTTATGGGGGATTGCGAACCCCCAAAAAACAACCTCTCTGGTCAGTCGCAGTTTTTCCCTCTATAATAAACACACGTCGGTTCACCGAAAATTCTTCATGATACTGGTTGAGCAGATGAGAGCTATTTTAGTCTCTAAACACTGGAGCAGTGTCAGGAACCACCAACATCTAAACAAGGCAACGCACTCCAAAACAAACTATCTGGCTGGGAAATCATCAGCTCTCGCTATCTGTTTTTCACTTCCCAAAGATTGGCCCGCGTTGATGGGAACTCTCATCATGCGTTTTGACTCATCGTCACTGAATGTGCTGATCAGATTTAAACCTGTGAGAAGTGAAGCGAGAACAATGCAGCAACTGACTGATTAATTGTGATTTTTCAGGCATAAATCCCAAACATCTGCCCTGTTCCAGCTCCTGAATTGCCAGGATTTGATGCTTTTCTTAGTCTTGCATGACATTAAGTTGAATATCTTTCAGTTTTGGACAAAGCACAATTTGAACTTGGAATCTTGGTCATTTTTTCACTATTTTATGACATTTTATAGATAAAATATTGAATTGGTTAAAAATCACATAGAAAATAAACATACTGCAACCTTCAGTGCCACTGTGCTGTACATGCAGTGAGCTCTGACATATTCCCCATAAAGCAGCAGATTTTATTATCGAATATGAGTCTGTTTGCAGCTTTTGCAACAAAATAATTAGGGTGGCTTGTATTCACAACCTAATACAGATCAAAAATGTACCACTGTCTCTGAATTTTAGCCGATAATCTGTCTCACTCGTGTGCCACGTGGTTAGTCAGATGTTTTCAGTCGATTTCAGAGTAAATTTTCAGGTTCAGTTCAACAGTATTCTACCTCCAGCAGCCTCAGATGCTTTTAATCCCGCACATCAGCAGCTAATGTATCCCTAAATCCGAGCACATCTGCTGGAATTAGGCGTGTGTGTTTATGCATTTTGAAACATTTAGAGGTACTTGATCTCGCACCATAATATTTACTTGCTGCTGCCATACTGAGAAAGTCCTCGCCTGACTTTGCCATGTGTAACGTGACTACTGCCTGGTCTTTATTAAGGAGCTGCTAACAGTAGTTACTCTTTTTCTTGGCACCGCATCCTGACATAAGAACCTGATATCAAGGACCATCTCGCTGCATTACATAACCAGAAAACCAGCCCCTCTCTCCCTCTTCTATACCTAAATGTGTGTTTTGTTCTGCGGTGTTGTTGAGAATCCAGATATTCCCAGCAGCTGGCCCCGGCTTTTTCTCCCTCGCTCTCTGTTGTGTTCCCTCTCACTATGCTTCTCTCTAACCCTCTCTCTTTCCAACCTCAAAACCTAATGGGTAAAAGGCAATTGAAACAGGGCTGACCGCAAAAGTTTTCAGTCAGCATTCCAGCAGGATGAGAACAGTGGGGCCACAGAAGATGCTAAGGCCCCAATCAAGACTGTCTTTGTTCACCGAGCACAATATGGTTCATCAGGCCCTCGGAGGGACAGCGTAGTAACCGTCGCTGTTTGAAACAACGTCCTGTGATGGGAGTTAGTGATATTCTCCCTGAAGACTCGTTCCTTCCGTTTCTCTAACGGCCTGGATTAAGCTCATCAGATGATGAAAGGGGAAGATTCGATGAAGAGGGAAAGTTTTGTTGAGCCAGTTTTACATTCGTGTTATTCGCATTGAATTTGACAGCCACCAGATTTTTATCTCCATCTTATTTCAATGGAAAAGCAAACACACATGGAAACAAGCGTGCTTTGGATCACAGAGGATGACTCACATATTGGACTCTCGTAGTGCAGATTAATGAAGCAAATATAAGTTCATCATATCATCATTTATTTATCGTTTATCATCATCATTGAATTTACTTCTACAGACTAATCCTTTCCTTCTGGGCATGCCCGGTTATATCACTCAGTTTGGACTCATAGATATGATGTGTATTATTTTACTGAATAGAAAAATCAATTTCTTGTTTCTACCAACACGGCATCCTCCCAGATCCCATCTTTGCTGGTACCTTTCCTAGCCACAAGATGGGAGTATGAACCCGTCTAATGTCTGTTCCTGGGTCAGTGCCATGACCGAGAACTGTGGATCATTTTCACAGGAGCAGATCTCACTCTTTAGCTCTGTTTTTTCTTACATTACTTGTGTGGTTAAATTAAGATTTATGTTATGATTCTTGTTTCAGGTATGTTGCTTTAACTGCTTTTTGTTAAGGATTATGTTGATTTGGGGTAATAACAGTATGACAAACATAAAAAAGAGATACCGAGTTAAACTGGCCTCAACTGGCCTTGTCTATGTGATGCTGACCTCTGTGTCTTCAAACTTTCAGCTTTCATTAGTTTTAGACTTATTCAGCATTAGTAAATGTCTCTGTGATCCTCCTTTTGTGCCCCTGCTTCTGGCCTTTGACCTCTGACCTCTGCTCTGTCTCTAGTTACCCCTAACCCTACATTAACCCAGTCAGTGCAGAGATCTGAACTGTCCCACCCTACCGCAGCTGCAGTCCAGAATATTGCAGTTTTTCCTCCCCCTTATGTAAGATAAGAAAACAATCACTCCCATCACCTCGCTTAGTTAATGGCCTGTTGAGAAGATTGGCTCCGGATTTCATGCTGAAATTAAAAACCGTGAAAAGAGACTGGCGGCTTGGCATCAACGAGAGCTTTCCATGAAGGACTTTCCCCCTTTTGCATTGTAATATTTGGACATTACTGGTTTTATATGAATTGTGGTGCACTTATAGATGTTGTTTTGGATTACTTGTCTTAAAGGACACGTCCGTGTATGATTTTGTAGTTCGGTGCAGTGCAAAGAGTCTAGAAATTAGTGGCAGCAATTGTGGTAGCAGTGATAGATACATGGAGTGGATTAATCACTACAAACATCCTACTATATCTGGATCAAGCAGGAACCACAACTCAGTGCTAAAACAGCTGTGGAAGTGCCTTAAGATGTGATGCCTCTAATGGCCGGTGGATCCGAAATTATAGTGTACTTTAAAGAAGATGTCATGGTTTTAAGAGGGGTATATTTAGAGGCCTGTTTTTATGATTGACAGGTGTAATACACTCAGCCATGGTGGCTCCTACTCGCTCACCCCATCTCAGCCCCACCCAGGCTCCCCCACGTTGCCCAAATTTTTTGATTATCTGGCTGCAGAAAACTGACCATGATCCTTAGCTTCAAAACATCCCATCAGAAAGGGCGATGTCACAGAGGCTATGTCCGTGTTTTTCTCCAGCCTTTAATTTGGAGAGGCAGCCACTGATAGCCTGGCTACAGCAAAGTGTACGGTTCCTCTGAACATCTAAAACTAGCTATATATTTTTTTTTTGTTTACGTTTGAAGCAGATGTCAGCACCACAGTTTGATGGTCATCTTCATCAGATGATATACCGCCCTGAGTTTCGTGCCAGCTTGAAATGAAAACTGAAAAGCGACATAAAACAAAAGAATTTCACCAGAACTAGGCAGCTATTTTAAGAATTGCTGGTTCATTTTACTTTATAGCAAAGCTGGGAATTATCTTCAGTGTATGGAGAGTAGATAGCAGTGTAGGTTTTTTTTTGCGCTGGTGTAGGCACGACAAAATAAGAGAGGGGAGAAGTCTGTGGTGTTAATTGCTGTTTCTTAGATATGCAAAGAACGTAGACTGTGTGATCAGTCCGTCTAACTTAACTTTGCTTTCTTTATCTTGTTTATTCACAGCAACTTCTCCAACTACAAGAATCGCTTCAGCATGCCAGGCCAGACTGAGAGCCTGTGGTACAGGTGAGGGAGGAGAAAGCATGTCGACTTTATGAAATAAGTTAGCCAGTTGTTTTAATTAAGCTGGACTTGCGCAGGTGAAAAAAAAAACACACACGCAGTTTTGGTCAAATTTGGTCAGATGCTCGCTGCACACACAGAGCCAGGAAAGAGAAATCATTCCTTTTCCAACAAGGGGCCCCATGTGAAGTATCATGTGAAGGTTTACCAAACCTCCTACTGTATTTCAGTACGCATTAATGAGCTGCAAGGGGCAGCCCACAGGAGTGCAGAGCTCCCGTCTTTTAGTTTAGTTTGCCTCCTATCTCAGGGAAAAAGGGACAACACAAAGGAGCTATACATCTGACTGGGTGACTCACAGCCCACTACAGACTTCCTTCTCTCAGACAGTAAGATAATACCTTGCTAGACCACAGGCCAGCTGCCCACTCCCCAGGCCTACATGCAGACAGGCGTGCTGGCTGAGAGCCCTTACCTCATGTGCATGGTTAGCAACAAGAGGAGGCAGAGGGGAACACCGGAGAGGGAATCTAAAATCCCACCACTGCTACTGGAAACGGTTCATAACATAGAGCACACATGTACAGAACACATGCTTTTCCATTAACCCAACAGGATGAACATGTAAGCACTCACACAGTACAGTAAGGAGTTTATTCACTAAAGTGTGGTTCTGTTTGGATTTTGGAGTATTTTTCACACAGTCTGGAATTCAAAGAGAGGCATGTTCATGCTTATCTACTGACTTTCAGCATGCTTCCTCTACTGGGTCATGGATGTGTATCATTTTTATGATGTGTGTCTGCAGCTGGAACCTGGGGTCAGCGCACATCATCTCCATCTCCACTGAGGTTTATTTCTATCTCGAATTCGGCAAGGAGCTCCTCTTCAAGCAGTACGAGTGGCTGAAGAAAGACCTGGAGGTTAACGCTTGCACCGGTTTCATGTGTTGATCATGGCTAAGTGCTCTCCTCTGTTCCCACTCTTTGCTCTCTCTCTCTCTTTTCTCCCACAATGTTAGCTTTCAGAGTAGTTCCATTATCTCTCATTTTGTTCCAAATAAAACCATTCCTTCTCCTAACTTAGGAAGCCAACAAGCCGGAGAACCGAGCAGCGCGTCCATGGATCATCACGATGGGACACCGACCAATGTATTGCTCAGATGACGACCAGGACGACTGCACCAAGTTTGACTCCTATGTGTGTAAAACACAGAATCTTATCCAGTCATTCATAGCCTAAACTACTGATCTCTTCACACTACCATAAAGGGTACTGGTGTAAAGCACCTAACTCATACTGGCAGGTAGTTTTATAAGAAGCATGTACAAAGAACAGGAAGTCACAAGAAGCTTTAAGGTCTCAAGTGTGGAAATTCCTGCTGTAATGACTTTGCTGCATTCCTGATGGCAGACATTTTATTAGCAAAGCAGAATTATTAACCTTTTAGTAATCTGACTATGTACCTAATATAATTTTATTAGATTTGACCAGGCAAAAGAGCATATGACACAACCTGAAAACTTTTTTATAAATTGCCTACAAAGGTTTATTTTGCAGTGTTTAGACATCTGTATTGTTTTAGGTTCATCACATGGAAAATGAATTTGTAGGATTTGTTCTCTGCCGTGTTGCCTGACACTTTAATTGCCCCTGGTACAGACGTGTCACACGTGCTGCAAGCCGGCCAGTCCACATCGCAGCCCATAAGCACATTGCGTACGGTCTGCTGTCATAATCACTGTAATTTGGAACCAAATAGTTTCCACTCAGGCTGACTTCTCTCAGCACTTGGCACTGTTTGGAGTGAGGCTGGCACGGCCATGATGGGGCTCCACCAGGTAGTGTTTCAGGTGGCAGGTATTGTTTTGGATGTTAACGCTGGTTCACGTTGTCATTATTCCTCTCTGTTTCATCTCAGGTCCGGCTGGGACGGAATGACACCAAACCGCCAGCTCCTGGACTAGAGGATCTATTTTACCGCTACGGTATGCTTTCTATTTGACAACCAGCTGTTTGTTGCTAATGAGTGTTTAAGATCACAAATTGGCACACTCAGACAGACTAATGTCCTAGCAGTTGCAGAGAGCAGAGCAATCCAAACATCCTTTATTAAAAAAGCAGGCCTGGACTTGGACTGGCTGACAGCCCAACAGCCCATTTGCAAATGTTTTTCCTGTATTACATTTCTCAGACTTTTGTTTGTTGCATTTAATTATTCAACTTGTGGTAAAGTTTTGGTTTCTCTGATCTTAAGCTTGTGTTGATTGCTGAGAAATCTTAAAATTAAATGGGCAGAGGATCTAAGAAACATTAAATTCCAGAAAAATATATCTAATTAAGAAGTTTGGGCAGTTATGTTTTCTATGGAAGGTTGTTGACTATCAGCAGATATCTTTCACAGGAGTGGATCTGGAGTTGTGGGCACACGAGCACACGTATGAGAGGCTCTGGCCTGTTTACGGTGACAAGGTCAGCTCCAGCACACTTAATTCATCACATATTTACAGCTATCATCATTGCTTTGCATCAGTGAAAAAGACTTTTTTTACTCTTTAGGTGTGCAATGGAAGCAAAGAGCAGCCTTATGTGAACCCAAAAGCTCCAGTACACATTATCACAGGCTCTGCTGTAAGTACGATCACATCACTGCATCATTGTTAATGTTTTCCCACATAGATCAGTGCATAAATTGACAGCAGCATCAACAAAAACAATGATAGGTATTGTTCATAGTACTCTCTGTGCAGCAGTTGGTCCACCACATGAGTTTAATACCAGCTGTTCCTCTGGTTAAGTGTTTTCTGATGTGGTGGTGAGCCGTGCATGGCATGCTCCACCATCCGACCACAGAAGGGTTAGTCATCGGCATATCAAAATGCGGACAGACTCACGCCGAGACACAGCCACAGTTGTAAATGTCACACATGGCTTTGTGGACGGAGCTGGAGAAAGGCATGTGGCTCATCACTAACACATTCAGTTTAATCACCGTTGATTCCTCTGCAGGGCTGCAGAGAGAGGACTGACAGGTTCAATCCAAACCCCAAAGACTGGAGCGCTTTCCGCAGCACAGACTACGGCTACACCCGCATGCAACTGGTCAACGCCACCCACATTTACTTGGAGCAGGTCTCTGATGACAAGGTAAGTGCACGTGGAGGAACATGCACAGAAGCAACAGCAGATGGAACAACATTTAAAGGTCAAAGTGTATCGCTGAAGTGATAAAGGCTTTTCTGTGTGTTCCAGTACGGCAAGGTGATTGACAGCATATGGGTGGTGAAGGATAAGCATGGCTACTCTGCCTGGTTCTGAAGACATCCTTTAAAAGAAATCTGCTCAGGAAATGCACTTTGAACTTAAAACCAGCACTTTTTTTTTGCTGCGTCACACCAATTATACACTGATGATGAAATTGCACAAATTTTTATTCGTGATCATTCAGCTTTTCAAATAAAGAATTATTTTTTAGTTCAGTATCCTTCAGAATTATGTAGTGAGTCTTTAGACATTTTCCACTTTCTAATAAGAAGACCACTTCATGATGAACATCTACACTTTATGTATAATGTGACTGTAGTTTGTTACTAAATAATGTTTTGTAAACGGAGCATCATAAATTATTTTACGTTTGAATAAATTCTGATTTTTAATGGATCTCTGCATTGGTCCTTCCTTGAAAACCATCACAATTTTTTTGTCGAAAGGTACATGTAGATCCTCCCTCGCTGCCTGAATAATCTATTGACAATAGACATAGACAGCATGAGTCTGGCAGACACCAGGCCGCATTCCCTTCAGAGCATATTTTTCATTTCAAAAACCTGGAAATGCACTTACACAGATCAGGTCTCTCTTCTATCACACTATCTAGATGACAGATTCTCCCTTGGCTAATCCTATCAGGATACTGGAACCATGTTTCATTGTCCATCTGTGTGGCCGTCAGGACCTGAGACAAAAAGACACATGGAAGTCTACGCCTACACAAAAGGACTGTTATGTAACTCAGGGATGCTTGTGGCTTGGGCGCATGCAGAGTCAGAGAAGCCGCTTTCCTCAGAGGAGTGCTGATCACGCCATGAGTCTCACCACTATGTTGGCATTAATTCCTAATAACAGCATGCTGCCTCTGATGAATATTGGCTGACAACCAGAGCAGATCTGAATGTGTTTTGAGCTGTCGAGGCGTCTGTTAGTGCCATAGTTTAATCATGCCTCTGCATAATATACAAAATCAATGATTCGTTAACACTACACACATGAAGGTACAGCACATTATCTGGCAGACGTTTTTATCCAAAGCACATGCAATGCTAAGAGAGGATATATGTTAATCATGCATGGAAACGCTGCAGGGAAAGAGATGCAGGTCGGATAGGACCAAAGGACCTAAACACTACAGCAGCTTACACTTGGTCAAGGTGTGTCATGAAAAGTTAGCCATAAGAAGCTAAGAGCTCTTGTACAAAAGTAGTCAGGCGTCAGTAGCATGTCTGTAAATCTAACCAGGGATTTGTTGAACTTCTCTCTGATGTCGATGCCCCGCTGTGCAGTGGTGTCTGGCAGAAGAAAGAGACGCAAGCATACAGTGATCACACCTCGCACTCACATGCTCTTGGTGTGCCTACCCACTGCTAACTGCCACTCATACACTGACTTATTATTGTAAAAATATCTCAGCAGAGAAGGCCCGACACCATTGAGTTTCTAACCTTTGACCGCGCTGTACTCGGCATATTGTCGTGTCACACTGAGTGAGAGACACGAGGAAGAAGTTCAGACTGCAGAGACCAGCGGGGGGTCTCAGACTTGTAGCCTAGATTGAATCACTGCATTTTTTTTTTTTTTACAGTTGTGAGTGACCACAATTCTGGTCCAATACAAGTTGATTGTTTTCCAGGCAGTCATCTGTGTACAATGTATATAAATGCAAAAAAAAAAAAAAAAAAAGAATGGATAGAGGGTTCTTGCCTTAAATAATGAGTGTGTCACGTGTTCATGCACATTCCTCATCATTTACTTCATGTGATTTCCTAAAATCCAGAAAAAGAAAAAAAAAACATTGATCACAATCCAGGAAAAAAAGAGCAAGGAGAAAATAACATGTCACTTCAGATCGCATGGCTGTTGCTGAAATATGATGTGCTTATTACCGTTTATGATAGAGGAACAGCAGGTTTGTGGTAGCGTGGTTGAGGGGCTTTGTTGACCTGCCTTTAATAGGGCAACAGATTTTCTAGCACTTCCTCGACTACTCCATGGTAGCCCATTTATTTCTCTCAAGCTTTGCAGGCTTTGGCAGGTCAGAAGTCCGATTTAAATCTACTTTGAGGAATTCTGTGTTTACACTTTGAGGCATGAAGCAGAGTGATATCCATTCGAAACACCCTGCTTCTCACTGATAGTGTGCATCAGTAGGTTTGTTGTAACCAGTGATTTGTCATGTTAGTCTTCATCAGGTTGGTTTAACATTAGAAATCATTGTCAGTTGATGACCTAGTAAAACTGGAGCGGCTGTCTGGTTAGACTTCTAAATTACCCGAGACCTTGACATGACCACATGGCCTTCCCACTTCAGTTAACTTCATTGCAGCAGACTAATTTCTAATGACATATCAACAGCTTTTTATCCTTTCCCAAGCTTATGGTTCAGTAAACCCTATAAGTAATGAACTCTCTCAAGACCGCATTGAAATTGGAAAGCAGATGTCTCTTTCTCTGCACCAAAACAGCCATGAAGCCTCTGTATAAGACCTCTCAGAGCACCCTTCAGTTAAACTCTGTGGCTTACCAACATTATTTATCTATTTTCAAGAATTTCTAGTAGCTCACACTCAACAACAAACTCCCTCAGGAGACAGGAGAGGAGCTTCTGTGTGGTATTTCTCTCCACTGGTGATCAAGGGGCGGCACTTGATCGCAGGGTTAAACCATGGAGACTGGGGACATGTGTAATGAATTCAAGGCCCTCAGATGCTGGATCTCAGGGATATTTCATCAGTCCAGAAGCTCAGTGTTCTTCCATAACCAAAGCGCCACTATTAAGCAGCCTCAGACCGCCACCAGGACAAACAGCCAAGTACAGTCTGCCCAGGAACATCTCTGCACATTCTTGCCATAATTCCACTCTCAACATCAACACCACAATGACTTACAGGGCTTGAGAAGATGCCATCACCAGGAACACAGCGTGCGCTTTGAACACGCTATATTGCCGCAGTAACTCTGAGGTAAACATGATAGCTTCCATGCTGAAATGGGGTTTTGTTTTTATACTTGCACAAAGTGTGTGAGGGAAATACAAAACGTATTTTCTCCATTAGAAAAGCGTAAACCGAAATAGATCAGACTCTGGGTCTGATGAAAGCAGTATATTATTTCTGGAGATGCGGGAGGCAGGCCGCCTGGGTGAAATAACACTGAAAGTCTCAAAATCCTCACCGATAAACCACCGCCGGGAGTCAAACAGCACGTGTCCTGTCTCCACACAGCACTCATGGGTGTAAATCACATCACTATAACAAAGACTGATTGATTATCTTAAACACAAGTACTGTAAGCTGTAACCACTAGTAAAAGCCAATGTAGCAGATGCTCTTCATGTCACCATGTATGAATACACTGAATCCTACATTTATCCTCCCCTGTTAACCTTCAGCTTCAGCTGAACGATTACCAACCAGGGTTGTACCCCACAATGAAACACACACACATTAAATACCTGAGCAGTACATGTTGTGATTGAGAATGTGCAACTAGTTAGCAGGTAATCAGAGATGTCTAAACAGTTAGTTGAAGGTAATAAAAAATGGTTGGAAAAGGAGAGAGCTAAACGTAATGAATAAAACAGTTTAAATCATTTTGTAATGGATAAATGGTCAAAATAGTTAACTTAAAGTAACATAATCTGTTGAAATAGATGAGAGCTTAAATAAAGGTTGAAACTTTCTCACTACTCAGTGGTAGTAGATTGTAAACTTGACCAAACCAACAATACAATATTCATTATTGTATCATCATTGTTGATGTTAAATAACATCCTGTTTAATCACAGTGGATGTATTTAGGGTTTGTACCCATATGTTCATGTTGTACATCAACAAAATGTGATGTGAAAATGTGATGATGTGCAAAACATTGAAACCCCATATTTAACTGAAAATAGTGCGCTTATAAGTCAGCTTATCAAATGTTCAAACCGAGAAGTTCTATTGTTTTTGAAAATTTGATGCCAGCAACACGGCTCAAAAAAAGTTGCGAGAGTGGCAATAAAGGACTGGAAAAGTTGTGAAATGCTAAAAGGAAAGACCTGGTGGAACAGCTCACAATTAATGAGGCTAACTGGAAACAGGTTAGTAACATGATTGGGTATATAAAGGGCATCCAGCTAGGAAGTCTTTCTGAAGTAAAGATGGAGAGAGGTTCACCACTCTATGATAAACGGCACTAGAAAATAGTGCAACAATTTAAGAATAATGTTTTTCTCAACGTAAAATTAAAAGAATCTAGATATTTCATCGTCTAGAGTTCATAATATCATCAAGAGATTCAGAGAATCAGAAGAAAGCTCTGTGCGCAAGGGACAAGGCTGAAAACTAATAGTGGATGGTCATGATTTTCCAGTCCTCAGACGGCGTTTCATCAAAAACAGACACAACTCTGTTGTGGACGTCACTGCATGCACTTCCAAAAACCATCGTCTGGGAACACAGTATGCCATTGCAAGTTGAAACAGGGCTGTTGAGATAAATCAACAATAAGACAAAGAAGGCTGAGAACCACTAATATAAAGGATCATTCTGTATGGTAGTATGATTCAACATTCAAAAGGAAAAGTGCAGTTCTGACCACAAGCACAAACAGGTAACTCAAAAATGAAGCATGAGTAGTAGTGCCTCTGCAGTCATCCATCCTGATTAGTAATGCTGCAATGTATCAGGAAGACATTAAGTCAAGCAAGGAGAACTCAGTATAGGACCCATCATCATCATCATCCTGCAATTTAACAGTCAAAGGATTTGGCCCCTAATTTTTGTGCCTTCCTATCTTCTCATTTTCAAGTCATCAATCTTCCCCCTTGAGCAGAAGAACCTCGGGACACACAGGTCATTTTGTTCTGCATACAGACGAGGTTGTTCTTGAAAGCTGCAGCAGGCCAACCTGAGACTCCTCTCAGTCTGCAGGAAGCGCTTGCTTTGTGCCAGGAGGCAGAGATTCAACTCATTAACTTTGAGCCTCAACACTTGAGGGGTCTTGAGAGCTGAGCGACAACAGCGGTACGGTACCATGTCGGCTGCTGTTGGCAGGCAGAGCTCGGGCATGTCACTCGGTTCAAGGAGACCGTGTTCTTATTCAGCAGCCTGCGTAGTGTGCAGAAGCTAAATTCTTTAAGCCTGATCTGTCAACAGTATGACGTCGGAGCTCTTGCAAGTGACTAATTGTGAGGAAAGCCTCGCCATGCTGAAATAAGCAAGATTATGTATTGTAGCATGCATTCCTATACGTTCTAAAGGGGTTATGTAATGGAAACTCTCTTGTTGTGGGCTTCCCTATCACCTAGATGTCACAACGTCAGCCTGTGATCTCACCTAACCTGTGGAATGACACCACTGCTGAAGACAATTACCCCTGTCTTGTTAGTCAGACCACAAGGATCCAACTCATTTAACTACTGCACACGTTCTCGGGGCTTCGTCATGCCTGCCTGGTTAAGACAAATTGCATGGCAGAGCTTGTCTTCTCTCACCGGCTGGCACTGCTGACCAATGAATGCAGTGTGCTGTTGAGAACAATGGCAGGCTCCTGTGTCCTAAATGTTGCGAATGCCAGGCAGTCTTTCTGTCTCCTTTAACTTTGGTTAGTGTTACGTACTCACACGTGGCTCCAAATATCAATGAGCGCTATCATTGTTGGAACCTTTGCTAACAATGTAATGTTCTTGTCGATCCTTTTTCCACTGTCAAATCTGCATCACTTTGGAGCAGGCTGTGTTGAGGTGAATAGCCTGCCTTTGTCATTTTGGGTACAAAGCCATCAGTCTATCAGCACTTGAGATCTGAGCTCTAGCAACGGAAAGGTCAGTGAGTGGTTTATAATACATGTCCAGTATTGGTAACACAAGAACCCCTTTAAAGCTCTGGTTTTAAAAACCATTTAGATAGGAATGAGGTGATTAACAGTCATGATGGATTTTGCACTCAAAAATTTACTCTCTTACCCCTTAGAAATGTCACACAGAGAGCCTGAGGACCTTTGAGTGTTCTCAACCTTCCAGGCACGTGTAGAGGCCATACTTCACTCTCCTCACATTGGGAAACAAATAGAAGGGTGGAAACCGCAAGTTCTTTTAAGCATGCCTGCTGCTACTATTTGACATGACAATCACCCCAGTGGTAAGCAATCCCAGCAGTGCCTAAAAGAAATCATTTAGCTGTGTAAGACTGTTATGACAAAGGCATAACGTGACTCCAGAAATAAGACCATATTTCAACACCTTATTTCCCATGGGGAGTTGACGGAGGAACTCCAGTGGTATCCACAATGCTACTGGCTGGGTGACAAGCACTGATGGATCTTTCAGCACACAGCAAAAAAGACAGCAATGTCAAAGCTGCTTTTTTTCTAAACCACCTGAAGTAAGTCTGGCATTTAAAACTGTCCTCTCAAGTTCATGTGTCAACACACGAGACCTACCGTGGTTTGGAGGGCAGCAGTGAAAACAAAAGCACTCAGGAGTGCCCTATGTGGACCCTGGTACAGGCCAAAAAGGGGTCAGGAGCATAAGTGCCTGTGTTTGAGAGGAGGGCTTGTAACTGAGCAAGGGATAAAATAGAAAGAGATTAGGGGCAGTGCTGAAACCTGTCTCTGTCCTAAAAGCCACATTTCAGGCTGTAAAGGTAATCATCCCATGGAGACTGTATCCAGTGTTGTTTTTGAATGAGTGTGATCATACTAGACTGTCTTATTGACAGTAAAGCGGTTTTCAATGTTTATGGAGAGATTCAAATGAATGGGCAATGTAGATCTCCAGTGTACCTTGAAAAAAAACCCTCTCTTCACCAGCCTGTTGGATGGGAACTGAGTGACTGGCCTGCTACAAAAACACAGATGTCTCAAATCACAGAAAAGAAAGTATTCAGAGAATCTGTCCAGAAATAGCAGGCAGGTTTTGTCATTACAGGGCCTTGATGTCCTTGGCCTGATGACATGCTACAACTGGACTCATCCAGACAGGTATGTCCACTGTCTAGACCCGTGAGGATACCTTACGTCTCTTTACCTGGATCATCTGGATGAATCTGGCTTAGATTTAGGCATGAGACTTAGTGACACTTGCCACAGATGAGTTATAATGTAACCAAAGAACAAGACATTGCACTGTTTATTTCCATTCCATCCATCTCCACTGCAGTGTTCAGTTTAGAAATATGGTGCATTCTTATTGTTATATTCATTTTGTTAATAAACTGTTTTTAGCCATATTAGCAGCTAGCTGGTCGGTCCACCAGTTTGGTTCAGACTAAAGTATCTCAACAAATGGATCGGAAAGGAATGAATGAACATTTGGATGGAAATTCATGGTCTTCGGGAGATGGTGACTCCTGACCAAGCAGCAACCTCCATGACTGTGAAGTGAAGCCAATGTGGACTGCAGAACTGCAGTTCCTTGAACATCCACTTGGGGCTGGCTACAGAACATGGCAATCTTTGTAAGCCCCCATATTAAAATAAACATGTTTACATCCTGGTCCAAGAAACGTTTTTGGTTTTCATAGCTAACTTGCCCATTTGTGACAACTGTACTGTGTCTACATTTTTATATATCTCACCTATTCAAATTATGTTAGGGCTTAAAGAATTAACAGTGTGGCCACTTTGATTGACAGGTGGGTGCCATTACAGATGGCTTGTTTGAGTGCCCAGACGTCACTCAGGTCCACTGATGATCCATGTCTTTGCCAATTTTTAGATTAGCTGGGAGGCGGAAGAGGCAGGACTACCAACATGGAGGCAGCCAGAGCCACAGATTTTTAGCTTCAAAACGGCTCTTCAGACACCTGTGGGTGACCTCACGCATTTTTTTTTACTGTCAGTGCTCCTGACTTTTTTCTCTAGCGCCACCTTCAGGTAAGATTTATTACTTGTTTAACTTTGGTTTGTGACCAAATACCTGCATACATTATGATACTCCTCCAGCTGTACTTTGTGTTTTGTGCTAATTAGCAAATGTCAGCATGCTAAATGCTAAACTGAGATGGTGAACATGGCAAACATTATACCTGCTACCTTCTGGTATTGTCAGCACATTTGTTTGAAGCACTCCTGTGCCTAAGTACAGCTTCACACATGCTAGCATGGCTGTAGACTCTTGGATTTGTTAAATCAGAAATGATACTAGGATTTGAATTTCTCTGTGAATCCACAAAAACAAATGTAAGCCACACAATGACAGCATATCACATTCTTCTTAGGTGATAACAGAAACAGGTGGTTGCACTTTTTGTACCCTTTCATCCCAAGCAAGCCAAGAAAGTTAACAAAACCATGACTTCAAGTGTTTGTTCTACCTTACAATAAGTATGTTTGACCACCCATTAAATGGACCAAGGCATGAATTTGGGCAGAGAGAAGCAAATCATCCCCGTGGCTGGGAATTGGTTTTGTGTGGCCACTGGCCGCCAGAGGAGCTTGTTTAAACAGACCCAGACTGAAAGACTTAATGACCATGCTGACAGCAGTCATTCGAGATGTCTAGTGAGGCTGGAGTGCTGTGGCTGAGAGAGAGAGAGAAAGAGAGAGAGAGAGAGAGAGAGAGAGAGTAATACAGTTGCACAGAGCAAAGGAGGGATGTTGTGGTCGGCGTCTCTTTATGTAAGCTCCAGAGAAAAGAGGCGCAGATTCATTTTTAAATCTGACTTCAATATTTGTTCTCTCGCCAAACCTAAACCAACAGAATATAGGATATACAGTCCCATGGCAGCCTGCTGTGTTTTTCCTGCCACCTCAAACGTGTTCTGCTGTTTGCTCCAATGTCATTTCAATTAAACATCAGCATGTGGACAGAGAACAGCTCAGACTTAAAAGTAGGTTTGTGTTTTTGTAAGGTAGTGGTGAGTTTGGATTGCATCCTAAATATAATCGCACATATTTTAGAGTACATTCTGCTGATTTGATTGATTCCCCAAAACCCATGAGCTATTTACACATCCTTAACACGTGCCGAACAGCAGTGGATGTGCACGTAGACCTTCTGGACATTTTGTTTAAGTAATCTCAAGAAAAGAGCTGCTCATTTTCTTCGATATTTTCACTTCAATTCTTTAAATGTCTTGATAATATCAAACACTGTTCCTCATTGGTTTTGACCCGTGATCCTGTGGGTAATTGTTATCTTCAGCCCCACCATTTCCCAGGCTTTACCCCTGCAGAGGAGACCACATGTGCATGAAATGTCCTCAGGTCTTTGGGCCTCTTTATCTGATAGAGACTTGGTCTGCTGCTACGTTTTGATCCCTCTAACTTGGACCAGGCCAACACAAAGAAGAGGATCCAGATATCAAAAGCTCTGAAGATCCTCATCATCAGTAGTTACTCTGTACTCTATATACAGGCTTACTGTATGTAGTTATGAAACCAAACACTTTCATTATTGAAGATATTTTCTTCTCTCTAGTCTATAAAAGTAAACTGAGACTTAAAGTAGACTTCCTTGATTAAAGAATAAAACAAGCAAAAGTATGCTTTGTGCCAAAGTAATAAAATTTAAGAAAAACTTACATAACATAACTTACATAACATTTTCAAATTTAAAAAATTAGCTTCAAAACTCCAATAATTTTCTTTTCAGCCAACAGGCCAAAACATTTGTGGAAAAAATATAAATAAATAACTGGTTCAAATCATGACTTCTTCCTGCAGACATACTATTGGGAGAAAATAAAACAAATTAACGTGTGATAATTGATTATTTTGGCATCTTTTAAGTTGTAATGGCTATCGTGGCAAACAGCCACTATCTGCTAACTTTGTTTGTCTGCTGTGTGGTGTTAGGCCTCTAGCAGTTGTCTGCTGAGTCTGAAAACAATGCTGACGAAAGCGAGACTTAATGAAAATGTAAAAACAATGAGCTAAAAGACTTCATTAGTGGAACCACTGGAACAATCAGTTGATTGATAATTCACTGTGGGCTCATCGTTATAAGCAACACCTTTTACATAACACATAATAATAATTTGATTGTTAATATAAAAAAATAATCATTAGAGCAGCTTTAAAGGTCCTTTGTGTAAGAAGGGGGCTTTATAAGGCCAAGGCATGATGGGAGAAAGAGGAGAGAGAGGAGAAAGCATGAGTCTGCAGAATAGAAGTAAGCTTCTGTTGGTGATTTAAGACTTCCCAGTCTGGATAATCATGGCTATCCTCCACATTCCAGCCTATAAGAGAACAAGATTAAATACTTTTGGAGAGCGGTGCTGGCTGTCCTTCCTGCTGTGGTTAGTGCAATCGCCTTCAAAAGATAGTCACAAAGGTTATTGTGATGAAACTGTTTCCCTCTGCTTGTGGAAATCTGTTTCGCTTTATCTCAAAGGTCATTGAGCGTTTGTCCCAGACTCAGCAGTCTGCAACAGTATGACCCCCCTCTTCAGTAAAAAAAGTTTAATAATATGATGTCTGTCTTCACTTCTGGGCATCTGGTTATTGTGAAGAAAGAAACAGGTTGATTTTTTTTTAGCTGCCTGTAAGGACACAGTATATCATGTGGGATGCACATGATGGATCAGACGTAAAGACGAGCAGTAAGCAAAAAGCAAACTGAAACACACAATATATCTGGAAGAGCTTACTTTGACCAGCCTACAGGAAGTGGTGGGAGAAATAAACAGCGTCAGCAGCTCATCTTTTCCATCTAACATAGCCCTCTCATATCCCCTCAGCTTCTAATTTTAGCTTTAGCTGTACCAACCTGAGGCTGGCATAGGGTCAACTATGGCTTTAGCATTAAGGTGAAATGTTCCTCTTGTGTTTGTTTTAGTACTTCCTGTCTTTGCTCTGTGAGTCCACATAATTTGTCTCCTCCATGGTATGTAAACTATCATAGACTGAGCTAGTTCATGCTCTTTTGCCCCCTCTGCACATAGACTGTCTTGAGATTCAAACAAGGGTCACAAGAGTATATAAAATGAAATAAACAGTGATTACAAATGGCCCATAACCAAAAGCCACACATGCTCATCTTTAATTATTTTGCATTTAATTTACATAATCCTCCTGCACATTTCATCAACATCTTCAAACAGAAATTGACCTGTTATGATGTGCATCGGCCCATTTATTGATATGCATGTGTGACTTTTTACCTAACAGGTGTGTGGGCTCATCAACAGACACTCCTGTCAAGTATACACATGTGGAGTGTCTTTCCAGTCATGGCTTAGACTCCAGCCATTTCCACGGCTGTGACGGATCCAAACACCAGTCAGTCACTGACCCTGCAGCAAGGCGTGATTCACTCCTTTGTGCTGCGTGACTCAAAGCCCTCTTCCCTGCCTCCTCACCTCCTCCTCCTATTCCCACTGTCCTCCGCGGACTTGGGCTTGCCATTTGATCGGTTGCCAACTTGGACATGCTCCTCCAATGGTCAGCTGCGGGCTTGTATACGACATTGCTACGTAGCCACAGTCTGTGGACATGCACTCTGAGGCATACACATGCAAAAATGATAAACAGATGGCTGTGGAAGTGAAGTGATTTGCATCTTTCCAAATAAAATGACTGGTTGTCCTTTTCTACATATTGACTCCATATACTCCAAATCAGTATTGAACCAAGAAAGGCCCTAAATCAATCTGATACAGGCACAACACTGTCAGCTCTAGTGAGAATCTACACAAGCAGATTGTTGCCTTTGGAAAGTGAAGAACTGACTCTTTCATGAGGTGGCAGTTCAAAAAAACTTTAAATTGGTCCAACAATGAAAAAAGCCTACAAGTTGCCAGGTCCAGCTGAAGTATCATGCAAAGACTAAGCCCAAACAGGCGGATCTACTGCCGGGTGTTAAAGAGGACCAGATGATGGGGCGAAGGTGTTTTCAGCCATGGGGTTTCCGAGAGCCATATTTTTGAGAGGATGGGAAGAGAAGAGCAGAGCTGCAGATGTCGACGTTTGTTCTGCTGCCCTGAGGTCTTACTTGTGTTCATCTCAATTCAGACTGAGCACTAACTGAAGGCGATTATGCAAGATCGGCTCTAAAGCTCGACCTTTGTCGGCCCCTTTTATTTACTGGTCTCACTGGACTTGCCACTGCAGCATATTTAAAATGTGGTGTGAAGTGATCCCCTGGAAAGAACAGACACCAGGTCAGACGAGGTTGAAACGAAATGACGTCAGAATCCAGAGACCGAAAGGTTGCTCTGAGAGTTTCCAATGAGACACTTTCTCTCCCGAGGATGCTGTAAAAAGCTTTCCTGTTCTTCTCCTCTTGAGTTTTGAACTCGGTTTTTCAAATTCTCACCAGAGTTGTGCAAAATTGAATGTAAGACTATAAAAAAGCAGTCACTGAAGTCAAAGGAGAAGGAAAGTTGGTCTGGCCAGTGTACCAAAGCATGGTGTCATGTAGGCCTGAGAGCCAAACACCACAGTGCAGCTCACACACACAGGGAGGGGCGTCCAGACTCTGCATATCCAACCAGAAAAGTCTCCTTAAACATTTGTAATAGCCCATTTCAGGATATACTGTGTAATGCCACTCAACATCCAACAATAATGTCTTGATTATCAGTAACTGCTGTTAATGGACGGCTCAACACAATCAACCATCCAGAGTCAAAAATTACACTTAAGTGATCCTTTGTATTAATGGATCAGTGATTACATTTGAGAACAATCAGCATCATCATGAAATCAATCCAGACATCATTATCAAACCCATGCTGAAGTTAAACTGTATAACACCACTATTATAAAGTAACTCCCAGGACAGATTCTTCTGGGCTTACAAATCCAGCCCAGTTGTTACCTCCATTGCGGAGATGTTTGTTTTTCTGCCTTTTAGCAGGATTACAGACAAACTATGGCCCCCAATTTTCATGAAACTTGCTGGAAGGGTATAGCATGGGCCATCACAGAAGCCATTACATTTTGGAATAGATTCGATTCATGGGGTGAACATAGCCTGTATAAAGAAAAATAGATGTAGTTACCATGATGTAATTGGTTTCTGAAGAGCTCAAGTGTGGTGGCTCTGACCGTCGCCACCCTAGCAGTCCTGACACCACCGGCTCCTGACCAACCAAAAAATGGGAAAAGGAATAGAGCGTGGGTTGAGCTAAGCCGGACCAAATGAACCATGCTTGCTCAAACATGCAACCTATGATGGAACCTACCTGTCACTCAAAGCAGCCATGACCCTAATTATACACAACCTTAAACCTTAATGAGATTTAAATGGGTGAGTTATATGAACATTTGCCCTCAGTACAGTTGCCATGAATGGGGAAATTAGCTATAGAGACCAAAACCTATTTTGAACCAGGCTGAAAACATGTTTATTTCTGCTGTGAAGTTTGGCATTTTAAAACTGAGGCTTATGGAGATTGACTCACTTCTGATGCCAGCCTCAAGTGGCCATTTGAGGAACTGCAGTTTTAGCACTTACATGTTGGCCACAGAGGTTGCCGCTTGAGGGAGAATCCCCACTGAGAGTCCCCACTGGTTGCTGGTAACTACTCCCAGACTAAGAAATAGGCTAGCAGATATACAGTACAATATTAAACTATCATTTTTATACGTGTCATTTATACACACATTAATGAGTGAGCTTTAGAGGGTTTGGTAGGCAGAGTCTATCTTTGAATAGAGCCAGGCTAGCTGTTTCTTCCTGTTTCCAGTCTTTGTGCAAACTAAACTAACCGGCATCTGGCGGTTATATCACTCCTAGATATTCTGTAATTCTCCACTCTCTCCATCTCTGTAACTTTACTTCCTGTTGCTGATTTTAATTTGATTTTGATTTGATTATCTGTTCCACTCTGATTAGTTTTCAACTGTGTCTTGTTATCCTGCTTTCTCTAGTGTATTTAGTCTGTGTGTTCTTTGGTTTCAGTGTCAGTTCGTCATTGCTCTATGCTCAAACGTTCCAGCCATTCCTTGTATTTTGTTCCCCAGTGTTGTTTATATTGTTATATTGGTTTATTTGGTTTAGTTCACAAATTTTGGTGGATGAAATATTTATTTAGAAGATCTTTATTCAAAACCAGATTTTTTGCCTGTTTGTTTGCCATAAATGTTTGTCTTGAGCGAAAGGGGTATTGCATTTTTTTTTTTTTTTTTTTTTTTTTTGTCCAGGGGAGGCTCTTTTGTAGCTTTATTGTAAAATGAAAAACAAGCCCCTTCCCCACTCAAATTTGACTATTTGTACACTCTCTGTTAATGAGCCAATGTACAATGCAGACACTAGTTAGCGCACATGTGTTTTGTTACTCCCTGTAATATTTAAAACTGATGAAAATGATTGTTGTCTTTGTTTTGTAGATATATTTTTAATAAACCAGCCAATGACAAAATTGTTGCACTTCCTGTGACTGCTTCACAATAAAAGCCTCCCCAAGTTTCACTAGTGGAATGCTTACATATGAAGCAGCCTTTGTAGGAAATGTTCAGTCTGCATTGACAGTATCTGTAGGAGCTGTAGGAGAGTGAACAGAATTGTTGATGTCAATTAGATAAAATTTAAAAAATGGTTACGACACCCATGCAGTTAGGGAATTTGAATCCAGGGTAGGAATGGTGGTCTCTGCCACTAACAATGAGTCCTACTCTATAGAGAGATAATTACAGTCTGGAAATACATTGAAATGCTGCCCATAAACACGGTCAAAAACACGGTTTGACGCACAAAAAGGCCGGCTGGCTGAGTTTGCATGTTCCCCCTGTGCCTGTGTGAGTTTTCTCTGTCTACTCCCGTTTCCAGTTAATTGGCAACTCTAAATTGCCCATAGCTGTCAATGTGAGTGTGAATGGTTGTCTGTCTTGTGTCAGCCCCATGATTGACTGGCGACTACAGTCACTAGTGTAAATATCCACACTGTAATTTCTATTATAGAACAGTGCTAACTCTTCTACTTTAACTAATAGTTATATTTTTTAGTTGCTATGGGTTAATTCTGCAAAGCTTTCAGTCACCAGAGACTATTTCAAGGAGAAAGGAATGATCTGTTGAAGTAAATTGTGTCCAGTCATCCTTAAAGTCAATGTTTTGGATCAATAAGTGTCTTTGCTTCAGGCCCACGGTAGAGCTGAAAAACAATGGCTCACTGTACTCTGATGCTAAAATATCTCCAGCTTGCCAAAGTCAATAAAGCTAAATGTTTTTAAAAGCTAGACAAGTGGCTCCAAGCAACAATTAATATGCAATGTAGAGATTTTATCTCCTACTCTCCAGAAGAAGAAACACATTAGGGTCTTTCCACTGGCTGTTTTTTTTTTATAAGAAATTGAGGACAGATGAGGTGGAGCGATAAACTGCCCATAAAGAAGTGGAGAAAAGGGCTTCGGGTAGGTCCAACAGAACTCCACCTGGAAAACAAAACAGGTGAGAGGATGGAGAGAGATCCGTCCGTCTCCAAGAATTCGGGCTATATTTTCCACCGAGCCCTGTGGATAAACATCAGTCAAGAAAAAAGGGGGTGTTTGAGAGTGAGCTGTCAGTGGGCAGTGACAGCATGGTCAAAATAAAAGGGACAGGAGATTCCATAGCGACTCCTCAAATAAGCAGCACGCGGCACGACACCTCCCTTCTCGGGATAACGGGAAGGAAGATGAGATGGCGCGAGACAGAGACCTGCCTGTCCTTGGAGCCAGTGGAATGGGAAAACTAAACACCTCGGTTTAAACATTCAGCGATGGAATCCACTCATGCGCAATCAACAGCCCTTACAAAAATGAAGACCTCCCTTTTGTTTTTATGATTCATTTTTGTTCTATGTAGTAAAATAATAAAAAGTATTCGCTCTGAGTTCCAACTCTTCGGCTGAAATGCCAAAATAAAGTTGACCAGCCGCAGGTTGTCTACCTCCTCCATTCCAAAAGTACAGCTGCTTTGTGAATGCTTTTGTATTGCATGTTCTCTTTTTTATTTTTTTGCATCCCTAGAGCCATGCCACTAGCATGGAAATTTTTGTGCAGACATTTATTGCTACCCAGAGGATGAATCCTACGAATTTTTGTGATCCCCTAACTTTTCCACCACCATCCCTTCATTTTTTTTATTTGTCCAGTACATTGGTTTATGATTAAATACCTCAAAAATGAATAAGCTTAAACTTTAATGCTAATTTGCAATCACACAGATCTAAGCTATTGAACATGGTAAATATAATATTTGCTAAACATCATGTCAACCATCACTCAGTCTCAATTTGAATACTTCTGTTAGTACACTAATATGTAATACTAGGTACACGATGTACTTCTTGGTGTAGTGCTCTAATTTCAGCAGGTTGAAGATGATGATCCCAATATTTACCACTTTTTCTTTTTCGCAGAAAAACCGCAACCGGAAAAGAGGAGCATTAACACCAACATTTGACTGTCTTAATATAAATATAAAACATATGTATATATTTGTATTTTGCAGTATTCACCATAACCACTTCAGCTCCAGCAGCTTTCATGGCCGTCATTTTCACAATGCCTTTGGTCCCTCCCCTTCCGCTACATAGCCAAAATGGCTACCATTGAAGCCAAGAAGTTTTCAACTTTCTGAGCGTGAATGCACCATCCAGGTACTCAAAGTACACTGCATTTTGCAATAACTGACATTGTAAATACACCTATGTGCTCAAAATGGCTACACAAATTGAGACACAGGGGATGTTTCTACGCTAGAGTTAGCATTTCGCTCAAAGCAGCGCTGTGTCTCGCAGAGCAGCGACTGTAGCACGGCTCTAGAATCTCAGCCTTGTTTCAATATGGCAGTTATTAGCCCTATCTACGTTGGAAAAAGCACAGTGTGAGATGAAACTGATGCTTGTTTCCTATGCTTCCATGTGTGGTGCTCAATATAACAGATGATGAGAAAGTCACTGTAAAGATGCTATAATGCTTGGAGGTCCTTAAGAGTGTGTGTTATTTTAAACCCCTGCCTGTTGTCGGGGTTTCCTGCTGGTCTACAGTAGGTGGCCTCTGAGAGAAATATGGCACTGATCTTTATGATGTACAGTGCACCTTCACAACAAACTCTTGAAAGGCAGCAGTAAAAATGAATTTGCAGCATTGAGCCTTCCAAGGTTGAACACACAGGGTTTGTTTAAACAAAAAGCCATTAAAGAAACATGTAAATTACAGATCAACTTACATGAACAGAAATCTAATCATCATAGATTTTTATCATTACAGGCCTTTTTATCCGGCAGCAAACATGTCCATAAAAGGGTAAAGGGGAAGTGATGTTGTCAGAGTGTAACGATTCGGCAGCTGGTCTCCTGTGGAATCCTGGGCGATATTGGGGATGACGGAGAGCAGCTGCTGACTCAGTGACTCATTTTTACCTCAGCAGGGAGAAGAAGGGAAGGAGAGAAGGAAATGGGAGAGCAGCAGCTCCCGCCCAGACAAAGAACAGACACAGCCAGCTCCAGCAGGAAGAGTGGCCAGTCTGCTATATCAGTTTGTTCCGTCCTTTTCGTTTGGCACCCCACTTGATCATGCTGCAATGTAATCATTTGGTTTATAAACAACATATGATGAAAAAGTCATTGTGAAAGTATTCATCTTTTGGTCAGTTCAGTAAATAGTGCGGGATAACTGGAAGCTTGAGCTGGAGGAAGGGTTTTCGCGTGTAGACTTTATCTTTGTGGCTAAGTGACAACAGCTCTCTCTGTCCCAGTTTCACTCAAATTATGTGTACACGCCTGTGTTGTGTCTGGTTATTGGCATTAGTAATAACTTTATGTTCTGACAGATGAAAATGGATCAGTGGTTCTCACTCCTGGCAGTCAAGCTTTAGATTCAGGGTTGGAAAGAAAAGTTGAACAGGCTATTCACGCAAAAGTGAAATTACTTGGATTGAAGAAGTGAAAGATGAACTTCAGTGTATTAAAACATTGTTCAAGGAAAAGTCAGAAGCTCTTTTGCAGACAACTATTTAAAAAAACCAACATGTCTTAAAAACTTGCTTTTGTCTAAAAATGCATTGTCAATATTTTTTATATTTGTTATCACTTAACTCTGCAGTGCTCAGCTCTTTGGAGCTTTCAGCGAGTCTTTCAGCTCATTGTTTTGTTTTTTTATCTTCATTTCCAGACACAGCAGTCAGCTATTTTAGCAAAAATGCCCTTATGGTACTGTACCTCCCCAACAGAAGGAAGACAGACACAGTTAGCGACTACAGAGTGAACATAGTGGAGCATTTAGCAGCTAAAGTGCCAGATACTTCCTTTAGTAGTTGGTTGAGACCAACAACAGAGCTAAAAGAGAGTGAATATTGGACTTACATTCAACAAGTGGACACAAATACAACTCCAAATTAATGCCAACATTGCTTTGTGTCTGCTAAATGGGTTTGCTAACACATTAGCTATATCAACTTTGTAAGGAGATTGTAACATTGTAATGTAGTGTTTGCAGCTTGTCGTGCTCCCTCCAAGTGGCCAAACATTATTTATTGCAGGTTTAATAACACTGTTTCTCAGCTCCAGAAAAGTTAATGATGAAAACATCCTATCAACAGCTACATTCAGTGATGCTGTCACATGGTAGCTCTTTGGTGAAATGGCCCTGACATGACATGCCAACACTGCGCTATGAAACCTGTTATTTTCAGGGGCATGACTGACGTACTTGTGCCTAAAGTTCAGGTTGAACTTTGGCCACAGAGTGAACCAAATTGAGCCTGAAAGAGCCATTAGAAAGATGTTTTTTTTTTTTACAGAATCCCTTCAATGATCAGTGTGTAAGATAGCGTGAAAAAGAAACTACGGTAAACATGCAATGTGTGAAAAATGAGAAAGGCCCTGTTGGAAGTCAGTGTTTTGCTTTCTGTTATGGGTTACTGTAGGAACATGACGGTGCAACATGGTGGACTGGAAGAGAACCAGCTGTGTCTGTAGATATAAAATGCTCACTCTAATGTTACAAAAACAAATAATGTGATAATGATGAAAATCAAAACATAGTTTCGACTCCTCAAATAAGCAGCATGTGGCACGACACCTCCCTTCTCAGGATAACGGGAAGGAAGACGAGATGCGTATTAAATTCCATTTCTACCGTATTCTGTAAACAGATCTCCCTCAGTCTCACACACTAAACCTTTAGGAGGGAAAACGGATGAAAGCAAAGTTAAAAGAAAATAAACAGACACGCAGACACTTGTCATAGGTGGAAACAGGTGTAACAAATAACATTCATGATGGCTTTGTTCCATGAACAGTCCCAGTAATCCCTTCCAGTGAGCCAGCAGACAATACCCGGAACCTGGAACTTGTTCAGCTAAGTGGAATGCAGTCATCATCAATGTTATTAATTACTACAGTGATTTTCCTGCTCCGACATGTCAAAGGTCTCTATCGTCTTGACAAGACGATAACCCTACAAGTACAAGTACTTTAAAAAGTTACTTAATTACACAACAAGTACTTTTAATCCACTGGTATTCTCAGATTTACCTCTGGCTCCTTAAAAGTAACTTAGTTCCCAGTTAAGATATTGTAATTTAAATGAAACACACTGGAACAGCGGCATTGTTGACAACAGCTGAAGCCAATCTAAAGCATGAACCCTGGCACACCCCAGAGAGACCACACACTCACACATCCACACATACAACACACAGATACACACTGTTCAACACCACAAATTTGAGACAGATCTCTGTCCTTTTTTAAATCCGAGAAAAAAGGATCTTCTCCTGTGAGTTTCAGATTATTGTAAGTATCACACAGCGTCAAATTCCACTGTAATGCTGTTTGTCCCAGATGTTTTATGTCACAGTTCAAAAGTGGCAAATCTTCACCGCAGAGAGTCTGGGAGGGTTGTGAGAGTGTGTGCGTGGGTTTCTTTGTGGATTAATCTAACTGATAACAGTCTTGACTTCATGGCCACTATGCCTCCCCGCCATAAATAAAGAGACACGTAATTTTTGATTCAACTCTTTTCCACAAATACTCTCCCTTAATCATCATTAGACAATACAATGAAATGTTGTTGCGGCTCAGTAACACATCTTCAGCTACCACAATGAATGTGACTCAGTTTGAGCAACCATCAATCAGTCTGCTCAGTGAGTTAAACTCTCACGACATCAGCGGTGACTGCAATGGAAAGAACCGCTTAAGATAAACAAATCGCAGGCTCGTACTGTAGCTCTCTCACAGTCTTGTCCCTCCAGGAAAACCAATGCAAAAGATGCAAAGAGAGACAAACAGCAAACAGATACACATAACAGCACAGATGAAAGACAGCTGACAAGAGGGAATCGTCATTTTCTCTAAGTACATACCATTTCTGTCTGGGAGTGTGTTTTCTGGAGATTATGGGAAGCTCTGCGATGACACGGTAGCCTTGCCCTTATAAGGTGAAACCTGTCCTCATATTGTGTCCTCATTGAGAGGGACAACTACTGTAAAAAGTCTCAGAAACAGCAGACTTCAATTACATAACAGACTTTGCAGTGACTACGTGTATGCTAAAGGATTAAACCTTGATCCACACGGATTTTTCAATAGAGGTGGCTGGAATGTCTGGTATGGGCCGGTGGTACCACCAGCATACAAACCAGAACAATCTGCTGTTTGTTGATCCAGCAAAGAACAAACAAGCTTTCATCGTTGCTCAAAGTGAATTATTAAAGTTGTATAACCGAATGAAAGTAAAAGACAAACATATAAATGAACATGACAGACTGCGGGTTATGACACCGATACCAATAATCATTCTTTTGTTACGTCTGCAGTCGAGGATCAGCGAATGACTTCTCGAAATAAGCCCAATCAAGCTTTTCCACTCTGCCTGTAATGTCTGAAGAGGCCCTTTGGATCTTCATTATCTTTTACCGAAAATCGCCATGAGTCAGAGGATTTTTCAAAAATAAACGGCCTGTTTTGATTATGTGTAATTTTTTGTCTGCTTGTAAGCGCTTTGCACTTGATTGATACACACACACACACACACATATTTGGAACACGATGTCCGCAGTGGCAGAGTAGTTTGTAATTTTATGATAAATGATGTGAAAAAATCAGTGACGCTGATTCGGAACATGAGAGATGAAGATTCTGATTGTTACTTTAGTTTATTGGAAGTTTTATTGTTCAGTACTAGACAGAAGAATGTGTGATTTTTTTTCAAGCACTTCTTATCTCACATCTGCAACATATTAACCATATACGTATACAGCCAAAGAAAGTAACACAGATGCCTTGTAGCAGTGCTGACCAGTCTCTGTGTTGATAGGCATGAATAAACATGGTTGCTATGCAATGAAAGAAACTGAGGGAAACCCTCAAAACATAGCAGCTGCTACTCCAGCTATTCATATATCTACGTACACTATATTTAAAGAGACTTACATCTGATTTGGTTTGTTTACAGCGTGTACTGACCTGAGTACCAACTAATACTTTGAAGTTTGCAGTACATTCACAAGAAACGTGTGTTTGGTGATAGGATTACATAAACAACTGTACTTTTCTAGTTCATATGAAAAGTAGTTAAGCGCTTTTTAATGAGTCCACCACAGAAAAGGACAGTAAATGACAAAAAACCCCACAACAGAACAAAAAGCCTGAGGCGCTCCAAAGCTGGTCAGTTATTACTGGCAGTCAACTTTAAGGGAGCCAATCACTGGGTAATTTGCAATCTGTTGTTATTTATATGCCTGGAGGGCTTGGAGATATAATATGAAATACTTAAACTGACCAAAATGTAGCCAGCAGTCCAAGAAAATATGAAAAGCAAACTTTCCCGTTCAGGACGCAGTGTTTCACAACAGCATGTTTCAGTAAAAACATGTTCCATCTTTTTATTGGACAAGTCACTGTGTTGGAATTTGCAGAAGGAAGTGCAAATGTTTGATGAAAGGGGGTTCGGCCCGTCTTTTGTCATCGTTTTATCGATTACTGGAACTGCTTCTCTTCGAGTCCAGTCTCCTGAATTAAAACCACTGTGTGAGGGATCACAAAGAGGTCAGAGTGTTCCTCTGCAGGAGTGTTAACAGCATTGTTGTCATTGCATGGTTGTTAAGTATTAACTTTGGTAACAGTTTGAAAAGAAAAATATTTGCATGCTTAATATGAGAATTTAACAACAGACAATCTATTTATAAGTGACACAAATGGAAACCACTGTCTTATTCACTTCAACCACTACAGGGAATAAAGAATTTATTTCCCTTTTAAAGTGGCTATTATCAATATTTTTATATTACAAAATGTAAAATTACATGCGTACTTGTAAAAAATGTGGAACCTGCAGAGAATTGGACAACTCTATGGAGTATTTTAGTGTCTTTTGGCTTATTGTTTTGGTTTTTCTGATTACTGTTTTGGTTCACAGCTCTCATTGTTTCCAGCAGCAGGAGGCAGCCATTTTACAACCCCATAGACAACATAAAACACTAACATAGTATCCATGAGGTCACCCACAGGTTTCTGAAGAGTCGGTGTGAAGCTCAGAGTATGGTGGCTCTGTCCGTCACCATCTTTGCAGTCTTCCACTCATAAAAATTCAGACTGCAGTTGTCATGAATGGATAAATTATCTATAGAGACAAAAAAACATTTTTTGTACCAGGCTGTGAACATGTTGGACATTTTAATATGGGGAGCTTGTAGAGTCATTTTGTAGCCAGCCTCAAGTGTTGTCAAGTTTTTGGCAGTTCCGCATTGGCTTCACTTCACATTCACAGAGGTTGCCGTTTGGTAAAAGCTTTTAAAACCTGCTGTATGTTACCTGCCCAGCACCAGACAACAAACACACAAAATGAGTGGCTGCTAAGGAACATATATTAGTATTTACAACTAATTGCCACCACCAGATGGCCAGAAAATTATGTAAATTTCCCAATCATATGTTGAAGTAAAGCTTTCAGCGTGGGACGTGACATTCTGCATTAAATCTGGAGGGAACTGCTGAGCTAGGTGCCCATTTCAGAAATAAATGCTGCAAAATGTTGCACCAAGTCAAGGCAGCAAGTTTCATGTAGAAGAAAGAGGCTTTATTTTCCTCTCCAGCTGTGGCTGTTCTTGTTGGCAGCGTGTTGCTTCTTGAGAAGAATCCTGACCGCAATCTGAACAGTCTGTCCAGCTGAAGCTTGAACCCTGGGCTGTGATAAACGAGCGAGAAGTGCTGTAATTCACTGTTACTCTCTGGTGGGTCCTTAAAGACTGGTGGTACTATTTTCACCCAGACAATTTGCCTGGTAGCTGATATTGTCACAGGCTGTTTTTAATGTCTTGAAAGCCCAGTAAAGGATGACTGAGTACAAAAATCATTTAAAAAATTAAAAATAAATCTGAAGAAATGAAAAGTTAGTGATGTATTTCTCAGTCTGAAAAAAAAAATCCCTGACAAGTTGCTGTTTGGGAATTAGTCGAGGGCCTGCCTGTAAACTTTGGGAAGTCAGAAAGTTGACTCAAAGCCCAGTGAGAAACCTGACATGATATATACAGTGTTAAAGCTGTCTTGTTTAAATTATATAAAACCAGATTAAAACAAGGCAACTCTGTTTATGCAAAGTTTCTCTCCATCCATAGCTGTGGTTAGCCACAGCATTCCTGCCACAGATACCATTTTAGTCATACCTGCTTATATGCACAAGCCGCAGCAGCAGACAGACATCCAAATAATTATTCCATTTGTCCAGATGACTATACCATTCAGCCACCCAAGAAATGGTGCAAAGTTGAAAACTGCTTATATCTGAGTGAAGGAAAGTGAATATTTAATCCCAATGAATGACACAAAAGCTGATGAACTATTAGTAATCGTTCCAGCACTGATTCATCACAATGAGGATCAGAAGTCAAAGCTTTTGTTCCACATGGAAGTTTAGCTTGATTTTATGATGGATTTATGGAAATGAGAATTCTATAATTATGGCTCCATAAAGGGAGCATTTGGGGAAAAATAAATCCTGGTGGTGTGATACGCCTTGACTTTAAAGATGGTGCGGTTTTTAATTCCTGGTATGTGGCATGCTAATAAATGTCAAAGAGGATATGCTATCTGAAGGCCAATATGGTAATTAGGGTGCATATAAAAGTGATTTACAAATTATTTTACACAATTTATATATAAAGACATTTCTTCTTTCCTTTTCTAAATTTAAATATAGTGAAGTGCTGAGGAAGACTGAAGCGCTGGATGAGTGTTTAACATGACTAAGGCTGACCAAAATAACTCTCTTCTTCAGTCATTCACTCCTCCCTAAACAAAAAAACACTTAATAGATTTCATTATAGTGAGCAGTAAGTTCAGATTTCGGACACTTACTTACCGTCTGTAATTTTTGCATCTATAAAATGTGCCACATTGCATTGCGGGATTGTTAGTGGTAAGTACACATCATGGTTCTGTATAGTGGCTCTATCTGCACACATTTTAGCCTCTTCACATGCTAAGATTTGAGGATAATGTCATTAGTTTATCAGATTCATGAAACATGAATGTCTTAAATGGATAATTCGGGTATTTTGAAGTGTGTGTTACTTACAGTAGAAGATGGTCAGCGTGCTTCAAGTTTGGAAAAGCAGAAATGGATCCCAGAACAGAAGCAGAGCTATGCACTGCTGTAGACTGGGTCAGCAGAAACACATATTTTATACACATCAAAAGGACCACCTTAAAAAATGTACATTTAAGTGTATGCTATATTAAGAATATTTAAAATATACACTCTTTAGTACTAATTGTTGAATTTCTGTATTCCTACACATCAGCCCAGTTGTGCCGTGCACTGTATTACGCAACACATAAACTGTTTGGATTAAAGTTATAGCAGAACAACAAGAAAACCACAAACACACACCATCTTTGAAATTTTAGGAACATGAAATTTAATTTAACTCTGCTCTTGCAACTTTCTGACCCAAATAGATGATCTGGAAGTTTGGAATATTTACAGAAGGTCTATGGTTAGCATCAAAATAAAGGCTGTTGGTAGGATTCATGATTTGAACATCATGGGTATCACTTCCAAATTTCATAGCAATCCATCCAATAGTTTTCGGGATCTTTCATTCTGGATGACAGTGGTGGATTGGCCAACATTTATGTCTGTAGAGCTGCTGAAAACTTGCTTCTGTATATTTGTGTATTCAGGACATCACTAATGAAATGTATGGTATGATGCAGATCAGTTTTGCATGAGTCCTTTTGTCCCTTTGGGTGGCAGTGTTCACCTTCACAGCTGAAGTCACTGCTCGTTTCAGAGAATACAGGTTGTTCTGAAGATCATGCAAATGAGGTCATAATAACCGAATACTTTCATCAAGCTTTTTAACAATCTGGAAAACCTATTGAAATCATTGACTCAATCTCTGTGATTAGTATAAAAATTCAGTTTGTTCTGATCCTTTGACGATCACGTCTTCTGCTACTGAATAGACTTTTATTCCAAAAGGTATTACAGACTTTGTTTTGGCTTTGAAAGGTCAACATATCATGTGGCATATTGAGTAACACGTGCCTCTGAGACATTTTTATTTCTGTAATACAACACTTTTATTTTATATGCAAATAATGTGCAAATTTTCCAGGAAAATAACTATGGGTCACAAATTCTGAACACTTTCATTTATTCCTTTCACTCATGTTCAGTGTCATATGAGGGCAAACTCCAGGGACAGGGTTCATTATTAAAACACTATGACCACATGGTGACCAGTACATTTATTTTATACAGTCTCTGTATGATTAATGTGGATATTTGAATAATAGACTCCTTTTCACAGACAGACACTGTTGTGCTTCTGTCGCTAGGCAATATGAGGATATTACAGTGGTCCTTTCAGTATGACACTGCTATTATGCAGGCCTGCTTTTCATCGTTTTCATCTGACGTCTTTGACATTTGTCAATTTTCCTTGATGACAGATTGAAGGTCAAAAAAAGATCTTCTCTTACAGAATACTGAAGAGCTACTCTTTCACATAGAGAGAAAAGAGGCACATTATGATGAAGAAACTATTGTTTAACACTTCATATGTGTCTGATTGATGTAAGCTAAATACATATACAATACATATTTTAATTTGAGGCATGTTTGGTTAGCTTAGCTTCACATGAGGACTGGAAATATGGGAAAACAGCTAACCTGACTCTGTCCAAAGGTGACAAAAGCATGTTAATTTGTTTGTTTAATACAGACAAAAAGCGAAGTGTAGAATCGGGAGGTTACATGTTGGACTATTTCTTGGCTGGGACCAATAACTTGCAGGATTCTGTATTGCTTTAATTTCACTAAAATAAGCACACTGTACTCATTTTTAATTCAACACAGAAGCTGAACATGTTTTAAAAATAAGTATTTATTGTTTCCTTCCAAAAATGTAACCGTAGGCTCTTTCTGTTATTGTTAACCATCCATACAGCTGCAAGTCTTTGTCAGTTTCCTTACACCTAAAGTACATAGTAATTCTTATGTAACATGTTGCTCCAGACATCTAATTAGATCCATTTCAGAAGCCATTCTGTATGAGTCGTCTGTCTTGAGAAGCGAAATGTGTGCCAGGGGCATTCACATGATAAAACAGTACAATTTCATGGTAAAAAAAGTACCCATGGAAAATCTCCTTGTTAAGGAGGATAATTGAGCTTCTGTGGTTGTCTCATATTTACTTCCCCCGTTGTGTCTGTTTACAATGAGCCCCTCTTCGTAAACAGTGAACAATTTGGGTGTTGAGTGGAACATTTTATCAAATTTTGATGTGTTTATGGTGGTCCCCTCTTCCTCTTATTGTTAATATAATGAATGCAGTCATCCTCTGAGGGGGGGAAAGGCTGAACCACAGTCCTGTTTGTGCATACACTCAAACCTCACTCGTTCCACTCACGAAAACACGCAGTCCTATCCAACGTCTTTAAAGTCTGGATTATTTGAGTGTAATATTTATAAAATATTATACTATGGTGGTGGAGAGCAATATTTTCCCTCTTTCAAATCAATCTCTGTTCTCTTTGTACCAGTTTACAGCATGGTACAAAAAACAGTTTTGGTCTCTGTAACTAATTTTCCCGTTCATGACAACTGTACTGAGTCTGAATTTTTTCTTTAACTCACCCAAATTATATTAAGTCTTAAAGTTAAGCCTAATTAACAACGTGTCCTCTTTGATCGACAGGTTCAAAGTGGACAAATCCAAAAATCAGCCATTACAGATGGCACCCACCTTTGCTGATTTTTGGATTTGTCCGGAGGTGGAAGAGGCAGGACTGCTGACATGGCAGCAGCCAGAGCCACCACACTCTGAGCTTCAAAAACCAGAAACCTATGGGTGACTTTATGTATATGCTGTCCATTTTTTACAATGTCATTGGCCTTCTCCTGGCTCTTTAGCTGCTAGATGAGTTCACCAACTAGTCACTAACATTTTCTGTATTGCCATTTGGTGCTGGGCAGGAAGCGTACAGTCCGCTTAACAGTGGTGTTTTTGTTTTCGTCTGCTGTGGCTGGAAACAGGATCAAGAAGACCAGAGAGCCTGAACTAAAACAGTTGCAGGCCATAAAATAAAATAAAAAAGCAGAACGTTCTTGAAATGCTCCACAGGTGATAATTCTCTTAAGGTTTATTACTATGAGCAACACCTTTCACATTAGCCCTATATGTGACCTCAGTACGCTACGCTGTCATCCAATCACATAGTGTACTTTCCCCTAATCTAAGGGCCAAAATAAAGCCATCATTTATTTTTCCACTTATTATCCAGCAGTGGATTGTGTCTTCAAAGGCATTTTTGTGATCTCACATAGGTCTATTTTGTGCATGGAATGATAAAATGTTTGCTCAGGGCGAAACCAATGTTTAAATCCAATATTTCCACAGACTGCGTCATTCTGCTCTTCTTCACTCGAACATACATTTAGTCTGCTGTGCAGGCTGCAGAAGTGTCTGGCAGAGTCTATGGAAATATTGTATTTTAACTTTTGTTTTACCAAGGGCAAACATTTTAAAATTCCAGGCAGAAAGTAGACATCTGACATGGTGTCATTTCATCCACTCATTTCATCCGTGCTGCTTCAGCCACATTCATGAGTATCATCAGGTTAATGACATTACCATCACTGATATCTGCTCCAGTTTAGAAAATGTGTCTGCTAAACATAGATCTGAGCAAAAGACAACATGTCACCCTCTGGCGAGTGGGCTGATCAGCAAAGCATGTGTTGTTTTTATAGCGAGCAATGGAATAACTGATAAGGAGCCATCACTCTGTGATCTTGACCTGAACATGTATTCAAATGCTTTTCCCCTCTTGTCTCACATGATATTATTATGAAGAATACAGATGGAGAACAATCCATAGTGTTCCCTGATCCAGTTGTAGGCCACATATGGTGTCTTTTATCAAGATCCTGTTATAGGAACCACAAAATGCAAAAAGCAGCAGGCCAACATTGGTTTGAATGAGGCTGTATGGTGACTTCAAGCAAACTCACAAACAGCCGCTGTGAAGTAATCTGTGAGCCTCAGACATGACGTGTTGGAGACAACCTGGCCACTGAGAAGGCTTCAAATGTTTATTAATGAGCTCCTCAGACTCACCACAGTTATGTTGCTGGATGCTTATAAAGACATGATCTAATTCTGTAACCTTCTCAAGCCCGTCAGATTACAGCTTCACTCTTCTCTGCGCAGCCTGCAGATCACTTTGTACTGTCATCTAAGATGGTATTGTCACAGATGTTAACCGTCATAATAGGCAGAGAGTATTTGAGAGTGAGGCGGCGGTCACGTTCGCTGACTTTTTCTTGCGTGCTGAGGAAGTTGTGTTGGAAATATTAACATGACGTTGAGGCCAAACGCAAGTCAAAATCATTAATGGTCCAATACCCAGCATTTGTGGTGTGGATATCTCTTTCTCTGCGTCTCGAGAGCGAGATCAACACAAAGGCAGCAAAGCTATCTGAGCACTAAGTGATTTAGCAGAAGGAAATTGGTTGTCTAATGTCTACAGAGAGGTTTGTGCAGAGGTATGCTTGCAAGTTTTCCATGATTGCATGTTCAAATCACAATAAATATCCCTCTCTGCTGAGCTACTGAGCCCGAGGTAAAATGTTTTGTTGCCCTGCCAGATGCAATTGCCATTTAGAGAGCCTGGCGAGGTGCTTAGGGTGTAAAACACATGCAATGGTGCTTACTGCTCGCGCCACTAGAGGGGAGAATGTGTGTCCTCTGGCTGCAGAGAAATATGCATCATAGCTGAGTAAGTATATGAGCACTGTGTTTGGTGTTTAGCCTCGATAGAAGCACACCGAAGTGTGTGCATTTCCTTGACACACGTCCTCTACATGCATACTTAGATTATCCTGCATGTTTCTCAGATTCATGAAACATTCACTGCGTGTTTCAGTGAATCTAAAGTAAACTTTTTGGCTTCTCGAGTAAAACAGGTGAATTCTTCTTGAGTTTACATTTTTATTTATTGCCCCTGCCGTCTCAATGTTCTCATATTTAAAAACAGAAGACTTTCCTCACCATATAAGAACCGTGTCATAAACCCAGCCATACGGTAAATGATATCATCGGAATAAAGCTAGAAACGACGTATAAAAATGGTTCATAGCAGTCCTGGAATTCTTTTTGCTGTAGATAATTTGCAGTGCAGACAGACACCATATGGGATTGTATTTGTGGGGCTATAGTCCCAACACAGAAACATCAGAAAACGTGACTGTAAATTCTTGCTGTTTCATGTTCTGAAGTTGTGTGTAACACGGAGTTCAGAAAAAAACTTTGTCTCAATTTAAAAATCATGCTTAGAAGACCCCTGAGGTCAACACATACAACCACAGAAAAGAGCTCAATGCAGGAGGCTGCTCTCAGCATGTTAATCCCACAACTTTCCAGAAGACTTTTTTTTTGCAGCTCGGTTGAGTAGACTTTTGGCTGTTAGGTCCTCTATTACTGTAGAGGTATAGGCACAATCAGCTTTTCCATGTGGTGGACATTCCAAGCCACATCTGCTTTCAGTATAGCGACACATCCAGCTGTTTCAGACCTAAAGGCTACCAGTCTTTTCCCAGTCAGTCCACTGAAGCTATGAATGTGAATGGCACCAAGATTGTACAAATCCATGCAGTACTGTGTTGTCATTGAGAATAGATTTTTCACTGTACATAGCATATTTGTCCCAAAAAATAATAAAGATGCTATTTTCAACATTGCACATCTGAATCCACCAGACTGAAATACGACTGCAGACAGCAGAGAGTCAAGGATTAATTTAATTGCTGTTGTTTACACATTTCATAAGCCCATAACCACATTTATCATTGAAGTAGCATCCAGAGGATTGTCATTTGCTTGTAGACGTTAACAGAAATTACAGCTCTCTGTGGAAGGAAGCGAGCATCTGCTTTTGACGTACAATTTAAATCAAAAGAAACAACCAAGTCAGTGCTTGTCTAGCCACAGTCGTCTGATGAGTCTCACATCCCCTCAGTGTGTCATTTCCTTCATCTCTTTTGCACTTCCACACATGCAGTACAACTGTACTGGGACAGAGTTGTGAGAAACTGATAGAATCTGCATCAGATATCAGCGGCTACCGCCTGGTGAGACAAGGGCGTATACAGTGTGTGATCCTGAAGGAATTACAGGGGGATTTTTTTCTTGTCTTAATCTTTGTAAACCTATAAACACCCCTAGTAGATTTATACAAGGTTGCATTCCACTGAAAACTATGTTTTCTTGAAGGTTGTTTTCACATTAATCTTCTGAAGTGGGAAAGTTGTTTGGGAACCATCGGCTACGTGGGTGACAACCGGTTTCCACAGAAAAGATCATGGGAGGTTTTTTTTCTGTTTATCAGAGGTGGGGATGTTAACCGCATGTACGTTTGCCAAACCAACCAGTTAGTCATCCAGTCTTTTCTCTAGTAAAACCTAAAAATACTGGCTAACCATTGGTTTTAATGGGCTGCAAATGTTGTGGTAAATCAGTACAAACTAGTAAGTAACATATTTGAAATTTCTTAGAAGATTACACCAACATAATTTAATAATTATAGTCTGCTATTTCCCAAAAAGAAGGTAATAAATAGCTGGTTATTTCTTCAATATATTTGCAGAATACAAAGTTAATTATTTACACAAGCTTTACCGACAGGTCGATGCTAAAAGCAAATAACTACCAAATAATTGTAAAATAAGATTTGGTTTCCCAGCAGTTGAAACAGGTCTGGAAGTGATCTTTGCAGTGTTTTTATTTCTCAGCAGGTCTGACTGTGAAATTTGATGATACAAATCTATGATAAGGTCTCTCAAGAATGAAGGCAGACAGCTAATAAATGGATTTGGTGTACAACATGTCAGTTTAAAGCATTAAAAGCTGTTTTTAAAGGGTGTCGATTAGCTCAGTTGGTAGAGCATCCACCCCATGTACAATGGCTCAGCAGCGGCCCAGTTCGAATCCGACCTGCGGCCCTTTGCTGCATGTCATTCCCCATCTCTCTCTCTCCCCACATTCCTGTCACTCTTCAGCTGTCTCTATCAAAAATAAAGCTTGAAAAGGCCAAAAAGTATCTTTGAAAAAAAAAAAAAAAAAAAAGAAGCTGTTTTTAACACATCTGATCAGCGCACCAGAGTCTTGTTTCAGTCTATCAACAGCGGCCTTCTGGCAGAACCCCAGAGGAACATCTCTGATGACTCTTCAAACACTGAATTTACCAGCTGTTGCTGAAGATAAACACCATAATCACAAATGCTATGTTCAGCAATCAGGTCATAAAATGTCCTGCGAGTTCATTGAAGGTGACTAAAACTAAAATTAAATGACATATTTGCCTTTTTTATCGTACAATTCCCGCAATTCTGTTTTCCCTTATTTTGTAATGTGTACCTTCATGTAACGTGTCCGTTACCACCTTTATCTTTGTACTGGCTGTCAAGCAACTATTCCCCTCCCCTCATCAAACCAAAATAGCCCTTTGCCATCAACTCGCCATCACTGACTTGAGAGTTCATGTGGTGATAGAGTCTGGACTCGTCTGACCCTGGTTCTCATCTGGTCTTTGGAGCTGTGTCAAGCTGCCCTGGAGGGGAGCTAGTCAAAAGAAAGATCCTTTCCTGGGGTGCTGCAGAGGGCCTGCAGCCAATTGTTCTTTAGCTGTTTATTTGTCTTTTCCCAAGCAATCTTTTACACATTCCTTGTCTTTCCCCATGTTTGTTGACTAATTATTAGATTTTCTTGCCTGCTGGACCAATGGCTGTTTTTAATCATCCTGTTAGTCAAACTAAATCACACTCAGTCTCAGTCCAGGGACTCAAGTCCTGATTTACAGTAGTAGACAAACTCTGCTAGTCCTATATATCCAACTGCTTAAGTCAATAATGCCTTGATCTGAGTCCAGCGCAGCCTCCCTGATGTTAAACTGTTTTACAGACGAGAAGCACAATACTATTTCACAGCAGATCAATTTACCCCCTGGAGCGATGTCAGCATTTTTAAGGTGACAGTTGATGCTCGCAGGTCAAGTTCTCCTGTGTGTTTAAACAGTCCTGTTCAATCAAAGAGGTCAGTCTCCTCGCTGATCCCTCAGGTCAGAAGCATGCCGCAGCTTCCACCGGTCAGTGCAGATGGTGAGGAGTCACCCCGTGGTAATCTGATGCAAACATAACGCACTTCAAACATTTCTTTACTCTCGACTTGTATGATTGTCAAAACTCACCCAGTCAGGTGGACAATAGATTTAAAATTTTCCACTGGAAAGGCATTTGAAAATAAAACACCACTATTAAGAACTGTAAAAGTGCTGCTGTGTCAGCAGTTTAAAAGCTGAATTCCAGATAAATAGTGCTCCCGTAGGGGAGTGAATTTCCAGCTTGGAAACTACTTGTTTTTGACTCGTCAAATTGCTTGTAGAAAGATGTACGGCATCGCCGTTTTCTTGTTCCTCTGTCAGTTCTTGCAGTGCGAAGATACAATCTGCTCCTATACGGAAACATCTTTAAATCAGGAGCAAGCTTACATAACAGAGAATCGAGAAGTGTAGAGTAAAATGATATAAAAGCTTTACAGTGGAGTCTGGCAATAATAACGGAAAATGAATGTGGTTAACACTTCCATATGCCATGACCAAAATATTTACTAAATTATAGCCTTTCAGGCATTCTTTCAATTCATGCCCCAGATATGCCATCCAATCTCTTGTCTTGTAGCTTAACAAGTTGCCATGTTTTTTTTTTTTTTTTTTTTTTTTTTTTTTCAAGTCTCCCACTCCAAAATACTGTCATAAGTATTTTCCACTGTGGAATTCTTAAGGATCCCGGACGACAAGAAGAAGAAGAGCAAAGAAACATCCTTGTTTTGATCCTGTAGGCACAGAAACTCCAAGTAATGGTGGTTATTTGGTTTTTGTACTGCATTCATATTCCTCTGCATGAACACCAGCAATCAGAGGTTAGAGCAGGAGGTCAGAGTTTGTTTGTCTTTTACAAAAACACTTTAGTTACTTAGAAACCCCTCGTCTTACAGGCTGGAAAATACAGACTATTTTCAGATGTGGATGAATATACAATTGCTGGACTATTGAGTATTTACAAAATATCAGGATGGATTGACTAAAATAATAATAAATAAACTTGTGCCTGTGTTCATTACTGAACAGAAACATGTCACCTACTGTAGTGAAACGATGGGACTCATTGATGTTTTATGACATCACTGGAGGTGTATGGAAGAGAGGAGTGATACAGTAGGATTAATTCAGTGTTGGTTTTTGGTCTTAACATGGTCTTAACTACGGATCTCTTAAACAAAGGGATCCTCTAAGGCTGAAGTCAGCATAGTTTGTCCCATCTTATCTGTCAGCAGAATATAGTGTTTTTAGGACCGTTTGTGATCCATCATTTTGTGATTGCTATTCAGAGTGGCACTTAAGCAGGAGCTTGTCCAGCTATCATTTACCGTCATCAAAACTGGAATGTCCATAACTCCAGCAATTCCCACTTTGGAAAACTAAAGGACTGAAGCCACATAAAATCACATCCCCATATTTCTGCAATTGCATAAAAATATCACTCACTCTTGACCACAATCCCTCAATGGCCTTAAAACAATATTATGATGGAAACTGAGCAACACTGCCCTGTCTAAATGCGAGACTTCAAAGCTATGAATTTTAAAGATGACATTTTCCAGTTATACTCAGTCAAGGGTCTTCTTTGTCACAGATTACAACACGGCTCAAAATCTTTGCACATAGTCACGTTACAAAGCATCTGTGTTGATACTTTTATTTTGGCAGATAGCTAGCCAAAGTAGTACACGTCAAGCTCATATACAATTCAGTAGGCAAATTCAAACATCGCACATTGGTCGGATGTGTTGCTTGGTGTTGAAAGAAACATTGTCAGAAAACAGAGCTAGGACATGGTAAAAGAGCAGTTGTGTATGAGAGGTCATCCCAACAGATGTTGAAGCGATTCATGTGCTGATCAGGGATGTGAAGGACATTTTTTTGTCCTTTGTAACACCGAAGTTTGATGCCTTCATCAGGCCTCTGTCCTGCTGGATAGCTGACATTCCTGGCTGTCTCTTAGATCCAGGATCAGTCAGACATGATCTGCACACACAGCGCACACATAAGGTCACTCTCCCTGAGGATGACCAAAAGGTTATTTGTGCTAAGGTCCCCTTTATTTTATACAGTGCTCATGGAGGTTTCCTCTCTCCGAGCTTCTCAGTGATACAAACTCCCCTTGTATTATGTGGAAAACTTTTTTGTGTCGAGATTAAAGTCAAAAGAACCTCAGGTATTGAGTGCTGCTTGAGTACTGACGCTGTTTACTTTATTTCATAAAGTCAGTCCCAGATTTACTTTTGTCCAAAGGCCTTTTGCTTAGTCCATAGAGGCTGTAAGACCAGTAACACTGCCCGCTTGACCAGCTCTAGTTATGGCACAACACTGGCTCACAGTCTGGGCATCTGGACTGTACAGACTGAGCTAACATTAGCTATTTTGCAGCAGTTTACTTAACTGTCCATCAGGAAGCTATACATTGTTAAGGCTGAGCAACTGGACAATATCAAAGGGAAATCAGAAAACAGTTCATCCTTGAAGTATGATCAAGCTTCACCAAAATCAGTGTACCTTAAAGTGTTAAGTCGCCAGTGATCAAGTTACATAGTGCAGAAACAACAGAGAGAGACCATTAACATATTACACATCAGTGTAACATCAAAATTATTTTCAAACTTGTTATTTTATGGTAGAAAAGTTACATAATGTTTCTTTAAACTTATAATACCAATGTATGCAGATGACACAATCTTGTATGCACGTGGCTCTCTTCCAACTCAAGACTGTAGATCACAGCTAACTTTGTAAACTTGTACTGAATGATTAAGACAAAATGTGTTTAATTCTCAAGACAAGAGGATATAATAATAATAATAATAATAATAATAATAATAATAATAATAATAATAATAATAAAATGAACCAATCAGGAGTAAATAATTCATGCCTTTTTTGTACTTCTTTTTTGGACTATTGTCTATTCTTCGTGTCAATACAGACAGGTAAGGAAACATCAGACAACATCACAGAACACTCATCATTTGAACATGAACCTGACCAGCTCAGTCTCCATGGTGGGCCCAACTGGGAGTCCTCTCATGTTATCTACGTCCATCAGACATGCATTCACCCAGAGGGTCTGTCAAGTATGCATTTTCTACAGCCTGAGACAGACTGCATGCCATATGACCAGTTAACAAAGAAGTGAGACAGATAAGTGTACTTTTGCACAGATTCCCTTTTACAATTAGTGAAACAGCATTACACAGAGGTGACTCAGTGAATGTTTGCTTGTGTTGGACGTGTTGGAGCCAAGTCTGCTAATACTCAGTATGTTACTCAGACAGCAGCTGCTGATATTAATCTTCACTGTCCAATCCAAGTGTTTAAAAGCATGTTAAGTTAAAAAGAAGCTCAAGAAATATATATATTTTAAATAGATTGATCATAAAAATATACAATTACTACTATTCTGGCAGATTTGATGGGACCCTTCATTCAAAAGGTCAAACTTTATTCATCTATATTATAGTCAAATGTTACAGTTTAAAAAACATTTTAGCATTCTGCAAGGACTGGCTGTTGTGAATCCTCACCTACCTCCAAACTCTGGCCCTGTACTTGAAAACACTACAGCAGACACGTTACACACACTCCTTGAGGTTGTGGTTGTTTGTATTGCTGAGGTGTACAGTAGCAGCCGTCCTGTGTAGACAACAGAAGCTGCGGCGCTGGCTGGGAGACATGAGAGCCCCTCTGGAGGAAAATGGGATTCTAATAAATCCTTCAGCCTGGGAGAGGGAGCTGTATAAAAACTGGCCTCCATTAAAAACACTCAGCTGTCATGGCTCGTCTTTGTACTCAAAAAGTTATTTCATTGTCAGCCTTTTTTTTTTTTTTTTTACCACTGGTGTTTTTCTAAGAGCAAAAGTGAGTGGGGGCAATTAAAGCTAAAGTTAAATTAAAGTTGCTATTTCTTTAGGCACTACAAATGTAGTTTTGGCAAAAAGAACAGTTATATAATGCCATGTGATCGTATAAAGTCAAACATTTGTGAAGGAGGTTTTGGGACATGCACTTAAAATTCAGTGTAGCTAGCGGCATAGCTGGATTGCATTTGGATCCAGGCTGAAAAATCTCAACAACTACTTGATTGATTGCCACCAAACATTCACGTTCCAGAAGATGAATCCTACTGACTTTGATGACTTTAAGGTTCACATTTGTGGTTTTGACTGAAATGTCTCAACAACTAGGATTGATTGCCATGAAATTTAGTACACTAGTCCCATCGCAATTAAATGTAATAACTTTGGTGATCCCCGGACTTTTCATCATCACTACATCATCAGGTTAAACTTTTAATTTGTCCATCCCTGCAAAACTGTATAAAACATTAGAATGCTGAACTATGTTGTTTAGCACGTTGGCATTAGCATTTAGTTCAAAGCACCATTGTGCCAAAGTACACTCTCACACAACAGCTAGCATGGTTGTAGACTCATATAGCATTAAGAAAAAACTACAGTAAGCTCAATTAAACCCTAAAACATGATCATGGAAACTTTAGGCCTTGTCACATTAGAAAGTGCTAAATATGATGCTAGAAGCTAGTGCATGGACACTTGTTAGTTGGTCAACCAAGCCGCCAAACTAACTAATGACATGCTAACAAGCTAGGAAGATGCTGCCAGTAATCACTAACAACAATTCTCAGAGTTTCTTTCAACTTCCTTTGTACCATTTAATTGTCATTTTGTTCTCAGGACTGCATAACATTTAGTTCAATAAAGCCCTATTGAAGGGGAAGGAGCTAACAGTACAGTTACTACACTTTGTACTATGTAGTATGTGTACTTCCTAGCATAGTGTGCTAATTTCAGCAGGGTAGTGTTGTCTCACTTCAAGTACGGCTGCGTTTTGTGGTATTCACATCAACTGCTTTAGCTCAAGCAGCTTCCTCGGCTGCCATTTTCACAATGGTGGCAGTCCATTCCCTTACGCTACGTAGCCAAAATGGCGACCACTGAGGGCACCATCAGGGTACCCAAAGTACAGTGACTTTTGACATTATTGAAAATGAGAACAGATACTGTATATGTACTCAAAATAGCAAGTCTAAGTATGGAAGTACAGCAACAGTTTCTATTTGTACAATCAACTCTTGTCTCATAACTGTCTGCAAACCATTCCTCCTTTTGGTGCAGTTCATATTTAGAAAGAATATTCAGCTAATAGGCTATCGAAGCTTCCTCCATATTAGGGCGCTACTTCCTCGAGTATTTTTCCATGTTTCCACTGACCAGTGAATTTGCTGCAAAATGTTGTTAGTTTCTCTCTATGTCCCATAAATCTTGCAAAAAGAGTCAGAGTGGTGAGGGCAGACTAAGCTGTGAGAGATATGATCTTTGTTTGTTTGGGCAAAGCAACAAGTGGAACATCAGCATTTTACCTTCCAACTTGTCTCGAGGAATGATAGAGACAACGATTGTAGAGGCTGCTGACAAAGCTCCAAGTAATCCTTTTGATGTCTCAAACACTAGTGGCTTGATTTTTGTTTTAGACGGGTCCGCCAAAGAAGGGTTTATAGAGCTTTAGCTGTTTTGGGTTTTCCAACACTTCAAATGTCAATGTCACCTTTTGAAGTGCAGAGATCAAATTACAACATCGCAACCCTTAATCCATGAAAGAATGACGTCCTCTTCCTCTCTTGTCGTTGGTGATATTTCCTGAGAAAACACACACTGCTCTTGTGTTGACTGTCATCTCTTTGTGTCCTGTTGTCAGTTTTCTGAATTGTCGTGTCAGTAGTTTTTCATAGTCGTCACGCAAAGCCATCAGGTAATGAGCGGCAGGAAAGTAACCACATGATCCTGCCCAAAGTCTGGTCTTAGTCTTCTTATTCAGGACACAGTTTACTGATTTGTTGTAGCTGTAGTAACCCATTAAATCACCAGCTTCACATTCCCCAGTGGCACTCAAATGCTCAGTTTTAATTATAGGGTTTCTGGAATACATCAGCCAAGACAGCAAACTTTAAACATAAAATATTATGAAAGTTTGTAATGAGATTACAGTGATTTATGGAAACTAATTGGGCTCTGTTGTCGTTATTTGGATTACTGTTATTAGGGGCTAATTCTTCATGATACATTGACTTCTGGACGTCTGCGTAGATTGGTTAGTGGGCTATGGGTCAGGGCCCAGAAGTGAGATTGTATGAGTCTGAATTAACTATGAAAATGTTTCTTCAGGGGTAAATAATGAAGTACATAATAATTGTTATTATTTTCAACATTTATATTGCACCTTCTGGCCTGTTTCCACAATGTGTTTACATCATTTTGATTCATAATCAGGACCTTGTGTCAATTATGTGTGCACGACTTTATAATTAATTCAGGAAACACCCTATTAAACTTAATTACAATCATAAAACACAATATCAATCATGTTATTCTTATCCCTAGATACTTTAGAATTGGAAACAAGTGAATAATATGGGGCCTTTGGATTTTTCTGCAGGGCATCCGAGACCTACCGGCAGCTTTTCTTGGCCGAGTTTCTGCCTCCTGATGGGGGTCTGGAAAACATATATCCCTGTGAGGGGCTTCAGTAGATGCTGCTGCTCATTGCTGCAGCCCAGCAGGCAGCGCACCCCTGTATTATGCCTCCCAATGGGAGCACCACCGGAAAGTGTCAGTCACAAGACTCTGGCATCTGCAATGTGAGGGAAGCAAAACACTTAGCTTCTGTTTCTCCACTTTCCCTGACACAGCACATCGCCAAGGGCACATGCTTACTGTGCAGCAACTCCAATGGAGTATCACACGCAGTGTAGAGTGTAGGGAAATGTAAGGTGTACATGTTTGGCTGTTCTGTGTCAGTCTCATCTATGAACAGCCTCAGTTGGCTTGTGCCGCATCTCCTTTCAGCAGATGACAAGGCACGCTTACAAGGCCAATATTCACAGGCCCATCTGTCTGTACGCACAACATTTGGTATCATTGCATGGTAGGAATGTCAGCCCAAGTGTTTCCTCGAGCCACACGGAGCTTGGTACTGCATATCTCTGACTTATCCTGGGGCTGTGATGTTGGTTCTGGTGCAAAGTGTGGAAAGCCTTGTGATGTGAATATCAAAATTAAACAGACATTTCAGACGAAATATCCTGAATAAGTGACACGGGGGTTGAGATGTTTCCTGGCACACTTCTTGTCCAATCAGTGCTGTCTGAGTAAAGTTGTCAAGTAAAACAAAAGGGCTTCAGTGCAGGAGTGCAGCGTGAGGCAGTCTCTGATTGATTCACCAGTTCGTCTTCATCAGCATTTAGAGGAGTTTGATGAAAGAGGCTTTGACCTTTCTGCTGATTTGGAACATTATTCATCCCTTGCTATTCCTTAAAGCTCTAGATGGAGCTTTCTCTTCTTTCCTTCCGTCTGGAATCATCTGCTAAATAAATCTCGCTTTCACCTTTTGGAAAGGATTCGGCCCATGAAACTGCACCAAGGATTTCAGAATAAAACTCACTGATAGAGAGGTCCTTTCCTGAGACAGAAAATATGATATATTTGCTAACATCTGACGTGATCTGACATGGGCTATAAACCAAACAGGTACTGTAATGTATACTGTAGCGAATGCATACTGTAATAAGCCTGAATTTAAAACCAGCAGGAAGTCAGGGGGCAAATGCAGGAATGTGTCCGAGCATGTGTTTTTGTTTAGTACCTCTATCTGTTACCTTTCACCAAAATCAAAAGACACGGATTACACTGATTCCTGCACTGCTTCACAGCTAAGTCTGATGTCAACCTGCATCAAAATCTAATGGAATAAATGCACATGCACAAATCTGATCACTTTAAAGTGGGTTCATGTTTATGTTGTACAAGCAACTAGAGCTCCCAGTCGGAAAAAGTAGCAGCTGTCGGGTGACTGGTTGTAGTGTTTGCCCATGTGCCGAACAAATCACACAGCTAAATATGGTTCCTAACATTTGTGGTCGGCGGTTCATCAGACATTATTGCCTATAGGAACAGCAGTGCTCCAATCTTTAAAAGCCGTATTTTTCATTTTTCATAGTATCTACAATAATCATATGCAACAGCCCTGCAGATATTACACTATTCCTAATTTGGTGAATAAGCGCCCCATCTTCCTTTTTCGTCAGGGAAAGCCTTTTTCCCCAGGGGCATCCAGACAGGGGCCCACCCTCGACTCACTTCAAGTAAAAACACGGAGTCTCCATTTGGTCCCCAGAGACATAGCTGAAGCATGCTTCAGCTTTACCGTAAAGGTTCAGACATGACAGCAAGAGTTATAACTCCACCATTGGAGGGAACCTCCGATTTGTGGGGTATGGAAAGATTTGCACAAGTGGGACGGGGGTGGGAAAGGGGTTCCCGGCACTGACCTGACATTTTATCCCCCTTTTCTGAGAAATCACCTTTTTTTTAGCCTTTTTTTTTTTTTTTGTCAGAGAGGGGAGAAGCCCCAAAAACGTATGGGAAATTCCTCAGATTCTTGTAACTCTTGTAAGGTGTTCAACATGTTCTTCTATTCTTGCTCTTTTTATAGCGCACTTGGGTGTCATGTTTGTTTCCAACCCGCCTCGTCATCGCACAAAATTCTTATCCCAATGCTGGACAAATCTCTTGAAAGTATTTATTGACTGATTACTGGGGGAAATTTATTGCACATGTGTCAAACACATGTAGTGAGAATAATCACTTCTGAATCTGAACGCAAGTGAAATGACTCTTGGTGCAGATATTTATTAACTAATCCGCTTTAAAAAGAAATAATTTGTAGTTATGATTAGAAAGCAGGTTTTGAAATGATTAAATAACAGTATCACAGTCAGTCTGTAATCGTGTCGCGCTGACGTGTACTGGCCAGTTCATTGTTTCAATGGGAGACATTGAACTGCTAAAATAAAGAAAAAGAGTCTTTTATTTTTAAAAGAAACAATATTAAGCTGTGTTATTTAGTACCTGATGTGCATAAATTATAGTTGAGAGCCTTCCAGTGAACATCTGTGTGTGCTGGCGTGTTCCCCATTACGAATGACTGGAAGTGATGCACAGTTCCTTTGAGACTTGCAAAGACGGCCGGACTTAATCTGCTTTCACAACATGCTTGTTGCCCAGAATGCAGCCAGTACACGAGTCATCTCTGTGTATGCAATAACAGAGGCTACAATTCATGTTCACAATGTGCTTTTATGGACATGAAGTCCAGCTCAGTCAGAGAACAGAAATCCAGTGAGACGCTCCCGGAAAACAGTAATATGTCATGTCACAGGTAGCACCTGTCGCTTGTGACGGGAATCTCAGAAAACATTTACCCTACTAAATTGATTTATTGTATCCCAGATTTAAAAGTAAAAGCCGTGATAAATATTTTGGCAAGGAAATCTTACAACCCTAAAGAACTATCATTTTATATTCTTCTTCTTCTATTCTGTACACGTCTGAAACTTGATGTACAACATGCTACACCATATTTTTCATTTTAACATGACTGATTCCCCAATAGTCACGCACTGCTCTATATTTATTGCACTTCTGTATTTTAAACATGGTGTGTTGGTTCACTGATGTTGAACCACAAGAAAAATAATCAGACTTGGCCTGTTTTAGTGCCCTCCTGAGCGACCAAGACAACATGAAGCTAAGCTCATGCCCCAGGCTACTGCTGAACAGGACTCATGCTTGAATGAGTTATTGTATGTGAGCTGTTCAACAGTCGTACCTGGCACTACAGTAAATCACCCACATATTGACGCTGTAATGTTTGCAAAGACGTGTTAGGGCCATCTTTGGCTCAGCAGCCAATGACATGTTTGAGTCACGTTCAATTGGCTGCTACGTATTTCTTTCTAATCAGTGTAAAACTAGTTAAACCACACTGGGCTTACAGTATCACACAACATTCACAAGAATGATACGTTTCAAAGAGCTGTAATAACTCTTCTTAATGTACATGTTATGCCTGTGGATGAGAGCGTTTAACTCTCAACAACCCCCTGCAGCTGCAGCTGCAGCAAGAAAACTGAGGGGAAGCGCAGTGATAGATTTTCAAGATGTAGGGACTGCAAACAGTAGTCAGCATTTGCTCTAAGTACTCTAAAAGCTGTTGCGGGCCCTCACAGGCGGAATGGTAACAGATTCGATTGGAGAAAAAAAAATTACCAAGACAATATCTGTGTTTGGGTACATTCTTAGGCAGAATTCCCACCGACACCGACAGTGGCTTCAAGGCTTGGAGGTTGCTCTGGCTTCGCCAAGTTTATTTCTAGATACAGGAACAACTGGAAGATTGTCCAAGTAGGTGATTGATGGAAGGAATGAGGATCAAAAAACTTCATGTCATCTCCGGTGATGGTGCTGAGAGTAATCCATGATGTGTGCATCCAGGTCACGTGGCGTAAGAATCCTTTTTTAGTTAAAGTCGGCAGTGTCTCCGATACTTTCCTGTGAGGCTTGGCAGACATCTTGCCAATGACTGGAAGGAGCAGCACAAGCGGTCGTTAATAAAAAACGTATTTATCAAACACAAAGGAGATATTAAAAGAAAACCGCTGCCATTAATTAGCTTCTTCAGTGTGACCCTGACAGACCCTGTTGATTAGTTTCCTGGAGAAGAGCAGTGGAATGGCTTAAGATGGCACACTCCCCAGAACACAGTGGACACTTACTCAACACAGCCAAGTGTTTTGAATCAGCGGTAAATACTTCATGGTACATTGACAGACCTTAAAAGTGAAGCAAAATAAGAGAAAAGAGTGCACGCAATCAATCTTCACATGTGAATGTCTGGACAGGGACTACATGTCAACAAACAAGGACAGATTGTATTATGTCTATATGACGGTTAAAACAAACAGCGCTCAGATAGGGTTTTAAAGTTGTGCACCAATCACCAATCAGGCCGTGCAGCGACAGGCAAACCTGATCGAGTGCTGTCTGAGCTGGGAATTCCAGGACAACTCGTGCAGAAAGTGTATAGCCTATAGCTTAAGGCAAATCTGTGCAATAAAGCTACTGGAAAATATTAAAATCCCACCTGGTTCTGCTCAGCAAAAACATCTACAAGAATGTAAGGAATTTCAAAGATAGGGCATCTTTTGCATGATTTTCTATCATAAAAAAATGGATACAATTAAATGGAACAATGTTGATCTGAGTCATGCAGAGCACTCCTGAAATTGGCACAGATGACAGCACTGCACTTTTAGAGTTGTTTTTTTTATTCAGGTCACAAATTTAAAGCTTCTCTTGTCTCCAAAGTAGGTCAGTCATGTGCCATGCATCATAAAAGGATCATGAATGACACATTTACCTCCAGTTCCCCCAGTGCACTGCAGGGTGAAGGATATTCATGTCCCAAAACATCTCTGATCTTCTCACCTCAATAGCAAAGAATGTTCATCCGACACACGTGCAATGATGTTTTCCAAGCATGTTCGCAAATTGATTTTTACACCCTGTTATCTCCAAGCACACGTGAGTAAGTCCTAACACCTGGGAGGAAAAGTGCCACTAAGGTAATGTAACATTTACAGCAACAAGTTGTTACTTTCCTATGATGAAGACTAAGTGCCAAAACACACACATTAAATGTACTTTCCCCCTTTTTTTTTTTACCCCCTGACGGTTTCTTTAAAGCTGCACTAATGCATATTTTTGTACAATGAAGAAAATGCCTGTGTGCAATGCAAAAGGGGTGGTTTGCAGTAATTATCGCACTCAGCTCTATTGAGAACACCTTTCAGCATATGTCAGCTCATTGTTTTTACATTATGGCCATATGGCCAACATTGTCCACCAGCAGAAAAACCAAAACGCACAGTATATCATGTGCCCAGCACCAAACAGCAGACTGATAAAGAAACTAGCTTGCGAAGAAACTAGAATTTAGCAGCTATAAAGCTAGTTAGGTGTTGGTAGACACCGAAACTAAACAAGAGTGAATATAGGAGTTATGTTTGCCAGATGGCTGCTTCATAAATAAGTAACTGCTGGTTACACGTTAGCCATAGCAACTTTATAAGCTGATAATCACTTTTTGTTTAATCCACAAAGTCAAATTAAATTCTGGTTTTGTAAGTTTGCTAACAAGTTGATAATATGTAGACTTTGTGTTTACGGCTTGTTTCACCGTCCCAATTTGACAAAAGTTCAATTGTAGCTAATTTAAGCAAATTTTTAAAAAAAGTTAAGAAATAATCTTATTCAACACAATCTCATTTATATATTGTTCCAACTCTACATTCATGCTATATCAGTTAAAGTTAAAGAGTTAAAGAGTTAAAGACCCAGTGTCCTCAGGCCGAAACCCCACTGGACAAGTCTCTGTCACGTCGCGGCTGTGATGCTGTTTTGGTCTGTTCTCCACGCAACTTCAAACCCCAAGGAGTGTTTCAGAAGGGGAGTGTTTTGCCCACCAAACTTGCTTAGAGTTGGTCATTTTTCCTTGGTTTATGCTTCTAAATATGCAACGTGTTTTAGTTTGCACAAGATGTTTTATTTTGAAAATCAACTGGATCCTCGATGCTGTTTCTGTGTCTGACTTACAGCCACCTCGAGCTGATCTGTGCAGCAAGATCATCCCGGTGCACACAGAACACAATCTACCCTATTTGCTATTTTTGGAAACTCTGAGATCTCTGCTTCACTAGAATTTAAAATTCTCAGTGTTAGAAGAAAGTTTGTCTTCATAGCTTTGTACTGACTGCCACACCATTTTGTCAGTGGGGTTGAAGAAGTAAAGAGTATTTATTTGCATGTTTTTAATTTAAGCATATAGGCAATAGGTCAAATTTTACTCTGTTTAGTTTGTATAAGCTCTGTGCTCCTGTAAAGCGGCAAACAAAAAGCGCCGGAGGTGTTTAAAGTTACACTGTAGCAGAATTGCGCAGTAGGGCTCCCTGTGGACTCGTATTTAACTACATTAAGTCATTTTGACAGAATTAGACCAAGTGCATCATCGCAGACCTATGATGTCATGGGAAAGATGCAAAGTGGCATACTGTACTGACTGAGCGCTGTGTTTCAAATGGCTGTTTTAGCGTCTGAGAAGGTGGGAGCATTGGGAACTTTGGCCTCACCTGGCTGCCATCACTGCAGGTCGTTTTACTGCGAGTTTAATATCCTTCAGGGTCGACACGGCGAGAGCACACTTCCTAAAATCGGTGTGGAATTTTAATAGAAGGCCAAGAAAAGCAGGGTCGCATAGCGAACTGAACAGTAAGTGTGTGTGTGGGAGGATGAAATAGTGCCATTAACTTTGAGTTTGTTCTGTACAGCCCAATGCACAATATCATCAGTGAGCTATTTTCTCTATAAAGCTTCTATTTCCTACTGAGGAATTGTGGGAGAGACGGGCTCTGATGGTGCTCTCTTAGAAAGGTTTGGCTTGGAATTTACAAGAACTTCACATGAACTGAAAACTGATGCACAATTCACATCTGGTCCACCCAAAACAAACAAAAAAAAAGCAGCAAAAAATAGAGGACACCGTCATTTTCAGTTTTGCAACAGGACCGGATGTCTTCCAAAGAGCTGATGACTCCAGATGAATCTCAGCACGCGAAGTGCACACACTGTACTGAGCTCAAGAATGCAACACGATGACTTGCAACTAAGCATTTCCATTTTTGCATCAGAATATTTAATGTTTGACAGTAAAGTAAATGTTCCTGATTATTCATAAATCTCTCTGATGACACAAGAAGCGAGGCATTGGAAATTTTGGGGAAACCTAAAGCTGCTCCACTTGTTCTTTAGACTTTTGTGTGTTTCCACACAAAAATCTGTCAATGTAATAAAAATATTTTATTATATTATATATCATTATACGTTTTATGTGCTTCAAAGAAGAGTTCAACATTTCGGTATGAACACTTACTTGCTTTCTTTCTAAGAGTCAGACGAGAGCAATGATGTCTCAATGTCTGCACATTAAATATGAGTCTACAGACAGTTAGCTTACGTTAGCGTAAAGACTTGGCATAAAGAATAAACTGGATACAGTGTTTGAGGCGACGTCCCATTCTTTCTTATCAAAGTTGCTCAGGGGTGCATGAATGAAATTGCTCTTAAGATCATAAGACCTTCGGCCTGTTGTGTCCATAGAGCAACCGAGCTGCTACCTTCCTGTTTAGACCTCTGTTAACTTAAATGGGACTAAAATGACTCAAAGAAATTATGGAAAACACTATTGTTGGGCCAGTGTGCATCAGGTGAAGGATGCCATTGCTGTCATTACACGGTTTGGTCACTATGTCAAATTGACTTCAAAGGTCAGCACACTTTTTAGAGGCAGATAGGGAGGTTTTTTTTTTAACCTTTACACAGGCTAGTTGTTGTCCCCTGCTATCACGTGGAAGCTGCACAATTCCTCCCTTCCCAGTGTTTTTCCTGTTGTTTTCCACTTGTGTTTCTGTCTCTGTGTTGCTGGGCGTGGCTTCTAGTTTCCCACTCACCTGATTGGCAAATAAGGAACGGGCAGTGAAGTGACAATCAACCACCGCTCCTCAGAAAACTGGCTGTCCCTCCCAGACTCTGCCTGATTGTTCAGTCGCAGTAATGGTAACCATGCTACAGCCAGCTTAGTGTTAGTCTTGTGGGAACTCTGTTTAACTTTCCTCTCCTTGTGCAGAGAGGAAAAACCTCTCTGCACTCACCTGCCACGTCTAGCTCTGTCACGTCTTCACGCCTGCATCCTGGATATCTGCCACCACCAGCCTTGCACCATCCCAGCCACCCCCTCGCTGGATCTCCCACTCACCTGCACATTCCCTCTTGTGTAAACTCGATAAACTGGTTCAGTCCTCTGTGTTTCCATCTTCTATCATTAATAATGAGTGACTAAAAAGCAAAATAATAAATGACTATAATGGAGCATTTGGCCACTTAACATATATCTTTCTGGTGGAGACCAAGACAGAGCTTAAAGAGTAGAGATTATTGGACTGGACCAAATTATGCTACTGCTTATCCGGGTGTGCAACTGTTTGCTAACACATTAGCCAAAAACTTTAAAAGCTGACCATCCTTGTTCTATAACTATATCCACAAAGTCTTGCAAGTTATAGCTGTCTCTCCTAGTGTTGTCTTTAGGTGGACTTTTCTGGGAAAATTAAGTCATAAGAGCGCTTGTTGAACCATTTAGATGCACTTTGCAAAAAGTCATTATTCACTTGTGTGGTCATCGGGAACTCCTGTGTGATAAGCTTCAGTTCTTTCACAAACAAAACATTGTCTCGTGGCTCTTTCAAAAGACCTTTAACATTCCTGTGTACAGTTTTCTTCTTACACTTGAGTGGTGTGGGGTCCGTCCGCTCATTAGTCAAAGGTGTGCATTTAGCAGGAGAACAGCAGCATGGAGCATTTACTGCCGTCACTCACCAAACCTAAAGCCCTCTGTGCTTGTACAAGTGGCATGCAAGGAGCACCATGGATGGCTTGGTGTCAGTCTGTAAACAGTAAGAGAAGACAAGCTTTCAGAGCGTTCGTCCAACATAATCAGACTCTGACATCACTTGCCGGAATTGAGCAGACTCGCTGCAACCAATTAATCATTTTCTTCCATGCATACATCCAAGGATGAGCTAGCTAAATGCCACCACAATCCTTCTCTGGTTCTTTGCAATGTTGGTGTTTAACTCAACAGATTCCCTGACACTGAAATAATTTTTTTGCAAATGCAGCCAAACGTCTAAACATCAAGCATGATTGATGATTGGTGATGCATAAGTGTAAAATATTGGACAACGTTTACACGTCTACAATATTTCTAAAGGTTGTATTTTACCACAGACAGAGCAGGTTCTTGTAATGCTGTTTCACAGAACATCATTTCATCACCAAACTATGCCAGCTCCAAAACCACCGGTAATGTCCATGTTTCCCTCTCTTATCCCTTCAAGGCCAAGCTTGGATTACAATCAATGATTTACAATTGCCAATGGGTCCAAGTCATTTTAGTGTCCTGGCATGTGGCGAAGACAAAACAACTAAAAGAACAAAAAAAATATATATATAGTTTAGTTCTGGTAACAAATTGCCGTCAGTTCCTGTCATAAAGATATCTTTTGAAATTTTTTGGAAGAACATTCAGCCATAAGTTCTGCTTTACTAGTTTATCAGTGACTCATCATGTTGTGTATGTGACCAATAGCCATCAAGCCATCTTACTGAGTCTTTCCTGTTTTATTTTGAGCTGCTGTGATTTGCTTTCCACTAAAACATGACTTACACGTGTGCTCCCCCGGGGCATGTTTTGTGGCATGAACAGTGAAGAATGATTCATTGGAGCACGGTCTGCTTGCCAAATAAAAGATGTTAATACACGCAAGTCTTTCATACACACCTTTCTTTTGAAAAAGAAAAAAACAACATGTTTTTCTGCCGTGAAACTTAACAGCCGCAGGGGACGATGAAAGCTCTCCAGGTTAAAGGTGGCACAGACTGGAAATGTTTGATGACTTAGTCATAGCAGATTTTAAGAGAAAGTCTTAACCTGTCTGTGCGATAACACTGAATTTCTGCGTCATATTACTACGTTATTAATCCTATAAACTGCCCATCCTCACATATTATTCCAGTCCAGTGTGCTGTTTCCAAGCTCTCATAAACACAAAACTGATGCAGCTTTGAAGATGGAAAAAACCCACATTGGCTTGATTTGCTGAAGGTGAAGTGTTTATAGGACACAAAAGAGATTTATCATTTCGACTTAAGCATTTAGAAAACATAAGATTCTGAGCATAATCCTCTTTTTTTAAATTTCACTGTAATAACTTTTTTATATGGGATTTGATCTAAGATAATGCACTGCAACTGCATTACAACTGTAATATGCTCAATAAATATATATAAAAAAAGATAACAATACTTTCCACTACCAGTGATGAAACTTAGTTTTATTTAATTTCTTAAGCAATTAATTGTGCAATCACTGGGTGTCCTTCATCTGACTCACATAAGTGGTATAAACAAGTGTTAATATCATCATCAGAAACTAGTTCAACCACATTAAGCTTAAGGCAATGTAAGATATGTTGAATACAGTGCAGTAATACCTTTTTAATGTTATCTGATCTTTCTTACTATTAGTCACCACTTAGCTCTCATTGTTGTTTCTAAGATTGTTCTCTGTTGCCATAGATATCTTCATTGATATCTGTCTGCGTCATTCCTTTGGATTTGTTTGACTGTTTTGACTGCCAGTTTTAAGCCTATTCGACTACTCTTTTCATATATCAGTCCACATTATAGAAACAGTGTTTGAGCACTATCTCTGACTGTTTAAACCCAATGATCTCAGGTAAACACTCTGCCTGGGTATGTTTGAGATTATCCCACCATCTGGTGCTCAGAGGAACAGTTTGACGTTTTGGGGAATGTTGTTTGCCTGTACATTAAATACAAAGTCACCAGTTGGTTAGCTTATCAACAAATATGTTATATATGTATAAAGCATATGTAGTTTTAGAGGTGTTGGTAGATTTTGTTAGCTTTGGACAGGGCTAGGCTAGCACCTTTTTTCTAGTCTTTGTGCTAAGCTAAGCTAAATGTCTGTTAGCTGTATAGCGTCATATTTACCTGGTTAGCTTAGCTTAGCACACAACTGGAATCCGCTAACCTTTTTCGATATTCTGATTTGCCCTAGATTTCCTGTTCTGTGTCACCCATTATTACCTAACCCAATATAAAAAGATAATGCGCCACTTGTCTGAATCCAACACTGATTTGTCTGTATGAGTGTAAATCAGTCAGTGGGTTGTTGTCTAGGTTATTGCTAGCCTCTTAGCAGGTTAATTGTCATGCCGAAGAGAAAGCTGACCTTTTCTAAAGAGTTTCGGGAACCTTGGTAACAAACCCGGCAACAAAAATGCTGTGTCTGCGATGTTCATGTTGTTGAATGCTGTGAAAATGCGTATGGTGTGTGTATACACGAATGTGGGGTATACTTAAGGGTACGAAGGGTTTGGTGGTTTGAAAATATGGTCCTCCTGTAAATGAGAGTGGTATCAATCTTCTCATTTAATTCTGTGTATTTCTCATCATGTCTATGAAATTTACATGTATATTTCTTCAGGTAGTCCTATTTGTCTGCATGTATTGTCAGTGCTTTCCTAATACTGGCCATTTATAACAATGCTTTTGTGAACTGGGTATGAGCCCTTGAATAATGTCATTATATACCATGCTGCAAGACAGAAATATATATGTATGAATATTATAAATGATTACAGTAATATAAAACATACTCTGGACATCTATCCAATAAGGTACAGAAACATTATTTTCTGTATCAGGTGTTTTATCTAAAGCTCATACATAAAAGAGCAGAGAAATTTGGTGAATAAACACAAATCGGCTTTCCCACTGATGGCTGTATGCAAGCCCCACCCCAGCTGATGAGAAATGCCGGCTAATACACTCAGGTTAAACACTTTTATCAAACCATCTATCTATGTATTAGTAGTCCCCCGCTGTAGTTTTGGCTCACTTTAGTGGACATTCATCAGAACTTGGCAAGTCTCTTCACCTCCAACACAGTCTCGTCAGTTACACCACCCACGCTGTGAGCTCACAGTCACGCCCACCAGGATGTGCCCAGTCACACCTGCCTATGATATCTCCGAAAGTCTTTCCCATGAGACCCGAGACTCTGATCCCACCTTCATTCCATTTCACAGCCTTGAAGCCATTTTCCATTCAAATGACAGCTTGATTGGTGATGCCTTATTGCTTCCTGTAGGCTTATCTTGTCCAAGCATAATACAACATATATATAAAGTTCCTTTGGTATGTGTGCACTGGCTAAAGAACAGGTATCCAGATGTTGTGTCTCATCACAATCACAGGCCCATATATCTAACCTATTTTTAGACAGTTGTTCTATTTTAAAGTGTAAGTCATCACAGCATGTAGGCGACTCTGTGGTTTTTCTGTTTTTCCAGAAGTATTTCATCTCTGTCACAGACATGCTCTCTCTTTCCTCAACTTTCCTCTGTATCTACAAGTCTCACTGGTGTGACTCAGACAGTTAGAAAACACTATCTGGTCAGAGTCTGGCATGAGAAATCTGTCTTTACATGGTTGTAGTCTGGGAAAAAAGAGAGAATGAGCCCATAGGTCAAGTGCTTGCTGAGAAATCTTAACCTTCTTCTGTGTGGTAATGTCACAATTTGTAAGGAATCTGTGCAAATATTTAGTTCCTAAGAAGTTTCTAAGAATCTAAGAAAACATTTTTCTACTTCACCACATTTCCGTGATATTGAAAGTTTTAGACCACTACATTGGTAAGTTCAGTGTCTTTTTATGAGGTTCTGTTGGTCCATGAAGAGGTTCTAGGAGTCCAGTAGTAGGTTTAACTAACCATTGATAATGTTCTAGAGGTTCTTTGGGAGGTTCTGTTTGTCTTTAAAGAGGTTCAAAGGCTCTTTTTGAGGTTTTAGTGTTTTTTTAAGGTGTTCCAGTGCTCACTGAGAAGTTTTTCAGAGTCTTAAAGCGGTCCTTGTAATCTTACAGGAGGATATAAAGGGCCTGCAGGGGATTTGGGGGGTCCTGTAGATGACAGCATGTTAGACAGCACTCTCTGCCACCATCCTCAAATCATTAAATGAAAGAAAATCTTTTGGAGAATGCTGTTCATTCCTCCACTAGAGTTCCTCACAGTTGAAAAACATCTGACAAAGAGCACTGAAGCTGTTCTGGATACTAGTGGTGGAACAACACCTTACTTCACACTTCATACTTGTTTTTTTCCTTTAATTTGTTGCCCATCTGCACATGGATTTAATGGGTGCGGTATGCAGTTAAGTAATTTCCTTCTATTTTTGTCTGCTGTTATATTTTTAGTTTAAACAACACATTCTTTTCCACTCAATTAAAGTCTACCTTTGGTAGTTTAGTACGTATACTACTGAGATTACAAATATATTGTACATGTTTAGTATTTTGACTTAATAAATACATATCAAGCTCAAAACCTTTGTGTTACTTTTTATATATATATATACTTTATCTATATATTATAGGTATAAAGAAACCCAGAGATCTCCCATCATACCTCTCATTCTCCCAGACTTCACACTGACATTCATTACTCAATGAGTCCCCTGGTGGTCACACTGGGAATAGCCAAATGAGCAGCACACTATAAACCATTGAAAATCTCCTGCTGTGTGTATCATAAATATGAGCTGGAATTAATACGTGAGTGTAGGATATGGAATATAATTTAATGTTTTATATGTCTTTTAAATCTATTCATAACTGGTTTTGTATTACTAGTCTACTGAATTAATTGGTCTACTTATTTTGGATCATATTGAAAATAAATCTTTACTTTTTTTTAGTAAAAATGACAGTTTAATCAAAGCAAGACCATTTGACGAATAATTAAACTTTTATTTGACCGGAAACGACCAAGTCTTGGCTCGGGTGCGTGTATGAAATATTTGTCCGGTGATGGAAATTCAGCTCAGGAATGCATTTTTCCCCCTCTGTGTGTGCGTCTCTCGGATATTACTCTGACTGGCTGTGAGGTAAGACTCAAGTCCGTCCCTCTCTCTCTCATGCAGCCAGCCTGATTGGTCCAAACGGGACCTCAGGAATGTCCTCAAAATGTTTAAATAGCTGCTGTATCGGCAGGAGAAGTCAGAAGAGTAAGTCCAAACACCGGCATAAAATCCGGAGAAGAGCTCATAGAGACTTTGCAACTCAAGTTAACGAGTTTCTAAAGGAGGAGAAACGGGATAAAATAATCGGAGAATCGAGGACTTTTTTTCTTCTTCATCTATTTTAAAAAGGGGATTTTTCTTTTCTTTTTAAAGGTTTGTACACTATTTTATTGCCTTATTTTATTTATTGATGACAAAATGTAGTCTAGATGTGTCCCGTAACAGCGTGTTCGTTATTCTTGGCTGCAATAGGGACCACAGGAGATTTCGAGATGATGCTGTGTGGCATCTTTTTGCTGTTGATGCTTTGGACTTGTGAAGGCGCAAGATTGGCAGGTAAGAATTACCAGAAAAAAATCCTTTTTTAATTCATTGTTATAGGGTCTTTAACTGTGACTACCACTTTATTGTGAGCTCACTGATCTTTAACTTTAATAATGTTCTATAAAGACAGCTATTCTTAAAACATTTGGATAGTTTTATAGTTCCTGTAAATATATTATAGCTTATAACTTCTGAGGTTTCTTTGTTTTTCTGCATTTTCATGAACACTGTCATTATGAGAGGAAAAAAACTGAACAATGCTTTTCTTTTCTCTGACCACAGAGACTCGGGATGATAACAGTGTGTATGACTTATTTGATCTGGCCCGGGTAAACAAGAGACATAACGGAGTGAGTTTGGTCAAAGGCGTAGATCCCTACAGCCCTGCATACAAGGTCCTGAATGCAGACCTGATCCCCCCAGTCCCCGACAGCTCCTTCAGGGACCTCCTCGACTCCATCCAGGCTGAGAGGGGCTTCATCCTGCTTGTCAACCTCAAGCAGATCAAAAAAAGCAGGGGCAGCATTTTGACCATTGAGAAGAATGACCAATCTGGACCCATTTTCGAGATCATTTCCAACGGAAGGGCAAACACTCTGGATGTGGTCTACTCCACTCTGAACCAGCAGCAGGTCGTGTCCATCGAGGATGCAGATTTGGCTACTGGACACTGGAAGAACATCACACTGTTCGTTCAGGATGACCGGGTGCAGCTTTTTGTCGGCTGTGAGGAGATCAATGTATCAGAGATGGATTTGCCAATTCATAAAGTGCTGTCCCAGGAGGTGGCAGACATTGCCAGACTCAGGATTGGAAAGGGAGCTGTGAGGGACAAATTTGTGGTAAGTTGTATGGATGGAAAAATAATATTTCATGCAGTATTTTGTGCTCTGATGTAAGAAGATTAAGGTTTAATAGATTTATGTGTCATTTAACTGGAATTTATTGTCTCTCAGGGAGTTCTTCAGAATGTACGCTTTGTCTTTGGGACCACTCTTGATGCCATACTGAGAAATAAGGGATGCCAGAATGGAGGTAAGACTGAAAAACAGATAAAATATATCAAATTTCCTTAACTGAGTCGATGTACGACCACATTTTGCTCCAGTGAATAGCAATTTATTTGTGTTCTCTCCCCCCCCCCGCAGCTACCTTAACTGATGTCATGACCCTGGACAACCCAGTCAATAACTCCAGCCCTGCCATTAGGACTGATTACAATGGCCACAAAGCCAAAGGTAAGACCACTCCTTCCCCGAAAAGAAAAGTTAGTTCTACTGTTCAGTTGCAAACTTTAAGAGGTGGAGTAATTTACTGGACTCTTCTCTCTTACATTCAGATCTGCAGTCTGTCTGCGGCTTCTCGTGTGAGGATATCGCCAGCATGTTTAAGGAGCTCAAGGGACTCGGTGTGGTTGTTAAACAGCTGTCAAATGATCTCCGCAAAGTGGTAAGCTCCAAGGGCCATCAGGGCCTGCTCTTTGTCATCATTCACTCCCTCTTTTCCTCTCCTCTCCATCTTTCCCTCTGATCCCAGTTAATGCATTCCCAGTGCGTAGCCACTTGTCGCTGTAATGGCACTCCCTGGCCAAGTTCTTAATGAGTCCCATGTGAATACACAAATATGTTTGGCTGTCGGCTGCATTTGCACTGCTTCGCTAGAGTCAAGCAATGTCTTAATCATGGTGTCGGTCAGTGATTCATTTGTATTGGAACTTTGGCAAAGTGAAAGTTTTCCATCCTCCATCCTGAGCAGTCCCCTTCTCTCTTTCCCCCAGTCTGAGGAGAGCACTCTGCTGAAAAATAAAATGAACATTCAGCATGGAATTTGCATCCACAACGGCATCGTGTACAAGGACAAAGATGAATGGACCGTGGATGGCTGCACCGAGTGCACCTGCCAGGTAAGTGTCATCACACCTACTGGAATGTAACCTTTAAACAAGTCAGGAGGAAAGCCGCCTCTGTGTTTCTCTGCTGTAATGAAGTGATAACAGTGTTTATGTTAGCACATCCTGTCATAATCACATTGCTTCTGTCTGAAAACCATCAACACTTCTTCACAACTATCAACAAAGCAGCATGGGGCTTTTTTTCCCCCTCCACATCTACTGAAGGTTTTTCAAATTGTGTAATTAGTTAGGTGTTAGTGATGATTATGTTTTCTATCAACACAGCAGCAGAGTATCATGTCCCTGATAAAAATCAGTCCATTGTGAAATATAGCAATTAGGCTTGGAACAGTACCAATAGCCAGTCAACCAGTCAGCTCACTTATTCTTCTTGTACTAATTCGACTGTTCCTCTATCCAGAACTCTGCTACCGTGTGTCGCAAAATCTCCTGCCCTCTGGTGCCCTGTGCTAATGCCACCGTGCCCGATGGAGAGTGCTGCCCTCGTTGCCGTAAGCTTCTTTTTAAATCTACTGCACCTTTTAGAACTTGGATATGATTTGTATCTGATTTTCTGTATTCAAATGTTCATACTTTATGTCTTCCCCCCTACAGCGTCCTATAAAGAGGATGGTTGGTCCCCCTGGTCTGAATGGACCCCTTGTTCGACAACTTGTGGTCGTGGCATCCAGCAGCGCGGACGCTCCTGCGACCGCATCAACAACAACTGTGAGGGCACCTCTGTTCAGACCCGTGACTGCTACCCCCAGGAATGTGACAAACGCTGTAAGTCACTCGGCATTCTTAAACAGCCATTGTGATAAGAAATATTCTCAATTTCAGAGCATGGTGAATTAATTCGGTATGTATTGCTCACAGTCAAACAGGATGGTGGTTGGAGCCACTGGTCTCCCTGGTCTTCTTGCTCTGTGACCTGTGGTGAGGGGGTCATCACCCGGATACGCCTTTGCAACTCTCCCACACCCCAGATGGGTGGAAGGGACTGCCAGGGAGAAGGACGTCAAACTGAAGTCTGCAGAAATTCCCCTTGTCCTAGTGAGTTAAATTTCATTAGCAAACAATATGAGGTATGTTAGTGTGTATGAATTCAGGGAAACATACTGAATGTTGTTTTTATGATACTTTTCAGTCGATGGAGGTTGGGGACCTTGGTCACCATGGGACACCTGCACTGTTACCTGTGGTGGAGGAATCCAGAACCGCAAACGTCTCTGCTCTGATCCTGCCCCCAAATATGGAGGAAAGGATTGTATTGGTGATGGCACTATGACTCAACTGTGCAACAATCAGAGCTGCCCTGTTGGTAAGCATTTAAGATTAAACATATATCGAAGAAATAAATTACTTCTCGCAACAGAATACCCTTTTAAAGTACCATTTTTCCCCCTACAGATGGTTGTCTCTCCAGCCCATGCTTCCCTGGAGCAAGATGCACCAGTTTCCCTGATGGCTCTTTCAAGTGTGGCAAGTGTCCTCTTGGCTACACTGGGAATGGCATCAAATGTAAAGACATTAATGAGTGTAAAGCTGTTCCTGATGCTTGCCATACACATAACGGAATCCATCGCTGTGAGAACACCGAACCCGGTTACAACTGTCTGCCCTGCCCCGCACGTTTCTCTGGTCCTCAGCCATTTGGAAGAGGAGTGGAACAAGCAACTGCTAAAAAACAGGTTTGAGTTATTACTTGCTCGTAGTGCTTGTGGATAGTAGTCTAGCATCTTGCATTTTTTTTAAACTCTCTGTAATTTTCTTTAGGTTTGCAAACCCCGCAACCCTTGCCAGGATGGTAGCCATGACTGCCATAAAAATGCAAACTGCATCTACTTGGGCGTCTACTCTGAGTCCATGTTCCGCTGTGAGTGCAAGCCAGGATATGCTGGGAATGGTCGTATTTGCGGAGAGGACAGTGATCTGGATGGATGGCCCAACACTGACTTGCTGTGTGTGGAGAACGCCACCTACCACTGCAAGAAGGTAGCCAGGCCCCACATGAACAGAAATACAAAAGGCCATTATTACCCATCTGGACTCTATTATTGTGATGATTGCCTCCTTAACCACTCCTTTGTTCCTTTATAGGATAACTGCCCTGTCCTTCCCAACTCTGGCCAGGAAGATCATGACAAAGATGGCCTGGGTGATGAATGTGACCATGATGATGACAATGATGGGATCCCCGATGATAGGGTGAGTCATCACAGTAGCTTATTTTAGCTCCAAACTGTGCTCTCCTCAGAGACCAAACATAGCAATCAGCAGTAGCCATCCTTCCTCTGGGCAATAGGAATGTAAAGTCTCTACATTTGTGTGCTTATACCAGACAGTTACAGTGGAAAGCAAGAAGCTTAGGAATAGTGTAATATAATTTCAGCATAAAGCCAGACTTCAGGATGAGGTGGCTTGTTGCCCACAATTCTTAGTGTGGATTTGGAAAGTTGGGTAAGAAAAATGCTGTGGTATAAATTACCAGCTCGCTTGCAGTGGAATATCACATTCCAGCAAAAGTGAGAGAAAAAACAAGGCTTGAAAAGCAAGAGTTATTTTCCGATAAAAATATATATTTTTTTGAGTATTGACCCATTTTAGTAATTGTGCTTTTGATATTTCTTTATAAATTTAGGACAACTGCCCAAGAGTGTACAACCCTGCCCAGTATGATGCAGACAGAGATGATGTGGGCGACCGCTGTGACAACTGTGTGTTCGAGGCTAACACTGACCAAACTGATACTGACAACAATGGAGAGGGTGATGCCTGTGCTGTTGACATTGATGGTGATGGTAAGTCATTTATCCAAATTCCGTCTTTCCTTAGCTTTAAAATGCATTTGCATATTCCTGAAGGCTAATATGAGTATGTTTTGATTCAACAGGCATTCTGAACGAGAATGACAATTGCCCATATGTTTACAATGTGGATCAGAGAGATACTGACAGGGACGGTGTGGGAGACCATTGTGACAACTGTCCTTTGGAGCATAACCCTGATCAGGTAACGTCAGATCTCATCTTTTCATTACAAGCCATCCACAGCCACTGCACTCACTTAAATAGAAAGAGAGGAATGTTACATCTTTGAGGAAAAAGTGTGTAATGCTTCTTCTTCTCCTCTCTATTTATCCACCTTCAGAAAAAATCTGAATTAGTAATTTTGCTGAGGTGCAAGGACACTGGACACTTGTCTGACAGGACATTGCTTGCATGCCTGAAAACAAGGGGCTACATTTAAATCCCTAGAAGCACCTCTCATATCGAGGAGTGAAGGAGTTATTTCAAGTGAGGACAAGAGTCCTATAGTATGAGAGTCCATCTTTGGTAAATCTCATCATAAAGGAATTTTCTTCTCCTACAGATCGACTCTGACTCAGATCGCGTAGGAGACAAGTGCGACAACAACCAGGACATTGACGAGGATGGTCACCAGAACAATTTGGACAACTGCCCCTACATACCCAACGCCAACCAGGCAGACCACGACAAGGATGGCAAGGGTGACGCCTGTGACCATGATGATGACAATGACGGCATTCCTGATGAGAAAGACAACTGTAGGCTGGCCTTTAACCCTGATCAGGTCGACTCTGATGGTAAGTCAGTCTCTCAACATTCATATACAGTCATATGTGGTCTTCTGAAACATTTGTGCCATTTATGTGACAAATACAGAGAGTGCCTCAGTTATCTGGATATTCTTCAAATTTAGTTTGGTAGAAACATCTTTGTAATTTCCATGTCCAATTTTTCCTCTTAGGTGATGGCCGTGGTGATGTGTGCAAAGATGATTTTGACCAAGACAATGTTCTGGACATCTATGACGTGTGCCCAGAGAACTTTGCCATCAGTGAAACAGACTTCCGCAGATTCCAAATGGTTCCTCTGGACCCCAAGGGCACATCCCAGATTGACCCCAACTGGGTGGTCCGGCATCAGGGCAAGGAGTTGGTGCAGACTGTCAACTGTGACCCTGGCATTGCTGTTGGTAAGCAAGAAACAATGCATCTCATTGCAGGTACATGGACACAAAGTGTTATAGAACCAATTCTAAACCATCTCTTTTCTTAATTCAGGTTATGATGAGTTCAGTGCAGTGGATTTCAGTGGAACATTCTTCATCAACACGGACAGAGATGACGACTATGCTGGCTTTGTGTTTGGCTACCAGTCCAGCTCACGCTTCTACACAGTGATGTGGAAACAGATCACACAAACCTACTGGTCCCACACACCCACAAGAGCTCAAGGTTACTCTGGCCTGTCAATCAAAGTGGTCAACTCCACCACCGGGCCTGGTGAGCATCTGAGGAATGCCCTGTGGCACACCGGAGACACAGCAGGACAGGTAAGAGTAGATCAATTGACTCAAGGTTTAAGATATAATTTAACACAATGTTTGACACTTTTCTCATCTTAACTATTGCAATTCATCCTTTTCAGGTGCGCACTCTGTGGCACGACCCCAAGAACATTGGCTGGAAGGACTTCACTGCCTACAGATGGCATCTGACCCACAGACCCAAGACTGGACTTATTAGGTGAGTACAAAACCTTAGAAGCATTTTAGTTACAAATCTCCAAAATGTCTATTAAAATGGCAATGAGCTCACGTGATTCCATTTTCTTTTTTAGAGTGGTCATGTATGAAGGCAAGAGAATCATGGCCGATTCTGGAAACATCTACGACAAGACATACGCTGGTGGGCGACTAGGCTTGTACGTCTTCTCTCAGGAGATGGTTTACTTCTCAGACCTCAAATACGAATGCAAAGGTAAGCACATAATTGATAGTTTGATATTTCAAAAAGAATGGTTTCATCACCTTATACTTTATTTATAACGTGTTTTCTTTCTGTGATTTCTTTCAGATACATAATTGGACCACAGAGCCTTCCAGACAGAATCAGTCTGTCAGTATGACTATATAATACGAGACCTGGATCAATATCTCTTTAACTTTTTCTTTTGAGAAATGCACATTGGAGGAATGACGAGCAAGTGAACTAACGTGAGGTAAACTGACCTCAGGACTTTAAGCCAAATGAAAGTTCAATGATGATTCTGCACCACTGCACCAAACTCAAATTGTGAGCGCAGCTCTGCTCAGAAGAATTGGCCCTCTCATTTCTTGCTCTGATCTGCATTGAAGGGGGGGGCACATTTTATTGCTTTGCACACCTGAACTGTTGTTAGTTGGCGGTATTTCTCCCTGGATGAGGGACCAAAGAGAGAGAAGAGTGTTCTATGTTTTTTATTATTTTTATTATTATTTTTGAGCATTAATATACATCTGCTGTGGACTCGAAGATACTAGTGTCAGTATGAAGAGAGCAGTGAGAGAACTTTCTTAGGACGGGGAAAATATTCCCCTTGAAGGAACTGTTGAGGGACCATGGACAGTATGGACTGACTGTTACTATCAAAGAGAGTGAATGTTGTTTGTGTGTTTGTGCACGTGTGTCATCTAACAAGCATAATTATGAAGACAACCATGTAAGTTTTTTTTATTTTGATTTCTCACCCCACTTTCATGCAGACCTGTATATACATAGGTCGTGAATTTAGTCGAGGCTTAGGGCTGGCCCAAAACATTTGTCTTCTCAGGAAAGAGCACTAGAAGAAACAAGGAGAGCACAAAATTCAGGACAGCACAGGGCCCAAAAGCAGGCGCACTGAACACTGCTTTGGAACAGTAATTATTAGAAAATATTACGTTAATATCTCTAATCTTTACTGACGGTATCAAGGGACGTAAACAGCAAGGGCCAGTCTATTTCCTGTCATGAGTAAACCATTGTAAGTATGGCTGTTTGTATTCATCATCAAGGTTTTAATTTGGACTCTGCGTCTTGCCATCTTAAAATCAATATCCAATGGCAAGATCTAGCATTACATTTGGCCAAACAGTAAAAAGGTAAAAGATAGGCATCACTTACAGTATCTCTGAATATTCTGCTTCTGCACAGTGTGCATGACTTGTGTGGCTGAGCTTGTGTGTACATTTCTGAGAAAGGGAATATCAAAGGAAAAGGAAACCCTTTATGTACAAATATTACCTCATTAATTCTTTTTGTATTGAGGCCAGCAATACACAAGAATCACTTGTCTTAGCAACAGAGTATAAATTGGTTGGCTTCTGTTTTTTTTTTTTAGCAAGACTTTAGTATCATTTATATGCTGTATATAAGATATTTTTGTAGCGAAAGAAGCGCCAAGCAGGAACGTAAAGGATTAAAGAAATGTTGTCTTGACTATATTGTGCTATATGTATTTCCTGTGCATTGTTTTGATAAATTATTATGTCTGTTGTATGTTGAGGTTATTTCATTGTGTAGATATATGCTATTTAAATAATTTATCTAGAAGCGTAGCCTCATATGGAAGCGTTTCTGTCTGTATAAACTTATTTGCACACTGACATGAGGATGTCTTTGTTATTTTGTTTTTTTGTATGTCTTTTTTTTAATTATTAGTGAAGCTTTTCTATAAACTTTGTACTATAGTTTCTACCCAAAGTGCTGTTTATACTCTTACCTGGTATTTTGTAATGTCAAGTGAACAATAAACATTTCTGGAAAAAAATATTATCTTGGTTGGTTGGTGTCTTTTGGGGGGAAACAAACAGTTAAATCGTCAGTTCAACAGCTGAAGACCTACACTTCTTTGGGCTTCATATCTCTTTTGATTGAGGTCTTCTCCCTAGAAAAGCAAAGTCAGGCCATGCTGTGTCGACTGGAATCCATTAGTTTGAGTATAGTGAAGCCTTGGAGAAAGGGAGTATCCTTCGGAGTCAGCAGGAGGAAAACTCAACATGAAGTATAACCCTCTTAAATAGCACATCCATAAAGATCTGATTACACATTACAAAGGCATCTCCTGACACCTTCAAATGACACTTCACGTAAGAGGTAGACATAAGGAATTTTGCACTGAGCTGAAAGTTATGGCTGTATCCCACTCAGAAATCCAAAATTTCATAAAAATGTCTCAATAAAACTTGTCAAAGTAGATGAGGTATCCACATACTCAGTCTGCAGCTCGACCCTGCATCAGTATATCATCAGCAAGTAGATTTCATACTGCTAATTGAGATCTTTCACAGAGCCAGAAAGAGCTGTAATCTAAGGCACCAGTGAGGGTCGTGCCAGAAAACCCAGACAGTCTCCGTATGCCTTAGGTCTCTTTACATGAGAAATGACCTCATTCTTACCATACTGAGCTCACTGTGTTTCCATTACCCCACATAAGCAGTATACTCTATCTTCCCTACTGAAAATATAGTGTGTTAATTACAGATGGTACTTGTAAAACAGACAAAAATACTACATACTGCATGCTGCATAACTATATATTAAATTATTACAAATTTATCTCGTGCAGTCAGTCTGTTTGCATGCCGAGGTGTCTGTTAAGATCACAGACAGATAGTGCTGATAGCAGAACTCTCTTGTTGGGATTTGACCTTGGAGGCTCACCTGGCCAACGTGTTTCGAGTCCAGAGGAATGTGAGCTAATTCCTGCCGTTTAGACAGGGTCAGAATGTGTGGGTGAGGTGAAGAGTGAGACGAACAGGCCCGTAGGTGTCCAGTGCCAGGAGAGAGGAAAGACACGACCTCTGGGCTGAGGTCATCCAGGTGCAGATAGGCTAACTCACACTGTGCAAGCAGGAGCAAATAAGAATTGTGTCAACAGCTCAACAAATCTCCCAAACAAACCAAAAAGTGCAAATCTCAAAGCTGGTCGTCTTTTGTCAGTGGAGTCCCATTTCTTTAAATGAAAATGAAGCAGGAAAGAGGTCACGCAGGGTCCAATTTCAGAAGATCCTGCTAATCTGACTCACTCTGAAGAAGATCACCTATAGAGGCAGGAATGAAAGGAATGCTGGGAGTTGAAGTGGATCTGACGATCACGCCTGTGTAACACACATCTTTCTGTCCTCGTTAAGAGTCACATGCTTGAACACACATTACTAACAGATACACAGAAGAGGCCTTAAAGCTAAGAAAATAAAGTGTTCAGACTGCTATCAACGAGTGTTTATGTGTGCAGAAGAACATTCTGTGGCCACCGTACCCGGTTATTAGATTTAATGACAGCAATTTTCTGTTCTCATCTATGATACTTAGGTTAATACAAAGGGTGGCCCTGCTGCTCCTGTTTCCTCATGCAGTGCTATAAACACAAATACACAAATAAAAACAATGGGACGCAATCCAGCTGCATATTTGAGACAGAGAGACCAATTAGGATAAAAAATAACAGTTGTGATCCTCAGTTAGCCCGCTACTACTACATTCTTGGACACATCGTGAAACATGCTCATAATCAATATATATTACTGTATATAAGACAAGTTAGTTATATCAATATAAATCTAAAAGCTTTACAGTGTCCGAAGAAATATTCTGGTATTAAATGTGTTTTCTGTTACAACCCCTGTTGGTCACTGTTGTGAAGAAATCTTTTTCGCAGTACTACAAGATGTCTGAGGGTCTTTTCAGATGGGGAGCGACCGACGCACCTCGTACTTCATTTTTAATGAGAGCTGAGCAGGCGGGCATAGCGACGCGTGGACAATCTGAAAGGCGGAGTGACAAGCGGGCTCGATCCCGTGAAACTGTTACAGTCATGCTCGTCTCACGCACACGCCCGCTGGTCCTCGCTTAACACTGGTCGATACTCGAAGCTGTGCCATTTCCATTGTTGCCACGGGTAGAGTGCCTCACATTGATTCATGGAGTGCTTGTGGATTGTGGATCAGAGCTGGAACATAGGTGGAGAGTTGCCTCCCATCTGAGAAGACCTGTTTACTGAAAGGTTTATTAAAGCTTGATCAAGGAGAATGGAGAATTCATTAATATACTCCTAACGGCATGATGCCGCCTTAATTCTGAAGAAGCTGTCCTCTCTTGTTCATCTATATGCCCTCAGAAAAGTGACACATCTAAATGATCATGCTCAACGTATCTACAGTATAAGGTATTTATCAATTGGTCTACAAACAAGGAAATATGTTTACTCTGTAGTGGTCCAACATGGTTATCTGACTGTAGACACAACAGATAGGTACGTAACATATAGACCATGTTATGTTATGTATCTATCTGTTGTGTCTAGAGAGGGAGACAGCCCTATCCTCTGACCTCAGTTACCACATTAATGATCAGAATGGTGCTTGCTTTCCTAAACACAAGCATACAGACGCTCTGTATCTCAAGGAGAGGAAGTCAGTGTGCCCTGACAATGTAAGATTAAACACCATCCCTACAGTGACCTCAGGACATAAGCTCGACCCTGTGTAATCCCCATATGTGGCATGCTAGAACATTCACATCCCTGCAATTTTTAGCAGGGCTTCAAATGGATCTCGTCTTCTGAGTCTTTTCAGGGTGTCATGGTGTTGTGTCGGTCATCTCAAGATCCTCGGTCCTGATCTCAGCTAGCTCACATTCCTCCAGCAGACCACGTAACTGCTCCTCAGTAAGGTCTGGTGACTCATTCTGTGTGGAGACACAAAGATAATGTTTTTAAAATGTATCTTATTATTTTAAACCACAGGGTCAAATGCATATACTGTAAAAACAACGTTCAGAAGTTGTGCAGGTGTGCGTTCTTACTCTTTTACAACAGATCAGACACGTACAGTAGACCTCTGGCACTATCAAGGTCACACGTCTCTCTTATTACCACAGTGATGACAGAATATTTTTAAGATATCTTCCGAACATCCTCCTTAAATTAGAAAACCAGACAATGTGTTGTTTTACTGGGTGATCGGTGATAACAGTGGCAGTTCATAATAATATACTTCACTGCTGCAGTCGTCCCCTGCGCCTAGTTGGAAGCTTCCTGGGAAAAAACACTTCCAGTTGGATATAACTTTTGTTTTTCTACTGATAAGTCAGACTCCTCACAGGAAGCCTTCTGGGAGTGTATGTGAGTTCAAGGACAGAAGCCAACCTCAAACTGGGTTATGAGGAAAAGGTTTCAGAATTTTAATAAATGCCAGTATCTTTTCATTGGAGTGATGTGCTGTCTGGCAGCTGCAACTGTAATTTTTGATTTCACATTATTTGGCTGTATACCATTATTCCTTTATTGTAATAACAAGGTGAGATAAGACTAATTTACCTATGCACGAGTGCTCATGGACAGTTGTTGTACTGTGCTTAGACAGCTGCAACTCAACAGTAATTTTGTACTCCAATAACATCGACTCATTGCCTTTCATCTCATGAGCGTTATGCCAAAAATGTATCCAGGAAAGCCAGACCTTAAATCTCGTATGAATAGTAATAATTGTCATCATTCTCTCAGCATGTGCGCTCATGTTTCTAGCTGCCATCCCACACTGAACAGAATGTCCCTGGCCTTAAGGAAGGGATGTCCTGATCCAGTTATTCTGTCACTGATCTTAATGAAAGTCGTACGGCAGTATTCATTGATTATTTTGGCCATTTGGGAGCAGACGAACAAGCTGCAGACACAACACTGGCATATGACTTGAACGTTAGTTAACATGGCCAAACAAACTTTATTTACACATACACCAGACATGGAGCAACACTATCATTAATTTGGAGTCATCTTTTTAATCCACCTATAAATATTCACTCCTTTTGGCTCTATTTTGGCCTTCATCCACTCCTGAGGGAAATATCTGGCTCTTTAGCTACTAAATGCTCCACTATATTCACTGTCTTTGTGTGTTGACAGTTTGTGGCTAGGCATCACAGTGGTGCAGTGGTTAGCACTGTCGCCTCGCAGCAAGGGGCCTGCCTGTGTGGAGTTTGCGTGTTCTCCCTGTGTCTGCGTGGGTTCTCTCCGGGTACTCCGGCCTCCTCCCACAGTCTAAAAACATGCACAATTTATGTTAACTATTGACTTTAAATTGCCCGTAGGTGCGAATGTGAGCATGAATGGTTGTTTGTCTCTTTGTGTCAGCCCTGTGATGAACTGGCAACTTGTCGAGGGTGTACCCCATCTCTCGCCCAATGCCAGTTGGGATAGGCTCCAGCCAACCACAACCCTGATAAGGATAAGAGGAAGGAAATGGATGGATGGAAGGATGTTTGGGGCTGGGCTAAGGCAAGTAGCTTAGCTTGGCTTAAAAATGGGAAGCCGGGAAAAACAGTTAGCTAGCTTTATCTTGTTTTTGCACATATTGAACAAAGATATGAAGTGTTAATTAGTAAGATTTAGAGGTATAGTAGGTGGTTACATTTGGACAGAGCTAGGCTAGCTGTGTCGCCCTGTTGTCCAGTCTTCATTCTAAACTAAGCCACAGCTGCTGTTATTGTTCTTCACAAGTGTATTTGCCTAAATGTCAAGTTATTGATTTAATATAAAAGTATTCATTAGTGCAGCTTTGTGATCCACAAATACAATGTTCAATCTGCAATCATATCAAATAACTTTTAGTTTCCGCCAAACACACACCTATTCATAATCTGTATAAAAATATGTGTCAGAGAAAACACAACCTGATGTGACCCAGTCCAGGCACTCTGGCCTGAAATAGAAAGGATATTATGGCCATGCAGTTGTTTTCACGTCTTCCCTGCTATCCCGCCGAGTCATTCGAGATAAAATCACATTCCTGTGTCTCATCTATCCCCACTAGCTGAAGCTAATACTCTTCATCGATCATCTGTATTCCTTCTCTGACCAGACCACCCTCTGAAACTCTCCAGCCCCTCGCCAGGACCCAGTTGCTAATATACATCTCTAGCAGACAGTCCTGTCCATGTTCAAAGTCTTTCAGACTGTAATGATGTCCCTCAGGTCATGGCGGGTTGGGCCATGTTACTCAATTACCCAGATGTTGCAGATCATCTCCTACCAACTGACAGGAGACCACATGCAGTATGGACACATTCCAGCGTGGATGCACCCTGCAGTACTGCATGTTTTTGTCCTTTGACATGCAGGGTCGCACGACATGGCCCTTTGCCTGTGGACTTGACCTCTAAATGATAAAGAAAGATGAATAAAAGCCACACATATTCTATGTGTTTAATTAGGTGCATCAATGTAAACTGTAAACTAATGACACGTTTAGTTACAGCTTCTCTTCCATGTTTATTCTACAGTAAGTTAAAATCCTAAAAAGCTAAATTCTACCGCAGTATCCATCACAAATCAGCCGCGTCAAGCAGCACAGTGCAGATCGAGCTGGCTGGAAGTCAGACAGAAAAACATTGAAAATCTTGTCAAATTTTCAAAATAAAACACCCTGTGCAGACTCCCAATAGTGAAAACAGACAAAAGTGCAAACAATCTAACTTATGCAGCCTACTTATGGATGGTAGCAGCACATATATGAAGGAGAAATGACCAAATCTGAGCATATTAACAAAGTAAATAAAGCCGTGTGGAGAATAGACTAAAACAGCGTCCACGTCGTAACGTCACAGAGCTGTGTCCGGTCGAATTTAGAGGTAACTGACACCTCACTCACAGTAAAAAATGATTTGCTTGGAATGGCAACTGTAACATAAATTTGCACAAACATAAGTGAGCCATTAACTGCAACCTGAGACGTACGGCACAAAAAAATCTCACTGGTCATATACTGGCACGTTGGTGTGTGAGTGTTCATGAATGGGGTGATAAAAAAGTGCCCCACTGGCTGGAGTATTAACGGCCAGAAACGCCTTTAACCAGCACCAGCCGTCTTGGACATGGGAAACACGAGTTAGACTTTCCTACAGAGAGGAGAGAAAAAGAGATGGAAAAAGTGTGTTGTTTTTTTGTTTTTTTTTACTGCTGTGACAAAATGCTGTGACTCTTTAAAAGTGGTTGACCTCAGGTGCTCTTAATACCAGGGAGGCCAAGGGTGTCTGTGGGTGACTGATATGTGTTTTCCTGTCTGACTGTCTGCTCTCTAAAGAGCCACTTGAACAAAAGTCTTACAGCCACTTCAGCTCTTTACAGTCCAGGGCTTCCCAGCAGACGCCACATTCATTTCAGTAAACAGCCGAGTAAAGCGCTTCAAATACAGGAAATTTGTCCAAAGAAAATACATGATCTGTTAAACTGAGGTGGTTCCAGAGAGTACCTGTCTTCCATTGGGTTATCACCGGGACAGGAATAACAATGTTGAGCCCGGTTGGAAGTTGGTAAACACAGCATTACTATCAGACTGTTTCCACAAGGAAGCGGATGAAAGGATAAAAGTTTTGGAAAACTGGACAAGCTTCTGCTTTTGTGCAAACCATCCACTAAACACACTGCAAGAAAGGATGTAAATACACATACATTTGTATTCTTTAATTACCATTTCTCGGTAAAAGGAAGTGTGCTGCTGTGCGAGCTGCTATGCTTGAGGCTGGAGTTACATCCTCTGGCATAAACATGTGAAATACAAGCTGGGGGGAATCTACACCTATATAACACCTATGTTACAATAACACTGACTTTCTGAACACTACGAAGAAATACCAATTGGAGAATGAAAGTAACAGAAAAACATATCCATGAGGATAACTCGACTTTTAACTTTTAAGGCTGCATTTTCAAGGTTCCTCCCTCACTGACTGCCCGCTTCCCTGCTGCTCAGAAGTTATTGTGAACATTTTCATTTATTTGAGCCAACAGTGCATCAACGAGGAACTGGCTTTGACGTGGCCACTCGTGAACCCAGACATTACTAGATAATGATCTATTATTCCACAAATGAACAATCAAATAAATGATAATACCTGTTTCTGCCCTGGGCAACATTGGTTCCCTTTCAAGATTTGCATCGTTCACGACTGACACATGTCTACAGTCTTGGAAAAGACAACGTTCGGGTCAAATAAATCCTCCACCCTATATGTCTGGTGTTATTGTCAGAATGCCAGCATTACTGCTCCAGACATCTCGTACTGCTCATACTGTGCTCTTGCTCTCCCACCTGCTATCCAGACCCAGCAGGCTTATTGTATCAGTCTGGCCTGCAGCCACACTAAGCCATGTGCAGAGAAAGTAAGTGTAAGGGAAAACCTCTGTCATTGCCCTGTTTAGCAACTCTTTATGGTGCATGGACTGTAATTTGTCACTTCACTCCCCTTGTGGATTTGAATAGCATCAACGTTGACAAATGAGTTCAATGTGTTTCTTTACCCTCCGGACAGGGGAGTCCAGTTCCACCTCCAACAAATAATGGCAGGGTGGGTGAATCCCCAACCTCTGGTAAAAGATCAAGCGTCTTGGTCAAAGTCTTGTATCAGTTTCCCACCTGGAGAGGGATCTGACAAAACCAGAACTGTTCAGCCCTCCAGCTATCTGCCCTGCAATGGACCACCACCTCTGTACAGCTCACTGTTGGCTCCTGTACACACAGGGTGCAGGACCAGCTTACAACAAGCGTGGGCTGCTCAGCTTTCAAGGTCACCGACTTCACTCACATACCTCAGCTTTATCGGCTACAGAGCCAGGGGCCAGTTCTCCACTAATATATGAAGGAATTCTATTCATTAGACTCGATGTGCTACTATTCAGATGTTGAGAACAACTCACAATACTTTGAGAAGGGTTGATTCTGGGGCAACTGGATTTGGTTGTACAATTGCAAAGACGTTTTTTTCAGAACTGAAGAAGCCTCTTGGGTGAGAGGTAAAGTGTATTCACGGAAGTCCAGTCCAAGTCCAGTTGCCCCAGATTTAACCCCTCTCAAAGAAAGATTACCTGGATGACTAAAAACCTTCACAGAAAACTCACTATACTCACTGGGATTTCTGCCACAGTACACCAGTGACATCACTGTGAATGCATCAAGGCTAGAAGAAGAAAAAACAGGTTCATCATATGTCAGATAATGTGGATAATATAGATAATTTGCCCGAGGGACTCTCTGAGGAACCTCATTACAGTCAGTTTGAAGTAAAAATTCCTGGCTGAATTGGAATATCCTCATTTTACCCCATCATTTCCCCAAATGGAACCGTGCACATGCACTGCATGAATGAAAATATCATGCACTTGAACTTGAGTCTTGAGTCCATGTGACTCATACTTTGCTCTGGTTGTTGTGACTGAGGCATTAAATGAGCCATCTAGATTGGTAACTTGGACTTAAAGGTCCAGTGTGTAAGATTAGGGGGCCTCTATTTTCAGAACATGGAATATAATATTGATAACTATGTTTTCATGCATGTATAATCACGATAATAAGAATCCTTTTGTCTTTGTTACTTAAAAATTATCCTTTTATATCTACAGTGAGAGCGGTTCCTCTTCCGTGGCCGCCATTTTGAAACACGATGTTTCTACAGTAGCCCAGAACAGAACTAAATACTGACTCTAGACAGGGCCCTTCAAGTGTTCAATTACACCATTAGATGCAACTAAATTCTACACACTGGACCTTTAAGTTGGAGGCTAGGTGGCCTAGAGACAGATATCTTAAATTGCTAACGGCTAATGCTCGTTAGGCTATGATGTAGCACACCACACTGACAGCAGTCTAGCAGTGCTGGCTCTCAAATATCAGTTAAGAGCTGCCATGGTGGACACCCACCAAGAGGCTCACAGTAGACGTTGTTTCCATGAATATGTCCAAAACGCTCTAATCCTCCTTTGAAAAATGTAAAGTACATGCTGTAAATAACTGCAGTCTCATCACAGTTTATAATTCTTTACAAAAAAAGACGGAAGACGAAATTCAGCTACAACTTTGAATATTTGAAATTGATCTGAAAGGTTGCAGTACATACATAATGGTTTACAAACTGGAGATCATAAAGTAGCAAAAAAGAGCAAGCAGCCTAACAAGTCAAAGGCAAACAGCTAGAAGCCATGGATGGAATGAGGTAAAGAAGAGGGTGAGACAAGCTTAGAGAGAGAGAATCCCTTTTTCTCCATGGCTCCACTTTTCTGGCAAACCTGACTGTGGAAAATTAGTTGTGAAACTGCAGAGTTGGCACAACAGTTCCTGAACAGATTCAAGCCAACGAAACAGAGTTGAAAGGACTGTGTGTGTTCGTGCAAACCGTGCTCTGCTCCTCTTTCAGTCTGATTTTTCTGCAATATACCAGGATGCTATAGTTACTCTTTGTGGTTTTAATATAACTTTTAACATCCAACCACACTTCAAAAAGGCTCTCAGGTGGGTAAGAGATTTGGGAAGTCGAAGTTGAAGAATTGAAAATCAAATATATTCTAGTCCAAATATTCTTGCAACTAATGTAAAGACATAAAGCTAATAAAGAGAATCAAACAGTGTGCTGTCCACCGGAGATGATAAATATTAATGTGCTGTTCGTCTGGCATAATAGACAAAAATGAAAGCTGCGTTTTAAAACTTAAATTGCACTAGGGAATCATGGCTAACATCAGAAAGATTAATTATGTCAGCCTGATCAGACCAAGACTGCCCTGAACCATCCTGTCTTACTGTAGCTGTTGGGATTGTCCTTCCTTTTGCAGTTGATCTAGGAGTGCAGCCAAATGAAGTGACAGGAAAACTAGCATTGGATCAGCAAATCACAGATTCAGCTCTGACAGCTGAAAGAAACCATGTTGAACTTGTGTTATCTTTTCTTTCTGGAAATGTTTTTGACTGTATTTATGAGTCAGAGTGCATTAACAGGGAACAATGACAGTCATTTCATTAATACCTTTCTTTGTAGAGGACAGGCCTTACTGCACTGCAAATATTATTAACAGTGAAAAAAAAAGAAACTGGAAAATCAAAGGTGAGAGGAGAGATTCTTTGGCACACATAACTGGAATGGGGGATTGTTTGGATTGAGAGAAGGGAGAAGCCGAGCTGACGCACAAAATTACAGGTCTCAGATCTGAATCCAACACAACACGGCTTTTGTTTGAATAAATCACTGCGAAAAGGTAAATCAGATAGATCTCTAGATAAACACTTGGATTCCTAACATACTGGAATCAATCAAACTGAAGTAGAGCAGAATCTGTCATCTCTGCTACAACATATGAGACTAACCTCTTGAACATTTTCCACCTTTACAATAAGAGTTACACTCCAGCAGCAAGCCAGACTAAACACAGAGCACCATACTTCCCATTTGGAGGGAAAACATCTCAGATACCCAATCAATCCTGGTAGTTTTTATTTTAGAGATATTGCACTGCACAGTGAAATATTTTTCAAACATATTGCTAAAACAAATTTGTGAACAGTCAAACTCTATGTTAGCTTCAGTTTTGATTTTCTAACGCTTCAGCAGACGTCAACAGACACTAAACAATAGCATTATCTGCACCACAGAATGTGTCTGTGGTTTACCACAAAGTACTTAAAAAGTTTACCATTAGCCTAACCTAGCTTAAAGACTGAAAGCAGGGGGAAATGGCTAGCATGTGGCTCTCTCCAGAGGTTCAAAAATAAGCCAACAAGCACTTTTCTGTATCTTGTATAATCCATACATAAACAGAAATGTTAAAACTGCATCTTGTAGTTTTAGTAGGTGAGTAGTTTGTTGTAAATATTTCGTAGGGAACAACAGCTGAGTGCAATGACTTCCCAAAGTTTTGTCATCGCCGTACGCCTGCCAACATTCAGCTGAGGTGCTGCATAGAAATGCTGGGCAAATAAACAAACTGTTCTGTCTTCTCACATCATAATTTTTACATTTCTCTGTGTGTACACACTAAACTAAGATGGGTGTTGGTAAGCATATTGTTTAGCTTTGGACAGAGCCAGGGCAGCTGGTTCCCGTTGTTTTTACTCTAAATGCTAAGCTAAGCTAAGCTAAGCTAACTTAACTTGGCTCTCACTCCATATTTACCACTCAAACATGAGTATCATCAATGTTCTCATCCAACTTTTGAACAAAAAATTTTGAACTAATACTTTCATAGTACTAAGACAGCATTACGAGCAAAACTGCTTGCTCTGGCTGAATTGCTGGGGCTTTGACTAAATTGTTCAATTTAATACAAGAAAAAACTCATTCTATCTAAAAAACCAATCTCTTCTTGCTCTTATAGTACAGTGCCTGCAGAGTTGGTACACACTTCAGGTTCAAAAAGACTGTGAGAAGACGTTTGAGTTACGGATGTTACACAAATCAACTTTATGAGTATAGTGGAGCTGTGTGAAAGTGTTTGAGAATGCCCTCGCAGACAAATTCCAAATAAATCTTCTCTAACCACAGAAAAAAAGCCCGGTGGCACTAAGAATATACACAGTGAGTGTGCTGTTTACATCGCAGTCGCTCCCTGGGTTCAATCACTTAGTGACAGTATATAAAATGCAGTGACACACAGCTAAATGCAAAGAGTGTCTAGCGACACTAGTAGTTAAGAGACTGGTGGTTTTGATGTTTTGTGATCGTAATGAGGGAATGGTTTCCTCAAACGGAGCTTGGCTTAATTAGCAAAAGATTCCACTCGTGTCTCCTTTATTAGGCCAGGAGTAGGTTTTTGGTTGCATGACATGGTGCCGTGTTTGATGTAAGGGTGTGGCTGCCATTTAATGTTTTTACTACCTCACTGTTTGTAGGGCATCTTTTATGTTTAAATTAGGCATATATGCATCATGTTGTGGTCAATTCGTGTGAGAACTGATGTGTTGGTAAAGGATAACGTGTGAATTTGTATTCCATCGACAGCAGCGTCGTGAAGACGCAAACAGGTAGCTTGTTTGTGGAGAAGCTGCCCCGTCAAACAATGACAAAGTCAGACCACTAAATTTATCTGAAATGTTTTTCTTTCCTTCCATAAAAAAAATGTAAAGTCATAAATGTCAGAGAAAGCAGAAATCAGAGCTATCCACCTTTGTTCTTGAAACATTCTTGTGTTGTGCCTTTAGCTACAGGGTTTGGGGAAAGAGTGACAGTTTTGTGGTTGTAACTCTGCAGAGGCTCCTAAAAGCAGACTGAGCTCAATGGTTTCTAGGGAACACTGTGAAGCGTGGACATCAAATCTCAGTGAAGAATGCTCTAAAGTAATTAAACACCGTGTACAAAAGCAAAGCAGAGGAAGCTGCTTAGCTCCTCGCTGAAAGTCAAAACATATATTTTACACGATACTGTAAACTGTAAACTGATTGTGTTAGTGATACAAGAGGGAGAAGGAAAATGAAGAGGAAAAAATATGGGCCTGCAGAGACACGAATATTGCAAGTGATTTCATCGTCCCCTTGTGAGAATGGCTGAGAATGAACTGTGCATTTGTAATAATTTGTCACACACCTGTCTACAGAACTAAGCACTGAAGGGTGTTATAATGTACAACATAAGCACACAGTGGATTAAGCACTTATGTGAATTTGAGCATGTGTTTTGTTGTGTGTGAACGAAACATAGCTGCTTTGAACTCACAGTCATCTCTTGGCTCTGGTCCAGGATCTCCAGCTGCTGTTCGATCTCTTGGAGCCGCCTCTCCAGCTCTCTCCTCTCCTTTATATCCTGCAGGACCTTCTCTCCTGGCTGCGGGTCCCCATCGCACTTCCAGCTAACCTCTGAGCCATGGCCCTGATACACAACAGACTGAAATTGACACCAACAGACTGGTTCTCACGGGGAGCAAACAACTCTTCTCACATGTGGACGTGCTTGGGTGCTCTCCTAGAGCTGCACTCACAGGTTACAGCCATCACTCATAAACATTTAAATATGGATCAAAACCATGTACAACAGTACATCAGAATTGATTTAGGTGAAAGGTTTCCACTAGTCCAAGACTCCTAAAGAACAACAATGGTTTTTACAGACAGCACAGAGTAAACCAGAGAAAGCCGAAGAGGTCCATGAGGTCCAACATAAATCACACATTCATTGTATCCACGTGTGCTGGGTTGACACAATGAACCACAAGCTGCATCCAAAGCAAACTTTGAAAATGGGTCAGAAGGGAAATGGGTGAGTCAATCCACAGCGAGCTGATAAGAGAGAGACTTGGCTTTCTGACCACGTCAGATAAATGTGAAGTCATCAGATTCAAATGACACATTTAGATCAGGTTTATCACAAATATTTAAACCAGTCTTAAGACTGTCACAAACTTGCTTTTGCAGACGTAGTTTGATGCGCAATAGGTGTCGAAAACACAGTTTCAGCATAGTTGTTGCAAGTCTGGGTCAAACTGTTCACATCCTTCCCCACCCCACTCACAATTTATGTCTTTATAAAGAAGGATGGAAAACATGACAAAATTAACAACACTGTACAGACTGACCAGTGAATGACCTGTGCTACGGTCATATTGTGACCTCTAAAAGTACACAGTTACTCTATAAAAGTAGCAGCTAGTTCCCAAAAATTGTTGGGTCTGAGAGGATGTTGCCAACCACAGGGCTGTTTTGGAGTGTCAGTCCAGCGCCATGTGGTTGAAATCTCCATCTCTCTTGGTTAGTCTGGATGCCAGGCAGGCGTATGTATGATCTAATAATGTTGAAATTGATGGATATTTCATAAAATGTCGACATCTCAATAGGGACTTGCATACGGCGAAATGGTAGGTTACCGGAGACAGCGGGATCCAGCAGAAATCGTGAACTTAAACACTCAGTTACTAAATCTATTATGACACATTTATGATAGGATGTAATCTTAGTTAAACCCAGGGTAGAAGGGGAGTTCAGTTAAGTCGAGCCAGTATGTTGAGAAGAAGGATAAATGCTTCTTAATAAGAAAAACAGACGTGCATACTCGACTAATATCATGTCCTGCATTTACACAGCTTTTAGGCGACTGATTGATACCATGATACAGTGTGATTAACTTTAATATTTATATCTTGGCAAAAACAAGAAGTGTGTGTGGCCTCACCTACCAGTGCCCTCCGTCTCCCTATAGGGAAATAATGACAGCTTCTATCTGAAGCCTCTTTTAAGTGGTCGTCACTAGAGCCCGTCAGTTAAGACTCCCTCATCCAGACAACAAAAGCCAGGACCACGGCGGGATCAGACTCCTGTCATGCACCAGAGTGAGAAATATAGCATTCCAACCAGGAAAAATAAAAATTAAAGTCTAGCTTTACCACCATCCTCACACCACTAAATGCATGTTTCTAAAAAAGCCCAAATCTTTGGGAGAAACAGTTTATTTAATTTGGAAACAACATCTGCCCTACTTTTCACGAAATATAGACTTTAAAATTGCCTGCACGGTTTAGCGATGATAAAGCTATCACTGACCAAAATTTGAATGAATTTGGCATGTAGGTCACATATTTTCACTAAACCAATTCTCTGTGGCTAAATTAACACCCTGTGACTTCTGGTGAGTGTGAAGGGGAAAGTCCACAGTCTCTTTGCATAAACTTACTGATTTAACCCTAATTACAGCAAAGATAGATGGTCCACCAATTACACATCATCTTTCCTGGCTTTCACCTCATAATTAGTGTAATTCTGACTTGTATTAGCTTAGTTACGACAAAGGAAAGTCTGAGAGGTTTACATAGTTTGTGACACACGCAACTACTGTCAAGTCAAGTAACACCTGGGTCTCACTCACGCCCTCTCCCCAGATTCCCTTTTCTCTCTCCCACTGAAACCAGTAATGACACGCATTACTGACACAGACTGTTTATGGGGCCAAACTCATATTCCACTTTTACAGCATGATTTTCAGTCGTCTGTCTCACACGTGTCCGACGGAACAGATACGTTTCTGTTGTTATCAGTCCAGCTTGGCTTGCATTGTACTTGTGTAAATGAGACACGCTTCAAGTCTATTTTCTTTTATTGCACATGTAACTACACTGACTGTGTGTTGGGCTCTGAGCACATACTGGGCCTGCTGCTGCTCTGCAAACACGCTGCTCACCTCCTGTGTAGACGCTGTGTCTACTTCGAGTGAGCTTCACATCTCGAGGGAAATGCAAATTATAATATTCAGAATTAAAAAAACTAAATCAGCAAGATTATATGTACTGTACCTGTACTAGGCACACTAGTGGCTACAGCTAGCAGCTAACATCAGCATGTCAATATGTGCCTATATGTGTCAAACTAGAGCGAAAAAAAGAAAATATTTTCCTCATTGAGGGATTAATAAAGTGAATCTTCTTTGTCTTCTTCTATAGCAGGTATAATGTTGACTACTATTTATTGTAGTTGAGCCTGTTAGCATGCTAATATTTTCTAATTACTGAACACAATGTACACATGAGGCTGATGGAAATGTCATTTTTGTAGGTTTTTGGTCATAAACCAAATTACATTTTGACTTGATTATGGTGCCAGATAAAAAGTTGTGTTTGGATGTCTGTAAAAAATGTCATGGCAATCCATCTGATAGTTTAAATATTTCACTTAAGACCAAAAATTTGAACCTAATTGTGGCATTAGAGAAAAAGTCAGGGGATCACTAAAGGCTTCACCGTCTGAAAACCTTGAATATTTAGTGCCAATCCATCCAGTAGATGTGCAGATATGTTATAAGTAAAACCTGCTGGTGGTGCTAGAGGGAAAAGTCAGGCTACCACCCCAAATCACCAAGAAATCATTAGGATGTATTCTCTGGGCAACATGAATGTCAACATAAATCTCACCACAACCCATCTAGTAGTTGCTGAGATATTTCAGGTTGGACCAGAGAAGCCAGCCACAGCGCTAGCATGGCTAAAAACATCACGGAGTAAAGTAAAACTGTATTATATCAGCGTTATGCAAGTTCATCTACGCACATTAGCTCTAATACTTGAAATGAAATGCCAAGATAAAATAGATTAGACATTATTTGAAATGCTGTGCGTGAATATATACTTGCTTTGTGCAAGTGACAGTTAAAAGTTGCCTGAGATTGTAATTTTGGGCGGCAGTAGCTCAGTCCATAGAGACTTGGCTTGGGTTCAAGTCCAGCATGGACCAAAATATGGAAGGTGGACTGGTGGACTCCTGGGCACTGCCAAGGTGCCCTTGAGCAAGGCACCGACCCCCCCCCCCAACTGCTCGCAGGGCGCTCCTCAGGGGGGCTGCCCATCACTCCACCATCTCTCTCTCCACGTTGCATGTTTATGAGCTTGTATGTGTGTTCGGGGTTAAAAATGCATGCAAAATAAACTGAGTGAAAAAAGAATTTCCCCGTTGAGGGATTAATAAAGTATCTCTTCTTCTTCTTCTTCTTAAGTGTTGAACCAATTTGGGTTAATTTTCTGTTTCATAAAAACAGACTTTGACTTATTTGCAGCTCTTTGTCCACAATGTTTCTAAATATATAATTGATTAAGCTGTAATAATAAATCAGTGCAACAACTTTAGATCCATTTCCAAGTCATTGGCAAGAATAAACAGTCGATTTCTGCCAATTAAATTATAGTAATGATTCAGTTCTTGGAAAAGTCTATGGGAATAATGCTTCCTGACCTTCATAGACTCAAGCGATTGTTCTCGTACATGGCAGTATTTATGCTTCTTCTCCTGGAATGTGTGACAGCTTTTAGTCAATGTAAGGTTAGACTGACAGAGGGAGAGAGACCAAGGCTCAGTTTATCTGAACATCAGAGTAATTGTCTCTCCTCAGAGTATTCACTTGACACGCTGTTCAAGATCTCCAATAATCACATCACCTATCTGGGTCACAAGACCGCTGGAAGGCTACAAACATACAGACTTTGTTTTGTTTATGTATGAAAAACATGTCAAACATAATTATCTCTCGTACGAGAAAAAGTATGTCAGCCTATTGATCATGAATGTATCGGAATTTGATGTTGCGTTAGTGTCATGAGTTGAGAGAAAGTGAAGCGTTGTAGATACAAAATATTACGCTGACTGCCAAGTGCAGCTTGAAGGCAGAATGAATGTTAGTAAAACAGAGGAAAAGCCCATTCATGCATGATATGACAACTCCTGAGAAGCTGTCCTTGTTTTACCTCGCGGTTCAGATTTTGCTTTCCCACAATATGAAAAAAAGAATGATTTGCCAATTGTCATGAGCAAATCATCTTTAGCTGATTATTTGTATGAGTTTTAAATGACTTAAGTCGAGCCTGCATTGCATATCCATTAGGTGCTCACTGATATCCTGTGATCAATTTCAAGATTTCAGATAGATGCAATACATTCCATCCTGAGGTTGTCATGGTGTTCGACTGTGAAACAGCTGCAGCGGTTGATGGATGATCCACTGTTGTCCAAAGTGACAAAACAGAAAAAAAACGTCAGTGATTATTTAATGTTTATAATTAAAAACAAATCCTGGATGTTTAAAGCTAAGTGATACTGAATGTGCTGTTTCTTGATGTTCCCATTAAAAGGAACATTTAATTCTATTATATCAATCATATTGGTTTTGTTAGACAGAGGAGGGAGCCATTGAGACTGGTAGCTCGTGGCTTCTTCTCTGCTCCAATATGGGTTGCATCTGTGGTGTGATTTGCCAGATATAACAGCTGGATCGCCTCATGCAGACACATGCGAAGATACGTCTCAAAAACAGCAGGAAAACAAGACAAATGACTAAGAGACCCTTATGTGTTAGTGTTCTCTTGTATCCTGCTGCAATGTGTGTGTTATACACATGGCAAGAGGGCGTACCAGCCCACTGTTTACTTCAAGTTCCTTCTTACATTAGGCGTTATGAATTAGTGCCTGAAGCCAGATTAAGACCCGCTGAAAGAGCGTGATGACCTTGTTCACATACTCCAGACAAGCTAAACTGTGTCGGCGTGCTCTGAGGTAGCCAATCCAAGGAAGTGTCAACATTAAAATCATAAACTTCACTGCATACTCCAAACAAACTAATTTGTACAACATGTGGTCTTTTCAACCGCATTCTCCATACCTTTTTTTCAAACCAGCTGAAGCCAAAAATAAACCGAGAAGCTACATGTCATGAGGAGGAAAAATAGAGGCTTCTGGGAATTTTTTATTTTTTATTTTTTTGCAAACATGCAAAGCGTTACGCAAATCAAACAATGGGAAATAAATGTGGTCTATGGGTTTTCCTTGAAAAACACTTATGTGATGTGGACGCTAGCCAACATTTCAAACAGCAGTTTGTTTTAGTCGGCAGTAGCCATAAAATGGCTCATCGGCCTTGAGTCTGGGGGTCTTTGTTATATTAAGAATGTCTGGTGACCACTCAACAGCTACACAAATAATAGAAACATGTTTTTGTTTATGCCATTTCATTTGGTAAACTAATGCAAACAGCCCTACAATAATTCCTTCTTCTTTAAGATTGTAACTGAGGTGTTGATGTAAATTTACAACATAATGTAGTCATTTTGTAGTCAGTGCTAGTTTATTTTTGTTCTACAAAAACTAAACAAGAAGGTTCACAAACGTGGATTTAATCAGATATTAAGGATGCACCTGACTATTTGTAAATCAGTGTAACTCTTTAAAATACAATGACAGTCTCATTCTCTAGCAATTGATTGCTATTGACTGGAAAAGATACTCCCCTGTGTTTGCAGACAATACATCTTGACCTTTGGCTACACAACACTGCAAAGAGACAGTGCTATTATGATGAAAGGGAGCCAGCCAGCAATGGCCAGTGTTGTTCAGAACAGCGTGCTCCTCTCTTTCCCTTTCTGTTTCTCTCCCTCTGCCTTTGCTGAAATCTGAAGCATAGTAGGAGCTCTGGCTGTGCCACGTGGACCCAGGCTACCTGCCAAGGCCTGTCCACATGCCTTGCCATGAGCGCTCCCTGTGAGAGGAATAAGCTGTTCGGAAGCTATGGCTGAGAGTCTCTTGACTTCTCTCACTCTTTTTCTCATATTTCTTCCTCTTGTGTCTCAGATTGTCATTTTGCCCAGCTATGACCTCTGGTCATCTGCCAATGTCTGAGGCAGAAGCGCTGTAACACAGATCACAGATGTCTATCATACACGGTATAATACCTACCTGCATTCTAATGCTTGGGTAAGCAGCGTGATGCAAACTAATGTTTTTGACCCTGCGCAACTTGCCTTGGACAAAGGCGTAGTCTAACTCTTAACACCACAATTCCTCCCCCTCCCTCCTCTAAATAGCTGGACTAAGAATTGACCTAATATTGCTCCATAGGAGACAATGTGAGGGTCTGTATATCACCATCTTAAAAATGTCCTAGATATGAAATTTGTTTGAATCCACGTTGTCTTTTCCATCTCCAGAAGTCGTGATTTTGTATTTTGGATCTGAGAAGATGACTTGATGATTGCTGAACATTCCTGAAGTATTAGAAGATTCACTTGTGGGTCATCTGGACTTTATACTTGTTTTTTTCAGTACTCAGGGTGGTCTGGAACAATCACTGTTGCACAGATCAAAACCTCCTGTTGCATCCTAAAAAAAAGTAGCTTAAAGTATCCACACCACCTATGTGTTTTCAGCATTTTAGCATCATCTAAAGAGCAATCAAAGGTCGAGAAATACTTGATCTTTTTGAAGTTTTCACTGTTCGGGTCGTGGAAGAAAATCTTGCATTTATGATCTCTCCTAACCGTTGCAAATACTTCACGGTCTATGACTTTTACTGCTGTTAAAGAGAGACTCATAGGATCATCTCCACCCAGCATCACTTTGCTAATATAAAGTAATTTCAGTGTTTGCCAAATAATGACACAGTCAAAATAAATGTGAACAAAGAGCTTAAGAAGCTGACCATGTTAAATATTTATCAAAAGCATCTGGAGGGAAAAAACGTCCAAGCATCTTTTTGCACCTCTCGTCCCCCAGTGACACACGCTGCGTATTGTCAAGCACAATAATTGACCTAGATTTGAGCTGCTAAAAGTCTTTTCAGTTATGAGAGATGAAACGTAGGACTGTGAGCGTTGTCTCATTCTCATTTCCAGCTGTGTATTTTTATTCTGGGAGTCCACTAGAGAAGCTTTGCATGATTCACGGTTCAAAAACATCCTTATTTATCTTATACTTGCCCTTTATGCCGCCCCTCAGTTCATCCTCTGTTTGAAACAAGCCGTTTTAGCTCCCCTAAAAGCCAACTCTCTTCTGATTGGTCAACTTCTCGTAAGCTGCTGAGAAGCAGCACCAATGACAGTATGTCCATCCATTCTGTAACCGCAACCAATCACACTCACATTCACACGTATGGCCAATTTAGAGTCAGCAATTAGCCTTAACCAACTAAATGCATGTCTTTGGACTGTGGTAAGAAACCAGCGTACCCGGAGAGAACCCATGCAGACACGGGGAGAACATGCAAACTCCACACAGAAAGGCCCCAGCCGAGGGATTCGAACCAGATCTTGCTGTGAAGCCACACCACCGTGCCGTTCGTGATAATATTCCAAATTTTTTTAATGTTATTTAATTTGGATCACAGAGGCAGGAGATTAGCGAATATTTTAAGCATTGTTTATTGTTAGCAGATGATTTTGTGATTGAATAATCCTCTGTGGAGTGTCATAATGAGTGGAACAGTCAAAAGTTAGAAGCATGGCAGGGGAAAAATCTCTCTCAACCACTTAACACAACTGCTGCTGTGGGTAACACCAGTGGGAGAGGCGTTTATAAGAAGACAATAAACTGGGTCTCATAGGAATTATAGGGTGGGGAAGGGTGTGGAGTCTATTCTTTTTATCCAAGCTAACCTTGTGAATAACACCAAGAATGCCACATGTCTAACCTGTCAACTCAGTTCTCACCATGCAGCTGTAAAGAGATACTCCTGCAAAAATATGTGAGCCACAGGGGCTGCTAAGATGATATTTCGTATTAGCATACATTTTGAATTAAAATTCCAACATTTTTCTTCCAGCACACTATAAAAAGAACACATCCATTCACAGTGAAGCCGGTTGACATTGTGATAAGTGCTGAGTGCTGGACTCAAAGCCAAACGTCAGTCACTGGTGAGGAACAAACTACAATTACATGTTTTTCTGGTGTGAATTAGCATAGTTTCAAATTTTCAGTCAGGACATGAACATCGTATTCTAGAGAGAGAGGACAGTTTCTTCCTTAGCACAGAGGATACAATGTCTTTTCCTGCTGTCACCACTCTTAATGAGAAACATAGTGTTCTGTTAAAAATCGACTGCCTTTGAATGCCTTTTCTTTCTAGTCTGTTTTTATTTTGATGTCAAAGCACATGTATATTACATGTATGTGTATCACACTTCTGAACATCATGTTAAGGCCAGCCTGTATCCTGACTCCCTGTCATGAATTCTAATATAGCTTACACTTGATGATATAAAATAAAAACGAACCTACATTTTAGATGAATATAACATGACCAAAGCTTTTCCACAGCTGTTTAATTATATGACCGGACCAAATAAGATAAATTTGCAAACTATCTGCTGACCACATTGTGTCGGTCAAGAGGGCGTTTTCTGCCCAAAACTCTGCTCTCTCACTTAACATTTGCTGTAGTTAAAATCATGGGTGCTCATCAGCAACCACACAATGTGACTAAGTGACCTCATGGTCTTACATCAAACTATAGCCAAGCGATACACAACAAAAACACAGCTGGAGTTACTATGCAGACACAGAAGGAGTTGGGGGAGGGATCCAGTGCAATCAAAAGCAGTGGGACACTGACTGAAAACTATACTGTAGCATTCATTAATTTTCATTGTAACCACACTTTCCAAAAAAAAACCCACATTTGAGAGAATAGCATGTGTAATTCTGATCTGTGAAACAACACACACACAAACACTTACATACACACACACACCCATGTCACCAAACACCAACACCAGCTAATTCTCATGACAGAATCTCCCTCTTCTGGCTTCAAACTGTGGGTGGTGCAGGCATTACCACACAGTGGTACAGTAGGAGGGGTGCACTGTACATTGGTCCTACGTGCCAACAGATGTTTTTAATGACAGAAACGCTATTTCAGCTGAAGCCTGAGAAAAGGAGAAAAAAACAAAGAATGCATAAGGAGCAATGCTGTCATAAGCACAATATTGGCAGGGTCCAAGGAAAACAGTGTTCAAAACTGTATTGTGCTTCCATTCGACCCACATAATGAACGCAGGGTTTGTAGCTACCTGACCTATTTCCTATCATCAGAAGTCATCAAAAAAGAGCCAGAGGCAAAAAAGAACAAGACCTTTTATTCAAGACTTTTCACCATGCAGCCATATGACGAATGATTCCACTTCCAATACTGATTCTGTGGTCTATGGCATTTTTCAGTCTGTCTGTACAGTGCCACTATGTACAATGGCAAAGACATGGGTCATCGTCAGACCTGAAGCAGGCTGTGTGACCCCTGGGTGCTCAAACAAGCCATCTGTAGCAGCACCTACAGTCAGTCAATGTGGCCATGCTGTTATTTATGCATAATTTTAAGCCTTAATATCATTTAATTTTTATCATTTTAAACGAGTGAGTTATATAAAAATGTAGACACAGTAGTTGTCATGAATGGAGAAATTTGCGATAGAGACCAAAACCGTTTTTTGTACCAGACTGTAAACATGTTTATTTCTGCTGTGAAGTTGAACATTTAAACATAGGCGCTTATGGAGACTGACTCGTTTTGTGGCCAGACTCAAGTGGCCATTCAAGGAACCACAGTTTTTGGCACTTCCACGTAGGCCTCACAGTCTCACAGAGGTTGCCACTTGGTCAGTACAATGCCACCACATTGCCTTATAGGCATGGAAAGACAAATAGCTGGTTCCAGTGCACAGATATGTGATTTATCACTAAACATACAAGTCTAAAACCTAGAATCCACAGGTGACCACATCCGTCCAAAGCATTTTAGTTTGTACAAGCTACAAGTAGATGACTGGTTGGCATATATGGCTATTTCTATCCAGCATACAGTAGTCTTTACTGTATTTGTAGTAAGCTTTTACGCATGTGTTAATATCGCCAAATGAAAGGGAAAACCTTGTTCCTTTTCTGGAGCTGGCACTCGTCTACCTCCACCAGCTCTGTAATTAGGTTCTGACGGGGGGCTGATTCTCCTCTGTGGCAGTAACCCGGCTGGTGCCAGGCCTCACAGACCGTATCCACCCTCACGGAGTCAAACGAAGGACGCGTTTAGCCAGACAGGCTACTCCTGAGGTGACTGCACAGGAATGCAAGGGCTGCTTTTTCCTCAGAATATCAATCACGACTTATTGGGAAAAGACACCATCAAGTTCAGATTCAAGCCCCGACCTTCATGAGCTGATCCTTCATGAGCGAGGGCTCACTGGGGAGAGGTGAATAACTCTAGAATGGTCGATCTGACAAAGCCAGAGAACAAGAAACAACAGAAAATGTCAAAATCTGGGCCTTGATTTAATATGATTGGGAGAAAAATGTTTCAGTGGTATTGAAACAGGGATCTAATGATCTTGTTTGTGTATATTAGAATTTCTCTAGAATGAGCAGGCGTACAAGCAGGTTCCTGCATCGCTGTCCAAATGGTTTCAGTCTGGAATTCTGACTGGTGCAAGCTACCGCCAAGAAGAAAGGTAACCGCAAAACAAAAGCATATTTACTTTTATGGCCACCTTTAGGATTTATGGGCACTGATGTGGATGAATGACCGGCTCTGAAAGAGATTTACTGTGAGTGGAGTCTATCTTTAATATGTGCCACAACAGTGAGACGAGGCAGTGTAAAGAAAAGGCTCCTTTTTTTTTGAGCCATACAGGTGTGGTGTTTGCCAAAACCTTTTGTTTTTTTATTTTATACACTGCATGAAACCACTAAAGTACAGTGATGTTTTATTTTGTTTGTCATGTTAGCAATCTGAATCATCTGCAAACAGTTACTCGAGAGAAAGAGGTTTTATGTCATTGTTTAATTCATCATTCATTCATTTTACATCATTTGAAAAGGAATGCCTGCATTAGCCATTTTCAGCACTAATGGAGAGCAGATGATGGATGGATGATGGGGAATTTTACTTTCCCAAAAACTTTTTTAACCAGGCAAGATGATTAAAGGGTGGGAAGGGAGGGGGAAGTAGGTTACACAAAGTAACACATCCAGTCGCCCCAGTAATATCACAGTTTTGTACTACTGGCTCAAAATCCAGTCCACATCATGTGGGGAGCACACAAGGGAGGATGACAGGGTTATACTCATTCACGCTAAGCACCAGCTTAGCTATTACCGCTAGATTAAACATTAGTTCATGAAATTTGGGAGTTTCAAGAAGCAGTAAGTCATGTCTTCATCTAAACACTATTTCAGCTCTAAATGTAGCACCACATTTTACAAATCACTCTGATCATATATTTATTTTAAAGCTATATCCCACTCAAGAAAGTTGACATATTGAGAATCCTGATTGTCTAAACAGAAACATAGAAGGCACATTGTACTGTACCGTTCTCTGACCTCAGTGCCTCAACTTAAAATGTTAAGCTTTGTTCTGCCATCTCCTCATAACATCAGATGAATGACTCTTGTATGTAATTTTACAGATGGAAAGTGAAATAATTAGCCCAGAAACATAAATATCCCAGACATTATGACATTGCTTATGTGTTATCCCAGCACTGGGATTCAAGTACTGCAGTTTTTCCTTGACTACATCCAGTAGTGATAGTAGAAAACGCCATCCTGAGTTCACAAAACTGCGCTGTAAAGTTTTTATGACTTAAAAAATATCATTTTCCACTGACAAGCTACGCAAGTGATGAGCATACCATATGGCTTTTAAAATGTAGTGAGATAAGGTCCTGAGATAACTCACTGAGCTCACATCAGGGAGGGTGGTTCTCCACTGTCTGATGTGGTAGTGATGTACTGATCATACTCTGAACTCAGACAATGTATAGTGTTTAAAGATAAGCATTACAAGTTGGTACAAACCTAATTCAAAATGCATTGAATATATACATGCAACCCAGGGAATGAGCATTAGATATTACAAAAAACAACAGTGTAGAGTACATGGACAACAAGTAATTTGCATTAATGAAAATGATGGCTGTAAACCTACCGTGAATCACATCAGCATGTTGAAATGTCGAAATGTGTAAGATTTGCCATTGCTCATTTGGAAATAACTTGAACCTTAAAGCCGTAATAATAGTTTTACATAAAGTTTACTAGCAAAAAATCACTAGGGGCTTATAGTATGGAGTTCATATGGAAACGTGTAAAAGTGGATGGAAAACTGGGGCAACTCTCAGTTCCAAATTACAGCATCTTACACAATACTATTTTCTCTGACTTACAAATAGGGGTGTGACTCCCTGAGGGTCAGTAACAAAAATTTTTACAAGATATTGCTGTCGATGCCTGGCTGAGCTGACCTTGTAAGAATTAATGACCTTGCCTCAGAGGAGTCCTGGGTGGTGTCTGGAGGAGTTAATGTAATAAACCCATTGCTGTTCTAAGTTGTGTAGATAGTAGTGGTCTTGGATACATACCTGGGACAAGACAAGGTCTGTGTATGAGCTTTGCACTGAGATAAATTCCTCGATCGGAAGGAGTCGGCGAATTTTGGAGCGGATGTCGTTCAGCTGCTCCAGGTCAGAGGGCTCTGGGGTGTAACCCTGGCCTGTCAGGACGGACACAGCCCACACGTCGTCCTGAAAGAGAATCATCGCTGAAATAAGTCATGGTCCACAGGGTATAATCCTAATCCTTTATTTTGTGGCAACCTTAACAGGGGGCTGATAAACATTAGCTATCTATGACTTATAACAATTTTGTGACAGTGATGTCTAAAACAGGGAAGAGGTACAAGTCTGACTCCAGAACTTGGTATTCACTTCTGGATGGTGAACAGAGTGATGATCACTCTGCTCCACGCTGCATGCCAGCTATATAGTCAAAAGCCAAAACTTTTTGTCTCTTCCTCACAGTGACATCCCAGTGAGACTCCCCTTACATCCAATGGGAAACAGTGGGTGGGTGGTGAGCTCATCACAGCCCAGTGGTGAGATAAGAACTTGTAGTAAGTCTTTCAAGCCAAAGAAGATCACAACTCTGCAAAGAAAACAGCTGTGACCTCTCACCTTGCGAGGGAAGAGCAGAAGAAAACTGGCAAAGGACAACAGACACAGGGGTCGATCAACAAGGTGGATCACCACACAAAGCCAAAATTTATCAGGAGAGACACAAATTCTTCTGACACTGGTTCGTGTTCCATATTTGCAGATATATTATGTTTAAGATACTCCATGTTTTAACCATTGCTGTAGTTTACTTGGATTTGACAGAATACCTCACTCCGAGATTTCAGACAGGCCTCGGTTTGTTCTTTGTGTTCACATACATGTTTTATGATCATTGTATGAAACTGTGAGTTTAACACGGACATGAGTGAAAACCTCATTAACACCTTCCCAGGGATTGATTCTACATAAACAAGGAACACAAATAACAAACTAATTCCATTTTTAAATTCTTGCTTTGAGCCATTAGCTTAGCTTAGCATAAAGACTAGAAACAGGGGGAACGGCTAGCATGGCTTTGTCTGCCAGCTTGATGTTTTTAGACATTGGTTTTGTACAGATTAAATAAACCTAACACAGGAATTAAAGGTCCGGTGTGTAAGATTTAGGGGATTTTGAGAAAATGACAGACATGGAATATAATATACATAATTATATTTTCATCAGTGTATTATCACCTGAGCCTTTTATATCTATATCTACAGTGGGAGCAGGTCCTCTTCACGGAGGCTGCTATGTTGAAACCGTGTTTCTACAGTAGCAGGATGAAAGAACAAAGCCAACGGAGCCCTTTTGAGTGTGTCGCTACTGTCATGACTCCTTTACGCTAGGAAGGTGAAGCAAGGGGATTGCAATGCAGAAATTACACCGGATGCAACTAAATCCTACACACTGGTCCGTTAATGAGCTTTAGTGCTATATTAGAGGGATTTCGTTACTTTTGGACCAAATCAGGCTAGCTGTTACCCCCTGCTTCCAGTCTTTATGCTAAGCTACAGTAAGCTAATGGTCGCCTGGCTCCAGCTTCATATTTAGCATGAGAAATGATATTGATATACTATATTTCATCTAACCCTTGAGTTCTTATGCTACGCTAAGGTAACTAGCTGTTGGCTGTATATACACAAGAGTGGTATCAATCTTCCCATCAACTCTTGACGAGGAAGGAAACAAGCGTGTGAACTATGTTGAACTTCTACTTTAATTTTCACCGCTGAAACATAATTTTGACTAGTCAGAATGCCTCAAATAATACAAATATTAATTGTCTTTTTGAACATCAAACAGTTGTTCTTTAATCCCCATAAGGAGAACTATTGTTCCTTAAGTAAAATTACAGTAAAATTAGCGATTATATCCACTTCTACAGTACCAAAATGTTAAACGATTACTGACTGCTTCTGATTTACTGCCTCAGGTTACCAGAACTACACTAAACTGCGGAGCTTGTTAGGACAAGAGTAACTAATATAAAGAAAAACTGTGTGAGGCCAACAACAGAGCAGCAGCTTGTGATTGATGTGTGGGGGATTCTACCAAAAACTGTGTGAAGTCCTCAAAACTAAAGACACCGGTGACATAAATAATGTGCTTTGCTATGTTACGGCCATTCTTAATAGCATGTCTTGCAATAACAGGAAGTCTTCTTCCAGCCAGTGAAAAAACACAGCGCATCTGCACTCCCCTCAGTTTGGTATCGGCCACCACAGCTAGTGCAGTATTGTTCTAAAAGTGAAGGCAAACATCATAAATACAGCAGCAAGACATAAAAAAAAAAAACCCTGGCGGGCTGTCCCACGGATGTAGAGCTGTCGGGGTCAAGCTAAATGGAACCGTATGTAAAGTACGTTCCCTCTCGCTTCAGGCATCATCTCATCTGAATTTCAAAATGTCTTCACAGCCGCCAAAAGCTCTATTAAAGCAAATTAAAACTGAAAACAAAAACATTTGAAGTTAGGATGGTGTAAGTGAGTCTAGTGCTTCAGGTGGCACAAGGTCTTAGGTGAGAAAAACAAGACACCTCAGTAGGCTCCATCATGCAAATGTAGCACATAGCACGGCTACATGAAAGTTTCCAGCCTCTGAATTTTCCCAGAAACGCCATAGAGAGGAATTGTTATGAAAATGTGATAATAAAATGAATCCATGACATTCCATGTGTAGAGCATGCAACACATCTGGTTCATAATGTGAGTTGCTTTTTTAGGAGTCAGAATCTTCTGCCCGAAGGCTGTCTCAGCTGCCAGGCAGTCATCAAAACACGGATATTTGACCAACGCTGTGTGCTTTTCCGAGGTTACATAATGTGTTTAATAATGCCATTCAAAAGGCCAAATGTTAGATAATGACACAGATGCCATCAAGACCACAAAGGAAACATTTTATAAATACCAAGATTGTTTTAAAAGGCTGCGACTAAGCACTATTTGCTTTCTATGAGTGATTAACACATTGTGTTCTAAATGTAGTTAATATAAGATCAAACTGTTGGTAGCAGGTCCAGACTTCTGGGCCTGCTTCAGGGGGAAGTATTAAGAAACTTGAAAAAGAGACTCATCCTGCAGCATATGTTGTCTGTTATGGCTTCATGTCAGCCTACCTCGCTGTCTGCACCTCTGGCACTGTCCTCTTCTGTTTCGTCGTCTTCTTGAAGGAGTTCGGCCAGACGCTCTTTCTCTGCCTGGGTCAGAATCACTTGGCCCCCCTCACCGCTTACTAGCTATTGCATTACACCACATTTGGAAAAAAACAGAGAATGAAAATCATTATTTGCATAACATTTCTACTCTCTTTAGTGGTGCCCTAACAGGCTTAAAATATGTCTTTCTCTTGAACTAGAGACAAATATTTTCCTCACTGGAAAAACAAACAGTTGAGAGACTCGCTCCAAGTCATGCGATATACCCCAGCACTGCATTCGGGCCGACGTGAACTTTGACATACCTCAATGTTTCTCTTGACAAAGTCCTTCTGTTTTTTCTTGCCTTTGGAAGCTCCACAGTGGCTGCCTTCAAATTGCTCCTCTCCAGTCTCCTCAAGGCCATACAGTTTGACTGAATCATTTGAAATTGATTCAGTCAAACTGTATGGCCTCTTTTCACCTGTCAGACAAGCCACACTTAAAATTCCAGCAGATAAATATTGAATAAGTAAGTCAAAGCTTTAATAATAACCATTAGCCAAATCTGATAAAAGTCACTGAATTTCTGTGGGAGTCATTTTTCAACCAGGAGTACTTCTTCGGTATTCATCTGAGTGTGCAGAGTTTGCAGCTGCCCAAATAATCTTGAAACAGGGTGACATATAAATCATTTGTAAATAGACTACTCTTATGCCAGCTGTACAAGTTGGCATAGTGGATGGGAAGACCATGCTTTGACTGAACTGTAAGAGGTTCAAGACCCCACGATAACAAGCAGCCAACCTGCCTTAGTGTCTCTGAATTCCTCACAGTTTCTGGGCTGATGTGGTCCAAGATTTTTTTTTTCCATAGAGGATCAATATCATGAAAAAAAAGACCACAAGATTTTGATCAGGAAATTGTTCATGGGTTGCATAGTGGGTAAACTGTTACGCATTCACTTCTGGAAAACTGTTGTAATATCTGAGTTAGAGCGCTACTGTCTGCACTGAGTTACCATGAAGAGGGAAAACAACAGCTACAAGTTCCCTGAGCTCATGGCGCCATCAAGTGCACAATACAGGGAGTACAACGTCGATTTTTTTTAGAGACCAATAACCAAAACATGCCACATTTTCTCTTACTCACTTTGCTCCCAATATTGACTGCCTCTGCTTTGCCCACAGTCAGGGACCTGAGTTTCAAACACAGGCACAAAGTCGTCCTCCTCTTCTGTCCCTTTAAGATAAAAACATATTTAAGACGTCTCACAGTGACCGATGCTGATCTGTATACGGTTACTGTGCTTACCAGAGAGTTCCTCCAGAGCCAAAAACAACCTCGTGTTCAAAGATTCCTGGGCGCATTCAGAGCGACCTTCAGGTTTATTCTGCTGCAGAGAGATGCACACTATAAGATCACACCGTAAGTGGGGTTAAGTCAAAAGCAGTGCCGATCTAATGTAAGTACAGTGAATACAAAGACTCTACCAGGAACTCTTGCCAGAGCTTTGCTTGAAGTTCTTTCCTTTGACGCTTCGCCTCTTTTTCTTTGCACATTTTTGCAGACAGTATTTCATCGAGTCGTCTCATTTCTTCAATGGCTCTCAGAAGTTTGGAATCATCCTTCTCCTCATCACTTACATCAACCTGACACTGACCTAAAAGAAGAACAAATATTATTGTATTACAGTGTGGGATGATTTAATTACAAGCAGACCGCCCTAAAAGTGAGTGCACTACTCCATTATACAGAATACTTACTTTTTTCCTGATCTCTGGTTCTGGAGTTGATTATACTTTCTTCAGAGCTGCTCTGAGTCTACAGCGAATAATTTTATTATCATTAGTTTCAAGTTTATTTATCATGTGCAGGTTAACACAGGGTCAACAATACAATGAAATGTGTTGGACAAGAGGAACCGGTCAGCTCAGCATTAAAGGTGTGTAACAGATAATAAGAATTAAGCTATAGAAGTAAAGAGAAAGGAAAATTATATTCTGAATTTTATATCAAAATATAAAATAAAATAAATAGAATATGAGAAAAATATAAATATACTAAAAATAGAATGTAATATACGTTTAAATCTTCTATACAATGTACAAGGTTTGACAACTATATTCAAGTTTTACTGTGTAAATAGATATGAACATACTTTATAAATAGGATATATTACACTATTGGAATACTGATTGTAGAGTAAAGAGACAAGTGTTATACAATTACAATTACAGTGTCAGTAACAGTCATGCAGTTGGATTGCATGTTTTGCACATAGTCCAGTTATGTGTTCAAAGTTATTAATAACACCTGGGTGGACTAGTCAGACAACACAGACGTCCTGAACAAAAAAGGGTCAAAGTCGTCTCCACTTGCTGAGGAGACTGAGGTCCTTTGGAGTGTGCAGGACTTCTTCCATCATGAACAACTCCTCTCTTTATTCTGTATATTTCTTATTTATGAGTAACTTCTTATCCACATTGTGTATATGAGCTGCTGTGACAAGCATTGTACGGTCAGTGTGTGTCTTCAGCTTTACTTTACCTGAATGTCAGCAGCATCGTTGCTCAGAACAACAAGGGAAAATGGAGTTGTGGGTGATATTCTGTCACCATGAGGAAATATCACGCTTGACACACGGCTACCTGTCTGCTCACTCGACGCAGGTCGTGAAATATCATCTAAACTCCCTCTGATAATTTCCATTGCGGGATTTTCTCAAGCTATATTCCAAGGAAAGACTAAATATTTTGATTTTAATCTTATTAAATAGCTGTTGGCCAAGTAAAACCGCTTGTCAACAGAAACTTCCGCCTGTTTTCGGTAACTATGGACGCAAACACTCCCGGATGTTGTAACTAAGGATATATGCTTTTGTTACTATGGCTACCGGACGAATTCGAGGCAGCCCAGCTGATGCTTCAATCGATGCAGCTAGCTAGCGTAGCGGGTAACGAGCTAGCCATTAGGGGAGCTAGCTAGCGTTTAGCCGTAGTAGCGCCACTCGGCTCGTTAAACCGTGCTCTTGTTGTCTCCGCAATAACGTTAAATGTCTTCGGTGTAGCTCAGCTGTTAGTGATCGATGTCTACAGCGTGAGGAAGCGAGGGTGGAGGTTTCGAGGCCGTGTCTTTGTGGTAGGTAAACGTTAAGCAACAAGCCTTTGTAATGTCTAGCTAGCGTAAGCAAGCTAAGAAAAAAAAAGCTAATATTGATTATCAGGTAAATTAGCTAATAACCTAACAATGAAAGGCAGCTATGATTTGCTCTGTTGGACTTTAATTATCTGTAGGAGGTAGCATAGTGGCTAGCTAGTTAGCAACATCGTATCTTTTGTTTTGGCCTTTTCTGTGACGTTATCGAAGCTAGCTATCATAGCTCATAAGGAAGCACCGAAGATTGGTGTGTATGTGCTTGGACGGAACCGTTCAGAACCAGAGTTATGTTTATATCATATTATATGTATGTGTAATTAGCTAAAGTCATTGCTTTGCTAATATTGACAGTATTAGCGCCATAAAAAGGAGGAACCGCGGTTGGTTTCTGATGTACGCTAGCCTGCTACATGCTCGCACCATTATTGCTCGTGTTTTTCTCTCTCTCTCTGTCTTGTCATTGTACCACTCTCCCGTAATCACACCCATTTCGCTGGCATCTATCCAAGCTCTGCAGACTACCTGCACCAGGCAGGTGTCAGCATATGGTCAAAGCTATGGGGGATTGTTTTGTTTTTTTTTTTTCATTGTGATATATTTATACCTTTTTTGTAATTCCATAATTTTCTGATCATACCAGGTTGAGTTGACTCTGCAGGGGGAAGATGTGCAATGGAATGATAGAGTCAATATCAAAAGCCCCCTGGGCCCACACCTCAGCCACTAAACGGTCCCTTGTGTTGCTGCTCGTACTGACTGTAGTGTCCACTGGGCAAGGCTCAGGTAAGAGAAATGAATTTATGTTTGCACACTCATACAATACAAAGCTGCATGGGTTATGTCAGTATTGTTTTCTCTGCTGAAGAAATCAAATTAGTTTAGTCATAACACAGACCAAATCTGCCTCTTTCAAAGCGTCATATATCACAACAGTATCATTAGTTATAGCACAGCCCCATAAAACAGTCCCATAACTACCTGATATGATAATATTGCCTCAGTGCCATTTGTGTGTTGTTGTTTTTTTAGTATAGCTTACTAATGAGCTATATAATTTAACAAAATAATTAACTATGCTTGAAAGCAAGAGCTCAACTGTTCCAGATTTAAGCAAGCCGTAGATGTATTTGTCTACGTTTGTCTACGCAAACAACAGATTACTGTTCCGATAGGAAAGGAAGCACTAAGGATGCACAGGGGCTGATATTGACCTGATTTAGCAGATCAGATATCCGCCATAACACGATCAATCCACACTGAATACAATATGTCGGTTTCTCTTTGGACCAATTAATATTTTGCTCCATGGCAATGTGTAAAAACGAATGCTGTAAAATTTGTCATTGTCTCTTGAAGATTCAAAGTACTGATCGTGGTGACTCATATTTTACCAAATTTTCCACTCCCACATGGTGTTGTATAATAGGAAGACTGCGATGACATTTTTTTTTTTCTAGGCGCATGAATTCTCTCCTGAATAACATGTTTTAAAATGTATTTGATTCGTTGATATTACTGCTGTACTTTGGTTAAGTTAAATGAACGTGCGTAAAAATTGTGGATATGAAACAAGATGGTACAAATGAGCAGAAATTTCTACCTGTAATGCAGATTACATTTTATATATATTCAAATAATTTCCTCTGTAACCTTTAATTTTCCCTTGTGTTATATGTTTAAACACATGTATCTTATGTAGGAGCCAAAACGTGTGTGTATAGTTTGCGTTATTTATTTTGTTTCTGGGTCACCTTTAATTCCAGTAACTGGCACAGGGGCTGTGGCTGTGGTTACACCTCATTTTTACCTGTGCACTCTTTTAGACAAAGAGGGTGACAGGCTCCGTTATGTCTGTTGACTGTCTCACGTATTATCACGTTTCACTACTTATTATCGTCTCAGCACTTACCTCGTTTCACTTCATATCATATTGTATAGTTTTGTCTAGTTTATCAAGTTATGCCAATTTAAATTACTATTACTATCTCGGTTATTAAACATCATCAAGCTCACTTTACGTAACTGTGGATTTTTTCTTTGGACTTATGCGTCACTCTGCCTTTTTTAAGGATAGTTGCTGCTACATCTTATGCATCTTAAATAAGGGCAAACCACATATTTTTGGGGCATTCTTGCGTTTTAAGTTGGATTTTGAGTTTGACTGATATTTCATGGAGTGTACCAGAAAAGACACAATTTAGCTCAGTTCAATCTGTTATTGCAAATAATTGAATGGGTGTGTGTACCCCTTGTATGTCGCAATACGGCAAAGCCTTTCTAGTACAGATGGTTACCATATGTCACTCTGTGTGTTTCTTACTGGTGGCTTCATTGGGTAACAAAACAAGCTCCAAATATTTTTTGTTGTGTGAATTTTGCTGAAAATCTGAGCAGTTTAACAGAAATCATTCGTCATTGGTCTTTTGTTCCCAGGATGTGTGAGGCCATACATGGTCCAGAACAGCTGGGTAAACCTCACAGAAACCAACAGGGGCTCGTTCCCCGTGGGCACAGTACTGCAGTACAGCTGTGACCCTGGTTACCTGCCAGACGGGCCCAGCATCCTCACCTGCACCACACTGGGACGCTGGTCCTCTGAACCTCCTCACTGCATACGCAGTGGTGGTAAGATATTCTGTCTACCACTGTCTTTTCTGATCTGTCTTATAAACCAGTTGGCTGTTGAATGAACGTTTTTCTAGTTTTTCTAACGTTTGTCTTTTTTTTTTTTTCCATTAGCATGTCTACCCCTCTCCAAACCCGAGAATGGGGGCTACACCTGCCACCCGTCCCCCTGTCGAATGTTTGCCCATGGCACTGTGATCGAGTTCTTCTGTGATGACGGCTTCGTCCTCAGTGGAGACTATAACTACCTGACCTGTCAGGACGGACAGTGGGACGGTCCCATGCAGATCAGTTGTGTGAGCCAAGGTTCGTCAGTCCTCAATCTCACATCTAACACAAGTGTTGGTCCTAAACACCCACCTGTCAGCAAAATAACGGCCAAACAATTCGGATTTTGTGTATAAATCCGTCATCAGTATACTAGAGTCTCAGCTGTCACAGTTTATGACCCTTCACTCAGCTATTTTAATTGTTATTAAATGTTTTATGTGTTTCTATTTTTAACTCACTCATTCTTGTTAAACTTTGTTCTACGTTTACTCATAAAGCCCTTTGTGACACTGTCACGTAAAGTGTGCTACATCAACAAAATCCACATATATTTATTATCAAAGACACAAGTACAGATATTAACTGTATTTTTGCCTTTTTTTAAGGTTGTAACAGACCCTCTACGGCGCAGCATGGTTCAACTAATCTGACAGACACCAACAGGAGCTTGTTCCCTGTTGGCACAGTACTGCAGTACAGCTGTGATCCTGGTTATCTGCCAGCCGGACCCAGCACCCTCACCTGCACCACACTGGGACGCTGGTCCTCTGAACCTCCTCGCTGTATACGCAGTGATGGTAAAGAGACTCCTCATTGTGTCTGCAATTCTAAACCCTCTCTACACCTCCTATCAACGTGTACAGCAACCTGAACCAACAGAGAGTATCTGCTTTATAGTTTGAGATTTTTCAGAATTTTTTTTTTTTTTTTTGATTGAGGTGGCAATATTTATTTAAATGCCACTGTCAAACTCACTGTTCACAGCTTGTTTTCATTAGGGTACATTCAGACAGGATCAGGCGCTGTGGCGAATCACAGCAGGGTTGTCCAGTGGTGTGTGTGTGTTTATGTCTCTCGACCACTGCTCGCATTCTCCCTCTCTCTCTCTCTCTCAAACCATCAGACACACACCAAAAGAAACTTCTTCGTGTCACTATTTTTTTTTTTTTTTTTTTTAAAACACAAAAACAAAAACAAGCTCAACTGTTTTTGTCAATGTGGTCAGAGAAATATTTGGGCTCTGATCATAAAATCCAACAGAGGCACATTTGTATATAATGACCAGCATGCTGCAGATTGTAGCATACTCAGAATTTCCATGGAAGGAGGCAGAAAAAGTTTTTATTGCAGATAGATGCACCCAGATGAGACATAGCGAAACCTTAGTGAAACAATAAACAGCACTGGAGTTGATCTCCATATCAGCCAAAAACCTGGGGACTACACCTGCCACCCCTCCCATGCAGAAGACTTTGTCATGGCACTGTCATTTAATATTTCTGTCATGAGGGTTATATTCTGACGGGGGGGCTATAAACTATCAGTGTAGGAAATGAGACAACTGAAAGCCAATCACTTGCCTCGTGGAGGGAGCTAAAGGTAGATCAGCAGACACATTTGAATTATTAGATAAATAATTACAAAGTGAGATCTTTTATTTAAACTCCATTTAACTTTAACTCAATTCCTGTTACAACTATTAACTGAATTTTTGTCTTTTTTTTAAAGGTTGCGTAAGACCCTCTACGGTGCAGCATGGTTCAACTAACCTGACAGAAACCAACAGGAGCTCGTTCCCTGTGGGCACAGTACTGGAGTACAGCTGTGATCCCGGTTACCTGCCAGACGGACCCAGCATCCTCACCTGCTCCACACTCGGACACTGGTCCTCTGAACCTCCTCGCTGTATACGCAGTGATGGTAAAGACTCCTCATTTGTATTGTCAGTGTTTGTTTGTTGTTTTTTTTTACTATAGGCAACATAAACCCTCTTCACACCTGCTATCAACGTGTGCTGTAGCCTGAATTAATAGTTAAGGATGTACTGGGTCTCAAACTCCACAAGAGGTCAAGTTTTTGTTACAGATACACAAAGAAAAAGTGAGATACAGGACAAGACACGTTAATGCATCTTCCAACAACAAGGCACCTGAAGATAAAACATGTTTTCTATGTTTAAGAGATTTATGCAGAAACAAAGCCAAAAAAAATAAATATTAATTGGTAAATTAAACTGACACATGAGGGTTAAAGATTGAAGCTGAGCTCTGACTGTTGATCATTCAAAATAATTCTCATTTTTTGTTTGATAGGAACATTTTGTCACATCCAGTCATTTATAAATGTGCATGCTCAGTGCTTGTATGGGACCGTGCTGCTTTCCACAACGTGAGCTGACGAGTCTAGCACCGATAGCTTACATCATTGTACTCCTTTCTTTCCGTGGACAGTATGTCAGCCTCCATATGAGCCAGAGAACGGGGGCTACAGCTGCCACCCCTCCACATGTGGAAGACTCTCTCATGGCACTGTGATTGAATATTTCTGTGATGAAGGCTATATTCTGAAGGGAGACTACAAATACCTTACCTGTCAGTATGGGGAATGGGACAGCCAAGTGAAGCTCAGCTGCCTTATGGAGCAAGGTAAGAAAGATTAGGTGACACACTTAGGTAAATAATTACAGTCAGTTCTGTATACATAATCGTTGCTGTTTACCTGTCTCACAGACAGCAATCCAACTCTACCACTGGGGATGCCCGCCTTGTCTATAGTGGCATCCACAGCCAGCTCTGTGGCCCTAATCCTGCTCTTAGTGGTGCTGTTTGTACTTCTGCAGCCAAAACTTAAGTCCCTCCATCGGTGAGTACACCCTTAAAATGGTGCTTATACCTGAACCAGAGGCTGTGCTCTGCACTTTTCACTAAGCAAACTAGTCATAGAAGTAAATAAATTTAAATTTTCCTCTTGTTCTCCACGCTTAGACGTGATCAGGGTGTCTCCAGCCAGCCCGTGTCAATCATGGTGGAAGGTGTCCAGGTGACTCTGCCCTCATATGAGGAGGCTGTGAGTGGTAGCGGAGCCTCAGCCTCAGCCGAGTCCCGGGTCCAGATAGTGCTGTCTGAGGGTCAGCATGCCACGACGCCAGAGGCTGGCCCCTCTAGGCCTTCTTCCCTCAAACAACAGCAGCAGCAGTCAGAGATGGCGGTGGTCCACCCTGTACCGCCGTCCTCATCCTCCTCGTCGCACTCACCCTCACCCTCATCCTCTACCTGGGTTCTGGAGCATGCAGGGGCCGCAGCTCCTTCATCCTCACAAAGAAGGCCGTCTGCAGGCAGCGACCAACACAGCCTGTCTCTGGACTCTGAGATGGACTACTCTGATGGTGAAGCCCTCATAGACACACTTTTTCCTTATTTAAGATCCTAACTTTGTACTAACGCCAACGTTTGTCTGCTTTCTACAGATATGCCATTGCTGAAGGAAGCCTGAAAAAATGCCGCAGCCTTAACCGAGACAACCAGCCTTGCTACTGACCTGTACTGGTGAGCGGGATGCCTCTTGAGAGTTCGTCAACACAGCTGTCAACACAGACAGGCCCAACTAAAGAGGCTCAGAGCAAAGCTGCGGGGTCACCCAGAATTCCTCTGACCATCCCAAAGGAGAACAGAGAAGGGATGCACATGTACATACATGCTTACATTTTTTTTATAGGAATTCCTCCACTATGTACGTACGTCTAATGTCCGAAGCTCAGTTTGAAAATGGAGAACAAAGACAGAAAGGAACGCGCAACTCTAAAGAAGTGTTTCTTAAAGGCTGTTGAAAAAAATGATGGATGGATTTCAGTCGAAGCTGCAGACTCACTTTGGGAGCTACTAATCTCATCAGTGTCTTGTTTACTGTTTACTTTCTTTAACCACATATCACCCCATTTTAAGACACATTGGCAAAGATGCATGAAGACCAGATAAGCTAGATTGTTGTCCATGTCATGCACACTACCATTCAAAGATTTTTGTGATTCCTGATTCATTATTTAAGATGTTATTAATCACGACTCACTTCATTCCACGTCTCACTGTACATTTTAAGGCTGCCTGTCCACCCAAGAGTTCACTCCAAGGCGATTTTCATTGAATGAGGGCCAACATTTAAAGAGACTTGTTGTTTCAGGCCTGCATTCATCACATTTCATCCTTGCAATGACTTCAGATGTATTCTCTTCATACCCTTGCCCCCAATGGCCTTAGCTTTCCACTTCTATGCACAGGTATCTATATGTAAAATAAGGAGTTTTAAAAATGAATGTCAGTTAAATGCCTCCAATGCTTAGTGATATTATGTGTGGCTTTTTCAGACACATCACTTGTACACCGGAAAATATTATTCTCTTAATTTATGCAGACTGCTCGAAAAAGTTCCTGTTTTAAGTCTTAACAGGAAACTCAAATATGTATTTAATTTATTTGTGTCCAGAATGCTGTTGATCAGCCATAGCTTCTTTTGATGCTTCCACAGCTCTCGGAAAACGTTAAAACAAAAAGTAGGTCTCTTTACTTTGCCGCTTCAGTTTGAATTCTACTGCAGGCACGTTATATGTGACACTGTAAACGTGGTTGGGAAGATCCAACACAAAAATGAGTAAGTGTACAGATTAGTGTAATGTCAGTGTTTACTTTGTTTGACTGTCCATTTGATTTACTTTTGGACTGAGGAATGGATTTTTTTTGTGTGTGTGAAGATGGTATTTTAATATATGTAAAAAGTTTAAGTTAAGTTTACTCTGTATATACCATATGATAATTTTGATTAAATATTATTTGAGATGGTCAAATTGGCAGTGTCCTTCTTTTTCATTAGACTGCTTTGAAACGTGATGTTGACCTTTCTCTTAGATCTGATATGTTTGAAATAAAGGTGCAGTCTGTAGGATTTAGTTGCATCAAGCGGTGTAGTTGCAACCCTGACGCCTCACCCTCTCCTTCATGGTGTGAAGAAGAAACTACAGTGACCACGAAACACACACTATCTAGAGCCAGTGTTTAGTTTGTCTGTTTTGGGTTACTGTAGGAACATGGTGGTCTTCACAGAAGAGGCCATTTGGCATCTGTAGCTATAAAAGACTCATTATAAGAGAACAAAAATGATTTTTATTTTCAGATGACTATACACTAAAGAAAATAGTTATACATATTATATTCCATTCATGCCATATTCTTTTAATAAAGCTTAAAGTATTTAATAATATATATAGCACAATTGTCCAGTGTCAAAAGAGAAAACAATGCATCTGTTGTATTGTAAACAAATTCATTTATATTATATTGATACATTAAATGTTTTATATTTTTATGTAATATTTAGTAAAAGGTGCTACAGTGGCTCCAGTCAACAAATTAGTAAATTTACACCAGATATCTTGAATATAAAAATATAAATACACAAAGGAATTATTTATAATCACTGGCTACCTAGTCCTTCATTACCCGTACCTAACATTGTATTCATTTGATTAAGTAAACATTAATTAAAATATAATGTGTTGCACATTCTCTATCTGCAGCTGTCACTATGTGCTCTGCAATGAGCTGGGCTCCAGCCCCACCGTGATCCTGATGAGGATAAGCGGTCACAGATAATGGATGGATGGATATTCTCTATGAAGTCAGTATCACAGGCCTGAGTGAAGAATGCAGCTTATATTGAAGGCCCTGAATGTCTGCGTCCTCTGTGGGTCAGGTTCAGTTCTCCTTCATTTCCCTCTCCGGCACTGGTTCGTCATCTGTGATGCTGTCATGGCTGTTTCAGCTCCACTTGTTTGAAGTCAACACTGTTGTATGCATCTGTGTAAGAGAAGGGTGATATTTATTTGATCTGAATTCAAAAGACTACAGATGTGCATGTGTTCATCTGACCCCTCCTCCCAGCCTCACTTTACGAAAACACACAGGCAGCTGTGACATTTACCCTCAGCTGGTGGCTTGAATGTTTGGTAACATCTGAAGCACCCGGCCAGGATAAGGGCCTCAGTACACTGGAAAGTTATGTATATCAGAGGGAAGAGGAACAAGGGTCCAATGATCTCCAGGGAAAAGGCCACCTTTAGGATGACAGCGCACAGCTGGATGTTTTGACACCCTGTTTCCATGGCGACAGTCCTGCTGCATCTAAAAAGAGGCGAGTCACTGCATTAGTTTTGATATTAAGGCATTTAAATTTGGGTATTCACGTTTCACCAAAGGTACAGGTTAAAAGTTTTGTTTGTTTGTCTGACTCTTTTCTCCACCCATTTTTACTGCTTTATGACATATTAATTGACATTTCATATACTGTATATGCATATTATTAACCAGAGAATTCATTCAAAATCTGCGTTGAAATATTAGCTTTAAGGAAAAGTAGCAGTACTTTGTATGTAATACCTAATACGCTAAGTATGATGCAAAATATGAGATCCATTAGCTGTAAATAACTTATTTGAATGTGTTCCTTCTTCAGGTTTCTCTGTCTCTAGTTCCTGTGAGGAGTTTTGTTCATAACCTTCATGGATAACGGTCAACTTCTCATTACAGGAAGACTTTTGAGAGATAACCAAACATCCCCTGGGTCACAGCAGGATCTGTGCGCGTGATGCTGGTCAGACTGTGAATCACCTTGTGTGTGTGTGAGTGAGGATCTCTGACCTTTCAGCTGAAATAGTTATAACTTGGTGTTCTCTGAGTGGTATTCTTTGTAATGATGTTCTCACATATTACAGTTAAATGCTCATATTGTCTTTTAACCTAATTTTACTCTCACGCCGTTGAATAAACCAAAGATAAAGACAGTATTGGAGTAACTTTGTTCATTTTTTCATCTCTCATTGGAATTTCCACCACATACAGTAACTATAAGCTGTCAGATAAAGTAGTAGTGAAGTAAAGAGCAAAGTATTTCCATGAAGCCATGATGGCATGTAGTGCAATAGAATGATATGGCAATAGTCAAGTTCCCGACCTAGGGATTGTGTCCCCCCAGGAGGTCCTAAAATTAAACTGGTCACAAGGATTAAATCAACAAGGAAGAAAAAACACTTTGAAAACAACAAAATGAAAATAAATAATAGTGGTGAGTCGTGGATGAGGAAGAGGAAATAATTTTTCTTCTTTGGAAAAAAAACATGTTTCTTTCTCTTTGTGATGTTCAATTGGCACAATGTATTAGGAGAAATAGTATGTTACAAGCTATAGATTGTCTCGTTAACCAACTCAAAGTGTGTAATCACTTACTGTGGACTGAGTCTGCATATAACAGACATGACATATCCCAGCATGAAGCCAATCAGTGGCATTAGTGCAGCTACAAACAGGATATCAGGTGTGAGGATCAGCCATATCATGTTTTTGACGGCGATACCAGACAGGATGGCCACTATGATGGCGGACATGATCAGGATGCTGACACCAGCCTGTGGAGAAATAAGTAATGAAAACATGTTGCGAGAGTCTACTTATCTATCTTATAAATGTTACTTGAATCTCAGCATCAATGCATGACTCTTCTTCTCTGTTTCCAAATGTGGCAAACATGATCAGGAATCTGGATTCATTTAAAACAGGAACATGAGTCAACAGGAAGTGATAGTCAGTCTCGATGACTATGTTGACTCACGTTCCTGTTTTAAATTAATAATGGCTGATTTTCATTTAGCTGCTTCAGTGTTCTCTTATTGTGCATGCATGCTGGCTCACTGTCACACTATTGTGGCTTACTGGTACGCTTGAACAGAATGGAACCACCATTAATGTTAGTAGTAACCCCTGTGCTTCTCCTACTATGCTGCGTCCAGATTATGTTTGTGTGAGGCACGTTTCAAGAGTCTCACTTTTTTCACGATTGGTGTATAGTTTGGTTTGTAGTGATTAATGCCAATACCAATGGCACAAGGCACCAAAGTGAGAACGAGAGCGGTGATGATGCTGCTGTATGGTACAGCATTTTCCAGACCGGTGAAGCCTTGACTGAAGAGATAGAGCAGCAAAGGCATCAGAACCAGGGCCATGAAACTGGAGCAGGTGGTCATTATGATGCTGTGTGGGTATCAGAACAAGAAGCATTATTAGACGGACATACCTGTAATGAGAACGTCTCAAACGTTTGTTTTGTAGGAAGATTTCACAGGAATCAATACATCAATGAGAGGCTTACCTGAGGTTCATGTCACCCTTAATGGCCAGGGAAAAAATGTTTGATAAGCTTCCTCCGGGGCAGCAGCCACAGATGAGCACAGTCACAGCTTTGATGGGATCCATCTGTAGGATTTTGCCTAGACAGAAAGCAGTCAAGGGCATGATGCCGAACTGGGCCATCAGCGCAATGACTACTCCTTTTGGCTTTAAAAGATGGCTCTTGATTTTGGAAATCTCCATTGTACAGCCAAGGGATATCATGGTGATGAAGAGGATGATGATCGCGAAGATATTTATGGCTTTGTTTAGGGTGGGGGGGATGTGCAGGATACTCATACTTCCATTGCCTTCAGAGACATTTCCATTGTAGATGTTAGCTAGTCCCCCGTTGACTTCTGTCAGATTCATTGTGGCTTTCATTCCAATAGCTGTCATCTCCAACTATCAAACAAAGCAAATCAAATACATTAACATCACAGAATTCACAGACTGGGTTTCTTCATTAAATGTTCATACACATACATATAATAATGCATTTACACTTCATTTCCTCTTTAAAGTTAGTTTGCCTCTGTATTAGGTTAGGTAGTTTGAGCACTTTTTCCATTTGATTTTATCATATTTTATTCTTATTCATATAGTTCACTCACAAACTTGTTAACCTACTCAGCACTCCGAATGGGGAACTTCTCATGCTCTACAATCCTAAACAGTGCCTACAATAGAAATATTACGCGCACCAGACCATTCACACTGCAGATGTTTGCATCAATGTCGCCTTCTGTCGCAAAGAAAGTAACAACTGCTTCACTTTCAACAAGGGCGCCCCCTGCAAGCAATGATTGTCAAAGCTGAAATAAAACGTTTCATAAAATGTAACATTACAGTTCATCAAGTAGACGTTTAAAGATAAAGTTTACTGTCAATAAATCCCATGAAAAGACCATAAAAGTCAATGCGTTAGTCCATCTCTTAATATTTTTCTACTTCCCTGGCCTGTTTGTGGCAAGAGGCCCTGAGCTAATTTGTTCCTACTGCAGTCACAATGTTATAAAAAAAAAGAGGTCACAAATTCTTTTTAAAAACAGTTAAATCATTTTCCAAAACACCTGAACACTACAACGTAAGTAAATGGTGTATTTGTTGGTGACTATTTTCAGGGGCGGATTCAGTGCGCTAGTAAGTATGTGATGTGTGGTGGTTGGATCACTCTTTATAAGACGAAACAGCAGGATGGAGACGGATAACTTTCTAAAGCAGCACTTTACTCAATTCCACACTTCATAACATCTTCACTTCCTTGTTCGGACTTCTCATGTGACTTAGACTATAAGGGAATTGGAGAGGCAGATTCAACAGAATATCCTGACTGTCTTAAAGATGCAGTTGTAAATATTTAAACATGTAAATATGTAAATAATAAATGTGTAACATAAATATGTAAATAGTTAACTGTGTAACCATTGTAAATGCATTTTTTAGCAAATTAACTCAAATATAAATTATATTAACTTCTGAGCCTTACAACTGTCGAATATGAATTAAAATCACTTCTAAACCTTACAAGTATTTATGTCAGCAGGACGATGTGTATGCGATTAACTCAAAATACAAGATGTATTTTGTCCATAGAAATGACGTGTTTTCAATTATGATTTTTAGTGTTTCCTTTAAAAACAACCAAAAATGTATCCCAATGCAATTTACAGAAAGATATTCACAAAGCAACCAAGTAAACAAACAAAACAACAACAAACATTATTTGTAAAATTAATTGATTAAAATAAATAATACTGAGCTTTCTGCCCACCTATTCTCTCATTTTCTTTTAGGCAGTCCATGAGCAGGGGTAAGAACAACCTCTACACCACGACTACCGCTGATCTTTTTGCCAAGTGCCCCTCTGGTGAGTAAAGTATCTGTGCTTGTTGCTTGGTACTTGCTGTTACTATCAGAATCCACTCAACAAAACAAAGAGAGAGACACGCTGACTTGCACTTGTTCTTTGCATATCCTCCCAATTATTGTCTTTTTATCCTGATAAAGCATGTGCCTTCATGCCTAAAAGCTGTACTGTTGCACTGTATGACTACACAGTGCACAATACTGTTTTTTTGTGTGTGTGTATTTTCATGGAAATTGCTGATAATAATATAAGATTTAAATAGTGCCAGTCTTACCCTTTACAGAACAAAGATGTCGTAATGATAAGCAAACTAATGAAGCCATTTCTTACCTTAACTTCATGCCAACTTCTGCAGCTTCACTCGACTTGCTCACACACTGCTGCTCTGTTTAGCACATTCTTTCGTTTCTAACCCCTTTTCTCTGCTGTTTGAAGCCCCATGCCCTCCCCTTTATGTCACATGGGCTCATGACAATATGGTAGGTGAAAACACACCAACTCCAGAAGCGAACTATAAAAAAACAACTTCTGTGGAACTGTGGAACTGTTTCCATGTGTTACACAAATATCTAGTGAGCTTTCACTTCGTTAAATCCACAGTGAGGGCACCGTCAGAAAGTTTCCCATCAGTGGGCTCAATAATCGGGAAAGAATGTTGTTGTAGCTGTACCACTTTATTCATTCAAACTCATTTGAATGCGTAAGTAAGCCTTCAATTAATATGACGCAACCGGGCATAGGATGCAGTTTGCCTGCCAGAGTTATCAATCTTTTCAAAAGGGGGCCCTCTTTTATTGTGAGCCGGGGGGGGCTCTGTACACCAAGACCTTTTATTTACAACTCTCACAACAGATCAAATATGTTAGACACGGCTCAAATGTTGTTGCACTAATCTCTAAGGCATGGTTGAGATTTAAAAAATCTCAGTGCACCTCACGTGCCGTTGCTGACAGTCAGTGGAATCTCTTACAGAAAAACCCAACTGGGGGTTTAAGAACCATTTCCAAACAGCCATAAAAGTCAAACAACAAACAGAAAATAAGCAGTAAAGATGGACCAGGCAATGATGTCATGGCTTAACAGTGGCAGTGACGTTTTAGATTGTAATAGATTAGAACCTGTTGTAACTTTGTATTTGCAAGACATGCACTTAATAGGTTTATTGGTGACTCTAAATTGCCCGTAGGTGTGAATGTGAGTTTGAATGGTTGTTTGTCTCTATGTGCCCCGTGATGAGCTGGTGACTTATCCAGGCTGTTCGCCCTAAGTCAGCTGATATAGACTCCAGCCCCATCATAACCCTGATGAGAATAAGCGGTTACTGATAATGGACGGATGAAATATCGCCTAAAATATCATCTAAAACTGAGCTGAACTGTAAACTGGAAATAAGAGAAGGAGAGAAGATGAGGCTGAAGACAGTTGTAGACAAAAACAGATGCAGCGGAAGATGATCCGAACAAATTACAATGGACCTTTTTTACAGTAGCCATTTTGACATGAAATAGTAGGTGTTCCCAATGGGCTCTGTTCCATCCAGGAACAGAGTCAAACAGAGTTCTGGGTGATGCTGTTGTTCATGTCGGCTCACTTAACTTTGGGAATGTTATTGCAGATTGTAATGTAGATTATAACCTTTGAAAAACAGTGGGAAAACACTGGTGTGGAAAATGAATGAATAAGAAGATAGTCAATGGTCAATCAAAGCTCTTTAAAAGCAAAATATTCCATCCATTCATTATTTGTAACCACTTATCCTCATCAAGGTCGTGGGAGGGCTGAAACCTATCCCAGGTAATTTAGGGGCGGGGGTGCACCCTGGATAAATCAAGTGAAATACTGACGTATCTATTGATGAAGAGATTTCCATTTCATAAGTATCACTATCTAAAACTGAGCTGAACTGTAAACTGGAAATAAGAGAAGGAGAAACGATGGGGCTGAAGACAGTTGTAGACAAAAACAGATGCAGCAGAAGATAATCCAAGCAAATTACAAGAGCAGCCATTTTGACATGAAATAGTAGGTAAACACAGGTGTTGTGTTCCATTCAGGTCAAACAGAGGCGCCTCAACTCTGATTGGTTCTTCCCACCCTTTGTCCCTTTGTTCACTTCTCATTTACCTGATTGAGTTCACCTGTTCACTCCCTATCTAAACCCTGCACACCATTTGACTGACTCTTTTCCTGATCACCACATGGGGTGGCAGTGCTTATAAGCAGTTTCTTTCTCTTTAGTTTTATTCTGTGGATGACTGGATTTAATTTTGAGCCCTCTTTTATGCTGATATTTGAGTTTGAAAATAAACCTTTGCATGGCTGATGCATTTTGACCAATGCCCATGATGATGGCACACCCATCCTCCTGAACCACCCACTATGCATTAATAATATATATCACCAATGTTTGATTCTCTGGGTAAATCCATTCTCTGTAAGACAAGTACTCTGATGTGTATCACACACAAACATTTCTGTTTGTTCCATGTTGGTGTTAATAATATATTTTCATCCCCCAGTGCTAAAAATAAATGAATAAAAATCATTAACATCAGTTATTTTCAAATGTCCCCAAATATTGGCACTTTGATTTTCTTCAGCTAAAACGGTGACAACATTAAAGGTAATATGTGCTGACCAAGCGGCAGCCTCCGGTGCTGGGAAATGGGAAATGCCAGTGCAGAAGTGCTAAAAACTAACCGCTTGAGACAGGCTACGGAAGTGAGTCAATCTCCATAAGCGGCTGTATTAAAATGTCCAACTTCACAGCAGAAATAAACATGTTTACAGCCTGAGTCTCTACAGCTAATTTCCCTGTTCATGGCAACTGTGAGGGGGATGTTTGTTTGTTTTAAACTCACCTGTTCAGATAATATTAAGGCTTAAAGTTGTGCATAATTAACCGCGTGACCGCTTGATTGACAGGTAGGTCACTCAGGCTCTGTCCATTCTTTATATTATTCTGTCATTGGTGCTGACAGGCTGTAAAAATAAAGGTGCTGGTATGCATGTGGGAACGTTTTTCTTTATCTTTGTACCTTCTCTTGGCAAAATATGAAATGATAAATAGTGCACATATAAAAATCATACCATAGAGTGTTAATGATGTGTTTAAGTAAATCAAACAGCCAATGTTTAACTCTCTCTCATTCAAATCAGACCAAATGAATCTCTGATTATGAAGCACATCTTTGTTGAGCTACAGCAGGTTTATACGCAGCGATCGCTTGCTGCAGAAGCTATTTAAAGGTCCCATAGAGGCAAGTGTGCAGCCATGGATGGTGAGTGGGGGAGGGCAGGCAAAGTGAGCTAGGCCACCATCTGGCCTCATAATCATATGCTGAGAAAGGAGCCTAGTTATTGTAGCACACTACCCTGCTGACCACTGAAACATAAGAGTTCAGCACAATGCATGCTGGTCCTTCACACCACATAATCATATTTATGTAGAATATATTAAATCAAGTATGATTTGTTTAGGTTGATTTATTCATTCCAATATAATATTTTTAAATATATTTTTATGACTAAACAACATTATGGTCCACTTGGGCAGGCGCGCTGAAGGTCCTGAGGCTGCTGTGTCTGCAACTTGTGGGAGAGGATAACGGTATATTTTGGTGGGTGCGTCTGAACCCGTGGGCATTGTGGGAAATGTAGTTCAAATAACAGAAACCAGCACCAGCGCAAACAGGGCTGCGTGTTGGCGGATTACTTCATTACCCACGAGGTCTCGTTTCTGTTTGCGCCTGCGCTGTTTATGTTTTCCCGTCCATGTGTAGGCGAATCACGTGTAGAGAAACCGTTGATCGTCATGTATCTGCTGTAGCGAAGCTCCGTGCTACATTTTATTTGCCTCCAGTTGTCGCTGCACTTTGTTTTGACAGCTGTTTGTTTTTTCTTTTCTCAGACCTTTTTACCGAAGAATGAGCGAAAACGATGACATCGAAGTCGACAGCGATGTATGTGGCTTTAGTTTTCCTCTACAAGTAGCTAGCCAGTTTGTTAACAGCAACTTTAACATTCCTGCCAACCTACGCTATCTGATTGAGCTAGCTGGCTAGCTAGCTAGCTGGGCTTCTTGGCGTACATTAAGGCAAACAGGGAGAGAGTCGTTGGGGGGCGGCGGGTGTTTTTTTTTAGAGTGCTGGCTGGCGTTAGTTTACAGTAAAGTGGAGCACATTAGTGTGGTGAATAAGTTGGGTTGTTTTACTGCCGTGTGTACCGTCGTTTGCGATAACCCCTGCTAAGCCGTCCGCTCCGTTCGGATTTTGTTGCGCCTCTACACGTGCGATTACGGTACAGGTGCTGGGAGCGACCAAAAAGGCAAACTGCAACGAGTCACATTTCACACACCTAATGAAACTAACATGTCTTTTTGAAAATGTGATGATAAATATGTTATATATTTATAATATACTTTTTTAAAAATAAATAATAATAGACCTTTCCCAAGGCTCAGAACATCTTTAACTCTTGTTATCTAATTAACGTGTAAAAATAAGTTTGTATAGCACTGGATAACAAATTAAAGGGGAAACGCCACAGTGAAAACTCCCTAAAAAGTTTTCTGAAAGAGTTTTGCTGAATGTCTGAGACATGAATGAGTCATTCTGCTGTACACTTGTGGAGGAAACTGAAGGGAAAGCCTCGTTATACATCGTCACAGTCCGCGTTTTAGTCAACTTTGTACAAAGATACAGTGAGAGTGTTTACGCGTCCATTTTGGCCACTCCGAGCATCACTACCGTAATGCCAGGAATAAGCGCAACAACAACAAAAAAAAAAACCTAAACGGCAGTGCAAGCAGAACACTGTGTTCATGTTGTTTTTTTTTAATGTTTTGTTCATTATCTGCCAATGTCTGTTGGTTGTCGCCAGAACTGTGGATTGCCCCCCCCCCCCCCATTTTATTAAGCTGGCACCTCCAGCTTTGGATCCTCATGGAGCCACAGTATACATGTACTGCTAGGCCTAATAAGAGACATCTTGACTTGCACTTGTTCTACCATAATTATTCGTCTGATATATCCTGATACAGCATGTGCCTTCATGTCTAAACTAATAAACACGAAGAGCCATACTGTTGCACTGCATGGCTACACAGTACACAATGCTTTAAAAATTAATTTATTTTTTATTTTCATTTAAATTGCTGATAATAAGGTAAGATAGGTAAGGTAAAATAGTGCCAGTGTTACCTTTAAATAATAATTAATGTAATAATAATGACAAAGGTGTAAAATATTGACTTCCATCAACATGACCTCCATGTCGCACTGTTTCCAATTATATTACTAAGCCTATATAAGGTTACAGGACAGTTCACATTTAATATAAAAGACAAGTTGTTATTTTAGTGGCCAAGCTTTTTAAATTTACTTTATATATTTGTAATTATTGGCAATTATATATATTGACATGCAGCTACACCTCTAAATTAAAAATGGGTATAGCAATTACCCCTATGAAAAATCCTATCCTGTACAGTATGTATGTCAGGATATACAGGCGTACTATATCTGTCCAGGCAAATTGTTCTAGTAAGCCTATGATAACTATAAGAATACCAAGAAATACATTCAAAGTTATTTACCTGTATTTGGCTCGTTCCCCATATAATGATTATGCCGAAGAAAGTGTCTTCATCAATCCTGTGTGCAGCTACAGCCGTCCTGAACAAGTAGGACGTTTGGTCAGAAATGAGCTTGTTCACCTCTTAACAACTGGAAGCAAAAGACAATATTTAGAGTCAGGTAAATTTAAGTTACACAAGGGTTCAGTGAAGCAAGACCACAGTATTTGCATTTCTCCTTGTCATCATCTTAAATGTTAGAAATCAGATGGAAATAAAGTAACAAACTTTTATTGTGTGTTTCTGTGTGTTCATGCAGGCAGACAAGCGAGCACATCACAACGCGCTTGAGCGCAAACGCAGGGACCACATTAAAGACAGCTTTCACGGTTTACGAGATTCTGTGCCTGCATTACAAGGGGAGAAGGTGAGAGGAAAATATGTTGATTTTCTACATTCCATAACTTGACCAGCAAGGAATATATATATATATATATATATATATATATATATATATATATATATATATATATATATATATATATAAATATACATTTTTTTTAAAAAGATGATCTTATTTCCTTTGCTGAATTTTGTTGTATTTACTTGTGCACACTTGTTTAAAGCACGAGAACTGTATGTTGACCTGAACACTGTTAGCAAAAGCAATATAAAGGTCAGGAGACAGCTACATCCCTGTAGTACGGACAACCAGCAGGTCAAAAAATCAGTACTTTCATCTTTTTACTTTATTTTCATAGCTCTGCAAATGTGATCACCCTCAGCTGTAAAGTCTCATTAGCTGCATTTCCAAGTTCATAACACTCAACCACTTTATCAGACATTGCCCCAGTTTGTACCCCTCTAAGCCGATGCTGTTCTGTGGTGTACGGCTCAGAAAGAGAAAATCATGGGGTCATTTTAAAAGATGGATAGCTTGCCAAGCAAAGCTTTCCATTTGTCAGATGTGTGCAAAACAACATAACCTTCATGTAGCAATATGAGATTGTTAAATAACCCATAATATCTGGTAATCATTGTCACAATCTTTTAGCAGCTTAGTCACCAAACTGTGGGACAAAGAGAGGTTTGTATATGTTCATATTTGTACATTTAGTCATTCAAATTAAATGCAAAACTTTTTATGCTAGAATTATTATGTGATGTGTTAGTCAGATCAGCTTTTGTTTATATAGCCAATCCACAATTTGCCTCAGGAGGCTGTACAGTTTGCACATTGTACCCTCTGTCCTGAGGCCATTATTGCATGTTACACACTGAAAACTATTTGCAATGTACGTGTATGACACAATGATCTTTGCATAAATCTTTAGATAGAATGCCATGTTTCATCTGAATAAATAGACACTGCAGCTTTGTCCCATGGATCTCTGAAATTTTTGCTGACAGAACTCTGTCAAACAGGCTTCCCGAGCACAGATTCTAGACAAAGCCACCGAGTACATCCAGTACATGAGGCGAAAAAACCATACCCACCAGCAGGACATCGATGACTTAAAGAAGCAGAATGCACTGTTGGAGCAGCAGGGTAAGTGGACGAACAGTCGTTGATGTCTTTTTAGGACAAGGTGATGTAGTCATTAGCGATATTTAATGAGTGTAATTAACTGTATTTTTTTTTCCGTTGTCTTTCCTTCTGTGCTGCAGTTCGTGCACTAGAGAAGGCCAAGGGGAACACTCAGCTCCAGACAAACTACTCTTCTGATAGCAGCTTGTACACAAACCGCAAAGGAAGCGCGGTGTCCGCCTTCGATGGCGGCTCCGACTCCAGCTCTGAATCAGAGCCGGACGAGCCGCCCAACAGAAAGAAGCTGCGTGTGGAGCCCAGCTAGACTCGGGCCGCCCGCAGTTCTCCAAACAGACTCTTTTTGCCCACCAGCCCCCGACTCCTCCTACCTGTCCGTACTCAGTCCTGCCTTCTTACACCAGTCCAGGAGACAAGGCGGAGACTGTGTGAGAGAGGTGCTATTATGTATAAAACGCTTCTACCTTCCTTTTTCCTCCTGGCAAGCATCCTGTCGCTCCTTTTGTGGCCCGGCAACAACTTTTAAGACCCCCAAAGTGAGGCAGCTCTGCAGTTTTGAAGGACTTTATGCATTTCAAACCTCATGATAACCATTCATAATCAAATATGGAGATGTGAGGCGTTAGTAAAGCTACATAATTTTTTTTCTTTGTTGGAGTTGTGAGACTTTATGACCTTTGACAAAATGGTAATTAGGGATAGTTTACCTTTTTAATATTCATACTTTTCCAGAAAAGAATGTGAAGTTGCTTTTGGAAAAAAAAAAAGTCTGTTATGCAAGATGCAACCCTCCTTATTAAGTGTAGGTGGCTGAAGTTTGTGTCCTTGAAAATGTTTGTGTAATCAAATGAATTCCTCTATTTATAGTGATGCACCAAAATTGATTTCGTACCCTCGCGTCTGATCTCCCTCATGTTTGGCTTGAGATTTTCCAGAGAACACAGGAGGATGATCAAGTTGACCTGCTGTTTTAGTGGATTTTCCACAGGTTCAACTATTTATTTTCCTCTATTTTTATTATTATCAGACAAAATGTATAAAAAAACAATCCCCTAATGGATACTGAATGTTAAGCAATGCAGTTAAAGGGCAGTGACATTTTATTTTTGTTAATGGAAGTCCATTTCAGTGTGTAGTATATAACACCGTATACTCTTAAATGGTGTCTGCTCTGCAAAGAAAAGCCTTCCCTTCAGATAATTGCCTGTGCTGGGAACGTTTATCTTTTTATTTTGTTTTGTTTTTTTCTTCTTCTTTTTTTTTTTTTTTTTTTTTTTTTTTGCAGAGGTAAATTAGTGTGTACGTGATCAATATTTGTTTGTTCCATTCCATGGAAATTACAGGTATGTTGTACATACTGCCAACGGTTGTCTTGCAAGTTAAGGCACACCTTTATTATGAGACTATAAATAAAACTATTTTATCCTTTTGGGATGTATTTGTGACTCAACATGTTTTTTAATAACATCATAGCTTTTTGTACATTAAGCTTAGTTACTTTTACTAGGTATTAACTGTACTTTTGTACCGTATCAGTCAAAAATTTAGACACCTTCTCATCCAATAGTTTATTTTTTATCACTTTCTACATTGTAGATTAACACTGAAGACATTGAAACTATGAAGGAACACATGGAATTATGTAGTAAACAAAAAAGCATTAAACCAGTATATGTTTCAGATTTTAGATTCTTTAAAGTTGCCACCTTTTGCTTTGATGGCACTCTTGCCATTCTCTCAGTTAGCTTCATGAGGTCATCCCTTGCAATAGTTTTCCAGTCTTGAAGGAGTTCCCAGAAGTGCTGAGCACACATTGGCTGCTTTGCTTTCACTCTGCGGTCCAATTCATCCCAAACCAACCCAACTGGGTTTAAGTCAGGTGATTCAACACACTTTCCTTCTTCAAATAGCCTTACATGGCCTGGAAAAACAAATAATGGTCTAACAAAGGGCAAACCAACTGGGATGACATGTCTGCAGAATGTGATGGTAGCCATGCTTAGGTGTGCTTAATGTTTACGTGTGCTTTGAACTTTGAATAAATCACCAACAGCGTCACCAGCAACGCACCCCCACACCATAACACCTCCTCCGCCATGCTTCACGGTGGGAACCACACATGTAGATACCACCGTTCACCTTCAATCTCAAATTTGACTCATCAGACCAAAGTACAGATTTCCGCTGGTATAAATCCTGAATGCAGGGCAGGCTGACACGATGATCTGCAGTCCTGTCCAGGTTGGTGGCCGAACCAAACCAGACAGTGACTGATCAGCAGAGAACAGACTGAATGATGGCAGTGTACAATTGGATCAGCAGCTCCTGTGACAGGTTGAGCTTCCTGAGCTGGCGCAGGAAGTACATCCTCTGCTGGGACTTTTTGATGATAGCGTTTGCTTACCACATAATTCCATATGTGTTCTTTCATAGTTTTGATGTCTTCAGTGTTAATCTACAATATAGAAAGTAATAAAAATAAAGGAAAAACATTGAATGAGAAGGTGCGTTTAAACCTTCGACTGGTGCTGTATGTGTTTGAGATTGGAAAAATTGTGTTCGGGGAAACAGCAGAGTGATGGAAATAACTCAATTTCAATCCTAGTTAATGAAATAATCTGATATATTTAATCAGATTTAAACAAATGCTAATAGGATCAAAACAATCAAGGGATAATTAACTGAAATATTGGATGATATTAATCTTAAATGTTTCTTGATAACTATATTTGAATTGTAGTTTCAGTGGTGTAAATAAAGGCTTTTCTGCTCAGTTTCAGATGTTAAATTAAAAATAGGAGCACCGGGGCACAAAGCATGCACCCCATGTATCAGGGCTAGAAGCCTGGGTCCTTTCCTGCATCTCATCCTCTCTCACCTCTCCAGCTGTTGCTGTCTAATAATCCTTTAGACTGTGGGAGGAAGCCGGATTACCCGGAGAGACAGGAGGAGAACATGCAAACTCCTCACAGAAAGGCACCAGCCCGGGTTTGAACCAGCAAACCTTCTTACTGTGAGGCGACAGTGCTAACCTATCCTTAATATGTTGGGAAATTTGGGGCATTAAATGACATCAAAAGGAGTTCACCTTGAGGGGTTTCATATGTTGTACACATACCTCTTTAAACAATTGATTGTGATAGTTTTAGTCTCATATATTTTATTGGTTTATGCACACAAACAAACAAAACAAATGACAGTAAATTTGTAGTTTTTAGTATTCTCAACCCAGATTACATCCTGGCACTGTGGAGGAACAACATGAAATGTTACATCAGCATTTATAATACCTGACTCCAGCACTGCCAATAAAGTTAGTTTAAATATTGAACTTGGGTTGAGTTCAGCGTGATGAGTTGCACTGACACTCCCACTGCTTCTTCAAGGATGCAGGTTGTGTGATGCCTTCTTGAGCCGTAGGAAAGAACACTCAGGACTGTAAAACTACAACTGAAATAATTAGATAAGAGAAACTGATTATAAGATTGTAAAGGAGAAAGTATGGAGGCCCTGGCAAAACAAAATGCTGAGGTGATTTATTTGTTACATTGTGTGGATTACATATGAGTAGAAAAAAACCCCACGTTGTTAATGTGTCTACAGTATTTTTCATCAGCTAAACTGAACCATAAAACAAGCTGCTATATTTCTGTAAAAAGTCACTTAAACAATACGCTTTCGTGAAATGTTAGAGCTGTTGTGAGTCCTAACTGGCTGTTGCATTCATGGTTCCCGACTTTAGAAGTTGGAGATTCCGATGGTCCCTGGAGGCAGCACAGCTTACAGCAGCGGTGCGTGAGGACACCAACCAGCAGCTGCATGAGAAAAAAAGTCATGTTTTCCACTATGTTTTAGTTTATGGTCATGGCTAAACAGTACGACGTGTTGTTCAGGCTGCTCATGCTCGGAGACTCTGGGGTTGGGAAGACTTGCATGTTGCGCAGGTTCACGGAAAGTGAATTTGATCCTTCACATATCTCCACCATCGGTAAGCCATCCAGCAAGTTTTCAGTGACGCCTGATCTTAAACATTATGTGTCCGTGTTATGTTAAGCTCAAGATAAACCGGATAAACACCAGTGATTTTTTTATTTTATTTCACAGAATGAAAGCTGTAACTTTTTTATTGAATTTCCAGAATTTTTGTTTTAAATAGCTAAGCAGGCCTGCTTAGCTATTAGGATTAGTACAAACTGCCTCAGGTCATAACAGCTTTGAAACTAAGTGAAGAACACAAAGAAAATTATAATAGTTATGAGTCTATGTTTATATATTATGAGCATAGACTAATGGAACTAACCAATAGACCATGGAAATGGTTTGGAGGAAAATAGTGGGATGTTTGATTTTCCAAGATAGGCTGTATAGTTTCTTGTGACTGGTGTGTGAGGTATTCAGGGTAAAAGGTTAGTGCAGTTCAAGCTGAGTGGGAAGGCTTTATATATGGGATTAAACTCCAGTGCATGAGCTCCCCATGCTTCTAGATGTTTGATATTAAGTGAGAGATACTTTATTAATCCCTCAACGGGGAAATTCTTTTTTCACTCAGTTTATTTTACAGGCATTTTTAACCCCTAACACACATACAAGGGCTCATAGACATGCTCATAGACATGCACACATACGTGAAGGGCAGATGGTGGAGTGATGGGCAGCCCCCCTAAGGAACGCCCTGCAAGCAGTTGGGGGGGGGGGGCTCAAGGGCACCTCAGCAGTGTCCAGGACGTGACCTGGCACCTCTCCAGCTACCAGTCCACCTTCCATATTTTTGGCCCATACCAAGCCAAGTCTCTATGTACTGAGCTACTGGTAAACTTTAGATAGATTCAGTCATCTGTCTCCTGAACCCAGGTTCAGTGTCTTCCAGAGGGGTGTGCTTTATAAACATTTGGACACAAGTGTCTCCTTAAGCCAAACATCAGATGTAGCCTACATTGATGACTTCATCTATAGACAGAATCCAGGAGTGCCTCCAGTGACATTACATTCAGTGACACGGTTTGAATATGATTTAATTGGGATGTTCACATTCCCTGGTTCATTAAATTCATTTGAATGTGACATGTCAAACAAAACATTTATTATTTTAGTTTCTTCAACAGAAGTTGAAAAGTAAATACAGGCTCAGGTGTTTAGTGCAGTGAGGTGTAGTGTAGTGAAGCTGAAATGATTAGTCATCTAATTAATTGGTCGATTAACAGGAAATACATCAGTGACAACTGGCTTACTGGGACACTTGAAAAGAACAATACATGTGCTTTTAGTTAAAATGTCTGTAAGGCCGAAAGACCAGTAAATTAACCATTAATCTTTACTTTTCAAGCAAAAATGCCAAACATTATCTTGTTATGGTGTCTCTATTTTGAGCATTTGCTGCTTTTCTTCTTGCTTTTTTGACTGTTAGTCAGAAAAAACAAGTAATTGGAAGATGTCCCCTTGTGTGTTGTGGGTATTTTTCACCACTTTCTGGCTTTTTTTTTTGTTTGTTTTTTTTTACCAAAAAATTAATCGAATAGTAGATGCAGTCATTATTGGAAATATACTGTTTATAGTATAGTATGGTATATAGGCTACTGCCCTAAAAAGGCAGAGAGCAGTAACAACAGAAGCAAGTTAAGAAAAAGGGTTCAAGGTTAAAGTGTTCAGGCTGGACTGTAAACTGTGAACAGATAGAAATGCTGTAATACCAGCACCTTAACTACCATTACTGTGAAACACTCCCAACTTTAAAGGTCCTTTACAGAAATGAAGCTGTTTTACATAAAACTTGACGTGAGGTTGAATGTGGAATGGATACAGCTGCATGTATTGTATGTGTCTTAAAGGTCCATTGTGTAAGATACAAAGTACAGAACATGGCAGAAATGGAATATAATAGTCATGGTTATATTTTCATTAGTGTATAATGAACTGAAATGAAGAATAATTATGTCTTTGTAACGTTAGAATGAGCCTTTTATGTCTACAGATGCCGCAGGTCCACTTCCACGGAGTCCACCATGTTGCACAGTCATGTTTCTACAGTAGCCCAGAGCAGACAAACCAAACCAAACATTGACATGTGAAACTGTGAATTTTTTACTCAGTTCATCACTTTAACTAGTTTGTTTTTTAAAAAAAGTACTTTAGTTTGGTATTGATTTACACGTCATAACTTAAGCATATATACCTAGCCTAGTTTCTGTCTATCTACTATGAAATGAGATGAAATGAGACGGCAGCTACTGAGATCTGCTAAGCTAGCCACTATGAGTTGATTTAGCTGTAGCCTTATTTAATTATGTTGAATAACAAAATGTCAGTTCATCAAAAATCATTTTCATTTACAGATAAGAACAAGAGCAATATCAATAATTAAACACTGCTTTAGCTGAGGCTAGTTAGCTATCTCACAAGCTAGCTTTCACTTGACATAGCTCCCAAACTGGTTAGATACTTTGTATTGACTTGTGTTTTTTTTAGTTTTGTTTAATTGTAACAAATCTAAAAAGCTGTTTTCAGAGAAATCACACATTACTATGGCCTAATATTTTATATTGTTATATAGATAAAGGTTATTAATCAGTGTTGACTAATTATCCAGTGTAGTGGCCGTTTACCAAAGGCTCACGTGCCTAGGCCAATTAGTCAACAGAGTAATCTTATTTTTGACACGTGTCCACGAAGCTAACTCAATCCTCTTGCGAAAACCCACGGCAATCACGAAGAGAGATGAAGGTGATCTTGAAGGATGATTTATTTCAAAGTTAACAACTTATAATGGTACAAAAATTCACAAAATCCACATCTTAAACAGGTCCACTACCGACTCGAGGCAGTCCTTGATGTGAAAAAAGACGATGGCAACGACAACGGTCAAAAACTTATATCGAACCAAACGTGTTGACTTCAGAGAGTAATTCTAGAACCAATTAACCAAACATTTTTCCTACGGCCATGCACACTAAGACTTGCATGACAGCATTAACAAATAAAGCTATATGGCTTGAGTGGCTCTTACATCCAGTTTTAACTATGTTTTGTCTTTGTGGGACGGCATCATATATTTAGGATAAATAAAGTTAACAAAACTAGAATACTACAGTTGGCCTATATACATTTTAAATGTCTTATTTGTGGACTTTAATTTGTGGAGGCAGCATATAATTTCAGAACATATACAGTATATTATCTTTACTTATAAAGGGTATTTAGACAAATGAAGTGGTACCATCCAGTTGTTGGCAGTCAGCGTTATGTTGTCACATTTCTTAGCTGTTCTGTCCTGTTACTTGCTGGAAAAAACATTACTGTAGCACATCAGTTGCAACCCCATTGTGGAGACTATATTGTGTGGACACGATGATTTAAAAGCTGACACTGTGCTGTGCCTGTGATACTATTCATTAGGGATAATAGTGTCTCTGAGCAACACTCATTAAGTGCCCACAAACACACAATAGCCCGTGGAAAATACCACAAAGCAGGATTTTTCACTAGTTGGTCACAGTTGCTTTAGTGACTCCTGTTTCAAACTGTTTCTGTTGTGTTGTGTTGACTTTGAAAACGAAATTAAACCTAAGTTTCTTATTTTTTTTTTTTGGTAGGAGTTGATTTTAAAATGAAAACACTAGAAATAGATGGAGTCAAGGTGCGAGTACAGATATGGTAAGTTAAGTTACTGTATCGTTTTATTTAATTTACAGTATGCTGACGTGCATATTGTGGGATCTTCTTCTGCTGATGTGTGTTTTGTCTTCTGTGCAGGGATACGGCTGGTCAGGAGCGTTATCAGACCATTACCAAACAGTACTACAGGCGAGCACAGGTGATCCACTCCATATGAACAATCACTGGAGTCAAATTACCGTCACGGGTCACTGCAGCTTCATTCTTTAATTGCTCTTTGTTGTGTATTCTTGTCCAGGGTATCATCTTTGTATACGACATCACAAACAGGCCATCCTTTCAGCACCTCGCGAAGTGGGCCAGTGATGTGGATGAAGTAAGGCAATAAACACTCTCATGTCACTCCCTTGCACTTATTGCCCTTCACAGTGACTCAGTATTTGTGCACTGCTTGCTGCACACCCAATGGCTTAGTGTGAGTGACAACATGATGAAGTCCCTTATGTCAGTGCTGTCTCTCTTGCCTTTTTGGTTGTTGTTGTTGTTGTTGTTTTGCAGTTTGCCCCAAACATGGTGCAGAGGATCTTGGTAGGAAACAAATCTGATGAGGAGCTCAGGAGGCAGGTGACAACGGAACAAGGAAGCAAGGTTTGACTGAACTTCATTTTGTAGTTTTTATCGTCTTTTTCTGCGTTTGTGAAGTGCTGTACTGTGAATGTAGGATTATGTAGATATACACAAGCATCCAAGAGTTAGTCAGATAGAACTTAGAATAGCTTGAATGCTATGGTAAGCAGACATTACTAAAGAACACACAGCTAAATCTGACAGTTCTGCTATGGTACATAAATACTGCATTAATGTAGTTTGACTGTACAAATCTATACATAGTGGGTCAATACATATTTTCGAATTTAAAGTCCATGTAAAGGCAATTCTGAGATTTCTTTCAAAATACATTAAATATGTTGGAAAATAGTTGCTGAAAACGTGTGAAAAGACTTTGAACGATATATTACTGAAATGTGGAGTTAGAGGTTAACTTTAAGTTCTTCCAAAATTGGACAGCACAAAACACATAAGCTAAACTGTATCAGTATGATATCAGCATCTGTGGAGCAAATTATGTACTGAAGACAGATGGATGACTGTCTTTTTTCTATAATTGGAGTTATAAACCATCCTGTGTTCCTTTACTTACTGACCACATTTATCTGGATCTTGCAGCTAGCAGAAGCTTATGGGATGGAGTTCTTTGAGACCAGTGCCGCCACCAGCAATAACATCAGTGAGGTAGGAAACAGAAACTGTCTGATACATTAGAAAATATTTCTGGGGAACTCCCCGCCACATTCCTGTTTATTATCTGTGCGTTTATTTTTTACTTCCCATTTCCTTCAGTCGTTCACTCGTGCGGCAGAACTGGTGCTGCAGGCTCACAAGAGAGACGTTGACAACTTGTTGGGCTCTCTGGATGATTATCTGGAGACAGTCGGTTTGGATGAAGAGAAGAGCAGACAAGATGTCGACAACAGTCAGAGGACCTGTGCCTGTTAGAAAGAGGGCCACCACAGTGCCATGACTCGTACTGCAGCTAGAGACATTTGTTCTCCACCATGACTTGACTTTGTCTTCTTCATAGATACTGTCACCTGTGTGCACGATTGTTTTCACTTTTTGTAAGTCGGTCATGTTACACGGTGGAAAAATGCAGTTAGCGGCAACAACCAGCAGAGGGCCAATTCTGTTGCATGATCACTGAACTCAGCCAGTGACTAGTATACCTGCAGTGCATTTCCTTGGCGAAGTGCACTGTACTTTTTGGTGAATTGATTGTCTTTTCTTTCTTGTTACTTCTTAAAATTTCACATACAGGCTACACATCTACAAACTTATTGGTCAAATGTGGATCCATATCCATAAAAATCTGTTTATTAAGGTGCACCAAGTGTATATGTTACAACAAATGAAGCCAGAGGAGAGAGTTGAATTATTTACACCTCGAAACTCAAACCAAGCAGGGATGGATTCATTTACATAATGGACTTATTTCCTCAAGGGAGACAGTGTTGTGCCATGTTCAATGACCTTTCTGAATGCAGTACATGTTTGTTTACCATCCTGAATGTATGTGTACAGTTTGTTTTATGAATGTGACCGCCATTGCCTACTCTGTGTTATGCATTTAAGCAGCGTTACTGCTGCCTAAAATAATGTTTTCAGGTCTGCTAGGGTGCCACAGATATTTAATTTTAATATAATGTTTAAAACTTGAGGGTGATAATCAAGGAATGTATGTGTAAGTTAATAAACTGAAATTGTTATATTTAAAACAAATGAATTGGGTATCTGAGCCTTGCTGAGTCACTAAATTTGGATTGAGAGTGAAGTTAGGTCCACCGAGAGTTCAGACAGTAGGTTCATTCATTTTTTATCACCTGCTGTGAAAGACAGGCGATCACAGGTTAAATTTTTAATGACTGAGAAAACAGATCCATGCCATAGAGATACAATAATACATGCCGTAATACATGCTGTTTCCCCCAACTCTTAAATGGGGCTGTCAAATACATACTTCAGATAATAACTGAATTGTTTAAAAGCATTCTGGTGAGAAACAGCACGTAACATTTGGGTTCAAAGAAATTATTATAAAATTGAAACACTTTTAAACGCCTATCTGAAATGGGAAAACTCACAAAATTGTAAATCATGCAAAAACTATATAACTGTGTGGTTTTACAATCAGTTACATCAGTCTATCTGAAACTTGTGAAGAGTATTGTATGTCACGTGTAGATCAGTTTCTTGCAGAGCCATTTGACACCCATGAAAGGCAGCTTTCTGCCTCAAGTGAGTCAGGTGACCACGCAGTTTGATACAGTCCCACGTTGCGATCCCGTCTGCCTCCAGTGTGGAAGCACAGGAGTCGAGATGACGTTCATCGCCAAGACCTTCTATGACCTGAGGGCCACCACGCTGGAGGGAGACTCTGTGGACTTTAACGTATTCAGGGGACGGGTGGTCCTGATAGAGAATGTGGCCTCGCTCTGAGGCACCACCACCCGGGACTTCAGCGAGCTCAACCAGCTTCAGAGCAAGTACCCCCATCGGCTGGTGGTCCTGGGTTTTCCCTGTAACCAGTTTGGATATCAGGTCAGTTGACATTGTTGCGTTTGGTACGACCGCGCAAGAGCTGGTCTTGGTGTAGGCCAGAAATCTGCTAATAATCTTTTATTATTCATGTCAGACTTGTTGCATCATTTCACCACTTACAACAAAACTGCTTTTTTCTCTGGACATGAAATATCTTTTCTCCAAATTGGTAACTATACCTGATTTCCACCAGATGTTCAGAGCCGATTTCAATCTATTATTTGATCAGTTTAAACAGGATCTTGAGCTTTCTCCTTGTATCATAGCTAGGCCAAGTTTTACTTCTGGAAATTAAAGTTCTCCAATGTTTGAGAATGATTCCCATTGTATTCACCCACAAAGTAATTTAAAAAGGCACCATGATTGCATAGTGTACAAACTGTACATGATATTTTAACTTATCCAGCAATTAGATTTTAAGTATCTGCCTGACAGTCTTACAGTGTTTGCTTCTTAATTCCTTTTATTACCAAAATTAGAAGGAAACACTGATCACACTTTTGCTGTGGAGTATGAAACAGCTGGACAATATGAAAATGAATACTTGTGTTTTTCAGGAGAATTGTTCCAATGGTGAGATCATGAAGTGCCTGCAGCATGTGCGTCCAGGTGGCGGCTTTCAGCCCAACTTTACCATCTTTGAGAAGTGTGACGTCAACGGAACAAACACGCATCCAGTCTTTGCATATCTTAAAGACAAGCTCCCCTATCCCGATGACGACCCCAGCTCCCTCATGCAGGACCCCAAATTTCTGATCTGGAGTCCTATCAGCAGGACGGACGTCTCTTGGAACTTTGAGAAATTCCTCATCGGGCCAGAGGGAGAGCCCTTTAAAAGATACAGCAAAAAGTTCCCCACCATTGATATAGAGCCTGACATTCAAAGACTGTTAAGATTAACCAAGAGCTAAGAATAGCCTCTACCTCTTAATGACCTCACATCCATCACAGTCAAAGCAGATATGCTGTCCTCCACACTTTTAAGCCTTATTAAATGAGGGTGATATTCTGAAAAGTTGAGGGAATATTATCTGAGGCCTTGTAAGTGCTTAAGAGTAGTGGAGAAGTAAAACAAATTTTACTGTACATGTTTAAACAAATGTGGGTATACCTTCTTGAAAAGCAGCCTTTAGCTTGTCCTTTTGTTTCTTGTCTTATGCTAGCCTGGCCAGTAGATGGTGCTGCTGATTTGATCATACAAACTTCTGTCATGATTTTATGAATTAACATTCACCACACACACGCTCACACTCACAAAATGTTTGCACTGGAATAAAACCCTAATTCTCTCGCACTGATGTATCTTTTCTTTTTAATTAGACCTTATATTTACAGTGAGGCTTCTGCTGTAAAGATGTGTGCCTCTCATGCTAGGTTAGATGTAGTCATGTATGAAACAGCCCTGTGTGGGTTTGGTAATGAGGCTTGAAATATAGTAGGAAGGATGTGGTACGGATGTGCACACTGAAATACCTCACATGTCGTTCCTCTGCAATATGCATATGCATCCTCTAGACTGCTGATTCATTCATTATTTGTTCATATCTTTCTCCACCAATGCATCAGACCTATACATTTCCAAGTAAGATCCTGCAGATACCAGCAGTCTAATACAACAGCAGGAATGCTTTACTACCACAATGACACCTGACCACAAGTCCTAAATCATGCATTTAGGAAAGCATCGACCTTGCCACCGCGTAATGAGATCTTATCCAGCTTTAATTTTCTATGCACAGTATGCTTTGTTTGTAAGGTCTGCAGATTAGCATTGGATTTTCTGCACATCCGCTCACATCCACATCAGCTGATAATGTCAAAGCCACAGGCTACACAGGCCGGGCAGTGCCCTAATGTCTTTGGCAGGTTGCTGCAGGGACAACATAAAAAAAAAAACTCTGTTTGTGCATAACCTGACTCGCTGTTTTTGCATATCACATTAAAATATTTGTGTTGTCACAATGCACAAGGACATTTGATTAATATGTTTCCCACAAACACTGGTCTGTGGGTGACATTCAGGTAAGTAATGTTGCCTATTAGAAGCAGCAAATATTGGAGGAGGAATGCCAAGGGGCTCTCCTCCACCCTCTGCACTACTCCCCTACACACACACACACACACACACACACACACACACACACACACACACACACACAGTTTGCAAAAAAATACCATCAAAGATCAGTTATGGCTGAGTGATGAATCACTCACTTCAAGTCTTGGAAATAATCGATTAAATTATAGAATGAAACAAAGAACTACCGCAGCTAACTTTGTATAAAATGTTACACAGATTTTAGCTTCATTCATGTGCAATATGTTTGATGTGGATGTATATTTGGCTAAATAATCCTGCATATAACTACAGTAATATTAGCTAAATATGTGTTGTATGACACTGTAAAAGGTCATTTTAAGCTTTGAATGTTCTTTCATATATTTCCAACGTTGTGTGTTTTTAGAATCACTTTTATTGGCCAGGTATGTGTTCACATACATGCAAATATATACATAAATACAAATCTATATCTGTATACTTGGAAGGTGTATATAGTTTATATAACTTTTATTTCATTTTTTCTATTTCTAGTATCTCTTAGAATCAAATACAGGCACACATACAGCAAAAACAATTAACAACAAACGTTTAAATAATTGTGTGTTTTAACAGCACAAGTAGGTCAAAGGTTGTGTGTGGTTATGTCATTATTGTGAGTGGAAAGATCACATTATAGAAACACCCTATAAACTTTAACACACAGAATCTAGCTTAACCTACAGAGAAAAAATGATGGCAGGTTTAAGCTGCCTCACATTAGCAACACACAGTGTCGAGAACAATCATTGTGCAATAATCCTGTGCCTCAAACATCCATTGTACCTGTACATGATTTATTTTACACTGTTTAAATTCAGTTTTTGTTCTTTAAACATGTAAATATCATCACTCATACACAATTTGCACATGCTGTTCAAACTATATATAGCTACTGTCATATCCACCTACCTCTTGTGCATAAATGAACCTGCCACATAAATCATATTTATTTTAGCATCCTTTGCACTCTGCACCTGCAGTCGTCTGCCTGGGAGGGAGTAGCACGGAGAGGAAAAGACTGGAACAAACTGGTCAAGAGGGCCAGCTCTGTCCTGGACTGCACCCTAGACTCCATAGAAGAGGTGGAGGAGAGGAGGATGTTAGTAAAGCTGACTTCATCAACAGACTGTTACTCCCACCATCCTCTTTTTATTCCCATTTATACACATCAGGTTAATCGTGGTTTAATTGGCACACTTTATCTATCAAGATTAAATCACCTTGTTACAATCATTTCATGAGAAGAGATAAATATATATATATTTTATATAACCTTATGGGCAACAGTGTATATACATGTCTATATCTGTGTATATCTGTATCTATATATGTATGTACTTCTCTGTATTTCAGACTTACATCAAGAGTGAGACCTCTTCGTTTCCGCTCCTCTACGTCTGCCCACTACAGGTGAGCGCTGTTGCCACGGAAACGTTTGCTTTCCCCGTGAAGCTTTCTCGCGAGACTCCGAGGCACAGAGAGAGAGAGAGAGAGAGAGAGAGAGAGAGAGGTGGAGGGGGGGTCTGAATGATCTCATCCCTCCAGCAGCTGCATAGCGCAGCGAGGCAAACCCGTAACTTTCTATCAAACTTCCAAGTTGCCTTTCAGAGGAAGACACCGGAGCCTCTCTTTTTATTATTATCATTATAGGAACGGCTTCAACCGGAGTGAACACGTTTCCCGTGAAGGTAAGGAAAGTGCCGTGCGCAGTTTATGTTTCGGGACTTATTGTAACGAGTTGAAACAAAAGGAAGGAAAAGAGAAATCGCTTCGTGGTGTGTGTGACATCCAGAGAGGTTTGAGGGGGGAAAGGTGAGACTTGGACGTGGACGTGGTCATGTGCGGGGTGTTTTACACGCAACATCTGTCGGCTGTCTGTGGACAAAGCACATCTTTGTGCTGTGTGAAGGTGCAGTGTGGAGCCAGCCAGTGCGCAATCAGTGCCACTGTTATTTTATGTGTGTGTGTGTGTGTGTGTGTGTGTGTGTGTGTGTGTGTAACTAATGAAGACCAAACGTTTCTAATCGGTTGTCAAAACGTTTCGCTGCGTCGCTGTATGTGTCAAGGGCATTGTTCCCCCCTGCACTGCTTCTAGTGGGGACGATTCACAGGTGGTATCGTACGCCACTACATATCTGTGTGACTGTCACCATGCGAAAATCAGTATGTTTTCCAGCATGGTATTCCCCAGTGTTGTTGCCACATGAGGAGGCAAGGTGACTTCCTTATGCCTGGATCAACATCTTGTTGGAACAGATTAGGCCAAGCTTGATTGCATTCAATTTAATCAATATGTTAAACAGGATGTCCACTGGGCATTCTGATGTGTGCTTAATGTGCAGCATATAGGAGCCACTGTGGGCGCACAGAGACTGTTTTTTTTTTTTTTTGTTATTACAGTGGATGATTGAATAGGAAAGCTCTGGCACAGCAGGGCAGCAATGCAAACAGAGGTGTGTTTAGATAGTAACAACCAGGAAACTGTGCCAACCGTTCAAAGTTTAAAAAACGAGCCTATTTACAAAACAGCAGCTCCAAATATGCAGGTAGGAAACTGAAAATCAGTGGGCTTCCCTCTCGTTGAATCACAGTGCCCGCTTCAGTAGCAGTTGGATAACTTGGCATGAGTCAGGTGAAAAAAAAAAAAAAGAAAGGGAAAGCTTTTGAGTTTAGCTTTTGGCCGAGGATCAAGGATTTTTAGCATTCTTGATAGGCTTTGCTGACCTGACTGATCATACAACTGCGCTGGCATTTTTACTGGTGAGTTTAATCTCAAGCTTTGTCCCGTTTGCTATTATTCACACTGGACTGCTTCTCGCGTCCTCTGATGGGATTTGTTATAGAGGATTAATCTAAAGCATGCACGCTCTGTTTTAATCAGAACTGTCAACACGTCTGTGTTTTTAAAACACCATTCAAGGTTAAGATGAGACATTAAAACATCTCATTTAAGGAGACTAGTTTGCAGCCAAGGCAGCGTGAAGCTCATATGAGTAACAACTCATTGAAGTCCAAAGATGAGTTTTGTGCTGCCCTCATCAAAATGTGCAAACTCAAACAAAGCCATCACTTCTCACGTTTCCCATCCGCGTAAATGATCCTCCCTCTGGTTTATTACTGAAGGACAGTGTTTCTATTTTCACTTTTATGAATCATACCTCTCACATTACAAAGACAATTGTTATTGTGCTTCATTTGTCGTAGAGTCTTTCAGACGTGCCCACACATTCATGGAGGGATGCTTCCTGTTGCTAAGTTGAGCTTATGTTTCTATTGTCTCTTGTGCATCGGCTCGAAGGGAATAGCTCGAGCAAAGATAAAAGACAACAACAAGAGGAGCATTGTGCTGCTTTATAATTTGCCACTCTGGAATGTGTGCGCTGTAATTATGCTAACTGGGCATCAAGTAATGCTCAAAATAACTGTTATGGTTTTATAATGATTAATGAGATTATTATGATTAAGTTCAAAGTGTATTATTCTTTATTGGGTTCATGATGTTAATGTCTAAAGTAGGTTTTCACACTCCGTACCCTCACAAAGTTACACAAGAAATGCAGCTCAAAGAGCTTTACAACAAAGAACTAACATGCATTACATAAAAAAGACAGATTGATCATAAAACAGGGTCAGAATGACATAATTGATCTAAAATAAGATGAAAAATAAAACCCACTTGATAATAATAGTAAGATAGAGTTCAAATAAGATGAAAATAGACAAACGTTACATCATTTCTTGACATCACTTTTTGGAAATGTTCAGTACCACCTGACTGACTGACTGGCTGGCCCTGCCACCTCAAACTGCCTCTCACTGATGACAGACTAGACGACAAACTAAACAAACCTTGTGATATGGCCCTGGATGATCTGGTGCACCGACATGACCGATGTCAGCTACAAGGGCCCATTTCTTCATGCTTGTTTATTCTATGACAGACACCGAAAAAAAAAAATGAGTCATGTGTTCATGAGGTTTGACACAACCTTCAGCTGAGGCTTGAAATATATCACTTTATCAGGAAAAAAAATGGGAAGTTTTAACATGAGTGATGTGTCTGACCAGTATTAGTCAGCCCATAGTCAGAAGTCAAATGACTTGATGATAATATGGCCTCCGGCGTTTTTTGTCTTTTCGCTGGTGACTGAGCGGGTCGATGAGTTTGACTGTAATGAGGTGTGACTGTAGGTCTGCGTTTCCTGCTTGCTAAACTGTTGGAATGCTCCGTCTTTGTCTGGATCGGATGGTCCACTGTATACCAGCCAATAGAGGAAAGCAGAGGGCTCGGAAGCTACAATGGTGATGATGTAATCCCTTTTCAGAGCACTGTCACAGAGTAAATGCGTACAGACAAAGGAAAATTTCACCCCCTTTTTCACCCCACCTGCCACAATGTTTGGGGAATTCTGACCTTGCAAAAAAAAAAAAAATGCAATGCAATCCGGACACTGTAATTATCTGTGTGGGAGCTTCTGTAGGCTGCACAGATGCTGAGGGAGTTTAGTCGTGGGACAGGTGTTGCTATTGAATCTGATGTGGACCTTACCTGACTCACATTTGGGTTTGCATTCAGTGGTCTGTTATTTTATAAGCTCATGAGCTGAACCAACATCTCTGTGACTGGTTTTCTGTCATGCTGCCTCCAACTTTCAACCCTAAACCAAAACCCACAGTCATGCAGAGATCAGACACTGTGTAATTCCCCTTTTCTGCTCCCATCAAACCTCATACATGCTGGAAATAGCACGACATGGCGCAAAGATCGGAAGATGGAGAAGGAAAAGACGCTTTGACAAACAACCACTTTAGTTAAAAGAACTTAAAAGTGAGAGAAGGAGGAGGAGGGGAACTTTCCATATGAAGTTCTGGGATTGTGACGATGATGTGTTGCTGCAGGCTATCTCCGCTGCCACACGGTGACGACGTGCTCGGTATTGTCTGGACATGTCTGCCAGTTGCTACACTGTCTCTCTGTTTTGGCCTGCAAACTCTCTCTCTCTGGAACGGATTACAGAAACTCTGCTCGGGGAGAAGAATCAAAACATCAAGCAGAGTTACAGGCCCGTGCCCCATGCAGAGCCTATGTGGGCAGCGGTGGAAAATAATTCCACATCCAGAAAACCACAGAGGTTTTGCTGTTGTCCCTCCTGTGGACAGAAATCTGAGAAGCAAGCAGGAATGCACGAGGGCTTGGTCATGGCTGAGCTCAAAACAGATTTCAATGCGCAGACAGGTCTGTTCTCATTCCTGTTCGTGCTTACAACTGTTTTCGTTACTTTCAGGAGCCGTGTTTACCATGTGATGTGTAGTAAAACAGGAATGCTGGCACGAGTATACTCTGCCTCAAGTTTTCCCCTGAACACTCTCTTGTTTGTAGCGCTTTAATATAGCGAAAGCATTCTTGCTGCAGTTTGTGTTGTGCTTTGTTTTCCGTACTCAAAGAAGAAGAAGAAAAAAAAACCCTCCTCATATTGCTCTAAAATTCCACATCCTTTGCTTTTGGAACCAGGGAATCCATTTCCACCCTGCGAGTTCCTGCTTTGCTCTCAGAAAAGCTGAGAGGGAAGAATGAGAGCACTGTGAAGCGAAGGCCGACTTTGCTACATTCAAATGAAACACAAGTTTCAGGTGGACTGAGTGAAGTGTGGAGGAAAATGTCCCTCTGTCATCATTCATGCAGATGTGTATTATTACCTCAGCCTTTAGGAAAACAGAAATAACTCAGTATTGATGTTAAAATATTGAGGCTATACAGCGTATAACTGTCTTTTTTCCATGTTGCTCCAGGTGCAAAGGGCAGATAGGGCCGGCTAATAACAAACATGGCTGCTTTCCCAGCCTTTCCTCTCTCGCAGCCTGTTTCCTGTGCGTTTCATTGATGTATTCCTGGATACCCTGCCTACAGCTTTGCTACACAAGAAGCACATTTGGAAACTGAAAGCTGGCATGTAAATATGAAGATGGGCGTGTGCTTGTATAATACATGCGTGTAGAAGCTCTCGAACTTGACGTTTTTTGGCCGTATGCTAACGGCTTCTTCCAGTGTTAAACTGTATGTTATCACATTCCTGTGCGATATCTCAGCGGTTATCATTACTCTGAGTGCGAGGGAGGAGGCTGTTGTCATGTTTGTGTAAACCTATTACTCATACTTGCCTTGAATGCTGATTTAAGAGTAAGTCACCATAGTAGCTGTTACTAGAAAGAGTGTGCGTACGTCCTGGTTTGCTGCCGTTCCCTGGATGCTCACCTTTTGCCTCGATTCTTTTCAGATCCTAGAAACCCAAATCAGGTGTTAAAACACACGACACTAGCAAAGCAAACACTCTGAAAGATGCAAACGAGGGACTCACAGAGAGCTCCGGTCAAAACGTGCATATTTTCCTCCTCTGTGACTTGTGGGGATGCAACGTCCTGATTATTGCCAGCCGTGGGGATAAAGAGGGTGTGTGTGTGTTTCTGTGTGTGTGTTAATTGCATTATGCTTCACTGTGTTTCTATGAACCGAGACTAAAACAGAAGAATTATTGGGACAACTGTCTGATGTTGTCTGACTAATAAAGCAGATGTTAATTTGCTGTCATGTATTTTAGCAAACAAAACACTGCACCATGTGCTGCAGCTTGCATGGAACAGGCTCGGGGAGCCTGATAAACCAGAGTTGCAGAGCTGGCTCGAGTGTCCCAGTACATGCAGTGCAGAGCAGTGCAGGTTTGCACTGTGATTTTCTGGCACAGACTGTGATTTAGCAGGGCTCCACTGTTATGCAACACTTGCTGACTTATCGTAGCCCAAATGACTCTGTATGAATTGATTAACTCTGCGGCCTGACTGTTTATAATTGGACTGGAAGTGTACTGGGCTATGCACTGGGCACGTGCTAGAATCAATGACTGGAAATGGTTCACGTGTACAGCGTTGCTGTGCAGTCATTGTGGATTTTCAGTCCCCGTCGAGCCTCTCCACGTGCATAACCGCCTCATTTAGAAAATACTTGCCATTTCTGACAATTAGCGCTGATCACTGAAGCACACCTGAGCTTTCCACTGAGTCCTCGGTCGGGGGAATTAGGCTGCCCTCCAAGCTGTAGGGGACAACACAGTCAGCCAGGCTTCTTCAGAGACATGGCAGAGAATCCCCCCGAGGTTTTCTGCGAGGATAATAAGCCCTTCCTTTGTTGCACCCCCCCCACTCCACCTACTTCACTGCACTGGTCATGTCAGCTCATGCTGAAGCTTTCCCTCTGTCCCCAGCACTGCAGCGCATGGCGTTGTTACCTTGTTAAATCGCTTACCTGGCAAGATCCTACTCTCATATTTGTGCCTTCATCCTTGCAAACTTTGGGTTAATTACAAAATTGCACCGCACGTCTTGTGCACTAAGCACACAATTTATGTCTGGTGGCAGCACAGCAGCTATTTGGCCAATGTGAGGGGGTATTATTAATCAAGCTTTCACCTTGACTCTGGCCTTCCAGGATGGCTTTCTGTGTTTTCCTTGTGACTGCTGCTCTCTCAGCTAAGGATCCTATTGTTTCCCATGCTCGTCTGTCACTGCTATAAGTCTGTGGGGAGTCCTTATACCGTGGCATCCCATTATAGCTGCCCCAATTCATCTGTGCAATCAAATCAGATTTGCTTTACCCTGATTGCTGCAGAGGTGTACTTGTTTGCCAAGCAGCTGTTGACTGATTGATTGATTGATGGATAGGTTTGACTGATGAAAATGAACTCCAAAGGATAAGTAGAGCATCTTATGATAGATTTCGTTCTCTGGGGGCCTTTTAAATAGCCTGTGGTCAATGCTGCTGCTACAGCGAAGCTCATGTTTCTCATGTTTGCTCAGAGGGGTCCTGACCCTTCCCAAACTGCGTAATCAAACAACTGCTCCTCTTCCACAACATCACCTTGCCACAACCTGTCCAGACAACCCTGTCAAAATGAAGAACAAATCAACATGTCATTCTCAAAGTACTCTATTCTTAAAATGCAATTTCAGCAACACAATGAGTTCCTATTGTGGGTTTCGAGTTCCCTGAGAGCTATCTGTTTCTTTGTTGCTGACAGTGTTTTCATTCTGTTTTTCCTGCCAGGCCGTTATCTGATCTGACCATTTAGTTAATGTGTCTGTGTTTTAGCAACAGATGCATTGTTGTTGTTGCACGGGCACATGATTTTTCTCTCCTAACGCTTGATTATTTCTGAGTTTGCGATGAATTAAATCATGCTTTACTCTCATTGTGGTGTGGGTGGTCTCATCGTAATTCTCCCTCTCGTTGTCCTCTGTGATTTGGCTTGTTTGCTACCTGTGTAATCAGGCAGAGGATGTGAGAGGACACGGCAGTGGATGACTTCCAAACATCACAGGCATCTGTCATATTGACACCTCTCCTGTGAGAATCCATCAGACTCCTGTCGACTGACCTTTCCGCTCATACACAGTTGTACTCGAACACCTAACTGCTCTCACCCCGGCCCTGTCGTCATGCCAAACCCACAATTTCATACTACATACATGTACTCGCTCATACACTCATAAATATAATCTCATTTGATTTTTTTGGATGATAATAAGGGGTAAATATATTTGATGTATGGTATTAATGTTTAACTTGCAGGTAGCACATGAAAATGTCTTCATACAGTAGATAGCTAGCTGAGAAGTTAGATGCTAAATAAGCTATAGCTAGCATCATTTCATTGACCATTTATGAGGCTATCTTATCATGATGCTAGCTTACCCCCAATTACTAAATTACCCCCAATTTCCATTTAATTCCCGCAAATTCCCATAAATTTCCATAATTCCCATGGAAAGTTTCCAATTTGGAGTATTTCCAAAATTTCCCAGCTTATGGTGGAAAGTTTCTGGAAATTTACCAGAAATTTCCCACCCCACAACCAACGTTATCATCCTCTGAGCTCTAAGCTCTCACTAACAGAAGTCTAAAAACATTTTGTTTCCAGTTGGAACAATGGGGCCACGTGATTTGGCATTCCAATGAAGATTTGTACATGCTTGTTGTGTCTAAGCATGATGATTTTCAGGAATATTATTGACTGCCTCCCATTCATTTCCACTGTTAGTAGCCATAGGCCACAGGAGTAAATGGCTGTATTGGCCTGGGCCCAGCAAGGACTGGCACTGGGCATGTGACCAATGCTCACTGATGGGCACACACATGCTCACAGCATGGTTTCCTGGCACGCAGTGTGTGTGACCACTGGATGCCCCCAGCCTCGAGCAGCCAGCGGTGCACGCTACACACTGACACATCTCATGTCCGGACCACCAGCACAAACAAAATACCATGATATGATTGAAGTTTTGATCGATGACCCGCTCTGTTTATCCCTGTCAAAACTTTCCTACAGCTTCACAACTCTGCTGCCACTGGCGCTGACGTAGCATCAATCCAACAAAGTAGTCAAAATAAATCTGAACATGCTAGATACACGAGATGTGTGAGCAGCACTGCGGGTTTACTCGATTTGTCTTGCTCGTGCATGCCTGTGATCTGAGAATGAAGTAATGGCAGGCTTGGAAGTGTTTGTTGGGCCCCCTGGCTGAGCCCCATCCTCTCGCCTTCTGGCACGTGGAGAGACTGAATTATAGACGGCAAACACAAACTATTCACTCAGCCCCCCTCCTTGCATCAACACTGTTAATTATACTGCCGTTACTCTCGCATCCCTTCTATTTTAATCCTCAACTGATGGAAACCACTGCATCCCAGCACACACACTTGAGCACACACAGAGAGACGTGTGCCAGCTTCATGCTGAGCTGGGAGTATTTGTTTTGTAACACATCAGTTCACTGCTTTTCAGGTATTATGAAAGGCATATTTACCTTTTGTTGGGCGAATAGAGAAAACAGAGTGCCCCTATAAACACCTCTCTGCCCCAGCCCACATTGCCCTGTTTAACAAGGCACACTGCTGGGAAATGCTCCCATTTCATTTGGGGTTAATCTAAGTGGCCTGGTTGCTCAGTTCAGCGAGGCAAATTTTTTTTTTTTTTTTGTCAAACACAAATAATGGCTGCGTTTTGTACTACAGTGTAACAACTGGAATTCCTCCAACATAACAGCAATAAAGGTGCAGTTGTTAAATTCAAATGCATGACTGCCAAGTCGGGAGTCACCTTACAGCCTCCTTATAGGAGCTGTCAGTAGAAACAGTAGGTGAAAGACGCTTTCAAACAGCCAGGGGTTAGTTTGAAATCCAAAGCTCCCGTGTTAATTACGACATCTGATATCAAAGTATGTTTGTCTTTTCGGTGAACCTCGAGTGATGTGTCAAAACTCAAGGACACGGATTATTCTGTAATCAGCGACAAAGTTGAGACACGGATTAAGATATTAACAGAGATAGATGGAAACAAAAGCTCAAATTTGTGGAAGGCTTATTTGCATTTAATCTACACAGCCGTGCCCATCTGTCCCTTCCTCATAATGTGTCGGCCTCTGTGTACGTGGGCTGCAGTTGTCCAGGAAATTAGTTGTTCATAAGATTAGCAAATGAATCGTAAAGTAACATCATTTGGTAAATAACTGATTATAACACGATGCAGGTTTTTGGATAGTTACACGCGGGGGGAATAGCTCAAGTGCTAATGATTACAATGTTGAGTGTGCACATCAAACACCTGCGGGTGGAGTTTATTGTCGGAGCGGCAGTTGACAGGGTGAACTTTTGGACTTTTTCATCAGCTTTTGGCTTTTGGCCAACACTCATGGCAAACAAGTATCTTTATAGTGCTCCATCGGTCTAGTGCACTGGTTCTCAAACTGTGGTATGTGTACCACTGGTGGTACGTGTACTCCCTGTAGTGTTCCTTGGAGGCAATTACTTTTTTTTAAATGAAATAGATTAATTGAAAAACATATTATACCCTTAAAATACTACAATTTAGAATGAAAATAAACTATGAGACTTCTGGAATGCAAATAAGTTTTGCATTTCCTGTAATATTTTGTTTGTCTGCTATGTAGACACGTTTATGCACATAGCATGCACACACATCCATGATTAGTTACAAGCTAATATGTGACGGCAAGATAGCAAACAAGAATAAAACGAATGCTTTAAAAACACTGTGATCATGGCTCCAAACATGAAATATTATGAAGAGAAGTGCGGCTAAGGAGTACCCCTTTTCCACAAAATTAGCTCTGGTTCTTGAACCAGAGGCTGGAAACATGTTGAGCTGCGTTGAGTTAAACCTCAGTCTCTGCAGTGGTGGTGATTGAAACTTGTCACCATGTTTATTTGCATGCACTGCACATTTTAATTTTTTATTTATATTAAGAGAGATTATGGAGACAAATCATGTAGACGTTTTGTTCTCAGCAGCCCTGACTGGACCCTACGCAGAAGCTAGAGCTTCCATTTCAAACGTGCGATTTCCAAGAAAAGTTAATCTTTATTTGAGACGAGCATTGCAGAAATAGCATCTCGATGAGCTGCCAGGGGACAGAAAACTTTCTGTCTTTGATGTTTGCAGAAACAAAAAGCAGTTTGATATGTCTTTAAAAATAGCTATTGTCCCCTGAGCTCCCCGAGTTTATTCTTATGAGCCAAAACGTCTGGTTTGTGTTCGTGTAGTCTCTGTAGCAAATTTGGTTGTTTTTTGTTTTTTTTACTCTCTGGGTTTTTTGCGCTGTAATGTATGTGTGCGCGAGAGCTTCTGTCTCTTTGTATACCTACCTGTCCATGTGCATCAAATGCTCACTGTCTCTCTCTCTCTAATGGAGTCCTAGGGTTGAGACGGGCAGAGAGGGCAGGGAGAGGGAAAGTGCAGCCTAGAGCAGACTTCCACTTTTTAAAGCTCGGCTCCAAACTGCTGCAGTTCAGCAGCCAGGCAGCCACCTCATTAGAATTTTTTACATTCCTCTTCAGGCAGCAGCACACTGCTTTCTCTCCATTGCTCTTTACAGCACTGAGCCTTCTCAATAAAGACAAGTCATCTATAACCTCGCGTCAGATATGAGGCACTAAACCAACTCTGGCTTCAGTCTCTGTAGATTAATGTATTTATGGACCATGAAGTTGTTAAACTTCTGTGCAGGCTGTTGCCGATGGTTTTACGTAATTTAAATCAATTGAATACAAGTCTGTTTAAGAATGTGGACTTTTTGTTTTTGACAGAGCGGCTGACAGATCAGAGTATAAGAAGTAGTAACCCTCCTTTACTCTGTATAAGCAGACCACCTAAGCTGTTAGCAGTGCAATTAGATTTTTTTTAGAGGTAAATGGCCCTCAAGGCGTCGGACAAAGGCATCATTGTCAAACTCCTGGCCCACCCAGATAATGACATTGGAAATAGGAATGGCTTTGCCATTGCTAACTATAAACTATGTCAAGTGTTTCAAGTGTCTATTTATCCTGCTGTCTCTCCCACGTAATATGTGAAACCCTGGTGGGGTAGTTTCTGGAGGATAAGACGTGAGAGGAAGGATCGAGGACACCCTGCTAGAGATAATGGCAATGAATATATTCTGGCACTCCTCCAGAACTGTCTTCTTGTGTAAGGCTGTGAGTGAAATTCACTTTGCCAGTGGTTAGCTATACCCATTACTCACTGAACTGTGCTGCAGTGATAGCGAGGGGCCCAGAGTTAGGGCAGAGAAGCAGCACATGACAGAACAATGGTGATGATGAATGTCGATGCGCCGCCACCAGTTTTTGAAGCGCTCCAACTACACATGCATTTCATGTGTGTGGTCAGCTGAACAATTCGTCGGTTCAGTTCTCATGTTATTGTGGTAGCTGCAAAGACGACAAGAAGACAAGTCTGTAGTTGTAAAGTCGCGCTAGGCTTTAAAGTGTTTTATAACAGTCAGGACAGTCAGTGTTGCACTTCTCTCCGAGAGTTTGCCCGAACATGCCCTACTTCTCTCCCCCTCTTCACACAGACGTTCATCACTTCCTCCGCTGAAATTGGTGGAATTCCAGGATCTCGACTCGCGGTTGGGTGACGCTAGTATCGTTTGTCTGCCAGCAGGCCTGCCTGTTTTTCTCCGAAGGTGTCAGGTTCTCAGATTTGCTCAATCAGACGGGCAGGTTTGTGCCTGGTTCTCAGCCAGATGTACATACAGGAGGAGGGAGCAGACATAAAATGAGTTTAAAAAAAAAGAGCAACCCAGATGAAGACAGAGGAGGAGGGTGGAGGTGCTTTGTTACTTCCTGTGCATCTGTTGTGCCTATAGGCAGCCGTGGTTAGACTGCACCTTAGTGGATGTGAGACCCCAGCTTACCCCCTCACTGCTCCAAATAATGTTGTGTAGGAGTCAGTGGAATTCTTGTTACTGCAGACGTTTTCTGGCTGGGGAAAGCTTGCTCACTGTGGAAGAGTTTGAGGTTTAACTGCCGTCTGGCTCGAGTCTTTAGCTCAAACTTCCCCAGAAAGAAAGGATTTTCCCACGTTACTTCCACTAATTTTAGTCATCTGTCAGATACAGATGTGTAATCCTTTTCCTGTCCAGGTGTAGCTCTTCTCCTGCCTTCCTGTGCTCATCGCAGCTCTTTCATGCTTCTGTCGCCCTTGTTTCCAAATTCTGGTTCAGTGTTTGCTTGGTCTCTATCTTTCCAGTTCCTCCTTGCATCTAATTAATTTGGTTTTCCTGGCAGGCCGCATGTACACAGCCATAGTGAGGTTCCCGTGCCAGGCGGTTTTCAAAGACTTCACTATGTTGGAATGGGGCCCCAGTCTTGCCCAAGCCAGGACAGAGGGACCTTTGTGCCTGCTGCCCAACAGCCCAGTGAGCCCTTAGAGCAGGAAAAGATTAGGAGACAGGGAGAGCCGATGGGCTAAATGGTAGGGTGCCTGTTTGAAAGCCAATGGTGTCAGCCAAACAGCCCCTTAGTCCCATTGAAGCACGCAGTAATTACAAGCTTGTAGGGCAATCCTTTGGCTCCTTTGTCTCTGCTTTGGAGACACTTGCCCAGTCTACTGGGAAACTTCATTCTCCCTCTGTTTGGAGACCCAGGACGAAGAGTCTTTCAACTTCAGCATGTTGTCCTTTCTCTCTGGGACACCAGCTAGCCAAGCCAGCTCAGCAACAGTGCCTCCCCTCCAGAAGGAGTGTCGAGCACCCCATGCTGCGTCTTTATGATGACTAAGGGCTTGTTCTTTTAGTTGCTCTGATTTTTATGAGTCAGATTTTGAAAAGACCCAGACCCAAGGTTCATGATTCATTGCCATCCTGCTGACTGACTGCTGTCTGTCTTCCATGTAGTATGTCTGTGTGTGTGTGTGTGTGTGTGTGTGTCTTTTGTCACAAGATCCTGGAGAGCCTGCTGCCTGAGTCACCTGTAACATATGCAGGCTGAGTCGTCACAGGGGCATGTTACTCAGTCGGAGCGCAGACCTCCGTGTCTAGACTTTACAACCAGAACAACAAATTGTAGCACCTCAGAGGTGTGCCGCGATATCACCAGCCTGCATCTGTACCGCGGCTATCCTCATCTTTCGACGGGCCTGACAGACCAGCTGGGAGGTCAGAGCCCCAATTACAGGAAGTTAACCTCATTTAGTCAACAGGCTCAAGCTGTCTGGACATGTCCCACAGACTTATGAAAAAAAATTGCTCAGTTTAATTCTGCAGGCGATGGATGAAGGAGATAGTGTGTGAATGTTGTGGGTCTTTTATTTTTTCTTTCCAGCGTCTCCCTGACCGTCTCTTGCTCTCTCTCTCTGTCACACAAGCGTATATAAGACACACTCTCTGTCTCTACGCCGCGCTCTTTATTTTAATCTGAAAAGACCGTCATCTGTCTGCATGTCCGGCAGACAGGAGATTAGAGGCCTGTTTTCTGGGGCACGTGTGTGTAGCTCCTATTCTCCCGTCTGTCCCTGCGGGCACTCGGCAGCATGAGGGAATAAAGCCCAATACTCTGGGACAGGACCCGCAGTTTAACTTACATCCACTGACTATTTTCCCTCTTATTCATGTCAGAGACATTAGGGTGTTAGTAGGACATGAATTTTTTTTTTTTTAATTACTTAATGAGTTTTTTTTTATCTGCTCTGGACACTTTACTCCCATGCTCCAAAGAATAAGTTCCCATTCAGTCGTGAAGTGTACAGTTGGGAGGCTTGATGAAAGATCACAGTTGTGATATTTGCTTTCATCTCATTTAAATTTCTTCTGGCTGAAGATTTCACATCATGTAACAATGAAACTGTTATATCCCTGGTTTTGAATCTGAAAATCGCCCGGTCCATTTCATTTGATGGCATTATGCGAATAATTTAGCTCTTATCATCTTATTATCAGACTGTTGTTAGCATATTAAGCTCCTCTATAATGAATTTCTTGTTTGAGGACCTCGTTCGCTGCTGCTTTGTGTTTGTGGTTCAGAAAGGTTGTAATAAGTAGGAGCTGTAATTATCCTGCAAATCAAATAACAGTTCAACTCGCTATTCGACTGGGACATAAATTATTAGTTTTGCTGCACAATCTTTTGTTGCTTGCTTTGCTCAATATTAGGCTAACACAGCTGGTCTCTGCTGCACAATATTCACAGGTTTAGAGGTTTATTGTCAGAAAATGCTCCTGTTTTGGAGAAAAGCTGACTCGGGATGCTTTGCCTCAGGCACTCTGGGGAAAAAAAAAAAACTCCTGAATCATCTCCAGAGTCTTGAGATTTGAGCCTTTGTATATTGATGCTGATATCATCAAACAAACTGCATTGTCTAGGGAACATTTGACACAGTTAAGCCACTGTGGTAATATTGTGGTATTCTGCACTCCTCTCCATGTCTTTGACTTCTTTGATTACTCTTATTGTTTAAAGCAAAGGTGAATGTCTTGGTGTTGGGATGCAGTGTGAACGTGCCTGTGCTGTAGGCCTGTCACAGTGCACTGATTGCTAGTGGCTAATGTGATCACAGCCACAGACAGACGGGGCTGACTGAGAGTGGAGCCTTAATCTCTCCCAGTGTTTCACTGCCAAATTGGCCCGATTTGTCAGGCGGAGGATCATCACTCACTTCTCAGATGACTTTCAAAGGGCCTCTTTGCGTTTTGATGTGCAGCTTGGGACATTTGATTGAGAAAACTGCAATTCAGCGTTACAATTCGCTAATGCTGGCTTCTGAAGAGTCACGTTGAGAGAGACGTTGGCGACAGAGCTAGGTTTTAAGGAATGCCAGCTGAAGAAACTAAAGTTTTTGATAGAACCAGATGATTTTTCTCTCTTGGTTATGACAGAATTCCTGAACAGGTTTATTACATTTCTGAATAAGTCGTCTTTACCACTCTCTTTGGATAATTTAACTGATTAGGGCAAAGGCATCATTTTGCCAAGGCCCTCAAGAAAAAAAAAATGACACACATTGTTGAACTCATTTTGAATTTGGCTGAGCTTTCATGTTTCCCCCTCGATGCTTATTCTGAAATTGGTTTGAAAAGTAGGCCCCCTTATCTGAAATTGAACATGTCAGTGACTTTTTACTGGCTCGTGAAAAGCCATCAGAGGGGGGAAAAAAAACATCCACGTTCTATTCTGCAGGCAGGTTTGTGGTTTTTATGTGTCTCTCACTTTCGACATTTGCATATTTGTAAAGATGGCCTCACACTTTTCACAGGAAAGGCTCACGTGTGGTGTGGATGAGTATTGAGTAAGAGAGGTTTTCAGAGCAGGAAAATTGGAGTTATTTGTGTGCTTAGCTCAAGACGTGAGATTGTAATTACCATTGTGCTTTCTCCCATGTCAAGGAGAGTGTAACAGTGCACTGATCAAAGCCAAATAAATGTAAAATCATCTGGTTTTCCTGTACTAAGGGACCTGCTACCAAGCTGTAAGGAAAAGTTGACTAATTGATTGTTCTTTTCTTTTCAGGATTGCATGTTTGGAGTAAGAAAAATGCCAAGTGGCAGTGTCGACTCTGTTAAGGAAGCAGTATGCAGACTTGAGTGCTGAAGAAGTGGGCTTGCCCCTTCCATTTTTCTGCCTCTTCACCTGTTGATCCAGACAATCAACCTGCTCATGAAGTCAGGTAGCAGCAGAGGGAGCCGAGAGGCAGCCATGTCTCCATGCTAAGTGCCTTTAGCCTTTGGCACTGGTGTCATGACCAGCCTGAAGCGCCCGTCCATGGAGCGCACCGTTGGGGGTTCCATCCCCGCCACTGATGAATTTTACACTCGCCACCTCCGTTTGGTCAATGGAGGGGCTGTGCCAACCCGCACAGACAATGTCCATGCCACTGTGAGCACAGGAGTGCCTAAAATGGGTGTACGGGCTCGGGTGGCTGACTGGCCCCCAAGAAAAGACATGGCAGGGGTTGTTTGGCACTCGGCTACAGAGCCTGAGAACTCTAGTGTGCCCCCCGCTGGAAAAAGTCACGTTAAGTTAGGCTCTATAATGAGCCCTCAGGACTCGTCAATGCTGCGCAACATCCACAATACTTTAAAGAATCGAACCCAGGCCCCTGCTAACAACTACAGCCCTGATAGCCGTTACCTATCCCCAGCAGACTACCGAGGACCTGCACACAGAAACCCACGACAGAGACGTATCCGTCAGCGCAGCAACAGTGACATGACTATCAGCGAGATGGAAGGCAGTGGAGACAGTGGAGAGGAATGGGGTCCACCATCTGGACCCAAATGGTCCCCTCTTCATCGTGAATATGGTAGCACCTCCTCAATAGATCAACATGGTGCATCTGGAGAGAGCTTCTTTGAAATGCTTAAGGGCTATCAAGGGGACAAAGTGGACCAGCGTAGCCCCGCTCCAGAGAAGCTGGAGGACATGCTGAATGTTGGATCCAAGCAGGCCAGCATTGATCTTCACGAGGATGCCGTGGACACCCAGCCTCCTAAAGCCAAGGACAGAGATAAGCCCCCAAAGAGAAGAACTAAATCTGAGACGGGGGGCGAGTCTATATTCCGTAAACTTCGAAACGTGCGGGGTGAGTCGGACTCTCCCAGAGCGGGGTCTGATGTAGAGGACAGCCGGACAGATGACATGGGTCCTCCTTTCAAGCCCTGGGTGTGCCAGAAAGGCTTTGCCCACTATGATGTTCAGAGCATGCTGTTTGACCTCAATGAAGTTGCTCAGTTGCGGCAGATTGCAGGCAAGAGGAAAAACACCACCACGGGGGCATCTGCTGCTGCTGTAGCCTCGGCTACCTCCACCCTCTCGTCCACACACAGCCTGTCTTACAGCTCCCCGAGTGGCAGCCAGGAAGAGCTCAACTCTAGGGACAGTCCTGGTCTGGAGGCAGGGGATGAACAGAGCAATGAAATGCTGCTAAGTTGCCCCTGCTTCCGCAACGAGATAGGCACTGATAGCAATGGGAGACGCAGATTGGGAGGAGGCGGGACAGGGTATCATGGGCTTGTGGGTGGTGGGACAGGTAACAGTGCCTCAGGGACCCTGAGTGGGGATTTGAACATGTATGAAACATCTGTGAGCACGCACTGCACGAATGCTGGAGTAGCAGTGCTAGAGGGACCAAAGGAAGGCCCCAGTACGATCAGCGAAAAGGGGAAACAATACATTGTGGAGCATGTGGACCTGGGAGCCTACTACTATAGAAAGTTCTTCTACCTAAGGGGTAAGATGCACATGTTTTGTTTAAAGCAGTAATGTTTGATATTCACCAAGACTCTTTGTTTTTTAAATTTTCCCCATATCTCTGACACTTCCTCCACCTCAGAGCACTGGAACTACTTCGGTATAGACGAGGCGTTGGGTCCAGTGGCAGTGAGCTTGCGCAGAGAGAAGCTGGAGGAGGACAAGGAGCATGGCCAGCAGTATAACTACCGCCTCATCTTTAGAACCAGCGAGGTCAGTCATGGTGTCATATCCTTACTACACCCCAACCTCAACCTCAACCTCAGCACCACATCACATAAATCGTTCCTGCTGCGGAGTGAATCTGCCCGCAGCGTTTAGCGATGCAGTCAATTATTATATTTGCACTCACAAATTTTGGATTTTGATTTTTGGAAAGAGGAGACGTTCATTTTGTTGTCATCATGTTATTATGCTTGGATCTTGTCCTGTTTATCTGCATAGAAAATGTGTATAGTTCAACTCCTGCTAATACTATGGAGACCAACTCGAGGTAAAACCAGTCTTAGCCCTTGTTTCTTATTACGCAACAAGCCCTTAGGCTATTCAGCTGTCTCCCAATATTAGCAATGTGTGAAGAAACTTCAGGAAGTGCACTCATCTTCCAGCCTCCAAGGCCTGTCAGTGCCCGACAACCTCAAACCACTGTGTGGAGAGCTTTACTTCTGTGTTTCGGTAAAAATAGGCTGTCATATTTAGTTGCAATGTTGGCTCCCAGTCCTCTGTGTTTGGTTTGGAATTTGAGGTTTTAAATTTTGACTTTAGGGATTTACTATAGAGACGTACATCCCAAGACTGAAGGTTAAGGCACCTGCCCAAGGCTGTTTGTTGTGGATTGAAGTGGGACAGGTGCATGTGATTAAACCCCCGCAATTTAGACTGAAGTACCGCAGGACCCTCCCCGCCCCCCTATCCTACCTTCCAAACATGGGGAACACAGATCCATTGTAAAGACAGACCCTGCACGGCCTCAAACTCACAGGAGAGAAAGCCTCGGTCCGTTCCAGCTGCTTATGATAGCCGAGTGATTGAGTTCACTCCCAGAGCCCAGCACAATGCAGACTTTGTGTACAGAGAATGCTTGGACAAGCCCTCCCACCTCTTCTTCCTCAGTTCTAGTTAACCGAGGCCTTGAGTCATAATGTTGTTATATGTCAGCTTTTAAAAGATACAATAAGAGGAAGGTATTACTTTAAAACCTGCAGCGACTTATTTCTTTTTTCCTGGTGTTAAGTCTTTTTTTTGGTATCCGTATGCTCCATTGCATTCCTTCTGTTCTCACACTCCTCTCTGTAATCTCCACTCATTCAGCTGACAACTCTAAGAGGTTCTGTCCTTGAGGATGCAGTGCCTTCCACCTCTAAGCACGGCACTACCCGAGGGCTGCCCGTCAAAGAGGTACTGGAGTACCTTCTCCCCGAGCTGGATCTGTCCTGCCTCAGACTGGCCCTCAACACACCCAAAGTCACCGAGCAGCTGATGAAATTGGATGAGCAGGGGGTAGGAGCATAAAGCATGATTGAACCAAGTGTAGTGCGTGTCTGAATCCGAACAGAGAAGAGAATCCTGTGTCCTGAGGTGAACTGTTAAAGAAATATCGTGTGTGCTTCTTTCTTGCTCCCCAGCTAAGTTTTCAGGTGAAGGTCGGGGTGATGTACTGCAGAGCAGGCCAGAGCACTGAGGAGGAGATGTACAACAACGAGACAGCCGGACCCGCCCTGGAAGAGTTCCTCCAACTGTTGGGGGACAACGTTCGCCTCAAGGGCTTCACCAAGTACAGAGCCCAGCTGGACACCAAAAGTAACAACTCTAAAACACACTTCTAGTGCACACATAGCAAACACACACATACACACACGTAATGTGTGCTTTTATTCATTTATGATCCAGGGTGTGATCCATCTTTACAGCACAAATTATTGTACTGTGTGTTTTGCCGCCTAGCCCATTGTCTCAACTTTTTTTATGAGCAGCCCTGCTGTAAGTTAGTTTCACTTTAGTTTTGACAATGAAAGAAAGGGCTTTGTCCTGGTTAGCATTCTGGGTTTCCCTTCCTTCATATTGCACTGTGCTTTATAGTGCTTGTACTTTGATTCTTTATCTTGCTTTTGGTCAAATATTTCCTTTCACTGGAACTAATTCTCCCGCCAGCTTTGTCCGTGTGACACTTATCTTTCCTTTTTAACTCTCTCCTCTAGTGTCCTTTTCTCTGTGGTGTGTCCACCAAGATATACTGCAATTGCATAAATCTAAACTAAAACAAATATATATTTGGCTATTGAATGATAAAGTTAATACTTTCTGGCTTATGGACAAAGAAACATATTATTGAAACATTTAGACACTGTCTTTTGTTCTGTAAATTGCAAAGAGCTCCATTTACAGGAGGTTAAACAGTTGACCGAGTGCTGGTTTTGACAGTCATCTTATTCAGGCTGACACTGATCCACAGTTCGCTATTGTCTAGCCGTTTGGGCTACGGTGAAATTGCATCCTGTCTTGCAAAGAAAACACTGAACACACAGAATACACATGTGAGTGGGATGGATGGCAGTAATTGTACAATGGGTCTTGCTGTTTTTCCTGCAGCGGATTCCACGGGCACTCACTCCCTGTACACGACTTACAAGGACTATGAGATCATGTTCCATGTGTCGACTCTGCTGCCTTACACACCCAACAACAAACAACAGGTAAAGATGGAGAGCCCAGCCTTTGTGCTATTCCATTAGCCGTGTATCAGGAAATGGAGAACTCCTTTGTTGGGAAACTGATGTCACAAACAAAACTGTAAAGGAAGGGTGTACCATTTAGAGGAATGCATGATATAACTTGTATCAGGTATCAGATTTGATTCCCATACAACTTTTTTATTGTTTTCAAGAGCAATGTTTTGTCATTAAATGTACTGTATGCTTTGACTGTCAGATTCAAGTCCCATACTTCTTTAATTCAAACTTTGTTGTTGTTTTCCGATGACTAGTTGCTAAGGAAGCGCCACATAGGGAACGACATAGTGACCATCGTGTTCCAGGAGCCCGGCGCTCACCCTTTCACCCCCAAGGCCATACGCTCTCACTTCCAGCATGTCTTCATCATCGTACGGGTGCACAATCCCTGCTCGGACAACACATGCTACAGGTGAGTCCTACAGATAACGCAGCCGAATAACATATGTACAGTACGTGCTATGTGGTTTGTGTTTGTCAAATAAAGGAAGGAAGGAAAAAAACAATTATGGTGGACATGTACTGAACAAAACATCTTCCTGGGTAAGTACATGTTATGATACAGAGTTCACCATCACAGAGAATTATGAGTATGGAACTGCGCCTGACAGTGAGGTCAAAGTTAACCCACCAACTATGAATATATATATGACTGTATTTGGTGACTAAGGAGACACCAAACCCAGTAGCAATGTTGGTTTTCCATCTCAGTGCAGAGCTGAACCCTTTTTATGGGACCCTTAAAAGCTCTGCACCACTTTCAGTGCTACCAGCGGTGATGTTTTTATGCAGGTTGCTACAGTAGCATTAAGACAAAAGCCCTGACTGGAGGGCTTGGGTCAAACATAAAAGCCTGTTGCGTGAGCGTTCCTTCTTTCTGGATTGTGTATGCTCATGTGTCTGCATAAGTCTGATTATGGTCAAATAGATAGATTAGCCCTCAGTAGCTATCAAACTGATGGAAGATAACCTCCTCTTCTCCTTCACTGGCTGATTCATGGCCTCGTGATGATCATACTGCAACTTTGTGGCACACTTGTGCACACTTGTGCATCGCCACCCCACCGCGCACACCCTTTCTGTGCTGTGCATACACAGATATTATACGCACAGCGTTGCTCCCTGTCACTCTCGCACTCCCGTCTCTCCTTTTTACCTCTCTCTCATGCTCACTTGCACACAGTTACACACACGCATGCATGCACTTTTTTCCCATGAACTCCAACCCACTCAAAGCTCACTCTTCACACACTCATATAATACAAGTCTACCCCTCTCTCCTCCTCCTCCTCCTCCTCTTCCTCCTCCTCTCGCTGCCTGCCACTTTGCCTTTGGGCAGCATGAGCCAGAATGGTCTGAAGGAGTTAGCGCCATGCACATGAAGTGCTCTCTTCACCCGGACATGCATGTGAGCAGAGAGCCTTGTTGAGAGCTCCCTCAGAGCTCAGAGAGTCCATCTCAGGAGTGGATGGGTAAGGCGAGCCTTCTGTCTCTCAGCTCACACTCGCATTAAAAGCGGGCTCATTTATTCCTAGATCTTCTTTTTGTCTCTCTGGCAAATTTTTCTGAGCAGCTCCTCCATCCCCATCGACTAAGTGGACACCTTCTTGCTTTTTGCCTAAAGGGGGCGTTTTTTTTTCAGCCTATGCTCTGGGAAACGAGAAGGGGTGAAATGCTAGTTCTCCTTGTTTGCCTTATGGATGAAATGGAGAGGTGCGGGACACAGAATCCTTGAGGACAATCTAGCTACCCCACCCAGAGACACCCACCCACTCCCAGCCTTTTGGCTTCTACTCATATTCTGTGGATCGAGGCACCATATTCTTAGACTTCACTCCTGACTGTTGGTCACAAGTCTTGCCATGGATGCTTTTCCCTGATGGTTTGGGGGGGGAAAAAGCAAACAGAGGCTGCAAGGATTTGCTACGCCATACTGAGTGGTACATCTTGAGTGTCGGATTGTAGCTACAGAACGGAACGAGTTATCATCGACCCGGGAAATCTTTTTGTCGCTTTGCAGTGATTGCGTCAAAGATTCAGGGTATTGTGCAGTAATACTCTGAAGAGCATGCTTGCTTTTTGGTGAAACTAGAAGGTACGTTGAAGGTGTTTGTGTTGATGTTTGTAGTGAGTAGTAGAACAACTTACTGGATACCAATCTCTGTGGATTTCATCTGATTGCTACTTCTACATTTTCAAACATAAACACACATCCAACAAATAGATTATTGTTTAATTTTTGCCATCATTTCATGAGTGTGTCTTTATATCTGAGGAAAATCTGTCAATAATGGGGTGTCTTTACTTCACTAATCTCTAGTTAATAAAGAGCATGTTATGATTTGTTGAGTCATCCAGTTATTAATAGCCTGTTGTTGCCTGCTGCTGAGATTTGGATAATGCTCAGGTCATATTGAGCCAGTCTGGAGCATTAGAGGAGTAAGTGGCCCGGGGCCAGCGGGGTGCTAATCTGCTGCTTTCAACCACTGCCTCAAAGTCACACGGGGCCAGCAAGGCAGATTGCATAACTAGACCTTTGTTTAGGAAACATAGGCCATTTGTGCTTGCTAGCTCTAGCCGCGGCACTGTTTCTCCATACCGTGATGTAGCAGAGAGTGGCAGGGTGTCAGCACTGGGAGCTGCCTTGTCAAATGTGATTGGATGTATAGTATTTATACGCCGGGTTAAGTCAGGCATGGTTTGCAACATTTCTGCTACAGGCAGTGGCTGTGTTATCTGTTTAATGGACTGGATGGAGACTCGTCAGGACTGTCACATCAGCTTATCCAAGACCAAGTCGCATGTTTCCTTCTTCTCATGGGCTTTAAGTGTATATGCAACTGCTGTGTAGCCTCCATATAACCATATTTACAGTATAAATTACACAACCAGAGTGGGTGCAAACCTGCTACCAACGGATTTGACAAAACATCCCAACTAACAAGTGAATGAATCCCATTGTGTTTGAAAGCACACTTGGCTGAATATGTTCTACAGTGAGTCCGTTTTCTTATGAACAACAGGTATGAGAGAGCAGTACCTGCACCTGTTCACTAATTTATAGTAATTTAACTCGAGGACAGTCATTGTGTTCAAATGGAATAGGAGCAGTAGAGGGTAACAAGAGGAGAGCCTTGCCCATAGGAATTTTAACGCCCTCCTTTATGCTCACACGTGAAACAGGTCAAAGGCAACAGTACCTTTAAGAGAAACTACGTAAAGATGTCTCCACTGTGCTGTTTGTCCTCAAAATGTAACTTTTGTTTCCTCCGGTTATGTTTTTTATCCTGTGTCATGCTTCAGTTTTATGAATAACATCTCGTGTGTCATGCTATTTATAATTTATAACGATGTACTTGTCTTCACATTGAGGTTGTCACGATGCTACAATTTTAAACGGTGATACATTATCATATTTCGAGTTATTTCTTGTGCGTGTAAATATATAACTGCATGCAATACCAAAGTCTTGTCACTTGCTGCACACACACCGGCTTGCCCCGTCTCTCTCATTGTTTCACACGGGTACAGCAGCATTTCTATAAAGTTGCTCACATTTTGTTTTTTAACCACGATTCTGTTTTCACACCAGCAGTTGAGTGTGTATATATCGTCTTCAGGGTAATGCTGATAATAACTCTCTCAACGTGTCTCTGCAGAAGAAGTTTGTGGTTGTCAGCAGACCACACGGGAGAAGTAGAGTGAACTGGAGTTAATCAGTCGTGGATGGCGTCCTTCTGATGTACATCTGTTTTTAATAACTTCAATACTTTAGATACTGTTGAAAGTTTAATTACCAGAGATCGTATCGTTTTAAGCATGTGGTATCAAAAAAGTATCAAAGTATATTTATACTTTTGACAACCCAACTTCACACAAACATATCCAATACTCCAATATTTAATCCTTCTTTTTTGTTTTCCTGTACATTTTTATTGTATTTATATTGTTTTATGATAGGATCCAACCAAACCAAACCACGCTTTTAAAGGCCTGTTTACAAGTATGGATTGGTAATTGATAACAGTGACCTCAAACCTTTCCCCTCTTTTTTTCTGTCTGCAGTGTGGCTGTCACTCGTTCCCAGGACGTTCCCTCCTTTGGCCCACCAATCCCCAAGGGCGTGACCTTCCCCAAGTCCACCGTGTTCAGGGACTTCCTGTTGGGCAAAGTCATCAACGCTGAAAACGCAGCCCACAAGTCCGATAAGTTTGGTGCGATGGCAACACGCACACGGCAGGAATATCTGCGGGACTTGGCAGAGCGTCATGTGACCAGTACTCCAGTAGAGCCCACTGGGAAGTTCCCCTTCATCTCTCTGGCGCACAAACGACGGGAGAAGGTGCGACCGTACAGCGGGGCGGAGCTCCGGAGCCTAGGGGCCGTGACCTGGCAGGTCCACGCTGAAGATCAGGTCGCCGGAGCTGAACGCGAATGCCTGTTGGCCATTTCAAATGACTTCATCATCCTGTTGGATCAGGAGGCCAAAGCTGTGGTGTTTAACTGCGCGACACGTGATGTGATTGGTTGGTCGACGGGGAGTCCTGCCTCCATGAAGATCTTCTATGAGCGTGGCGAGAGTGTATCACTGCGCTCCATCAATAACAACACAGAAGACTTTGGAGAGGTTGTCAAAAGACTGGAGGTCAGTGGGGCAGCACTACTGTCATGACAGTACATCTCATTAGCACACACCATCTGCTGTAGCTACCCGAGGTTACACTGAGCCAAACACCCCATCTCTGACAAACATCTTGTAATAAACCCCACAGTCCTTGTACCTCTGACTGTCTGAATGCATACTCTTTATTACATTAGCATTTAAGCTAATACAAATAACAAAAACGGTAGAATAAACATACATTTCGAAGTCAAGAAACCAGTCGATGAACGCAACGTTCACTGTAGCCAGCGGACAGGTATGTAGGCAAAAGGTGCTATTTGAAATGTTCAGTGGCTTCCAGTCCCATGACGTATGAGGCCAAAATATTTCACCTGTCCACAACAAAAGTATGAAAAAATAAGAACTAAGTATTGTTGATGTTATTATAGCAACACAAGGGTGTAGTCTCAAATTATATAGTCACCAAAAAGCCGCAGCTGTTGTCTTTACTCTATCATTATAAGTCATACTAAGCATAATACATAGTAATTTGGTGATATGATATCATTACTGAGTGTTTCAAAAGTGGAGGTGAGGCTGGGCCTTTCTGTTTGGGCATTTTGATCAGTTACCTTATGTCACGGCAGCTCTTGCTGGTGGTTAAAAGTTCAGGACTGTATTTACTGTTGTCTGCGACTTGTACTGGTTCACGCCCTTCTTTGTAAAGCAGGAATGTGTTGGTTTTATTTTTCCCTTTTTTTTTTTTTTTTTTTTGTCATGGCTTTGTTGTGGACATCTTGACATGCATAACCACTGTAGCTAATTGGAACTGGGCTCCTATTGTCATTTGATCCTAGGCTGTGCTAACTACTATTTACTTCTCAGTTAAATTCCCACAGGTAGGGGGAGAGCTAGACAGGGTGTAATGGTTGAATTTAAATGCTGAAAGTGCTTAGTATTCATAGTATGTGATTGAAATATGTGCCTCAGCTTGGGTGGGATTAGAGCCAGTGTCAGATCCATTTTAAAAGATGTAAGACGGTGTGCTCGTTTAATACATTAATACATTTAATACATTATGCATTTCTTCTCTGTCCTGTAGCTGTTGACCAAGGGCAGTCAGACCACAGAGATGACCCTGCGCCGTAACGCCCTGGGCCAGCTGGGCTTTCATGTCAACTTTGAGGGCATTGTTGCTGAGGTGGAGCCCTATGGTTACGCTTGGCAGGCTGGGCTCAGGCAGGGCAGCAGATTGGTGGAGATTTGCAAGGTGGCCGTGGCCTCACTGTCTCACGAGCAGATGATCGACCTTCTCAGAACCTCCGTTACTGTCAAGGTGGTCATCATTCCCCCACATGAGGACTCCACACCACGCAGGTAGAGTAGGTGATACTTGATGCAATTTGTCTGTTGAGGCTGTCTCAAAATGATTCTGACCGTGAGCTCTTCATGTGCCAACAGAGGCTGCTCAGAAATTTACCACATGCCGCTAGTTGATTACAAGAACCACAAGGAGGGCATGCCCTACGAGTTAAAGTTCCCCTTCCGCCCCAGCACCAACAACAACACCAAGTGGCCACGCACCTCATCCAGCCCTCAAGCACGCACTGCTGGGACAGGAGGAACGCTGATCAAGGCCCCGCCTTCAGACTTCAGTGACCGCAACTCAGCTGCTATTCCCCGAAGTGTGTCCAGCGACGGGCGACCCCTCAACCCCAAAAGGTCACAAATAAATACTAAATACGTTTTAGTATTGCAGGTTTTTAGGGTAGTTTACAGTGTTTTTTAATTAAATTGTGCCAATTTGCATACATTTACAAAACAGAAAACTGAATGTTGGATAAAGCCACGTTCAGAATTCTTGTTTCATTTTGTTCAAAAGTTTCAACTGAGGTTAGAATCAGAAAATACTGTCAACTGCCATTAAAAACTACATTTTTGCCATATTTTTAGGAACAAAATAGTCTATAAAACAGGCTATGGATAAGATATGAACAAACTACTCTGTAAAACCATCGGATAGGAATAAAACTAAGTGCTACTGTAGTGGAAATCTCTGGCCTAGAGCAGCCTTCAAAGATATGTTTGTAAAAATTCATTCATTTTGCAAGACATTACAATCATAATTGATATACACAATTATGTTTGTAGGGTGCATTATTCTAGATACGTGTATCCATATGAAGATGGGAGGGTCACTAACTAAACTAATAGATATCACCTTGAAACTTTCCTAGTTGATAACTTACACAAAAAAGAATAATATTCAAGTTTTCTGAAATTTTATATTGAAATGCGAATGAAGCATTATCTGATGCTAACTATTGGTGATATCTATAGACTCAAATAGACAAAATGTAGTAAAATAAACACCTAAATCTGTATTTTGGGAATTTTCCTTCAACTGGTCTGAAAGAATACATGTCATGGAAGTGACCGATACATGAAAAAACAATGTTTTTGCCTGTACTGTCTCGCCTTACATACTTTTACGTCGTCACAGATATTCCCCAGGGAACGACAACTACGCTCTTGCCTGCTCCATTGTGATGGGTCGCACCCTGCATAACACAAACTCCCCTTCCAGCCTCTCCTACACAGACGCTGTGAGCTCCAACCACTGGAGGCAGAAGTCTATGCCTGATGGGTAAGTTCTAACCCCTCACTGTGGGTTACATATGCTGCTGCATTCCCCGGCAACATACAGTAGGTGACCTCCCTCATCTCCCCTCTAGGTTTAATAACAACAACTGCCAGTCCCCTGTGTCGTCTGTGCGGCAGGTGGCAGGTGACGGGGTCAATGGGATGAAAGTGGGCTCTAGCACTGGTGTTGGATGGTCCCGACCTGGGGAGGGGGAAGCAGCCAGCAGATTGGGGGACAAACCCAGTGCAGGTAAGAAGAAATCTGGTCTCAGCCTTAGCGATAGCATTGAGTAATTGTTGTGCTACTACTGTACTATAGACCTCATTACCCATATTTCTTTGCTCCTTACAGACAATGTGGTTTCCAAGGCGGTGACTCCTCGACTCCAGCCGTCGGACCAGAGCAGCCACATATCTCCCAACAAAGGCACTAAGGTTAGCGCCATACTGTATTTAATTTCCCTACTTGTATTTGATGTTACGCTCATGTGCTTTTGTGAAATATCTACTGTAAAAACTTGATTTCTCATCTCTGAATAGCCGGATGCTCCGTATTCATCCAGCCAGTCAAGCAGCAACACACTCTCAAGCAACGCCTCCAGCTCCGCCCACAGCGATGAGAAGTGGTATGACGTGGGCTCACGTTCGGGAGTTCGGAGTGATCTTGAGCTCAACGGCTATCTTCAGGGCACTTCCACAGACAGCGGCATCGATGCCACCTCCTTCACTGCCACACAAAGCAGCACGGCTTCCTCCACTGGTGCTTTCAGGGCCAAAGACAAAATCCCCTGGCAGGATGACCAAGCAGGCAGCCAGAGCGCCTCCGACACTCCACCCCCGACACCGGACTCTCTTGTAGCCATTGGAGGCATCGAGATCCCAGCAAAGAGTCCGTCAGCATTTCCCCTACTTCCTGATGGTGGCTCCTACAGCCTGAGTGATGCCGCCTCCCACTCCAGGTGTGCCGCTGTTCCGTTACAGTCAGCTGTAGGCAGCTGAGGAATTTGTGCCTCTGCATCAATGTTTCATTAAAAAGACAGTGATTCATTGTAGTCCGGATATATCCTGTACCATCCCAGATGGAAAAGTCCAAAGCTCTGCAGTTTGGCATTAACAAAGGAAGAGAGGAAGAATGAAATAACAGTGTGTGTGTGTGTGTGTGTGTGTGGTTTTGCATTTGTATGTATCGCCGTCTCCCGGTGCCCACGATAGAAAGGAAGTGCTTGAAGTTGCTAGAAATGCAGACTGTGAGCTCAGCACTGTTTCCCCTCTTCTAAAAAACCAACTTCCTTTGAATCAACTAAAGCTTTCCTCACTCACTCTCTTCACTCAGCCAGAAATAACTCCAGCTCCAGCAGACCTGTACATTGGCAGTTTTGTTTTATAGTATGTGCACGCACATACGCTCACACAAAACTCGCCGTTTGAAAATTCAAGCTTTTATGTCAGACGACAGCGGAGTGTTATTTGAAGAAATGGAGTGCAAGGACACTGTGTCCTATATTTTTTATTTCTAAATTCATCAATTGATCTCATCTCCAGAGATGGAAAGAGTTATATTGATGGAACACATGAACTATTGTGTTTATGTTTGGTTTATACATGCAAACAATCTTAATGCAACTGCTATGAAAAGCTCTGAAAAGCTACAAATGAATAGTACTGTATTGACACTTTTGCAGCCACAAATCTGATTTTTATACATTTTATATCAAACTCTATGATTACTTTTACTCATACATACTGTATATCTCACCTCCCTCCTCCTGTCTCCATTTAGTTCTGGCAACTCAGGGAGTCCGATTGGCCAAGGCTGCAGCCCCACGTCGCCACAAGACGAGGCGGCTGCTGCGGCCACCTCGCCCTCGTCCCAGAGCTGCCAGTCCCCTGGGAGCAAGAGTTTCTACCCTCGTCAAGGAGCGACCTCGAAGTACCTGATTGGCTGGAGGAAACCAGGGGGAACTGTCAACTCCGTGGACTTTGGCAGCACTCGCAAGTAAGATAGGAATAGTTTTTACTAAACATCTGTGAATGTTTAAAGCTGCGTCTCCTGCAGTGCTGCATGTTATGAAAATGATCATGTACAAAAGTGTCCTGCTGTCTGTGGTGTTGATGTTTGATAATCTGGCAGGAAGGAGTTAATATTTTGTCAAATTTCAGCCCACTGGCTGCTCACCTGATATACTGATTTGGCCAACACTGCCACCGTGTGGTGTGTTATGGTTTGAAATCTTTTTTTTTAGCAAAATCTTTTGGTTCCCAGAGAACGGTGACTAAACATAATTGGCCCTTTTTCATTCATTCATGGCAGCATATGTCTCATTGTTTAGCCCAGAGGGTGATTGCACCATTTGTGGTTGATGACAACTGCTGTTTTCACACCGTACAGCTGTTCAAGAAACCACAGTTTTTCCTGTTGAAGCATTTAAATAGTGTCTTGTCAAGGGCATGTTAACATCTCATGACATTACAGCTTCTTTCACAGATTCACATCCTGTCTTAAAATTTGATCTGATGACCTTTAATCACAGGCTTACATTTTTGTTCTCTGCTTTTCTATATAATGTCTGTTATTTGGATTCAAGTGGTGTCCCTCTGAGTTGAACCTTGCCTTGTATCTCCAGACGGCACCAGAGCGATGGTCTGCTCGGTGGTCAGCCGCAGCTAAGGGCTAATCTCCGGGGCTCCCAGTCGCCCCAGCGGCACACTGCCAAGTCCAGCCTGGAAGAAGACTTGAAAAAGCTGATCACACTCGACAGCCCTCCACCCACTACAAGTGAAGAGAAGGTACTGAGAAGGGCTGTGGCCTGAACGTCCATACTGATGATCAACTGAACTTAAAAATATAAATTTAGATCTGATTAAAAATATATCCACATATTTGTTTTAAATAAACGTCTGTTAAGTCACTTTGTATCGCCATAACGCAGTGGGTCAGGGAGGGAGTTACTATTTATTTATTTTATTTTAATAAATGTATTTATTTACTTATTTTTGTATATTTTTCTACTTTTTCTCCCATTTATTGTTTTTCATTTATTCACTTATTTGTAGGACACCTTTGTTACCTATATTACAAAATAATGAAGCATTGCATAAACTAAAGATGGATGTATTTTTGATATACTGTCTGCTTCACAATAAAAATATTTGAAACTGTATCGCCATAATACAATGCTGGAAACAAAATACACCCAGCAGTGGTTCGTCCACCAGCAATGGTAGAGGGAGCTAACGCAACAGAGGTGCCAACTGGCTGATGTCACACAGGTGACACCAAAAACAGACCTGAAATGACCCCTCATCACTATATTTGCTGCCAAAGAGAACACATTTGTTAAAGTAGGAAAATAAACAGCCAAATTTGTGTGACCTTACCTATATTTATAATAAGCTGGCCATCAATTGGAGTCAGTTATAACACTTAAATACTAGTTACTAAGTAAGCAAGTTGAAATAGTTGCCTAAAAGTAATGCCACTCCAAGTAGTAGCATAAATACAAACTAGAGCAAAGGAACCTGTACGTTGAGAAAAATATTGTAAGATTATCCACTTTTATATAGTTAATAGTGTTATAACGTCCAGATTATAATCTATTAATCAACATTAGGGTCGATGAAGCTCACTTAGAGCCGTGTGAACACATCTGATACACACTTTTGGTAACCACTGACTTAATAACATCTTTAATTTGCAATATTTCTCCGTTTGTCTTACCTGAGTTCTGTCCCTTGTCGGTTTCCATCACTATCCATAGCCATTGTTTCCCGGGCCGCCGCCCACTCGCCGCTCCCTCCAGAGAACGCTGTCAGACGAGAGCATTTACGGCGGGCAGAGAGAGCCATCTTCCAGTGGACAGTGCGACACACCTACCGACCTTCTGTTCAGCTGCTCCACCATGCCACGCTCACCCACCACTCGACATGGACCAAGCCGGCGAGCGTCACACAAATCCCTGGGTGAATCTTCAGTATTTATAGCTAATCATAAAGGAGGTGGAAGTGTGATACAAATTTTCCTGAGGACCTTTATTCTGCCCTCCCTGAACGTAGGATGATTGTGTTAGTTTAGCAGCTAGCGAACAGTGCTCCAATGAGAGGCAAAGTTTCTTTTCTTCAAAGGTTTATTTACATACAACAAAAGAAAGTATTATAATATCACTTTATATGTATACATATCCTTATATATCTCTATGAATATTGAACAGCTTGAAACAGCCCTCCACCGCCATTATAATAACAAATAATAAAGTCCGCTAGCTTAATGCTAACGAATAATGTAAAACCCCATATACAGGCTAACAAATTAGCATCGTCATAACAACAAAAATATAAAAGAACTGTCAACTTATAGAAACAGCAATAACGGCACCATACACCACTATGTAAATACAATACTCACAGGCATATTTACTCTTTTACAGATTGCCACTGTTACATTTCGGCTGCAGATTGGCTTTAGTTGACATTGTTTAACTCGCTCTTCGTAATACTGCCACCCTCAGGCGAAAACAACCTTGAAGTAATGAAGTAGGATAATATCTCAAAAAAAACCCCAAAAACTGACACATCCAAAGGCTTCAAATTTTGTCTTTTTAAATGTTATACCCCTGTTTGTTGCTAAATGTATCTGTTTTTCTATCATGGGAGAACAGACACACATGTTGTCCAGTGTTTTACTTTGCTGTTCCTTCTTCCCAGGAGATCTGTCAGCCCCAGAGAGCTCAGAGCTGGAGCAGGAGAGGAAGAGGCAGCAGCTGCAGGACCCTGTCCTCATGCCCCTGCCTGACAGTGGGGCAGATGGCCCGCTGGACTGGGCCCACCTGGTAGATGCCGCCAAGGCCTTTGAGGGTAGGCAACACATTGTGTTTTAATTTCCTTCTCGAAATCAGTGGAGTGAAGGTTAATTACTAATATTACTTTTCAGTGGAGGGTGTGGCAGGAAAACCCCAAGTGCAATATTTGTTCTCACCAGAAGAGGGCGTTGTTGGTCTGTGTTTGTTTTCTCTCCAGGTCTAATGATATGTCTTTTTACTGTTCTTTTATTCAGAGCAGAGGCTGGTCTTCCTAGCAGCCCAAGAGGAGAGCTCCATGGCTGAGAGCACAGCAGCCGCCGCCAGCCCCCAGCAGGCTGAGCCTCAGGCAGCCCCGCTGAGACAGCCCTCGCCTGGGTAAGAGCCCTAAGGTCATGGCCAGGGACCAGTGTTTGCTTTAATCCACTGGTGTCAGGCACTGTGCCATCGACAACCCTGCAGATTTCACTCCAATCAAACACTACCGCAGCTGATATCACTAATTAGTCCTCCAATCTGGTTGCTAAACAGTAAAATCAGCAACTATTGTGTTTGGCTGTTTGTAAACCTCTAGTCGGCAGGACTTGGAAAAGGCAACTATTGACTCAGCTTTAACCACTGCTTAAGTTTCAGTGTTCCAGCTGACATCCTGGTCCTTTTTTACAGAGAGACTCCAGCCTGCTTGATGGGAAAGGTCAGCCAGCTGGAGTCTATGGTGAAGGTGCTACAGGAGGACTTGAAAAAGGTGAGTTACTCCAGGAAAATCGAATAACATGTTTAGATAAATGTGTGTTCAATGTTTTACTGCCACGATCTAAGATCAGATTATTCATGAAGTCTGTCACCACCAGGAGAAAGATGCCAAGGCGTCACTGCAGGCTCAGATCCAGAGCCTGCGAGAAGACAACCAGCGTCTCCTGGAGGAGTCGTACAGCGCCTCAGCCAAGCTCAAAAAGTTCACAGAGTGGGTCTTTAACACCATCGACATGAACTGATGCACACAGCCGCCGACTGCTCTACTTTAGGAGTTTGACCACTTAAACTGTTCAGAATTGCACATACGACAGAATTACTAACTCGCGACATAAGCTGTTTCTCTCGGGCTTTTACAAACCAGTGCCAACATGGATGTACAGTACATGTCATCCTTTGTCAGCCTCGTGGATCACCATGAAAGGCTACATTATACGTGTGAAAGAGCGGAGGGAATAAAAGAAAAAAGAGCAGTGGTGCGACTGTGTCAGTTTTAATCAGCATGCACTCCCTTCCTTTGAATTATACAAACATGATGCTATGTGTCCAATTTAATGGATTGTTGCTATCCCTGCATGTCAGAGACAGCAAGATGATGAAACTAACCTGAAGGGATTTAAAGTTACTGTCCCCATTTAGCTCCCCAGCTAACCTAATTACAAACGAACAGATTTCCAATTAAAAAGCTGCAACACGATTTAAAATGAGCTGGTAAAGCGGCCCTATATTCCTCTGATAGAGGTCGACACTTTCTAAGAATTTAGCGACGCGGTATGTTGTTGATTAGTTGCTGTTTACACGTTTTTTTTCTGTTTTCCCAATTCAGTGATAACAACGCTGAATATTTTTTTTATTACTAACCAAAAGAAAAGAAGCTATATGATATAATGAGCGGACATTATCTCCCGTAAAGACAGTGTGCTTTTTTCAGTAGCAGTGTGAGTAGGTAGGCACAGACAGACCCTTTGCATAGCACATAACTGTAAACACTGTAAGGTCAAGTGCCTGTCTGTACTGCCTATATAAAAATATAAAATTGTACAAGTGTATCAGATGTTTAATTACTAGAGGGTTAAAAGCAAGTATGTATAGGACTACTGGTCACAAGCTGATGAAAAGAATATATATTGTAAACAATATGGGTGCCATAAAGATAGAGACTGACAGTTAAGTGTCACTTATTCAGATTATTGTAAATACATGATGTTATTTTCTCACCTCTGCCCTGGATATGATATATAAAGAGTATTTATGACAAAGACGATGGCCAATAAAAGAAAAGCAGCCATATGCAGCCAAGAGATCTGCATGTACTTATTATGATCAGTCTCCTATATGAGAGAATATATATCCCATAAACCCAAACAATGTTTTCAACAGGAGAAAGCAAACTTTTGATCCAAAAACTAAATCTTTTTTTTTTTTTAAAGTCCACTTTCAGCCTGATTGATTGACAATGCCACTTAGTGTTGACAACATGTAAAATGCTACATGGAACTGACCCCTTCCTCCATCCATAGCATGCTAAAAGGCCTCAATCAGATCCTTAATTCTCCAGATAGATTAAATCGGTACTCTTCAATATGTGATCACATAGTAAGATATTGTGTAAATCCTGAAATTCCAGCTGCAGATTTTTAGCGCACAGATCTGCTTGTAAGCCTGACCTGAATTGAAAGTCCTTATTTAAGCCTCATAACTGTTACCTTTTGTACTCAGATACTGTGCAACTGTATATAAGGAGATATTTGATATTCATCAGAATTTGCACCTTCATTCTTATTTTCTAAGATTATTATTTTTGACGTATTTCTGCTTTATTGGCTAGGATATAGTGGCGAGTGAAAGGACCGATATGAAAGATAAACAGGGGATAAGACAGGACAAAGACCGTGAACCGGAGTCCCAGGCCCCCCCCTAGCACAGCAGACCGCCCCCCTGCACCTTCATTCTTAACATGTGACAGCATGTGATTCTGTTTCCATTGAGCTGTGATGTGTAAAAATGTTTATATCTATTAAAGATATTTTGTTCAATTACACTTTGTCTTACAGAGTGGTGTTTGGTGTGATGAGATTTGAGATTTACCTCCCCCCAAAAGAACATGTTTATGCTTAAAAGAAAAGTAACTGTTGAGGCCATCTGAGGTGACTTTAAGAGTAAATGGATACCTGTCAGTAGCCTGGCAGGAGGTGGCTGCATGCTGTTGTATTGTGATTAACAGAGAGCTGCTGTTTTTCCACTAAAACACGATTACACAAAGCAGTCGTCCTGATAGAGACGAGCCTACGTCAGACAGATTGATGGATGAGGATAACCCGAAAGACGCCAGGGTGAAGACGATTATGAAAGAAATGACCGGAGTATACTACTGCAAAGTTGTTTCTGGATATTTAATTGAACTAGATTGAAGGATCTGCAGTCTTAAAATAGTTGATAGAGGTATAGCTAAAATTATTCCTCCTAAACCATACAGGCTATGCAGAGAGTGTGATTCTAACAGAGGAGATGGATGCATTTGTTAAGGTGACACTAATATGAGGCTTCAGCAGTCTGATTTAGATAAATCCGTTTGGGTGTCTTCCAAACCTGGAGTCTATTTAGTAAAAAAATCCCCTCCTCTGTTTACACTGCGTTTCTTTGAGCTGCAGTGGAGGGATTGTAACAAGTAACATCTTCAGCCCTGCCAGCTGCTCTGAGAGGCTGTACTTTGGCACGCCAGTGGTTTAAGCTACATGGCAATGTCAGCATATTAAAATGCTCACAGTTGACTTGATAATCACCCGAGGAGCACCAAAGTCACACGGATTGATCCTCTGCGATCCTGGAATATTTACAGCAAATTTTATGGCAATTCATCTAATAGTTGTTGAAATATGTCAGCTCATAGGCCATCATTTCTGTCCCTGGAGCCACACCGATATAAATGAGTGTGTTCCATATTAAAAAGACTAGATTTGGAAGATAGCAACTTGAGATATCTAACACAGACTGCAGAATCCTTGTATTTGTTTAGGCTGAAGAGAGTAAGGACTGCCGCCCACGTCCTAAACCCGAAAATGCATCAGGAATGTATCTCAACATGAGCAGCATGGAGAGTAATAACCAGTATGAGGTCCTTTAAATAATTTCTTTCAGTCATGAATGTCTCCACTGTGTCTCCACATGTTTGGATCCAACATCTCGCCTCAGTGTATTTATTTGTGCAGCTAATAATTACACCACCCGAACCCTTACAATCACACGCGAGCAGCATCTCTGTGGTGTCATGTGCACGGCCAGTAGTGTTGCTCTCTGGCAGCGGTGTGGCTGTGAACGGCCTGTTCAATAATTTGGAATTAATGCAGATTATAGCAGGGCTGGCCCCCTTAAAGCAGATTAGAGTAGTTGCTGTCTGTCTGTCTGTCTGCTTGCTTGCCTGCCTGCCTCCCTGTCTGTCTGTCACCTTGTTAATGATGGTACTCCTTAATGCCAGAGCAGCTCACGGGGCAGGAAGATATGCTGACCGCAGGTCAGTGCAGTGTGGGTCGTGTGTGGTTTGTTGAAATCACGGGGGGAGGGGGGGGTTATTATGTCATATTGCTATATGGCAGATGTAGAAAGAATGAGAGAACGTGTAGTTGTAATAACAGAGCTCTAATAGAGTAATGTGGAGGGGGATGGGGAGTGGGGATATAATATACAGTGCTGCTCTTTTCCTGCTGAAAACTATTAGAGAATGTGTGGGGTAAGCACCGTGGGCAGACGGATGGTTTAACAATCTAACAGGTACACCACTCACGCGGGTGTTTGACCTTGGTTTCCCTTGGTTACCACATTTACTAAGAACAGCAGTTTTTGAGTTATTTAAAAAAAAATCTGTCCGCTTTCGTCTGAAGAAAGAAGATAAAATGCGCATTCAAGGTCTTTTTCTGTGTGTGAAGAATATCTGGAGTGCCTCGGATATTTTCAAAAGCAATGAAGAGGGGAGGCTTCACAAAGCCAGGACCTTTTTGCTTTGATAACAGCTGAAAGAGAGGAGAACACACGGCGAAGAGAGAGCAAGCAAGATCGCTCTCTGATAACTGGTGAACTGGTTCTGTCAACACAAACATCTGTATGTGTGTGGTTGTGTGTCTGTGTGTGTTCACTCTCCATGCATGCATTCACAAATTGGCCATGCCATGTATTTCTGGAGTATCTTCCTCGAGGGGCTTTTGGGATCTCATTTATTGCAGGAAAAAAAAAAAAAGGTTCATTCGTTCGGCTTGCCATTTAAGCTTGAATGAATCCAGAGTTTCCTTGAAGAGAGAGCAAAAGGGGAGAACATAGACATGCAAGAGTGGTGAAGCTGGAGACAGAAAGAGTGCGTGTTTGCCACGCTGTAAAGATGTTTTTACGGTAACAAACTGGCAGCTGTGGTTGCCAGGATTTAAACTTTTGCCAAAAAGATATTAGCACTGTTGATTTCACGGTTACGGTTGGCGTTATATTTCATATTTTACAATATCATATGAATGTATAAAACAAAGGTTTTGCCATGAAATATTACAGTGTTTGACCAGTAATGGACAGCATATGTGTGACGTCACCCGTAGGTTTCCGAAGAGCTGTTTTGAAGTCAGAATCTGTAGCGCTGGGCGCCGCCATGTGGGTAGTCCTGCCTCTTCCGCCTCTTGGCTAATCTAAGAATTGGCGAAGACGTGGATCCTCGGTGGACCTGAGGCAGGCCAAAGGACGCCTGAGTGCTCAAACAAGCCATCTGTTACGGCACCCACCTGTCAATCAAAGCGGCCACACTACACTGTTAATATCTTTTTTAAAATATCGCTTTACACTTGTATTTTACATTATATGTTTGTTTGCTTGTCTTGCACCTGGGATATGAGGGAATTCTCTGTATATCCTGTACATATGGCAGTGTTGACAATAAAGTTGACTTGACTGTTAACTATGTATAACTTTAAGCCTTAATATAATTTGAACGGGTGAGTTATAAAAATAATCAGACTCAGTACAGTTGTCATGAACAAGGAAATTAGCTATAGAGACCAAAACTGTTTTTTGTACCAGGCTGTAAACATGTTCATTTCTGCTGTGAAGTTGGACATTTTAACATGGGGACTTATGGAGACTGACTTGTCCTGTAGCCAGCCTCAAGTGGACGTTTGAGGAACTGCAGTTTTTGGTACTTCCTCACTGTCTTCCCTTGACTTGAATTAACAGTCTCTAATATAAAATATTACTTTATTGTGTATAAATTCCCTTAAAATACCGTATAAATAAAGGTTTTGCCATGAACAACAAAATGGACTTTATATTAACGTGAGGAGATAAAAGCTTCAGAAATACAAACATAAGTTGTCTAACTTTGGATCATAGCCTTCTAAAGTAAACCTCTCACACATGCAGTACGCTTCGAATGGAAAATAAAAAACACTGCTTGCACAAAGACTCTGGAATATATATTTATAGCCTAACGTCTGTGTGTGCTCAGTAACAGTAACTTGTTTTTATATTAACATTTCAATATCTCCCTAATGAAATGTTTCTCATTTTCAGCATCGGTGGGCGCTGCTGCAGTGTGCATCTCTCTGTCCTCCTTTCCTCTTCACTGCTCACACACACACACACACACACACACGCAAACACCCTCTCTCTGTCTGTCTTTCTCCTTCCTCTATTTTCTTCTTTATATTCTCTCTAATTCCTTCATCCCTCCCCCTTTTCCAACTCTCTATTGCACAGCATCTCCCTGCCTCCCTCTCCCTCCCTCCCTCCCTCTCTCTCTCTCTCTCACACACACTCACTCTTTCGCTCTCGCTGAGACTCCAACACATGCAGACAGAGGGAGAGGGGGGATGAACGAGGTGCACACATGTGAGGATCTCCTGAACTGCCGGGGCTAAGGCAGGACTGGTGAAGAGAGAAGAAGAAGAGGAGGAGGAGGAGGAACAGAGGAATACTGCAGTGACCAGCCAGCTTCTTTCTCTCTCTTTCTCTCTCTCTCTCTTTCTCTCTCTCTCTCGCTGCTTCACTGCTTTCATCACCCAGTCTTCTTCATCCCCTTCTCTCTCTCTCTCTCTCTCTCTCTCTCTCCCACTGCCAATTATACCATGAACCTGCCTGCTGCTTGTTGCTAAGGGGGAGCCAACCGGGGGAAGCAGAGTGGACCAGGCATTATTTTGTTTCTAAGGTAATGAATGCTTTAGTAATGGCAACTGTCAGGTGTCACAGATGTTGCATTACACTCGGCTGCTCGCCTGCTGAGACTGAACAGGGCTTTGGGACTCACAGTCACAATGTGGTTCTGGCTGTATCTGGAGCATGGCTTGTTCTGTGCGTGTTTGTGTGCGAACTCCAGTTTATTCAGTTTGTTTCAGTTGACTGGGCGTCTATTGGGTTGTTTATTTGAGCCACTGCGGGGGGGCTCTGCCATGTGAATATGTGTGTGTATGTGTGTGCAATGTCCTTTTGTGTTTGTCTCCTCGTGAATTGCTGCTGTGTGTTGTTTGGATTTTGGATTTGAGGTTGTGCATGTGAAGAGACACTCTTATGCTGCAACATGAGGGCATACTGGGTGCTCTCTGGTTTGTCTTTCAGCAACTGTCAGGGTCTGTACTCCATCACTTTGACACAAGCTTTCAATTAACATCTTGGATGGGCCCTCTGTGGAGTTTGATTTGCATGCTTGAGCAGCTTGATTGGGAGGAAGTTGCTCTCTAGAATTACAGCTTCCTGTCCACAGGGGACCTATTGGCACACTTATTGTTTTCTTTAAGCAGGTGCTATGCAATCCATACTGCCGTGCCGTTATATACGGCCCTTGAGGCGAATGCAAAGATTAGCTGTCTAATGTGCTCAGACTCTAAAAAGAGCACAGACACGTTAGCCAATGGGGAGTGCTGCACTCCGCGCTTCTGGTGGCAATAACAAACAGTAAGGCGAGAGCGGATGATTACTTATTCACTCATGCGCATCACCACCATGCTCTGTGGTGTAATAGATTAAAGTGTTCAACTACGGAGACAAAGCCACCTTGCATGTCTGCTTTTGTGAAAGCTGGTGGCTTTTCCAGAGCCATTATCTGCAGTTGTTCAAACTTGTAACATTGCACGGCTACAATTATATAATTCAACTACTCCAAATCCCTTGCCAGTGGCCGGGCCCTTGGCAAGATGCAGTGTTACTAATTCAGTTAATGTATGAAGGTTTCATATTGTGCCTGCTCATGTGTGCCTGACATGAAATGCTGTCTGTGTTCTCTGCGCTCATCATAGTTCTTTTCAAGAACAAATAGCAGTGAACAGTGAGGCCCAGTGAGCCGTGTGATTATTTTCTTTTTCCAGGCAGCTTCATCCTCTCGCACTTTCAGTACCAAAAATTATGAATGTGTCGAACTGTGTAATCCAACCCCTTTGCCACTCTTTCTTCCGCGTGATTAAAGGACTAACAAATGGTTTAACCCATTTTAATACACACGGGAGTCTTCAACGGCAAAGGGTAGACGGGGCTAAGGAGGCTCGTTGAAGCCCAGTCGTCAGCGTGGGTTATGGAAATCCTTAGTTAAGCAGAATTAATTCTCCTGAGAGAGTGAGAGGGAGGGAGGGAGGGAGAGGACAGCCTAGAGAAAGTGATGGGAACTGTGTAGAGGTTGTAAATAAATCCCTTAACAGCAGCTCTCAAAGAATGAAGCCTGGGGGGGTTAATATGAGGAGTGCAGGCAGATCAGAGGTAACCATCATATGATTGCTGTTAATGGAGTCAACACTTACAAAACGCTTAAAATAACATAACATAATGGCCAGTATTGACCACAGTTAAACTCTCACTATAAACGTAGAACGGCTGCATTCATTATGAACATCAGTTTCTTATAGAGATGACTCATCAACCTCATCCTCACATTGGCTATCTGTTGTAGACACATCTGTGCTGTATAATCGCCACCCTGAGTCCCAGGAGCTGATTTACTGCAGAGGTTCCCAACCTATTTTTGTCAGAAATCCCCCTTAATCGACACCCAACGTATTCAAATGTGTTTATTTAAATTGATTTGACACTACTGATTATATAAACATGTCTTTTCATAAACTGTCACTGTGGTCAGTGTTATGGACCATGTTGAGCGGCAGAGATTTTTTTCATTACCATTACATTAACTAGTTCAGCTGTTCATGCATTACTTTTAGCTATCCACCAAATACACTTAAGATATTTAAACTAGCTATATATTTATCCATTTTAAGTTATATGTGACTTTTAAATATGAGCTAGGAGTCTTAGTCTAAGTCTAACTGTTTGAGGTATTCATATATGAGTCTTGGCTAAATTTGAGGTATACGTAATTAAAAACTGTTTATCCATTGTTTTATACATGCCTTTTAGCTAAGTATTTGAGGTAGTCATACATGACTCTTAGCTATATTTACATTTACATTTAGTCATTTAGTAGACGCTTTTATCCAAAGCGACTTACAAAAAAAAGAAACAATCATGGTAAAGTGCGACTAGGACATGTTAGTGCAGCAATAAGTACTGTGACAGTACTAGAGGGATATTTAGCATGTCCAGTTTTGGTAGTGTAGCAGAGGAGGTAGGCTACTCTCTGAAGAGCTGGGTTTAGCTAACTATTTAAAGTATGTATACATGACTTACCTAAATTTGAGGTATACGTGACTGTGACGTTCAACTGTCCCCTGCTTATATATGACCTAGTTAAATTTGAGGTATACATGACTTTTGACTTTTAGCTATTTAGCTGTTTATTCTTAACTTTTAGCTAACTCTTTTAACTGTTTATTCATTATTTTAAGCTATTAATTTCAACCACTTATTCAAACTATTTGAGCTATTTATTCGTTACTTTTATCTAACTATTTCAACTGTTTATCCACTGTTTAGACCTCTCAGCTCATGCTATTGAGTTGAGTTCATTGAGTTCATACTCAATTACAAGTGTTAAATTATTACAGTTAACCTAAAAAGATATTTTTTTAAATGATGATAATATCAATTTTTCCTAAAATTAGTTAGTTGTTAGTTGTGGTTAATTAGTTGTGCTCCTCCACAATCTTTCATGCTGGTAAAGTACCCCACAATAAGCATGCCTAGTTAGGTATCACTGCAGTATTTTGATTTGACTTTGTAGCTTAGTTAAAATTCATCTTACATCAGCCTACCCGAGCTCTCTTATCTGTCCCTGTGTGACAGGCGTCTCCTCTCGGAGACAGCAGTACATTTTTGGCAGCTGAATGTCATCATGACGATAAAGGCTGGAGGAATGTTGGTTCGTGGGGGAAATAGAAATACTGACTGATTTTCATCAAATTGTTATTTTGTGTTCTTCCACCGACCAGTGGATGTTGTCCGCTGTGTTCATGTGGTTCATCTGTTTCATCGACAGGACTGAGTAAAAATGGCAGAGGGATCCCGAGACCAGGGAGGTGTGGTGGGCACGACTGATCCAGAGGAGGACTCCCCCAATATGATCGTCTACAGAAAGGTAGGGTCGACTCCATGTGTGTGTGTGCTACATGTAGCCTATATAAAGGGAGAAATTCGCTGAGAGGCAATGACCCGTAGACAGCTCCTGACAGCCCAGTGGTCTGTATCAGTGTGTATCCACCACAGACTGTCTAACTCAGGTGTCAGAAAGCCTCTCTTGGAATAAACTCTATCTCTTTCTCTCAGTCCTTCTTCCTACATCTGTACCATGGGAAAATTCAGTCCTCCAATGTTTTAATAAGCTCTCAATCCCATCAGGGAGCGTTTGGGCAATGAGAGGTCCTTTTAGGGTCAAGGGTAATTACCTCGTACCCATGGTTTCTCACTTTCAATAGCTGCTGTTTGATTGGAGAGGGTGAGCAGTATTGGTGGCTAATTACGTGGATGTTCTGCCGGGAAGAAGTAGCTGATACTCCGGAGCCGGGATTGGGAACGTCCAATGAGGGGGTGGTTTTTTCTCCTTAACTGACGAATAGCTTGTTCGTTTTCTGTCAGTGCTGTGACAGCCCACTTAAAAAAAAAAAAAAGAAAAAGCTTCTTTTGATCAGACTTAAACCACGGGATCCACTTAAACCACCAAACCACCGCGCCTTGATTACGGTGAAAATTGTGCTTATGAGCAGGATGGAGTTGACAGATCCTGTCCCACTGTCCCAAATCTGTTGTTTCATCCTGCTCCTAATGATCGTCCGTTTATAAAGCGATGTAAACAGATTAATGGAGGGATGGGCAAGACAGGATACGAAATAGTTGTTGGCAGTGGCTGTGTCACTGCTAAAAATCTCTCTTCTCTCTCGGTGTGTTTGTTAACTATGTGTCACTGTGGAGTTTGGGGCTCGGTGACAACTGCATCCAGTCTGCAGCTCATCTGGAAAAACTGCCAGGGATCTCCTTTGTTCTCAGAAACATGATGAATCTCTCGCAATACTTCTGATAATGATGCTACTAGGATTGTGTGTCACACGTCAGCATTTGGCAGTATAAGAGGTAGTGGAAGTGCATTGCCAGCAACAATTCACTTGTGTACTGTAAATACTCAGCCTGTTAGTGTAGCAGTGAGCATTTCTAGTCTCTTACAGTCTCTGCCAGGAATTCAGCAATGATAATCAATAATCAAATCAGAGGTACGGTCATGGCCAAAGATATTGGCACCTTTAAAATCTTCAGAAATAATTCAAGCATCCTTTAATTTGTGATTAAACTCACCTGTAGCAATTCACAGGCGCTGAAACTTTTTTTTTTTTTTTTGGAGAACATGAACAATTTCTAGGCTACAAGTCCATCTCTAGAGATCTTAATGTCCTTGTGTCCACTGTGCACAAGATTGCGAAGAAGTTTACAGCCCATTGCGCTGTAGGTGATCTTCCTGGACCCGGACGAAAGAGAAGAACTGATGAAGAATTTCAATAAAGGATTGTTTGGTTAGTGGCTAACGAAAGTCGATCAACTTCCAAATTCAAGCTGACATACGGACACAGAGTACAACAGTGTCAGCGCTATGGCAGGAGATCCAGGAGGTCCCCATTGCTGACATAGAAACATAAAAAGCCAGACTGGACTTACCTGAGCCTGTGGACAGACAAGACTAAAATGGAGCTTCATACTTCTGTTTTCAGAAAACAAAATGAGGCCTTCAAAGATAAGAACACGGTCCTTACAGTCAAACATGGTGCAGGTTCGCTGATGTTTTGGGGTTGCTTTGCTGCGTTAGGCGCTGGATCTCTTGACTGTGTGCACGGCATTATGAGATCTGAAGACTACCAAAATAATTCTGCGGCACAACGTAGGGCCAGGTGTCAGAAAGCTGGGTCTCCATCAGAGATCATGGGTCTTACGGCCAAACCCCACCGGGCCCATCCGCGGCGTGTTGTGTGAGCGTCGCGTCATTGCGAGTAATACGCGGCCATTCTAGTAAATTTATCAAACCCCACCGGCTCCGCCGTGGTCTGTTTCAGAAGCGTCCCAGAAGCGTCTGTACGCTCGGCTGCGTGTTGGATACACGGCTGTTCTATTTTTGACGCTTGACGTGAGCACCTTGAGCGGGCGGAAGCCAGACACAGAAAAAGCAAAGAGAATCCGGTGGATTTTCAAAATAAGATACCCCGTGCAAACTGCCGGTTGTAAAAACAGACAAAAGCAAAACGATTTAACTACGTAGCATATTTACACATGTAGAAGCATATTTAGAAGAACATACACCGGAAAAATGGCCAAATCTGAGCAAGTAAACAAAGTCTGGCGGGCTAAACGCTCGCTTCTGAAACGCTCCTGGTGGGGTTTGAAGTCGCGCGCAAGACGGACCAAAATCGTGGCGCATATGCGACGTGCCAGAGACGTGTGCGGTGAGGTTTCGGTGTTAGAGCAGGACAATGACTCAAAGAACACTTAAAAAAAGACCCCAGTAATGGTTTAAGACAAAGCGCTGGAGAGTTCTGAAGTTGTCAGCGATGAGTCCAGATCTAAATCACATCGAGCGCCTGTGGAGAGATCTCAGAACAGCATTTGGGAAAGACCTGAAGCAGCTGGAAAAGGAGAGTGGTCTGAAATTCCAGTACAAAGGTGTAAGAAACTCACTGGTGGTTACAGGAAGCGATTGGTTTCATTTATTTTGATTTAGAGTTAGGTTTTTATTATTATAGTATAAAGCTGATGGTTGAGGGTGTTTTATGTGGAATATCTTATATTTTTTTGTGTCGTTCCAAAGCAAACAGAAGAAGTAAACATGAAAATACCAAAGCATTTGTAATAAAGAATTTTTTGGGAAAGGTAGTGCGCTATGTGTCAGAAATGCAGGGGTGTCACTATATTTATCCATGACTGTAGGATCTTTTGAGACAAATGGCTTCTCTCACTGAAGCCCACATGATCACGACAGGTGTCACATAGCCGTTAAAGAATATTTGTGTACTGTGTGTGTGTGTGTGTGTGTTCTGTGCCTATACTACATGGTAATGCACTCATCGTTTATTCAGCATCGTCATTATCCTCCGTATTCTAAGAACCTGTCACACTGCAGAGAGAGCATATTGTAGTTGCATGTAACGCTGGATATCTTTATGGGTTTCACAGCAGAGCTGGATTATGTAACGGTACACATGCCTGGAGGCGACGCATTTAAGAGGCTAGTTTTTGCTTGTCAGGATGCCGCCTGAGGGAATATTCATCATTCATCATTTCATGTTTTAGTCATACGCAGTGACAACAGACAGATGATTCTGAGAGTGACAGGATTTTTCCGCCCTTCCTGCTTTGAAAATGTGATTTTGGATTTGAAGCTTAAAGCTGAGGAATGATAATAATAATAATCTGAGACCATTTTACCTTAGCGTTTGGCCGTGACATAGCGCCTGACCTTTCATTTAATTGATTACTTATTTTTGCCTCAGCGCCAATCACTAGCCTAAGATGTCAAAAAGGCCAAACAATAGAGAGGCGCTCGGTCTTTTGAGGGCAGAGCACCCGTAGCCTCTGGACTCGGTGGGTGGGAAGCCTGGCGCAGTGTGAAGGCGCCGCTTGCAGAGAGGCAGATGGCCACCAATATGCTCAGTCGACTGGGAAAACACTGGCAGCTTCTTCCCAAAGGCCTGAGCCCCTGTCAGCTGGATGACATCAGTATCTTATTGCAAGAGAGAGAAATATTTCAAAGTGTGGGTAAAATGTAAAGAAGGTAGGGGTTAAGGTACCTTTACTTATATTGCTATATCTGTTCAGTAAACTGTGTAGGCTGTTAGACAAAGGTGAATGTGATGTATTTAGCCATTAGAGAGGATGAGTGCTCAGGAGGGGAGGAGGCTGTCTCCGTCCATGCAGTGTAGGTGCTGCAGTGCTATCTTGCTCTCCCACGAAAAAAGGAAGGAAGTGAAGCAAAACAATCCAATAACTGCAGGACGTCTTATTGCCTCAAGAACTCGGAGAAATTTTGGTCTAACAGAAGTAGGTTGCACACATGCTGCAAACGCACTCAACACACCACCCGTTCCTGCCGCTGTGTTTTTTTCCTCGCTATGTTTGGTATGCTCAGCAGACAGAATATGAATACAACTGGCACCAGGAGGCACACAAAAATAGAGACCACAATGAGAAGCACTACTGTGTTAGGAAATGCAATAAAGCCGTGGAGAGAGGCCACTTTACCGCTCAACTAACTATTAATAGCTAACATCTCTCGACCCTAAGTGTGTGTCTTTCTCCTTTTTACCCCTCCGTGACTCGCGGGCCAAGACTGTTGCTGTGACGGCTGCCTGATTTTTGGTTTTTGACACACGCAGCTATTTGTTGCCGAAGGCGCTCTTGTCCTAATCAGGGAGAGTTAAGGATTTGTACTGCATCCCCTCCTTCCTTTTATTCAGGCCATTAAATGTTTGATTGTATAATTCTTGGCAGCCGGCTCTTATATCTGAAGGCGGGTATTAGCTATAGTATGTGTGGTAGAATCGCACAAAACTTTGATCCAGATGAGTTTTTTTTAGAAGCTATTAGTGGGTAAATATTAGTAATGAGCCATGCCAGGAAGTTCAAAGGCACCACGTGGTGCCAGTGGCCTTTGGGTGTGTGTGAGGTTTACTAGCAGAGAGTACACACTGGTTGACTGTTGCAAATGTGTTACTAGCAAGCAGCAACCTCCGTGGCTGTGAAGTGAAGCCAATGTGGAAGTGCCAAAAACTGCAGTTCCTTGAACAGCACTTGAGGCTGGCTACGTTCCTGACAAGTGCACTGAGTCTGGATTTTTATAACTCATACTTTTATTAAGGCTTAAAGTTATGTAGAATTAACAGCGTGGCTGCTTTGACTGGCAGGTAGGTGCCGTTACAGATGGCTTGTTTGAGCAACCAGGAGTCATTCGAACCGCCTCAGGCCCGCCGATGATTCACGTCTTTCCCAATGACAGCATGGACAGAGCCTGGGTGGACGTCACCCGTAGGTTTCCGAAGCGCTGTTTTGAAGCCGAAAATATGCGCCGTTGGCCACCGCCATATTGAACGTACCGCTCCTTCCGCCTCCTGGCTAATCTAAATATCGGCAAAGACGTGGATCATCGGCGGACCTGAGGCAGGCCGAATGATGCCTGGGTGCGCAAACAAGCCATCTGTAACGGCACCTACCTGTCAATCAAGCGGTCACGCTGTCAATTTTGCATAACTTTAAGCCTTAATATAATTTGAACCAGGCTGTAAACATCTTTATCTCTGCTGTGAAGTTGGGCATTTTAATACGGCGCTTATGGAGATTGACTCACTTCTGCAGCCTGGCTCGAGGAATTACAGTTTTTAGCACTTCCGCATTGGCTTCTTTTCTCAGCACCGGAGGTTGCCGCTTGGTCTTTTTCCCGATTTTTAGATTAGCTGGGAGGCGGAAGAGGCAGGACTAGCAACATGGCGGCAGCCAGAGCCACAGATTTTGAGCTTCAAGCTGGCTCTTCGGAAAACCAATGGGTGACATTACGCATATGGCGTCAATACTTTATATTGTCAGCAATAATTGAACCGTTTTCAAGTTATTTCACAGTAGAATGAAGATCAGTCAGGTCTGTAGGCTTGACAACATGACACCAAAATAAACAATCTGAGCTCTCATTTAACTTCATTATAATTTTCATTATATTATTTTCAGCAGCAGGAGTAAATCCCTAAAAAAAAAAAAAAAAGAGGCTTGACGTTGATGAAGCTGTCATGTGCTTTGATTGTTTGTTGGTCTCATAGCTTCTGCTTCTATTGTGTGATGAGGGTTCCTCTTGAACTGTGACAAGCTGTGTTAACGCTGCGTCTTATCGTCTTCTTCACCTCTGCAGTAGCTCCTCTGTCTCTCATCTGTCTCGCTCCTCGCCTCTCCTCTCTCCTGTTCAGGACTTGAAAAGGATGCAATCAGCATGCCAACCAAAATCTAACCAACTCTCTCTTTTTTTGTCTTAACCAATTATTTGACACCAAACAACATAAAATTATATTTTTAAAAAAAGATACTATTATTCCATCCCATAGTTAAACAGTCATCAATGCTCATTATTCCTTATGGGATGACATATTAATCTATGATTGATCTATTCAGCTTTCTAATGTTAGTATATGACTTACTGCAGTGTAATCAGGTGTTGGAAATGTTTCATAAATGTTGTCTCTTGTCACAAAAACATTTTAGAACCACTGAGCTTGTACACGAGGCAGCGGCACTCTCACATCCTGACTCATCTGCTGCACGGATAACTGCTCCTTCACCTCCTCTAGCCTCACCTGAACCCTGCTGCCTTCATCCTTTTTCTTTTTGCAAAAGCTTCTTATATCCACAGCCTTCACGTCTTGACTTAGTGAATTAGCCAGCTAGCGACCACAAGATGAAATGACAAGCCCTGTAACCTCTCTCTTTCTCTCTCATGCGCTCTTGTATGTGCCAAGTAGTGTGATCCCCAGCAAACTTTTTCTTTTTTTGCTTTTGCCTCTTGGATCAAACATGTTGATGATGTTGGCTATTTATAAAACATTCAGGGACTGTAGCCTCAGATGCCCAGGCCCAATGACACCACTGCCGGCCAGGCACCTAAAAAAGAAACACAGCACTGACCCTCGTGCTAGTGTTAACGTGTCAGATGCTGCCTGCTCACCAGCTGGGACCAACACTGGACGACAACTCTAAAGAGTGATGAGCAGTATCACAGCTGCCATTTCAGGGCAGCGATTGGGAGATTGTTGATGAGATGATGAGATTGTTTTTCATTTAAATGTCAGGAAGAGTTCAGTTATAAAATTGTCAAACTATATTTTAGCTGATTTTTTGTGAATTCGTAATATTTGGAGGGAGAAACTGTGGACCACAAAACGGGAACCACACTCATATTTTCTGGTCATGTCTGAAGTTGAGTAATTTTTAGAAGGATGTAATAGACACGTTGAGGGAAGCGCTCCACCAAGATATCCCCAAAGACCCGAAGGTGGTCCTCCTTGGTTCGATTGCTGAAGGCTTAGAGGGGACAGATCAACTCTTTCTTCTGTTGCATCGTAATGAAATTTGTGATTTACACCCTTGGGGATCTAACTAACACTGCGATTACGGACTTTTTTACTTCCTGAGTCACAGCCACGTTACACACTTTTAATCTATTATCTGAAGAACTAAACGTTGTATTTAGTGCTACTTAGCAAATGTTAACTGCACACTAAACTACGGGGAAAATGTTACCTTCTCAAATATTAGCATGTTATAACATTGTCATAGATTAAATTAGCTAAATATCACCTTGCATAGCTGTTAGCATGGCTTAAGTCTTGTTTTTTTTGTTTTTTTTACTACCTTTGCCATTTTTTTCCTCCCCCCTACACTCCACTTTTTTCAGCCCTTCTTCTGCTTCTTGCTAATTAATAATTAAAGCTCATTTCAAGTGTTCCATCTTTGGAAAAATATCTGGTCCTCTGAGACATCATATCCCCCATTCACTTATTCATACCCAGCACATTTTTTTTATCATCATTTGGTATTTTTATCCATGTATGTGCTTCTGTATGTGAAGAGGGGAGGACTAAAAGGGAAAAACAAAAGGATATAAGATGTGTTTTAATGCCTTCTAAGTCAGATGGACAGATCTTTAAATGTGCATTTGCATGAACATTACACACTGTTGTCATACATGAGAGTAGAAATTTGCTCTGGAGGCAGGAGCTATAGAATGATCGCACGTCACTCCTGACGTGGACAGGATAAATGGTCAATCTAACAGCCTGAGTGATGGGAAAGAAGCTGTCATAACGGTCGATGCTAAGCTCCCGCACCGTCCACACATGTGGACGGTGCTCACATGTGGACGGTGTCTAAATCCAGCTGACTGACTGTCAGCTGGATTTAGACACAGGACACAGCAGGAGTTCACTCCCGTCCTACAGTGCAGATGATACGGAGATACTGGAGATGCGAATAAAATTACAGCAGTCACACTAACGGAGAAATGCTGAATCTCCCTTGAGTGGCAGGAGAAGATGAAATTACTGTAAATAGCAGCTTCCCACATCGTCCATTCACCTACCACAGCAGGGACTGACAGCTGGTTAAGTTTGAAGGGCCAAGAGCGCTGAATCGCTCTAGTTCTGCTGGTCAGAAGGAAGCTTTCCTGCATGTCTTTTCTGCTGCTGCCCATGAGTCACACTCTCTTCTCTCTCTGAAGTGCCCCTGGGGCCCATCGAGGGTACTGTATATCTCTCCTCTTTTAAGACTAACCTCCATCCGAGGTGTCTATGGGCCACTAGTCGTTGTTCCTGTGTGCACTTAAGATATCACAGTCCGGCCAAATGCTCTGGATATCACCTCTGCAGCTGCAGGGACGAGTTCTCCCAGCACTTTATCATGTATGACCATTTTAACGCCGTCTCCACTTGCACCATGGGAGCCTTTATCTGATGCGCTGGTATGGGCTGAAGTATCAGGGTCACGATGAAGCCTGTGTGCCTGTATGCTAAGTGCCAGTGTGGGTTGCTTTCCTAGTTGGGTCAATAAGATAAAACAACAGTAACAGCATAAAGCTCTATCTCTTATATAACCAATTCCTGTTGTGTGTTGGCCTTTCTCTTCTTTCCAGTTAAGCAGAAGGACCAACACATGAAAATCCTGGAAGTCCACTGGAAAACAAATTATAATTGGATAATAATTCACAGTGTTTTGGCAGCCTGCGCACTGTGTTGACAGGATTATTCACCTCATCCATAGAGAATCACTGTGACTGAAATAAAAGGCTTTTCTCCAGTGAGGAAAGTCCTTCCTGTGCCAAAGCCTCTCCTGGGCTCCCTCACTGTTTGCACATTGCTGACAGTGTGCACCTAAAGGAGCACATTTAATAATGCAGCCAGTGTCTTTTTGTGCTTCGTATTGAGACTGAAGCGTAAAGCTGCATATGCATGCATAGGGTGATGTTAATAGGGTGCTTGGTGGGGAGTCGTCTGGCACCACTACGTCCCATTTCTAAATGCTCTTCAAACTCCCCTGAGCCTCCCACTTATTGCACCTTAAATACCTCCTGCTGTACTCTGAATAACCTCAGCATCTCTACAGGACACTGAGGGAGCTCACTGCACTCCTACAGAGCAGAACATATAAAAACACTATAAATACATATAAAATTACTGCCACTGATTAGGAGAGGATTTCCACATCGGATAAAATTTCCATTAACTGTCTTGGGGTTGATGTAATAACATCAGCGAGGAAACTGTTGGCGAGTTAAACTGTTTATTGATGATGCTGCTGAAGAGTAAACTCTTCTTCGTCATCATGTACAGTAAATACTAATGGCTTATTGGAACCAGCTCTGACATTTGTGTGTTAAAAGCTGCTGGTACGAGGTGCCTTGGGGTGACACTTTGACGAGTATGATAGTAGTGAGTCGCTGGGCAAACTGTAGCCCCGCGGTAGTGCTGACACAATGAATTAAAAAAACTGGATGTGAAAAGACTATCGAAAACAAATGCATTCACAACACACAATACTACGGAAGCCCCAAGCGGTCATGCATTCATACATTTTAGTTCCTCTGTTTTCTCATTATAATAAATTAGTTTAATTTGTTTTCTTGAGATCTCAAGTTATTTATGTCATTATGTCGAAATAATAAATGTTGTTTTCTTGAGATGAGATAATTTTCTCAAGATCTCAAGATAACAAAACATTGTTTTCCTGTCACAATGCCATAATTAATTAGAGATCACGAGAAAACAAAAGGATAGTCTATCATATTAAATCATTGCAGGAAACATCATTCAGTGTAGCAATGTAAGAGGAGTATGTTGCAGTTTCAATGATTTAATATACTAGACTATCCTTTTGTTTTCTCCGGATCTCAAATTAATTGGCATTATCTTGGGAAAACAATATTTCATTATGTTGAGATTTTGAGAAAACCTTCAACAGAAATTTGTTATTTTGACATAATGACATGACATAATAACTCCAGATCTTGAGAAAACAAATGAAATTAACTCGTTATCACAAGAAAACAGAGGAAATAAAATGTATGACTGCTTAGTGCTTCCATATGATACACCACACTTATGGTGAGTGTACGTAGCGAAAATAGAATGAAGAAAAGTGAAGAAATTTAAAGAGATTAAAACAAAGATACAATAGAATCAATATGAAATATTGCATAAAAGTCAAATGAAAAAGCAGCTGAAGGAGCTCCACCCCATACACCCCATTAGTCTCGCTGGAGAAACAGCCAGAGGAGCTCAGGCTGAGCTCATAGAGACCAAAAAAGTCGAGTTGACCAGGCCTGTTGCCAAGAAGAAACAGAGAGAAACAATAGAACCACTGGGACATGGAAGTCATTAAAGATCCAGAAAAAACAATACTGCTGCTGGATTCTGATAGAAGTAAATGAGGAACAGGACAAAGAAATATTGCTGCGTCTAAGCAGAGCTGACTTATCATCTTAGCTCCGAGCTGAAATTAAGAATATTTATGTTTTGTTTTTTACCTTGGGATGAGCCTTTTATATCTACAGATGTTGCAGGTCCTCTTCTATGGAGTCCGCCATGTTGCACGGAATTTTTCTACAGTAGCCCAGAATAGACAAAACTAAACACTGGCTCCAGATAGATTTTTGTATTTTTGTGCTTCAAGGCCACCGCAATTTCTGCTTCGCATTAAGAAGGAGAGGGTGATGCGACAGGGCTGCAACAAACAACTACGACACTAGATGCCATAAATCCTACAAACTCGCCCTTAAATAACTACCCTAAAAAATGAAAATTAGAGCGGAGTTTAGCAAAAACATTTACAAATACTTAAATACTTCCTAAAGAATACCAATAACTTTTAAAATTTCTCAGAGAATATTATAAAAGGTGTAGCTGGGGGAGTATCACCTAACCCTTTTGCACTAGTTATGACTTCAAGTTAAAGATCAACCCCTTTCTAATACATGCCTTTCATAATATGATATAATATTTACAGAAGGTTTAGTTTGTAATTGTATTAAGCTTTTCTGTCCTCTGTTTTGATGACCGGTGTTACGTCATTAAGCCATAGAGATGGATTAACTTTGTGAACTGATCTGGTTTTCAAGGGTGCAGTAACATCCAAGGCTGATGAGCATAGGTCATTAAAGTGGCTAACCAAATCATTTGTGCGTGCAGTGTATGTGCAGAATGAGCCGTAAGTCTGCTTTTACTCAATTCGGCTGATGAAAATTTAATAACTGATTGAGCATTAAGGATGCAGGAACAGATGGTTCATTTGTCCCGCAAATTAAATAACAACTTTTATCAAGCAATGTTCGTGTGATCAGAGTCAATGATCGTCAGTGTGGAGTTCCTACTTTTATAAAGTTCCAGACATTGTTGATTGAATCAGACACATGATGGATAAATTAAACAGAATTCAGATACATGCCTACAGATTATTTTCAAAATCTGACCCTGCTTCTGGAAGCTGCTTCTTCTCTTACAGCTTTGTCTTCTTCATGCTTTAATTCCTGCTGCAACTTTAACTCCGACTTGTTCAAACCGCTGGGAATACTGTCTAGAAATTCTCCTTGCCTTCCCCCTTGTCCCATTTTCCCTCTGACAACACTGCTAATCAAAGAAAATGAGTATTTTGTCACCGCTGCCAGTTTTTTGTTGGTGGTACATTTTATTTTTGAGTTGGCAGACCAGCCGGTGATGAGAATGTCCTCAATATGCTGAATAGAGCTGATGAAGTATGTAAAAAAAAAGAGAAAATCTGTGCGCCACTTGCCCGATTACAAGATTTTTCATATTTTAATCTTTGAATGCCTCATTAGACTGCTCTTTCTCTGCTCAGACACTAAAAGACATTCTTAAAGAATGAAAAATATCGGAAGAATCGATCCTCACTCATTCATGACATTGCCTTTAATTACTTCTGACAAAGACAAAGAGCATAATACAGTGCTGCTTGTCACACAATGAAGGCTGCAAGTGAAATATGCTGATCAACAACACTTTGACCAACCCAACAAATGTACGGTAATTGGAGCACCATCTGCCAACTCTCCCATTTGTATTGTTTACAGACACATCTGATAGGATGATGGATAGAAATGAGTTCCCCTGAAAATAGAAGGTCTGACTCAGATGGAGACAGACAGAGAGGGACTGAGTGTCATCTGTGTACTGTTGAACCACAGGTAATGATGGAGTGTCTGTTGCTGGAGTGCTGTGACTCTGTAATTGTCTCTGTGTTGAGGCTGAAGCAGGAATGAGTCACCCAGGCCCCAAATGTTAATCACCATCGCCAGCTACTCTGACTAAACCACCCTCAGAGGAGAGACCACTCCAGAGCGTGGACCCTGCACCCCCGAATCACATCCTCAACATCCTCAGTTCAGTTCAGACCACCCTGACTCTCTAACATTGCCCCTTGGGATTTCTCTGTAAAGTTTTTCGCTGTCACTTCATCTCCCCAAACTTTGAAAATTAATTGGACAAATGACTGAAATGTCCTTGTGTATTTGTCTGGTTCGGTTATAGCCGCGGTCATAAAAGATCTAAACAGCCCATCTGTCAAAAATGACAGTGTCATCCTCTGGTACGAAACAAGATTTCCAACTGAATTTGGCACATTAGAGAAGCCGGACATTATATGAGTGAGTCAGATAATCGGTGGCAGATTTTCTTCCTTTTTTCCCTCCTCGGCTCGAAAATAATAGAAATGTCCTTGTGGGAAACCTTGCTGTGTGCCGACTCCCATTTCCACTCCAATTGCTCTGTCAATAACTCATACGACAGAGGCCAAATCCATAACAAAGCATAGGCCATATCCATAACAAAGCCGTGATTACTTTCATCAAACTGAGTGAGAGAAAAACCTTAGCAAGGGGAAATGCAGAATGTGGCAGAAGGTGGAGGTTGAACCTGCTCTTATCTGGTGTACTTTACATTTGGATTTCACATACACATACATGAGAGAGTCCTCTACACCAAGTATCCTATATCTTCTAACAGAGCGAGAAACCTTTATTAATCCCAGCTTCCTACTACTTACACGTGTCAGGCAACATGAGCCTAATTTATTTAGACACTCCAATACATCCAACTTTGAATCTGACACCGTTGCATTTGCTTTAAATGGAAATTGGTCTTCATTAACGGAAAAGACAGAAGAAGGGAGCGCTGAAGCTTTTAAGCTTAATAATCATCAGAATCGATCGGGTTCAGGCCGGAGAGAGAGAGGCAGTGACGATGCCGCAATAGGGTGGTAACACGAGAAGAGGCTAACATGGTTATTCCCACGCTTCGGAGGCACAGCTGGCTGCAAGGAGCAAATGCACATTCATAAATGTGTGATCTTTTTTTTTTTTTTTTTACGGTAGAGACCATGGATTTGAATATTGCTAGGGCTGTCCCCAAATCAGGAGTTGTTTTTATAAAGACTCGACATTATTACTGACGTCTTTTCTTCAGTACACCTTGTGTAAATGTGAGAAAATATGTGTATTATTCACTCCTCTGCCCAATTAGTGTCAGTTCAGTGAACCTGCAGAGCTCCTGCACCCACACTCAACTCCTATCAGCCCATGTTAGTTTCATGTTTCACTTTTTACCCCTCTATTTTTATTCCTTTGTTCATCATCTGTGATGTGCAAACATCAGATATCTACAGAGAAGGTAAAAGTGTGTGACCATGCTGTAGTTCGCTTATAAAATCCTAGCACACCACGGAGCGCCTCTCCCGCCGGGCTGCTGACAGCACTGTCAGCCCGAGGAGTCAGTCAGTTGTACCAACGTCTGGCTCAAAAGTAGTTTAGCTGACTTCACTAACATTCAGTGGCAGAGCTGAAAGGGAATGAGGAATAAAGATGTTATAAATTGCACTTAAAGCAGAATTTGGCTTTAGCTCTCTTAAACTTCAATCCACTCTGGCGATGACTTTTTTCACCGTGAATATCTTCGTGGACAGACTGCTTGAAATCTGCATTAAAACTACAAAGACACAAAATTCTTGGAGAGCAATCAGCTGGGATCCAGCTAAGGGGAAGCTACGACAGTAGACTTTCCTCTCTGCCTTTAGACGTGGTTGAACAATCCGTCATACAAACTGCTTTGTTTTAAGTATGCTGAGGCCTTGAGAGGCTAGCCTGCCAGCTAAGAAGATCAAACATGAAAATAAGACAATTTGGGAGTTACTAGGTCTTTTGGTGGAGGCCAGCTGAGTCCCCCAACCTGCAGCCTGTGTACTAAGCTCACTTGTCCTGGAGCCTCCAAAATGTTGAAGTAACAGAGTGATACTGGGATTATCTGTAATGTTTAAAGTCTGTGTAAAGTAAGAATAAATATGTCTTCTGAGTTTGTGACCAAAGAAGAAAGTGTTTTTAATATCGACAAGTTTATGAAATCAGGTAAAAATGAGTAGTATTAGTAGTAGTAGTAGCATTTAAGCAGCAATTTTGAAGCAACTGAAACAGATTTCAGAAAAGTTCAGAAAATGACATGACTAACTTTGAAACACTCTGAGCGAGATGAATTAATCTCTATCTCTCTGCTCAGGGTGCAGGGGTATGCTCAGGGTGGCCTCAGCGTGTCATCGAGCCACTCTTTAGGACCGCCCAAAAAATCCTGGACTGAAAACTGGTGAAAAACTGTTTTTATTTTGAAAGAAATCTCAGAATTGCCATTACATGGACTTTAATAAATAAGTGAATTTACTGAAAATAGTAATCACATTACTGTGACTTGTTACTCTGTAATGCTTACCTGCCTAACACTATGTGTGCGATTTCAGAGAAGGCAGAGAAGGTAAACTGTTTATTTGTGGTTTGTGTCCATTTTATAGAAAAGCACCAGAACAGTTTTGGAGTCGCACTGTGATAATCCTAATCCTCTCCTCTTGTCAAATAGTGATGTTAGCTAAACTACAGTCTTATTCAGCTAAAGTATGACATCCAGCTTCAATGACAAAAGTAATTTTGCCTGATATACGTCACTCTAAATGATGGCATATTGTTAAAAAAAGCTTTTCCTTTGGATGACATTGCTATTCTCTGACTCCTCAATGATAATTGCTCTGTTACAGCCTATTAAAACTACATTTCCCACTTCACACTTCACTGGTGCACTGATAACTACCTGCAGCTGTGGACAAAACAAAATGACTGGTCATCAAACACACCCAACACTGGCCTCCACCCATGGCAAAACATGGACTCATATCTTGGATTCGCTATCGACAATAAACTCAGTTATGTTCAGCACTGCATCACTTCTATCCATAAAGACTTCATGTTATCCGTAAACTCAGAGCACTGTCTGTTGCCCCCAACTTCCTGTTGTTGTTCTTCACCGTGTCGACCACCAGCAAAAACAAACTTACCAGTGTCACATTATATATATATATTGCCTCCAAAATCATCTGCTCCCACCCCCCCAAACTTTCAGACAGAGCCATCACACGCCTGGCACCCACAATAGCAAATGACACTGATCACCCCCTCAACCATCACTTCACATTACTGCCATCTGGACGGAGACACAAGACCTTAAAATGGAGGAGAAGTCGCTTCAGCAGGAGTTTTATCCCCACTGCATAAGCTGCCTCGCTGACTATGTTTTGCTGTTGTGCTGAGACGTATGGATGTATTTATGGGGACTCTATGTATTGTCTTTATCTGTACATTGCTTTATTTATATCTCCATGTCTCTATGTTGAACTGGCTGTGAAAACAAACTCCATCTGGGGCAATAAAGTCTACATCTTAATAGTTCTTAATAGTTCTGATCATGAACTTTCTGCATGTCAGGATCCATTAATTATAAATGCACTTGCATTAGAAGAAAGAAGGTGCATTAGTAGATGCTAAGTTATAATCCATGTCCAAGGCTCTGCAGAGTTTTATCTCAATAATACAAAGTCATCAGTCTCCTGACTTCCAAAAATACAACTTGCAAACTTCACTGCTGTGGTGAGACACTGGTATTTTTCAAAATCCAATACTTTTTGCCTTCTCTCTGCGTTTAAGAGTTATTCGTTTAGTTATTCTTTCTGTAGCATATTTTATTCATAGGTTCTGATAGGAATATCCTAAGCCGTGGTCAGGGAAGTGCTTTTAGCAGTTGCCAGCGTAGAGGAAATAACGAGACAAGTCTGATGTACAAAGTCTTAAAGCAGGTGTGGCTGAACAGTCTGTTTGTTTTTGCTAAATTATAGCCAGTTGTCACACACGGATAGTATACAGCCGGCTGATGAAAACAAAAAAGGAGACTTCACTTCACTTTGAAATATTTTGAGACGATATTAGATCACAAAGCATGGCTAGTCCCTCTCTAGGAACCTTATTCAATAATTCAAGGGGGTGTGATGGTTAGGTTGCAAATTCTAGCTTTTGCAGACATAATAGATGGTTCATTTTTGGCTCCCTTGGGGTGAAAATATAAAAGATTTATGAGCAAATTTGGTCGCTGCCTAGCAATGCATTAGCTAGCACTGAAGGTGGTCTGTTGACATTATAGATAATCAATCAGCAGTGAGTAAAGATTTAATGTCATAAAACACCTACTATAGCTGCTCACGTTTTACTATCTATTGATTCTATCATTCAGTCAGTCAATCAGCCTTTAAGGTAATACGGCTTTGTAACGTATCCTGTTATGAGACACATTTTTCTGCCTGCGATGCAGTTGTAGGAGTGTCCTCTAGCCTCCTCAGGCCTCATTCGGTTTCATTAAAACACAGTTAGAGGATAATAATTGCTCGAGTGGCAGGTGAGGGAGAGGATGACACTGTGAAAAAGGCCAGCGCTGCTGACATGTCCCCTCTCTGGAAGAGGAGTCACCCCCCCACGGGGACTGAAGACAGCAAAGAACATTACAGGTGCATGGCGCTGCCAGCTGCCCCGTGGCACTGCGAGATGAGATTTTCCTTCCACATGTCAGCCCAGCCACCCGAATTTCATTACCTGTACCTTCGAGTTGGAAGTAACAAGGCTTTATTGCCAGCATTGGAAATCTGTCACCCAGCGAGAGAACAGAGTTGTTGTCATAGCACCTCTGCAGACTCGAAATGATTCTCCAAGAAAAATATCCTAACACTGCTCGGTAAAACACACAGAACTGCTGCTGAATGTGGCGCTCACTGTTTGACAGCAGGTTTTGCTTATGTGAGTTTCTAAAGATCTGTGAGGGTCCAGAGGCACATTTCCCCCCCCCGTGCTCCACTGCGCCTCCTCTCTCTTTCAAAACAGCCCTTTTCACTTAGTCCCTCTGTTGTCACAGTAACCCTCCTTGCCCCTAAAAGCCTGTCAGCATTCTCACACTCGTGGGGTGGGGAGAGAACCAGCACAGGTAATAGGGACATCAGGTCTGCAGCAACAGCAGTGTATGAGTGACAGTGGTACCACGGTGGAAAGAGGGGGAAGGGGATGGAGCTTAATGATACACAGCGGAGCTATAAAAATCCTCTCTTATACCAGCAGCCATGACAGGAAATCCATGCATCTTGAAAGGTCAAGGCCTTCTCTTACTCACTGATTGCATGTGAGCCTAGGAGCACACGAGGAGCAGGGCTGAGAAATAACATAATTTTTGAGCTGAGGTAGAAAACATACCATCTCCAGAGAGAAAGAGAGAGAGAGAGAAGGAATTTGGAGGAAATAGCGTTATAGAATAATAATATTAAAGGCCCAGTGTGTAATATTTAGGAGTATTTATTGACAGGAATGGAATACAATATTCAATAGTATGTTTTCATTAGTGTATATTCACCTTGTTGTGTTTTTGTTGTCTAAAAATGAGCCCTTTATATCTACAGTGAGAGCGGGTCCTCTTCCATGGAGTCCACCATATTGAATGGCCATTTTTATACAGTAGCCCAGAACAGACCAAACCAAACCCTGATCTAGATATGGCCTTCTGCTTTTTATGTGAGTTTACCAGCTAGAGTTTTTCTTACATGCTTGGAAAGAGAGGGTGAGGCGTGCGAGCTACTAAATCTGACACACTGGACCTTTTTAAAAAAAAGAAAGAACATCCCTTTAAATCAAAACTTGGCTAAGAAAATGAGATTTGGCTGTGAGGTCCCCTCTACATGCTAGACACTCCTCACACCATTCCCATTCAACAGTTTACTAATGCCAGGCTAAAGAACCATCTGTGTTTGTTGTAATGGATGGAGCTGAGCGCAGATGGGAGAGGCCTGGACCTACCCACCACTTGAATTTTATTGTTACTGGAGAACACATCTTGTCATCTCAAATAACTGCCTCGGATGTTGGCTCTGTGTCTTTTGTGGTCGGCCTATCAAATATCATGCACACAGACGCTTCAATAGAAGAACATGTTGAATAGGAGTGCAAGAAGAATGATGAGTTTTGACTGTGTGTTGGCAACTGTTACAATATGAAATCAAATCTGGGGTAAATATTGAAAGGAAGGAGTTGTCGGATTGAGTCCTTCACGATGATTTCCTCTCCTTTCCTCTCCTCTCCTCGGAGATAAGTAAACTCCGCAATAAGAGAGTTTGTCTCCTGTGTGTCAGACATCAAGAACAGGCTTGTGGGCCCAATGAGGGACGAGGCAGTCCGGGGCTTGATGACGCCTCCTCTCCTCTCTCCTTTTTCTCTCTGTAACCCAATTACCACCGCGCCTTAAGGAATGGGACCGGCAGGAGTAGTGTGTCAAGGGACGATGCCAACATCAAAGATAGACAGATGGTCCTGAGGTTTTATCACCTCAAACCAATCTCCTGCTGATATTATTATACGATTCGCTGGCGCAGCGTCCCAGAAAGGAAGCCAGAATGAAGATGTATCTATTGAGAAAGTGGAAAAGATTCAAACTGAACTTAAATTCAGTGTCACCTCTTTCAAACAGACAGCAACAGCTTCCATGAGCCACTGAGCTCCTTAATTGGCAGCAGCAGAGAGGATTGTGCCCAGTCTGAGGCCCCCACAGGGGCTCTAAACGGTGAGCATCCTCACCCGCATCCTCAAAATAGCACAGTGTTATCCACTGCCTCTCACTCGTCGCTGTCACACCATTGTTGATTTCCACTTTTACATTTTAGCAGCTTGTCCTGCATAATGGGGAACACGCTGCGACTTCGAGGTGAGACTCCGATTCCGCTCGTGACTGAGAGCAAAAACTGATAAATCATATAAAAACATCAAAAAGTCAGGCTGATAGCAGGGGATGCTTTACGCCTGGTACAATCTGTTAGCCCTCTCCACAGCAAGCTGTCGCATCCCACCTCTCCCTCTCTGTTGTTTTTTCATTACCCCACATGCAAATAGCCTTCCTTTGCTTTTCTTCTCTAATTACAGACTAGTGGCTGTAAGGACACTGAACCTTATTAGGATCTGAATCTTTAGTCCCACAGGCACTCAAAATGCAGGTGGCGTGAGAGGTGTTTGCAGAAAATGTAGCCTCCCTGCATGTAAATTGCTGTTGGTAAATGATCTCTAAGGTAAATCTTGCAGAGGAGTGAACTGCAGGTAATGTGATTCGCTCCCTCCAGAGCAAACGACCTTTTGTGGCTTGTTGTAGCTGTGGTCCATTTTGAACATGCAATAAAACCGGCACAGTTATGAGTTATAAAAGCAGACAGTTGAATGTGTGGTTGCTGATGCCCTTCATTTCAGACAGTGACTCTTTCAAAAGTAGCCCCTGTATCTGTACAGGGCACTTTGTTTTAGAGTGGACTATCTATTCAGAGGGGCAGCAGACTCCTGTTTTCCCTGCACTCAAGCCCTTAGCAACCCGTGGAGTATCTAACAACAGACATTTACAAGAGGGGAGATGATCTTTTTCTGTCCTCCTTGAGTCTCATCAACAGAAAGGTGACCCGATGAGTCACTGTGGTTTGTGTGTAGGCTTATTCTCTCCTGAGTGAGCCTGTCTTAGTCTACCAGTATTTCCATCTGCATTTGCCAAATCCAAAGCTTTGATTTAAAGTATCTCCTTTTGATTTGGAGGAGCTTATTAATTCCTCTTTTTTTAAAAAAAAAAAAAAGTCAGAAAGCACCGACAACAAGATTATCCCTCCTGTCCAAAGAGCTCAATCTGTAATTGTAATTTAGTCTAGCTGGCTTCCTGCCTGTGCTGCAGCCGAACTTGACAAACTTTTAATTGCTTGGCTCCCCTTGCCACTGCGTTACCAAGGAGATGGAGAATCTAAGCTGACACGCACATGCACCCCATCCCATCTTCGAAATCTCCACGTCGCACCCACGTCAGTTACCATAAGGGATCCTCAACTGGCCCAAACAAGTGACAAACGTCCTCATCAACACTCTCTGTCCCAACATATGGGTCTGGTTGGTTCAAGGCGAGGCGCAGCGGCACAGTTAGACACTTCTGGATCTGAGCATGTTTCCCCGAGGAGCATCCAGCTCGGTTGGGCAATCAAGCAGCGACTAATTAGACTCTTCGTACAGTCCTGTACCTCTGGGCCTCTTTGTCTGGACAAGGTCTCTATTGTGATGTTGGCCACTTGAGCTAAAGAGACTGCTAATGCCTGGTGTGTGATTAAATTACACATGAATCCACAGGGCGACACCTGACTCGAGGAAAGAATGTGACTGGAAATTGTGGCTAAATTGCAGGGTGTGCAGGAATAGATGTAAACAGTGAAAGGTCCTCACCTCTACAATGGATTGCTTACATGCTTTGCAACAGGAAACACAGGTTGCTTCATCCTTGAGAAAACCTGAAAAAGCCATTCAGTGGAACAATACGGAGACACCCTGCAGTATACGTTTAACCTTCAGCAGGCTTCTCTCGAAATTATGTAACCCAGAGAGCCCAGATTTGAGTGAATAGGATTCCTTTTCTCTGCGTTCAAACAATTAACTTTAGTGCATTCACAATCCATCACCACTAATGATTACAGGGATTACATATGAAAGGTATTAGCAAAAGGAGAAAATGGCTTCACTTGAGTGTAAAAGGCATTTTTCAGCTGCAGGACCTGATGGGAAAACAGTTGTTTATTGCAGCAAAGAAAAGCCTTTCCCTGCAGGGCATTCCTGTGGAGATGGTAATTTGATGAAGAAATGGATCAGTGAATATGTCTTTTTCACAACCGTTAGGACATAGCTGATGCCTCACTGAAAAGCAATATTAAAAGTAGCTGGTGATTTGTTTTTGTTTTGTTTTTTGTAATGAAGAAATTTGCCAATTTCTTTGAAGCAACTGTTTTTGTGCACATGCTGTAGACATGACTGTGCATGGGTATGTGTCAGTGTGTGATCGAGTATGTGCAAATGTGATTCATTCACACGTCTCCAAAGCAGTATAAGTTTCCAACCATCACACACGGTTGGCGGGGCTTTTCCAGTCTGCTGTGTTGCTCTTGTGCGGCTGTCAGTGTCTCTCCCGAGTGTGTCAGATCCAGCATAGAAGCTCTCACACAGCTCCCTCATCATGACTTGGCATGCTAAGAGAGTTGGATTGTGGTGGTGACAGTGGGAAGGAGAGATGGGGAGGGAGGGAGGAGAAGGCGGGGATGGGGGGGTCTTCTCTCTCCAGCAGGCTTTATTCTCACCTCGTTCCCCGGGGCTTCACACACCAGCTGGAACTCACTTAATTATGCACCCAGTATGGCGCGGAGGTCAAAATGGCACTCAAAAAAGAAATGTGTGACAGGTTGTGTACTTTGGAGAAGTTACTTCATAAATCATCATCCAACAACTTATAGGCTTGGACAGAAAGTGTGCAGTGAATATGCTGTATGTTATTTTGTTCTTTTGCAATTAAAAAAAATGTACTTTGATCTTTATTACACATCGTGATGTGGCTGGTGTCCTCCTAGCCCACAAGTGTCTGGAATTCATAAGTACTGCAAAAGACAGTGCTTATGACAACTCGCTCAGGGCGAAAGCACTCACTGGGAAGGCCACTGTTCTGTGAGCCAGTGAAGTCTGGGTGTGAAGGAGGAGAGTTAAAGGGTTTAAAGCTGGACAGCTGTCAGCAATCCAAACAATACACAGACAGAAATTATGCGATTTAATAGTGCTTTGAGGCAAGGAAGGAATTAAAAGTATATAGAGCAATTCATATGATGGAGGGCAAAGCAAAACAGCTCATCCAGGTGTAAGATAATTGACACAGCAACGGACTGGAGGCAAATTAGAAAGCAAAGTAACAGACGTACTGTAAGGCAAAGGCAGTACAGTAACAGCTTCAGGTCGTCTAAAGAAAAGATAATTAAAAAAGCGTAGAGTGCTGCATCCAGCCAGACTTACAATCAACTGCTTCTCGTTAGTCTCTCCTAAAAGGTCAAAGTGGTCGTTGTTTTCACGTTATGGCACAACAGTGCTCAAACAAGCCAGACACCCACCTGTCAGTCAAATCGGCCACGCTGTTAATTATGCGTTTAACTTTAAGACTTAATATGAAAAAAAAATCAGCCTCAGTACAGTTGTCAAGAACGGGGAAATTATTTATAGAGAACAAAACAGTTTTTTGTACCAGGCTGTAAACATGTTTATTTCTGCTGTGAAGTTAGACATTTAACATGGGCACTTATGGAGATTGACTTGTTGTATAGCCAGCCTCGAGTGGCTGCTCGAGGAACTGCAGTTTTTGGCACTTCCCCATTGGCTTAGCTTCCTAGACATGGAGGTTGCCGCTTTGTCTGTAGTAGAGCACAAAACAAATCTTTGATTGAAATTTTTATCTCCAACACTCAAGGAAAAACGGAAAATACAAATTACCAGCTACTCTGACAGTCCTCCAAACCTTTATGAAGTTAGAATGAACCACCGTTTAAAACATCAACTCATTCATTTATAATTATACACAGTATCTGTGCTGAGGTCAGATGCTGAATAATCATTTACTACAGTTTTTCTATTTATTGTTGACGGTTACTCAGTTAAGGGTTATTCATATTTTATCAGACTCTAGAGCATTACAGCAGAGTGCTAGTGTATTGATTATTTTAATAACTGGAAAATATTTTAAAATACACTATGGTATTTGAGATGTATTTAAAATAATCTCTTAATACTCTGGGCTATTAGTTTCTCAGCAGATTAAAACAAACTTGCAGAAGAAGAAGAAGAAGAAGAGAGTGCTGGCCTTCTTTTGTCATATTAGAACTATTATTTCATGCTGCTGTTGTATTTCCAGCCAGCTGCTCTCATTTATAATATTATTATGCATAATATAATACAATCCTAATAAATCCTGATATATTTAAAATATGGTTATGTTTTTTCTACATTATATTTTTGGATAATCATTAAAAAAAAAAAAAAAACAGGTTATTCTATTGTAATGAAAAGCTTCTGAGTACCTTTAAAGGTCCAGTGTGTCGGATTTAGTGGCATCTAGTGGTGAGGCTGCAGATAGCAACCAAATGAATACTGCTCGCCTCACCTTTTTATTCCAAGCATGTAGGAGGAACTACACAGAAAACATGGCAGTGACTAAATGTAAGAGGACCCGCTCTCTCTGTAGATATAAAGGTAATGAAAACACAGTGATTGTTATCTTCAGGTGATTAGACACTAATGAAAACCCAGTTATGAATATTAGATTTTATTTCTGCCAATAGATCCTCCTACATGTTACACACTGGACCTTTTAAGCACAAATTAACCCTGGGATGCTCAAAACAAGGCACGCATTTACACACTAGAAAAAGCACAAGTGCTGCTTAAGGTGTTTGAGAATGACTTGGCAAAAAACTTTTCAAAGCCTCATCACTATTCTCATCCCTTTATCTTCATCCAGCTCTCACCGACACGTCATAATTATCTCCAGGACAGAAATTTATCTTTTTGCCCATCACCTGGACAGCCGTCGTTTTTTCCCCCTGAATGTCTTTCAACAATGACAAGTGTGCCCGAGCCCGCTGATGACTGCTGAATCATTAATGGCGCTATTACCGCCTGATACATCTTTTAGCAGCAGCTGTCTCATTTCTGAAGACTGGGCCAGTTTTTAATAGCCTTCCATCTATGGCCATTTTTGGAAAAAGGGGCACAGCGTTCCAATTAGCAGGAGAGGTGAATGTTTCCAACAGCCTGCCGACCAGAGTTCAACATGTTGCATTTACGTGATGGGTATTTATGACATCGACACTCATTTAGTCGGTATTATTTCACTTCATTAAGTCCCAATTAAAAAACCATGTTACAGGAAGTAGTGACATCTTGTTTTAGACTTCAGAGCACAGAGGCCTGCCCCGACATTAATGTGGATGAAAGCTTGTTATAAACTTAACTGGTGCTATATAGTCACTTCTATCTGCTCCATCACATTCACCCTACACCTTTACCCTCCTACATGTGCCACACAAAGTGCTAGTGCCGCCCTCGGACCCATAAAAGATAAGACTGACAAATGACAACATACACACACACCTACACACAAACGCACACAGCCATGCATTGGGTGCCAATCTGCACACACACGAGTACAGCAAATGCAAACATACGGTGGCAAGATACACAAGTGTTCTCCTGATAATCATTTATAGAGCTCGGTGGCGAGGGGCAAAGTGCTGTTATCGCATGCTAGCAGCAATTTTCAGCTCTCAAAAACCTCCACACCAAGCTGCAAACACCATTAGCTTGTACATCCAGGAGATACGATGTGCACTTTCTGTAGCTGTGCCAAGTACTTCTTGTCTGCTGTCATCCTATAGGAAGATAATGAGTTCTTCTTTCTGTACTGCTATACCCAGTCCAGGGTCCATTATTATATGAGAACAAAAAGAACTTAATCCTTTCCGTGTTGTGTTGTTGTGTCTCGGGGGATTTGCGGAGTCCTTCAGAGTTGGATCGAACAGAGCTGGTTTCAAAGCTTTTCCCCTGTTGTTTTCCGCGGAGAAAGGTTTGTCTTCAAAGGAAAGACGGTGATGTTTCAGTGCTAATCTGCTGCGCCCCTGATTGTGTTCATGTAAAACTCTTCATGCTCACATGTAGGCGAAAGCAGGCCTAAAATACCAAGGTTCTGTTCGCAACACACAGGGCAGATTCAGCACCCCGCCCCCTTCAACTGTGAGAGATTTATCAACAAGAGTTGAGGCAGTAATTCTCCATAGTGAATGTTCAATAATTCATGCCAAGACACTCTCCCAAGCTTATGGTGAGAGATTGGTAATTGTCTTGCCACGCAGTGCTCTCTCCCCCTCCTCTCTGCTCTGCATTATGTGTGTGTGTTATTAAATCCATATACATCTTGGTGTTTTGTTGAAGATTTATGGGGTGCGTGTATGAATCATCCATTTAATGCTTTGCCAAGGAGGATGATTACCTTTGATTGTAATGGTGGTTGAGTAAATGTGCTGTAGCGCTCATGCAGTCTCTGCCTGATCTTCTATTTTTACCCTCCTATCCACTTTTACAAAAGATATTGTAGATTTTTGGCAGACCAACTTTAAGACTAGAAACGTTGCAGAATTAAAGAATATGAGGAGCAATGGGTTGAGATGTAAAGCTGATAAAAAAGGATTTATATAAAATGCTATCCAGCCCAGTCGATATATATACAGGTAAAAAGCACATTTAAAACTCATTTTTTGCTTATTGGCGCTTAAACCTGAGAATTGGGAACATGTTAATAGTTCCAAGTACATGTATATTGTCGAATATCTGAGTAATCAAGTGCAACCGCAGGCTAAAGTCTACAGCCGTGCTAGTGGCTCTGTGAGGCTGTATTTAGGCACGGCGACTCTTCAAGCTAAATGCTAACACTGGCATGTTAACATGCTCACAATGACAATGCTAACATGCTGATGTTTAGCATGTTTAATGTCTTCCATGTTCGCCATCTCAGATTAGTGTGTTTAGCATGCTAACATTTGATGAGGCCGATGGGAATGTGATTTTGCAGGTCATAAACTGGAAACGCTTACATTTTTGACGTGATGGTGGCGCTAGATGTGACGTTAATGCATCACTAGAGTTATTACAATTCATCCTGAAGGGGAACATGAATATCTGTACCAAATTTCAGTGCACTGAGTTGAGGTATTTCAGTCTGGACCAAAGTGGTGCATTCCTTAACGCACACAAAAAAAACCCACATACAACACACAAACAAGCACAATGTCATAAGCATGTACAGGACATACGTTTATTCAGTGCTTTAGAGCCTGCCATTGTGGTGGGGGTTCACTTACAGATATGCTGTGTTAAATGATAAATGAAGAGTGGAGGAAGGAGGAAAGAGAGAAGAGGAAGAGAAAGAGGGAGTCCAGATGTATGCTGGAATGGTTTGAACTGGAGCACAGCGTGATGCTGTGATCGTGACTTCAAGTCAGCTGTGAATGTTGTGGGATGAGGAGGGAACATGCTATAGCCTACTTTGGATGAGAGGAAGCATAAAAAGGCTTTTTTAAATTCAGTGTGTCGAGCCCGTGTGTTGAACCCTCGAAATTCACCTAATCAGCTTCATCATACTGTAGCACCGTGTGTGTGTGCTTGTGTGCATATGCCTGTGAGTGTGTACGTGTGCTTATTTACCAGACAGAGGCTGCTTAGGGAGCCATAAAGAATTCAATAGCCAGCGCAACAACCTTAGCAGCTACTGTACTGCATAAGGTTGGCTGCTGATAATACAGCTAAGCGTGCAAAATCAGGATCTTTGATGTAGATTGATTTCAAGTGAGACGCCATCAGGCAACACAGCCCTGACTGCGCACATCAATACAGGACCTGAGCTGAATACTTATGCACATAAACAACCTGTTCAAGGACTTAACCAAACACAGATTTTTAAAAAATAAATCACTTTTTTTAACTCTGTATATGAATTTCTGTGTGTGTGTCCGTGTCCTTGAGTGACTGGATGTTCACTTGTTTACTGTATGTGCTCTCTCTCCTGTGTAGTGAGTGTACTGAGTGGCAAACTGTGCCGTGCTGGGCCTAATTTTAGGCTGCTGATGTGTGATGTGTTTGGGGCTCTGGCTGTGTCCGAGGTGTGATGTTTATCTGTGCCTCTGGGGAATAGCTGTGACAGCCCTTTTCAATTGGCTTCTGACTGAAGCCCTTGTTACAGCTAAATAAATCAACATGCGGCTCTATTATGCATTATTATTCTATCTTTGAGGTTTGAGCTTTATAGAGTGCAAGCCACAGGGGTCATTTTATATCACTACGGGTGATCACTGTCACTAAAACCACATTATGCTACCTTGATCTTCACTTGTATGGATTTCAGCTGGCCTCAGATCAGTTTCCAGCATTGTTAGCCTGGTGTCCACAAGGTATTACATTACAAAAAGTTGCTTTATGGAGGATATTAAAATTGAGTTGTGGTAACCCCCAGTGGTACTCTCAGAAAAGATGCAGATAAAATAAATAGACTAAAAGCAAAGTATAGAAGTTGTGAATAGAAAAATAATGAAAAAGTGTAACACATCATTAACTTTAAAGGTCCAGTGTGTAACATTTAGCAGGCCCAATTTACAGAATAAGGCACAAATTAAAAATACATTTTCATTAGTGTGAAACCTGAAAATAAAAAATTGCCTTTTTTATCTGCAGATGCTACAGGCACTGCTGCACCACGTTTCTACAGTAGCCCAGAACAGACAAACCAAACACTGGTTCTACATAGGACCTTTCACGATTATCGCACGTTTTGTGGCTCTCCCATAAATCTATACGCAGCTCTTTTAACCAAACCTGATCTGGATGTAAAGCTGTATGTTAACAATGCATCACATGAGTTGTAATGTAATACCTATAGTAACACACCAACAGAAAATGATCACCTGACATCACCCCTCAGCTCTATTTTAGCATTTTTAAGCTAATTGTTTTGGTTTTATGGACCACGGTTTTACTGTTTTGATTAATTCTTACCGTCTCACCATCAGCTCTTATAAATCCACTGTACAGTGCCTGACCAGCACCGAGCAGTAGATAGACAAAGCCAGCATAGCTAGCTGGTGAACATACAGGAGAATTTAGCTGCTAAAGAACCAAATATTTCCCTTATAAATTGGTGAAAACCAAAAACAGAGCTAAAAGGAGAGTGGATATGTTACATTTAAAGGTCCAGTGTGTAGAATTTAGTTGCATTTAGTGGTCCAATCACTACATTGCAATCTCCTCACATCACCCTCACCTTCCTAGTGTAAAGGAGAAACAACACTTTAAGGACCCTGTTTAGAGTCAGTATTTAGTTTGTCTGTTCTGGACTACTGTATAAATAAGGTGTTTCAAGATGGCGGCCTCCATGAAAGGGGACCCTCTCCCACTGTAGATATAAAAGGATATTTTTTAAGTAACAAACATAAAAAGGTTCTTATTTTCAGGTGATTATACGTGCATGAAAACATAGATATGAATATTATATTCCATGTTTGCCTTATTCTGAAAATAGAGGCCCCAAATCTTACACACTGGACCTTTAATTAAAAATGTGACTCGTATTTGCTGGTTGTGTAACTTTATTAAGTGATAATATGTTAATGGATTTACAGCTCGTTTTGATGCCCCCAAAGTTTTTAAAAAATCAGTTGTGGCAGCTTTAACTCGATCCATAATCAAATTATAACTTTAAATAGCTCTTGTATTTATTGAAAATGAGTCACAATATCCTTGCACTGGATGTTTCTCTTCTGCTGAATTTAATATCCTGAAACAAAAGAACAAAAACCTCCACAGATGTGTGTAGAAAATATAAGATGTGATTTTTGTTTTTATTTGTACTTTTAAGACACTCCTTTTCTGGCCTTCCCCACAGATTGAAGACATCGTCACACGGATACAAGATGAGAAAGCAGGCGGTGTTGCCATCCGGACTGTCAAAAGCTTCCTCTCCAAGATTCCCAGTGTGGTGTCAGGTTAGTATTGGTGTGCGTAGGTGTGTGTGCATGCCTGTTTACTGTACTGCATGTGATTACACATTTACATATGCTGCGGTTCCTTGTGTATGTCGTCCTTAATAAGAGCTTGCCTTACTTGATGTGCTGATAATTGTGTGTGTGTGTGTGTGTCTTTTATTGTCTCACCCAGCACGTTGACTTAGAGAAAATGCACAAGTCAGACTCAGTAAAGCAAATATGACCTTTTGGGCTCATTTAAATTGCTGCAACTACGGTTGGAGGCAGATGATGTCTTCGCCAATAAGACCTCAGCCACTGAAGAAACTGCCTGTGGTGTGATGCTGTCCTTGTCACGCTGCAGAAAAGCTACTTTATCCTTCTCTTTTCTGTCTGTGTCCCCCTGTGCGTGTGTGTGTGTGTACTGTAATCCTTTGTGTGTTTGTGTATGTAATGAGTCACCAGCGTTGGACGAGGGGGTCGCTCCTGTTCTCCCAGGGGTTGTTTTTTGGAGTCACTCCTTCACGTGGCACCCCCAGGCCTCATGGCCTCACAATCTCTCTCAGCAGCCTCTGCCAAGCACATGGGCCGGGCCAAATATTGTGCTGTCCAGGAGTAGAAAGAGAGAAAGGGCCTGCAAACCTGTTAACATTATGTTATATTTAGACGCTTACTCAGCTGTGACAGCTCTGACCCACAGCTTTGAACAAAGACTTTCTCAGAGCTCGTTTGTGTTTGTGGATTGCAGCTTTTGTTGAAACTATTGTAGATGTGAAACTGTGACGCCACTTCTAACCAATGTCCTTCTGTGAATACCAGGGGCGGATATTGTTCAGTGGCTGATGAAAAACCTCTCCATTGAGGATCCAGGTATGCCCGCTGAGCAATCTGTCATTACATGTAAGCACAATAGAGCTCAACTGAAGAGGAAGGCAATTTCAAATCATGCCTCCCTCCCGTCTGTGTTCCTTCTCTCATGTCAACAGCTGAAGCCATCCACCTTGGGAGTCTGGTCGCTGCCCATGGCTACATCTTCCCAATCTCTGACCATGTCCTGACACTTAAAGACGATGGAACCCTTTATCGCTTTCAGGTACAGTAATCTCACACACCACGGGGAGTCCTTGATACGTGTTGGGAGTCTTCTCAATAGAGAATAAGATGATGGTAGTTTATCAGAGGGATATGTTTATTGCGTGATGCTAATGAGAGCAATCCTTGCTAAGCCTATTACTCATCCCACCAAGGTCGATGCTGTATATCCCTGCTGGACGCTGCGTCATAGCAGGAGGTGGGCTGTGGTACAGCGCCTACGAGCCAGCGGTGCAGCTTGTCAGAAGGGTGTTTTTTTTTTTTTCTTTGCTCCATCTGATGCAGCATGAACTTTGACAGGTCCTTCTGATGGCTACGGGCTCCACGATGACTCATTACTGTGACTGGGCCATTAGCATCCTAATCCAGCCAGCCAGCCAGCCAGTCAGGCAGGCTCCCCTATGGGAAGCACTGAGCTGGCTGCACGCTGGCTCTGCACTTTTCACTGTCACCAGTCTGCCCCTGCTCCTCCCCCTCAATCTACCTCTGAATGCATTTATCTTCACCTCTATTGCTCAAGATTAAAAGCCATTATTGTGCCTGCGTAAGGAGGGCAGCGCGTGTCACACTTGCTCATTCAGCAGGGGCTAAAAATATTCCCTCTGATGTTGTCGTGATGCAATAGGCCCACGTCATTAGAACATCTATAAAGAGTCCACGGTGCATTATAAGCGTATTGGCACAGCCACAGCTGTGTTGTAAGGATTAGTGACAGGGGAATGTTTGTTGGCTTCGTCTATAAATAAATACAACTCTGGTAGGAAACCCAGATGACAACTGTCTTCTGTTGTTTGTCACATATTTGCAGATTTGTGCATGCAGTGCAAGTTTTATAGACTCAACTTGATCCTTTCTGATTTGAAATGACAGTTATAATGCCGATTGAGAGCATGTTAACCTTTTTGTTCACTACACTCAAACAAGTGCATTCATCAGCATCAGCTTTTTGCTCTCAGGCTAATCACCCTTATGAGTAATAGTGGAAATGAAATATGTGGTTGAGTACCACCAACTTCTAATTCTGCCCCCCTTATTAAGAATGCATGATAGATGTGAGTGATCCATTATTAATGGGCTTGGGAATGAACTTTGAATGTGTAATATCATTTGCAATAGACAATTAAATATGGATAGAGAGAATAGGGCTACCATTGCTCCCCAGATAGTTATGTGTAGCGCACAGATGCCAAGGATGATCATCAAATAAAGACTTGTCATTTGACTTTTGCGTGGAATCACAGGGAGGGAGCGTGTACGGTGGCGGAAATGAGATTCCAACATTCAAATCATGAGACTATTATCTAGAAAAGAATGTAATGCTGATTACACAAGTAAATAGATAAAATATGTTTCTGTTTCATCGTCTCCAGTCTCCATACTTCTGGCCTTCGAACTGTTGGGAGCCTGAAAACACAGACTATGGTGAGTCACACAGTGTTTTCCTCGTTCTCCAAACCAGTAAGATCTCACTAATGCCTTCGGCTGTCTCTCTTCCTCCAGAGCTGAAGCACAACTCATACTGTAGATCTGTTGTTGACACTCACTGAGTATTGATCCACGGGGCCATTCCCTGTAATACATCTGGCCCTGAGGAACCCCCACTACAGAGAATCCTGTGGGGCAAGATTAGCCTAACAAAATAAAGGGGACAGCCACTGATATGAGCACATCTCCGGCTCTGTGCATGACATTTACTCGAGGCTTGTTATTTCAGAAGACAACACATCGCCTGCCTGCTCCATTCATTAGTGTTGGTTCACACAGCTGAGACCTTAGTTAAAAAAGAAGAGCACGATCCACTGGAGATACTCCTTTTTTATTTTGTAGTTACAAAGGCAGACAGCCCATCTGACTAACTCTATTGCCCTCTTCATGTCTCACTCTGTCTCTCTTTCCTCTTGCAGCCATTTACCTGTGCAAGCGCACCATGCAGAATAAAGCCAGGCTTGAGCTGGCTGACTATGAGGCTGTAAGTACACTGTCATTTTGTTTTTTAGCGATTGTCGGGAAGCTCTCAATTCAATCGTTGCCATCACTGTGTATGGACCATAATATGATGACAGTCTGTATTTCCTGTTTTCTATCACTTTGCTGAAAAACAAAAGAGTGTCCTCTGGGGGCACGGAAATGCCCAAATCCATTCTTCCCAGCAAAAAGCCATTATCGAATTACAGACTTCTAAACAAATCTGTCAACGGTAATTTTTCTTTTTCAGGAGCACCATTTGGCAGAATGCAATACAGTCATTTACTGGCCACAATACATATACAAACGTATCTATAGGTCTACTTGGCATTAGCGGATCAATACGGTCTCAAGGGGGACATTACTGCAGTGCTGATCTTTTGTTGTTACACAATAGCAATGCACTTTAATATTCTAAATTACTCTGCAACTATTGTCCAGTACACTTCCTTTCTCTTATATTCAGGTCACTTTATGCCTCCAGGCCTCATTGCTCTCACTGTTAACATCCCTGTTGGTACACGAGAATTATTTCTCTCATTGTAATGAGGTCATGTACTGTATCTCTGACAGATGCTTCTCAGGGTGGTGTTATTAAGGACACACTTTGATATGTGTACATTATAGAGCTTTTAAGAGCTTTATATTTCTTTCTAAATTTATCATGCGATGCTGAGTTGAACTAAATGTAGTATGGGTTTGTGGTTGTGACCTTTACTGGTAATCGTCCCCTGCTGGTCTCACATCAGAGATGATATCTAAAAATGCAGCTCTGCAATGAGCATAATCCTTTTTTATTTTTCATTTTTGATAGCAGTAATAGTAAAAAATGAAACATATTATAAATTATTTTGCATGTTCAACAGTACATATTGTACATGGCAGCTAAAAATATTTAAAGGATTAGCTCAACATCTTGGGAAACCACTCTCATGTCTGTATGTTAAATATGGATCTGCAGCCAGGAGCTTAGCTTAGCTTAGTACATTGACAGGAAACAAGGAAAGTGCTAGCCTGGCTCTGTCCATGGATTATACAAACAAGATATATTATGTTGTGCTTTAGAGGCCCAGGTCAGTTTTGTCACCTTTGGACCGAGCCAGGCTGGATGTTTCCCCCAGTTTTCAGTCTTAAAGCTAAGCTAAGCTAAGCTAGCCAGCTGTTGGCGGTAGCATAGAGGCATGAAAGTGGTGTCAGTCTTTTCATTTAACCCTCTGCAAGAAAGCAAAAAAAAAAAAAAAAAAAGTTAATCCAAATTTATGGCATGCCATGACAGTAAATGGATAACGTAATCATCTAAAGACCTTGAATTCAAATAACCATCTCCCCTAATGTTGCACCTGACTGGTTCCTCCAGGAGAACCTTGCCCGGCTGCAGAGGGCTTTCGCCAGGAAGTGGGAATTTATCTTCATGCAAGCTGAGGCTCAAGTCAAGTGAGTACACGCGTATATGTGAGTCAGAACATGTCATCTCTTGACGTCAGCGTCAGTGTCAATGGGGATAAAGAGATGTTGGTAAAATTACATTTATACATTCACACTAACCTTTGGCTACATGCATGATTTCAGTGTTATTTCCCCAAGGAAGACTTCAGTGTGCCGTGTCAGTTAGGCATCCGGCCAACACTCTTCTTATTAACAATGCTCTGTTTTTAATGCTTTAACTGGAGGGGTGCATGTATTAAATACAGCAAGTATTCCCCTATGGAATTAGACACACACAATGCTCCCTCACTTCTATCGCTTAGTAAGACTTCCATCTGGTGGCTTGCGTGTGTAAATACATCACTAGTATCTTATCTTATTAAGCGGGGAAAAAACATTCCTCTCCTGTCTATAAAAATCTTCAAAGTCATGCTGCTGTATGTTGGCTGCTGTTTTGTACAAGTAGGGGTGATGTGGAACACAATAGGTGGTGAGTGAACAATACCTGAGCAAGGGCCCTTCAGTAAATGTCAGTTATCTAAGAGCTCGGCCCGACCAGTGGCAAATCCAGGCATCGCTTGGTGAGGCAAGCAGACAGGTTGTGACCCACATTCAGCTTTTTGCTCCCTAGTCTGGCCTGTCAGTGGTATTAGCATGTGTGTGTGTGTGTTTTTGGAAGTGTGTAACTTAATTCTGGGGCCTGATTTATTGTGTTTGACCTGGTATTTCTGAGGTGAGTGACCTGTTTTCTCTGTTGACAGGATCGACAGGAAGAAGGACAAGGCAGAGAGGAAGATCCTGGATAGCCAGGAAAGGGCATTTTGGGACGTCCATCGGCCAGTGGTGAGTTAGAAGAGCTAGAAAGGAGGGTGAGATGGTGCAACAGTGTAGAAATTGAAAATAATAAGAGAGGAAACAAGGACTGGTAGTTAGTTAGACACATTTAAAGTCTGAAATTTCTGAGATTGAGCTCCACATACTGCTCATTTTAGAGACCCTGTTTTGTTGTTCTGTTGGTAGCAGAATCAGATTTGGTCACTTCACATTCAAGCCTTTTGTGGGTGTGTGGCATGACTGAATAGAGGAACAGCATTGTATTGTGTGCAGACTATACAGAAACACTGTTATCTGACCCAGAAACACACTCTGTCTCCTGCCACCTCCCACAGCCAGGCTGCGTCAACACCACAGAGATGGACATCCGCAAGTGCCGAAGAGAGAGGAACCCACACAGGGTAAAAAAGGTGAAGAGAGGAGGATATTTTTTGCTGTGTCATAGAGACATTTTTTATGTGTCATCTGTGTGAAATTGAAAAATGTAAACTCTTATTCAGGTTAAAACCCCAAATTCCCTGACACATTACTGTGACCATGACCTTGCCTTCAATGGTCCCACAACTATTACCTGACATTCATCAAACTGCAATACTGATGTGTCAAGGTCTATCAAAACCCAGTGCCATAAAAACAAAACTAGGTGTCTCTCCTTGCGTCCTCCTCCAGTCAGTCTACGGGGTGCCAGATGATGGCCAGAGCCAGCCGAGTCCCATCCACATCAGCTCCCAGCCCACCAGGAAACCCACCAAAGAGGACGTTCAGAAAGAGGTAACTCACGGTGTGACAGTCTTCTCCATAGGTCATTACCACCAGTCTGCCTCACCCATCCATCATAACGACAGTCGGGGACGCAGACTGATGAGTTGTTACCTTATTTAGCTTCCTTATTACTCTCTCTCTCCCTCTCCATCAGATTACCTTCTTGAACATTCAACTGGACAGACATTGTATGAAGGTTTCCAAAGTGGCAGACAGTCTGATGACCTACACAGAGCAGTTCATGGAATACGACCCCTTTGTGTCGGCCACAGAGCCCTCGAACCCCTGGATCAGTGATGACAGTACCTTCTGGGACTTGGAGGCAAGGTGAGACTGGAGGGTTCGTGTTCGAATGCGGGCTGAGAGTTCATCGTAGGCTGATAATGCTTTAAAATGATGCTGAGGTCAGGTGGAGCATAGAGGTCTCGGTGCTGGTGAACTTTTGTTATCCTGAATTAGGAGGGATCTGTCTGTTTTTATCTCGTCTCAAACGAGACATTCCCAAAAGGTTCACTGTGTTCTGACGTCCTGGCCTCTGCTCCCTGTAGACCATGAGAGAAAATTACTTGTAAACCACTATTTTTTTTCTTCTATTATATCCTATTTTACTCTATTCCTCTCTAATCTGTTTTATTCTGAGCAGCCGTGAGCCGAGCCAGCAGCGTGTAAAGAAATGGGGCTTCTCTCTGGAGGAGGCGCTGAAAGATCCAGCAGGACGAGACCAGTTCCTGAAGTTCCTGGAATCGGAGTTCAGCTCAGAGAACTTGCGGTGAGGCCATCATTGTACCTCGTGTATCTCTCTTAAAGCGGCTGTAATCAATATTTTTATATTAAGGATGGATCACATGAATAGTTGTATGTGAAATGAGTCAAGCGTAGTAACAAACCCACAGAGGATTACCGCCTGACTGAGTTTCCTCCAGCTCTACGAAGCTTTTTTAGCATCTTTCAGCTCATTATTTCGGTTTCTGGCTTGTAACTTTACTCACTTCCAGGAGCTGCTGTCCTCGGCTAAAAAGTTCTAAAAAAAAACACTGTTCATTACCTGCCCAGCATCAAACCGCTGACAGACAAAGTTAGCAACTAACTGGTAAACATAGTGGAGCAATTAGCCAGATATTTCCCTCAGGGGTTGATGGATAGCGAAACAGCATAACGTTATAAGGAGGGTGCGTATTGGACACTCCAAATGAATGCTAATGTTGCTCCATATCTGCTGAATGTGTAAATATGCAACTGTTTGTTAACAAGTTTGCAATATCAACATAATAGGTGAGATTATGTGTGTTCTGTTTCCAAAGTGGCTAAAAATGTAGTTCAAGAGTTTTTCTGTCCATGTGGCATGTTACAGTTTGTATTTTGACATGATGATGCAGTTGATAGAATAACTAGACAATAATATAAATAGAGCTGATGATATAATTAGGTTTGTATAATATAATTTACATCTTTCTCCAAAAATACTAAGGCGTTAATGATAACTTAATACTCCTGACACACAGATGATATTAATATCACATGTGGTGGTGGAAAGTACATTTAATCAAGCACAAGCAGCTCAGTCTGTAGGGACTTGAAATCAGAGGGTGACAAGTCCAGTATGGAGTGTAGACTGGAGAGGTGCCAGTTTCCTGAGCACTGCTGAGATGCCCTTGAGCAAGGCACAAAACCCTGAACTATTACATGACTGCCCATCACTTCACCATCTCTCCATGTTTGCATGTCTAAAAACACTTTGTGTGTTTGTATTTCGGGCATATACACTGTTGCCCATAAAGTTGTAATAAAATATTTTTACCTCTTCTCATGAAATGTTTGTGACAATGTGATTTTATTCTTGATAGATAAAGTGTATCTTAAAACTTTATTGATCAATCTCTTCCAAATATATCACAGTGAAAATTAAACTATAGTTAACCTGATGTTTATAAATTGTAATAAAGAGAGCCAACCTTATGGGAAACAGTGTAAATATAAAACTTGAGTGAAAGAAGAATTTCCCCATTGAAAGATTATTATATTCAATTTTCTTCTTCTTTACTTGATTATTTCCAATTTATGCTATTTTATTCTACTTAATTCCACTACATTCACGGGGAAATAATGTATGTTACATCACATTTATAGTTACTTGATTAAGTTACTTGATTCCTCCTGATTAAGAATTAAGGGATTATTATTAGTTATCAATTTTTACCCAACAGTGAACAACAATTAGCTCCACTTTGACCTGTTGAAATACTGTTTACGTTTGCATCATGCAGCACTAATATATATAAAAATATAATACTGAGAACTACTAGTTATACTTATTCTACTTTTGATACTTTAAGTACACTCCTGCTGAGATACTAATTTTATTTAGGCAACAATTGCAAACAAGTATGTTACCTTTGTAGAAATATTCACATTTCATCAATATTCAAATTAGTTCATTAATCACATTAAATGGCATCGTCAGCATATATGATAATGGTGAATGTAACAAAATGGCCACCACCCTACATGGTACTTGTTTGTGATTAGATATGGTTCTGTTGCAGGTTCTGGTTAGCAGTGCAGGATATGAAGCGTCGGCCGCTCCAGGAAGTGGCGTCCAGGGCGCAGGAGATCTGGCAGGAGTTTCTGGCCGAGGGGGCGCCGAGCTCCATCAACCTGGACTCTCACAGCTACGAGCGCACCAGCCAGAACCTCAAAGATCCCGGACGATACAGCTACGAGGACGCTCAGGTGTTGTTTCTTCCTCGTGGATGAAGTCACATGGCTGTACATGTTCGCGCACGCATGAACACACACTCACACAAGTCTGAATCAATACCAGAAACATGCAGTACTTACACACCTGCGCCTATAAACATAGATACAACTAATACTTCTCTAGCGCCACAAACACCTCCTCTTTATACTCTTTATATGTTACATAAGCTCCATTTTCTAAGTAGCAGGGTGTAAAAGGAGTTCAGATGGGTTTACCCTCCACTCCAGTCCTGTTTACAACACACACAGAAACACTGGACCTTTCCACCCCACTCATGTTACACAAGTGATTGAATGAGAGGGCAGAGAGGGATAGAACGAGTGAGGAGAGAAGAAGAATGACGGAGTGTGTTTGTGCCAGGGCCTAATGAGGCGAGTAATGCCATGAATAGGTTGTTCGGTCGGTTCACCATGGTTTCCTCTGGTTCAAAGTGGGTTGGTGATGTGTCACTGGCAGGACATTACTCAGCTCTGTCTCCCAGGACTCCGCCGTTCATGTCAGCACGCTCGGTTTGCGTCACGCCCTCCGTATCACACATGCTTTCATTGCATTAACACAATCACATCCTCTCTTTATTTTTCCTTCCTTTTTTTTTCACAGGCCAACACACACTCATCTGCTTTTCTTTCTTATTACAGGAGCACATATTCAAGCTAATGAAAAGTGACAGCTATGCACGCTTTTTGCGATCCAACATCTACCAAGACCTCCTGTTAGCCAGAAAGAAGGTGAGCTGCACTCACTGACCCCCATGTCACCTCTTATGTTTTTTTTCTTGTTGCATTTCTCATATTGATTCTTTTTTTATGATTTAAAAGACATTCCAGGTTCATATCTATTGTATGTATGTAGTCAGTAATATAGATCCTATACATCTATCGTGTAATATGAACAAACCACCTCCTGGTCACCAATCTAGACACCCCATGATAATTGACATGTCATAACCAAAAGAACCAATCTGATTCCCCCAAATAAACACACTAACATATACACACACCTGCACACACTCAAAGCACAATAATACACACACTCATGCTTACATACACACAATATGTACAGAATGGTTGTAATAATATAATATAAAATAATAAAAATATAAAATTAGATTTATAGGTCATGATCAGACACTTTTCATTTTGAATGCAAAGTATTTATTTCCATCGACAGTTATCCAAACAACTCGAGGTTTAGGACTTTAAGATAATCTTATCACACATACACGCTACAAAGGTGCGTCATTGTAACGTCATGAGACGCCCAACAGAGCTCCCAAAAGGCAAAACAACTGTGCTCAAGACACAGGTGCAAGTAAACTGCTAAATTATGTAAAATGTCACACATGACATCATATGCCAAACACAGACAAAGAGAGATGCTGTGAATTAACATTACCAACATACAGTACATAGATATGACAGTAAAGGTTGGCAGATGCAGCCCAATATGTTGTCACGGTGATGATTTTGCGAGTTTTCTGTTATTTTTTCTTCCTCCTGTATATCATAAGTATATATTTTTAAGACTTGCACAGCTAAACAAGCAGTCATTTAGCTGTTACTGTGTAATATGGAGCTTTCCAGCAAATCACAGCTGCCTCTGTTCATGCTAGCCTTTCTGCCCTTTCCCGTTTGGACACTGCTCCTCCTGCTGGCCTGTCACTGACCCCACTCCATTTCCTAAAAAAAAAAAAAAAAATGCAACTCCCGCATTATCCTTGGCCCTCATTTTTGCAATGCTTGGCCCCCTTTTTTTCCCCCTCACTAACCACATCACCCCCGACTCCCCCCCCACCCCCACCCCCTCGTCAACACCCGTACCTGACCCAAACACTCACCCTGCTTCCCCCTCCCAAAACAGCAGCCAGCAGACACTGAACAGGGCCGCCGCACCTCCTTGGAGAAGTTCACCCGCAGTGTGGTAAGTCATTTGGAGCTGGGGCTGTTCATATCACAAACCACACTGGCTGGCTCACTATCAGTGGCTTTTGCAATTATAACCATATTACACTCTATTATGGCTCTTTATACCTGTTATAGGATGTGTGTTTGTGAAAAAGATAACATGCTAGTCAAATCAATGGTTGCAACCAAGCATTTTAGATACAAAAGCACCTTGTGTGATTCATATTTGTACTGTCAGCATCTCTGTCTAGTAATGTATTTTCATTTTAATTGACCTTTTAGGGCAAGTCATTGACGGGAAAGCGCCTGACAGGCCTGATGCAGTCATCCTGACACAGCCTGTGCTGGAGGGGCACAGTCAGACCCTGTTGGGTGGATGACCGCCACACAGGGGCCGGGGCGGGGGCACAGACAGTGGAGCTGGGCTGGACGGGGCTGCTGTGGAGGCTCTCAGACACTGCTCCGAGGACTGCTGCTGCTGCCATACTGTTGGTTGTGCAGCAGCACTGAGGCCTGCCTGGGGTGAACGGCCCCAAAACAGAACCACTGAGGAAGACAATGCTGACAAGGGGAAGCTCAGCCAACACACCACATGGCATGCAGCATACAGTATAAGCACATTCAGACCTAGGGCTGCCCTCGTCTCATCACTTAGTCTTCAAACTGGCTGTTAGGCTTTTTGTCGACTAAGCTGATCAGTTTATATTGTTTTCATTTTGTTTTATATACAGGTTTATTGGATAAGCACATGTCTGGTATTGCAACAGTATTCTTTGATAAAAAAACAACATTTAAAAGCTATTTGCCACATTTGCAGTGAACTGACGATTGGTTTAGTTGTCCTCAAACAGCTGGGGTCAGTCCTAACTCAGACATACTTACAGCTAAAATATGAGGTCAAAGAAGCACATCAACACAGACACAAATTGACAATATTTTGCATATGTCTCTGCCAGCAATAAATAAAGCCTGAGACCACTTTTTTCTTTTTTTTTTTAGAAATGTATCCAAGCTCTTTTTATATCCTTGAAATTTATATATGTTCCTTATAAAGCACATGACATGTCAATTAAATAATGAACATAGTTTTGGCAGTAATCAAGAATTCAAACTTGTTTTTTTCCCATAAGTTACATTTAACAACGTCTACAAAACTGATTTTTGAAGGTATAGTTTTTCATGCTTCATTACATTCCAAAATCTGGCATAAGGGCTTAATGTAGCATTCACACTGCACCGTCGCACGTGTCATCCAAATGTCTTTGTTGAGGATTAATGTTTTGTTTCTACAACAGTGCTTTGTAATGAGACTTATGGCAAAAAAAAAAGAGAGATGAATTTAATCCAGTTGGCAAATTGGTTCACTGCTTCGTTCAACAACTTCCCTAGTACCAAAATTGTTCAGGCTGAATATTTAAATGAGTTCCCAAAGTCTGTGTGAATAACTGAGAAGCTACAACACAAACAAAGGCCCACACACAGTTGTGTGAATCACAGTGAAGTTTTACTTTAGTCACAGTTCTAGTGTGAACAGTCACATGTGATATAGCATCCACATGCTTTTTTAAACTCCTACTGTAATGTCTTTTTTTTTTTTAAAGTTTCCAGTGCCATGGGTCCATCTAGTGGTGATTTAACCACAGGACCAAGCAACAGAGTGTTACAAGACTGTATTAAGCTGTGTTCACATCATATCGAAGGACATCATGATGTCAAAACTAGTTGTTCTCTGATCATGGAGACATTTCAAGGCCTGCAGCCCGATATGGGATCATTTATCTTTTGTTGTTTGTGTTTTTTTACTGCATGAATATGTCATCTTTTGTTTTCTCAAAACAATGAAATCTGCCCACTTTTGTTTGGCAAAATGTATGCCGTGACTCTCCACCTAATAGTCGTCATGTGTTTTAATGACTGTGGGGGAAATGGTGCATGTTATTGGACTGTAATGGAGTGTTCATTTTCGGGGGAGATGGTTTGACTCTCCAAAGACAGCACGCAGATGAGGGAGGAGGGGGAAAGCCCTGAAGTGAAGGAACACTCCTCAGTGGACGGACATCAAGCCCTGAAATGCAACTGGGAACAATATCTGACCCATCATGGGCGCCGTGCATTGAACATTGAGTGCTCCACTGTGGCTTCAAACTTCTTCTGCAGACAGAAAGCGCTGAGGACTGAGGAGATTTTAGTCTCACAGCTCCCCCATGAGGCCAGTGACTGCTATAGTTACAGACTACACTGCTGAATGAGTCAATCATCCATTATTTTCTATTAGAGTCGTTGCAATGCACTGTACAGGTCATATTAATAATCATTATTATCATAAACCAATAACCTTGACTATAAGGTAGAGAGAGATGCTTAACTCGAGTCGATGTACCAAATGTTATTCTCAGCACAAACACAATGACACTATGTACAGGGTGCATTGTCGATGTAAATTGGCTAAATTTCATTATCCAAAAGCACACTTTATTATGATATGGGCACATTACTATGCATGTAACATATTCAGGGCATTTTGTGCTTTTAGTTTCTCAATCAGCAAGATAACTACTGGCACTCCAAAACACTCAAGCACCTGATATCTATTCATGGGTACCAAATAATAAAAACTCTGGACCTGACTGTTCTGTGCTACTCTTTTGTTGGTGTTCTGTGTCATGAAACAAAAGAAGTCAAATGTGTCTCCTCTTGTCACCTGATATCTGATGTATTTTATCAGGTGCTGATGCAAACTACTGCTGCCTTTTCAGGTGTATCACAATACAATGCCACAGGTGTACTACAGTTTGCGCAGTATCATAATTTCTTTATTTTTCCTCCCCCAGTGGTCAGCTGGAATCGAACTGACAATGGTTGAGAAATGCTGTAATCATTCAGCTACCAAGGCGCACCAAAAACTCATTATTTCTGTACTCTACAGCCTACTGAGCTTTAACAGGTGTCAAAGCAGCTATGTGAGGTTGTGTTCACTGGTCCCCCCCACTCCTGGGCCACATGCCAATGTGTTGAGCACTTCTACAGTATATAACATCATAACAACAAGGGTTAGACTCACACATAATATCTCTGAATAAGAGTCTGCAACCATGCTAGCAGCTCTATGAGGTTGTGACAGAGGCGCTTTGAGCCAAGTGCTAAATTCAGCATGCTACCATGCTCACAATTACATTACTAACATGGGGATATTTAGCAGGTATCATGTTTCCCATGCCCACCGACTTAATTTAGCATGTTAGCACACCAACATTTGCAAAATGTTCCTAACAGCCAAAACTCAAGCAAATGCAACAACACAAGACAATAGCAGCCAGCTAATATTACTCACTCATCCAGCAGCAAGAAGCCCAGCTCCATGTCCGTCTTTCAGCCCTTCTTTTCACAAAGCTCTCGCCAACAACCAAAAAGTAGTTCCAGATTCACTCTTGTCTGGCAGCCTCTTGCTCGGTCACTCTCTCCTTTTCTCTTCTTAGCTTCCTCCATCAATGTCCCCTTCTGTCTTTTTCCTTCTGTCATTATGTCCATAGAGGTTGCTGAACCCGGTTACAATGCCCACTTGCCCAGCTCCGGTTCTGGCATGACACCAGCTCCACTCCCAGTCAGCATTCACCCACGCCCCGGGCCTGAAAACCTCCTCTTCTTCCTGGTAATCCAAAACGGCTGTAGCACAAACACTAACACTCCCCCGGTGCTCTGAACTCACAAACCGAATTAACGCTAGCTAACAGCAGCTACAGTGGGCAGCAGTTTACTATCAGGAAACTCTGTAAATCACAGAGAGTTGATGTGCAGCAGCTGAAGGACATCAGAGGGAGAACCGGAAAACATTTTCTCCATAAAATATGATCCAAATTAAATGGTCGGTGGTGTATGACTTAGTGCCGTAATGTTACATATTTCTCAAGGGGTATTGTACCCGGAGCACAAAGTTATATAGTGCAAAAAGAGGTGTACAGGGCGCAGAGTGGGAATGAAAGAAACACCATTCATCTGATTACAAGTTAGTGTAGCATCAAAAATCAAAATTAAAATCTGTTATTTTATGGTAGAAAAAATACAAAGCATTGCTTTAACACACACAAAGTGCTGAACAAATCAAAATTTTGTCTGATGACGTCACCATATGCAAAGTCAAGTGATCACCAAAGTTATGATAATTAATCTTAACAGGAACTTGAATGATCCCAATTTCATGTCAATCCTACCAATAATTGTTGAGACATTTCACACAGATTGGACTTGGAGACTACACATTCATAACATAAAGCCTTGCGTTACAAATCGCAGCATGGAGTTACAAAATTTACCGGGCAGGGTGGGGTCCAATGAACAGATGCTTTGGAGTTGCCTTGTGGAAAATGTGGCATCCAACATTTTTTGGACAGTCGAAAACCAATGTGGAAGTGCCAAAAATTGCAGTTCTTCAAACGTCCACTTGAGGCTGGCTTCAGAACATGTCAATCTCTATAAGCCCCCATGTTAAAATGTCCAACTTCACAGCAGAAATAAACACATTTACAGCCTGGTACAAAAAACAGTTTTGGTCTCTATAGCTAATTTCCCCGTTCATGACAACTGTACTGAGAGGGATTTTTTTTTAACTCACCTGTTCAAATTATATTAAGACTTACAGTTATGCATAATTAACAGCGCGGCTGCTTTGATTGACAGGTACAGTATGTGCCATTACAGATGGCGTCTTTGGTGTCATTCAGCCAACCTCAGGTCCGCCGATGATCCAAGTCTTTGCCAGTTTTTAGATTAGCCAGGAGGCGGGAGATGCAGGACTACCAACATGGCGGCAGCCAGAGCCACATGTTCTGAGCTTCAAACAGCTCTTCAGCAACCTGTGGGTGACGTCACAGATATATGCCACCCATTATTTATACTGGTATTGCTCATACTGGAACTAAAACTCTGGATATTTCCGCTATTCTGATATTTTGACCATCCTTTTTAAAATCTGCCTCTCGTCTTTGTCCAAACATTACAGGAATGCAATACTAAATTGATGGTGTGCCCCTTCAATTTCTCCAGAAAACATGCTGCACAAATTACATGTGACAGACTAACACATTTAGACCTAAAATATGTTGCTTGCTAATGTACTTTATGATTAAATTCCTTCTATTAGTGAATATATAGTGCCTCACAGCTAGCTGCTCATTTAAATGCTGTTGCCATTGTGCAATGAAGTGATTTAACACATTTAATAGGTGGAAGGCTTCAAACCTTTCTACTTTATGCATGTAGTTAACACTGAGACCATATACTGCTATTAATAAATACCCCTCTCTGCAGGGAGACTCTATTGTCCATATATGAGTTCTACAGACTTGTGATTTCACAAGCAGCACCTACCGATCAATAAGAGCTCCCTGTGCTCGAGCCTCTTTTTGTTGTCTTGTTCTTATTTAGAGTCCAGAGCCACCATCGCTCTCACAACCCAGAGTGCTGTTTTTTTTTCCGTCTGCTCAGAGTCTGAGGGTCAGTCCAACCTATCGATCCAGTCTAGGAATCTTCTGCTTATCAGCAGCCTCTTCAACAAAAAAAAAAAAGAAAAACAACCAGAGACCTTCCTCAGGAAAACAAACAAAACAGCATCGAGCATTATCATTCATTCTTTATTATTTTTTTTCAGAACAATAAAAATAGTTTAACAAACAAAGACTTCTTCATTCTCTCCATTTCGACTTGTATTTACAGCTGAAGATGAAACAAACGCCCAGTCATGTCCATTTCATCTCCTCTTGGCTCCGTTCCCACCCCGATCCTCCCTCTCCACCCCCTGGCAGGCTTGACAAGAGAGTACCAGGGCCTATTGCTGTGTCTTTGACGAGGTATACAGGCTATTCAATGATTGGTGACACGTAATTCAAAGCGGACATCACTGACTTTTGCATTTAGGAGCTTCTCCTTTTGTTCAGAACTGCACCACACTAGGCCTGTTCGTATACGGTAGGTAACATTAAGCAGGTTTATGATTGATGACACATGCTTCCACTTTACTGGCATGACTTTGGAAGATAAAAGACACAACGACCCATTTTTTCTACTGTGGAAACACCACATAACTGATACAAGAAGAAGACGACAAGATAATTGAGAAGTCTCAGATCCATTCTTTGTCCGGAGGAGATAAACTGCTGTGTGGAGGGTCCCTGAGGGAAGTGAAGAAATATGGTTTGAATGCACAAGCACTTACGCAGGTCATACCAGACACATAGGATTAATGGTTAGCTTCAAAAACGGAGCGGCTATTATTACATTGCAGCGATACTGAATAATCACATGGTAGGACACAGACATCTTACACAGTATGTGCAACCTATGGACCGCAAAGGCTTTTTGATACAGGACTTCAAGCACCTTTTAAATGTCATAAAGCAATTAGGCCCTCTAAAGCACTCAACGGAAATGTCACAGATAAAATGGATTTAAAGTTCTCACTTCTCGCTAAGTATGTGGATCCGAGCGGAGTTCTACTCTCTAGCAACGATATTGTTTTCCAATGCGTCTGAGATGATTCTCATGGCGGTCACAATCTACGGAGACTGAACAGAAAGGGTAGAGGCTTTTGCGTGGAGAACGTTGACGCCAGGCAAAAATCAGCAGAGGCTAGACAAAGGTTGAAGCTTTGTTATTGCGATGTTTTCCTATAGCATGAGACCGCAGCATCCCAAAATCCCTCCTGGGAGTTGATTACAATGGGATCGTTGTGTGGCGTTATTGTCCCTCCGTGCCGACTGAATACAATCACATGAATCAGGGCAGAGTGGCTGAACAATCAACAGCAGAGGAAATGAAAGATGCCTGAGTAGTTGTGGCTATTTGTGCACCTGATCAGGACAGAGGTATCAATACAGTCTGAACAAACCCAAGAAGTCATACTAATCAAACTTTTAAAGAGTTCAAAACATAGAAATATTATACAACAGAGGAAAGATGCAAAAAAAAAAAAAAAAAAAAAAAAAGTACTAAATTACTGCGATTAGGGATGTCCGATATTGAATCCGATATTGTCCAAATTCCTAATTTCCGATTCTGATATCAACCGATATAGTATACTGATATCCAGACCACAGACATTTTATGTGCCAACGAGCGAGCAAGCAACCTGTTAGCCACACTAGCTACACTCTGTTGTTGTTTTCGCTCCGGGTGCGGTTTGATAAGGTCATCAATCGCGCGCCGGTAAATGTCTCAGGACCCCACAAGCAGCAGCAGGAGCGCGCAGCAGCACAACCCGGGCATTATGTTATCGGTTTTCATTATCGGTGGTAAAACCGATAACGATATGAACCGATATTACAAAAATAGGCTAATATCGTATGATACTATTGGTTGGCCGATATTACCGGACATCCCTAACTGCGATGCATTCGAGTCAGCTGGGCCCAAGAAATAAGCAAAAACAGACAGAGGGTAAGAAGCAGAAAGATAAAACCTTTGTGTCCATGTCAGAGTATTAATACAGTAGTCCAGAGGTCTGCATGTAATAGTGGTGGATTTGAGCACCATCTCTATGGCTGGGGGTCAAGGGGGTCACCGGTCCAATCAGGTTGGAGGGTCATGGCTGTCAGAGCTGGTTTCCAGTGCAGAGCGGCAGGCTGGCACAGTGATGAGGATAATGACGTCTAAGTGTCACATCGGATCACACAGCAGACACAGAGTCACAGAGCAGGAGTGGGCAGGCTGGGCCGAGCGGGGCCCCCAAATGCACCCGTTTGGGCGCAGACAGTCGGGAAAAGCCTGGCCTTTAGTGTTCCCATAGTTCAGTGGAGCTCCAGCACAGTGCAGAAAGGATGAAATGAAGCTGGATCTACTCACATTTCAAATGTTCAGAAGGGATCGATACATATCGTCAAGGGAGCAGTTGCTTCAATTAAGCCACATGGCCTGTAGAAGTGGTGGATGTCTGTTCATCCATTTCAGGCTGTTATTTTAGGCCCAAATCAGGAGGGACATGAAGGCTCATTAGTTTTTGAGAGTTAAATCCTCTTCTTCACTGGTCGACCCCGCTGCTGGGCCACATGCCAATGTGTTGAGCGCTCCTACAGTATATAACGCAGACAAACATGGGTTATGGGACTCGCACATACCATATCTCTGAACAAGTCTGTACCCATGCTAGCACCTCTATGAGGGAGAGGGGATTTGAGCTAAATGCTTATGTCAGCATGCTCACAATGACGATGCGGACAGCTGCAGTTTGAGTTAACCGTGTCCACCCTCTTAGTTTAGCATGCGAACATTTGCTAAAGTACAGCTGAGGCTGATGGGAATGTCATTAGTTTTGCAGCTAGTTAGTCAAAAATCAATACTGGACAAATCGAAACGGTGACCTGCATGAAATTTTATCCATCCTGTCGTCATTGGAATTATTTAGTCTGGTCACTGACTGACATTCAGTGTTTGATTTGATTATTTGCAAACTGTCCAATAAAGATACGACAATGTATTTAGTCCTAATCAGATTTAAGCTTGCAACATTAAAACTATTCCCGTAATCTAATACTAATAATACTAATACTACTTATAATAATAATATCATCAGTTGTATAACTTAATCTACAGAATTTTGTCCATTTCTAAACAAAAACTTGTTGCTTACCTTTCATGTATTTAGTCCCGTAGATCTATGAAGATTATACACTCCTGATCAAAATCTTAAGACCGGGTGAAAAATTACAAATATCCGCATTTCACGCTATTGGAACTTAACCATATTGTAAGTAGAGCTTCAAAATGCAAAAAGAAGAAACAGGAGTGAGAGACAACAAAATAGAATCAGCAGTTTATTGAAAACTGCATTTAAACTGAAACAGGCTGTTTATCAGCTGATCAAAAGTTTAAGACCACAGCCCAAAATAGCCCAAAAATAGATGTAAAAGTGTCAAAAATGGACTCAGTTACGCTCAGTAGTACTCAGTAGCCCCACTGTTCTTGTTTATCATCTCAAAAATTAATTTAGGCATGCTTGATGTGAGTTTTTCCAGAAGGTTGGTGAGAACATTGCCCCATGTGGTGAAAATGGCTTCAAGAAGGGCATCCATGGTCTGGAACTGACGTCCATTTTTGTAAACTTCCCTTGCCATCCATCACCAAACGTCCTCAGTGGGATTTAGATCAGGGGGACACGCAGGATGGTCCAAAAAAGCCTAATGCTAAGCCTGGAAGAAGTCCTTTGTCAGACGGGTGTTGTGAACTGAAGCGTTGTCCTGCTGAAAGACCCAGTCATCACTGCACAGACGAGGGTTCTCAGTCAAGAGGGGTCCCTGCTGCAACATCTCCACAGAGCCAGCCGCATTTTGACGCCCCTGCACAAACTGAAGCTCCATTTTTACATTGAAGGAAAAAGCACCCCAGATCATGATGGAGCCTCCTCCACTGTGCTGCGTAGAAAACATCTCCAGTGGGATCTCTGTGTCATGCCACTAACGTTGGAAGCCATCAGGACCATCCAGATTAAATTTTTCTTGTCAGAGAATAAAACTTTCTTCCACCTTCTAATGTCCCATGTTTGGTGCTCCCTTGCAAACTGCAAATGGGCAAGTTTGTGGTGTGGGAGGAGACGTGGCCTTTAAAGACATTTTTTTGTTCTTTAAGCCCTTCTGTTGCAGATGCCGTCTTATGGTGATTGGGCTACAGTCAAAAAGTACAGTACAGTAAGGGTCTTAGTTTGGGTCAAGAATCGGCCTGTGTCTTCACGGACAGCCTATCACATCCTCCAGCTCAGTGCAGGTAAATTTTTTTTGGGTCTATCACTTGACTTTTTTTGTCCCATAACCCTCAGGATCTTTTAAGAAATTTAAAGTGACTGCCTTACTGCGTCCAAGCTCGGCAGGGATGGCGCGTTGCAAGAAGCCTTGCTTGTGCAGCTCAACAATCCTTCCACGTTCAAAGACAGAAAATCTTTTTGCCTTTGCCATCAGGGGGTCATGACAGCGTGAATGCCCAATAGAAAATGACATGAAAGCCAGATTTTTGCACAGATTTTGACTTTTTAAGGCTGTGGTCTTAAACTTTTGATCAGCTGATAAACAGTCTGTTTAAGTTTAAATGCAGTTTTCAATAAACTGCTAATTCTATTTTGCTGTCTCTTGCTCCTGTTTCTTCTTTTTGCATTTTGAAGCTCTACTTACAATCTGGTTAAGTTCCACCAGCGCGAAATGCGAATATTAGTAATTTTTCACCCGGTCTTAAGATTTTGATCAGAAGTGTATTTATAGGTTTTTTTTTTCCATCTCCAAACATCTCCAGTGGCCTGTGGCAGTCCTTTCTTTCATTGGTTCCTTCATTTTCATACAAGTTTAATCCAGAGTTAGAGCAAAAGAAGAGACCTTCATAGTCACAGCGACTACTGATTCAAAAAACATCCAGTAGCTCAAGCATGGGTCTGCAATGACATTCAGTCATCTCCCAAACGTGCTGTGTTATTTATGCCTTTAAATTTTTCAATTGTTCAGACTTCTCCAGTGTTTTTTGTTCAGAACGTTTATGCTCCTTCTGCTCCAGTGAGGGGGGAAAAAAAAACACTCCAAAAAACATCTTCTGTTTTGCACGGAGACCAAGTCACTTGTCAAGAAACACTGACAGTTGTTCATTGCCTTAAAAGTTAATATATATATTTATATATAAAAAAGGTGTTCATAAATTATTCAACAATGTTCAGTAGATAAAATACCACTTGCATTTCTGTCCTGAAATTATCACTTTGTGCTTTCTGCAAACAAAAACATTGAAAAAGAAGCAGCAGATTTTTGCCAGAGGTTAATCCATATAAAAAAAATTGTCTCTTCAAATCTAAAAGGTTTCTCTCTATCTGTGTCGGTTGGATATTCCGTTGCTGTTTGTGGCGGGCTCCTCTAGCTCGTCGTCCTCGAAGCCGTGAAAGGTGGAAGTGTCGCTCTCCGAGGTGGTGCCGAACAGCTCCTCTGCTCCAGCAAAAGTCCCGTCTTCCTTCTCTTCTCCACAGTCAGCTGGCAGATGGGAAGAGAACAGAGTACATACATACATTACAATCTACTTTTACACATCCACACACTTTGGACAGAAGAGTTATGCTTGCATTGTTATACATCGTGTATAGGAACTCACTTGTGCATCGGCAGGCTGCGTAGGGAGTCCCCGATTTACCCGTTTTCTTGTTCGAGGCCTGGCATTTATTACAGTAGTTGTTGGGAATGCTGGTCCCACCTGGACCCTTTGGACCTACAAGGAAAAAGACAGCACAGATGATTTTAAGATAAGGCACAGTAAAGCTGTGCAGGTCAAACTATTTCAATACAATACTTACATAACCTGGTATTGACACACAAGCAAAACTTTCGTATTGTGCTTAAGGCATCTTACTTTGCTCAACATAAACTTTGAGCTTTCTGCAAACAAAAGAACCTCAGTCAAAGTCTGTGTAAAGTAAGAATAAATATCTTATCTGAGTTTGTCAGACCAAAGAAATAAGTGTTATCAACCACCCAGCCAAATTTGAATGATTAAAAATATCCACAAGTTTATGAAATTTGGTGTCAAAACCGGGTAAAAATGAACAGTGTTCTCAGCTACAGTACTGTGGGGGCGTGTCCGCTGAATGCGCTGAAGCCACGCCCACTCGTGGGAGCAGTCACAATTTTGAAGCGACTGAAACGTGTCAGATGAGTTCAGAAAATGACATGACTAACTTTGGAACACTTTGACTGTGATGAATGAATCGCTATCTCTCTGCTAGGGGTGCAGGGGTATGCTCAGGGTGGCCACAGCGTGTCATCGAGCCACCCTTTAGGACCGCCCAAAAAATCCTGGACTGAAAACTGGTGAAAAACTGTTTTAACCTCTAACTCCACATTTCAGTAACATATCGTTCAAAGTCTTTCACATGTTTTCAGCAACTATTTTCCAACATATTTAATGTGTTTTGAAAGAAATCTCAGAATTGCCTTTGCACAGACTTTAACCTCAATTCATTTCACTTCTTCTGTTTGACCTTTAATGTAGAATTGAAGCATTGTTTGTGTAGAAACAGATGTGGATCATCGCTCTATTTTGAATGCATTGTACTTGCCCTGTATTCTTGAGGGGACATGTTTTTGGTGTCAGGCCATGGTTCTGTTAGCCTCAGGTTAATCGTTATGGAACACCAGAGTTTGCTGTATTTCATCTTGAAGAGAGCAGTATGCATCTTTTTTAAGTTAAAAGTTATGAGCCTGCTGCTTTTGAATCCTTTTAGTATCTCTGCTGTGATCCATTTATTAAATCAGCCAGACTCAAAATATGACAAAGCATTCAGTGCTAACTTTTTGTATGGGACATTTTTTCACTACAAACTCAGTCAGCTGGAGTGAAGCAGGGACACTCACATATGGTATGTAATGCTAAGCGATGGATTGTTTATTGAAACCGAACATTATGTTCGAGTTGCAGCAGCTGGACTTCTTACGTTTGTGTCTATCAGTCTGTTGTTGTGCAGAGGGGGATCTGGACGCGACCGAGCTTCTCTCTCCCGCTCTCTCCTCCTCTGCCAGGTGGGAATGGGTGTAGTGGTAGCTTAGTCCCGTACGGTTCCTGTAGCGCTTCGCACAGACTGTAACAGAGGGCAGATGTTCAGTCCTATTATTACGACCGGTTGCATTTCGGCATTTAATAATTATTTCTGGCAACACGTCATTTCTAAATGCAGGATTTGTTTCCTTTTCTGACCACTTGTGTTCATCCCAGTAAGCTTCGACTGTAATGAGACCCAGTGTCTGGGAAGCTGGTAATAAGTCCTAAAGCAACAGAACTAAAAATATCTACAAGCATTTTTTTAATTTTCAGGAAAAAAGTGCAGAATAATTTCAATCAATGATAGATAAATGAACAGGACTCATGACGTTTAATGGAGGCAAAAGGAGAAAAGGAAGCACTTTAGGATCTGATTACAATAGTCAGTCAAATAAAACACAAACACAGACGACATAATAACCATGTCTCTGTTTCACAGCACCAAGGGCACTTTTCAGCTTGAGAAAAGTAAGATAATATAGGGTCTAAATCAATAATCACAGCACCTGCGACACAAACACTCAAAAATCTATCAAAACAAATATCCTAAAAACAAAGAAAGTCAACAAACCCAGGTACCTGTGGTCGAAGATTTTGAGTTCTGCTTTTGTTTGTATCTGTCTGAAACAGAGAAGACGCAAAGCGAAGAAGAGAGAAAGAGAAAACAGCGTGAGTATGTGTCTTTCGAGGAGAGACGCAACAGAGTCACAGAGTAAAATCCAATACCCTCCTACCTGGATTTTCCACATTCAACATGCATGTACAGGAATACTTGAGGCTACAGTGACACTAGTTCACCCTGTTTCATTCTGCAGTTACATCCCAAACAAACTGTTAGTTACTGCGTTAGTCACTGACAACTGAAGCCCTGATGCTAGTTTTGAAATAGCTTCTATACAGTAAAAGACAAGTAAGTCTACGGGCTTTATTTATAATCAACAAGTTCTTCAGCAAAAATACTTAAATAGCAAGAATGTACATTTTACACATGAATTTGTAGCGTATGGACAAGAAAACTTCCTGTTAGATCAAATAAAATTAACTGAATTTAAGTAGAGAAGAAATTAAAACAAGAAAATTATTAATTAGGTCCAATATAATAAAGTAAATTTGATGTACAGAATTTAGGGTACATTCAGACAGGATCAGGCACTACGGCAAATCACTGCAGGTTGTGCAGCGGTGGAAATAACTTTTAATTTCGCAGATTTACCGGCTTTCTTGATGCCAGCGTGACATCGGGCTGCGTTTTCCCAAAAGCTGGATCCATCTCAACTTCTCCACTGCAGGTTGCTGCTTTTATTGGTGGACACCCTTGCAGCCAAAACGCAGTACCCTGACTCAAATGAATAGAAAAACCTGCATTTTCGCCACAGTGCCAGCTCCTCTCTGCATGTACTCTTGTGTACGGTAATATCGTGTTCTGTGTATTAATTAGGTAAAGGAGCAGTCGTACGTAAAATAGCATATTGTCCCACTCGATTGATCAGGGAAGAGGTGTGGTGAAGCACATTTTCCCACAGTGTATTGTTATGTTATCGTGATATTTTGACAGGTACACATTAAGATTAGGGCTCAAGAAAGATTGTCCACAGGCTACCATACTGTAAACTCAGCATTATTAAACGAATATGACACAAAAACAAACCTCATGTTTCATCTCTACTTACTGTCACAGACGTATGGCTTGTCGTCGTCCATATCTGCCCTCCTGCGGCCTGAACCCCGACCCTGAGGAAGAACATCCAGATATCTGAAATATCTGCAGTAACATCCGTACACAGAGCCTTCTGATGTTTAGAGTGATCAAATATTTACTCGTTTTGTAAAAAGCAACAGAACTATTGAAGAAACTGGCTGATAATTAAATTCCTTGCCCTGACTACTGTACAGTAAACTTCAGTAAATGATATCTGGAGTGGTCACTTACTCTTCCTTTGCCCCGATGTCTCCTCTTGGGAGTGTCCACCTCGTAGTCGTCATCGTCGTTGAAAGCATCTTCCGCTGCGTCTGCCTCCAGAACTCTCTGAGAGAGGGAACAAACATTTCAACACTGTGATTAAAGCAGCAGCTTGCTGAAAACACCCTGAGCAGCAACAATAGAGAGAGAGAAGAACAAAAAAATCAATTTTTTAGTTCAACACAATCTGGGTGTTTTTGACAGAGGTAGTATATGTTTTGTTTTTGTATAAATGTCTGAGTTTACAGATCATACAGCTATTTAATAAAGACAAAACGAGACAAGGAACATGAATTTAAAAAGGGTTGTGTTCAGAAAAGGTAAGAGCCACTCCAAGCACTCTTTTCCTACAAACATACATGTGTGCACAAGTATATCTGGTGGAATGTTTGATGTTCAGATATGGCAACGTTGTTTTGCCATGAGCTTGAACCGAACTGCTGGAGTAAATGTTTTTTTATATAATCATTATGTGGACATTACGTGTCAGCATAACCACATATAACAATCAGTGAATGGACAGTCAAACGGTAAAGCAGTGTACTTATCCAAAATGCCTCTCAGCGAGATGGCAGTCGGCTAACGAGCCCTGCAGGTCACCTGGAAAAACTGGGCAAGTTGCCTTGACAACCAGTTGGGGCACAACACTTCACGCTCAGTGCCAGGGCCCTCAATCGTTTCAGTGATACCACTGAACATTTACATTTTAAACATTTGGCTGAGGCTCTTAACTGCAGAGTCACACACAGACACACACGCACGCATGCCGCACACACACACAGACACACAGACACAGACACACAGACACAGACACACAGACACACAGACACAGACACACACACACACACACACACACACACACACACACACACACACACACACACACACACACACACACACACACACACACACACACACACACACAGTGATTGTCTCAGACCTTTCTGATTGAACTCACCTGGATCTCCAGCAGGCTCTCCTCGTCGTTTTTAGAATTGTTCCTCTTGTCTAGACCCTCTCCTCGTAGCAGAGCCTCCAGCGTGGTGCTCTGGGTGGGCAAGGTGTCCTTGGACATGAGGCCGCCGTCTGCGTGAAGACAAAAACGGGGCAACACGTGTTGAATCATCAAAATACCAGCTCCGTGTTTACACATTAAAGGGCACGTAAAAAGGTAAAAATGGATGCTGCTAACAATGAATGAGCAGCGGTATGTTATGTTACATTCCCCTGCATGACCATCAAGAACCATCAGTGCTACAATCTCTGACCCCTGAGAGCAGCTTTCTATCAGCACGTTTCCATTATGTCTCTTCCACTCACACTAGACCTAATAAAAGCATGAGGCAAATTGCTGGAGCATTTGTACGTTATCTTCTTTTTTTTTTTTTTGGCCTGTAACAGAATATAGTGCTTTTTTACCCGGCACCATATTACTGAAAGAGAAGAATGCATTGTCATTGGTGAGCTCTCAACAATGCTGCACTATGCAGACACTGGGCTGACTTTGTCCACAGGAATCTCCAAGGTACAATGTAGTTAAGTGGCTTATCGCATTGGACCTGAACACATCATGCAGATATCTCCTCCTACAGCAAGCTGAAGATCTAAACAAACCGTGTAGGAGGCAAGCAGGTTGAGCAGACAAAGCAGAGCAAACAAAAGCTTTGACAGTCAGTCGGCTCTGCAGATCTTATTTAAACAATCTCTTCTGCACAGACGGCTTCATGGTCATCCAGTTGCTTTGCGGATGTTTGAAAAGTGGACACACTTCAAAGCCCCCCCTGACTCCCAGCTTTCTGTGAGCCCTTCATCTCGCCGCTGCGCCCACTAGAAAGACTTTTGCAGAATATTGAACATGGAGTGCTGGAGCAACAGAAGTCTGCATAGGTAAGAGGCAGATACAGGAGGTAGGCGTAAGCAGATACAACACGCTCCTCCAAAATGGGCCTCTCCACCATGCGGCGCGGCGCGGCAGCCCCTCACCATTGTGTCTGCACACGTTGACTTTCAACTCTCCGCGACGAGACAGACCCCCCCCCCCCCCCCCCCAACTCTCCACCCCCTCCTTCACCCCCTTTCCCTCCTCCCTCCCTCCCTCCCAACCCATGGGAGCTGGGGGGCTAAAAATAGAGCCGGCAGCAGCCTGCAGCAGGGAGCTGATTCTGCATGCAGCCCCAGTCTCTAGCACACCATCAGTTAGACAGCGAGCCGAGGCTGCGAGACAGACTCTGCTGCCCTGTGCCGGCCACCTCTGGCCAGCTGCGCAACGTGCGCCGTGTGAGAGACGCTAGGTTAAATCAGGGTACGTTTCCCCTCCGCTGGGCACTCGCAGACAGCACATACGATCCACTGTTGCTAGAGAAGGGAAGGGACAGCAGGGTGGTGGTGGCGGGGTCTTAGCGAGCGTGAGCCAGTGGAAAACAATAGGCGACAATGGGATGTGTTTGGGAAACAAAGGCTTGGTTCATATGCTATCACTCCATCTTGCTTTCACTTTCCGGGCTCTCCCTCTTTCTTACAGTCCTTCCACCGCGTGCTGCAGAAATTAAACGTGAACTAAAGACGTTGTGATCGCAGAAATTTCTATGAAAACACAATGGCTTTTATAGAAACTATCTGAAAGTGAAAAATGTGACATTATGTTTCTGTGCAAGATTCCCTCTTTTGTCGTGTTCATTCCTGAGGGTAGTGTAACATCCCGTTGGGTATGCAAGCCGTCGGCACAGAATGGACCAGTTACTTGAGAGCTCAGGAAGGCTGGCGACAAAACACACACACAGACAGACTGCATGGCAGACTACAGGGGGAGATGGAGAGATGAAAAGAGTTGCCAGAGAGAAGGAGACAAAACCCATCAGCAAGGGACGTGGTGGGGAGAAAATAAGATAGAGGAGAAGGTAAATGTGTTGAGTGAGCTGTTTCGAGTGGCAGCCAGAGAAGGCCAAACTCTATTCCATAACATTTATTAAATACTGTCTTCAGTGGCCGAACTCTGTCTCGCTGCTCCCAGCAGTGGTAAATCTAATTACATGTTCTACTTCTCACAAAACAAGTTTACCAGCCGGGGTGAACACAGCCACATTTCATCCTCTGAAAAATGACTGGCAGCCTGTCCTGCTCGCTGCGCTGAGACAGAGCGATATGCTTTTAGCCAGATTATTCCAGATCATCACCAGTAATCACATGAGCGGAAGGAGGAGGTGGTGGTGGTGGTGGAGACGGGAGCTGGTTGGGAGAGAAACTAAGAGGAGCAGCAGGCGACGGGGGCAGGTGGTCTGAGGAGAAGAGGCTGCGGGATCTTACCGAGCTGGAGGCCGTAGATGCCCAGGCGTGGATCCGTGGTGTTGTGCAGCCGTCTCTTCTTCCTCCAGCAGCGGGCGGGGTATGTGTACATCTGCCCGGCTGCGACCCCTGTACAATAACAGTTGTAACCATGCCAACAAGTTTTAGCTGAAACAAAGTGAATGAGAGCATGAAGGAGATACTACAGCGACAGAAAAAAATGTGGAAGGCCCGATCTAGAGCCAGGACTACTGTAGAAACATGGTGGACTCTTGTCTCTAAGGTAACAAAAACATAATGATTCTTAATTTCAGATGATTATACAATAATGAAAACACAGTTCTGCCATATTCTGTATATAGAGCCTCCTAAATCTTACACACTGGACCTTTAAGTTATTCATAGAGCAAAAAGTCTACAACCAAGCTGACAGCTCTGAGATTGTATTTATACACAACAACAGTGCTTTAAGCTAAATGCTAACCCCAGCATGCTCAGAGTGACATTAGCTGGTATAATGTTAACCATGTTCACCAACTTAGCTTAGCATGTTAGCATGCTAACATTCGCTAATTAGCACTTTGGTCAGTATTAGACAATTATAAAAAATGTTCGACCCGGTCATGGTGCCAGTTGTTGACATTTATTTTTGAAGAGTACGTGAATGAATGTCTGTACCGAAATTTCATGGAACTCCAGACACTCAAAATCACGAATGAAAGGGCAGGGGTCACTAAAACGTCTGTTCAAAATATTGTGCCAATACTCCTGGAAGATGTTTAGCAATTGAAGTGAAAACTGTTGGTGGCGCTGGAAGAAAGGTCAGGGAGGTTACCAAAGGAGGTAACGGGGGTCCATGAATGTTCATGGTAAACATCTGGTTCCAGCTTCTTCTTCTTTTACATCATTTTAGACCGAACTTCGGGTTTTGACTGGTTAAACAAAATAAGCTGAAGGCGTCACCTTGGGCTTTGCAAAAATTGTGGTGGGGATTTTTAAATATTTTCTGACATTTTATTGACTAAATAATTAATTAAGTACACAAAAAAAAAAGCAATCAACAGATGAATCAATGATTAAAATAATCATTATTTACAACCGTAGTTAATAGCTTTAGATTATGTAGACGCAGACATCATTTTCACAGGCTTAATGGAGCAAAAACACTCATTCGTGTGTGTGTGTGTGTGTGTGTGTGTGTGTTCGCCCACCGGGGCTGCGGTGGTGTCGTTCCATCCAGATGTAGCAGTTGTTTTGGGCCACGCCGGTTTGTGAGTCCAGGAATGGCAGGCGGACGCTGCGTTCAGCACACAGGCGGGCATTGTAGCTGCGGCACTGCTCAATGGCCTCCTTATAGAACTGGTCGCCCAACCTGCAGGGAGGGGACGGGAGGGGAGGGTAACGTCAGGTCAGTGACACTGGGTGATGTGGCTGACACAGTCGAGTCACTGATGTTGCAGCTGGTACTGAAGAATAACCATGATGTAATTATATTTTGCAGGATCTCTGATATGGAGATGGAGTCGTTTTATCCTGTGTGAACGCCTTGATAATGGCCTGTTGCTTTGCTGGCTACAGATCATTAAATCAGTAAGCTGAAGCAGCTACAAGATTTGTATGCAAGTCCCTTAGAAACACTCATCAGCCCACATAACGCTGTTAACGTCTGTTCAAACTTCTTATCAGCGTTGTTCAATACAAGTCTCAAACTGACAGCTGAGCTTCTCTCTCCTCTTCCAGCTTGCCATCGGGAAGAATTTGCAGGAAGAAAAAAAAAAAGAAGAAGAAGAACAATGCAACCCAGTTACGGCTCAGCTGCTCCCACTCCTGAAGTTAAACATATTATTACCTCTGTGGGCTCTTTGTCTGATCTGATTCTAGATGGGTTGTGTAGCCACGGTGCCGCTGACTGAGTTAGTTTATCACAACAACAACGCAGAACCTGGGGTCCCATGTGAAAGTCAGTCCACCCGATCAGCGAGCAGCTAAGACTCTCACACTTTAGTTCCACTTTTCTTAGCACCGCTGAGATTTTGGCAGTCCCTCAGGGTTTCAATGTTAATATTCAGAGTGAAATGGGGGAGGATATTTCACATTCAAGCCCTCAATCGCTGCCACACGCCTGGTATGGTAATTAGCCTACTTAATTAATCTCAGCAGAGTGCCTAGCACAAGGGCAGGTTCTAATTTGACTATATCAAAGATGGGGGTAAATGCTGCAACTCTGAAATCATGGCAAGGTGCTTTGTATGTGATTTACAATCTGTTGTTATATCAAAGGTTCAGCAGGGCAAATTATGGCTACCGGTTCTTCTAGTATGAACATCTCCACATCCGCGTAATGAAGTTCCTCCACGTGTTCTCAATTACGACATTAGGAAGACTGCCATTTTGAAGTGAAACTAATGAGCTGCGGGGCTGCGAGTCGAGCCTGGAATCTTAAACTAGAGGTGGAGGAGGTGGGAGCCTGATTTGTCGGCGTGATCCAGATCCTGCTCTGCCCTCCTTCTCCTCCTTTACCCCCCGAAACCCTTCTTGATGAGACGACGTCCAGCCGATGAACAGCCGCGTTAGGAATGCTGTCCCGCACAAAGCCCACTGCTCTGCGGTTCAGACAAAGCCACAGTGTGTGTGTGTGTGTGTGTGTGTGTGTGTGTGTGTGTGTGTGTGTGTGTGTGTGTGTGTGTGCGTGTGTGTGTTAGGCTTCTGGGAAAGAGAGGCTTCATGTCCGTGTGACTGAGAAGAGTAAACAGTCACAGGTACAGAGCGAGTGCAGGGAGGGGTGGAAAGGTGTGAGAAAGATAAAGAGAGAAATAAAAGACAACAAAGACGGGGATGACGGGGGAGAAAGAAGGTTGAAAGCTAACAGGCGGATCATGACTAATAAAGACGGGACCTGGTGTTACAATCATATCAAGATAGTGACTTTATTGCAGTTAATAATCATATCACTACTACTCTCTGCCTTGTGAAAATGCCTTACAGTGTTTCTTAGCACAAATAAAGTCGAGGAAACACCCATTTCTGACATGTAGCGGCACTTTCTCACCCTTTAAGATGCAGGAATTTTTACAAGAGGAATCACACAGGGATATACTCGAAACAGATTGGCTATAAAGCTGCAAGTTCAGAGGTTTGACATCTTCAGCAGTAGCTTGATCAAGGATTTACTTTCAAAGATAAATGTTTGGCTCATAAAAATTAATGACACACAGCTGTGTTATAATACATATAAATTGCTTGGATGTATTCCATATGTGGGCCGAGTGTACACCAAAAGTAACCTGTCGGCTTCGCTGCCCATTCCTTGGTATCAATGCACAGCTCAGACTGGACGCCGCATCGTTTTACTGTAAATGCTCCCTGAATTTCGGGTACGCGTGCGAAGTGTCCGCACGTCCGCGGACTGCCAAGGAACTTGGCGAGCGAACCCCGTAAGAGGGGACGCCGGTCGGCCTCGAGTGGAAACGTGCAGAGGAGTTGGAGGGGGAGTGGGAGAGAACGGAATAGGTGGTGAAAGTCATCTTGCGGGTGCTGGCTGTCTGTGCAACGACAAGCTCTCCATCAGCGGCCCCCCTCCGCCCCGAGCAGCAGGTGCACTGGCTTAGGTGAGAGATCTCTCTGACACTTGTAATGAGTGACAAGACCCACACCACCAACGCCGCCACAGGAGGGGAGAGAGACAGCCACACTGACACATACACACCACCCCTCTCACCACTCTTTCCTGTTTGTTTTTTCCCCACCATTTGAAAGAAAAAATCCACTTTCTAACAACCTGGGTCTAATTTTTCATAGTTTTGGCCACCATTCCTATCATTAACGACAACTTTGGACTGGCTAAAGTGATTGCCGAGACTTGGGAACTGAGCAACGTCGCTGAAGAGAAGTCAGATGAAAGCAATCTGACGATCTACGATACAGATTTGAGACTAAGAGAAAGTAAATAGTTAATTTATTACTCAAACCGTCTGTTATAAACATCCGCCACAGTTTACAGACCAGCTTCCTGATTCAACTTAGACCTACCGTACTTACCATAAATGTGTGCACACAGTGATGGATCATTACCAACATTTAAAGTGCGCACTCTTTCAGTTTTGCTTCCAAATGAAGTGGTTCAGATCAGTAGTTCTCAAGCTTTTGGGCTTGTGACCACTTAAAAATGAAACAATGTCTACTTGCGAACTGTTATGTATAATGAAGGAGAAGGAACACAAAGCTAATATTTGAGTAGAGCATTGTGTGGCAGAAAGTTTTTCTGCTTTCCACTGATACTAATCATCTTGAAACCGCTCAAAGTTATCTTGCAGCCCCTCGAGGGTTCCCAAACCCCAGGCTGGGAAACCATTGACCTTTCTTTTCTTTTAACAGTAATGTTCACAGAGCTCAACAATTACTTCTGTGAATCTAGTTCTACCAAAAGTGAAAGAAACGAAACTCTAAAAACACGACCTAAGCTGCATGAAACCAGAATCGTCCTTTAGAGTCGAGCTCTGCAAAAGAAGGTGGCAGAAGTGTGTCGAATCATGGTGAACCAGAAACACTCGTGTACGATGCGGGGCTTTAAAAGCTGCCTCAGAGGTATGTGCTACACATCCTCAATATCCTCCAGTTGAGTAGAGAAGGTGAGTGTGTGCGCTTGAGGGCGAGGAACAAAAGCAAATCTTGTGGCCAGTGGGCCTCCGCTATCAGCATGTTCCTGTCAACGGTTCGCCGTGTCCGTAATGTGAGCATGTGTCAACACTCATTTTGCATATCTGGCGACAAACTTTAGTTTGCAGGAGACCAGTTTTGCAAAGGTGAAGTGACAAAACTCCAGTGTCTACTTTAAAAAAAAAAAGAAAAGAACCAAAGCTCAAGAGATCTGACTTCTGAAGAATTAATGAGAATAATAAAAAAAAAACATATCTACAAACACAACTTCAGTCTCTTCAGCAGGTTTCTCAAATTTGCAGGTGCACTGCTGCTTCACAGGAAGCTCGAGCTACCACATAACAAGAGGCAGGGAGGAGGAGGAGGAGGAGGTGGAGGAGGAGGAGGAGGGCCTTACAGAGTGACTGCATCCTGACAACAACCTCTGATTACACCAATCAGAACAAGACAGTCTGGGTGAGGGCAGGAGTAAAACCAGACCATACACCTCCACACTGCAGTGCCAATAAACAGCAGGCCTGACTCACTCAAAGTCTACTCAACACCAATGACAACATAGCTGCCGAACAGGGTGAAAGGATGGAAGATGGGAGTCCAACCCACAGAAAGCTCCAGCTGTGGCTGAAATTTTAATGAGCGGCTTTTATGAGCTTCTTTATTAATCAAATATTCCAGACTCCATTTTAATCAGCAGATTCTGGAGATTACTGTCCTGCCATGCTCAGACCTCACGCGCAGACGTGCACAGGCTTGCACGGTGCAGCTTCATCCGCCACATCACTTACAACAAAGTCACAGCCAGCGTTTCATTTCCCTAAAGTGAATCATCTTAATACAGAGAAGAAAAAAAAAAAAGAAAAAAGGTCAAACTGGTCCACGGGAGCGACATCCAATTAGTGTCAAGTGTGACTAATTATAATCTGACAAACGTGTGAAATGAAGTCAGAAACCCAAGACAGAGGCTAATTATAGCACATTGAAACACTTCATTAAGCACAGTTTATAGCAAGGAGACATTCCACATCAGAATGCTAAAACGTCTCCGAGATGAAACAGCAGCTTGACAGCAGACGCACGCTAAAGCTTGTTGGGACACAACAACAAAAAGATGAAAATGCACTTTCCAATAATAGTCCTGCTCATATTCAAAAGGGAAAAAAAAAAAAAAAAATCAAGGATCTACAAGCAAGTGTTAACACTTTGACATCACTGAGGTGCTCAGGTATTGGGCAGGTCCCTGTGGGACTCAGTGAAACTGTGAAGCCGGGCGTTGCATGAAAAGTCGACTAACTATAAATACAGATTGAACAGAAGATTTGCATTTAGCCACCACCCTGAGCACCAGGCAATGACTCTGCACGTCTGGGCTAAATGCTGCTTTCAGAGGATTCATCCCTCCTGTATGCAGCCCCTTTAAAATACAGCCAACTAGTCTCAGACACACGCACAACTGCACCCTCTCCTAGGTGTAGTAACAATGTCACAATAACAATGGCAACAGGGTGGATGATGTGCAAGGTGGTGTAGTGTGTGTGTGTGTGTGTGTGTGTGTGTGTGTGTGTGGTCCACTCCCTGCGCTTTACAGTCCGCGGAGGTGCCAAGGTACCTCTATGGGAGGAGCAGATGGTTCTCCTGCTTGTGCCCAACACTTCCTCTCTGTCGGAGCATCTCTCTGACAGATGGGCCCAGGATCCTGGACCAAAGCTAATCTCCAGCACTCCTCCACTTAAAGGCACAGTGGAGCGCCCTGCTTCTACCTCCACACACAGTCCCACAAAACCAGAGAGAGAGCCATGATGGTGGTGATGATAACACACACACACACAGACGCGCAAGACAATACACACTGTCACGTCTTGCGTGGCCAAGAAATGTCAAATTATCTAGTTGAAAAAGGGTAAAATGACAATCAGCAGGAGGTCAATTGTGTCTAACTTGCAGCAGAGGAATTGGTGAAACAATACAGAGGAACAAAGGGGGAAAAAGGTGGAGCATTTCTTTGAAGTTAGGGGATAAAAATGACAATTGCACGGGCTATTTAAACGCGCACTGGGTGTATTTCCAAACGGCGGACTCAAATTGCTGTCACTTTTGTCGATTTCGCCAGCAAGCAAGCATGCATGCATGCATGCACATACAAAATGCCTCCTCCCTTATGCCTTTTACCGGGTCCTGACCACGTCTGCGCTCGCAGGAGCCAAAGTTGACATGTCGACAATTCACACCAACTATAAACGACTTTCGGTATGTCAGATGATATTCGGCTGCTGCTGCCCGGCCGAGCACGAAAGAAAATCGGCTTTTAATTATTCGGAGCGGCCGCAAAGGCACGTTGTCGACAGTTTTCAAATAAATTTATAGCCCAGGAAAGACGACACTCTGTTTGTGTTGAATGTGTAACCGTGTGGAGGAAAAGCTCTCCCGGTGTGGACAAAATGTCAGGCAGCCTCGCGCACATGTTAAAGACTTTAATGTTAAAATCTTAGTGGAATAAAAAAAAAAAAAAGAAGTATACGAGGCTACTTTGCCATGCAAGAAGTACACAAAAATGAATTTAGACAGCTTCGTCTGGCACATGCACACGGCTGGAAATCACATGCACGGACGGGCAGTTTTAACGTACAAGTTGGCAACAAAGTAATTGTTCGCACATTTCGTAAATGTCTAAATTACTTACGCTTTTAGTGGATTCTGAATGACAGCCGCCATTTTGCTACAATGTAACGCAATATCGGCGTCTTGCAGTTCTGAGGGAAACCTACGGGAATGGACCAATCAGAGCTCGGGGTGAATTCGTGGACCAATAGATTTGCGGCATACGCGAACGGGGCGTGGCTTTCTAGGGGTAAACTGTCAAAATTATTTTAAAGGGTTTTCCCTTGTATTTATATTGTACACTGTAACAGAATAACAACACTTTTTTTTATTTTAAAGAGACCCTCACTGGAGTCTGGATACATATCAAGTGTAACCCTCCATCCTGGAGACCATGCAGTGCAAAAGTAGCACAGAATATCAACATGGAAGCTTGGGTTTAATTATTTATTAAAATAATTATAAATCATTTATCATCATCAATAAGCACCAAGCAAATTATTATTTTTTTTTCTCCTCACTTTATCTGAAGCTGCAGTGATGGAGAGGAATGGAAGCAAAGGCTCATAACACACAGGCGTGCACACGATCTATTCCTCCCACATACAGTACAAGTAAGTGTTTTGACACAGGGAGATTTAAACACACAAAACACACACACACTAAAAGACATGGAGGCAATTCCAGATTATGTTTTTTTTTTTTTTTTTGACAGACGGGAGCTGATGCAACTTTAATCTTATGCAAATCTTCCATCAGTTCAGCAAGTATCCACACATCATCGCTTCAAGTCAAGTTTCCAACAGTTTTAAAATGCATCAATCATTCCTGTTTGATTTGTACTGTGTAGGTGAGGAGTGTCGACGATAGCACCCAACCTTAATTGAAAAAAACTGGACTGTGTAAGGATATCTGAAGCAAGAGACGGCACAGATATTTGCATGGGAATGAAATCCAGTACAAGTGATCTGGCATGATGCGTTTTCTATTCTATACTGTGCAATATTAGCATCTCAGAGGAGTGTGCTTCTCTGTGTGTGTGTGTGTGTTTGTGATGCAACATTCAGACAGATAAATCTATTTTGAGACAGGACAGACACAACATTTTCTCATCAGAACCAAAAAGTTCCACGTTACGAGCAAAAGGGAGAATTAACTTTATCTACAAAGCTTACAATCGACAAAGACCCTTTTTTTCTCATTTTTTTTAACAACGAAATACAAGCATATGTGTTAAAGGCATCACCTTGTGCTTCATATGACATCCAGATGTGACGGTCTCATTACCTGGTAACTCAAAACTAGCAATGAAGCAAGACAAGTTAAAGCTCTCAGTCACTAAATATGGTTGAATATCTCCTCATCGCCACATCTGAGCATCAGTTTTTATGTGAAATTCTAAAAGACAAAAATGATAAAGACAACATGATAGAAATGATGGGTCACGTACAGGCATTACAAAGTATATAAATATCCATACAGTATCTAATGTCAAACAAAATAAAGAAAAATAACATATACAATGTGTTTCAATAACGGATGTAAAATAACGGGAAAACTATGAGCTAAAACAAAAATGTGTTGACCATTGCCAGGAGTCCAGGATAAGGACTCAGACTGTGCCTACAGAGAACTGGAGGCATGAATGTAATTTGTAAAACTGGTTTGAAGACAAATTTGACTACTATTCAGTTCTGCTAAACAATGCCCAGACAACCAAGCAGGCGGCAACTGCAAATATTTAGAAAACAGTTCAAACCAAAGTGTCAGAAAAACAAATTTGTACATGAAATACATACATTTTATAACGCATGGATGCTAAAATGCTGCTCGGTAAAAGAGACAGTGAGGTTTATTCAGAGACCATCCTCTGAATAAGTAAAAGGCCATGGATCAGACTGTCATGCATGCCACAAGTGCGAATATTTTTTTTTTTAAACTTCAATACATAAATAATTTTCAACAATTCAAATGTACACTCCTCTAACATAGTTCTATGTCTTCATACAACCACAAATTACATGATAAAATATAAACATTATACCAGCACAGACACAGTGACCTGAATGATTTTTGGCACACCAGATATCCACAATCTAGACCTACTGTAGTAGATTTCAGCTCAGTTTGGAACAGACTACATCATCATCTGGATATCTGGATTTTGGCCATGGTAAGCAACAGCCTATAACAGCTGAAAAAGGCTTAGTGCAAAAACTAAAATGTTGCAATACAGCATGCAATGGAACCTGCAGTTATACCTGCACGGATATAAAATATCTCTTTGCCATTACATGTAGGACATCAGAGAAACAATGCTTATTAATAAGAATTGCTGGAAACTAATCACACCAACCCCGCAGGGTTCTCAACTAAGTAATATTTCTTAAATGATACTTTTTTTTTTCATATTTTCTGATAGTAGAAAAATAGCTCAACAGCCTTATTCAACGTAAAATTAGGGATTTGTGTCAATAAGAATCAAAATATTCACTCTGTGAATAATCAGAGTGGAAATGCAGGTTTCACACTCAGTCAAGTAACTCACATGTTGGCTGTTCTACAAAGGCCACAGGAACTCTGAAATCCCAAATCTGCTTATGTCCTATATATATATATATATATATATATATATATATATATATATATATATATATATATATATTTATGCCTAAAAACTTCCTTTCCACAGATACAAGACAGAACCATTAGAGTAACAGAGGTAAAGCAGTGACAGACTGCGAGCTGAGTGAGCGAGTGGTTCTCTCTGGTGCTCTCCGAGGAAGGAAGGCCGTCCCTGTTAAAGTTCTCCAGGTTTCTGGTTGCAGCTGGCGCACACGCGCACGGGGTGGTCCCAGCCCCGCGACGGAACCGGACGGCGCTCCGGGGAGCAGTCGTCACACACTCCTTGGCCACAGGCGCGGCAGTGGTGCTTGGACAGCTTGGCAGTGAACTCACGTTGGCAGTTGTGGCAGGACAGGATTTCCTGGTCAGGCACCCAGTAGGCAGGACGGGCTGCATCTTTCACTAGGCCTATGGGGGGCATGTCAGACAGACACCAGCACGTATTAGTTATAGTGTGAGGTAACAAATACATATTTTGTATTTACAACACACATGATGGTCATTTTAAACTGGAAACATTATAGTGCAGATATTTAAAGGAACATTTGTTTACTTCCCTGCTGAGAAGATATCAGCCTCATGTCTGTTAGGTTAGCTTAACATAAAAACTGGAAATAGCAGAAAACTGTAGACCTACGCTATGTTTACTGACAAAGAGCATAATTAATAAAGTTTTTTGGAGGATATTCCATCAATTCACATGTTATATCGCCTTTGTTCAATCCGTACAAATACTGAAATGTAAAAATGGCACGTTGGTTGTAGTTTTATGGGGGTTATGTCCTGGACTTGGCAGGGAGCAATGACTTCCTGGAGTCTCTGCTGGTTGCCTGGCAACTGCTCCTGGCCAAGAAATAGTTCAGCAGATAACCCCCCCAACCTAAAATGTGTATTTCTCAAAATGTTGAGCTATTTCTTCAGTTTCAGAGGTGCAGAACATGCACTATATGAGCCACAGTCATTATACCTCCCATCTCTGCTGATTAAATAATGTTTCATGCTAAAGTACCTACATTTATACTTGTATTCACTTACAGTAATCTATTTAAAATACTAGACAGTTGATATCAAAACACTTTTTCTCAGATTTCTCAGTCAAGTAATAGTAGCTGTCTTGGTTGGGGTATCCATGGAAACATGGAAACAAGATTTGGATCTGGAAAGACTGTAAATTTTGTTGTGATTGGAGTGGAGCAAGAATGTATTTTTGGGGGTTGGTGATGGATATGGAGAGGTTTTAAACGGGATATGAAAGACATATTCATTCATGCCCTTTACCAGTAAATACAGGTCAATCACGGGCTTACATAGCAGCATTAATTTACATTAATAATCATACTACTTACCCCTTGGATTAAAGGGATTTTGAGGTTTTCTAAGTATGATTAAGAAATGTGTGAAACAACAACCAGAAGGGGAAAATAAGGGCTATGATTTGAGTGAGTACAGCATTTTTTTTTGCTTGCAAACACTTTGCAAATTCTTCCCATGTGGCAGAGCCAGATCTCAATCTAAAACACATTTTGGATTATCTTGACAGAAATGTGTCATATTGGCTGTTACAAAAATATTCTTCTCATAAACACTGGACCAAAGTGCAAACATTTCAGACTGTGGAAGAGTGCTCAAGCAACCTCAAAACATGCATTTTACTGACAAATATACAGTAACGGTGGCTTTACAGCTACAAGTCTCATAAAGAGAAACAAGTTAACAAGATAACTGGTCATCTAACTCACCTTTGAGCTAGTCTATGTTACACATTAGGTAGCAGGACCCCTCTATGTGGAAGCACTGATATGTTCTGAAGACACTGTCAAAGGCAGTTTCAGGTTCTGTAGCCAGTGTGTGTAGGTGGATTTTAATTTCTTAAGTCTATGTTGGCAGGAAAGTTTCAGACAAATGAAAATTCAGTATTTGAAGATCACACGTCGCTCAATAATATGTTGAAGCATGCAGAACTGCCTGCAGTTGGATTTAGACTGTAACTTGTTAGTCATGTGATAGATCAGTTGTTTCCTTGATGTGTGACATTTGCATCATTTACAGCGAGCAAGCGGACATGTAATTGTAAAGGCTCTATTACAACTAGGCCACTGGGGTATCCCGTTCAGACTCCTGCATGACATCTTTGAGTTCCAGTTCAAACTAGAAACAAGACCTCAGTATGTGTCTTTCTAACGGTAAATAAGCATGTTACGCCTCTGCCACCAGAGGGCATTATATCTATTCAGTCACATTTACTGGGTCATTTGTTCCTGTTACACAACAATCCTCTTCAGGTTTTGTTTTGGGCAACACTCACCAAGTGGGATGTCAATAGCAGTGACCACAACCCCTATGGTGTTGGTCACTGCTTCTCCAACCTTCCTGGCGAGGGTTCCACCTTCCTCCTCCTCGAGCTCTGCCTCAATCAGCTCTGCATAAAGAAAATATCTTCGCTTAAGCAGAGCTCACCCAAATGTTAAACGGCTACATAACACACACACACACACGCACACACACACACACAGGAACATTTGACATTACTGAGAGCGTGTGTATACCTGCGTACGAGGCTCTCTGCTCGAAGCAGACGTCACAGACTCTGACAGGGGCGAGACCCCAGCCTCTCTCGGGCACGGGCGCAGCTTTGGAAGAGCAGCCGTCGCAGAAGCCCTCCCCGCAGGCACGGCAGTGATGTTTGGTGTCATTGTCCTGGAAGACTGTGTGACACTTGTGGCACACCTTGTACACGAGAAACACGATATAACAGATAACAACAACAACAACAACAACAAGGTGTTATTAACCAAGAGCTAGAGGGAAGAGGACGCAATCTGAGTCCATACAAGATTTATCTTGTGACCTGCAAACATAAGATTGTGTAATAGGCACAGAACACCAGACTGTAAACATCCCTCTGGACATGAAAGTGTTGACTTGGCTGCTGGTGGCGGGTGGCAGAGGGTGGGGCTGTGTGTGTCACTCACCAAGATGAGGGAGTTGGGTTTCCAGTAGGCCGGGGCGATCTGATCTGTCAGCCAAGAGGTGACGGCCTTGGCAGGCTTGACACTGAGCTCTGACACAGACTGGGCCACTAGGTTAACGCCATCCAGAAGACGCTGCGCTGCATTGCTATTGTCCTTTAAAAAGCCGTCAGACTGCAACAAGCAGACAGGATTGTAGCAGAGTCGTAGATAAATGGTTACCTTGAGGCATAATTTTAGGTCTCTATGATTACAGATAATTATAGACATTTTATCTACTCAGATAAATGTATTAAAAAGCTCCTCTTAGTTCCTCTTACCCCTGGCCATACATGCTGGATCTCAGTGCGGACAACAGTATCCACAGGGTCCTGATTCCCATACCAGTACTGACGGCTCCGATAGATCACTCCACAGTTGGGACACTCGATAACGTACCTGAACAAAAAGGAGATAAATAAATGTACAAATGAGTCTCTTGTTAAAATAGAAATGTAAATATATCTGTATCTGAAAATGTAGATAAATATAAATAGAAACAAATTAATTTTAGGTCAGAGTCTGTAAAACCAGAGCTAAAATTAGGGTCTGTAAAGGTAACATAAGCCTAACTCAAGGCTAGTTGCGTATGACCCTGCAGGTCAAACCACTGCAACTTACCCAGACCAGGCGTATTTGGCGAGGCCCATCCATGGAGAGTCTGAGGAAGCGGAGGTCTTAGGGACAACTATCACTTCTTTTCCCCCTTCATAGCAGGCCTTAAGAGATGCACCACACAATGATTTTAACGTTAGACTCATCAGCCGTGAAACAGTACAAAATCAGCGGTGTGGAGAGAAGGCTCAGTTCGATCTGAGTGATACAGGTGAGCTACAGCGCTGTGCTTACCTTACAGGTGTAAATGCGATTATCATACTGGACAGAATAGCGACAGCGATACCTCGCCTCATGGCACACTCTTTCTCCCAAGTGGTTCATGCTGTTCTTGCAGCCGGATCTGGGATGAACCAAATACATCGGTGTGTTTAACAACCACCACTGAAAGAGAGGTTATAGTGGTTACGATCTTTTTAAAAAGCAGGAGGGCACTCACCCACAACTGAGGCACACACTGGAGCAGGTGAAGTACTCATCAGGAAAGAAGCAGCTGTGGGCTACAAGCTCACCTGCAATTTCCCCATTAAAGCGCTCACTCAATGCCTGTACAAAAAAACAAAACAAATCAACCATGAGTGGAAATTAGCTCGAGGCAGACAAAACCAAGTGTTGCACCTCCTCCTGATACAGCGATACTGCATAGACGTAGCTCAGCGCAGGCTTTACAATAACAAACAGGCTGGTCTGACTTCATACAGCCCTACCTGCAGGGCTTTGAAGATGACCATAGGGGTGCGTGGGGAACGGGTGGCGTTGTTATCCAGGAGCTGCTCCAGTTTATTCTGCAGGCCACAGAAGTCAGTAGGGGGGTTGAGAGTCTGCGTGCCCCAGTACTGGACAGAGCTGAAGGCCTCTGGGAAACGGGAAAGCTTCTTGAAGCGCTCCAATAAGAGCCGGTCTACTGACTCAGATGACTTATCTTAAACAAGATACAGATGGAGAGGTTACCATAGAGGGTAATCAGAACATGTATGTGTAGTATTCATCTATCAGTGCATCAGATACAACATAGTTCTTAAAATGCTGCGTATAATAGTATCTACTGAAGTGTGAAGAATGTAGCACCATCAGTCCTCACACTTAATAAAGCTATGAGCCACTGCAGTTCAGTCATTTACACAACAAGGTCTACCATATATTAAATGCGTTTTTCCTTTCATAAGCAGTCATTTATTTCCATTTATCTTCTTATGAATGGTGAAAAACTACTTGTAGAGACTTGAGTAATGTAATACTCCACAGTTAATATCAGGTCTTTCATTTCCTCCCAATACATAAATCATAAAAAAAACCTGCATTTACAATGAAAGAGATAACGGAAATCAACAGTAAAAGCAGGCAACGGGCATCAAGTTCACTATGGCAGGGTTACATAACTAAAGGAAATTGCAGGTCTCTGCAAGTTGAAGAATAGAAACCAGTAGCTGCCTTAAAGTTAGGAAGCTGGGAGTTAGGTGTAGCAACTGGACTAAAATGTGCAAAAAATTGGCGTTGTCTTTAAGGTGTGCGACTACTGCTAAAAATATGTGGCACTTCTGACTTCACTACAGAGTATGGACAGGTATCTTTTTAGTCCAAAAAGTGGTGTTTACACATTTCACAAACAGTTGGAATGCCAATTGCTACCTCCAGCGATGCAGAAGAAAGAAAACGAAACACTGTAGGCTAATATTTGCTAAACCTGCAATTATCTGCAGATGCTTAACTCTGTTTACTTTAAAGGCACGGCCTCTTCTGGTGATGCAGACCTACATTCATGGTGATACAGAGATGATGTTCTGTTCTAACTGTCTAATAAATGTGTAACAGAAGCGTTCAGATATTTTACCTGAACCAAGCAACTTAGTGTGGACGGTTTCATGGAAGATGACCACTGCAGGGCCCAAGGTGGACAGCGGGACATCCAGGCCACAGCGTGCCGTCGTGGCCTTCAGTTCCTTGGTGAAATGCTTCAAGTAAGCATCCGACGCGTCCCCGAGGAACTTGAAGAGGTCATCATGGAGACGGTCGGCGTGGGTGCGGTAAATGATGAGGTCGGAGATGGCGAGCACCTTGAGCAAGAGACGGGTCCTCTGGCCCTGTTTGGAACTGTTCCCAAGCAGCCCCTCTGTGTCGATGACCACTACGTTACGGATGGGATCAAACGCCGCCCACACACCCACGGTGCAGGACTCCTGTGTGGGAGAAGTCTTGAACACTTCTCTGCCCATGAAGAACGTGTGATTCAGGGTGTGAGATTTGCCCTCTCCTGTGTTGCCAAAGATGGACACCACCTTCAGCAGCTGGTCGGGATAGCAGCTCAGTCGCTTTATGAATGAAGCTTCATCTTTTATCTTTAAAGAAACAAGAGTTTGGAAGTAAAAATGAGTTATTTAAACAACAAAATGTACAATTTGAGTAAATAATTTTGATTTTTTGGTATTTTGACTGTGTTCCTAAAGTGCCATGTTTGCACAACTCACCTGCATTTCCTCATTTTCATCCACCAAGAGAAAACTGGAAACCTTCTCCAGAAGCTTTGCTCTTTGAGATTTAGTCTCATCGGCTATTTGAACAGCAGGTGGGACAGATGTCTGTATAGAGTTGACCATTGCAGGTTTGGCTGGTGGAGGATAAGATGTGAGCTGGTGTTTCTTCTTGTTGCTTCCACTGTGGGTGCGTTTCTGACAGTCTTGGCACAGGTTAACTTTGCAGTTCTGACAGCGGACCACAGATCTATGACGTTTGTTACTGTCTCCATTACCTCCTTTACAATTGTCACAGTAAGGTACGTGCCCAGGACCTATCTGAACCCGCTCATGGTTCTTCAGATGCTCCTGATCATGGAGCTCCAACTCACAACGAACACACTGCAAGCTTTTGCATTCATCGCACTCAAACGCAGCCTCCTCAGAGCCACCACAGGCATAACTCTCTTGACATATTAGGCTAGTATTGACTCCCTTTTCTGAAGATGAGCCATGCCCACTCATCGTTTCTTACAAAGTAAACACAGAGCAGTGCTTATTGGAAACACCTTGACAGCAGCACCAACAATTTCCAAAGCAGCTAATGACACAACGTGCAATAATACTGACTCAAATGACCAAATACAAAGACTAAAACAACTTAAATAAGCTGCATAGTAACAAGGCTGGTGATTCATTGACTGTAACAACTAAATCTCAACAATAACACATCTATCTTTTTGCAGCATTAATTTAAACACACACGGTTTTAATAATATAATTTAGTGCAACTAAAAGTGAGGCAATGAAGCAGAAACACCTCCGCCTCCTTGAGTAACACCTGATATCTTTGTACCACCAAACACTTAGCTAGCTTGTTCACGTATTAAAGTTAGCACTATAGCTGCAGCATTACATCAAATGAAGCTAAAATAACACAGAAACCTGCATGTATGCCTGTACCGACCGAGACAATGAACTCTCCCTGAAAAGATGAATGTGCAAATGTTGATGCTAACAACAGGCTAGCTAGCAAAACTGACCCTCAACAGCTCGCAGGCAAACTCGGTGGATAATTTGGCAACAAAGGATAGCAATACACTTTACAGCTACTTGTTTTCGACGGGCAGTTTCAACTTTTTTCCAGAGGAAATCTGTAATTGGAGAACAAGCGAGTCCTAACAGTACATAGCCCGTCCTAACAAACAGCTAGCCTCCAGTCTGTCAACTGATCTGTAACAACATATCAACAAAAACAAACCAGTCGATGTCAAAAAGCTCGGCTACCCGCGGACTCTTTTGCTTTAAAACAGGAGGGCAATCCGCTCGATTCCGATTTTAAAAAGTCTTTAAAAGTGTTAGTGTGTTTGAATCCTTCCGAGCAGTGTCATTGTTTTGTTCTTCAGCCCCCCTCCCTAGCTGATCTCTCTCTCTCTCTCTCTCTCTCTCTCTCTCTAGCTACGTTATTTTGTTGCCAGGTCAGATCAGCTGATCAGATTATTTTCAGTCACAGGGTCAGAGGAGGGTTAAAGCAGCGGTTGCATGCTGGGAAATGTAGTTCTACGCGGTAAGACAAGAAGGGCCGAGCTGAGTCGACGGTTTGAGTGTTCGGTTTAACGAGTGGCCGTGTTAACTGGGGACCGTCAGCTCGATATATCTGTGGTTGCCGTAGTTACGACAGCCGTTGAAAATAGGAAGATACGCAGTTGTCCGTTTGTATATTTATATTTTTTAATTAGTTTCAATGGCTGTCGTAACCACGATGACCACAGATACATTAGACCAACAGTCACCAGTTAACATGGTCGCTCAATTAACCGAAACACCGGCTTACAAAATATTTCCAGGTGCGATGCCGATGTGATTTGACCCTCATGACCACCATATTTTATTGTTATTTACCCTTCAAACGATTATTGACATGACATCTGAAACTGCTGGCTGCAGACCTGCAGGTTAGGGTGTCTACATGTAACAAAAAAAAATGTTAAAGGAGGACAAATGTTCACACCCAGCTCTACAGACCTTTTTTACAGCAGCCATTTTGACATGAACTAGTAGGTTAAACACAGGTGTTACCAGTGATACTAACTAAGGTCCCGTTCCATTCAGGTCAAGCAGACTGCATGTTGGCTGCCTGGAAAGACTCTGCTGCAATAAATGGAACTGAACCTTAATTAGCATTATCTGTAACACCTGCGTTGACCCTTCTGTTTCATGTCAAAATGGCTGCTGTGCAAAAGGTCTATTTCCTCTAGGCTGTAGGCAGGTTAGGACCTCAAACCAGCTTCAATTCTTTTGCTCTCACACAGCGACTGTGAAATACCATAAATTGTTCACAGATGAAAGGAAGAAGCACAGCTACATATTTAAGATTGCTGTGCATATAATGCATGTTATTTGCAGGAGCTTAATGATCCTCTGAGGCATTCAAATGAAAATTTACAGACAATGTAAAATAACAACATCTGGGTTGAGTTAGTATAGTAAATACATTTTTATATTTATACATATACACTATATACATATTTTTTAGATTTTATTTTGAACATGTAAAAGACAAAATAAGTATGAAAAACAAACAAATATGATTAAATTCTCACAAATAACACAAATTAAATCATACATGTTTGAAAAGGAGTCTCCGCTATATCAGTTATTTCATAGACTTGAATGAAAAGGAGTATGCACACATGCAGTACATATAGATACGCCAACCGGCCGCTTCATTAAGTATAGTTGTACAATCCAATGTGATCAAATAAAACAATTCTGCCATAAATTCAACTTTTATGAAGTTTAAAATGTTTTCAGTTTTTGTTGACATTTCATTTAACTATGTTTCATAGGTTGTTATTATGGCCTTCTCTGAATGTAAATGGGTAGCCAAAATATTAGAAACATCTCTTGTATGATGCAGTCCAGTTTAACACTTCAGCCTCATTTGTTAACATAATAGTTAAATGAATACCTGTCTGACAGTGTCAACAAGACTGAAGGATTATAAGCTTCATAAAGGTAGAATTAGTTATTGCATTGGATTACATTGGACTGTACAAGTGCACCTAATGAAGTAGCTGGTTGGTGTATTTGCACCCATATATATATGTATAATGATATTATAAAAAAGATGTCTCAGACATATAGTGTAGAAAAAGGTCATTGAAATATGGTATAGGCTGAAATGTATATAATGTGTATAATATACAATATAAAAGGTAGCATAGATAAGCAGTGTTACATACTGTAAATTTACAATGAATGCGGTGTGTGTGATCTGTTAATCAGTCGAACTATTAATGGCACTCCAGAGTTATTTACTTAATTCACTCTGGGAGTTCTTACATGCTGCTAATGTGAATAAAATTGCACATGAATATCTTTTGTAACTTAATTAATTGGACTGAAGAGAGAAACAAGGGAATAAAGAAACATGTGACTGAATGTTATCTTTTGTAATAGTTTCTTTTGATATTACAATTATTTTTGGCAAACCTTAAGTGCTGTAATTAAAATATACATCTTTAATTATCATTTTACTAGAAAAGAAAGTTCTATGTGGGTGGTTTGTTTTATAGGTAATTGTTACAAACAGGCCTCAGTATAAGCTTTCAAACAGGATGGATTTAAGTGCCTTTTGTCTTGTAAAGTAGGACTTCAAAGTATCAGCAGGTGACCATTTGTCCCAAATGCTACTCTGTGTTTTCCCTCCGTTTCTTCACTGACAATACGCTCCACTGCAGCATCTACAGACTGTATGTTTCCAGATGTTTCAATTCAAGCACCGATTTAAAGAAAACACAGAAACTGGCAATAAAATATGTTACAGTAGTGCATTTATTACAAACTTTAACACAAACACACACACACACATAAAAATATGAACATAAGCTACAAATAAAACATTAAACCAAGGAAGAGGAAGAGCAGAACATATAGCCTTCTTAATACAATTTTGGATAAAGATTGGCACATTTCATACAGGACAGATGTCAGTGCAGTTTTTTCAGTTATCTTAAATGATGTTGCTTTGATTCATGATCCACATTGCACTTTAAAAACTTAATTTTGTCCTAAAAATCCCCAAACAGACCATGTCCAACAGGCTGAGTACATTCTATCCACTCTTTGTTTCCGTGTCAGATGAATCTAAAGATTTTCCTCCATCCACAATCACAAAACGTCTTTAAACGTTTTAGCAGGCCGAGCCTTTTAGAGTTTGTGCCAGTGTGCTTGTGCTTGATGGCAGCAAATATAGCACGATCAAACACATCTTTGAGGTTGTGTTGTGTCAGAGCTGAACACTCCACATAGTCGTGAGCTCTGATCCTGTGGGCAAGCCTTCTGGCCTGGCTGAAGTGCACTGGTTTGGTGCTCCGATGGTCCAGGTGAATGAGGACGTCCACACTGTGGCGAAGGTCTGACTGAGTCCCAACCAGAATGATCGGAGAGGTCGGGTTTCCAGCACGGATCTGTGGGATCCATTTAGAGGTGACGTTGTCAAAGGACACAGGGTTCACCAGGCTGAAGCAGAGGATGAAGACGTCCACGTGGGCATAGCACAGAGAGCGAAGATGGCCAAACTCCTCCTGTTAGATTAAACACAAAGAGAGATGAGGGGAGAAAGGACAAACTAACAAAATAAATCATCATGTGTTGTGGAGTATCTACCTGTCCTGCAGTATCTATCAGCTTGATTCGAGTTGGAAATCCATTCACGTGAACCAAACCTGGAAGTCAAGTGGAAATAATTATTTGCTGAGTCAAGCAGCCATTAACCGTTAAAGAGGAGCCTGCACTCACCAGTGAAAACATCAAAAGCTGTTTGTCTGTACTCGCTGTTGTATCCATTGAAGATGTAGCTGATGATCATGCTGGTCTTCCCCACTGCTCCATCACCAACCAGCATGCAGCTCAGCTCTTCCCTCAGTCTGTTTGCTTTGTCATGTCTCACACAGTCCTGTGCCATCTTCCTTTAGACTATGACTCCATCATCCCAGCAAGTTTCAACAGTTTCAAAGTCCATGCAAGGAGTGCAGCATTACTGTAAAAGATGTCTTCTCCCCACAGGGGCCGGTTGGTGCCAATAAAGGCCAGAGGACACCTCGATTTGAAAGAACAAAGCCGCCCAATCAGATGAGGGAGGCCCCCCAACACTTTGTCTGTTTCCGTTTGATGGAGATTAACATAGTCACTCCCACCAGGACGAGTCTGACCACTGAAGATCAGCTGATGATGATGATAAAGAACAGAGTAACTGTAGATTCAAATACACCAGTTATGATCAAGTTTATACACTTGCTCAAATTATATATTATCATAAAATTCCGAGCTATATACAGCAAATATATAAACTCCTGCAGACAACTGTGACAGGAGATAAAAATATCATAAAATAAAATACTTTGTGAAAACATTATTTACATGCTGTTGTTTCATGTTAAAAATCGCTTAGGGTAAGTCAGCATGTCCGAAAATCGCGCTGCTGCTTGCTGTTGCGCCTCGCAGTCTGCTTTTCATTAGATTCAGATACATTAATTGGGTGTAATGCCACCATCGGTCCATAGAGGGAGGTGTTGCACCAGCAACGGTACATTGGTGTCCACCTTTGAGTTTCATCCAGATGCTGTTTTCAATTTCTAGTTCAATAATTTGCTACCATTTGACGAGTATTCACTGTTAATCAGACATTTAATGACCTTTTATATGTATAATGCACAGTGTCTTTTGTTTTTCAAATGGTAACAGGGGTGTTTAGACTAAATAAAGATTATTTAATAATTAATTTCACTAACTGTCAGCAGAGCTTTCAGTATCAATGCTCTATACACATCAAATCTCAGTACATTTTATTTTATTTTTAAAATTTTCCCAGACATGTTTACCACCTTAGCGTATTGTTCATGTGTTCAATCTATAAATTCAGTTTTCTGAAGGCACTCAAAGGCAGATTTATTCTCCAATGTAAAGGGGGCAAAGGGCACAGCTGAGGGGGCATTGTTGGACTGTCACCAGCTGCAGTTTATAGCAGAAACTTCATGTGCCGTGTTTCATCCTGCCATGTCATCCTGGGGTGACTGGGTTCATAAATACTATCCAATTAATATTTACTGGAAACAATTACACAATTATAAACACTCATTTGAGGGCTGCACTGCAAAACGACAACTAATTACCACTAATGACAGTGTGCACTATGCAATGACCGCACACTCTGCACAAAAACTGGATATAAATTTGGATTACTGTTCTTTCTCAGCCAGTCACACTTCAATACAGTCATATATGGGCTGTTAATCTTCAGCTCAGTGCAGACTGCTTTACTTGCATTATTGCTAATATCACACTGAACTTATTTTTCTGTGCCTTTATTTGCATTGTTGCAATCTGTTGCTCAAAATTTCCATCATGCATTGCACAAACTATCAACGTAATTATGATGTGCTGAAGAAAGACCTGATACTTGGGCGTCTGTTCTCCGCTCAGCATCAAAAGACACGAAAATACCAACAATAACCAAAATAACAACGCCTCGACCTCGACTGTACTGCCTCTTTTGGTGCACAGCTGTGGGATTTAGATAGACAGATAGATACATAGATACTTTATTGTCCTTACAAGGAAATTTGTTGCCACAGTCTGTACAAAGCCTCCCATAAATACAATTTACAATTAGTTTTATGGAGATAAGAAACTTGCAGGTGATGATGCTCATGATCAAGCCTTCAGATCATCATCACACAGAAAATGTTTGACTGTGAGTCTGTGTTTGACCTCTGACCTTATGCAATAGGCCTACATTATCACAATTTTATATAGCAATGGTTAGACATTGTCTTATTGTGTTTAGTATGTGTTACTTGATTTTATGAAACTAACTACTGCAATTATATTGTCTTGAGATATTAGGGTTCACGATTTTCAATTTCAAGAACTCAAAATCTACATTTTCTGCCCCACATGATCACAGCTGTACTACAGGGGAATTGTACGAGCATTGTAAGATGTGGTTTTAGAGATCGGGAAACGTTTGGGGGTGAAAATACAGCTTTAAACAAAGTGGTGTTCCTTATCTGTCTGAGCCTGCAGGAAACTCTGCGAGCATTGTGTTGTAAGGTCTCTGCTTCCTGTTTGCCGTTGTTTCTCACTCGTTCTCTTCTCCCTTTCTCTCCCCTCTTTTTTCCCACCACCTGTGGTGTGAGTGATAGTTTATTCCCCATGGTAGGAGGACAACATCTGGTCCCCCCCCCATCACCTCCTCTCCCTGCCGACACACGTCATGTTGTCAGCTCTGCTCCCATGCTACATCTCTGCAGCTGTGAGTCACAATGCTGTTCCTTAATCCAAGGCAAATGTCAAACACAGGAAATGGTCTTTAAATATCTCCACATCCAAAGATTCTTTTTTCCTGTAACAGCCACTTTTATCATCGCAGATCAGCTCTTCAATGCTACAAATGCAAATACAGTCACTTTGCAACTGCATGCAAATGTGTTTGCAAAGGTTTGCATGTACCTTATCTTGTGCAGCAGATGTCAGCAGTGCGCTGATGACTTTAACAGTAGCTCAAAGGCTAGAGATAGTCAATGCATATATGATACTGTAAACATGTTTTGTGTCTGCATTCTCACGCTCTCTCTCTCTCTTTGCATGACTAGACGTGCAGAAATGTATCCTGACATAGATTTATAGAGGTAATCTGCTTAGTAAGGGTGTCTCAGTGTGTGCAGCTTAGGGAGAGTGCCCAATATACACACAGCACACTTCAAAATTCATTCTGTCTGACTCCTGTGAATTTATGCAAATATTTGCTGTAAGATGAACTCAAATACCCCGAATGTCTCTGTGAAGTATGGCTCTGATTGTTAAGAGGTAACACAAGTTCCTGTCGCATATCAAATCTGGTAACAATAGAGATATCTGCCAGATAGGTGTTAAAAGATTAAGCTCCTCCCTAAGCCAGAGATAAGCATGGCACGCTTCAGACAGGCCACAATCAAGTGGCTGACACGGAGATGAAGTGATAAACAAGCCATTTGCATAACATAACTCCTGCATAATGTGTCTTTAAGTAGATATTGCAGAGGCGCTTAAGTGGTGAGGATTAGAGCAGGATGGGTGCTTCCATCACACTGAGACCTCACATAATGGAAACCCTTTCCCTCTCCTTCTTTAGTTCCTAGGTGTGACTTCAGGGTCACAGCTAGGACACCCTGTCACTTGCCGTGCATGCAGTGTGTTCAACATAATCTCTTTGATACTGTTTGCAGCCTGATGGCAAAGGTCCTGACCTGCTTGCTTAAATTTGACACAAAACATAGACTGTGGGGGATTGTTCTGTGTTCACTGATGACTTTATTGCCCTTAACGCATAGAGTTAAGTTTTTAACTCCTTTACAAATGCACCACTAAATATTACTCTGCATTAAATGGGCAACTAAAAATGACAACATCTAACTTAAGTTTTACATTCTAGATGTTTGTATTACAATTACACAGCCATGCTAGCAGCCGTGTGAGGCTTTAGTACTAGTAGTAAATGCATACATGCTCAATGACAAAGCTAACATGTTTAGCAGGCATAGGCTAATGTTTACTTTGTTCTCTATAATAGTTTAGCATGTTTAGCAAGTTTATTAAACAAGATGTTTTTCACATTATAACACGGTATTCTCATGTTATTATAACATGCAAACTTATCATGTTTTTTAAAGAATGGACAGTGTATGCCTGAAGTCACACTCCAGCCACTTCACCCAGCTAATCTAAAAATCAGCAAAGACTTGACAAGAGATGGGCCGAATGACGCCTCAGTGTTCAAACAAGCCATCCATAATGGCACACACCTGTCATTTAAAGTGTCCACGCTTTTAATTATGCATATCTTTAAGTCTTAATATAACTTGAACAGGTGAGTTGGTTGTCATGAACGGGGAAATTAGCTACAGAGACCAAAACTGTTTTTTTGTACCAGGCTGTAAACATGTTTTTTTCTGCTGTGAAGTCGGACGTTTCAATATGGGCGCTTATGGAGGTTGAAATGTTCTGTAGCCAGCCTCAAGTGGTCGTTTAAGGAGCTGCAGTTTTTGGCACTTCTGCATAGGCTTCACTACACAGTCACAGAGGTCGCCGCATGGTTAGAAAGAAACATTTCTTGTAATAACAATATACTATTTGATAGCTTACATTGTTATAACTTGTCAATGGAACAATATAAATGATCATTTTCACACAAAAAGTTATTATAACAAGATAAATAGTATTTTCCCCCAAATATGTTATAAAAAATAAACTATTTACGATATTTAATGAAAAACGACCAACAACCAAAAGCTGTTGAGACCTTTTTAAAACAAAAAGTCATTGGGATTCACCTTCTGAGGACTGAACATCTATACTAGATTTCATAGCAATACATCTGATTATCAAACTATTTCAATCTGCGGCTAAAAATGCAGAACTCACATTGCCCAGAGCACTGGTTTGAGGTCTGAGGTTTTCTGCTCCATGACGGAGACATACCATGTATCTCCTCAGTTTATTAACAACAGGATACAGCCCCCTTCCCAGGTTAACTCAAATTCTAGCACCTTGTGGTCACTGCACCAAGTGATTCATGGGAATTCAGACTTCAGTGGATGTCCTCCGCCCCTGCCCTACCTCCTAGCTGACCCCTGCTGTTCACATTCTTGACTTGTAGCCAGTGATCGCAGGAAAGCATAAACTACGTCTGTGAACACATTGTAATTGTACGAATCAACATATACATGCCTTGCCTTTTTTTGTTGGATCAGCGCATTTGCAGTTAATCTGAATTAATATCATAACCAGCATTGTATCATTTGGATCTGAACCAGCTTAGGGTAAGTCAGCATGTCCCAATTTTTAAGTAAAGCCTAAGTGTTTTTTGGGCTTTTGTTGGCCAGCAAGCATCCCTGTCAATTTAGTTATGCCTGCTCCATTAAACCCTGGCAGGGGTCCAGGAGCAGCGGACTAATCCCACTTTACCCTCCAGAGAGCATCACAGGGGGTCAGTCCTCTGTGCCTCGTGAGACATATAATGGCCAAAACAGTCACACAAGTATCCTTCTGTTTATCTGTTTGATGAACATGCTTTAAAATAAATAAATGGATTGATTTAGGACACATTTAAAAGCTCTGTGGAAAAGGTAATGTCATGTAGAGAGAGTGCGATGACATTTGTGAAAACACTTATTTGCTTTCTTTACTGAGAGTTAGACGACAAGATTGATCCCTGTCTTACCTGTCCTACCGGTATGATAAATGCAGTCCTTTCCGGAAAATTTTTTGACTACACGTGATAGTTTTTCATTATCACATGTAGTCATGTCTAGTGTACATGTCTGGAATAATGACTGGTGTTATTACGCACATAAATATGAGTCAGGTGTGATGACACATATTTGGTTTTTCCCATTCTGGAGCAACCAAGAAAAGGAAACAAAAGGAAAAATACAACATTAAAACAGACGCCAGTCAACTTAAGATGACTCAACATTCAAATACAAATTAACACGAGCCCCTAAACTTCCAAATGTTTGATCCGATGCATCACAGGGAACTGATAACAATATCACCATGGGTCTCACCCTTTGGCCTTTGAAGCATCTGTGTTTTCTTCTTATTTTAGTTTCAATTGGCTCCACATCAATCAACACAGCAGCATATGTTCTTGCAGAGCCCGATTAGAATCTATTTAAACAGGAAACTCTGCCGCAATTGGCTGATTATCATGAGAACACGATCGTTTCAAAGGGATAAAACTTTCCAAACAAACACAAAGCATCATTACTTGCCATTACACATTTAGGAAACATTTGACTCAGACTGAAAATATAACATTTAAAAGAAAAAAAAAGTGTTCAGCTTGTTTGACTTCACGGTTAGGTTGATCAGATTGTTAATAGGTTACAAAACGGACCTTATAATCACTAAAATACATTTCCAGTTAGATAGAGGCTATAATCATAATGTTGCATCTAAAAACTACAAACCAGCATCATTGCTTTAGTGTGATATTGGAGCACAAAATCTCTGAGACTCTCACAGTGACTCTGCAGCTGCCTGATTGTGTGTTATAGTGGTCACTGTAAAATGGCATTGATATCGAACCTCTGTGTGTGTGTGTGTGTGTGGGAAACAAAGCTGCCTTTCCTGTTCTTTGAGAGAAAACACTCCAGAGAAAAATGGCAGGAAACCTCCAGGGCCTTTTGATTCAGGCTAAGAAAGTGAGTCAGGTACTCTGAGAGCGTCGAGTCCTCATAATGTCAGGGCCGTCTTTAAAGGCAAATGACAAGAAAGTTCAAGGAGTATTCATAATTCACAAGGTCTTGTTACTACTATTAAGTCCCTGCAGGGCTGGATACACCAAGTTTCATTATTTAAAGTAAAGAGACATGACTGCATATATTATAAAGCATGATTCCAGTCCCTGAATTGCCCAAGTATGATGTTTTATGACTTGGTTTTGTTAAGTTTGTTTTTTAAGTTGTGCTTCCTGCCCGTATCTGCCAACAGGGGGGGCTGGAGCCTCATCCTTCGTCTGTGCTACTTCCATTAGAGGCCTTTTTCTACCAAGACACAGATCAATTATATATTTTTTTGTTTGTTTGGTTGTTTTTTTTTTTTTTTTTTACAAAGATTACATTTGTCTTGGAGTGACAAGAATTGTCTTAATCTTTTAAATCAAAGGCAAATTTGGGGGCTCACGTACAAGATTCTCACCTTTAAATGAATGTTCAATAAATTTCAATAAGTTAAGCACAGATCGATTTGGACTGAACCTTTTCCTGAAAGTTTTTTGACGTCATGGTTGTTTGCTTGCAACAGTGCTGTCTATATTTAACAGCCTAGTGTATGTCTCAAACCAGTTCTGGCGTGGCTCCCTAAGTGGGAAATGTTGTGCAATCATTTTATTTTTGGCATGTGTTGACATCCACAGAGAATCAATACAAAACAGCGTTTGAAAAGGAAATATTTTAGTTTTTGTCAATTCTGCAACAAAAAATGTAATTAAACTGCCAAGCTAGGGAGACCATGCTGTGGATTTCCATATAATGTTCACAGAATCGTTTATTCTGCACTCTGTAAGACATTTTGACCTTAAATGCCTCTTTATCTTTTTTCATTATTGCATGTAGGTGTAGTCTGTACAAGTTTGGAATGTTGCCTTTTGTCATTGCACACCTATATGTACAGTATCTTGTATCCAAGTAGGTCGCATGTGGTGACAGTGTTTTGACACAAAATGGAAGGAGAAAAGGTAGTTGAGGGCGTCTCTGCCCAATCATTCTCTGGCACAGACTGCAATGCAAACACTGCGTGTTGTTTTCACCAAAACAGACACCTGTGCCTCTCTGCATGGAGTGTGATTACTACACACTGCACCAACACCCTCAGTCTCACTTACCATAATTCCCTCCTCCTAACATGTCTGTTCAGCGAGGTTATGTTTTGTCAAATGTCAAAGAGGCAGTACTATACTTGGCACTGGATGCCACTAAATAAATCTCCACATGCTTCACCTGATTGTTCTGCCTTCACAAGGTTACCACCACAAGACGTTGATACGGTGGTCGCTGACATGCATGCTGCCAAAGCGAGGCAGGACTACGCTGAATGACACACTCAGACCTTTGCACCTGCAGATGCTCGCGCTGGGCCACCTGCAGAAGTGAAAGAAGCTGCTTAACTGAGTTTGACTCAGATGTTTCCTGGCATTTCTGCAGAATGGGGCAGGAAGCATATGCACAGCCTGCTCGCTCTCTTCCACGTAATACCATTGTCAGCTCACATGCTTTCATTGAAATGTAAGTCACAGCAGAGATTTTGGGAAAATATGCTTATTTTGCGTCATTGCTGAGTGTTAGATTAGAAGATTGATATTGCTCCAATGTCTGTACAGTAAGCTACAGCCAGCAGCTAGTTTAACTGAGCCTGGCGTCTGTCCAACGGTAACAAAAAACACTTACTGGCATATTTAAAGCTAATTAACACATTATATCTTGAGTGCTTAGTCGTTGTGGTGGTTCGTAAATGTATCCTAGTGCACTTGATTTGCCTTGAACGTCACTAGACATTTTGGGTTCAGAGTAAAATATCTGGACAGCTATGGGATGGACTGTTTAGTGCTAACTAGCTAATGTAAGCATTACTGACAGTAGAAAGAATGGTTGTTGTATCCGTGATGTCACACGTACGTTTCTGAAGAGCTATTTTGAAGCTCAAAATCAGTGCTTCTGGCCAGCGGCATGTTGGTTATCCTGCCTCTTCCGCTTCCTGGCTAATCTAAATATGAGAAAAGACGTGGATCATCGGACCTGAGGTAGGCTGAATGATGCCTGGGTGCTCAAACAAGCAACTTGTAATGATACCTACCCATCAAATAAAGCAGCCATGCTGTTAATTAACTTTAAGCCTTAATACAATTTGAACAGGTGAGTTAAAAAAAAACAAAAAACACCAGACTCAGTACAGTTGTCATGAACGGGGAAATTAGCTATAGAGTCTAAAACTTTTTTGTGCATGTACATGTTTATTTCTGCTGTGAGGTTGGATATTTTAACATGGGGGCTTATGGAGACTGACTCGTTCTGTAGCCAGCCTTGTGGACGTTTGAGGAACTGCAGTTTTTGGCACTTCCGCATAGTCTTTACTTCACGGAGGTTGCCGCTTGCTTAGCATTCTAAAACAGCTAAGATGACCACTAGTGTGGCTTCTAGCATGGCACTCAAAATTAATGTTCATTATTTCAAGAATGTGTGTGACCAGGTAGATCTTTGCAAGCATGGAAACAGAAAACAGCATCCAGTTCACACACAACTGTAAAGTCTCTCTTTATAAGTGTAAGTTATGATATTCTACAAGGTACTTAATAAAAACGATCATCAGGGCTACAATGACTTTCTTCATGTTTACACATCACACAGTACAGCATACAATGTGTACAAATACTTTTGGTGTTTTAAGTTAAAACAGGTAAAAAGTTCATTCACAGATGATCTCACAGGCCTCAGGGCCTGACACCCGCCGGTCAGGCTGCGGGCAGCTGTGATGTGTTTGAGTGTAAAAGAGATTAGGGAAATGAAATTAAGAGCAGCAAAAGTGCCATTCCTCAGGGATAGAGCAGGCTAATGAAGCAGGAGGCAGCTCTCTGGCTGGAGCTTTAATTTTGTCAAGCTCAGTTCAATACCCAGTCCTGCTCCAAACAGATTGAATTAAAAGATCCAGTGAGTGTGAGTCATGTTCTGTTTGGATGAGAAGAAACAAATTTTCCGCAACCACCAGCGATGATGAATTGATTAAAGAATGGTGTTTATCATTGCACTTTGATGGATGAGTCTGAACTGTGTTCTTTCTCTCCTGCGTCATGAAACAAGATGAGCAGCCAGCTCATGCCCAGGTCACAAACCAGATTCAGTCGTTTGATCTAAGCTGCTCCTCTGCTAAAATATCTAACATATGGAACATTAGCTTCAGTTTCTGTTTTGATGACTGACAGAGGACTGAAAGAAGGCATGTGGTTTATTGCCAAATCATTAGCCATTGTTTGTGCCTTTTTAATGGACGCTCTTCCTCTTGTGGTGAAGAGGCCTCCATGACCGCACAGCACTCATGTCCGCTGGCAGGAGCCCAGCGAGGGGTGAGGTGACCCTCAGCGGACAGAGTTGACCTCCTCAATATGAGAGGGTTAGGGCTCTAAAGCGGATGGACTCCATTAGTGGCCCAATCACTTTCTCTTTAACACACTTCCAGGGTGACCTTCAGCCCTGCACTGACCAAGCCAAGGTCAAGGGTCAGGGTTCAGACTAGGTACACATTAGCATGCAGGTGGAGGCTCCAAAATGCAGCTGTAGGAATGATGTTTTTGGGTGATGCACATCCTTAGGACATGACCTCAGTCTCCACTTTATGTGTGTTCCTCATAATCAGTTGGCGCTCTCTTTAGAAGAGAATGACGGACATCTTTTCCTGGAGAGCATGTGACCTCAGGAAGGGTAATAATATTGATTACGGTCCCAAAGTGCAGAGGGGACACAGTGTAGCCATGTATATGCATGGTGAATTTTTTATTTTATGTCAACAGAATAAGCTTTTTAAATGGGATTTTTATGTGGTTTTGTGGATGTATAAAGAATAGTCAAAGTCAGACATATGGACATGTTTTGAATAAAGTCATCTATCTATCTATCTATTTCGCACCTCTCTTTGTGACTAAGTCTCCTCCAACATGGTGCTTTTAGATTCCTTCTACACCTCTCCAAGGGGCTCTAACAGTGAGGTAAAGGGCATTTATTGATTTACTTGTCTTTATTGCTCTACCTCTAATGAGAGGTGCCAGAGTGAGTTATAAATCAAAATGCTCCAGTGAAGCATAATTGCAAGTAGATATGGCACGACGGTGCAGTGGTTAGCATTGTGGCCTCACAGCAAGATGGTTCCTGGTTTGAACCTCGGCTGGGGCCTTTCTGTGTGGAGTCTGCATGTTCTCTTTGTGTCTGCGTCGGTTCCCTCTGGGTACTTCCTCCCACACTCCAAAGTCATGAAGTTAACAGGTTAATTGGTGACTCTGAATTGCACATAGGCGTGAATATGAGTGTGAATGGTTGTTTGTCTCCATGTGCCCCTGTGATGAATGAGGATTATGAGGTTAAGCGGTTACAGAAAACAGATGGATGGATAAATAATAAACACGTTATAACAGTTTTAATAGAGCAGCAGTTTTAATTTTGCAGTTGTAGTGTTCTGCAGTCTTGTTAAGGGTGGAGACGATTAGATTAAATATTGGTATGAACATTCAAATGCTTGATGAGATTATGTGATCGAGTTTCTACATCGGGGTGGATGGAATTGAAGGTGGCGTGTAGGCTGGGAGGCAGGGAGTGCACAAAACTCACTGAGTCATCAGATATTATTATTGTGTACTATACTGAAATGTGTTACCATATTGTCCGTCATGCCCGTCAGGATGATTTCATCCATGATTGCAGAACACAGAACGTTGCGTGATTTGTTGTTTTTGAGTCATGATTTAACAGCACAAGGAGTCACAAGAAGTTGACTGCTTTAGTTATGTAATGAGACATGAGTTATTATGATGTGTCCATATCAGGAGTGTTCTGTACACAGGAGCTGTATGTTCCTGTGCTGTCTAACAGCTCAAACCTTTGACCCAGTTTTCATCTAATTTCGAAGAAAGTGGAGCAGCGTTCCACAGAAACTCCTTTTAAAAAAAAAAGAAAAAGAAAGAAGTCTGACATGTGGCATGTGCACATGTTTTGGTAACGTGATTCAAGCTCAGACAGGGAAGGTAACCCTATCTGTACCCCCCACCTCCCTGCTAAGCCCCTGTTTGCTCTTACTATACTGTAAGAGCACACGGTGTGTGGTTTCATCTACAGCTGACTGGGTTCACTCTAATAGATTTCTATTAGCTCCAGGACAAACAGGACAAGCGGGACATGATTTATGTCTGATTTTTCCTTTAAATGACCTCCTGAGGTTTCTGTACACCGAGTGAAATGTGTACATTTTCTAACATATATCTAGATGTTTGTGCATCACTATATATGCATCTCCATGTAATTCATTCAGGCATATTTGTTTTCTTTGAGATCTAAAATAGATTTTTAAGTAAAGTTTTATGTGTTTTGAAAAACACTTGGCCGCACAACAGGAATTTTAAAAGATGGTCCCACCACTATGCCTGGCAGATCCTGGCATAGTGTTTTTATAGCTTGTAGGTTGTGAAATATATTATGTCCATTAAATCCTGTCTCAGTGCAGAACAGCTCCAGAATAATTAACTATTTAGAGTAGATGCATGTTTACATTGGAATGTAAATGCACAAAAACGTCTACAAGCTGCTTGTGTTGTGGCCAGTTAACAGTTCTCCGAAGAAAAAACAGCATTTCCTGTAAGGCACAGACTACAGCTGTACATTCCTCACCCGCATGAAGTGGGAGTGTGAGGCCGAGGGTGGAGTTTGTATGCGATCCAGCATTGAATTGTAAAGATGACTGTATAGACTTGCTCAAATTCGCAACAGGCAAGAGCCACGAAGAAAAAAACCCAAATTATAAATACCTATATAGAGACATTCAGTGTTTTTATTCAAATACATTTAAAAAAAGGAGCACAGTATACAGTCACTTCTAAGACCCTTTTACAACAAAGGTATAGGACATCATGTATTTAAAGAGAGAGCTCATCTCTTAGTGTGATATTTTAAAGCATCACATGCTTCTGTACGTTCTTGTTTTAAAGTCTTCACAGTCCAAAAATGTGAGAAGGTCAAAGGTAGAGACAAGAGATAACTCTGCGAGGTCATGTTACGACAGAAAATGTCACCATAGTTATTATATTCTCCCTGAAACCATATCAGGTATTCCTCTTTCACGCAACGAATCCCCTTAAACATAACATGTCTTCCTTTCACCCAGTATGAAAGCTTTAATATTTTTATGGTAGAGTGCTTCATGTAGTCTTTTATGCAGTTCCCTGCAGCATGGGTTTTTGGTCTGGGGGGTTGATCTCTCCACAATCATGGAAAATGTTCAGAACAGCCGCCTCAATAGAGAAGAGGTGCTCATCCTCAACCTCGGGACAGCAGAGCCTCATGAACTCTGCCAGGCGGAGCAGGTATTCAATATTGTGGCCCGTGTTGCCCCTGCAGACGGAAATCTGGGCGGCAATTTCCTTTTCCGAAGCCGGGCCGAGGTAAATGGGGTTGTCAGAAGTAGCGATGTAGACGAGGGCCAACAGTGGAGCCTGACCCTTCTCCTGAGGGATGAACTCCACCATCTCTGTTATGTAACCACCCAACACAACCTCTCTCATGTTCAGATACTGAAGGGACTCTTCAATCTGGGAGTCAGCGACCTCGTAGGCCACTCCCCATGTGCAGGCCTGCAGGGAAAACAAGTGAGAAGTGAGATACAGGAGTTATAGTTTGAATAAAGAACTGCAGAACAAATACAATAATGGCTACATGTCAAGTACAACTTGTAAAACACCTAGTTTGAGTATGCCAACACACAAGGCAGGTTTGATCTGGACTGAGTCAACACTGATGGTTGGAAAAGAGAAAAATGAGACTTTCTGGGAACTCTGAACACTGAATTTTAGATATTGTATCTCTTTAGCTTGATAGAAACGTTTCATGAGCTAATTGTATAGATAGAAAACACTGTCGTAGCAGTACTATACATGTTGTATCACACCTATATTATCATTCACATCCATTTGATACGGATAAAGTCACCAGTGTAAAGGTTACCCAGTATCAATAGATGTAACAGTTTGCATAGATATTGTATAAGACCATAAAGTAGGCTTTCTTTAGGGGTGTTTGTAAAAGGGCATATTTAAAACTGGCTCTACAAGTGACACTTTGGGTGGTAGTAGTAGGAGAAAGCTCTTACCTCCTGATCCTCCACTAGTGTAACCACTCTGCCTGGCTGTGGAGAGAAACACACACATTCCACATCAGAATAATACAATATAAACAATAAAATTAATACACAAACGACTAAAATCATCATTCAGCCATCAGGAAAATATTTAAAGGAGCAATATGTTGCTACAAATCTCACCTTTTCCTTGTCCCCTCGATAAAAATCATCTCCATGCCAGAAGCGCCTTTTGTATCCCACAATGTGGCCGATTTCACTTCGCTTGTAAGTAAAATTTGGTTTCCATACTAAGGAGCCATATCCAAATATCCACAGGCTGCTCTTTTCTTTGATAATGTCCTGAGGTTTCATTATGATCGCTTGGCTGCGTTCTTTTTAAAAACGAGATGTCAACAAGTAGCTTCTCTTTCTTGTTTTGATCGTCCTATACATTACAACACATCAGCTGTGTCGATTTTATATTATAATATAACGTGCTGAAGGCGGAAATAATCTCCCAAATGTTGAAGAAAGAAATGTCTCCTCTGTTTTTGTGATCAGTACCGTCAAAAGTACCGTCAAGGGATGTTTGGATCCTGTTCGTCTCTCCTCTGTATCCATGTACAAACACGTGCATTTGTTGTTCAGGGCACGTCAGGGCGAGTCTGCCTCGACCAATCAAATCACAGAAGGGGCGGGCTTAGCTAACCTATGAACCAATCAGGATCATTTTACACTTTGAAGCTGAGCAAACAGAAAAATACTGTAATTGCAATAACAGACAACCAGTATGTTACAGTTTGAAGTGATAGATTATCCAAAACATTCAGTGAATGTGGTTTCAGTAAAAAATGAAGGTCTGTATCTTTCTTTCTTTCTTTCTTTCTTTCTTTCTTTCTTACTTTCTTACTTTTATTCTTATTTATTTAACCTTTATTTTATCAGGAAATGTTCCACTGAGATCAAAAATCTCTTTTTCAAGGGAGTCCTGGTCAAGACAGGCAGCAGCACAAGAACAAGTCAAATTAAAACAGATACAAGACGCACAGTGATCACATCATAGCAATAATAAAAAAAAGTAATAAAAGTGCAGTACGAGCCACAAATACAACAATATCAGTTAAAGCAACGATGCCCCTTATGATTCAGTCTCCAGGTCTTTCCATATGGATTTAAAAGCATTCAAAGAAACCAGATCTGTATGAGCATTTGGTACAGACAACATGTAAAAGTCCCTTGATCACAGCGAGTATTGTCCATCATACTTCTGAGAAACACACAAGAACATACTGTAGATAGGATGGAAGCAAGCCGAGACATGACATTGAATGAATGAATGGTTTCTAGTCAAGGACTTAGTTGTTTTATTGTTTTTAAATTTATTTCATTTATTCAGTTTTATTCCTTTCTTTAAAAATGTGGGGAGCACCTCTTGTACTTTTTGAGTGTCACACAGTCAGAGAAAGTCCAGCAGGTAATCACATTACCTATAAATAGCTGGGACTGTTATATCTGTGCTGTCTTAAGCTCATTAGGTGTCTGTGTTCTCCTCAGGTTTGTCTAGCACACTGGCTGATCACTTATCACTGTGCATGATGAGCTGACATGAGAGTGGAAGAAACTCATTTCGTCTTCCTTTTCTCACAAAGCTCACTGCCCCCAAGTGGTAGTAAAAGACATTGCTCTATTTTTGAGACTGAAGCAAGGATACTCAACTTGCTTTGCAAAATCAATGGACAATAATGATATTTATCAGATAAAATGAATAAACATGATTATTGTTGATGTGGATGAATAAGACAACTTCAAAGTCGTGATCTTCTCTTTTTGTTGCAGTGCTACGAGGCGAGAACGCAGCACTGTAGCTAGCATGTTTTCGACCTTGCACACAACAATTGTCGTTAGGCAAGTTAAACGCAGTGGTTTAGGATTGGAATGAGGTGACAAAAAAAAGGCAATCATCTGTTCATTTTTTTTATCGAATTGCATGTTTTCATAGTCGAGCTTTCGACATATGCAGCCCTCACTCTTCTCTCCAGTCCCAGGAGCCTTGCGGAAATGTACGTGAACTTCTCGTAGAAATCAAGTGTCACCACTTCTTTGTACTGCACAGATCACTGATAGAGTAATATGCAACTTTGCAAGTAACAGCCAAGGGACATAATTTTTATTTCTATTAAGACTCTAATGGTCGTCAGGCCTTAATTTGAATATCACTGCTCTAAACTGATGCTTTGATATTGATTAAAATGCAAGCAGGAAGCTGTGGTGACTCTGGCTGAGAACCAACTACACTGTCCGGGGTCCCAGAAAGTTGTGATGCATTCATGATAAAACAGATCCAAATCCTGACTGAGATGAAAATGGTTAAGATTATTATGTGAGTCTGATTTAAAGTATAACTACTGCACCTCTGTAATAAAAACTGTTACAGAGAACTGTTACTTATGTAACCATTTAGAGGCCAACTTATTTGTAGCATGTGGCAGCCCATATTTACATTTACCTCTAGTCATTTGGCTTACAATCAAAGTACAGTGCAACATTCTAGTGCTGTACCAGGTACTCGCAGAGGGAGATAGACTGAGCATGCCCAGTTGTTGGTAGAGGTAGGAGAGGAGGTACTCTCTGAAGAACTGGGTCTTCAGGAGATTTTTGAAGGCCTGGTAAGAACGTATATAAAGATATTCAAGTAAGTGGGTGCAGAACCAGAGACTACTTTGTAGGCAAGCATATGCAGCTCTCTCCTCTGACAGGGCGCTTTCATATTTTGTGTTTTTTTTGAATATGGCACCAGAGGAGGCAACTCACCCATATACTCCCCCAACATCCCTGAGTGAAAGTGCAATTTGTTGGTGTCTGATGGCTTGTTATGGTCCTCTGCCTCATGGCCTGTGGGGCCCTTGTTTGCTGTGCTCATGCTTCACGAGTGACAGGGTATATGCCAAGTTTTGTTGACTTCTTCTCATCTCACTCCACCCTGTGCCCCTTCCCTTTAAGCCCTAAGAGATAACTTATCAGCGTCTCTAGTGTTTTGTTTCTAAGAGGCTCTGTTACTCAGTGATATGATATCTGGAGATACAGCAGCAGAAGTACTGTAGAAAGACCACAAGGATTCTTTATTTTCACATACAGATATTTTTTTGTTTTTTTTTAAATATATATCTTTTTGTTTGAGTATTTCCTTACATTGCTGCCAATTACAATACTGTCCACTGAATGATTGCTAGCACATTGATTTCACATCACACTGACACAGATGTCATGGACATAGACATGGAATCATCTGAAATGCTACCTGGCCAAATATATGACTGTATCTATAGACAATGAAGCCACCTTCACACCAGCTCGACACAAATAAAGTTTCTAGATGATTCCAACATTTAAATTAGGGTTTCTATTTGACCACATATACACTCAACCATTGAAGAGTAACAAACAAACAGTGTACCAGATATGTATTCATTGTTTCTTTTTATAACAAAAAACATAATAAAATAAAACACCAACACTTTTTAAAAATAAATTCACCTTTTCTGGGCGTCAACTTAAAAACAGATGTTCATACTTCTAATCTCAACATATAAATATACATTATATACAAAATAATCTTATAAAACATAGAAAGAGAAAGATCAGTGCTTCATATTCTTAAATTACTAATGAAATACTAATCTTACAAAATAACATTATTGGTTCAGTAATTTCCTTTGAAGGCGTCCTTGGTACGATAGTCACTTCTTTGTCTTTTTTAAGGGTGATCTTGCATAAGGTAAATATACTTATCACGAGTCTCTCTGCATGGAGCTACAGCGTATTGCATCTTTTGATCTTTTACCTCCATTTTTCTGTGCAAAGAAACCGAGATAAGGTGGGGCACAATGTTTTTCTTAACATATATAAGGCTTTGTGATCTAGGCTGCATACATTCTTTATTAAAAAAGGATTTACAAAACTGATAACCCTAAATATTCTTCAAAAATGAACCGTTTTCAGTAGTTTTTGTCCCTTTTTGATTTAGCACAATGCTATTTTTTTGTTTGCATAGTGCATTGCAGGCCACAAAAAAAAAAAAAAAGGGAAAAGGCTGGCTCCTTCCACAGGCTTGTTGGCAGTAAGTTGATTTGTTGATTGCTGATTACTGCAATAAGGTGGAGAGGAGTGCATCAAGATAGTCCTCTTCTTCTAATCAACACGCAGGCATAAACATCTTGGCTTGAAGCCCTTGGATGAGCTTGGACTGGGCAGACAAGGGGGTCGAGTCGAAAAAACAACAACACAGAAAGCGAATCCACAAGTCAGATTTGCTCATTATTTCCTGCAGTCTTTTTCAGTCTTTACATTCTGACAAAGATTATTAGCTTTAGTTCTAGTGAATTCAAAGAGCGCACCGGCTCCATCCAGTTATCAAGTTTTCAAGAGCAGCAACTTGCATTTAAATAAATCCCAGTCTCTCCACACTTGTAAACAGTCCACAAGAAATCCAATGCTGAAAGTGAATAATATCTTCTATTTATTATACCTGAAAAAGAAGAAGACAGAAAATCTCATCAACTAATGAAAAAACAGAGAAGAAAACACTGCATCTGAAGAAATTCTCAAGAAATTCATTATGAACTGGAAGCTTACCTCAGTTGCAATGATGCATTCGTTTTTCTCCTCCGCTATTACAAAGACAGACTGGTACATTGAATCTCTGGAAGAACATATTGTTGATATTCTACACTCTGGCCTTTCACTGTGGAATGAAGATACATCATGTTAGTTCAAACAAAAACAAAAGAATTACGACTTACGACAAACAAAATGACCATAACACAGTTCCTCATTCAACCTTTTCTTGTGCACGTACCTGTACATTCTACTCAAATGCTTCTTTTCTTCTATTGCCTTTTCACAGTTTTCATCTTTATCCAAAAGAGACAGTTCGTCCTTGTACCCCGTGGAGGTTTTATAGTCCAGGTGGTAGTGGTTGATGTGTTTGTGATTAGACTTTTCCCTGGGACAGTCCACCTCCAAATCAATCTTTTTATTGTTGTTCTTGAGCTCTAGAGTAGAGATGAGGTTCTCTTTCTGAAAGTCGCCCTTGGAGAGGTTGTTCATCGTCTCTGAGTCCTGCTTCTTGTTTCTCTGCTTCTTGATGTGACGTATTACTACCACTAACATGCAGAAAAACACCAGAACAGCCACAAGGCCTACCCCCAAACCGATGGCTGCCAAGTTCAACTTGTCATTGGACTCCAAGCCTATGTCGGGCTTGTCGGTGTTTGGTGACGGCACATCTACGGACTGGCACTGGGGTCCGCTGTAATGTGCAGGGCAGATGCAGGTAGGCTGGCCTTTTGCACCAGTTGTGCAGGTTCCACCGTTCAGGCAGGGTTGAGTGGCACAGCGGTCTGTTGGCCTGTCACAGTGACGCCCTGTGTACCCTGCAGGGCAGGTGCAGGTGTAGTCGTTGATGCGGTCTATGCAGGTGGAGCCGTTTGCGCAGGGGTTCCTGGCACACTCATTAATGTTGATCTCACAGCGCAGACCCGTGAAGCCTGAGCGACAGCTGCACAGCCGGAAGTTACCGTGGTTCACACAATGTCCACCTACGCAAAACAAAACAAATTATAGAAGCCTCCCTCATGTTTCAGATTTTTTCTACACATACAGAAAGGGGTGGATTATTTCTGATGTAGAGAGGATGATGTATTACCGTTGGCACATTGCAGTGAGGTACATTTGTCCACTTTCTTCTCACAGTTAAGTCCAGTGTAGCCTGCTGGACACTCGCATGTGTAAGCATGCCCATTGTCCTTCTCTCTGCACTTGCCACCATGAAAGCAGGGTGTATCTGCGCAGGTCAGCATCCTGTGTTCACAGTGTGTCCCTTCAAATCCCTGCGGGCACACACACCTATAGCCATTCTCAGAGTCCTGCAGGGGAAAAGATATAAAGTTTATCAAAAAGCTCCCTGTCAGATGTTTTGTTTTATCATATCCTGTTCGCGACTGCCCCAACGAACCCCATTATCCTTAGTTTGAATTCTATTTACAGTCCAAACTCTGTGAACTGGGTCATCTACTGACTTGACAATCGATAGCATCCTCCTGGACTCGCAGATAGACTGAGGCAAAAACAAAAACAGGAAAGCCTGTGTTGTGGGAAAGGAGAGAGAGAGACTTCCGGACTCACCATGCAGTGGCCTCCGTTGCGACAGGGCTGGCTGTCACACTCCCTGACCTCCAAGTCACAGTTAACCCCGGTGAAGCCTGGCAGGCAGGTGCAGGTGTAGCTGCCCTCGCCCGTGTTCATACACGTGGCCCCGTTGGCGCAGGGTTTGTGATGGGTGCAGTAGTTCAGATCTGTAAACAAATGGGTGGAAACATTATTTTATCTACAGTACTAACATTTCATTTAGTTTAGAGAAAGAGAAACGGCTACACACCTTGGTCACAATAGATGCCTCCCCAGCCTTCCTTGCAGATGCACTGCCACGGCTCTGTACAGGTACCATGTTTACAGGATGGATGGATTTTACACACGTCACAAAAGAGTCCTTGCCAGCCCTTTCTGCATCTGTTCACACATGAAAGAGTATAACATGACTGTTGGCTCACAATAATCTATTTATTCACTCCTGGAGATAGATCCTAAAATCAAACACAATGTTATCTCTGTAATCTACTAACAGATTATTTCATCGTTAACGAAGATGTTTTGGCAGTTTGTGAATCCCCTGATGGCAATGAACATTCAATTAGATAACTATGAATAGACAATAAACATAATAAGTCAGTGGATACTCACATGCACTCTCCAGGTAATGTGCAGTTTCCATTCCTTTCATTGCACCCTTCCAGGCAGATTGCTGTAAAAAGGAAAGAAAAGATTTAAAGCTCAAGGTTGTTGTTTTTTTGGCGTTTATAACAAGCAGTTAATTAAATTAAAGGCTTTTTATCACCTTTAAATGTTTGTCTTGCTTCCTGAACATTTCAATGGAAAAACCATAATGTGCCGCGCGTGCTCTGGTGTTGTATGTGACATTGATTTCGCGTGGTTTTATGGTGTTAAACGGCCGCTGAGTGCGGAGCAGATGCTTGTTCTCAAAAAAAAAAAAAAAAAAAAAAAAAAAAAAAACAGGACAGCTGCCCCATTGTTATCGGTGGGCAGTCCGAGTCCCGTTTGCAGCTGCTGCCCTTACACTGCATCAACAATAGAGCCCGCAATTTAGTGGCGCGTGGCGGGTTATAATGCCGCGATTAACCTCAGCGAGCGCGCGCTGCTGCTGCTGGTTCTGGTGATGCTGCTGGGCGACCACCGCCCTGGATTAAAAAAAAAAAAAAAAACCGCACGCGACCATCATCATGAGAGAGAAAGTGGGCTCTCTGTTGTCTTCAGATTTGAACAGCTCGTATTTCCGAGTGTGTTTGAACGCGTCAGAAAGAAAACACACACCTGTGATGGTGTAACAGGTAATTTAGACATTAAAGCTCCAAACAAAACTGGTTGTTTGCTCTGAAATGTCACTTTTTAATGGTTTGCGGGAAAATTAAACAAAAGAATTAAAACATGTATACCTTTTTTTTTTTTTTTACAGCGGCCATTTGACATGAAATAGTAGGTAAACACAGGTGTTACCAATGATACTAATTAAGGTTCCGTTCCCTTCAGGTCAAACAGAGCCACGGTGCCGCTGTGGTGCATCGCTGGAAAGGCTCTGCTGCACTAAATGGAACTGAACCTTAATTAGTATCATTGGAAACACCTGTGTTGACCCTAATATTGCATGCCAAAATGGCTGCTGTGAAAAAAGGTCTATATCTAAGTAGACTTTTAGCTCAGTCTTAGGCTAACTCTGTCTAAAATGTGACCACAAACAAATTATAGTGTCCATACGGTGTCTTTGCTTACGTTCTTGGCAGTATTCTCCCTTCCATCCCGGTAGACAGGCTATTTGCCCGTTAGGCTTGCAGGTGTAGTGGCCAAAATGGTCGTCTCTCGGAGCGCATATTTTGGAGCAAGTGTCCCCGTAGTAATTGTCTTTGCAGATGAACCGGTATGAGTACCTTAGCTCCGTCTGCGTCCCGTTCTGCACAAGCTGGGACCACTCATGCCCTATTCCCAACTGTCTTTGGATGGCAAAAGAACTAATCAAGAAATCAGGGTTGGTGGTGTCTGTGAATTAAAAAAAAGAGGCATATAAAGATTAACAGAACACTTTATGTAGTCGTTGATAAATCTAACAATTATTCCTTTGTTGATTTGTTGAAATTTCCCCTTCCTTTCACATTATTCTCCTGTTATGAAGGACCTAACAAAAAAGGTGTAAAATCCAGGAAAGGGCTGTCATGGGACTTTTGGCACGGCTTCATGTTCTCACTTAAGCTTGTGCACTTTCCCATGCATGCCAAAAATAAAACAAGGGAAGTGCAATTGTGTTTGGAGAGATTTGATTGTAAAGAATTGTCGTGTGACTCATAAGGCATCCTAACAAACACGGAATCCGTGACGCTGAAAATGCCAGATGCATTTGCCAGCACGCTGAGTGAGGGTTATTGATGATATGTGTGACAGGTAATAAGTCAACTATAGGCTGCACATGGCATGTCTCCCTCTAGTGGCTGTACAGACAGTGCAACGTTTCCTCACCTCCAGGTAGGTCCGCTGCAGGAGAATACCAGGCTTCAATAACTAATGAGAAAGCACCCTGTGGGGACAAATGAAGAAATAAACATCAACAAATATATTCACATATATTACGTAATATGTAGTCTTCAGCTTTATTTCACTAAATATGTATTTCACTTTAATTAGAAAGAATTGCAAGCTGATACTCTGAGAATAATTATTTTTTTGCATCTATACCTTACAGATTAAAAGCACATTTCTATGGCATTGCACATATATATGGTATCTGCAATTAATAGGGAGTAAGTGCTAAAATAATAACGACTAAATGATGATGATAATTATCTAAAAACATTTTTTAAGCAATGATTGTCACTAGAAAGACGTGTCTAAATCATGTGAAAATCATATGCAGTTTGGTGTGTGCGTATTTGGTTAATATGAAACCGTTAGTCCGCCCGGTACAGGACAGGTGCTCTTACCGGCCAGGTGAAGTTGAGCGGCAGACGCAGCCTGGCGTCCTGCTTGATGCTGAACGTGTCGGTGCCCAGAACAGGTGTGGTGGCTTTACCAAATATACATTTTCCAGGGGACACCACCGCCTGGAAGTTCTTCAAACAAACCCTGAAATAAGTCCTGCAGCCAGTCATGCTGCAACTAAGTCCATTTGCCAGCAAACCGTTAGTATTCTGAAAGTGATGGAGATCTAGCTCGAACACACCTGATCCCAGAACCTAAAAGAATACAAAAAGTGAGCGACAACAAAATAATGTAACATTTTATTCATAAAATGTCTTCCTAAATGTGCAAATATCGAATTAAAAAAGCTACCTGAGTAAATATTGTCATAACTATTGCGAGGATAGAGGTGAACCAAACGGCCATCCTTTAGTGTTTGATGTGCGTATCCTTAAAAAATCAGTTTGTCCTCCAACAAAAACGCCCCTATTCCAAGTGGTGATGGCGAAAAACGGAGTGATGACAAATAAAGTGATCGCAATAAATATAATCCTTCTTCAAAAGCCTGTAGGACAAGATCCAGCTCCACAATCCGTATCCAAAAGAAGAAGTTGGAAAAGACCGAGTTATCCAGTGCTTGAGGTTAGACAAATATCAGTAACGTCAATATCCACAAGTGAGTCTGTCTGCGGTCTTTATGTTGCCCATCCATCGTGCCGGTCAGATGTGGTTTGAGTTTGCTGTGCTGATGCGAGCCTTGTGTTGCCAACAGTGATGCGGGCATGTGGCGGAGCATCAGCGCATAGTGACTCCCAGTGAAGGATGTTGGACGTCCCTCCCAGTTTATATACCGCTGTGTAGTGCCATTACAGACACTGTCAGTCACTAAACACCGCCCACTCTCCTCTCCACCTTCTTTTTCTTTTTCCTTGCAATATAATCACCAGTCATTATGATTTGGAGGAGATTGTCTTTGCCTCATCTGATGGAGAAGAAACGCGCATTTATTTATTCAGAGTGTGCATCATTTAAATCCACAAATGTTCCAAAAACAAATAAATGTAGAATAATTAATTATAAAACATACACGTCGACAAGGTCAGTGAATTGACTGTTTGCTGCCACACATTCAGGATGAGTAAAACAGTATCTGTAAGAAAAACAGTCATCTTATACCTCCTCTGCAGGGATCTGTCTGATTGTTTGTGCGTCTTTACGCGCCTGGACGCCCCAAGTGCCTTTTTACGCTTGTGACCTCGCAGCCTTCCCTCTTGTTTTTTGTGTTTATTTTAGATAGAGAGGATGGAGCGGGAGATAACGTCACAGCTGTATGATAATGGATTCTTATTGACACTGAAACACTCATACTCATAAATCAGAGGGGGACCCCGCGTTTGAGAAAAATCCGGCGCGTAAATGAGTAAAGATGGTCCGTCTAATGGTTAATGTACAGGTTTGACATGAAAAATAATGTAATTGTGCTTCGTGGGAAATATTTACAGTTACACACACACACACACACACACACACACACACGAATTTGTGCATGCATGCCTTGTTGCATATAGGAGACAAAGAGATATTTTACTTAAAGTTAGTGTTTATTGTATTTAATAAAAAAGACCATAACAAACGCAGGCACCCAGCTGTTCACTGCACTTTATTTAACATCATAACACATGCTGCCCTCAATTGAAAGCAAATTTGTATAAATTAAAGTCCAAATTGTATCCTGCACGTAGCGTAACAATGTTTGTTGAACTAACATCCACAAGAGCCGGTTGAAAAAACTTTCTACTCCTTTCAAGTGTTTGTAATTGTTCCAAGAGGGAAAAGAAAAATGAACTCAAAAGAGTATATAAAGCCTGCTAAGCAAATAAATTCAAATGCCATATACATTTTTATCACATGTAAACTCATGCTGGGCACAGGCATTGTTACCTTTATCACCACTGCAGCAGGCCAACATGTCTGGGAGGATTTACAGTGAGGGAACAGGATTCAGGAGCTGTTCCCTGGCCATGGAGGTGTCTGGCTGAACAGCTCTCCTGCTGAGATGACTTCATCTCTAAGTCCCCACCTTTGACTTATAGGTTTGAGGTCCCACTTTCAGGCAGAGACAATGGACTATTGAGTCTGGAGCAGTGTGACTAAGAGGCCCGGACATCTCACAGCTCTGCGTATTGAAACATTTGCCGTTCCCACCATTGACTGAATCGCACAGATCCTGTGGAGGATCAATGCAGAGGTTTAATCCTGTATTCCTGTTCTGTTTTGTGTGACTGTAATTCACTTATCAATGAGGCGTCTTACTGGTTTATATAGCTGCCATGTTCTCTAGAACCCAATCAATTTCTTTTGTAAGGAGAAGTGTGTAGTGTAATGGTCCGCCTGCCCTCCCTTCATACACGTCAAAACATCCATACACTTTAATATTTGATGGACCATGGTTAAGGTTTCCCAACTGAGCCTCAGGTTACAATTCCTTGTAAAGCTTTGGACTGTGCTAAACAAGCAGTGATGCTTGGATTGGAACTTCTTGCTGCAGCTTGAACGAAAACTTGGATCAGATATGAAGAAGTGCCTTTCTGGTGATGCACTTACAAAGCTTTCTTAATATTTACCTATTAATCTCCAGATTTTATCTCTTTTTTTGATTTATATTTGTGAATATAAATAGACAGAAAGCCTGGCCTGAAATAATAGAATATTTTAGCTGTACGGGTTATTTACTCTTGGCCAGTGGAAACAATAACCTAACAGGCTCTTTTCTGCTGTCTTGCTCTAGAATAAACACAGCCTTGGAAACAGACATCGGCCCACCACAGTTTCATCTCAGCCTTGTAGAGGACATCATTTTTCTTCATGACAGTGTTTTATAAAGCTGACTTCTGATTGTTCTATGGCTTTTCAGCTGGCATCCAAACCCTAAAAATAACATTTTGATTGGGAAATGAAGAGGTATGAAAGTGCCTCTGGACTCGGACTTATTAGGGCAAGTTGCTATTTATGAGAAACTGCCTGATGTGATTGTTTGGTTCTTTGGCAGACTAATGTTTGCTCCCAGGAAAGCTCGCCTTCTCAACATTATTCATATAGATTTTAATAAGATGTCTGGAATCACATTATTTCAAGTTTCAGGTTTATTGTGTTTAATGTGTAAGTTGTTTTTTGTAAGTACAATGAAATTTGTTGGACAAGACGAACTGGTCAGCTCAGCTTAAGAGCACCAAACAGTACTCCACAGAATAAAAATAAGCTAAGAATAAAATACATATATATATATATATATATATATATATATATATATATATATATATATATATATATATATATATATATATATATATATATATATATAATATTTTATATTTTTTATATTCTATAGTATTGTATTTTATTCTTAGCTTATTTTTATTCTATATATATATATATATATATATATATATATATATATATATATATATATATATATATATATATATATATATGTATGTGTGTGTATGTGTTTATATATATATATATATATATATACACACACACATACACGTATATACAGGTATTGAAGTGAGCTGTATAAATAGACATGACATACTACATATGCACAGATATTGGATATTGCACAGTGTAGATTCAAACAGTGTAAACAAGTGTAAAGTGACTGGTGGTTTATATAAGTATTGCACAGATAATACATTACTTGAAACATTAATAAATTGTATCCAGGTATGTGCTATTTTAGCTTCAATCTTGGACTGCTGGTTTTTATAGAGTTAAGAGACTCATAACGCACCAGCACACCAACACACTGTTGATACTTATCTATTTCCAAAACACACAAAGCTTATTGTACCCCTCATCTATACAGCAGGGATCAAAGACCTTCTAAAATTAAATTGCCCTCTGCTAAATGCCAATATGTGTTAACAGTTCATTTGTACTGGGCAGTGAACTCGATGACACGTGAAAAGTCACCTGACAGATACTGTCACATGTGAAAATATCATGCTGTGTTTATTTATTTTTCTTATCCTTCTCAGACTGGGTAGACCTCTTCATCTGTCCCCTAGCTTCACCGGGCCTGATTTGGACCTGTGTTCCAATACCATCAACAATCTGGGCAAGTGCAATAGGAAATTAGCTACAGTGCTAACAGATGGCTCCTTTTAGTCCCTGAAATCTGCCCTGTTTAATGCACAGCAGTTTAACACTTCTTTACAGCGCATTTGATCTCTACACCCCAATCTGTCCAGCCAATCAATGGGGGCTTTTGATGTGCGCTGCCAATGGATCCAAGGCATCTAAGCATGTCGCCCTCGGAGGAGAAATCACCTGCTGCTGCAATTAGAAAGGCAAGGGGTGGTTTCCTCCTCTCACAGCACCGTGCTGCCCTTTATTAACTCAACACTGCCTTCAGATACACAAATACTGTCTGTACATATGTGTTAGGGCGTAAAGAGAATTTCCAGAAAAACGTCAGGATTAAAACGTTGAATTTTATTAAAGAGAAAACATATACTGTATGTCTGCTGTTGGCAGCAGTAAACTGCACTGTCATATCCAGTTGATTTAAAGCAGAAGGAGACGATTAATATAATATTAATCAGTATTATTAAATGTGTAATTTTTGGACCTAAAAATGATTTTACAAGCTTGCATATGTCATAAATTACGGAGTGTGTGTCTGTTTCCACTCAGTTTAAACCTTCAGCTGACATTAGTCTGAATGTAGAGACCCTGCCCTCATGGTTTCTTGTCTAATACGAGCCCTGGTTTGTTGTGGAACTTTCCAGCCACCCTCTTGCTCTGCTGTTGACAAAACACAGCCATGTCAGCACTCCTCTACCCTTACAACGCAACCAACAACACACTTTGGTTACTGACACCACGCCATGATGCATGTAGGTGTCACTACACCTGAGTAAAACCTCTGAAAAGACGTCTGGTGGATGGTAGCATCGTTACATCATTTATGCCAGCGGGGGTAAATTTATGGCTCAACAATTTTTTAAGAGGTTTGTGCTCAGGTTGAAGTGTGTAAATCAGGTCAGGGTGATCTGAGGCCATGTGTGTAACAGCTGTTTGTGTGCAAGTGTGCCAAGAGACAACAGTACATACCTCCCTCCTCAACAGGCAGGGAGTCACCCCTTCAATACTTGATATTGATCCGAACAGACCAGCTCCACCTTTGACACATGGGGCATCAGCAAGGACAGACAGTACAACATCTGTCATTCAAATCCTGCCACGTTTTAGCAGATCTTTTTTATAGTGTCGTTTCTGTCATTGTCTCAACGTTGCTGCTGTTTGTGTTGCACTTGAACAGAAATATAAGTATGTGAAGGACACTCCCACGAAAAGCCAAACATGTTTTCGTGTCCGAGCGGTTCTTGAGTGATTACCAGCGCAAAAGGCTAATTGTGTGCGAGTGGAAGAAGCTACTGTAGCCTTGAGGAAATCCTCTCTCGCCCGAGTCAAAGCATCACTGCTTTACGCAAGACAAAACCTCACAGCAGGAAAAGGAAAGAGATAAATGGAGGAGAGGGAAGAGCGTGCTGGTGTGAAGAGGGCTGTTAAAAACTGCACCCGTCAGCCTATCAGGAAGACCATCCAGAGACCACTAACCCTCAGGCCTTGCGGATCCGCAGTTCACACACTAATCTACCTGTTAGTATGAGGTGTGAACAGGTGCATTCCCTTTATGTGCTGCACAGTGGGGCCACTGTGTCCTCGAGTGGTGTTGGCAGCGCAGATGCGCCGCAGGCAAGAGTTTTAAATAGCTCCTATTAATTGTCTTTTTATTGAAGTCGCTCAGCTTTGTGAATCAGGGGAAATTTCCATCAAAGTAATAGCCAATATTAATCTTCAAAGCTGCAAGGATTTTGACCTCAGTGTCACCACAGGGGAAGTTCAAAATAATCACTGGACACCATCAGGGTGATTAGTGTCTTGTAATTTTACCTTGGCATGCATGCTGTTAGATGTCGTGATCTGGTGTCGATAAGAGCTTGTGATTCTGGTTTAATTATCAAAAGACTTAATGATGGCTAATCTGCCTTTCTTCCTCCACTTCCTGACCAGGGGCACATGACCTCAACAGTACACTACACTATATTACTGTTTATTTATAGAAGTATTTCTGGAGGGTCCGTTGTTTTTTCCTTTGACGATTTGAAATTCCTATTTGTCCTTTTCCCATTTGGTCTATGGCACGAGGAGCTTCCTACCTTCGCTTCCGATTTCTCAAAGAACTTCTTGGGAAATTGTGCTGCTGGCGTTGTTGTGTGTGGGAGTGTTATGTTTTTGGCTAATAATGCGTGAGGATGTATTTCTTTGAAGGCGAGTGTGAGAGCTCTAGGTCACTTTTCTTTGTCCTACCAAGAAGTCGCAACAAGCTTTCTGCAGCCGTGAGAGTGAAATGTGACCTTTTGTTTGGATTCCATTTAGCTAGCTGAACTGCATTTGACCTCATAACTTCTCACTGTGTACATACACACAAACCCATCTCCACTCTGCAGGACAAACAACAGATGCAAATCCTTTTGTGCAGAGTGATTGTTATCCATGTCAACCTAAGGCCTGGCCATGATATTAACAGCAGTGTACCGCACAGATGGAAGATGTATACGTTTCCACGGCCAGTTTTGTTCCTGTGGCCAACAAGCGAGTGGGCTTCACGCCATGTTTGACATCATTCAGGCCTCTGTCCATGCTTACCCAGCCTCGTACTGAGACAACAGGGCCTGACTGGATGCCGTTTGATTAATTCTCTCAGTGGGAGCTCGGTGGTGAGGAGTCTGGGTGCAGCCTGTTTGTCTAGTAAAGGCTCATTGAGGATGGATCTTCACTGATGAGATTGTGTAGAAGGGCTTCGTGTTTACGGTGATGAATATGTTCTGCAGCGCTAATGCATTCTGCCTCATTTCTGAAGTCTGCCCTGCAGCCCAGGAGTAGCTCCCTCGCTGCCAGGCCTAATGGCCACAGAGTGTTGTTCCAACTTGACCCCGTGAGTCCCAAGTTGCCCCAGTTCTTACCCCTCTGACTCGGCTCTCATAGGCAATTTTCATGTCTCTGTCCAATATTTGACATCTCTCAAGAACTCTGTGCTCTCCAGACCATATTCATAGGACAGATGTCATACTTTTAATATTCCCTCATTTTACTCACATTTCAAGCAACCGATTTCTTCCTTATGAGGAAAAAACAAATCCGTAAGAGGAGTGATTCTTCATTGCTGTCCAGTGGCGTAGTGACATAACAATGCCCGTTATGCCGCTCCCTGATGCACACATATGGATCTTTGATGTTTTCTTTAAAAACTGGTGCACTTCTAATGGATTTAGATGAATAGTTAACCGTAGCATGCAAATTAATCTTTTTGTTCAAAGCTTGTGTTCTCATACACTCCATGATGATTTATTAGCCAGGGTGATGAATGACACTGATACTATAAGTGCAGACCTTGCACATTTTAGCAGACGTGATTTGTTTATCTTGCAGCCATATGTTATAGGACCAGAGCAAAAACATCAGTGCAGTGCAACGCTGTGATACCAGCCATATTGCATGCAAATCATGGTACATGTAGGTCCCAATATGTCAATTCAAAGACGTGTTTTGCAATAAAGAAAACAATTTTAATGTCTATATTTTCATCTGCAGTGAAATTGCTATTAACTGGGTAATAATTGGACATAGGACAATACCACAACTTGTTTTAAAATTAGTTAACCTAAAAATTAAAGGCCAAATGTATCAGTCAATGTCTCAGCCTTATCTCTTTCATAACATTTTATCAGTATATAACAATATATAGGGGCAGGGTGGTGCAGTGGTTAGCACTGTCGCCTCACAGCAAGGTTCCTGGTTAAAACCTTTCTGTGTGGAGTGCATATTCTGATGTTTTGTAGTAATGGGTGATAATACAGTCAACAAAAATGGCCTGGAAACAATAAAAGTATTTGAATCAATACACAAAACAATTAATAACACTACAGCAGACTAGTCGAGTCGAGTATACAGGTTGATGGTACTGATCGGCCTCAGCAGCATGCACATGCAGCTTGGTGACATATAACAGCTTAGTAGCTGGGAGAAGGTGATAGCTGGTGTCATGTCGGAGCATAAGGCTATTTCCTGGCGCCAGTATGTGCCAGTGCAAAGCCCGTACGTATGAAACTTGCAAAAGTTCGAGTATAAAAGACGCTAGCTCGAGGCTACATGGTCAGGTGTGCAAAATGTGGTGTAATTCATGGAGGAAAATGGAGGAAAGCATGATTTTATTTTGTGAGGCTGCACCAGATACTGCAGTGTCTTCTGTAATGACTTTGATTCTTTCAAGGTTCGCATTGAAAGTATAAAGATTTCTTTGTTTTTTTTGTTTACATGCCTGAATTTGGAAGTGGTACTTTACTTTCCCTGGTTGTGGTAGTGACAAGTGTCTCCTGGTCACTTCGTGTCACCCGCTACGCTAACAGCCGTTACCCTCCGCCCTCCACCTCCCGCCCTCTCACCCTCACCCCATCCTCGGCCTTACCCCGAGCCTGGGAGCGGAATTCTGGGAACATTTTTCCATGTGAAATGCCGAGGTCCAGTCGAGGGGTGTGACGCCAGTGCATTGTTCCAGCGGCAAAAAAAGGAACCGCTTGTGATGAGGCCAATTCCTGTTGGTCTCAAAAAAACAGGCACTTTCTCACACCGACTTCCTTCCTCATTGGACAGCACAAAACAATCCCAGACCAACCAGCAAAGCGAAAAAGAAAGAAAGAGAAGGAAAAAGTGCAGCAAGGAGTAGGTGAGCTTGGATTTGAAGAGGTATTCTCAGTGTGTGCAGGTTGTGTATCTGTAGCTGGAAACACACAGTCCCTCTCAAAGGTAGAGGTCTTTTATCTGCAGACACAGACCCCTGCAAACCATGCTAACCATTATGTGGGGCGACAAACAGCAAGCTGGTCTTATCTTTGCTAACTTTATGATCATCGTCACTTCAGTGAATCTCATTGTGGTCTGCTTTTTACTGTCCCTACAGTGCTTTTGGCAAACCAGTGTGAAGAAAACAGGCAGTGATTGTGGTTTGTTATCATGAATGATACTTTTAGGAATACCTTTTGCGGCAGATTGAGAAAACAGAAAAAGAATGAGGAAAATCAAGTGAGGAGGACAGCGAGTCTCGACTGATTGAGAGAGCAGAACTCAGGAAGCACCTGCCTGTGTGGAGGACTGAGCATTTATCTGACCCCGCTCACATCAGGTGGTTTCCTTGTTTACGTTATCTCCCTGCAGCTCCCTGTGGCCCAGCCACTATTGGCTGCCCCGAGCCACTCCTTTTTCCACCACATTCATTGATCTTAAGAGGGCTTGCCACTTCCCTATTTCTCTTTTCCCACCAGAATGAGTGTATAGACGAGAAACTTACCCTCCACCGCCCTGGAGCTCACTTGCAAACAGAGGGATCGGTTTAATAAGCTAAAAAACTCAAAGCTCTGCTCGACCTCTCACCTCTGTCCTCACAACACAAACACGGCAGCCTTGACGACTGCTTTCCTTTTCCTCCTCGTGCCTATACTTGGGCTCAGTGAAAACAAGTAGGCTCATCAATTAGCCTGACTGATAACCTTGATCCTGCTGTCCTCCATGTCACCTGTATTGCTCAACCCTAACCCAGCTGGCAAGATTTAAACACTGATCTGCCTAGGGGGTCAGGGTTTTTAAATGTTTTCATGCAGCGTTTTCTGGTAGTTCAATTTTCCAGGAATCCTACTGAGACAATGGTTTTCGTCTCATGATGAAAACACACAAGTATTTTTAATAATAAAGTTATTGAGTTGTTCTACTGCTGCTGCTGAATGTTTCCTTTTCCCCCTGTTGATATAATTATGGTTAAATTGCTGCTTGGCATTTGTGGTAATGACTGCAGGTGGGCCGAGCACAGGTGCTGTCTGTAATTATAGAGCACATGAGATCCAGAAATGATTATCTGGGCTAAATACATATAATCAACCTCTGCAGATGCACATCCAAACTGTTTTATCAAATGTTTATTCTCACCAGGAGGCAAGGCTGAGCATTGTGTGTGTGTGTGTGTGTGCGTGGGAGATGGCGGCAATGAAAACGTTCTGTTGCGTATGGCAGCGGCCGCCTTGCTTGTTTTCAGGGGTGGTATCATAGCTGCCCCATCATGTTGGTAGAGACCTATTTGTCCTGGCAAGTCTTTAGCCGGTCTGACGTCACCGACTCCGATGGTCAGCCAAGTGACTCACTGAAGCAAGGACAATATTCATAATTTCATATCTCAATCAGCTGAGCTATGACTCAGTAAAACAGTATGTTCCATTAGAGACTAATCATGCTTTTTATTGAGCAAACAAAAGATACGTGCAGACCAATATTTGCATGTGATGCTCAGTTTTAGCCTAAAGTGAACCCCGATCTCGATGGCCATTTTCCTCTGCATGGCCTCTCGGTGGCCCTGCGTTCTTTACTATCTTGTTATCTCAGTAAGTGTTTCCTGCGAGCACCTCGCTCTTCTCTGGGACATGTGGTAGAGCTTGCGCCGTGTTACGTCCACGGGGTATTGTTCTCCCACAGTTCGACCATCGTAAATTAGCTGGAAACGATTTGTCAGACATGAGAAGGGGGGGCAGGAAAGGGAAAAAAACAACAACAAAATCAGGGCCATGATGTGGCCCCAGCACTGAACCATACACTGAACAGATAAAGGTTAAAGGTCTCTCTAATTGCTGCAGTTCAACCCATTAAAAAAATATATATTATCCAGAACGCTTAACTCTCGGCTAACTGGAAGAAATTTTCTAATTTTAAGCTTAACTCAGAGTGTTTGGTGCTATTTCGATTCAATTCAATTTAGAAATTAATCACTTCTTGTGACAAACTAATCTACTGTGAGAGGTTGATGTATGGACTGCAGTTTATGGCTAAGTTATACATTCAAGCAGACAAATTGGTATTTTTTCCTGTAATTCAAAGGGAACTGCGCACATTTTTGGCCCACTTCAAAGGAAATTGTACATTTAAAAATGTACTTATTTGTGACTGATGTCCACTTCCATGTTGCCTCAATGAAAAGTGTGTTTATTTGAAATTGCAGGAGATACCGCCCCTGTTTATTCCGCAGGCTGATTCCTATTGACCATCACCATGACCCTCTTTAATGAGGGAATTCCTGAACATCATAGGATGTCTCACACACATCCTGGCCCTTAATCAGCCTTCATGCTCTCACCTATATCATCAAGATCCCACAGAGGTGACCTGGTCTAGGCAGAGGTGACGCATCCTTCTATTCCCTAGGTCTTCAGGAAGGAGCACATGGTCTGTCCATACAGGGAGCGTCGCCCCTCCTCGCAACATAAAACCACCTCTGTTTGGCTGCAGTAAAGAATTCTTGAACTACAAAACTATGCCTCTGTGGCCTCGCTATGATTATCTGTCAAGATCTACCCCTGTACCATCCCCTCCGGGAATCCTACTGTCACAACCAATGTTCCCATGGAAGGGAATGACCCCCGGGGATGCAGAGACTGACAGTGAGCAGAGTGGGACCAGGAATTAAAGGTCTCTGAAGAGTCAAGAGGCTTGCAAGGAGCAAAAATAAAAACATGCTATAAAGTATGCCTACATCAGCATGGCTTTAACTGTGACATGGGAACCCCCTCCACCCTAAACTATGCCTGTTGTAGTCATTCCCCCCTGGACAGCGGGGGTAGGTCACACATGAGGCCCTGTTTGCAGCTGGTTCTCTGCTACCTCATGCCAGGCTGAACTATGCTGGGAACCAACTTAGTGAAGCACATAACCTTGAGATCAGAACCTCACACGGCTTTTGATATAAAGCCACCGTTTTACAAAATTGCTTTGATAAGGAAATGTTGCAAGGGGAGGGAAAAGGGACTCTGGCAGTCATCAGGAGCGTGAAAAATGACTGCGATTCAGTACGAAAACAACTTCCCCCGCTGTAAAATAACAATATTCCTGCGAGTGTAGGGGAAATCAGAAGGAAGTTCCTCCCTTATAGGAGAGTGGATTGTTCTCCGGCTTTGATTGTTTACGCAAAGCTAAGCATGTTTGCTTTAAATTATGCCACAATGTATCATAGGAGTACTTCCAGTTTAGTACAGGAACAAATACTGCATGCCTCATTTGGAATGACTGTGCATTTGTTTAGCTCTGCATCTCTTGATTTCTTTATCAGGGACATGAAAAACACTGCGAATTGAAGCTCATCAGAACAATTGACATATTTTATGTTTGGCTCTTTTCTAATCTACTTAAACGTTTTCTTGGCAGTGTTTCATTTGTAACATGTCTTACTTCTGATAAAATCTTGGAGAGGGTTGTCCTGCTTGGTGAGACGTCCACAACACAAAACCATTTAACCTCAATGTCTTCAGTTCTAGTCTCATTCCCATGATTCCTGTCACTCTCTTCTGTCAAATAAAAGCGAAACATGCCATAAAAGCAACCTTAAAATGGTAAAATCTTGGTCTGGAAGCTGGATAAGTCCCCATAAACCCTCTTCATAGTGTAATAGAGAAAGTCCAGGCTATTCAAGCTGGAATGTCCCATGTTAGTCTTGATTGCAGAAGATGGTCGTCCACTGCGCTCTCCTGCCAGGCCTATTTTGTCCTATCATCAATCTCCTTAAAAAAAACTGTTACCATGGCACCCAGTATTCTGCAGGAGAAGATGGCAGGATGACAACATTAAAGCTGGTGATGTTTTGTGTTTGTTGGGTTACTTTTCTTCTTCTTTTTTTGCTGCAGATGTGTCTATTGGAAAGACAAACAGATTTAAATGGAACATGACTGCTGAGTTTGGCTCAGAGGACATCCCAAGAATGAGGTGGAGGTTTTGTAAGCCTCAGATCTGGCCAGAAGTACAGCAGATGTAAAATCTAGATAGAGAACATAATGTAAGGATGTTAATGAATGATATCATTGTCACAAAGTGAACACTATGTGGTTGCTTTTGTACCCAAGTCTTGATTCACACACATCAAAATGTTCAAACATTTCTTTATGTCTTTGTTTAAAAGAGGCAGCAGCAATAAAACAACGTCCTTTGCATAAACAATATTAGACGGGCCAGCTTTAAGTCCAACAGTCCTTACACTACCGCTGACAATAGGCGGGGGAGGAGGGGCCTTTGTCCAAACTGTCCAGTCACCAGCACTCACTTCCTGGTTTAGAGAGAGACAGTCTCCTTTCCGACACAGTGATCCTTCCAGTGTTTCTTGGTCCACCCTTCGATACTTTGCCATGAGTCCTAGGCTGTGTCATCCACGCCAGCCCAATTGTATGTTTGCTAGACGGTGTATGATCCATCACTAACCTGTACCACACAGGTGCTCCTCTTCTCTGCTCTTGCACTAACACACTTAACGTTTACACTCAAAATAACTGTAGAAATCTAGTTTTCCGGCTACACTTTGTGTCCCAGATTGTCCCAGATTTACTTTTGTTTTCTCTCTCTCTCTCTCTTTGTCTCTGCAATGCTCTGCTTCTGCTGAGTCAAGCTATGCTGCCTTCTTGCTCAGCTCCGGCTCTGGCGCTCCCCATCTGCATTACCCACCCACCTCAGGCCTGACAGCTTTCCGATGGGCCAAAACATCACATCAGCATAGTTGGACATATGCAGCACAGAGTGGGAGTGACAAAGACACCATTCACCTACATATAAGTCATGTGTATCATCAAAATGAGCTAGGGCCAGCAGCCACTGAGCTTAGCTTAGCTTAGCAAAAAGACTGGGAAACAGCTAGCCTCTTTATAAATACCATAGGCTAGCTGATTCCGTTTCCAGTCTTTGTGCTAAGCTAGGCTAATCATCTCCTGGCTGTATCTTCTTATTTACCAAACAGACATGATAATGGTATAAATCTAAACTCCACGCAAGAAAACATACTTCTCAAAATGGTAAACTATTCTTCTTGCTGTCTAGGCTCTGAGTTAAACAGTCTGACTTGAAGGTACTCTCCGAAATCACATTAGTGGCATTTAATTTCCAAAGCACAGTTAGTAGTCATGGGAGAAACAGATAAACATCTGGGCCACATTCAGACTGGTTCCTGTTTGTCCTATGGGAGAGAGTGACTCCTTATTCCATGCTGCTGCTGGTAAACCTATCAGGGCACAAAGGAGAATGGGACCCTCTGTAGACAGCGTGGCTCCTCCTTAGACAATAAGGCTCTCCTCTGGACATGGGACAATGTGGGAATCCTGCTGGGGGGACCCACCTTGCCTGCTGAGTATGCTGAATCAAACTTTAAATGTATATCAGTTAAATACAAGGCTTTTGAGATGTTTTAATTAACTTAAAACAGTTGTATTATTTGACATGAAAACACCAAAATGTAAAAGAAGAAAAGCACTTTGCTAACAATAAATTTAATGATATCATGTTGCCATTTAAACCTGCTGACATGAAACTTAATGAAACTTTGGACCCATGCTGTTGTTTTGTGTGTTACACAATTAAATTTGGAAATTGCGTCATTTCCCTTCCTAATCTACACCCATTTCCCCCCATGTGGGTGTCATCCCCCAGTGTAACTCATAGAATTGCAGGGGTTTGTCACTGTCAGACATCACAATGCTCATTGTTCTAATGGGCTGCCTCTGGTTGACAACTTGAGTATAATGCATGAAAGACTGATAGTCTAATGAAATATGTCCAGTCAGTCCAAAATACAGTAATGTGTGTTTGATGTATGTGTATGTCAGACAGGAAGATCTTTTTTCTGTGTTATGTCATGTCACGGTGACCCACTACTACCGTGTGCTGGTTTCCCACAGCCTAGAGGCTCTTCACGGTTGACGGACATACCTGTGACGGAGCCCCCACCTACTCTCACCCCTCTCTCTTCAGATTAAAGTAAAACCTGGAAACCATTTTGTTTCTCTTTTTTCCTCTGGAGCCCTCATAATGACGGGAAAGTGCTCTGGCCCTGCTGCCACAGAGAGCAAACGCACAGGCTTGATGGGAAACTGTAAAGCCTCTGCAAAAATGTGTCCTTTTAGGGCTCTGTGAGCTGTTACACCCAGGCTCCATCATAAATTTGAAAAGATTAAATAGCATGTGGCTCTTATCTTTATTTACACAATATAAACTTTTTTTTTCTATGTAAGGGAGAATGAAGAAGTGACCTCTAGAGTCCAGAAAGCCCTATGGAGGTCGCCAACTTGAACTAGTTCTATGTTTTAATTTAAAAAAGGGCAAAATTTCACTGTTTTGCAAAATGTTGCCCCATACACATACCACCAACGTCAAAGATGGCTGTTTGCACACAGAAAAAAATGACACATTTATAGATTTACTGACAGATTTCAATGGAGAGATGCAAGTTTTTGCAGGTTTATCATATGCAGACACATTATACATATTTGTTGTTAGTTGTTACAAAGTCACTGTCTTCTCCCACGACTCTGCATGCTGTCTGCATCTCCAACAAGCTCAATTAGATGCTTTGTTTATGCGTTGCACCCACTCTGCAAGGGCAATCACCAACATCAAGTTGGATTCTGCCCAGACATTGGGCAATCACTGCAACTGCTTGTTGTTGATGAGGCGAGTGTATACTGCTTATTCAAGGATAGAACCCACTCTGTAATCAACCGATAGTCAATCATGTCCTGGAAGCAAAATACAGCTCATTATCAGAGATCATTACAGAGTGATTACAGTGGAATGATGTAATGCATCACAGATTGGAAATATAATAGCGTTTCTAAAGTTTCTTTTCTGGACAACACCTATAAACGATCAATGGTAGAGATCAGCTCTGTGGCAAAGTGGTTTAATCTAAAGCATGGTTGTTAATTTGTTTGTGCTAACTAATTTCCGATGTTCTTTTAAGACAGTGGTCCAGCTGCAGTAAAAGTAAAAGATTCGAAAGGAACACCCGCACACTATTTCCTCCATAAATCACCAAGACACCCACCAGACAAACATGGCTTCCATGTAGGAATCAAAGCTTTTACAACCTGTGAGTTTTACAGCTTGTGTTACTTGTTTTGTATGCAGCCTAACAGGTTCTCAGGGTCAGCAAGGGGCCACACAGCAGATAAGGACTGAGCAAATAAACTACACACCCTTTCAACCTTATAGTTTTATTATGCCGTGATGGATTAACATACAGTAGACTGCTCACTGTAGTGATAAGATACTCCGTTCTGTTTCAGTTCGCTTAACAAGCACATCTGCCATCACACATGTGGCTCAAATATCTTATGTTTGGTGTACTGAATTAGAAAATACTGGACAATAGCACCAGTTGTATTAACGTGGTAATAAAATATAGGCTCGTCTGGCTCTGATACCTTCAGATGGTTGCAATAATTAGCTGCACCACTTCATCCTCATTATACCAGCAGCACCAAAACACTTTGCTCTCATTAGGGCCGAGCTATTGTCCGTCAGCAGTTAGCAACCATTTTGCCTTCCCTATTACAGCACAAAGAAAGGGGAGGTAAAACAGTTTACCCACAAATCTCCCTCTGTGTGCCCACTGGTTCACTCCACTTATTCAGGCAGAAAAGTAAAGACCATCTGCTCATTTTATACAACTCCACTCTCAAAACACTCACTAATGCACATTCACAGATTCTATTGCCGTCCGCCAGCAGATTATTTGACCCAGCACACACCACAACTCCCTCCAAAACACGTCTCTAAGAAGGGCCAAGGTTGATCGAGACACGGCTATGGAAGGTGGCCATTGCTTTGAATGTGAATGCGAATGTGCGAGTCTTAGCCACTCGTCTACTTCTGGCGTGAGATGAATGGCATCGACCAAAGGAGAAGTTGGACTGGGCACGAGCTGAGGCATTACAGCCACAGGAGTAGCCACTGGTAAAACAAAAAAAAAAAGATGGGCAGCTGCTCTCCGGTCCTCCCATAGCCAGACATGAAAGGGCCAATATATAAACACAGTTAATGAGCCAGCATGCCACAGCAGCTAAAATCATCTATTTTTGAATTGCATAGGCAACTCATTGTTAAGTTCAAACCTGACTGACCTTTTACGGTACTCACCCTCTATCTCGTCCCTCTCTCAGGCAGAGGTTAGATTCAGGGATTGTGGGAGTTTTCTGTAGTAGATGTAATGCTTCTACACCTATGACTTCTTTGGGCAGTGTCACTCTTTGGCCTGTTTGACGGCACACCATGTGGGGCCAAACAAGAACACATTAATCTGCACTTTGTATGAATATTCAGATACAGCTGTCTGTGACACGGAGATAGCAGCTGGTGTGCTTGGGCCCCACAGATATCCCAGTGCCATGCCTGGACAGAAGCCGCTGCATCTGGGCCAACACAGGCCCAGCCGGCCTCTGGCAGGCCCATCCAGGCCCAGAATCTCCCCTAAATCCCACCAGTGACACCCTCTACACAAGGGTGGTCAAAGACTTAATGAACGCCGTTAGCAGCCTGCAGCAGATCGACAATGACACTTCCAGTATGTCACTATGATAGTGATGAAATAGTTGGATATATGGCACTGATGTTTTCACGTGCATGTTACCGTAGACAGTTAGATCAATACACAAAGGCAATTATACATGTTAAAGGTCCATTCTGTAAGAGTATTTATTAGCAGCAATGGAATATAATATTTATTAGTGTGTTTCCATTAGTATATCACCTGTAATTAAGAATCGTTGTGTTTTCGTTGTCTTATAAGGAGCCCTTTATATCTACAATGAGAGCGGGTCCTCTTTCATGGAGTCCGCCATGTTGAACCGCCATTTTTCTAAACTAGCCCAGAACAGACGAACCAAACACTGATCTAGATATGGACTTTTGCTTTTAATGTTAATTTGACAGCCAGAGGTTTTCCTACATGCTTGGGAGGAGAAGGTGAGGCGTGGGAGAGTATTCATTTGGTTGCAATCTGCAACTTGGCCACTAGGTGCCACTACATCCTACACACTAGATCTTTAAATGATGATGTGAACATGAACATGTTTAAGATGAATATGGTCAAATGTTTGACAAACATTTTCAGTGATTGAAAAAGCATCAAAACCTTACCTGATAATCATATCATGAAATGCATATTGTTGAACAATTTGGCTTTTATTTAACTGCAGTAACAAGCAGGCGTTAAAACAGATGGCGCTGCTTTGTGTATCATATTTGATTTACCATTTAGGGCTTTTGTGGAACACTCTTGACAAATAAATTAAATTGAATTTGACTTAAGTGAATCACATAGACCGTCTTTACTTCAGCCAATCGTGGGACAAGGCACAGCACCGTAAATGTGCCGCTACTTCACGATGGCTCAGGATGACATTTACATTTTTCCTGATGACGTGAATGTAATTTGCCCTTTTTAATTACCCAACTTAATCTCATACTAATCCAATGATATTGCCATAACAAGTAACACAAGTATGGCAAGCTGGTTGGAGGACAAAGCCTGGTATGGTGAAAGAGTTTGTGTTTGGTGGGCCTGGCGTTACCACCTCCCTAACAGTCTGCTGCTGGTTGGCCCTGACAACACAGCGCCACAGTGCCAGGCTGTCAGCTTGCCAGTCTCAGAGAGCAGCTGCCAGGCCAAACCAGCGGGCACTAATTCAGCCAGCCACAGGGAGCCCCCTCCACCTCTTTTTTCTTCCTGGCCCTCCCTGTGGCTACAACTACCCCCTCATCTGTGCGTGCACACATACACACATTACACAATTCAGGCTTTAATTATGACAAACTTGCCAAAAGCTAATCTCCCATCTTTTTAATCAAAGACATTTGTTGCCGAGGGAGTTGCCAATATTCTAATAACTAATTACCAGAATTTCTGGTGAATAAACACCTTTTCTATTGACCAACAGTGGCCTTTCTCAATCAAGCAAAGCCTGAAAATCTCTCAAAGCCAATGATGCAAGAAAATCTGGACAACAGTTTTTGCTTGACGCTGTAGAAGATTAATCACAGCTACATGGGTCAATTTCAGACGTATGCAAAGTTATCATATGTACAACAATTTCATTAATATTCTCAATTTTACCAAAATAAAAAAAACATGTGATTATTACAACCTTTGTGGGGGGCTTGCATCATTAATTTGCATGCTTGCCATTGACACATGTCCATGTTCGCTGCACAAATCGTTAACATCCCGCTCGTTTTGTCATTATCTCCTGTGAATGCGAGTGCAGTCACTGAGCCCCGGGGACTGTGGCCAGCTCAGTCACTCTGCGGTTGGTTAAGTGATGGCCAAAATGCTCAGAAGCGTTCAGCTGCTCTTCTGATGTGATGAAGACTTTCTTTGGTTAGATCCTGCTGTGTCCTGGGCCTCTCCCTCTAAGTTAAACTTATGCTTCAAAGGACAAACTCTTCCTCTACAAAGGGTGAGTGGATTATAGTCTTCTGTGGACTAAAGCCGTACCTGCAACATGAATGCCTTTCGAATAGAGCATTGGACCTTTGCCATCCAAGTCTTTTATAGCCTTACTGTACACATTATACAACAAAACAGCAGAGGAAATGGACCATCACAGTAAAGTTTTCTGAGAGTTTCGGAATTGGTTTCATATAGTATTTCCGCTCTAATACTTTTTCCTATTCAGGCCAGACTCGAAGGGCATCTCTTGCTGATGTTGCTCTAAAAACACAACACTATTAACAAGAACCCTAACCCTAACTTTTCTAGGACTGGATAGATGCCATCTTTGGATCCGTTATCCAGTTCTATAGTACATCCGTCTGCTCTGTAATTTGCACTAAACACAAAGTACAGCTGAGGCTAAAGGGAATGATATGTAGTTTTATGGGTATCAAATCATGTGGAAAAGTCCAGGGATCACCAAAAGGACTGATCTTCTGGGGACAATGAATGTCTGCACAAAATTTCATAGCAATCCATCAAACAGCGGTTGCAATATTTCAGGCAGCGGTTTGCCAACCAACCGACCAACCAACACTGCCATCCATAAATCCTTGTTTCTCTTATATGGACTACTACATGATACATTGGGTGACTTATTAAAAAAAAGCCACAGTTTGCTTAGTCTTGTTCAACTGTTCACCAGCAGTACTAGCATACTCTCTGTGGAAAGCCTGGTGGTCCATGCTGAAGTGAGGAGAAGAAGACAGGGATGCAGAGCTGGATCTAAGCGCCAGGATTGGAAATGACAGTACTGTTCTTATCCTGTTATCATGGGGAACGTAAGATCTCTCCCTTAAAAGATGGAGGAGCTAATGGTGCTAACCAGGCTACAGAGGGAGTATCAAGAGTGTGGCATCACAGAGATGTGGCTGAATGAACTCACTTCAGACTCGCTAGTAACTCTGGACAGCTTTCAAGTTGTGAGAGTGAACAGTAGAGCTAAGGGGAGCAGAAGGCAGGGAAGAAAGGGGACCACGGACCACAGTCGAAACTGGGTCACTGCAGGAAGGACTCAGCTTTTCTTAGCAGTATCAGTAGAGCCACCAGGGCGCCGCTATTTATGAGTATTTTTCTTATCCACCTCGTATATTGTGAGCTGCTGTAACAACTGAATTTTGAATGTGGGATCAATAAAGTATATCTCATTGTATCCATAAAATCAAACTGCTAGCATCCAAGTGTTCATTAGTGTGCTAATGCATGCACAGTCAGACCAGCTGAGGACCGACATTCCTCAGGCCCACTCTTTCTGTATCAAACACATTCTCATCTGCACCCTCATCTGTCACTCATCCTCTATCTGAGCTCGCCTGTCCCAGCTGAAGGTCACAATATGGCTGGTTCCTTTGGAGAGGCCCTTAAGGTCCCCAATGCTCCATGCTGCCTGAGTAAACATGGCACAGCAGTTCATAAAGATGCATATTGTGTGCCTGCATCTGTGCATGCGGGTGTTTGAATCAACGTGTGCATACTGACGGATCTTCCTGAGTCGGGTTTCCTGACTTGCAGGGATACAGACATACCGTTAGTAAGGCTGGCTGAAATATTGATGCTGTGTTTTGTTCTAATTTTTGCTGTACTTGAGAGGCCATCTGGATAGGTCAGCCTTTCTCACGTTAAATATTCATTCTCCCGTTGAATATGACCAGGGGAGAGCAAAAGAGGGTCATTTTGTAATGTGAGAGACAGAAAGAGGTGGTGGTGGTGGTGGTGCGAGGGGTTTGAGCAGGATTCAACAATAGGTTTTTCCTAACAGATGGAAGATTGGCTGCAAGGATATAATTCAGTGTCATACTGCAACCTGATCTGATTATATTCCCCACAGCCTGTGAATACAAAGGGATTACATGTGGTTACATGAATAATGAAATTGAGATTATTTTGTTGACATGTGTCTAATTTGTTGTGCCACAGTTGTGAGCTGCTGAATACTACCTATCAATCTGCCTCTTTGTACCACACTACTCAGGTAAGACCAACAGATCAAGTTCTCTCAACAAGCCAATCAAATAAGTCGCATCTGGCCAAGTCTGCCACCTAAGGCTGAAACAACGTTCCTGGATGAAATGAGGCTTGCAATTAGCCGAGTAATGTCTATGTGGCAGCACTCAATCATGAGTACAAATTTAAAAAGCTCGCAAACAATCAGATTATTGACAGTCCAGTGGTGCAAACTGTGCGTTCAGCTTTCTCCCTGCCTTCGTCATTAACGGAGAACTGCTCCGTGATCTGAACGCGCACTTAGTCAGCAAACGCAACAATGAATTTTAATGACATGCTTACGAGTGCAAACCAGCAAACATGACAATTCTACGGTGCCATTCAAAGGGAGTGGTTTTGGTAAATTATCCCTAGCTTTTTAATAATTAACAAAAACCTATTAATTATGAACAAATCTGTAGCCTAACACTCATCAAGAGGAGGCATGGTTGCCTAGGAGCATTGGCCTGTTCTGAATACCTTGTCGCTTTGGTGTTGTTGGTAACTAGAGCCCCTGCAGTATGACAGTAATATGGCGGAAAGTAAATAAGGTGGTGGAGTAGAGGTGGACACGATACCTTTGTTTTGGTCAGTGCTGTTAGAAGGGGGACACAAGCCGAGGTGATCAATAATGCAGTCTGGCACGTGTCCGGGTGGCTTTGTTGTCTATTGATACTTTGTGGTTGAATAATGGCGCAGAAATAACACCTCTGATTAAGCAAAATATCTGTAGATTTTGTGTAGATCAAAACAGTCCATAGGACAATGTGCGTAATATTTGAAAGTGATAGCTGTTTACGGTTGACCTATTTAAATTACACCTTGAGCAAACAGCAGGCCTCCTCTGCTCAGTCAAAACAATAATCGGCCTTACACAGTCGAACCTCCATTTTCGGATGCTAAATCAACACAGCTGGACATCCTAAAGTTTGTGTTTATGTCTGTCCGCTACCTTTCCGACTTGAGTCTAAAAATAGCTCGGCAGCATCCTGCTGTGATGCTGAAGGTGCAGTCATCTTTCCTCTGTGAAGGACACAACACTGTCTGAAGTTTGGGAGCAGGGGGAGTACAGGGGAGGGAGGGAGGAAGCGGTGACTACCGTGTGACAAGCGCCCTGTTCCTTCCTCCCAGGCCTGAGAAACAGGAAGTGCCGCACATAAGGCATTATTGTGACGGAGAGGAAATGCAAGGTCCTCTAAAATAAGAGCCCCAATCTGGTTGTCAATGGCAGGAGCCTGTCCTCCACAGCCCCACAGAGACCTGTACCTTTACCCCCCACACCACCCATCCTCAAATTCACAACTGAGTGATGCAGATATATAAAACAAGCCTCTCTTTATGGAGATTTGAGTGCAGTAGCTCAAAGATAACATCCAAGTGAATCAGCTTTGAGATTTGTTAAACCTTTTGTTCCCTGCTGAACCCACCCACATACAGATTGAGCAACAACCACATTTCAAAGGGTTAAAGGAGGCATATGGGTAGGATCCACCCTGCTTGTGTTTAGCAGAAGCTGAGGAGGAGCTGGTTGCTAAGAGAGATGCAAGGCTTTGTGCCGGGCTGCCTCCCAGTTAATTAAAATCCTACTTTATCTGTTTCATGCTTTCAATTAGAAAGCTCTGGAAAGGACCCAAGCATCTGCATGTAGATAACCATAGCAATAAGATGTGATTAATACGGGGGGCCCATTTGCGCTGCAGGCTGCAGAAATGCCCTGCTGTTGTGTGTTCATGCCTTGTTTTGATCCCAGGCACCAACCTCTGATGAGCCAGGCAAAGAAAAAAAAAATAAATAAAAAAATGGCTGCCCCTCTGCAGAGTCTGCATGGCACCTCAAGCAGCAAATTAGACGGATAAGATCTGCTTTTGTCGAATATGCAGGCAGGTGTGGGCCACGCGTGATCACGTACATCTGAACCACAGCGATGACTGAGGCTGGAGTGAGTCAATATCACTGTTCAGCCTGTGCAAAGTCTAATCGTTTTTGTTTATATATCAGTAATCAAAAGAAGTGTCAGCTAGCAATGTTTTTGCTCAATTAACAGCAGATCCATCAATGCCCGTCTCTGCTTTTCACAATCAATTAACTGCAACACAGAAGCCAAGCTGTACCAGCAATCAATCACGCTAAGCTTAGCACCATTATGGTTTAATGGGCACGTGGAGCTGTTTTTGGTTGTAGTTTGTGTTTTAGCAGCCAAGACTAATGTTTCTTGTCTGTTTGAAGCATTGTAACGTGTGATTAGAACACATTCTGCATGATAAAAATAATCAAACAATTATAATACACTGAAATAGCAATTAATAGACTTTATTTTTTGAATATCACACAGATTATCTACATGTTACTGTTATGAGTGTACTCAATTAACACTCAATCAAAATCAAAAAGGATCTAGAGGTAACTGAAGCACAATACAAATAAAGGAGACCGACAGACAGGCATACATTTGGTCACAACAGAAATATTTAAGTAAAATGCAACTTCAAACAACAAAATATTTTCCTCATAAACATAAAAGACCTGGTATCTAACAAACCTTTGTGCAAAACAGAATGTTTACTGCCATCTACTGGTCACATTACAAAATCACAAACAATGCAACAGCAAGTGTTTAAGACGTGACCTTAAAAGGCTTTTTCCTTTAACATCTGAAAGACCTGAACGACTGACCGATGGAAGATGACAGGGACTGGTGTTTCCCAAAGGACCTTCCTCTGCCCATTGTGTCCATCAGTGTCTCGGTGCACCCTCTGCCTACACTTAGAGACGGGGGACTGTTAACAGACATTTCTTCTCTGAAGTCTGACACGGCGGCTGGGACTGAAGGCTGGGCTGCTGAGTCAAGGGAGGCATAGGTGTCTCTCGGAGGGCTCATGGGTGGTTCATGAAGAAGAAGGTCCACTTGTGTTGAGGATGCAGGTTCAAAAGATTCTGCCTGTGTCTGGCTGTGCTCCGGTACTGCAGGTGAGGTCTGGGGTTGAGACTTAGTTCTGGGGTTGAAGCGGGCCAGCAGACCTTGCTCTGTGACGGGATAGTGGTTGGCAGCCCACTCCTGCCTCTCAGAACGCATTTGCTCCAGCTCCCTGAGCTCTCTGGGCAACTCCAACACACTCTCCTGAAGGTGCAAGTGGGTAGACTTTTTAATTCCCTGTTCACCTGTGTGCCTCTCAACTGTATTATAAGACTGATGACCTTCAGACCTCACATAACAGCTGAATTAAATACTGAGGTACTAACTATAAATAACTAATGAACGTGCTTCAAGAAATTGGTTGACATTTTTTCATTATTCATAAATACAGTACAAATTTTTTTTGGCTGCTACCATGACGATAGACATGAAAATCCACCTAACATTTCCATAGTTTCATGTGGCTTTGAAAGAGACCTTCAGCAGATGCAGTCATTTTTAAAACTGGCTACATAAAAGGGATCGAATGTCATTATTAAACATTTTTTCATTACCCTTTTTCCATTGATGCTGTCTGATGGCCTTGCACCGCAGTGACGTGCATAGAATTACCTTCCTATGGTTTCAGCAGGCAAATCAAATGGATATCTATGAAAGTTAATCATTTTAGTACAAAATTTGGAAGATGTCCACCTGATTTGACTTATTCGGGCTGCTAAAGCCTCATATAACCTGGAAAAACACTGGAATCATGTTAGGTAGAGCTCGCTTGACAGCCAGTATGAACAGGTGGCACATTAACGGTGACAAACTGTTTCAGTGTACAGATTGGCATGCGAGTGTTACAGTAAGATGTGAAGCCATTTTTAAAATCAGCTTAGCAAGATTTTTTTATGAAAGCAATACACAAACTGAAACCCACTTAAACCCACCTGAATAATGTCAGCGTGTGGAAAAAAGAAGACACAGATGAGCAGTTAGCCTGCTGTGAATAGTGAATGTTGACCTGATTAGGGCTGAAAATTTAAAAAAAAAAAAAAAAACAACCTCTGCCAAATATTTATTGATGGCAAAAATATCCTTTACGTTTTCTTATTATGTCCCAACAGCTGCCATTTTCTATGCATAGTTCTATGTGTTGATATGTGAATGAATCCAAGTGCTAAGCAGCGTCCACACCAACTACAATAATAACTGGAGGCAAAAAAAAGAGCGTTTGGCAGTATGTCTCAGGTAAAATTACGTTTTTTAATGTAATTAGCAGACTAATATGATGTTACATAAGCGTGATTAATTGTATACCACAATATGGTTAATCAGTGTTCCCAAAGATATCATTGATCATCATTTGTAGTGTCCACATAAGTTTTTAAGATGATTCATTTATAGTTCTTGTCATAGTTATTGTTGTTGGTGTTGACGACCCTTTAGACTAGTAAACTACCTAAAGCTGATGACTTGATGATGACTGGAAATGTGCACATTTGTGTCATTATGACAGATTCTTCCTTAAAACAAAAAAGGAAAAGGAATTTGAAAAAGCGACTCTATCCTTTGTGAATCACTCACCATGTCGATATGTTGTATTTCATCAGGATCGCAATAGATGCTGCTGAGATATGAATCCACCAGGGTGATGTAGTCCCCCATGAGAGTATCCAGCAGCACCAGTCTGAGGGGCTGAAGGTGGATCACTGACAGAGCCATCACCTTAGCCAGGGGTACAGGACAGGGTCGCTTCTGCCACAACCCCTTTCCTTCCTGTAAAGAAAAAAAAAAAAAAAACCCACACACATCAGTGATTGCAGCACATACAGATACGACTATACTGTGAATAAAACCATCTCTGTGTGCTGTACCTTGGTGAGCTGTGACTTCATCTTAAGGCATAAGAGCTGGGAGGAGGGCACCTTCAGATGGAAACTCACCACCTCCTGCAGAGTGCTGACTCTGTCAGGAAGGAAGCCTCCTGTCTCTGAGTAGAAGCACATGACATCTGCCACCTTGACACGCGCAGAGAGAAAAGTGGGAAATCAGTACACTTGACTAAACATACAGGAGAGTAACATGAAAGCCACCAGATCATCACTGGATCTGGAGTAGGCCATTGTACATACTGTACACATACCTGTGTGTCAAAGACATTGGTTAGCATTATTCCAAACTGAGCCATCAGACATCCAGCAATGGCTCTGCAGTCATGAATGACCTGCATCAAGTGTACAATCAACACAGATATTATGGTAATAACAGTGACGTAACAGTATTTTTAGTCTGTTTACACAGCTCACCTTGAGTATGTGCTTATTTTGCAGGATCATGGAAAGTCCATTCTTAAAGGCCCGAGCTCCAAGTATCAGGATATCAAACAGATACACCTTGTTTTTAGTGGCGATCTAGGTGAAAGGAGACAGGTTATTTCCTTTTGCACTCGTGTGATGAAAGAAAATAAAGACAAAAGGAAGGAAGGACTCAACTCACCTGCAGCCAACACAGCCTCCTATTTTGAAATAGCTCGATTCCATCAGCTCCCACACCAATGACATGCTGATTCTTGATGTGCATCACCTGAAGGATGGGAACTCAAGTTATGTTAAGAGTTTTCAAGACAGCAGGGGACCGGTCGAAGTTCTCTAAATGTTAAGGAAAGGTGCTCCAATGTTTCCTTCCTTATCTCCTGTAGCATAAAACACACCGGACCATAACAAAGGAACAGTGATAATGCCATCAAATTCACAACCAGACACTAAAAAAAAACATCAGTTCATTTAAACAGTGTGATGCAGACTGCAGCGTGATATAAAAACTTTGATCATGAAGTCTGATGTTCCTCTACAGGTCTGCAAGTCTGGCTCGTTCCTCTTCATCTCCTGCAGTTCGCTGCAGTTGTTGTGTTGTTGACTGTGGAGAGAGGTCTTCAAGTTTGCTGTCTGCTGTCGCGGAAAACTATTTCAAAATGTTGTAAAATGTTGTTGATAACTAGATAGGCTCCAAGTTATCCTGGCCGTTCAGATAAATATATAAAACATGAATATCACGCAGCGTTTAGTCAAAACCTTCTCCTTTGACTGTGATAGATATTCAGCGTCCTTGCAGACCATCATGAGCGTGAGCGACCAGTCTTAATGTGACACTTCATTTGACTTCTGTGACAGGTGGTCTATATTAATTTATTATTTCAATTCTGACCTAGACAATGAAGTCATATTTTTCACCGGGTTGTCCACAGTTATATATATCCCACAAACACCACGGTAGGAATGCACCGGGGAAATATATCAGGTGCTCGTTTTGTAGTCTATCTTCTGAACTTTGTAGTTTCACCACAGACACATCAATAACATGCGCCGTCGAATAAGGACACAGCCACGTCCTCTGAGCACAAAGGAAAAGTGTTGTAGGATGTAGGAAAGGACACAGGAGGTATTTTTTTTTTGATTATTCAACCATACCCCAGGTCTCGGTAAAACATGTCTCCACCATTAAGCAATGTCCACATATATTTGCATGCTGGAAAATATATGACAGGAGGATTTAAGAGATTCATGCAACAGAAAAAAAAAAACTTACAGCAGGTCCAAACTTCTCATGAAACTCATCAATGACCACAAAGTCGATGTACTCCTCTTCATCTTCATCATCATCTGCAAAAAAAGATCCCCTAAATAGTGATTAATGATTGGGAGGACATGGATTTGCAGCTGAATTTGCAGTATGAATACCCCATGCTTTTATCACACATACCCAGTATGGCTGTCTTCTTGTATGGCTGAAACCTTTCCACATTCAAGTGCTCTTCAAGACTGTAGTCACCAGTGTCTCTGTGCAGCACAGTGTATGTTACAGTTCAGGGCCGAGTCAGAGTCACCAACAGCAACACAGTGATAACTTACCCACTGTCGGTCTTTGCTTCATTGATAAACTCCACTGTTGGTTAAATGATACACATATCAAAACTTTTAATTAAAATAAATCAATCCAAATATTCATACCAGACTTCACGTGTCATGAGTGAACTAACCATTCAGGATCTCATGGCCGAAAAACATTTTTGAGCCAAGACACCTCCAGCCATTACTGTCACAAACTAAAACGATACACAAAAGATAACCCTGGATTAACTTACTTTACCTACAAACAGTGGAATATTTTGCACGTCTTGCCTATTAACAGGACTTATTATGAAGTTAGCTCCTCAACGGTGTTACGCAGAAATAAACGTTTTTCCAACCGTCCGTTAAAATCAACGTCTTGTTGGGATTGATCCGTTGGACGACGCCGAGGTAAGATGAAGTCTTGAGGGTCAGTTTGACGCGTTTTCCCTTGAAGAAATCCAGGATCTCCACGTCTTCCAAAACCATTTTGAGTTTCGTTTCAGGCTATTAAAAACACCGACGACGCTGGCTTACAATTATCAGGCTATCAACGCTTTTCCCGTTAACCACCACAGCGACGACGACGAGCTAACGTTAGCTGTCAACAGGTAGCCTAGCTGCTCGTCACATCGCAGGTGCCAATCAACGAAGTTGACGTTGCGTTCAAAAGCTCCTCGTTAATTTCACCTTCGATTTATGAATGCTTGGCTAACACTATTAAAACTAGGGTGTAGAGATACATTTTTAAAGTTAATAGCTAATATTTTAGTATAATTTTCCATATAGTATCACTATTTTTTATTATTGTTTTGAGTAAGGCTACTAAGTGAAGAATTTGAGAATTTCCGACTTTGGAGCCCCCCAGTGGAATGTGGCAGTTGGCACAAAATGACATTTGGTGGACGGTTGCTGGTTCGAATCCCATTCAGACATGCAGTTAATGGGTTAATTGGTGCCCATAGTTGTGATTTTGAGCGTGATTGGTTGCCTGTTTCTCTGTGCCAGCCCTGTAATGAACTAGCAACTTGTCCAGGGTGTACACAAAGCGGCGACCTCCGTGAAGCCAATGTGGAAGTGCCAAAAACTGCAGTTCCTCGAACGGCCACTTGAGGCTGGCTCCAGGACATGTCAATCTACATAAGACCCCATGTTAAATGTCCAACTTAACAGCAGAAATAAGCATGTGTACAGCCTGGTACAAAAATTGGTTTTGGTCTCTATAGCTAATAATTGCTAATAGAGTCTGAATTTTTCTAACTCACCTGTTCAAATTATATTAATGCATACTTAACAGTGTGGCCGCTTTGATTGACAGGTAGGTGCTGTTACAGATGGCTTGTTTGAGCACCCAGGCATCATTCTTTCCACCTCAGGTCCACCAATGATCCACGTCTCTTCTTTTTTTTAGATTAACTGGGAGGCGAAGAGGCAGGAGTACCAACATGTCAGAGCCACAGATTTTGAGCTTCAAAATGGCTCTTCAGAAACCTATGGGTGATGTCAAGCATACGCCATCCATTCTTTGCACTGTCAGTAGTGCCTTTGCCTAATGTCAGCTGGGATTGTCTACAGCCTTCCCACCCTCAACCCTGATAAGGACAAGCGATTATGGAAAATGGATGGATGGACATTTAATGGTAATCTACAACTCTATTTGTTAGACAAATGCAAAACAAAGCTTACAGACCGATTCTATTTTTTTTTTTTTTTTTTTTTGGTTTTACAGAAAATTACTGCTCAGATCTGCACCAAGTTCTACTAATTAGGACTAATTAGTGTGGAGTCTGTGGTGGTGGAACAACAACAGCAGCAGGCAGATCTTGTTCAGTAAGTACTGTCTACAGCTGCAACTCCTAAACACTTGAGTGGTCTTTTTTGTTAATATATATTATTTATGATAATTCTCAGTAACTGCAAAAGGCCAATATGCTCCCAGGTGATCAGTACTCTCTAACTCAAAATATCCACCAGGGGGTGGTCACAGCCCAAGTATTCAGCTAATTGGTGTTAATCCCAGGTTTCACTTTTTTGATTTGAGTGTTTCTCTTAGAAATGTGAGAATTTTTTTTTATCTGATGATGGTACTTTACAAAAAACTGTGTGCCTGTGACCATTTTTCATTTGTCTGCAGTATGTCAGGCTCCTGTGTTGGTCTACAGTAGCCTATATCCTTAGAGAGATAAACTTTGGCTAGACAATTTGAATATATTTTAATAATATAAAGAATAAGATTTCGGTCAATTTATCAAAAAAATCCTCTATACTGCCCTTTTTACTTACACCCTAAAGGCATAAATCATCAAGCTGCTGGCTGCAGCAGTGACTGGCTGACTACTAATCAGCCATCCTGAGTGTTTTTTTATCTGAACACAGAGCAGATGCCTGAACTCGTAACTGATCATCTTTAAATATCCAGGTATGCATAGTAAATACATACACATATTTTATATTTAAAATAGTGATTTCTGTCCTGAAACTCAAAACTGTTCTTTCTTTTAAATATTTCACATTTGCCACTAGTCACTTGTTCAGAGATTTTAACTTGCTAAGGAAACTGACTTTGCATGAGGTCATGCAGACTGCATAATCATAAGCAGATCATAATATTATAATGTCAGATGCAGCGCTGCAGTGAGATGAGTTTAACGGGATTGGAATAAGTTCAATCAATCACTCTTGTAGTAGCAGTACATATCTGAAAAAGAAATTTATCTTTCAGTTTTGCTTATCAGTAGGTGTTTGTTGTTGCTCTAAGGTTGGGTGGAGACACAAGTAACACAAACCTCAATGCTAATGTATGTTGCTCCACTCCTTCCTTTAAGAATTTTTTTATTTATTTTCATTTAAACTGTGCATTTCTCTCAGCAGCACATGACTCGATGTCCTGAATGATATCAGATCAGATTTAAATGTGCCTTTAGCCACATTGGGGCAGGCTCGAGGCATTACTGACTGGTCTGATAACAGCAGTGACACAGAAAAGGGTACAAACAAGCCATCTTATCAGACATAGCCAGCTGCCAGTACACAGGTTCTCATGACTTCACTCTGCCCACAGAAACACACAATCTCAAACTGCCTGTTCATCTCGGACAGCACACAGCGAGACACCTCATCAAAGGGAGGATGCTCTGGGGCTGTAGGAGGCACAGAGCTGCCTCGGACTTAATCACAGACTTTATTGTCCTATGGTTTATATTGCTCCTCCTGAGTGTACACTGTGTTAAAGTCAAGTGAAAAAGGGCAAATGCAAAGATTCAGAGCTGACGTACATCCCTTTCTTTGCTTAAATTGGATGTTTTATGGCCAAAGAAAAGATGTGATTCCAGTTATACAATTATATCACATTATCTATTACAGCATAGTGCATGTGCAGGTGAGAACTGAGAAATGCTTCTTCTGAAGTAAGAATGTGCTTTTTGGTGTGGAGAGTGTCATTTCTTCTTTGAGGAACTGTTTCTGAACACACCACATTTAGTTTTTAAGCCATAAAATAAACTTGGTTAGTCTCGCCCATTTACCATTTAGCACTGAGGTTAATAGGCCGACACAGCATGTGGTATTTCTTGCCCATGTAATATTATTGGAACTGCCAAGCAAGTGTTATCATTGAGGTTGAAAGGCAACACACTGTTTGTGTCAGTGAGATAGAGAAGGCCAAACTGGCAGATAATAAATAAAGTAGTCCTCCACCTAAAGAAAGCAGATGATGTGTGTACATTAAAAAATGTGGCATTGACAGTAATATTAGACTTTACTTAGTCAAAGTCAGCCTTGTGAATTTCTGCCCAGCACCCAAGTGCAGCTCCTCTGCAGTCCACCAATCAGAGCAGAGCAACAAACAGCAGCTGTGTCTGTCAGTTCAAACTGCTGAGAGAGAGAAAGCCTTGAAAGTTCACCTTCAAAGAAGAGACACCGAAGACTAAACTGTGCGACATATCAATGAACAGATATGATTAGACGCATCCCGAGGTCTTGCTGAACATGTCCATATTTAATTTGTGTGGCTAAAGTTAAAAAAATGTGACCACTAAGAGTGAGGTAAAAACCTGTTATGTCTGCTTCCCGCTGCTCTCAGTTAATATAGGAGTAAATGCAGCAGTTGGTGGGTGATCCTGACGCGTCTGAGCTCACAGAGCCAAAACGGTAAATCCGACAGATTCAGCCGGTTGATGTGAGTGACCAGCATAAATTTTTCCTAAAATTTGATATTAAAATGATTTCTGTAGGGTGAAATTTGTGCCACTGTTTCAAATTTTTTGGGGAGGACAGATTTTCCACTCACTGTAGCTCCGAACATTCCGTCCGTAAGCGGCCATGTTAAATTTTCCCGCTCTTTTTGAGATTATCACGAAAACTGTTAAGCAAATCACCATTCTTCCAAACCGAGACGAATGCTTTGATCAGTGACAGTATAAAGAATGGATAGCGCGTAGTCGCCTGTAGGTTTTTGAAGCTGAAAATCTCTGGCACTGGCCGCTGCCGTGTTGGTAGTCCTGCTTCTTCCGGCCGGCCAAATGACACCTGGGTGCTCAAACAAGCCACCTGTAATGGCACCTACCTGTCAATCAAAGCGGCCGCACTGTTAATTAAGCATAACTTATAATTGATATAATTTGAACAGGTGTGATCAATTGTCATTAACAAAGAAATTAGCTAGAGAGACCAAAACTGTATTGTGTACCAGGCTGTAAACGTGTTTATTTCTGCTGTGAAGTTGAACATTTTAATATGGGTGCTTATGGAAATTAAGGAACTGCCATTTTTGGCACTTCTGCATTGTTTTTTTTTTTTTTTTACTTCACAGCCATTTAGATATAGTTATTGTATATGTGCAACCAAATACAGAATAATAATAATAATAATAATAATGAAGCAAATAAGTATGGAGAATCTTAATGTGCCTTTCAGGCACACTAAAAATCATTCATCATCACAATCCATGAGTGTCACTTCAGCAATCAAATCTTGACTAACACACTGCATTGTTAAACGCTGACATAATGTCTACATGAATCCCTTATCACAGAGCTCAGTACTCCACCCAGACCATGTCATAAAGACTGTGTTAACTTCTTAAACCTGTTGAAAGACTTCAGGAAATATCCTCTCTGGACCACCGACGATACAGTACAATAACTTTATCTCCCGGTATGGGCCATATGTAACCTGCAACCTACTGTTATCTTTAGAGGAAGGTCCACTCCTTTTCCTGTTCTGCACGCTGAACAAAGCAGAATACAAGAAGGATGACATCTAAATGTATTTATGCATGATTCTGTGTGAATCGGATAAATATGATTTATAAGACAGCAGAAAGGTGTATGTGTGGAGTGAAATCTATGTCTAAAAGAGTGAGATTCCAGTAATAGTAATAAGTAATTTTTTGTTGTCCCTTGCCCTTTATAAAGACCTCAAGGACCAAACTAACTCCGTGGTTTAAGCTGTGCCGTAAAAACCTGTAAGAGCTCCACTTTTGACGCACGTAGTAACGTCTGCTTGAATCGCGGAGCCCACTCTGTGTGTGAGTGACAAGCCACGGCACCACGGCCGCCCACTCACAGACAAGCCTGGGTGACTCTTTAATTGTGTAATGTTCATTGACGAGTCAGCACAATGCTGCTGTGAGACCGCGGAGGCGCACTTAACCACCGGAGCAGAGCGATGAAATGCTCCCATCGAGGAGAACACAGATGGACAGCCTCGTTCAGCCGCTCGTCGCCCAGTACCTCGCCATGGGATGTCAATCAAAAGAGAACAACCAAAACGAAAGTGTAACGTCGGACGAAAAGGGAAAGGACGATGCGTAAGTCAGATTTTCATTGTTTTAAAGAAGGTGTGGGTTTTTTGGGGGGCGAAAATATGCGCACTTGTTCAACAGTTGATTGTTTCAGTTATCAGAGCTGTGTTACTGGCTGTTTTTTAGTGCCAAAGCAACGCAAAGCAACAGTCGTGTCTTAATTTGTGCCTTAAAAATGTGCGTAAAAGTGAGCCAACTATTTTGCGCACAAACGCGCAATAGGTTAACGCGTTCTTTAATCTGAGTTTGTTGCCACTTTCTGGGCTGCTGCACTTTAAATACATACGTTTGGATTAAATTCCTTCTTGTTTACCGGTCACTCAGCAATGTAAAGTGGATGTCCGCAATCAACCGGTATTTCCCCTGAGTTAAAGGAAGGAAATGAGAACAATGAGTAACAAAATCCCGGGGGGGGGGGGGGGGGGGGGGGTGTCTTAAATTCAAACAATGGCTCCACTTCTTTACACAAATCAGTTCATACGGGATAATCACAAGGTTCTGGTTTAACACATGCATGAACATGTAGTCTACATCCTCGTGCAAATAGAGAAACGCACACTTTCATTTCAACAAGCTGCCTCCTCCTCCTCCCTCACTCTTCTTGCATTGGTGTTTCTCAAAGGAGGGTGACTCCAGGATGCAGCTCCAGGTCTAGAGTTTCTCCTCCAGGCCGTCCTCACAGGTTCCACAAACCTAGCCCGGCCCAAACAGCCATGAAATCCGTGATGTCCCTGGGACACCTCACCAAGGGGGCGAGCTGGGAGGAGCTCATCCAGGCCTGCTTGCAGTGCTTCGGTAAGTCCATGCTGACCGACCTTAGCGCTAGTAGAGTTTGACAAAGGTGCAGTGAAGTGTGCAGCAGGTGTGTCTGCTCCATGTTTGCGTGTTAACTTTGAGTGTTGAGTCATGTTTTTCTGCAGTGCTTGAGAAACAATAAGATAATAAGCCCCAAAGGCAGAAAAAACTTATGAGATCACACATTGTTTCCCCACCACTTTTCCTGGCACAGGTCTGGACAGGCCTCTAAACAGTTTTATTTGACTTGAATGTTTTAAATTGCACATGATAATTGACTGTGTTATAATTTCTCATGTTTCTGCAACAGTAGGCTCCACTGTATTTGTTGATTAATTCAGTATTTCAATATTTTACTGTATGAAAGATAAATAGCGGGCAGCAGTGATTGTGTAGGCTGTAGTTGGATCAATCAAGCAAAGATCATTTGCTTCATCAAGTTGTCTGGAGTGCTCTCAGAGTTATGGTGATTGCGTCTCTGAAGAGACAAGCTTTCAAATTCCCGTTGCCTGGTTACACAAATGGAGCAAGAGCAATCGAGAGGTGTTACAATGGGCTGCACATAAAACGACATCCCAGAACTACATTTATCTGTGGAGAGGTAGAACCGGGCGGTAATGACAGCCTGCTGCTCATTTCAGATTCACGAAGAAAAACAGAAATAAGGAACCCCGTAGTACAGTGTCACACTGTGCTCTGCTTAAAAAAGTAAGTGGCGTGTCACTATGCAAAATGTGAGATCCATACACACATGCTCAAGATGGTATCTCACTGAGTACAGTGGGGTTTTCCTTGAACAGCTTCTGCTGATAAAATGGAGCACAGTCAGTCGTGTTCCTTCTGGCCCACATCACAGACGAACCCCTAAGGTCCGTGAGTCCTGCCACCTTTTTAAATGTGAGAGTTCACGTAACCGCCATTTGAAGGATTACCTGATGGCAGCTTCAAGCCTGGCTGAGCCAAAAGGTCAGCTCCCTTAACAGTGGTCCTCAGATGCTGACCAGCCTTTGAAATGTAGAGCACTATGAGGTGTGGATCAATGGCTGTTGACATCATCACTGTCTTTAGATCACACTGCATTGGGTTGCACTGCACACTCTGAACCAGTGTCGACCTAATTCATATATTTCTATATTTTTTTATTGCAATTAATTTGAATAAATACAGGTTTTATTATAATTTACATTGATATTCATTTATATGTAATGGATCAAACAATATGATTATTACAGCAAGGCCAACCTCTAAATCAGTTGTTTTAAATTGGGTATTATTTAACTATTAATGATATAAAAGAGGTTATAATAGTGGACTTTTCAATATTTTATTTATATGATTAAACTGTCAGTTTGCATTCGTATTATTATAGTCTTATTACTATATTTGTGGCAGGAGCCATACATAAACGGATTATGCACTAGGCTTGTGTTAAGCTAATTATCTCTCCTTTTAACTGTTTCAACCATATTATCCATTAAGCTAACTTCAGTTGTTGTCTATTACTTTTAGACATTTATTTATGGATTACTTTAAGCAATACTCTTTTAGCTTTTATTATGTTTAAGCTAACTACTTCAGCTGTTTGTTTTAGCTATTGTAACCATATTATCCATTATGCTAGGCTAACTATTTCAATTGTTGTCTGTTAGCTATTTTCCATTACTCCATTGCATTAAGATAACTATGTCTGCTGTTCCTGTTTAGCTATTTCACTCATATCATCCATTATTTTTAGTTAACTATTTCAACTGTTTACTTTTATTTTTTACTTCTTTTTCATTTCTCTATTAATTTCAGCTGTTTTAATGAATTATCCATTACTCTTAACTGTTTCAACTGTTTATGTAATTCATTTTAGCTAACTCTTTGTCTTGTGGTGTTCAGTTGTTATAGCTGACTCAATATGTGGACATATATATTTAATTGAACTTAATTAAGCTCCACAGTCTTTTGAAGTACCCCCTGGCAGCTGCAGATTTACTTTCTGGGGCACAAGTACCCCTGATAGTATGTTCGAACACAGTGTGTCCTGATTATTATGGAGGCATTTGTTATTAGTACAGAGAGATAAACATCACCCTGCATCTGACTTGGATTCCTCTAAAACAAAGCGATCATCCAGTCTGACGTGCTCTGTCAAAACAAGGAAAAGCAACTCGCAGCTTTGGAGCAGCTGATGAATGTGTAAGATAACCTTAAAAGTGGGCCAGGCGCTGTGTGCCCTCGGCAGTGTTTATCACCGTACAGTATCATGTAGTTCCAGTGTAGCGGGCGGCAGCTTTCTTAATTTTCCAGTCAGGAACAGACAATCCAGAGAGGATTTCCTCTTGTAATTAACCCTGCACAGGGAGGGTTAGTGGTTGGAAAGTTGTGAAAAAAAAGGATGGAGCAATTGTTTACCTGATAGAGAGTCATGACTTCCTGTTGTGCATTTTCCATACTTTGGCCGATTCACACTGACTTATTGTTACCAGATTGTGAACTATAAAACAATTTTAGTAAAACAGGCTTGTAGCTGAGCCTACAGATGTCAAGAGAAGGAGAAGTGGATATTACATCATATAGCTTAACTGCATCAAAGCATTGCTACATTACCAGCCATGTCATTTTGAGTACTAGACATTGTTTCACTTATCTTTTCTACTCTCTTATTGACTTGACTTGTGAGGTCATTCACTGGGTTTAATTGGCTGGCAGTGACTGTGTGTTACTGTGCGTTACAAACAGAAACACACCCCATGCAGGATATGAAGGTTGGATTAGTCAGCTGTGGCTGGAGTGGTAAGTTGCTTACAGATAACAAAGATTAGAAAACATGTTGCCATGGCGTCCAAGGTATTTCCAAGGTGATATGGTTTGAAAGTGGATCCGCAGACGCCTGATGTCCTTGATGGTGTCAAGATACCGGTGAAGCTTAAAGGGAAACAATGCTCAGCTTGAGAATTCACAAATTTTCAGCACAATCTGTTCATTCTCTACAGATTGTGGGAGGAAGATGTAAAACAGCCCCATGATGTCTAAATAATATTTTCAACGATGCAACAAATGCTCTTCCTCTTTATGTCAGCCACTAATTCACTGCATGTAGCAGTGGTTTTGCAGATGATAAGTGGTGCATTGATTTGCTTAAGTGGGCAGAAAAGTGTGCTTTCTGTAATTGCAGGTCAGATCTGGCATTATAATATTTTGTACACATGTAGACTGTTTCTTAAAGTGGTTGACATTCTTGTCAGCCACTTTAAGAAATTAGTTTTTAGTGTAGCGTCAAACCAAGTTAAGGGAAGGTGGTCTGAGCACAAAGAGAGGAAGTGAGATATACACCAGGAAAAAAAGAAGTGAAAAAGTTAGTGAGACAAACGAGTCACAGCAGTTCTCACAATCAGAGGAAGAGGCAAATCTTGTTATCATGTATGCAATTGTTGGCATTTTATCTGGTTAACCCTCTGTGTAAATGCCTTTCACAAGTAACACTTGAGGTTATTCAGGGTTAAGGAGCCACTTAAGAACAGCTCTAATCTTTCTTCTCTTGTCCTCAATACAGTGCAGAATTAAATAGAATATAATTTATTTTATAAACAGGAATAATATAGGATAATCTATGAATCACTGCATCCATGGACATTGGTTTATTTGCAAAGTGTGGCCTGTCCATCATCACAATTATTCCCAAAAATAGGACCCCACCTGTTGTCCTAAAACTATTAAACACACATTAGTACCACCCTTCATTTAGATGAACATGGAAACTGTGGTTTATTTCAGTCAGTCACACAAAAACAACAAAAAGAACAAAAAACACAGTCAACTTTGTACAGAGGGAAAACACACAAAAAATGCACACATTTTCTAAAAACCATGACTGCCCTGCTGTTATAAATACACACAAGAGCACTAAATGTGTATTAATCCGCTGCTGAAAATAGACCCAAACAAAAGCACAACTTACTCCTGTTTGATTTATGTTTGCTAAAAACTACAGTGACTGCTTGTACAGAAGTGCTTGTGGAAAGATTGTCATTGGGAACCAAGGGGCTTGGGGCTTGAAAGCAAGCAGCAACCACCGCAGCTGTGAAGTGAAGACAATGCAAAAGTGCCAAAAACTGCAGTTTCTCAAACAGCCACTTGAGGTTGGATACAGAACAAGTCGGTCACCATAAGCCTCCATGTTAAAATGTCCAACTTCACAGCAGAAATAAACATGTTTACAGCCTGGAACTAAAAACAGTTTTGGTCTTTATAGCTAATTTTCCCGTTCATGACAACTGTACTGTCTCACCGGTTCAAAGGCTTAAGGTTATGAATAATTAACAGCATGGACGGTTTGATTGACAGGTGGTTGCTGTTACCGATGGCTCATTTGAGCAACAAGGCGTCATTCCGTCCACCTCAGCTCCACTGGTAATCCAGTGGATCCGATTTTTGCTGATTTTTAAGATTAGCTGGGAGGCGGAAGAGGTAGGACTGCCAACATGGCGCCAGTCAGTGCCACAGATTTTGAGCTTCAAAGTGACTCTTCAGAAAGCTATGTGTGACGTCACGCATATATATATATATATATATATATATATATATATATATATATATATATATATATATATATATATATATATATATATATATATAAGCCAGAAACATTGACAGAAGGACGAACAAATTGTTGTTTATGTTTTTTTTTCTCATGGGAATTGTTGGCAAGGGTTAGGGTTAGGGTTAGCATATAGATAAAGATATAGTTAGAAGCCTTATTCTTTAGAAAGTTGACTGTTCAGTCTGTTTTGGTCCAAACGTAAGCCTACTGTAAAATGAATGAGTCCTATTTTTGACAATTTACTTTGTGAAAGCATAGAAATGCGGGGGAAAAGTCAAGGTTGAACAAACAGGCGATGTGTCAGATGACGTTGTGGTTTGGTAAAATCACCTAAACAAGTGTGTTTGTGTCACTGATGCTGATTATTTTAAGGGGATGATGTGTTGTCTTGCAACTGACAGTCTGTCTCCATTTTGTAGTAATGAGCGTAAACTCAAGTGTGTGTGTGTGTGTGTATTGTCTTGCAGACTCGGATGGTTGTGTATGTGGGAGTAGCCACCTGTTGAACATCAGCCTGACCATGCACCGTCTCCTCATCTCCTCCAGTGATCTGCTGGACAAACTCATCGCTCTATATCCTTCGACAGTCTGCCATAACTGCCATCACAACGCAGATGGATGATGCAAACAGGCAGATTTTGGGGGCCGAATGTAAGATGGGATCAGATCACTGGTTCGGCTTTGTGCTGCTTTCCTGTGGTTGTCAACAGCAACAGGCAATCAAGCTTGTACTTGGCTTACAATGCAGCATGTAGCTGTCAGTGCAAAATGTGATAGGCAAGTGGCAATTTGTGTTTCGTCCTGCTGTCATTTGTTGAAGACCTTTTACATCTCTGTATGTGTAAATTTCCTTCACTCTGGGCCCTGTATCCCATGCATTTAATAACAGGGAATCTATTACTGATGTATGTTTGGTCTCTTTCAAAATTATTTAATTTTCCCCACTTCACACCTATAAAAAGCATGTTCTTCTTTTGTTGTGTCTCGTGACTTGAGTCGAGGGCCTGTAATCTTTCATTCAGGAAACAGCAGTGGCGTCACCGAGCCTCTCCGAGGAGCCTATACTGGCCCGACGAGTAGCCTTGAGGTTTCAGGTGTTAATTACCTCTGCCTCTTTCACATACAAGTCCTCTTCAACTATATATAAACACAGACCCTCTATTGCTTAAAGAGGCCCCTGCTCACATCAAAACCACGTCAGAGCGCACAGTGCTTAATGCTCCCCTGTGCTATTTTTAACCCTCTCGTTCTGAGCCGAAGACCCAAAAGGATACATCAAATAAATTCAGTGTGTGGGTTAGGATCAGGGAAGAGACATGGGGGCCATTAACAGCCTTCATCACAGTCTGGCCTTGGGATTGCGTGGGCAGTTCGTCTGCTCCCATGACGCAATTAGCCTTTTTATGTGCATCACTTCACGCTGATTTTTGCCAATTGAGAGCTATAGTGTTTGTCTGTTTATAGAAGCTGCTTTGTATAATAAGGAAATGCTTTTGTGTGCACTGTATATAAATCGATGGGGCACTGTTTTTGTGGTCAAAATAAAGGGCAACAAATGGATAAATAATTACAAGACATTGATTGAAACATCTTTAGAATCCTCCCAGTAAACAATGCACATTAATCAACAGTTGTTCGATTGTCTGTTTTCTTTGTACATTTTGTTATTCACTTACTTCTGTATGCCAGAATGATTCAGTGATGCTCATCAGAGTTTTGCTCCATGCAGTCGCCTCCTCCCACATTACCAAATGCCACTTCTGTTCGCCTTTTTTGTTTAGTTGCTGGAGTTTTTTATTTTATTTTTTATTATTCACTTGTTTGTATGAAAGAAACTCTGCTGTCGTATCAGCCATATGTTCATTATTTACTCAAAACACACCTGTCCCGAACAATGTCGAAGATCAGCAGATTCACGACAAGCTGTTTTCTCCTAAACAAAAAGTGTTGCTAAGCGTGAGACGCTGCTGACTCAGTAAAACCACACTTCCTTCAGGTAAATAACCATGATCAGTCAACTTTAGCTCCTTAACCAAAACTTCTACGTTTAAACTAGCGCTTGACAACGAGCAGCCAACAGAGTGCCAGAGGATATGCTACTTTATCAGGTCAGTTTAACACAATGACACATTTTAATCTAACCTCAATTGTGTGTTCTGTATTAGTCATATGGTGTCATCTCTGACCTCCAGGCACTGGATCCAGGAATTCTGGATGATGTTCCGGTTGCACCACAGCTTGTCGGACAGTCTGGAACAGTTTCGGGAGCTCATCAGAGAGCAAGGACAGGAGGATCTTTGCTCTCTCCTAGAGACCAAATGGATGTAAGTGTTAATCTCTGACCAGCTGGCAACTGAGACATTCGGGCAACACAACTCTCAGTTGTTTGTTCAGTCATGGAAAATACTGAAGTCAGTCACGATCAAGAATAAAAACTGATGAATGAACTGTGAACTTTAAAGCTGCTAATATAGCTTCAACGTTTAAATAAAATGAAATACTCAGATCCAAGGCTGCAGCTAATGATTCTCAGTTAATAAATCGATCGTTTGGACTATAATGATTATCTATATGATCGTTTGGGCTGAATGATGCCACTGTGCCCAAACAAGTCATCTGTAACGGCACCTACCTGTCAGTCAAAGGGGTCATGTAGTTAATTATGCATAACCTTAAAGCCTTAATATAATTTAAATGAGTGAGTTATAAAAAAAATCAGATTCAGCACAATTGACACAGTTGAAAACTATAAAAAACAACAAATATTCACATTTGAGAAGTTGGAACCACTGAATTGTTGAAAATTGAAAATTAAATGTATTTTTAATGGAACTTAAAGGTCCAGTGTGTAACATTTTAGGGGAATCTACTGTCAACAAAGGCATATAATATGCATAACTATGTTCATTAGTGTACAATCCTCTGAAAATAAGAGTTGTTGTGTTTTGGTAACATTAGAATGAGACATTTTTATTGACATAGCAAGCAGGTCCTCTTCCATCCCCGATCTTGCAGTCCTGTTTCTACAGTGGCCCAGAACGGACAAATGAAACACTGGGTCTTAGATAGATAGCCTTTCATGTTTTTTTCGCGGCCACTGTAGGTTCTCATACACCCGTGGTAGTTGATGGTGAGGCAGGGGGTATTCAGTTGGTTGCAGCCTGCAGCCTCACCACTAGATGCCACTAAATTTTACACACTGGACCTTTAATTAAAACAAAAATCAAAATTGTTGCCAATTTTTTGTTTTTGTATTTCAAATCCTAATTTAACAACTTATAGCTGCACCATAATATCAAATTATATGTTAAGTACAAAATATACATGTAATTCTACATACTGGTATCTTTGTTTGTATCTCAACTAGAATTTACAATAAAGAACAAAGCCTGACCACATTAACACAAGTGTGTACTGATAACAATATCTAAAGCTGCAATTTTCCAGTTTATGAAGTCGTGCTCTCTCTTATAACCTTGACTGATTGTAAATGTGGCTGTGTTATGTCCCATGGTGCATGCTAGAAATGAACGGGACTGGTCGTGGAAGGCCAGCCAGAAGATCAAAGCTAACAGCAGTAAAAAAAGGAAGGTCTCTCTGCTTTTTGATCACCTGGAGCCCATTGAGCTGGCTGAGCATCTCACCTACCTGGAATTCAAGTCCTTCTGCAGAATATCAGTGAGTATGCACACGACATGTCAACACATCAGACTATTCAAATGTGTGTACACTTTCTTTTGCACATTGATGGTTTGTTAATTTGACATGCATCTCTGTGAACTAAAAACCATTAGGTGTTTCCTCCCCACGGGAAATGCCTCACAGTTTCCGTGCAGCACTTTATGCTCGTCTCTCTGCTCTCTCTTGCCAGTTTGTAGACTATCAGAATTACATTCGCAGCTGCTGCATGAAGGACATCCCTGTGATGGAGCGTTCCATCGCCCTGTGTAATGGTATCTCCCAGTGGGTTCAGCTGATGGTGCTGAGCAGGCCAACTGCTCAACTGAGAGCTGAGGTTTTCACCAAGTTTATCCACGTGGCCAAGGTAGTGGTTTAATCAGCCCCTCGCTTTTCACTCCTACAGTTTCTCTTCCTAGTTAAGCAAAAAAAGAAAAATGGAACTGTATTTGACACATTTCCTCTTTGTTTGCATCTACGTGCTGCTGTTCACCCGCCATGTCTCACTAATGACAGTCTATTGTCACACTCTGAACAACGCTATAGATGCCGCATAATGCATATTCACAGAGAGCTGGTAATGATTCTCAAGAGGTCTGCTGCAGGCTTTTAGAATATCCAAAGATTTTACCAATAGAACAGTATTGAGTGAATGCAAGCTAATGGAGCCATCAAGTGGAACACACACAAATGACTCGTAAGCGTGGTCGCTGATCAGATCTTGCTTACTCAAAACACTCCCATGCGAATCTGCAGCATGCAGCCTTCTGAGAAGTGAGGGGCTGGCAGGTTTGCACTCTGGAGGACCTCCTGCACTGTAATGCTAATGCACCGGTCTGCTACTGCTCACTGCTGTCAACCTCAAAACCCACAAGTGTGGAAACGAATTTCACACCATAATGCTCCATTGACAGCATGAACTGGAGAATAGAAAAGAGAGGGAAAAGCACTTCCAAAAAAAAAAAAAAGAAAAAAGAGTGAGATATCAGAGCACAGTAAGAAAAAGCCAACAATATAAGTGGCTTATGTAACTGTAGTGTTGTGGATTATATAACCAGGGCTACCTGGAGCAAGTTTAATTGTGCGTGTTTATATGTGTGTGTGTGTGTGAGGATGGACTAATATGTGTGCTTTTTTTGCGTACGTCCACCAGAGCCTACATCTTATGCACAATTACAACACACTAATGGCGGTGGTTGGAGGGCTATCTCACAGCTCGATCTCTAGACTGAAGGACACCACCTCACATGTACCCAATGAGGTCACCAAGGTAAATGACTCCTACAGCCATAAGATCCAGCTGATAATTGAGCGAAAACATCCTCGTATTATTTGATACAACGGATTTTATTCACTCCTCAGATGCTGAATGAGATGACAGACCTGTTGTCCTCCTGCAGAAACTATGACAACTATAGACAAGCTTACAACAAGTGTACAGGTTTTAAAATCCCTATCCTGGGTGTCCACCTCAAAGATCTGATTTCAGTCAATGAGGCCATGTCAGACTATGTGGAGGACAACAAAGTGAACGTCCAGAAACTTCAAGCAATCTATAGCCACATTAATGAGCTGATCCAGCTTCAGCAGATCCCCCCCAAACTGGATGCTAACAAGGACCTGGTCCATCTACTGACGGTAGTGCTCCCTTCAGACTCTTTTAAAATTGTTTGTTATCTTCATGTGATTCACTAGATTGTATTGAACGCAAGCACAGATGCAAATGAGCGCGTTACAGCATGTGGATTGTCCACACTTGTGTGGGTGTGATGAGAGTCTATGATCGATGAGTGTGTGGGTGACGAACTGAGTGTGAATGAGAGTGAGTTCAGATTTCTGTATTGTTGTGTTATCTGTGTGCGGTGCTTTAATCGTACTTGAACGTCAGAATGCCCATGAAGAGATAATAGTTACCCTGTGACCTAATGTTGCCCTCATCAAAACATGTTTCAAGGCGAAACATCTAGATATACAGAGAGCTCTTTCTCTTTCTGTTTACCTCCCATGCGCTGACATGTGTTCTCTCCATCGCTGCAGCTGTCCTTGGACCTTTACTACACCGAGGATGAGATCTACGAACTTTCTTACACCAGGGAACCCAAGAACTGTAAAGCACCTGTGAGTTTCACTTGGATTTAAAGCAGCAGTTGCATGTTTTAGGAAGTGAAAGTGCAGATGCTCGTTCACTTTTCTTGCTGAATTAGATGATAAGATTGATACCACTGTTGGGTTTGTATGCTAAATATGAAGCTAGCCAGTTAGCTTAGCTTAAAGACTGGAAACAGGAGGAGCTAGCCTGTTAGCCAGCTCAGAAACAAATAAAATTCTTCAAACAAAAGCTGAATAATAGGGCGACATTTTGGGAAATACACTTATCATCTTTCGTGTCAGGAGTTAGATTAAAAAGATTGAAACCACTCTTGATACCTCTATGCTAAATGTGAAGCTACAGCCAGTAGTTACTTAGCTTAGCTCAGCGCAGAGACTGGAAACAAGGGAGAAACAGCTATCCTGTTATGCTAAGCTAAGCTAAGTGGCTGCTCACTCCAGCTACATAATTACAGACATTAGAGTCGTATCAATCTAATAAAGAAGAAAATAAGTGTATGTCCCGAAATGTTGAAATACATAAATATCATCCTAAGCATTACTCAGCTTTCGGTTTATCAGATTCGTAGCTCGATGACAGTGTTGCTCCTGCTTCTGAGAGTACGTCATGGATAAATTTAGTGTAATCAAATTGTTCAGATAATATCTATCTGCCTGCTCAGGCTTGTTTTCTAATGACTAATTAATTTTCTATCAGCCAGCCACCCCCTCTAGACCTCCAGTGGTTGTGGACTGGGCATCAGGAGTGGCTCCTAAACCTGACCCTCGAACCATCAGCAAACATGTGCAGAGAATGGTGGATGTAAGTGCTTCCTTTTTTCAAGTGTAGCCTCCACATAACCACTCTGTAATGCTGTTATATAACCATAATCATTTATTTTAACTATTCTTCAGGATGCTGCCATTTTGACAGCCTGCTCTTGCAGCCATTGTTCACTAATAGTCGAGCAACAATGGTGTTTGCCTCTTGTCTTCCACAGTCTGTGTTTAAGAACTACGATCACGACGAGAACGGCTTCATTTCTCAAGGGGAATTTGAGAAAATTGCTGCTAGCTTTCCGTTTTCCTTCTGTGTCATGGACAAAGAGAAGTGAGTGTTTGACAGGTCACGCTCTCACCTCATTTGTATCTTAGAGGACAGGAAGAAAAAGTGGTATTTGTAGTTATGAGTGTAGCAACAGGAAGCATAAAATAGCAACAGGACTAACCATAAACCCCCACCGCTATATGTTCGCTGTTTTATTTCTCATGCACGTCCAGCAGTGCATGATACTCACAACCCACAAATGAGCATGTGATTTCTCATTTAGATCTAAACATGAAAGCTTCTATATTTGGTGTTGCTGTTTTCACATTACACAATGAGCGTTAAATACACAGGCCAAATGAGCAGGCGCAATCATAAACATATCAAGACAGACATTACCAAACATTAATATATGAAGTTAAGATCTGAAAATGTCTGACCAAATGTTTACCATTTACTACATCTTCATTCGCTCTGTTAAATGATGCTGTATATGTGTTGTCCAGGGAGGGACATGTCAGCAGAGAGGAAATCACAGCCTATTTCATGAGGGCCAGTGTCATCTGCTCCAAACTGGGTCTTGGCTTTGTCCATAACTTCCAGGAGACCACTTACATGAAACCCACCTTCTGTGACAACTGCTCAGGATTTGTAAGTCACCGTAGGATGAAGGCGTATGATGAAATCTAAACTTTACTACTATGTCACGGAAAAACCAGTATGTAATCTTGTTTTATGGTTTTGCTTTTTGTCATTCGTTGATTGTTATTTTTGTCATGTTCTTTATCACAGTTGTGGGGTGTCATCAAACAAGGCTACAGATGCAAAGGTAATTATTGTGCTCTATCTTGTACAACTTTGGCATGCCTGTCTTTGGACATATGTCAGTATCATGCAATGAGAATAGGTGCACAGTGTCTTGTGGGGAGCAGGTAATGTGAAGCCGAAGGTGTAGTGTGGTTTTCTGTGTTGCATATAGCTGAACGTTGCAGCACATGAAAAAAAAAAAGAGAAACAGTCTGCAGCCTGAACCACAGTTTTTCCCCCTCCCCCGTCCCTCAAAAGATCTGAGAGCTATTTGTTTGCTTGACAGTAAGCACGCGAAGCTCTGAGAACTGCATTTGCAGAACAGATAGTGTTCAAAGGAAAGTCAGTAGAAGTCAGTTTGACGATGTTATGACGGGTTCCTGTTCAGACCTGTTGTGCATTTTTTTTGTGTCTTGCTTCAGACTGCGGGATGAACTGCCACAAGCTGTGCAAAGACCAGGTGGCGTTTGAGTGCAAGAAGAACACCAAAATGACCAACGCCATCGACAGTCCGACACCGAGCTCCACACCAGTCAGCGTGGGCACCTCGGAGGGTGGGTTTGATGATGAGTGATGGGGTTCATTACCAGCAATAAACGGTCCCGTTGATGAACGTCATCATCACACAGTCACAACAAAAGTATTCCACAGTTCCCACAGATGCACACTTTCACCCAGAGTATGAAGACAGTCATTAGTAATCAGTAACTCCTCGTGACATGTGACTTTCTCAGGCATGTGTTTATGAAGTAAGGCGTGTTATTTCCTGTAATCACTGCCTGCCACACTGTACAGTAAATAAAAGTCTCTCTAAAGATTTTACAGGACTTCACTTACATTTGCTGCAGCTTAAAGAAAACAAGTCTAGCATAGAACAGGATCTATTATCTGGGTGGTTTCCCTTCAGCTGTTACTTAAAGCTGTTTCATTTACAGTAATACCGAAGCTACCCACCTGCTGAGAGGGAGAAACTTTTTTCAGAACAGACAATCTTTCGATTTTACTTAATATGAACTGACACTGAGACATATCCTAAAACATGGGGGCTATATTATGACGGCCCCTCTTCAAATGAGTAATTATGACGTTTGATTTTATGGTTTATTTGGTTTGTGTGTCATTGCCTACTGAATTGAGTCATTTTTTTGTTCACAGTTAACAATTTGCATTTTCCATTTGTCTCGTTGGAAATAATTCCTACTCTCCAGGTTCAGAAGAATGTCCTTTCCCTTACCCACCAGATGACACCAAAGACTGGAGCCCAGACTCCCCGGTCACCCCCTCTCCGAGGCCTCGCAGAGTCCACAGTGGTACCCAGACAGAGGGACCCCAGCATTGCTCTGCAGCCCTGGAGGCCAGCCGCCTTCAGCCGTCTCTGCTGGTTCCAGCAGCACCCACCCTCACCTCGTGTCCGAGCCCCGTGCCCCAAAGAAAACAGCGACACTGTGCCAAGTGGGAAAACCGAGTGTCTGTTGTGCATAAGGAGCCAGAAGAGGAGAACAAACCCACATATGAATCTCTGGAATCAGTAAGCACCAGGACCATGCTTTTATTTTTTTCCCCTTACAAATACACAGTACTTAAATACATCATACAAATCTTCTGTGTCTTTCCCAGGATAACCAGAGGCTACAGAAAGCCAATGAGACACTACGTAAGAAGCTGAGGGAGACAGAGCGTGAGGTGGACATGCTAAAGACACTTCTGAAGAGGCACGCTCTCCACCCTGTGGAGGAGGACTCCTCCTCTTAGACACATACGTACACTGGACCGTCCTCAAAGGAGACAGCTGCCCCCGTATGGCAGAACGAATAAATCTGGATCCAATGCTCAACCTGTTGGTCATGAACACTGCAAGTATTTTACCAATATAAAGAGACCCAGGCAATTTGGCATCACATGGTATTAAGTGGGATACAAAGCCAGTGTTTAAATGCTAATGGTACACAGTCAATCAAAGAATCGCTATGTCACCAGTAATGAGGTTAAAGAAAGTTTTGAGTTATGTATGGATTTTTTTTAAAGCAGCTACAGTACAGAAAATGAAGTAAGAAAGCCAAATAGGCTGCGGTGGTATATTTAAAGTGAGCAGAAAGAGCCTCTTTACAGTATTGTACCATTCACAAATGAATGAAAATCATCGCGACGAGCATTACTCACTTTATGTAGTGAACCATTAGGAGGAGTTGGAGTTGGAGTTTCCCGTGTCAGAGGTATGTAAACATGAAGAAATACTGAAGTGAAATGAGTGAAAATATAGCACAATGTGTTTGATCGATTCTTGATCAAGATTAGATATTTATGTTAAACATAAAATGGAAAACAAAGGTTGCAGATTTCAAAACAAGATGTTTATTGTGTATATGACAGGTGCATTATCATTATTATCATTATTATTATTATTGTTATTATCAATGGCGAGGGCCCACTGATTACAGCAGCAGAACGAAGGTTGGAAGCCTCACCGTTCATATCGTCTCTGTTCATATCAATGCACACGATGTTTTCAGTGCTTCTGTTAATATTTATTGTTTCAAACACTACACAGTTCATATAGAGAGTGACTTAAATGAACATTTTGTACAGTATACTGGTACTTTCAGTGAATTATTTATGCTCGTTGGCATCATAGTGATCCTTTTTATTTTTTATCGTGCAGCCGTGTCATGTTTTGTTATTGTGTGGTCTATTGTAAGCAGTGTTGTATTGTGAATGGGAGTCAACATGCATGTGTTTGTAATTTGTGTAATGTACTGTAAATATAAAGTATACGCAGTGCCATCTTAAGTCAAGGTTCATCCTTTCTCTCAGTATTGTTCTCTTATTGTTATAATAAATAATATAAATTCCACATAACATTGCTGCTTGTGTTACTCAGTTTGACCACTGGGGGCCACTAAAGCCTCATAATATTTCCTCAGCCTCTTACTAGTGATTATTGACATTCAGGTTTCCAGAATCTCAGAAACTTGTGCTATAAATGTTACACTCTAATTAGCAACCTGTGTGTTTTAACTGAGACTATTTCTGTGCAAAAAAAATATCACAAACATTTAGTTATCTCTAATTGGTTACGGTTAACTTAAATAAGTTTTAAAAAATCTAAAATATCTTGAGGAGTTTCATGAAAAAATAAAGATGCAACTGCAGTTAAGAGATTAATTTAAGCAGCTACGCGTCACAATCTGTATGTATGAATGGATTTGTTCGACATAAACCTATAAAGACAGGCTGTGTCACCCTGTTGTCTCGAGACTGTGCCAATCTACCCTGTCCCTTGGGCTTTGCTGCTGGTAATGAGTCCAGCTCCACAATAAATGTTGGCCTGTAGATAATGAGAGGGCGACTGTCTGCTGTTGGAGAAGCACAGATTCAAACCAAGTACCCGATCCTTCAGCTTTCTTTAAGCAACGACAGCTAGTGGTTTCACACTGATGTATTCTCCATATTGTGATTATGTGAGCACATTTCTATAGTGGGAATTCATCCTCAGATAAAGAAAACTACGTAACCCTAATTATATTGTGCTTATTCATTTCTTGCAACTATAATGACTTGCTTTGACTTGGCAGACCCAGTGAAAAAGGAGAGTCTCTGAGGCATAGCAGCAGCTCCCAAGCCCAGCCTTGGTGACAGCTAATTTACTTCTATTTGAATGTGACACCCAGCTGCAAGGGAGTAACACCCTGAGTCTACCAGGCTCCATTCACACTAATGCTGAATAATTTCCAATATCATGGCTGGCTGAGAGAAAGTGACAGAGAGAACATGTGTTAAACTCACGGGACGATGCCCCAGCGCCGGCTGCTTTTTTTTTTTTTTTCTTCTTCTTCTTCCACCAAGGCTGTAATACCAGCTTGAAAGGAGAAATGTATTTACACTGACATGTTAAAGTAGTCATCATAAAGATAAATACATCATTCAAAAATCCATTTACAAAACCAACAGAATGTAAACATAATTAATTGTGGTGCATTTAAGCCTGAAGGAGATTGCAAGACAAGCAGGCAAACTGATACAGTGCATAACTCAGCTCTCCATACATTGAACGCAAAATATGACACTTCAACAGTCTGCATAATTACAGCGGGCAGACAGAGATGATTTATCACCCAGACATCAGTGTACTTGGGGGAATTGGGCCATTGTGAGATACCCATAATTTAACAAAATCTGCTAAAGTCTAATGAACACACTCCGAAACTAATTAGGAAAAAGATGTGGAACATCCCATTATGTCCTCACGATACACAAAGAACGCAACACATCGTACACAAAGGCGACGCTCATTTCAAACATGAGGTAGAGCCACCACCAACAATGCCTGTAGGATACAGCAAGACTACCGCTGAACTCAACTCCACTAATTCCCTTGATTATTAAACTGAGTTCATTAAGTTCTAATGATGGCCAAAGGATTCTTGTGGAAGAGCAGAGAGAGAGAGACTGTGGAGGAGGAGGAGGAGGAGGAGGAAAAAAGAGAGACAGAGACACATTTTGTGGAAATTTTCTGGAGGTGGTTTGGAAATTGTTTTGAGTGTGACGCCTTGGTGAAATTTTTAATTAACCTTGATGATAGCGGAGGAGTGTAACAAGAGAAGGGCCGTACAGGAGTTTGCCAAGAGAAATATCATCGCTTTAGCTCTATCCCTCTTTGGCCTTGAACAATCATGTAGTTTGAGTTTCATAATACAGACTTAATCCATTTATCAGTTACTTGTAAATGCAGAATATATTGAGAAGAGGCAAAGCCTGAGGCTGATTCAAGGGTAATGAATTTATGGGCAACACTGATGACTGCGAAAGTACCCACAAAGAAACATGAGTTTACATCTCTGGCTCTGAATAAGGCTGTGTACACAAATAAAGCAATCCAGAATTTTATATGCAATGAAGAGGCTTCACAATAATACTCCTGCTGGCATAAAAGACAATGCAACTTCTCCTCCTGTAGTAATGGCTCCCCACTGGGTTTTGGCACAGGCATACATTTTGGCTGAATATGAAGAAGCATACTTAATGACACTCACAGGATGATGCATTAAAAAAAAACACCTCCCTTATTTTGGTTGTTTCGTGCACGCCGTTATAGTTAGCCTGCTTGCTCCTGTGACACATCACAAAAAAGGAAACAGGATGCAGCTCGGAGTTACATGTTTAGGTAATGTGAAATTTATGTTAATACACAACTCACCAGTGCAGCTGTCAGAATGATTTATGATTGATTTTCATTCCCTGTTATTGCTCCTCAAGGTGTACTTTGATAGAAACTGGTGGCGGGAAAAAAACAGAAAACCAGTCTTAAATGTTGCAATTGCACTGAAATAAATGCATCATGTTGGCGTACATTTTAAGTTAAACTGAAGAGAGGATTGTTAGAATATATATGAGTCTTGTTTCATGTTTTTAATGCAGTATAGACCATGAAGTTGTTTGTTGTGTAGCTGCCAAATTGCATCAAGGCATTTGATGTAAAGTACTCACTCGTGCCAAGAACTGAAGGCTGCATATCGGAACAAATATCACAATGATAAACTGCAGAAGAGGGAGATTTATTGATGTAAAAGGGAAGCAGGCAGGCAAAAATTAAGACAGGAGCTGAGAGAAGAGCAGCTGCTGCAGTGATGGAGCACCCAGAGTGCCTTCGACAGCAGAACCTTCAGAATCAACACGTTTTCAAAATCAAGGAAAAGTGAAGCAAAGCATTGCAGCAAGGATACAGAGTGAGGAGGGGAGGAAGAAGCAGGGGAGTGAATTCTTCCCAAGAGAGAATCCCTTACGAAGGTGAGAGAGCAAATAAAGCACTCACTCAATCTGAGCAGGTCTGTACCTGAACCCTCTAAACTCAACATCTCCTTCTGTTTCCACCCAGCAGTGGGGCACAGTTAGACTCCCCCACTCGCCTAAAAAGGAGCCACAGTCTGCAGCTTACACGAACACAGAAACAGAACGTGCAGTGCAGAAAACTGAAATCAGAATGGTGATGTGGTGGAAAGCTTGTTTTAACGTGTGTGTGTCTGTTTTGCAGGATCCTCAATAAAGACTTGATATACTATAAAACACGACCTTAAAATCTTGAATGTATTTTTATCTTAGTACATTTAAGACAGTCCATGAGGGGCCTCAACAGCTTGAGATCTTGTCAGCTGCTTCAAAACATTTTGTTTTAGTTATCTTTAGTTTAGTTATTTGTAGAAAATATAATAGAGACCACTGATATTTTTTAAAAAAATGCTACTATAGACTCTAATTAAACCTGCAATGGCTGATTTTTTTTTTTTTTTGGCTGCTTTGGGGCATCAACTTTTAAGTCGATAAAGTGAACTTGTTTGCACACATTATTCAGTGGTTACAGAGCAACATTAGCATTCATTTGGAGTTGTGTTTCTGCCGTGCATGCAGGAAACTAGATTAATCTGCCACATCATGCTTCTTGCATCTGGTCCACCTCCCCTTCAGGCAGATTTCCAGTCCACCTAGCCCAAGTCGGGCCAATCACAATCATTTATCTAATGATGGGGCGGGTTTGATAAGATAATTGTACAGAGGAGCACCAGTGAAGCATTTTCAGAAACAACCAAATCTCATGAGGATTGTCATGGATGAAGTTCAAATTACGTACAAGTGGTTGGCTACTAAATTATGTTTTTTTGGATGAAACTAGCTAGGCTGCCCAGCCTAGTAGCTACTGCAGGTACAGAAGCTATCTTGCGAGTACTTATATTGTTCAGTGCTTCATCACACATTTTGTCACTCTGACTAATTGTAGGTAAATCCAACTGCAACCAGAGGTATTTTGGTCTGATTTTGGTCATCAAAAATTAACGAAGCTTCAGAATAATTCGCAAGTTGATGCTAGTTTTCACTCTCTGGTAGCTCTGTTTTTTAAGCAACTGAGGGTGAATTTTTATGTAACTCACTTGTTCAAATTGTATTAAGGCTTAAGGTTATGCATAATTGGACAGGTGGGTGCCGTTACAGGTGGCTCGTTTGATCAAACAGGTTTCATTAATTGAGCTTTGGGTCCACCTACGATCCACATCTTTACCCATTTTTGGATTAGATGAGAGCTGGCGGAGGCAGGAGTGCCAAGATAGTGTCGGGCAGAGCCACCACACTCTGAGCTCTTCAGAAACTTATGGCTGATGGCACGGATACAATATCCATGTTTTATATAGTCTATGAGCCACAACGTCAACATGCTAACACACTCACAATAGCAATATTACCACACTGATGTTTAGCAGGTATCATGAGTAGCCTACATTTGTTCAGCATCTTAGTTGAGCGTGTTATATAAGCAATAAGCAATACATCTAGGAGTGTCAGTAATTTTGCAGATGGTCTTAAATGATTAAAAATCAGGGGGTCATCATAGTATTCATCATCTGGGGAGGACGAATGGCTGTACAAAATTTCATGGCAGTCCATCCAATAGTTGTTGAGATATCAGGAGCAAAGTGGTCCTAAAAATTATCCCAAAATTATGTTCGAGCCTTTAGATTTTCTAGTCCACTTAAGTCACGCAAGGTAGAATAAAACACGGAACATTTAATTAATTTATCTTCTCATATTCTTCTTGGTCTGGCGGGACTTTATTGTTTTCCTTGAGGCAAGACCTCTACAGCTGCTGCACCTCATATGCATACACCAGCCTGTAGACAGTATATTTGCACTGTGTATCTCCAAACAATCATAGTTTGCTCCAATATGTGCATTCCAGCAGGAGCAGATTCATCGTGGATATCATAGAAGTAGACAGAAAATAAAAACTGTGTGGAAAAATGTAATAACGGGAGCAATGTTTTTTACATTAATATACTGTGCACACTGTGATAGTGCATAAAATGTATCATCTGCAATAGCAGCTGCATGTCCACTGAATGTGTCCCTATAAAGAGTGAAAATACAAATTAGATGTAACATTATACTATGGAAGAAAGGAACTGGCAATGAGCTGCATATCATATTCTCTTATGTCTCCCTGATGGATTAACTCTCTAATTAGGCCCTAGTTTGAAGTGGACCAATATTTCCAGGTTTTGATTTAACACTTCGACCCAGGAACCTCACTGAGCTTGTGATATTCACTTCAGCACTTGGTTCGTTAATTCTACAATCAAATTGAATCATGCTCAAATTTCAGGGCTTTTGAAACACAATCAGTGTGCTTGACTTGTGATAATTTGTTAAATGGAGCTTCAGCAGTGCGTCTATGTATAATGATAGGTTGTTTGTTTGAGTGATATCACAGAGAGAATGTGAGAATGTCCATTTCCTCACACCATCAGTCCCACACCTCTCCATCGTGGCTGGCTGAAATAGCCACAGGACTTTAATGAAGGCCAGCAGGCTGCGTAAGAGTCTGCTACTTGCTGCTGGTCCACCACCCACTGTTGATTTCTCCAATGACGCTAGATGGTAAGGACATTCAGCAAAGTCTACCCAAGATGCCTGGAGGATACAGTGACATATGTATTTGGCACATCATAACAGCACAAAACCATTGATATCACTTACTGCTCAGAGGCAATGCATCACTTAAAGGTCAGAAGTATAGATGGTTCTATCGTTTCTTCCCCACATCTACTCTATATTCTCTTTGAAGGTCAGAGCTCCAGGAGAAAAAGTGGAAAGGAGAAGCTGTACAGTCACTACATGATGAAAAAACTGATTGCAATCCAGCAACATTTCTGTTAAAAACCATCTGATTTTATTTTATTACATCGCCTTGGAGATTTCAAAGAACTCTGACGTCTTATTATAAATTTGGTGGGTCCTCATTTGTACTGACAGTGGATCAAATTCCCCCAATGAGTGAAACATTCTCTGTGTTACTGTCAGACTCACTGTGTGAAGCTACTTAATGTTCAGGAGATCACAAGGACAGGTCAAGTTAGTTCAACATTTTGGCAAATTATTTGCTTTCTTGACAAGAGTTAGACGAGAAGATGTATCACACTCTCATATGTGTGCCATAAATATATAATATGATGCTACAGCCAGGAGTTTTGCTAGCTTACCTTAGCTTAGCATAAAGACTGGAACGTGGAGGAGAAACTAGCTAGCCTAGGTTACAAAGAAATCCTCCTACCAGCACCTCTGTGTATCACTAATTCACATATGATCTTGTTTAGTCTGTACGAACCTGTGTAAAAGTGATGTTGAGATTATACAAGGAAATATATATAAATATTATATATGGATGTAGTATCTGTGACATCAACTAGAGGTTTCTGAAGAGCTGATGCGAAACTCAGTGTGGTGGCTCTGTCCATCGCCATCTTGGCAGTCCTGACTAATCCAAAAATAGGTAAAGACGTGGAGCTGAATTCAAATGACGTCTGGTTTCCGGCTGCTTGTGACGGCACCCACCTGTCAATCAAAGCAGCCACACTATGCAATTATGTATAACTTTAAACCTTAATATATATATATATAGATGAGTTATATAAAAATTCAGCCCTCATACATACTGCATGTACAAGGAAATTAGCTCCAGAGACCAAAACCATTTTTTGTACCAGGCTGTAAACATGTTTATTTCTGCTGAGAAGTTGGACATTTTAGCATGGGGACTTACGGAGATTGACTCACTTATGGTGCCAGTCTCAAGTGGCCGTTTGAGGAACTGCAGTTTGCCCACTACAGAGATTGCCACTTAAAAACTTGCTCTACACTACCTTAGTTATTACATTTGAAAAGAACAAAGCTAGCTGCTTCCCCCTGTTTTCAGTCTTTATGCTAAGCTAAGCTAATTGTCTCCTGGCTGCAGTTAACTCATTTCTCATATTGTAAAAACTATTTATTTATTTTTCCATTTTTCACTGTACTCATCAAGGATCACCCTTCTGATCCCTGTTGTCATAATGTGATGGGTGCAAGTTAATTTGGGTCAACTTGAGAGAAGTTAAACACATCACACACAACTCTCCACCATCTGTGAGCAGCCAACCCACAGGGAGCGGCCAACTGTTCCCATTAATGTAATCTGATGTGTTCCTCCCTGTGGGTGTCCCTGGAGAGTGACCATTAGCATTGTAGCCGCTTCCTTCAGAGCAGGATAATGGGAAATAAAATATGGTCCTCTTTTGTTTTGTGATGTTTTAAATTGAAGCAGATTTGATTAACAGACTAAACTGAGACATACCTGTACTGCTCATCAGTCATTTACGTGAAATTGCTGCTACACGAGTCAGTGAGCTGTTCGTGAGGTCTAATCTTTCAATCGACCCACAAGGTCCAGAGATACGACTGACTCCTGACCTTCTCCCGGCCTCTCCAAACTGTAGCAGAGGAGAAAGCCTGGAGATAATGTGAGTAGACAGCTCAGACCTGCGCAGCCACAGCTCTTCATTTATACATCACATCCCCTGTGGGAACCTCTCTCCTGGCATGTCAGAAAACCTCAAACTGTCACGTTCTAGTGGAATCAGCAAATGGTGCAATATGCTGCACAAAGTGAGGGACAGACCCTGTCGACTCCTGAAGTGGTGGGTATTTTTATGTGTAAAGATATGTGGCTACACACTTCTCCCAATTTGTAGCCTACATCCCCATCTGCAGTACTTTTTTGTTGTTGTCTGGTGGAATTGTACTAGCTACACAAACCTATATTTAGGATTGTTGTTACTTTGGACTGAGCAGTGTGAAAAAGTGTTGCAATTACTTGCAAGAGTTCCTTACATATAAAATTGGAGTGGGAAGTGGACAGGAAGCAAAGAAACAACAGGAATAATGAGCAAAAACAAGGTCACAAAGCAGCTGCCACAGTTCGGGGTATCATTTGAAGAATTCTGTAGCCAATGTTGGATAGTCACTGTCAAATTACACGCAGTATATCACTAGATAGCTCTCATATATATATATAATTATATACTGGGAGCAGGTTGGGAGTGAGTTGCTGCCCCAAGCAAAGGAGTTCAAGTAAACTGGGAAACTGGAGCGAGAGACGGACCAGCGGTTTGGTGCAGCATCTGCAGTATTGCGGATCGTTGTGGTGAAGAGGGAGCTGAGCCGGAAGGCAAAGCTCTCGATTTTTCCAGTCCATCTACGTTCCAACCCTCACCTATAGTCATGAGCTTTGGGTAGTGAATGAAAGAATGAGATCGCGGATACAAGCGACTGAGATGAGCTTCCTCCTCCGGGTGGCCGGGCTCAGCCTTAGAGATGGGGTAAGGAGCTCGGACATCCGGAGGGAGCTAGGAGTAGAGGTGGTTCTGGCCTTCAGGGCGCCTTCCTTTGGAGGTGTTCGGGCAAGTCCAACTGGGAGGAGACCCAGTGCAAACCCAGCACCCACTGCAGGAACTACATGGCCCATCATAGCCTGGGAACACCTCGGGATACACCAGGAGGAGCTGGAATGCATTGCTGGGGAGAGGGATGCCCTGCTAAACCTGCTCTGCCACCATGACCTGACCACGGATATGTGGAAGAAAATGGATGAATCAACTACTGTAAAATTTGTTTTAAATCTGCTTTACTGATTTGTACAAGTTACTACTTTTTGAGATATCTAAACTGATGTTAAGATTTGATGTAATAATACACTTATTTATTATCTCACATTGTTGGTCTGAGGTCAGGCGTTGCTTGGTTAGCGTTGGACAGTCTGATATGTGAACATCATTCACGTCGAATTTATCAAAAAAAAAACAAAAAAACAAATCAAACACTTCCGCTGAAGATGTATCTCTTTCCTACACAACTGTTTTTGTGATTTCCTGTTTCACACATATTTTCTTGCCAACATAACTTGGCGAGCAAGCCTGCAGTCACACGAACCTTTACATGGAACAGAGCCATTTAGTAGCTTTAATCTTAATATTAGCAATGTCTGCTGTAGCAGTCTGCAAAGGTTTATTGCTCCAAATCTGGACATAATGCACGTGCACATTATATACTGCATACTGTGTCTGTAGAGAACATGTGGGAAAAAAACATGCAAGTAAAGTGTGCTAACCCAGAAAACCCATGTTTCCTGTACAGGTTCACCCCTCCTCCCCTTCCTCTACCTCATATTCGGTAACCATGGTTGCCTTAGGTGTCATTGTCAACCTATTTTAAGAAACTATCATCCCTTATATAGAGTAACACACACATCTTGTAGGAGGAAGCTACTCTATTTGTCATGCTGATAGTTCCAGTTATGTAATGTTTAACTCTCGCTAATCTCTTCATAACGCATGCAGTGTAAATATAGCAGCAGGCTGTGTCATGTTATCCATACAAGTCCCTAATAAAATAGACACTTTGTATAGAGATGAAGTGAAGGTTTACACTAATTTTACCCTTCATATGTTTTTTGTCATGCTAGTGTGTGATTCAGAATGAAATATTTCAGTGACTATTAAATGGATGGCCATGAAACTTGGTATAGATATCCGTGCCTGTAGGATAAAGTGCAATTACTGTACTTGATCAAATCCCATCAGCCTCAGGTCTTTTTTGTGTTTAGTGCAACTTGTTACCAAGCAGCATCCTAAGTGTTTGTAATAAAGCCAATTCAGAAGTGTTAAAAACTGTAGTTCCTCGAGTGGCCACTTGAGGCTGGCTACAGAAGATTTCAACTTCCGTAAGCACGTATCAAAATATCCAACTTCACAGCTGAATTCAAGAAAAAAAAAAAAATCCAACATCTTCATGAAAACCCAGACAGCTCGTTCGTCATGAATTTCTTTGAAATGAAGGGGGGGTCCTGGGGTTATCCAGCAATCAATAAAAACATCATTATCTCACATTAGTTTTCTAGTTTTCTGCCTGCAAAGTTGAAATCTATTGAAAGCATGCAACTTTCTGACTGACAGTTTTCAGTGCCACAGTAAAATGGCCTCTGACTCAATGTCAAGTGAGAAATAGGTCATTATGAAATGAATGAGAGATTAAAAAGGACCTGATTAAATCTCCATCCGAGCCATCACTCAACATAATGAGCACTTCAATAAAATATGGATATGCCAATAAAATATGTATACTTTCAGCAGTCCCCTGTGTTAAACTGCCTCAACTTCAGTGTCCAGCATCTCTGGAGTCACAATTAGTTTGTCATGGACCTTATAACATTGTGTGCATGTAGTCATTCACATTAGAATTTAGACAAAGAGGAAAGATAACAAAAGCAACACCTCTGTGGTCTAGCGTGCTCTGATTGCTCTAGTTGTGGTTGTATTGTTATTATGACATCCTGCAGATAGCCTCTGTTTTCGTTCTTGATTCCGAGAATAAACAACTGACACGGTGACAGTGGCTGTGACAACTCCAGCCTTTAGAAAAATCCACAAATACTGCATTTCACATGAATTATGCAAGGCAAGGCATCAACTACTCATCCTAATAAGCAAAATAATGTCAGTTATAGTGCAGACATGTTGTCAGGTATCGTCTGCAGTCAGATCAGCTCGATCAACAACTGTGTCAGTGTCATGTTGATCTAAATGCCTGTTTCATGGCTTTACATTTACAGAATCATTATACTCATAAGTTAGAGAGCACGGGGATACTCCTGTCATGACATAAGAGAACACATCACAATCCCAGGATGAAAAATATGAGCTACATCCTCTCCTGCTGCATAGATTTGTCGGAGGATCACTCTTTTGCAGTTGACAGCTGTCCAGGGATAGATGACCAAACTAATAAAGCAGAGAAGACTTGTCATTTAAAGAGCCTTGGAGCAGAGTGGTTGAATGGGTGAGCAGTTTCATCTTTCTTCATCTTAGATGCGGATGATTACTACTCTCCCAAGGGTTACATGTGTGAGCATTGATTCTCTTAAAAGGCTGTCCAAGTCAACACATATCCTGTGGAGCAGTTGAGAGCTGCCATTGACACAGAAAACGATCGTGCATGTGGCAGAGCGTCATAGCTTTCTGGTGGACTGCAATTATGTCCAGATTGGTCCTTCAACGCGTAGGACTCACATCTCCTGTGGGCCCATTAGAGGCTTTTAAAAACGAGAGGCAGGATGGCACACACATACAAGAAGTCCTTCCTGACCTTTTGACACCCACAGGAATCCCAGGGTCCCTTGCATTGTTATTAGTCACAACACCAGCCACAGTGTCAGCCTGCACTGAAAATAGCTTTTTAAATAAGGGCACGAACGGCAGCCTGCCAAGGCTAAGATAATAAACCCACCTGAAATTACAGCACAGAGAAGAACATTAAAGAGGAACATTAGGGAACGTGTGGCTATTGATTCAAATCAGAGGGGGAAGGAGAAGAGGAGTTTTACGGTGCATACATAATGCAAGCTTCATGAAATGAAATAATTCGTTCTACAGTTTCTTTTTTTTTTCTCCACAGGAATGTAGTAGAACATATTACACTGCAGATGATTATGCAATCTTTAAATCACCAGTTTAGTTTTATTGATCACGGAGTACAAAACGAGTTTGTACACGACAAAAACATTACACTGATTAAAGAATTTCTGGACCAGCTGCTGAATGCACAAAGGCATTAGACTTTTGTAAATAAACCACAGTACTTATCACGACTCACAAATGCTAAGCTTAAGCTCGCTTAAACCAGCGCTAGGACAAAGCAGTCTTCGCTTCAGCAGATAAAGTTTCCAGTTTGCACAGTGCCTAAACCTTTTTAAACAGTGCTGGTAAGGTTATGGTCTTTTTAAACCTGCAGTAACTGATTATTTGGCTATTGAGAGGCAGCGGAAACAAGCTGTAAACACACCACTGAAATATAAAATTGTTGCGGCCAAACTCCTTCATTTGGAAGTTTGTGTCCACCTGTTTAATGTCAGTACAAAAGTTAATACCTTTAGCTATATTAATCTTTTGGTCTCCACCAACTGCTGAGGGAAATATCGGGTTCTTTAACTTGCTAAATGCTCCACTCTGTTCTCCAGCTAGTTGCCAACTTTGTATGCTGTTTGGTGCTTGGCAGAAAGTGGGTTTTATAGCTTCTTTGCTGAAAACAGCTGCCCGCTGTAGCACAAAATTACTCTACAAGAGTGAACCAAAGCAGTAAAGTTGTGGGTCACAAAATCAAAACAATTAGCTGTAAGATGCTAAAACGCTCTGAGGGGAGCTGCATAATTTCTCTCCTTTCTCCTCCTATTACACATTTTAATTTTATTCACTGTAATTATAAAAATATTCATGATAGCCACTAAAATATTTGTATAACAGAGTGCAGTGATGCACCCTTCAACAGCTTGTTGTTCATGCGTGCGAGTCAGTGGTTTTGAGGAGGTGGTAGGGGGTAGCAGTGACAGGTGCAGACACCAGGTAACTGACATAATGCAACAAGACAGGGTGATGAGTCACCCCGGTCCTCAGTGAGCTCCTCTGTTTAACCTGCAGCGTCCCCTATACGATCACCTATTTATAGCCCTTCCACAGCAGTACCACAAACCACTGACTGGTAAAATCTGCCTTCGTCTCAGCTCTGTTTTCCTCGGACGCATATTGAAGACTAAATCCTCTGCTGTTTAATAGATAGTTTAATAGGTTTAATGGAAAATCCTCAAGCAGAGAGCTCTAACATATGCAGTGCTGGCCCTGTGACACATCAGGGCTTTGGGCTCTGGCAGGGTTGGACTCATTTAATTGTTAATTCTTCGTATTAGACTTGTGGGATAGGCTGGGAATAAAAATGACAAGTCATACAGCGGGCTGTCATGCCTGGCTGACTCATCACCTGGTATACCTGCAAACACTCTCCACAGGATTAACGTGTTGTTCATTAGCACTACTAACATTTCAAATTGTATTCCTCTGAGGTATAATTTCTTAAAAAACCCTTAATCCGCTTAAAGATGGACACTGTGTCAGTAAAAAATCATGACTGTTTTCAGTCTACAAATCAATACTGAAAACAAAGCACACCGCTATATATTTCTTTTTTCAGATAGGACTTCTGGCACAACATCACCACATTAGAGAGAATCCATCATATTAATGATCCCAAGGCCACTTCATTATTCACAGAGAAGCAGCTCGGCTGTCCAAATAAATTATCATTGGTGTTCCATTAATGGAAGTTTTCAAATCTTGCCGCGGAGGATGCCATTAATCTGTGCACAGCATCTCTCCAGAGTGGAACGGTCGGCTACCATGCCACTGCCAGCGATCTGTGAAGGCGAGAAGCTCCCCCGCTGTCCTCGTCCACTTTCTTTCTGTGGCAGGAAGTCCAATTATGATTGACGTTAACTACTGCGTCTCCAGGCTGGATTTCTCCCAAGTTGCGCACCTTGCATTTTTCATGCACTGCTAAAGAAATATGTGCTTATAGGTGAAGGGTAGAGCTACAAAGTGGTGCTTCTGTCTCAAATTGCCGATGACAAACTCCCGACCTCTCCCCTCCTGATGGCGCGCTTTCAGCTAATTCGACACATATTGCATTTGTGTGTCGGGAAATTGCAAAGCCGAAAGCCTTCGTCGATCCCTTGGGACTCCCTGCACATCCATTTCCCCCTACATCGGCACAGATGTGGGCCAAGTTCCAGACACATACTGCTAATATTCTGATTGAACATTTGTAGAAGGACCTTGAGAAGTCACATACTGTGCAACTTTCTAACACTTTAATGAAATTGCTTCTCATAATGTTGGCATTCACTGACTATTATGTTTTTCATTATGACAACCTACTGTAGGAGTCAAACTCATTTTCATTTTCTCTGGATGTAAGAGGGCAATAAATGCATTTCCTGTAATGCTCCGCTGACCGACTGGCGTTTCTATCAGAACTTAACAAATAACTACAGTGAAGCTCTAATATGGCCTCTCTGAAATTAATTCTGCAGCAGCCTGATAGCAGCATTTTATGGTAAACAAACTGAGCTATATAAAGGAGCTTTTGTTGTGCTTGTCGGCTCTTAAGCTCAATTTGCTCCTTCAGAAGAAATATCCACGGCCTGAAGATGTTCAGCTGGATTTCCCCACCTATCTCTTATCTTATTCATCACCAGCTCAGAATTATATACATGTCTCTCTGCCCATAACAGGATGTGACGCTGGCCAGCTCTTTGCGTCCCTGAGTCAGGTGGTGAATATGAGGCAGTGGCTCGAGTTTCCAGTTGGAGTCTTGCAGCAAACCTTTCAGGTCTGGAAGGGGCTCCACCTTCTTTTCCTGCCAAAACCATCCTGAGTGCTGCGTCTCCTCCTGCTCCTGCACCTGAACCTGACACTGCAGGGATTAAAGTCCTGCTGTTTTCTGCTAACTGACCTCTTTGGCCAAATGGATGTGGTCGTCACACAGCACCTGATGTCTGCAATGAAAATAACCGCCAGTATTTTTGAGATGAAAAGAGTGAGACAGACTGGTTTGAACACATGTGTCCACACAGATTTAATCTTGTATTTTTGCTCTTTTTCATCAGTCCCATCGGCTATTTCAATGGTCAGAAGTGCTCTATTGGTGCACACCCTGGTAAAGTGTTTAATCAAACAGGAAATAATGCACAGAATAGCCTTGTGGGAAAAGCTGCTTAAACCCCCTCCTTTCTTCACAAAAGCCGGCTAGGCCAGATCAAATTAAGTGGTTTGATACCTTCTCTGCCAATCGGATTAGGCTGATTAATTCCCATAAGTGTTCAAATGATTAAAGCTGGTTAATGGGCCTTAGGGAAGTTCATGGTGTGAAGCGTTGCCTGTGATATCAAACAGGGGTGGAGGAACGTCAATAAGTGGTAATTATAAGAACGTTTTCTGCTTTAGCGTTGCTATTTATCAATCAACCCCACATGAATACCTGTATATTCAGCTCAAATAATCTTTTTGTTTCTCCAAATTACGAGACTCCGAGGAGAAAATGCTTGACGGATAGTGCATCCGCTCTGTAGTGACACAGTGCCTAAATATAGAGTGGAAAATGGAGCAGAAGAAGGGGGCACAGTGAGGACCATAAATATTCACAGTCCATCTACAGAAAAAGCTGGCAAAAGCCTGGTCCAAGGAGAAATCTTCTCTTTTTACAATGCTTAATGCGGCACCACTGAGCTATACTGGTCACGCCTTTCTGATGCCACCTTTTAGATTTGGATCTTGTTGTTGCTCTGGATGCCCCTTTTGCCATTTTAACGCAGATCTTCATTAGAAAATTTTACTCCGAGTCCTCCCGTGAAGGCTGATGGAGAGAGGGAGAGGGAGAAAGGAGGAATAATGGATAAATGGTTGCAGGTTCTGGTCTCCTCCTCACCCCTTCTTCTAATGTACTCCTCTCCTGAGGGAGTGGTATCCATCACGGAGATTGCAGGGCTGTTATGCCATGTCGCCTCGTGCATGTGAATACAAGGTGACTCTGTGAGGCACGCAGCTCATGTGTGCCCAGTCTTATGAATGCAGCCCCATGTTTCCTCCATAAAGTGTCCATCAGCACCTTAATGCATCTCCCAGTGAAAGTGACAGAGCCTGGGCTTGCACATTATTAACTCCAGACATTTTTATGAGCCTGTGGAACAGAGTGCTCCTTCTGAATAAGATATGTGTCCGGGCTTCAGTGTCTGTATATCAGTCTTTTAGTTCTTGGCATTGCATTACAGCTTCTGATAAGCACTGTTTTTAGGGTGTTTTTACCTGTGTCTAAACCACAGGCGGTGGCCCTGTAAATACTGTAGTGATGTTATTATTATTCTCCGGTGAGATCAGAATAAATTAGGCTTAGTTTTGCTGTGTGGAATCCATTATGTCAACCGCTTGCCTACATGGGGAATATGTCTGTATTAATGTTATATAAACAGTGTTTACAATGATGAATTGTGGCGTGGAAACATAAGCAGCTTAGCGGAGTGGGGTTAAAGGCACAACCAAATTGGCAGGCTCATGATAAATGCATGGGATTTGTCTAAAATATTAATCAAATATAAATGTGCAATGAATTTAATAGTGGTTTATTCCTGAGCTATATTTGGAAGCAATTTAGAGTCATGCACATTGCAGAAACAAGAGAGAGGAGGAAATTAAATTTGCTGAAAGAGAATAAAAAGTTAAATTATTTGAAGTAGGGGAATCCTAAAATTCATGTAGCAGAAAAAGAGAAAAATGATGTGTCGTGTTTTCATTTAGTGGGCGTTCAGTGGGGAAGAATAACACTTTACCAGCACATCATTCAATTGTGCAAGTAATACAAGCTGTGCAATTGTTTCAGGACACCAGTCTTATAAGGCAAAGAGGGAATGCTTTCTCATGTGATCTAAAACAGTGGCTATCGCCCTCTCTCAGCAAAACAGCACCTCTGGGTGCCAACCACCACATGCATGAGACACTGAGATGGAGGAAGACGCCCAGGCAAGGCAAGTAGAGTTTAGAAATGCCAAATCCGTGGTCGGTATTAGAGTTTACAGTTCGCCTCACACAGCCAATCAGTTGGCTGGAGTGGAGCTCAGTCTCTGTCGGAGTTGTTTTGGAGCCTGAGCTCAGTGTGTGATACTGTGCGTAAAATCTACCTGTCAGACGCAGCGGCGGTGCCATGGCGAACGGAGCTCAGCGAGCAAAGTCCAGTCTTACACACACGGAATAACTTCCTTTTAAACGGATACCATATGCTGTGCCACGATGACAGTTTCCTCACAACTGATAATGTGAAGTAGAAAGGTGTCTCTCCGTTCGTCTCCATCGACTCAGTTGCGCCGAGGAACGATGCTGAACAAAGCTGCGGGAGGATTTTCTACTACAGGTAAGGCTGTGATGATCTGCGGAGATGCTTAGCTACTTGTATAAACATAGTCTGTTATATTAGGGTAGATATGAGATCTCTGTATAATATAGAAGAGCAAAAAAAAAAAAAAAAAAAAAGTGAAACAGGGAAATTTCCCTCATAATCAGCTACATAAAATGTGGAAATTAAGTATTTTATGTGAGGTTAAAAAGATGTGATGTGGTCAAAATAATCAAAATTGTGTGGTTGTTTGTGTGTGTGCGTGTGTGCGTGCGTGCGCGTGTGTGTGTGTGAGACAGAGAGAGACAGAGAGAGAGAGAGAGACATATCTTAATAACTATAGTAGCTAAATAGACCTAAACAGAAAGAGAAGATAGATAGAGAGAGAGGATGTGCTCATGATTATTAATAATTATGGAGTCTAAGCACACACTCACATGTGCTAAGTGCACATCCTCTCCTGTCAGATGAATTATTTGTGGATGTGAGATGTGGTTTTTGTTGTCTAATGTAGTGTGTAATGGAATTCCCTGTTATCTAGAGACTGGCAGGAGCATGTGACAATGGAGACCGCAGGACTCGGTGTTGAGATACTGGGTGTGTGGGCTCAGATTCATCCACTGGCCCACTTTATTCATGCTTATCCATGTCAAACAGCTCTGAAACCCACTGTGACTGCACAAGCTTTTGTCCCGGAGGGGTCACAGAGGCCAAAAGTCTGCTGTAGATCAACATGTAGTCCAGGAAATCATATGTACGCATATGTTGGCACTATCAATACTCTGTTGTAAATATCAGCTTTGTGAGGGTCTATTTTGTAGTTCTTGTTGAGGCATTGATACAACGCTTCAGGCTGTGGTTTGTAACATCGTTGCACTAGATGGTGTTACATTTTTTGGATTATTTTGCTCAGCCCCTGTGTCCGGTTCTGTGCAACTCAATCACCTCCCAAACCTCATAAATCAAGCCCTGACATACTGTTTTTTTCTAATGTGAAGAAAACCTCTAATCTTTCTTGCCTATTTCCAGCCTGTGCCTCATTTCTCACTACAGCACAAAAACAAAAAAAAAAGCATGAAATTACTTGATTTGCTGCTTTCTAATTCCAACTAATTCCAAAATATAATGCAGCTGCAGCTCAGTGGCTATTATCTTATTTCATCAGGAGACATAAGATAACATTAATTTTATGGATGAGGTTTTTGATGGGACTGACCACTGGTACTGGATTTGCAAATCAAAACTGCATATTTGCTTACTCACATGCTCAGATCACACAGCCTCTTATTGGAGGAATTGTTGCCTTAGCGATGGCCTCTCCTGACAGTGTTACAGTTTTTTTTTTTTTTTTTTTTTTACATAAAGCATTAATTTTTAAACTGATCTTCCACTCATCTGTGCCACTCCTCAGTTACATTCTGAAAACATTCAGCAGGACTCAGGGAGGCCAGTTCACAGACACTCACAGTCATCAGTATGCAGTGCAAAGTACAGCAGCACCTGCCACACTTTGCCTGGTTTTCAATAAATGCAGCAGTGATATGTGGAATATATATATCTTTTTATATTTCTCCCCCCTACATGTTTATGTGAATCTGGGGGTGTGAGATGCAACAGTTGAACATGCAGCAGATGGTGATTTTATGGCTCAGATGGGTGAAAGCTTGCGAGAGGAATGCTGATTGCCAAACAAGATGAAATATTACTTGCAACTGAATTCATGTCCTAGATTATTACATTACTAAAAAAACAGTGTTGGGTCTGACTGGATAGCTACATTGCACCTAACTGTGCCTTGACATAATTGAACTGCTTGTTATTTTTTGTCTTTTGAAGTTTTTATTAATGAAATATAACTGTACTTGATATGTATTTTCAGCAACCAGACTGCCAAATCTTTTGGACTGAGTCACTAAACGTTTGAAGCCGCCATCATGGAGAGTCTCAGTGAGCTCCAGAACCCACTGCTAGACAAAACCAGCAGACACGTGGTGCACAACGACTACCAGCCTTACCAGGACAGCCTCATTGGCTACTACTACACTGAGACTAATGGCAAGCATAAGACTCAACAGTTCCTGGACGCCACATCTCTGCATCTAGCTGTGGAGGCCTTCTACAGGCCCAACTTCATCCTGTACAAGGACGACGTGAGTCTTCACAGCAAGGACTCGAAGAGCGAGAGCTTTGAGACCACTTTCACAGAGAGTAAGGACGCTGTGTTGGATGGAGTTCCCACAGAAAACCTTCTGGACAGCGTACAAGGAGAGAAGGATGTGAAGATCCAGACAGTGTCGTACGAGGTGGAGGATGAGCAAGGTCCTGAGTATGAGGTCAGAGGACACTCCAAGGATAAACATGAATCAGCCTTCTGCATATATTTGTGCTTTAGTGGTATTTTATTTGGAGATGTAGGCGCCTGATGTATTGTGTATCTACAAACAGTTTATTTTAAATTGTAGCTTGCAGTGTGAAAGAAAGAAACAATTAGACTTCATGTTTCTTACTCCTGCTACAAGCTATATGAGGATAATTACTGTAACTAGACACGTTAAAGACTGCCATTTGGCAGTGTTTGACAGAGCAATGAGAATATTGAGTTACTATATGAAATTTAAGGCATTACAACACTTACTTGTAACTGTCAGAGCCATCTTTCAGTAGAAAGTGAGTCATTTACTTTTATAATGATTCTTATTATTTCATTATTTCATTTTAATAGACTGTCTGTATGATTTAGGTTCATTTCTCAAACTGTTCTCTAAATGGTCAATTTACTGGAGTCTTTCAAATCTAGAGTTGGGTAATTGTACATTTTTGTTTTAGAATTACATTCTGAGAAAATGACATCTCAGTTTATCTATCCAGGCGATTGTTCTTTTACGAGTATAACTTCGCCCTCCAAAGGAAACCGTGACACCAAAAGAGCAAGTCTTTTCAGAAGTGGTAAAAATCTAATTTCATCCAGGGACGCTTGTGAAATACCCAAGGCTCTGAGATGGCAGAGGAAGAAGTATTGCAACCTAACTGGGCTGATGATCACGCCAGCACTTGTCACTCGGAGGCCTGGCAGATAGATAGAGACGTGGCAGCGACTGCCATTAATGCAATAAGTAATGCCGTGCTGTGAGGGTGTTAAGCGGGACTCTGCTGATGCATGGCTGTTGGAGCAGGTGAGCCTGGAGCTAAAGTTATTCCATGTCAATTCAAAAGAGCAAATGAATCTGATGAACAGTGCTCAGATGAAAGTTGGGTTTCCAGCTGGAATATGAGACTTTTCGCTCGAACACCTGCGTTTCTTCGCTTTCCCTTCTCGTGTGTCTTTGCCTCGGTGTTAAGATTCACAAAGTCAAATCAAACAATTAGAGAAAATTTCACTCAAGCTGTGAAATGAAGCCAACAGGGAAGTGACAAAAACTGCAGTTCCTCAAACCACCACTTGAGGCTGGCTACAGAACATGTCAATCTCCATAAGCCCCCATGTTAAAATGTTCTTATCAACTTCACAGCCTGGTACAAAAAACGCTTCTCGTTCATGACAACTGTACTGAGTCTGAATTTTTATATAATCCACCTGTTCAAATTATATTAAAGCTTAAAGTTATGCATAATTTACAGCATGGCCGCTTTGAGTGACAGGTGGATGCTGTTTCAGATGGCTTGTTTGAGCACCCAGGCTTCGCTCAGCCCGCCTCAGCTCCATCGATGTTCCACATCCTCCGTTCCATTTTTAGATTAGTCAGGAGGCGGCAGAGGCAGGACTGTCAACATGGCCAGAGCAACCACACTCTGAGCGCCTCTTTAAAAACTTATGGGCGACGTCACAGACAGTACGTCCATGGTTTATAAGGGCTATGCTAAAGGCTAAAAACACAAGAAAGAGAGCAGAGCTGGTTTAATACACATCCTTAAATTCCAGGATGTAGACTGTGGCAGTTTCCCATCATAATACAACCATTTTTTTGTCAGCTGATGTATTTTTATACTCCTTACTACAACCCATGTCATCACTTTATGTTTCCATGCCTTGTTTAGACCCAGTAACAGAAAAAAAAACTTTACAATTGTAATTCCACTGCTGGTTTTTGTCAGCAGGTGTTTGACATCTGTGTGACAGAGAAACAATATATTGCAGGTAACAAAGCAACAAGAGCCTGTGGACGATGCCACTGTGATTGCCCAGAGTAACAGAGTGTAGGGGTCCCCGTGAGCCCTGCTGTAGAGTTGTGTCCCCTCCAGACTCTAACGAGGCCTCAGAGAGGGGCTGTGACAGGGTTGTTAAAGGCACCATGCCTCTGTGGAGTCCCATCAGCTATACTGGCATCAGACCAGACTCGTGTGTGTCCCCAGTCGGCCGGACTCTACGCCAGGCAGACTGTCAGTAGGACTGAATGCACCAGTCACTCAGAACTGTTATCAGGTCTTGCTACCGAGATAAAAGGAGATTACTGCTGTTTGTTCCCACCAGTTTATTCATGTGATGTCAGATTATGTGGTTATGACCAGCTGCTGTTTTGATGGATCACACCCGGCTGTCCAGGTGGACAGTGTTCATAAAGCAGATAACAGAGAGTTTCATAATCTTTTCTTGGCCAAGGTTTGGAAACTGTTTGGATAATGCACATAGTGCTGCAGTCCTCCATTACCCCCTAACATCTAAATAAGGTTTTTACATGGAACAAGAACCCAAAATATCTCAAGATAATTACATTAGATCCCGTGGTTTGGTGGATGAAGATCAGATTAAAAGAGAAAATTGTGGTAAATATCCCTAATGTGCTGAAAATCGTGGTCATCAGTTCATTTTGTCTTTGCCCGCCTCCGTGACTGTTCTTTAATTACCTCTAAAATGGTTGCCTTACATATCGATTTCTATTTTGTGCCTTCCTTTTCCACTCTTTGATTGATCCCTGCAGGCAGCAAGACTAACAAATGAAACCTGCTCTTCATGGAGGCTATTTATTTAGACAAACATCCACTCCGTCTCTGGGACAGCTGAGAGAAGTATAAGGCAATGTCCTCTTAAAGGTCACCCATGCAGTCACATTGCCATCCTCGCTGCAGGCTCGATGTTGCCAATGTAGTCTGAGTAGCATTCGAATCTATCATTCATTAGCCCACTCAGCCCTTGTGGCCCTGAGTTTCACTATCAAGGCAGAGTATTGGGGGGGTTGTTGAACGCTCACTGCCTCGCAACACACTGGGTGTATTGAGGAGAGATGGTTGAGGTCTCTCATGCTGTAGAAGCAATTTAGCACATAAACGACGTTGTCTTCTTGCTGTTTCCCCTGTCACCGTGCAATGATGGAACAATCCGTTAATCCTGTGTTATCTGTCAGGCCGCTCATGGGTGTTGACAGAGGCACCAAATCCTTTCTGGCTGGCTGAGCACATCCTGTCCTGGGTGGTGGTGGAACAAGGGCAGATATACTGGCCTGAGGGGTGGTGGGGTGGGGTGGAAGGGTTGTTAAGATACACCGCTGTGGATATAAGACCAAAGTACACCTGCTATCTACACATGTCAACGTCAAGATCACTGCACGCAAATATTGTCTCATTTTACGAATGTGTAGTTTGTCAAATTGCATGTAGTCGTGTAAATAGTGCATCGTCCTTTCCTTTTCTGACGTTTAATTATTCTTCATCAACCCGCTGTCTTCCAGAGTGACAGCTCCAGTGACAGTGAGAGTGAGGACAACTTCATTGTGCTGCCCCCTCGGGACTACCTGGGCCTAGCCATCTTCTCCATGCTCTGCTGCTTCTGGCCCTTGGGCATCGTTGCCTTTTACTACTCTCACAAGGTAAAGGCCCAGAGACCTCAAGCCTGTCATTAACTCTGATTACACTGCATTGTATTTAAGGTCAGTGAGCACAAGCACTCAGACTCAGTGCTACCGCAGCCCATTTTCCACCCTGTGACCCTCCTTGCAGTTGTTTCAGATGATTGACTACGTAAATTCAGCAGGTTCGTCCCACTTGTCAGTCCTTTATATTCACTTTAGGAAACCATTAACGTTGAGGTTTTGGTCCGCAGTATGTTCTGCATGAGCAGCGCGCTGCAATTACATTATATCAAGTGGTTGCATCCATAGGAGAGACCGTTATTTGTAATTAGCAGCAGCACCTTCAGTTCGTCTAATGTCAGTATCTTTCTGGTCTGAAAAGATTAGACCTCACGCCCTGAAACCTTGAACAAAGCTCAGTGCATCTTAGTGGTTTTGCGACATCCTCTCATCCAGTAATTGCAGAGACAATTATACCGGAGCAGAAAATAATGTGTCAGAAGAATAAATAAAGGCCAGACTCATTTTTTGATAGGAAACCAAAACACCCAAACAACACATTTGTCACTGTCAGAGGGATAATGACCTAATTGCCATGGTAACTAATGGCTCCCCTAGAGCATTTCTTGTTTTCTCTCTTTTAACTGTGGCTTAACACCTACTCATACACTCGGTGCTGATGAGTAACACACCGGCTCATTTCACTCTCTGCTTTGTTTTGTCAGACCGGCAAGGCCATCGCTAAGGGAGACTTCTCCAGAGCGGGAATGAGCTCCAGAAGAGCCCTATTCCTGGCTGCCCTTTCTATCACCATTGGAACAGGGATGTACGTGGGGGTGGTTGTGGCCCTCATTGCTTACCTGTCCAAGCCTGGACACGTATAGCACTGGGACCGGTTTGCTTGAGGGGAGATAGAGGCAAGATGGGAGAAAGAGGAAAAGAGACTAGGTTGGACAGATCCCTTCACCTTTCCTGAAGGCGTGTGCCTGTGCTGCTGCGTGGCCGTCTGAGAAAAGAAGGAGCTATTCGAAGAGAAAAGACTTAAGAAAAAATAAGATATGTGGATGGAGTTTTACTTGGACGGCATATCGATCCAGACTGAATCTTTACTTCTGGGATGCAACACTCCCACCGAGGTATTCCACCACCACCTCCACCACATGAAGAAGAAAAACAGCACTGAGAAACTACACTTCCACAAAGGCCATGCTTATATGTTAGACAAAAACTGAGCTCATAGCAGTAAAGAACTACCTATCTTTTACCACATTAGTCATTTACAGCAGTTTTATTTGACTTTATAGTAGATGTATTTTCTGTCAATACTATTGCAGATTGTGTAGTGTCCACTTTGTAATTTCTTGGAAAAAAACAGTCAGCCAGTGGGTTTTTATGTGATTGTTTATTCAAGGAATAGAGAGAAGTAGGCCCTTAATAAAAAGGTGATTGTCACAGTGTACACATAGTTGCTGAGCAGCGGTTAAGAGGGTTATTTGTGTTTAATGTGTACTGTAAAATTAGTCAATAAATACATTTGGCATGAATAATAAAACATCCTATGCCACATCTGTCATCCTCTCATTCCTGTCTCTTTAAAAAGAGTCTGCCTACTTTTACCCCGGGGGGTACTTCTGCAGTTGCCAGGGGGTATGTGGAAAGCAAGCAACTAAAAGGATGAGACAGAAATTAAATAATTAAAAAATATACTTTTGTTTTGAGGAGGAGAATAAACAGACATATGATTGCAAATACTGTAGCTGTATACTGATCGTTACTGATAAACTGCACACAAACTAGATGCAGTTGCAACACACTGACGAGCAAGCAGAGATAGAGTTAGCCATGAGTTAAACATCAATAGACTGTGGCTAAGATTGTAGATTGGTTTGTTTAGCAATAAGACAGTCGTCGGTTCGATTCCTGGCCTATTTAAGTGTCAAAATCATCTATGTCTACCCCGACTTCATGAAGAAGCAGTCATCTGACTCACACACTTCCCTTATTTCAATCTATAAGAGATAGGAGGGGTGGAATGCATTTGTAAAGTACGGTATTTGTAATAATAGATTATTTAGAATATCCCAAGTATCAAAGTGCTGTAAAATAAAATGTACAATGTCGTCTGTTACCTCGTGTATTGTTTTTCCACCTCTGTTTTATTTATATATGCAGAGAGTTATCTTAAAAGTAAGGAATAAACAGCTGAAATTAGTCAGATTTTGAGCTTCACTGGCTACCTGTAGGAGCATGCATTAAATTCAAATTGCTAATGTTCGCCTACAAAGTAGTCTCTGGTTCTGCACCCACCTACTTGGGTACAAGTAGGTGGGTGCAGGCCTTATACAGGCATATGTTACCTCACGTCCGTTGCACTCCTCCAGTGAACAACGCCTGGCTCTGCCACCCGTTCGCTCAAGGCAATCCAGACTCTTCTTGTCTGTTGTTCCCTGTTGGTGGAATTCACTACCAGCTCCTACCAGATCAGGGGCATCCCTCTCTACCTTACCAAGACCGAGCTCTTCAGAGGGATCCCCATCTATCCCCATCTAGTACTGTCACAGTAACATTTCCTAGTTGCACTGTACCTTGATTATATCCCTCTTTTGTAAGTCGCTTTGGATAAAAGCGTCAGCTAAATGACTAAATGTGATGAAATGTAAATGTCAGTCCAAGCATAGCAATCTATACTGTGAAAATGTGAAAGAATATTGTAACAAGATTCACTTTTATACTGTTAATAGTGTTAGATAACATCCAGTTTGATCCATACATACATATATTTAGAACATGATGGCTCAGGTCGATGAAGGGGTAATTGAGCTCAACTGATGGGGCTGTCTGTGTACATCAGACAACAAAGGTTGGGAACCACTGAACAAGACACGGATTGTGCGGTTAGAGAGGCCTGTCAGAGCATATTGTCGATCACTGGGCGCTATATTGACTGCAGCCTCGGCTGTAACTGGCATGGCTCTTCACCGTCTTTTGGCATCACTCACTGTCTCGCCTCGAGGTGACTTTAGCTGCCAGAGAGCTGTGAGTGTCAGGAACAATGCCTGTTTTCTAAAGTCAGGGTGTCAGAACAAAATGAGAACAGCACTTTATTCCCCTCCAGAACTTGGAAGGACCATCATGCACGTCCCATTCTCGCGCACCACCTGCCATCCAATCAGAACATTAGCCTCCAGTGTCATGGTATACTCAACCACTCAGCGGCCTTCAGGTTTAACTCGCAGACAGCATTGATCACATACTGAGCTCAAAAACTGGAGAAGAAAAAGTTCAACTACACCTACCTAGCTATTCCCTGCACAATAAATGAAACAGATGGCAAGGTAAGCAAATCTTAGGGGAAAGCTTGCAGAGCCTGACCTCTCCTATATTTGTCCACTCTTACTTTTCGCAGCTTCTCTTCAAGCAAGTCTCTAATGCATGTGGCTCGATGAGGGAGACGGAGGCGAAAAGTGCTGCTCTCATCAATGGGAGCTGTATGGGGTGCTGAAGTGGGCTCACTCTGCGAGCGAGTGCAGCGCGGCATGTGTTTTCTCTCCCTCAATAGATAGGAAGCTTCACCCACGCCTGCTCACTCACTCTCTCACAGCATCCATAGCTCAGACCACCAGAAGCAAACTGATTTTATTAGTCATCCACCCCCACGTGAATAAAAAAAAACTTTCCAAGAGGCAGAAGCAGATTGAATCGAAACTTCTGTAAATATTTCATTGCATATGTTAGTACAGGTTTAATGTGACCCGTGCTATTGTGTGAAACACCCACCTTTGTTTTAAAATGATGATTAGACAGTGCTGTGCCTCTAAATATAATCTTTGTATCTAAAATTAACTTTGTGGTAAGTTTGACAAAGTCATAACCCGACCTGTCACATCTAGCAAATGACAAAAAAAAAGAAGAAAATGAATGGGTCTTTGCACACAGGACTAAAGTGAGAAACACATTTGTGGAGGGAAAACAATGATGAATGGGCTGAAACAAAATGGATAAGAGACTGAAAGGGAGTGGAAAGACAAAAAGACATTAGAGCTGAGAGCTGCATTAATAAGGAGCATGATGCTCTTGACTGTTCATGCGACTGAAAGTCATTCTCAGATTCTTGTCGTCACTTTGATGAAATACCTGTCACCACTCATGGACAATAGACGCATAAACAATATCTTCAGTTTGTGCCATGTTTCTGCAAGAGAGGATTTATTTGAAGGGCTTACGGCAATTATAGCAAAAGAAAGTCCTGGTAAAAAATCCTGGTAAAACTGTCAAGGAATTTCCTCTGTGGAAAAAAAAAGTGTAATACCCCAGAATAACTTTCAGTAGACACATTTTCAACTCGCCACTTGAAAGCACAATGGGAGGATGTGAAGGAGGAGTGTGGAAACTGTGTTTTCGAGATATCGGGGAAATGGTGGTTATCTTGTAAAAGTGGGAAAACCTCTTTAGCTCTGTAATGTGTGACAGCTCTTAAATTAGAAACACATAGTTAATTAGATTACAAACACTTGCATGCTGTTTGATGTTCAACCAGAGATCATTTTCCATGCATGCAGATTTATTTAATGTATATTTGATTATATTTCAGGGACACTTTCTAGGTCAACAGCAGCACAAATGATGTCTGGATGGATGGAACTAAACTCAAGTCTGATGCCCTTTGAGATTCCAACAGTTTATATGAATAATAATGAGCATATAATAGTAATAACTCAGCATTTCAACCCACCAGGCGTTACAGACACTGGTATTCTAACATTCTGAGACAAATCCAGTCAGTGTCTTGATTTCAAAGTATTGTACATGCATGAGTGCATAAGTCCCTGACCCCCCAAAACCCCAAACCCTCTTTAAGCAGGTACAGAAAATGGATTAAGAATCTATGTTCATGTAACGCTGGTTACTCTTAGCGTTAAGTATAAACTTGATGGTCATTGAATTAAATTGCTTTCAGGCTGTGGGTATAAAGCAGAAGCATGGGGGCAGCTTCTTCTGTGTAACTTAACACATCAACGCTTCAGCAGTATAAAGAATGGACAGCGTGACGTCACCCGTAGGTTTGAACCTCAAAATCTGTCATCATGAACTCCACTACATTTATCTGACATTGGACAGTCAGCACTGATTCCCCTCTTTTAAGATGGTTTAATTTAAATGACTGTTGACTATTTAAATGACAGGTGAAACTCTCCAATATTTAACCAACTAAACAAATATAAAACACAAACATGTTTCTCCTTCTTTTTTTTCTCTCCCTTTAATCATCTGATGATCCCTTAGATTTATTTTGTGACCCACTGGAGGGGCCCGATCCCCAGGTTTTGAACCACTGGATTAAACTGTATATAAACCAGTTAAGCTCCACCTCAGTGAGCTCAAAACAGTTAACTTACTTACAGTATGTGTCGATGCATTTATAACAACAATCTAATAATGTGATTTCATAATAATGGTGTCGATTTACAGCAAGAAGGTTCCTGGTTCGAACCTCGGCTGGGTCTTTGTAGGTTCTCTCCGGGTACTCTTGCTTCCTCCCACAGTCCAAAGACATGCTCTTAATAGGTAAATTGGTGACTCTAAATTACCCGTAGGTGTGAATGGTTGTTTGTCTATGTGCCTTGTGATGAACTGGTGGACTCTGCCTCTCGTCCTAAGGTATAGGCTCCAGCCTGCCGTGACCTTGATGAGGATACGCGGTTACAGAAAATGGATGGATGGATATCAGTCACAGGGATGGATGCTTTTACTTTTCACACTTCAAGTACATTTAGCTGATAATACTTGTAATGTACTTTCACAGTTGGATTTTGAACTGAACAAATCAGTATTCCCAACAGGTATTTTCTCCATAGGACTTTTCACTGTGTGTGGGGAGATGAAGACATCCCTACAGCACAACAGATGTCAGCATCCATTTTTGTAAACCCATCTCTCTCTCTCTCTCTCTCTCTCGCTCTCTCTCTCTCTCTCTCTCTCTCTTTAACATCAGAGTTAAGCTCATCTTTGAAGCATTTCACACACACATGCTTATCTGCCCTCACACCTTTTGTGACACAGCAACATGCCTCTCTCTGTGCCAGGACACACTCTGGACAGATAAGGGCCTCATCTTCATGGCTTCACTTATCACTCTTGAACAACTAGGCAGCACTGTCTCATCATCTTTTCATGTTTCTCCTCTCGTGATAAGTCTAGACTGGACACTTTCCCTTTCTTTTAAGTGTTCCTCAAAACTGCTGTCTTGTGCCAGCAGAAGCATCTATTAAAGACTGTTTTTAATTGCAACCCAAGTATCTGACACTTCACAAGGAGTAGGTGACATCCTCATGAAATATGAAGCAGGGAGAAATAAAGGTTGGTAAGATAATATTAAAGTAAAGGCAGACTAACACAGTTTATGCCACATGACTGGAGCTGGCATCTGATACAGCCCACAGATGGTCTGCTGAAAATACCAAGCAGTGAAGGCTGGAGGGGTGGCTGCAGTGGATGGCTGCTGGTGATGTGCCACACATCGTAAATCTTTCTGGGACAAGCAGTCAAGTCCGACTTCAAGAGATAACCGATGTCCATTACCAGACAAGGCAGATAGTGACAGAGAGGAGTCTGGGTCTATAAAGCTGAGCTGAGACAGTAAAGGTTATCTAGGGACACAGAACTCCCATCATCCTACTGTAATCGGCATAACCCCGTAATCCTGATGCATAATATTTAAAGAGCTTTCAGATTCAATGCCTTTTTTTTGGAAAAAGAAAACAAATTGCATATGTTTTTTTTTTTTAGGGATTAAACATTTCAAACAAATTCATTAATTTCACTCTTCAATGCTAAAGGAAACGCCAACAGGTCAGCTGATAATAAATTGAATTGAAATAAAATGCAGTTTATTTTCTATTATGTAACTTCCTTGTTTCTTCTCCTGCTGTAGTCAGACTTTAATCCATCATAATGAAAGCACAGAGCAGTATTCAATAAGCCACAGACAACAACAGCAGACTTCAATCAGCAGCTTAATCAAAAGGCTTGTGGGGCTAAATTAGCATTATTATTTCACAAATAAACCACTAATATCCTGCACAAACTCTGAATACTGATTATTTCAGCGGATTTCAAGTACTGAGATGACGACTCTTATCCAGTGAAGGGTAAAAAAAAAAAAGAGAGCAGGGTGGCTCTGTGTGATCAACCAAGGACGAAAAAAAAATTAACCTTAGAGATGAAATCAGCCCACAGCTAGGACAGATCATTTAGCTGCAGTATCAATCCAGTCTCCATTAACCCAGAGCAGACAACCTCATCACTGAGAGCACCAGAGGAGTGACAAGAGATGACAAATATTGATCAAGATATCAGATCATGTCTGCTTGAAAGCTTTCAATATAATCCCCGTCAATGTCAAGACGCACATGATGTTTCAGCACCAGGATTTTCATGTATTGATTGTGTTATAGGAAACATATGACTGTGAATGTGTAATTGAATTCACACGTGCACCAATTTACAAAGATTTTGAATGAAGATCAAGACTGCCACCATGTGGATTAAATGTTGCACCACACTCAAGCAGTTAAATGAAGCACTGCTCCCATTTTTTTGGCAATTTAATTACTAGATCAGTGTTCTTCAACCCTGCTCCTCGGGGACCCCTGCCCTGCATGTTTTAGATGTTTCCTCCTCCACCACACCTGATTCAAATGATCAGCTCGTCATCAAGCTCTGCAGTGGCCTGATAACGAGCCACTCATTTGAATCAGGTGTGTTTGAGCAGGAAACATCTAAAACATGCAGGGCAGGGGTCCCCGAGGAGCAGGGTTGAAGAACACTGTTCTAGATTAACTGGATTAAAAGACAAACAAGCTCAAAAGTGCAAAACAATAATGAGTTAGGCACTTACTGCATTAATGCATGTACACATACAGTCAAAAGTTTGGACGCACCTTCTCATTCAATGTTTTTTCTTTGACTAAATTATTTTCTACATTGAAGATAAAGACGTTAAAACTATGAAAGAACACACGGAATTATGTGGTAAACAAAACTTGACTGATGACAGCTTTGCACACTCTCTCAAGGTCAAGGTAGTCACCTGCAATGGTTTTCAATTAACAGGTGTGCAGTTAATTAGTGACATTTCTTGCCTTCTTAATGTGTTTGAGACCATCAGTGTGCGGTTCAGAGGTGTTGTTAGCACAGTTCTATATATGTGACTACTGTTCTAATCCATAATCAATGTAATAATCTAAGTAAAGAGAAACAAGAGTCCATCATTACTTTAAGACATAAAGGTCAGTCAATCTGGAAAGTGTCAAGAACTCTCAAGCGCAGTCATGAAAACCATCAAACGCTATAATAATGAAACTGGCTCTCATTAGTACCGCCTCTGGAAAGGAAGACCAAGAGTTACCTCTGCTGCAGAGTTCATTACAGTTACCAGCCTCAGAAATCACCAATTAAAGAGGCCTCAGATTAGAGCCCACATAAATGCGTGACAGAGTTCAAGTAGCAGGCGCATCTCAACGTCAACTGTTCAAAGGAAACTGTGTGAATCAGGCCTTTGTGGTCGAACTGCTGCAAAGAAACCACAACTGAGGGAGAAAACCAAGAAGACAACCAAGAAACACAATGCATTAGATCAGTGGAAATCTGAACTTTGGACTGATGAGTCAAAATTTCAGATTTTTGGTTTCACCCTCCACGTCATTGTGAGACGCAGAAAAGGTAAGCGGATGGTTTCTACATGTGTGGTTCCCACCATGAAGCACGGAGGAGGGGATGTGATTGTGTAGAGGTGCTTTGCTGGTGACACTGTTGGTGATTTGTGATGGCATGTATCTAAACATGCTTCATGTTTACCCGTGTAAATCAACAGTATACACACATATTCACACACAACATAGGATTACATAAGCACACACATTTTGTTTATGCATATATTTGCATACCTAATTGAGTAGTAGATAGTAAAGTAGCACAAAAAACTACAACTTCAAACTCTATTTACTGAGGAAGATCATGTGATATGATCAAAAGCTCAATAGCAGCTATTAATGGACCATATTGTAAGATTATTTTGTCATCCAGATATAGTTTAATTAATCCATTCATGTTGCCAAAGTACCTATGAGTGACAGAAAGAAGCTGATCACAAATTAATTCACACTGAAGACCAAAATTATGCTTAAAGACTCCTCAGTGTACTATGGCACTAACATACACCCAGGCTTCAGTTGTACTGATAGCTCCATGCAGCAGAGGGCAGAATAACACCACATTTCAGTTCCCTTCACTCTGACTCTGAGATGTCAAACATACGGTCCAAGGGCCAGAATTGGCCACCTATGCGTATCAAATATGTGAAATTGCAAAGAAGTCATTAATTTTTTAATAAAAAGCACTGCTGTTCCTGAATATAGAAAAACTGAGACATCTCAGGCTGTTCGTCAACGTGTTTTTTAAATTTATGGTTCATTAGTGGTTTACTACTTTACACTGAAAGAAAGGGAACATTGTGATGGTGTTGTTATCTATAGATCATTATGCAGAGGTTTTACTGAGATCACACACTGAGATTATTATCAAATTGGGTCTAACTACATCTTGTGTTTCATCTCAACCAGATGAACTAGCAACCGCAACTAGGAGCCCTCCCAAAATGATCTGCATGGGTTTAATCCCCCCAATGAAATCACATTTCTCTTTCTCCTATCAAAAAGAAATTGAATGTTAATATTGCATTAGTCGAAATCTTTCCATAAACCTCCCTTTGATCTCACTTTGCATGGATTGAGATGATCTTATGATGGTCTTCAGCAAGCAGACTGTCCATCATAAGGGATACTGTGAATCACCTCTTCATATCCAATGTAAACAGCTTGATCTTCAGCAAATCTGATCTATCATAACCTTCTATTCCACTCTCAGAGGATTAAATAGCTTTGCACTTTAGAGGAATAATCCTCACTCTGTATATGTCTTGGCCCCAATAACTGAATTGGGTTGAGGGTCTATGGAGGTGAGGACTCGCTCTATTGCAAATCATTTCAGTAACGCTGCCTCAGATGATTATTTGGCTCCATGAGAATTCCACCTCAAAAGAGGATGTGCAAAATCATATTTCTTGTGATGTTTGTTGCTTAAAATGTGTGTCTAATTCTCCTGAAACTTTACACTAAATCTACATATTCTAACTTCAGTGAGTTTAAAGATACTTTTGCAAATACTGCTGTCAGAAAACAGAGATTTTAGTGTTGAGGGCTTCACGCAGGTCTGACTAACTAAGAGTCCAATGTCATGTTAGCTGCTCTACGAGCCTGTGCTTTGAGCTAATTGCTAACATGCTTACAGTGACAATGCTAATGTGCAGATGTTAGTATAATATTTGCATGTTCACCTTTTCAGTTTCATGTGTTAGCATGCTAATATACTAATTAGTACTTAGCTGTGGGTATTTGGTTGTAACCAAAGTATTGGACAAATAGAAATTTTGATCACCATATAAGAAGTTAAGGGATCACCAAAGTTTTCATAATTCATCCTGAGGGGAATATTCATGTCCTTACTAAATTTCATACCCATCTTTTTGATAGTTGTTGAGCTATTTCAGCCTTGAACCAACTGACAGACCATCATTGCCATCCCTAAAGCTTTGCTTAAAACTGAAAATCACTTTTGGATATCTCTTTCAGTTGATGATTTAAAAATGGAAATTTTACATGTAGTTTTGCTGCAGGATGGCGAAACATATGGAAGCCCTAAGCAGTCATACATTCATATTTTATTTCCTTTGTTTTCTCATGATAACGAGTTAGATTCATTTGTTATTATGTCAATAAGAAATCTTGTTATCCCGAGATAATGGAATCATTTTCTTGAGATCTCAAGATAATGAAACTTAGTTTTTTCCCGAGATAACGACATGATTAATTCAAGATCTGCAGAAAACAAAAGGATAGTCTATATTAAAGCATTGCAAATGCAGTGTTCTCCTGCTCCTCTGACATTGCTAAACTGAATGATGTTTCCTGCAATGATTTAATATACTAGACTATCCTTTTGTTTTCTCAAGATATCATATCCATTAATTAGGTTGTTATCTTGGGAAAACAAAGTTTTGTTATTTTGAGATCTCAATAAAAATATACAATTTTCTCTGGATAAAAACAGCTGTTATTTTGACATCTGAGAAAACAAATGAAATAAACTCGTTATCACGAGAAAATGAGTAAATAAAATGTATGAATGTATGACCGCTTGGGGCTTCCGTACAACCAGAACACAATGAGATCAGTTTTTATCCAGTAATGTCATGTTCAAGGCAACATGTGAGCAAACACATCTGCTGAAGTGTTGCTGGACAAAACACTGAATCTTTGTGAGCACAGGGAGACTGTTCTGTAGCTGATTTTATGTTCTGTCCTCAAAATAAAACCACAAAAGTTGTTTTTAATGGTTTCTGAACAACACTTCTTAATGCTGCAGCATGGGCTCTCCATCACAGATTCACCCTCAGGTCACTCTTTAACTCAATCACTGTTTACGTGGTCAAGCATCGTCCTAGAGATACACCAATCAGTGTTTTTTCAGGTTCACTCTATCAACATTTCTTATTACTCTGACACACTCTAGTCCATTTCCCAGCCATCATTAATTATTGTGTGTATACTTATCTCTGTCAACAATGTAATTAGCAACCTTTTCCCCATCCGGTGACATTATAGTTCCAATCTGAGAGCCATTCAGTGCTGAGACATGCAGCAGCATACTGATAATAGTCGTCCCTTGCCCTTTGAAATTGCTCTCTGTTTAATTGGAGTAGAACTCAATTGTTCAACTCATTAGGAAGACTCATTCGCTAACTGAGGGTGAGGAATAAAATGTGATATGGATTACGGCTAAAGCAGACACATGGACGTGTTGTAAAGCTGAGTTCAAGTGGCCTGATACAACGTTTTATGAACAGCCTGTGGAAAATGAAGATTGCCAACAAATAAAGCTGTTAGACTTTGGCTAAGTATTTAGATAAGAGGATGAAACAGCTTGAGAGTCGGCCCGGTAATAGCATCTATTAAAGTGATTTGAAATCAGGCTGAGGTCACCCTACTTGGGTTGGGAGGGGTGCTTTCACTCTTTCTTCTGTCCCAAAAGCACTGGTCCCCTAGTTTAATCTGAAATTGAAGGCTCTGAACTGCGACGGATTATCGGGACTAACCCAAGCATGCAGCTGTGGACTCTGTCCTAATGAGCCCAGCCAGCAGAGCATCAAGTGACAACAAGTAGCTACTCCAACAACGAGGGCAACTTCATGCCATTTAAGAGTTACAATAATGCCTTGACAATGAAATCATTTTTACAGATTTAGACCATTTGTTTGAAAGGAAATAACAATAAATAGACACCAAAAAGCCACATTTAATAAAAGGTGATTTTCTATTTTATGCTTTGTATTTTGAGTTATACATAATTGGAAATGAAAACACAAACATTTTTAAGACTACAAGAGAACATATTTCAAATTGTGCCTTAGTGAGAGAGATTAATATATCAATTATATACAGCGTGATATAGGACAACAATTACTTTCTTCCTCTTAAAAGAGTACTGTCGGTGGGATGGTTCTTATTTCAAATGTCACCATTTAGAACAAGCAACATTAAAATGAATGGCAACAATGAACTGTAGACCTTCAGACACTGACTGCTAATTGGTCACTGGTGGTCCTAATTAATGTGTTACAACCGTTATACTGAATAAAACTTTACTCATCTGGATATAATCGTGGGATCTATATATACCAGTATTAACACGTTTACTCCCACTCAGTCAAATCTTCTCTACTGTGCATGAGCAACAACAACTGTATGTTTGGAAGTAAATCAGAAAAAGTGCATTCGCATCTTCTGTGCAGAGCAGCCAGATGAGTTTTCTTCTTAAAGAAGTCGAGATGCAGGCCGGTTTAGAGGAGTCAATGAGGGATGGAAACCTGTCGGACAGTGAGTTATGTTGGGTAAGTCCCTACACATGCTGAAAGCAGCCAGGCCACTGCATTCACTCACGAGAATAACAGTCCTCAGGAACGTGATAGTCTCTATGGACTTTTCTCCTCCTCTGCTGGACTCAGGGGATCACTGGCTTTCTCCTCGGCCACCTGTCTCTCCTGTTTGCCCTCCAGCAGTCTGTCATGAGAAACCGTCCCCAGCACTTTGGCACTGTGCTCCTGTGCCTTGGCCCTGAGTGCAGCAATGCTGTTCTCCCTCAGTTCCTCTTTAGAAATGGTGGACTTGCCTTCCGACCTCTTCTCCTCCGCTTCAGCCTCTTCTGCCCTCTGAGAGCTCGGCTGTTGGGGCGCGTCGCACTTTCCTGTTGGCGGGGGAGCTGCTGCCTCCGTGGACTTTTTGTGCATCCCTGCAAAGAGTTGCGGGTATTCAGATTTAGAATAGCGTCTGTTGATTGGTAAGCCATCTTGGACTGAAAATAGCAAGCAAAAATAGGTCTGGTTTAGAATATAAAGTTTGAATGGACGATGGCAATGCATGACCAGCGTAGAGGATGAATTATGATGCTTTATTTAATACATTTCTTTGCTTTGAAGGGTCATGCTTATCAAATTAGAGCATTTATTTATCTAATTGTACAAAGAAGGCATCAATGCCTGCCCTCAGTCCATTTTTATTGCAGCAAAACACTTCAGTGTTGTAATTATACATGAATTACTTGATGAACAGCCACATAGACAATGCTGCTGTTGTGACTATATTGAGTCACGTGGTAAATATAATATATGAGACAATGATACTGAATGTTTGGAGACACAGTTAGACTTCAAGCCTCACCGAGGAGCCAGGGAGCGCAGGACTCCATGATGCCATCCTTGGCAGACTTGAGGATGGACTCTGGCAGGGGGATCGAATGCCTCACCATGGCTCCATACAGCCCATACTCTGCCATCACGGTGCTACGGCCCCAGCATTTCTCCCTCTTCCTCCACTTGGCTCTGCGGTTCTGAAACCATACCTGCGACAGGAGGACAAAACATTCAGATATTAGTTCCCTTCACCCTCACCACCAAATAAGACGAATAAGTCAGTAGCTCATCAGCCAATAGATGTGTGTTTTAGTGTGGGAAATGTACTTTGGCTACAAAACATTTACGTCTTTGAACTGTTTTTATCTACAATGATTATCCTGAATAGCTTGGAAAATGGCTGAGATAGAAATAAATAAGCTTGTTGGTCCTGATAACTTTTACACACACAGACTAGGTCAGTGTTTCTCAAACTTTTTGTACTTTTTCAACTACTTCTCCAAGTACCACCGTCATGACAGACGTTAAAATACAGCAGCTGCACAGTTCACACAGGATGCAGGTTTATTCATAAAAAGAGGATTTTTTGTCGAAGTCTGAACAGAACCAGAGCTGCTTGTATGGAGGGAAAAGAGAGTCTCCTGATCTGCACTTCTCTTCTTCATATTTCCAGTTTGAAGCCACGATTGCAGAGTTTATGAACCATTCATTTTAACCTCCACTTACTATCTTACCGTCACATTTTAGCTTGTAACTAATCATGGATGATACCTGCATCAAATGTGACTACAGAGCAGCCTGATGTTGGAAGTAAATATTACAGGAAATGCAAAACTTATTTTAAATTACATTCCTGCAATCTCTAAGTATTTTGATAGTATTAAATATTTCTAAATTAGTTTATTTAATTTAAAAATATATATTTCAGAGATTCCTCCATGTAACCACCCATAGGGGGCTTGCGTACCACCAGTGGTACCACAGTTTGAGTACCGGTGGACCAGATGATGAACCATTTGGGGATGGCAGAGATGTTACAGAGATGTTAGAGTTACATGAGTTTTGGCTTAAAGAGTAAATTCTAGGATTAATCTTCCTTTAAAGGATTCAAAACAGTCCATCCGCAGCTTGCATTTTATACTTCCTTACATGCAAGGTGCAGCCACTGTCTAACAAGGCACCCTTTTTACGTTATTGATGATGAATAAATCATTTAGTAATGACTGAACTTGGGGTTTGTAAGTTGCGGTTGCAGACAGATTGTAGTCAAAACTCATTTTAGCCAGTTATTTATTTAACTGCAAAAAGGGATTTCCACAACCTGGCAACCTAAAAGCTGCTTCTAACTGACCTGTAAAGCTTCGGTAAATGATTTATTAACCATCACTAGAGCCATGAAACCCTTTATAAAGGATGTCTTATTAGAAAGTGTCACGAAAACTCAATTTAAGCATCTCAGCAGTTTTTTTTTTTTTTAAAAAAAGACCTCTTTGGGGAAGTGTGATTCAAAGCAACTTAAGACAACAACTGCACCGTTTGGATTCAGTCCATTGATTTCCCATAAGCTGCTGGCTGGCTACAGGTGTGAAGGATCTCTGCCTCCTGTCAGAGCTGATCTCCAGCTAACCTGCACTGGCGTTATAGATGGTTTGACACATCAAGACACTTCACACAGCCAACAACTGCTTAAGGCCCTGCATGCTATCTGTCAGCCTCAGACAGAAAGAGAGAGAGAGAGAGAGAGAGAGAGAGGGAGGCCAAATTGATTGTATAGCACAACACAGGATTGTTAAACACTCCACTTAGGGCTCAGCTCTGGTGGCTCTGTGAGGAGAGGAGAAGATTCAAGATTCAAATTGAAAACGATCAAATCATTTTTTTGGTATAATTCTGATGATAACCCTTATTTCATACAAGATACTTTTCTCTCTCTTTTTTTTTTCATGAGAAATTGCTTCTTACGGCCCACTCAAAAGAAGCCAGTGTGGAGGCAGTGAGGAGGAGTGACCCTGGGGCACACCGAGGCTGATTGAAAAATAAGTTAATTTCAGGCCCAATCGATGGCGGGCAGGCGGGCAAATATCACGGGAAATTAAACTACCGGGACTCGGGGGAGCAGCGCTATTGACCCGTGCTAATAAATTCAATGTAGTTATTTCATTTGAACTCCCTGCGCCTCTCCAGCAGCCTCCGCCAGCCTCCCTAGCTCGTCTGATTTAACTAATTACACTCAATGAGAAAATTGGGTGTTAATTTTATTTAGGATAGGAGCAGGCCCGGACTTATTTATTTATTTCCTTTTTATTATTTATTCGAGGCTGTACTGTTGCAAGCCCGTAATGAGAATGAGATTAAAAGGCACCCCGGCAGATGGATGGTCCAGGTCACACTGCAATCTTCTTCCGCCTTGATAGCTTGATTAGGTCGTTAGCGAGCTCCTCTCTCCGAGAACAAATTGTTTCACATCCAACTGCGCCTGATGAGAGATTATCTATCGTGGCGAGGATGCTGCTGCTGCTGCTGCTGCTGCTGCTGCTGCTGGTGGTGGTGGAGGAGAGCGGGGCTTTGTTCAGACAGGAGGGGAGCACCACTGATCGATTTACAGGGGCTCAGTTAGAGAGAGACCAGCTCCCTCTTAAACACGACAAGTCAAACATACAGGAGCTCATCAGCTCTAATGGCAAAGATCACTGGTGCATATTGATGGGAGGGAAACAATAATATTCACACAAATTAATTAGACTTTCTTAAATGTATTAATTATGTGTTTTTTTAATTAAAGAATAGTCTGATATTTATGATGCCAGTCTATAGAAATGTAATTATATTGAATCTTTTAAATGCAATAAAATTATTCACATGAAACACTGTGTTTTTATTTCAGTGTCTCAGTGGCTTTATTTGGCTTCATTTAGCCAGTTATATATATCTTAAGATCAAACTATGCGCTAAAAAAAGATTTAAATATTTTTACGGACATGGTTGTGTATTTTTGCTATTTGTACAAACCCAAAAAATAAAATTAAAGCGGCCAGCATATGTAATTTCTTTTAAATGTAGCAATTTTGGAGGAAGAAAATACCTAAAATAGCACCTCATAACACTTTCATGTACCTATAGATTGACATATTATATAATATTATAAAATACACCATATGTATCTGTGTGTATAAAAACATCTGTATCTAATGCATATAGACTCGTATAATTTAAAAAAATAAAACACACCTCTTCCCCAAATAAAAACTGTAAGTGAAAAATGTTCAGGACTCCAATAATCTGATGTTCAAGTCTAAACTTTCCTTTGAATAATTCCGGATCATTATTATCGTCACTATTATTATTACTATGATAAAAACACATGTGGTATCACCTGTATCCTGTCTTCAGGTAGCTCTGTTTTCATGGCCAACATCTCTCGGGCGTAAACATCCGGGTAGTGCGCTTCATTAAAGGCCTTTTCCAGCTCCTCCAGCTGATATGAGGTGAATATGGTCCTGTGGAAACGGGTTATCATTTTAAATGTTTGGATTATACACATGAACAGGATATACTGTGACCTGCAGAAATCATTTATCTTTGTTCAAACTGAGCCGATTTTATTAAAAATGTAAAACAGCATTGGATAAATGTCTATAAATAATAGACTGAATAAATTAGGTGTTTTATTGTTCACGTGCATGGGTGTAAAAAATGTAATCAGGACAAACATATAATTTCATTTCAGTAATGACAGAAAATACAAATTGTAGTAAACTTATATCAGTTATTAGTTTGTTATCTGTATCAATAAAAACACAAACTGTCTTTGCACACTGACTGGAGAAATAGTTCCTTTTAATCAGAACTTTATTTTACAGGGGGAAAATGTGAAATGTCTAATTTCCAAAAATGAATATTATCAAGCATTGTTAATTAAATTAAACTGACCTGTGACGTCTTTTCTTGCGTTTCTTGCTCTGACTTATTGATGACTTTGAGAGTTTTCGTTCATTTGAAGATAAATCCTCGGAGTCTGGATTAAAACAAGAAGAAAGCATGAAAGTTAAAAACATAATGCAAACTGCTGCTTTTTTTTTTACATTTTAATTATTTTATTTAAACTCACACAGCAGACATAATAATATTAATAATAGGCTAATAATAACCTACGATGTAAAAACTAAAAATGACGTGCACAGTAGCTCAAGCTGGAGATAAAATCCCTGCAGTGAGATCAGTATTTATTATCACTAATTATAAAGTGACTGCAGATCACCTGAGCTGGCAGACTGGCTTGTGTCCAGCGGCCCCATGGACCTGCTGTGGGGCTGCAGGTGAACATCTTGTGCGTCCGACAGCACCGTCTCCAAAAACGCTGGTTGGCTGTAAAACGACGGAATTCCACCAGGGCCGATTAATCCCATCCCGACACCCACACCGACGGGGCCCAGCAAGGACCTGGCTGCGATTAGGTGCGCTCCGGCCGGCAACGAGCCCAGCGGGGTCCTCGGGGCCGCGGACGGTTCTTTATTCAGCCCCAGTATCTCCTGGATGCCAAAGCCGGTGCACCTGGGCGGTGGATGGGTCGCGCTGCTCTTCGGCTGGTGGCTGTTACTCCCTCCATTTGCACCCAGAGAGGTTTTCTCCGATAGATTTAAACTTTCCGACAGCACTGCGCCTTGTTTCCCCGTCATGATATCTTCGATGAAAGGCCTTTTTTTTCTTATTATACCGTCTTACAGGAGGGTCCCCAGTGCACGATGCTCTGTAAAACACACAAGAGTCCTTTAGAAAATGGTCCTTTTATCCAACAGGTCCATCCCAACAAGAGGCATGACCCAGCAGCCAATCAGCTGCAAGGATTCAGGATTCCTGTGGCTCATGGATGCATTATACGCCCTCTCGGATACATATCTGCATCTTCCTCAGGACTGTGGATAAACGCAGAAGGGATTTAGGCTACAGAAAGAAAAAGGAGGAACCAAGTGACTTTTTTTCAGGCTGCAGGAGGAAGAAAGGCGAAATCCTGAGGATGGAAATGAAACTACTGTAGCCTACATAAAAGAAGCTGGAGTCCTATAGACTGACTGAAAAAAAGGATATTAAAACTACAATATTACACATTGATACTTAGAAAAAAAATCATGCTTAGATGATTATAAACTCTGCAGATATATCATTGCTTATATCATTTTTGTTAGGAAGTCAGGCCTAATTAAAGCGCCTATTTCACACCTCTTACTTACCTTTGAAATACTGCAGGTTTAGAAAATTACCTCAATCTCCCAGAATAAATCAGTACGTTTTACCTTTCGTTGAATGGTTTACACACATACACATACACACACACGCACAGAGAGAGAGGGAGAGAGAGTCTCAGCTATGATCTCTCAACCACTGGCTCACACGAATGGATAATTGATCTCCAGATGCTATGGGAAACTCATCACACGCAAATCAAAAGCCCTCCCAAAACAAAATAAAAAAAACGACAGCTGGACGACATGAAGCCAGCGTGCTGCTGCACCGTCCTGCTAATCCCACAGCAGCAGCAGCAGCAGCACAGAGGCTACACAGCAGATTAAATCACAGGGACATTTTCTCTGAGGAAATAGAAAATATTGCAGAATATGGGACACAAGACTAATAAACAATTAACTGACATTTTATTAATTATTATCTTATGTATAATAAGGATGTTATTTATAATAATAGGCATGCAACCTGAAAATTACAGCTAATTATGGCTAGTTTATAAACATGTATCTTTAGTGAAATTATGAAATTATTATAATTATTTCATGAATTTGATGATTTGATGATTTATTGATACTTTGAATGCAATTATGTTATATTATATTATATTTGCATTTTTAGTTGGTGTCAGGCTTTTCATGTATGGAGGCCTCATTTAAAAATAAATAAATGCAGCAAAAACAGAAACATGTTTATTTTGTGTCATGTGATTATTTTACTAACCCTATTTATTATAAGAATATTTTTAAAACAAAGCCCAGTGTCAAGCAGGGTTAAAAGACAGATTACTCTCTCTCACTATCATAGAGCTAATTTTTCTAGCAGTGTATACCGTAATTTTTGCATTTATTTATCCTAAAGAATACAGTTTGTAACTGTTAAATGTGCATACTGTTGTGGCAATTGCAGAAACATGCTGCAAGGATTTGAATAGTCAATACTGTAATTTTTGGGTTTTATTCTTGTAAAGATTCTTGTAAATTTACATACTCTCATTGGGATATCAGAAATATGCTGCAAATTTCTGTAGTAGTTGATAGTAGTTGATATTGCAATTCTTGCATACTTTCTCTTAAAAAATAAAGTCTTTAACTGTAAAATGTACACATGGTTATGGCAAAAAAATATAAGGTAAATTGTCTTGTTGCCAATATTGGAATTTTTGCACTAAGTAACAAATAAAATAAAAGAGTAACCTGCACTCAGCTACTGAAAAACGTTATAGAGATGTTGTAGCTTACTGTAATATAATTTATTTGGTTTAATAAAAGTCACGTCAGTCACATTCAAGTTTCCTACCTGTTAGCAGACCGTAGACCTGACAGAGTTGAGAAGCATACTGTTGTGCCCCCACACGACCCTGGCAGCCAGCAGCCAGTCTTAATTAATGGCCGATCAAGGGGCCCCCTGCACCTGGTCTGCTCGTACATGCGCAGTGGAACTCTGGCGGTACTTATTGGATTTGAACGGGCCAATCAGCACGCTCAGTTTGTGCAGAGACTTCTCATCCAACCTTCTCCATCACATCAGAGCTGCTCTCTTTCTCAGGTATGGAAATATTTTGGAAAATTTCAGAAAGCCAATAGTTTAAATTGCACTCGGTTGGTTGAAAGGAGATGTAAGGAAAAAAAAAAAAAAAAAAAAAAAAAAAACCGTTGTGGAAAGTTTGCCTTTCCAGCACTAGCTGTAGCCCATCTGTTTCGTGTCGCTATTGCTGTATGCTAACGGTCCAGGTAGTCTATTTAAGATGTATTCATGTAACATATGTGCAGAAACAGTTAAATCTGTTAAAGCCTTTGTTCTCCACTGCAAACTGCATCGCAACGAACCGAGGTATATGTTCAAGTGTGTTGCAGCTAGTTGCAAGCAGGTGTGTACTGGTTATGCAGCATTAAAAGCACACTTGTATCGTCATCCTAATAGCTGGCCAAGAGTTACTCTGGACACAACTTTAACGAGTTTAAAATGCACAGTTTAAAGTGAAACTGTGTAGCTGAATGGTTGACACAGATGCCTTTTGTAATATATATTTGTTCATGTTGTTTATTCTCAGGGTCCTCTTGCTTCACTGCTGACTGCTTCATGTTGAGCATTGATCAGAAGACTGTCAACGACCACATCACTGCCTTCTCCTGTGCCATCTGCCTGATGTTTGGCAGTTACTATTGCTTTAATATACACCACCCAGTGGGACTGCGATCAACACTGGAGTTCCTCCAGAGGTAATTCTTAGATACATACATGCATACTATATTTACCAGCAAGATAAAGAAAATATTCACCATATAGATCCTAATGTTATTAGATACCGAAATAGAATAAATACAAAAGACAATTGAAATAGGAAAAAAACTGCCAAATATAAATGTACATAATTGAAACAGTGCCAATAGAAACTGTGCAAATGTTTTGTGTTATCGTTTCTATGCTGTTGCTGATCAGTGTTATAGTGTATATTTTTTATGGCCATGGAGACAGAAGAGTTCTTCAGTCTGTTTGTGCAGCAGGATAGGGACAAAAGCCTGTCACTGAACACGCTCCTCTGTCTGGTGAACGTTCTGTGTAAAGAGTCGTCCTCTCTGCCACTGAGTCCAGCTCTGTGTCCACCACAAAGCTGGATCTTGTGGTATCTTTCTGTTAAGATATTTAAAAACATAACATATTAGACGCCGTAATATTTATCCTTTCTTCTTTTCTTCAAGGTGTTTCTTTTCAATAAGTCCGGAGAGAGGAACGAAAGTTGAGCACAGCAAGAGGAGGAAGGTCTTTGCTGTCAACCCAAGAGTCCTCACACTCATCGCTGACCTTGCAGACCATGAGTGGACTTAGACCACACTTTGTGAGTCATGTGATGTGAGGTGTAATGTTGTTGTAATGTTGCAAAAACTGCATTTTATTGGTATTCTGAGTGTACACAGTGTAAGATGTGTACCTTTTTTCCTCATACATGCCCAGCCTTGCAAATAAGGTGAATGGTTGTTTAGGTTGGAGACTGGTTGATGTTTTGACTTTTTATTTATTTATTTTTTTATAAATAGCAGATAACACTGATAACACTAAAACAAAAAGCAGGGTCCTGGTTTTGTGCTGCACCACTGTCACGGCTTAATGAACCTGTGGTGATTTTACTGTTACAAGTCAAAAGATCTGAACAGCAAGAACAGCCAGTAGCATTTTAGCTTTCTATTTATTTGAGAAAAGATACAGTAGTGCCCAGCACATCTGTTAGAAAGTTCTTATTATTACTGTGTACTTGTGTCAATTTCATGTGACCTGTGGAATATTCATCTGACACACACACACACACACACACAGACACACACAGCACCAGAGGACAAATGCTAATGTTGTCACATTGCAATCACTTGCTCTGTTCCAACCTTTGCACTAGTATGTGAAAACTATACTTTATTATTACTTGTATTACGTGTCTTTTTGAAGCATGTGTTTCCAGTTCTTTGTATTCTGAGTGTACACAGTGTAAGATGTGTACATTTTTTTCCATCTTTATGTACAGCCTTGCAAATAAGGTGAATGGTTTATGTTGGAGACTTTTTATATGTATATATAAATAGCAGATAACACTGATAACACTAAAACAAAAAGCAGGGTCCTGGTTTTATGCTGCATCACTGTCACGGCTTAATGAACCTGCTGTGATTTTACTGTTACAAGTCAAAAGATCTGAACAGCAAGAACAGTCAGTAGCATTTTAGCTTTTACTTGCTATTTATTTCAGAAAAGATACAGTGGTGCCCAGCACATCTGTTAGAAAGTTCTTATTACTGTGTATTTGTGTCAATTTCATGTGACCTGTGGAATATTCATCTGAGACACGCACACACATACACACACACACACACAGAGCACCGGAGAAGAAATGATAATGTTGTGTCACTGTTTCAACCTTTGCACTGGTATAAATGCTAAATGTGGCATTTGGAAGCATGTGTTCCGAGTTCTGTATATTCAGAGTGTACACAGTGTTGTGAGAAGTTTGTACAGCCTCACAAATTTTCATTAAATGAAAAATTACAATGAAAAAGTTTGGTTTTTGGATGTTTTATGTACAACGTACTTATAGTTTTCCATGTTTTCACCATTAGACTAAACTGGTAACACATTATTTTTCTGCTCTAATCGATTTCCAGTTAATCCTTTCATATTTCATGGCACAAACTTTAATTTTCTTTAATGTTTTAATGTTAATTTTAAGCAAAACAAGTTTTTTTTCCAGGGGTAAAAACTTGTAGTTTTACGGAACATTATGAATTCAAATACAGTAATTAACTGTAAAATCAGAAATACTGGTGCTCTTTTACCGTTATAGAATATATACCCATCATTTTTACGGTAAAGTTCTGGCAACTGCAGCTGCCAGTTTTTTACCGTTTAAAAATACAGACAAAACCTGTATTTATACTGTAATTTAGGGACATGTTTACATGGTGAATATGTATTTTACAATTTAGACTGTTAATTTTACAGTAAAATATTTTCATATTTCATGGCACAAACCGTATTTAATATATCATTTTAATGTAAATTTTAGGACAAAACGTGATGTTTTTCAATGGTAAAAACAGTAATTCTTACAGTAAAATGTGAAATTAAACACCATTTATTACCGTAGAATCAGCAACACTAATACTCATCTACCGTAATTGTAAAAAATGTCTTACTGTAATTTTAACGGTGAAGTTCTGGCAACCACAGCTGCCAGTGTTTTACCGTAAAAATGACATTTTTTTTTTTACAGTGTAGATTCTCTTTGCACTCAGAGATAAAAATAATGAAATAAGGAAACTCTCAAACATGTCAAAGGAGAAAAAAATACTGTCTCTGAGCTCAGTTTAGTGGGTCTACACAAAACACCACGACTAAAATAACCTAAAACTATATGACTTGTGACTGAGCCACACAGAAGACAGATCCGCCTTGAAAAGTCATATTTTACAGCAGACAATATGAAATGAGCTGCTGATTAAAGAAGGAGGAAAATATTGCTGCTGCAATTAGTGGTTGGCCAGTTGAAACTAATTAGGGCCTATTTAGTGGAAATTCTATTAATGAAGAAATCAATGTTATCAGGATATGCTAATGACACATCAGCCTGTTGGGACCAAGTCATTTATTAACATGGAAGGGTGTGAGTCAGGATGACCCGTCAATTACAGGGCGACTTGCTGCTCCTCCTCACTCCATCATCACTTCTGCTGCAATCTATAGAGGCCCGTTTTTATTTTTTTGTTTGTCTCTTCTCTGTGTGGTTTTTAATAATCCATCTCCTGTGAAAATGGCTACATGCTGATTTACATGCACAAGAGATGCCCGCCTAATAAGGCTCTAGATTAAGGGAAGATTTAGTTCAGTCACTCGTGTAGATTGGGTTGCCCATCAAAGACCTGCAGGATCTGAGGCTGCAGATTAAAAAGCAAACAGCTGTTGGGAATTTTTTTTTTTGTTTATCTGCACCCCCCCTCCATCCATCCTCTATCCTCCACCAACACCACATCCTTTCTCTGCTCCCTTCACACATCCTGTTTTTAGGCCTAAATGCAACAAGGTGTCCTCAAACCTTTGTGCTAAAAGTATCCAGGCTGTAACCTTCAAACAGGTGTATGTCTCATAGCCCGCTGCAAGCAAAAACCGCCCACTGTAATGAACACCATCCTGCTGATGTGTAGTTTGAAATGCATTTTGTGATAATGAATAACTTTCTCTTTGCAGGAAGGTCACAGCAGAAATATAACATGAATGCATTAACTGATGCACATTTCTATGAAGAATCTCAACTAGTCACGTTCATCCCCATTTGTGATGTGTGTGGTGTAAAAACTGTGCTGCTTTGGTTCAGTCTCTGTAGCGCTGAATCAAGCTGCACTCTTGGTGTTGAAACAGGGTGCAGGCAACTTGATGACAGCACACATGTAGAGCCGAGTCAGGAAAAAAAAAAAAACTAAAGCACAGCCAGAGCCTCTGTTTTCCAAAGCACTTGCAGGGCGTGATGTGATGCGATGTGCACCCCTCTCTCTGCTCCTCCTCCTCCTCCTCCTCTCCCAGTACAGAAGAGTTTGCAAGCCCCGCAGCTTTCTCATGGCTCCTCCACAATGGCATGTTTGGTAGCTGCCCGTCGGCATTGCTTAATTAGGCGAGGAGTTGATTAATTTGCACTAATTGACAGCTAATTTAAGGACCCGGGGCACATCGGATTGACGTTTGTCGGGGCACAGAGGCTATGTGAGGTCAAGGCAACGCACTGCGTAATGGATGGATGGATGGCTGGATGGATGGATGGCTGGATAGATGGATGGATGGATGGTTGGATGGAGCTCTTTACATATGGATGACCAGCCTCTGCAGGGGACTGACCCGATGCTTGCGGAGGCCGTTTGGCTGGAGGGAGGTTGCGGGTCACAGGCAGCCACCAGTGCGTGCAACATATTGAGGATGTCAGGTCGCTTACCACGTCAACGCTCCGCAGGCTCAGTGTTCATCAACAAGTGTCCACATGCAACCTGAGTGCACAGTGACAGCAGGATCACCTCCAGGATTTAATGGTTACAAAAAAGTGAAACATTTTAATATGGAAAGTGTTTTATACTTCTACTGCATTTCAGAGGTTGTATTTACTTTTATTTACTTGCAGTTATAAATATTAATTAATTAATTAATTAGTTAATATTATTTAAAATTATTTTACGACAATAGGTTAAGTCTACAGTAGCCTACATTGTTATTTAATGGATGTTTGTCTACGTGCTCTACGATTAATTGCCAAGTAAGGCCTAATGACTTATTATTGACCTAAAATAATTGTATTAATCATTAGTAAAGCTAGTTACAACCTATAAACACTTAAAAGGTGTCTTATTTAACAGCGCCGCTTACATGAATGAGATGAATATGCAAATACTGTGCAAGAGTACTCAAAGCTAACAGCATCAAGAAATCTTAAATTTAGTTTTTCTAATGGGACATATTGTATTTCACAGAGTAATTTATCATTTAGAGGTTATTTATATGATAGGCTATGTTTAGAAAAAGGATTTGGTCACATCTAAAATTAAATGCTACCAGGCCACGCTGCGTTCAAGGCTCCACAAAGTATTTTCTCTCTGTGCCTTGACACTCCAGCTGCACACACTGTGGAAGTCACTGCTGTCTGAAACCTGCACAACTGTTTAAATAATCCATATTTTTCGAAGAGGGGTGAGCCAGGGTCCGTGTGAGAGGCAGGGGGGGGTGAAACCACTGAGGCAATGGCGGCCTCTGTCCGTGTGAATCGGAAAGACGATTAGGGGCTTATTAGCGGCCTGGGGAGAAGTGTAACTTGTGGGGAGTGAGCGACCAGAGCCTCAGCGACATCTCCAGCCGAGAACAGTCCGAGGCATTGTCTTACCTAATTACGGCGAATGGACTTCTTTTTGTTTCCCATTCGGCATGCCTGTCTGATTCTCTCTTTGCCTTGGCCGCTCGCTCCGACAAAACCGAAGTGTGCTAATTAGAAAAGAAATGGTCCTAGTAATTATGTCAACTCTCATTAACGGCGATGACAATGAGCAATATTATTTTTACGCAATGTTTTGTGTAGGGGACCCTGCTTCCAATGCTCATTAAACGGAAAACACGGCGCTGGTAGGCCGGGGAAAGCACTCTCACGTCCGAGCTCCTTACATGTCCACAGCCGGAGAGGTGCTGCACTCCGCTCAACTTCTAATCAGGGCAATAACTTCATGCCTCTCATTCCTGCAGTCTCCCCCAAAGACTGCTGCATCACCAGAGTTAGCTGCAAACTTAAATAAAAATCGACCACCTTTTAGTTTTAAAACTTTATTATACAACTTCACAAATTGCAAAAAAAATGATGTTTAAAATAGAAACAAGAATAAATAGGGAACATTTAGTCAAAGCAGGTCTACAAGCTAGAGAGAAATTCAGTCAGAAAGTATTAAATCATTTTCATAAATGTGAACATATTGGTAAACGCATAGATCAAATTCTCCCTTGCAGTCCCACATTTTCTGGTGGTGCAAAAAGAAAAACACACACACAAAAAAAACCTCTCAAAAAAACAAAACAAAACAAAACTAAAAAATCACGTCACTTCTTGGGCCTCTCCAAGATGTTCAAAAACTTCCCTCTGGTCATTTCTCTGGCTGCAAAACAAAAAGAAACATCATCACATATACAAGATAAACCAATGTACAAGTTATTTTTTCATTAGAATGCATGAAGAGGACAATCTGCTTGGATTTAAACCCAAACAACACTCTTCCATAAGTTGGCGAAATAAAAATCAGTCTTACACAACCTGCAGCTCAAACCACCTGCCATTGTTTAGTAATGCAAAGCATGTATTTAATATCTGCACTGTCACACTGGGAGGTAATTTATACAAACATCTGTTCATTCAGGACATGGAAAACAACATAAAATGGAGACGTAGCTACCAAAGAGCCTTTGTGATTTGCTTGATTGCCGCCTCAGTGTAGCGAGGCACAAGTACCTACGCATGCATGAAAGTGTGTGCGTTGTGTGTTTGTGTGTTTGCAATTCACTGAGATAAGAGAGAACAGAAACAAAATGTCTCTATTAACCTCTACTCGTGACAATGGAATATGGCTGTGTCTAAAATAAGTGACAATGGACTAGCAAAAGAAGAATAAGGGGAGCACCTTAAAGAGAAATCTAAGCAGTAAATATGGTTATAATAATTAACTCTTTAGGCCAATACAACCATGTTAAATGTGACATGAATGTTCATTTTTCACATTTTTCTATAATAGTTTCTATTTTTTTTGGATTTCTGGATAACTCTACTCCTTCAAAAAGTTTTAAATAGACAGTGTTGCTCCATTTTAAAGTCTAAAACATTGCAAACCAATACTTTAGATCCTGTCCTCAGAGATGTACTGATCTTCTTCTTTGTTTTTTTTCTCATACTTTGCCTCTTCTGGGAGTTCATGCTTGAGGTTGACACTACTTACAAGAGAGGATGACATCTTCTTGGATTTTATGTTATCTACAATAAAATACTACTATTTTCATGCAGGCTATTGATTTTGTTTTCTCAAAGACCATAAAACTAACCCCTGTAAATTAATGTACCAATAATTATATTGATTGACATTCTGGTTTTGAGTGCAGCTCTACTCATTTTCTTCACACCCTGCAGAGATCCACTGACATCTATGATGTAGGTAAAACGCATTGTTAAAATTGTTAAAGGCCCAAAATACAAAGATGCCTGGGTAGAATCCAGTGTGTTAAATCTGTTGCACAGACAGTTTTACAACAGAGCTGGTCTTCATTGGGAAGCTTTTGTGTCAAAGACAGACCCTTGTGTGGCTGTGGAGACTGTAGAGTCTTTTCCTGCAGCATCATCATAAACCCTGCAGAGGCGCCATCCAGGTACAAGTAATTACTCTTTGTTAAAGATGAGAAGAGGATCTGGCTCTCAGCTCCACTGCAGTTTTTATGAGCTGTGAAGATCACCTCAGTGACTCTTTTCGGTTTTAAACTAACCTTGTACATCAAAAATAGAAGACTACAGAGCGGCAGAGAGAGGACTGACTTCAAACGGACATTTAGCAGAAAGTCATCCTGCCTGCATATGATCAGGATCTCAGCTCGTCTGCTCTGTGTGCTGGTGTGAAGTGTCCCCGCCTCTCCCTGCCCGCGGCGGCTAATGAAAAATCCGGGCCAGTTAGTAATTTAGATGAGTTGCCCAGTGTGGAATGATAATGGTGCATTTGGGCGTGGGGGCCACATCACCTTGAGGTGTTCCTCATTAGGTTAAAGATGATGCTAATTGGAATGGGATAGATTCATTTTGCACTTTGCTGTCCCTTCAAATCACCCTAAACAAAGTCATCAGGGGACCCTTGGACATGCAGAGGGTGCTTTAGATTGAAATCAAGCCATCAAAATTTGGCGAAGGAAAGCAATTACTTCGGGATGACCCTAAAGCTGCAACTACCTTGATGTCACTTTCTTATTAGGAGCGGTTACACCAGGAATGGTAAACGGTAGCAGGTAATATTTTGGATTTTTAAGGTGTCATACTCTCTCTCGTTATCGCTTTCTCCGTTTCTTGATGAGCTCAAACTGTAAAAGAGATCAACGATGGCTGTGCCACTCCTCCCGACACCCCTCGCCCCAACGAGCGTCTCATTAATTACGGTTCAGTTCACCCTCCCCCTACTCACACAGAAATATCATTGATATCATCACATTAAAGACCCCATTAGACATAAATCAGTGCTCAATTTATGACGTGTGGCTCTCTTTTTATAAAAAGGAATTACGGGTAAAAGTGTGTGATTGGCAAGGTGAAGGTGGGCTCTGTGCTGGTGGACGAGGCCAACAAAAACATCAGCAGGTTGTTACAGAATACGAAAGGTTGGGAAAAAGCAACACAAAATGACTGCTAAGTGGAACCAGAGGCCGCTACAACCACGGGTGTGACTAATAACACTAACAATGTAAACGATAAGTGCATCTCCCTCCACCTGTTTTTATCTGCATTTTCAATTCTGATGCTGGATATCTCAAAGTATCTCTCTACGCTTGGCTGAGCATTTATGTATTGATAAAAACAAAATCTGACAAAGTGCGATAGGAGCAGATTTACCTAAATAAATGAAGACATACATGAAGCATGCGACTTAAACGTCCGCTGACTCTTCAGCTCGACTGGAAAGATCAAAACATCAGATCTGTGTGGAGCGAAGAGACTGCAACGTTCCTCAAATAGTAAATGAAACAAACATAACTGCCATATTTCCGTCATGTTTTCCACATCGTTTCGTTTGTTTGAGGTTAGACTGATCACGTCACCTTTTTTTTCTGCAGTGGTTTAATGGCACTCGACTTGAGAATTATTGCCACCAACTGTTTATCTTGAAAAACGGAAACTTGCATTTACTCATATTTTCTTTTGCTGATTTTCTGTAAATTTGTTCACAACTTTATTATTTACATTGACACGTCAAAATGTCCTCTGTGGAAAAAGTCTATACTGACAGATAATAAAAATACACAAATGGACTTGAAAAAATGTGAAGATAAATGGTTGCTTTCAATTAAAATTTTTAAATGGTGCACTACCTTGTTACTGTGCTGTTTGATTTCTTTCTTTTAATGAAACAAATTATTTATAGATAAGTTATTTTGGCGACGAGTGATTGTACATTTTAGCAAGACGTACAAACACATGACAAGTTAAAAAGCCGTAAAAAGAAGCACATGCCGACACACTTGTACAATCACCTCACACACACACACACACACACGTACACACAGGCTTTGTCATACAACACGGGAGATCAATACTGATTAGGGGGACTTAGAGATTTGTTTAGTTGATTAGAAAGGTCAATTACTAATTTTGCACTAAGTTAATCAGCATCTTGTTACGACTGCCATCCATACTAAATGACACCTTATGGATTATGTGGGCCATCTCGCCTTGCCCCGTTGATTTGTTGCTATCTAATTATCATTTAGCTCGAACTGGTCTGAGATTCCACCACAGTGTACCAGTAGTTTAGTAAACATGGCCACATCCTACTGGATATAGTTTTAACCATGTTATATATTCTACAATGTTTGACTGTACCTTTTTTTATCCAACCAATTTGAAATGATTTTAATTATAAATAGACACAGTGTGCAAACAAACAGAGCTTAGCGAGGTTATCATCAGAAGGGCTGAGGACATCCCTCTGGTTGTAGATTTAGGCCTGATTACTGCTGCGTTACATTTCAACAACAGGAGATTAACTTATATCTGCAAACAGCTAAATAAGTGTTGAGGCTATTTAAAATGTTGCCCTTTTGCCAAAATTAAAGGACTAAAACCATCCAACCGAAACGTTTCAGCAATTTTGTGTCCTACACTGGCAAATCATTTTCATTTGGAGAATCCCAGGTGGCTCAAATGTAAATGTGGAGGAAACGCTGTGGTGTAACATCTTACTTTCCCCTCGTTTACGGTGAGTGATCTGGGTGTCATTGTCACAGCCCACTCCCAGCCCCCACCACCACTCCGCTGTGTATAAAATGAGAGTAATCATCACTTCGCCCTCTGCAACCCCCCTCCCCACTCCCTCCCTCCACGTCTGCCTCTTTTGATGGCACGCTCCCGGCGAGCCGCTGGACCCCTGTTAGCTCCAAAGACAGATGACCACCTGGGTTAACTGGAGTCCTGGACCCCGGCCCTGACTGCCCCAATTCACTTTCATTAAGAGTTAAGAGGACTTATCTGACCCTCACTGCCCATCTCAGAGCGCTGCTCAGCTATTACAGCCTGTAAGCTTTATTTAATGGATTTAACATCCTCTTTCACCGCCCTCCTCCCCGGGGACAAGGGAGACACAGAGGAGATGAAACACACAAACACACACACAAAGAAACACTTGGAGGTATGGAGGCACACATTCAGCCTGCTACCCCCCCACCAACACCACCAGCACTCCCCACCCCAGCAACCCCCGTCGTGCAACACATACACATGACGCTCATGTTTGTGTTCAAAATTCAATTACCCACTTATTGATACTTCACAGGGATATTTAAGATGCAGACACGAGCTGTGATTTCCCAGGGGAGCCACTGGTTCCTCTTTATGTCCCAACCGAGAGGGCCCACCCCTCCTCTCCTCCTCCTCCTCCTCCTCCTCCTCCTTCTCCTCCTCCAATGTATTTTCGCCTGGCTGACACACACACACACACACACACACACACCAAAACAAACACATCTGCACCTCCCAACCCCTGCCCCAGCCTCTGCCTGTTCAAGAGGTGTCCTTATTAATAGGCAATCAGTCAAAAATCATTCATTAAAAAGCCTAAAAGGTTTTACACCCACACTATGATTAGCTGGGAAAGAAAATCCAATGAATTCCTAATGCCTTTATGGAAATGAGGTGTCATTTCCGATCTGCTCAGGGAGGCGGCAGGCAGGCAGAACTGTGGAGCGGTGTGTGTGTGTGTGTGTGTGTGTGTGTGTGTGTGTGTGTGTGTGCGTTAAGCTCTGTCTGCTTCTGCTTTCACACAGCTCCGACACTGATCCTGCTTAAGATATGGACAGGCTCCATCAGATACAGCTGCAACCTGCTACACCGAGGAGGGAGACACTCGTTTTATCCTGTTGCAAAATGTGTGTGGCGCTGCTAAAGGTTTCCCAACAATGGAGCATCACTATAGCAACAGCACTATTATAAAATAGCACTCAGACAATTAAAAAGATGAGAGCCAATTTGAGCACACTAACCACACAAGGCTAAAGGTTACTGAATATTAAGATGATAGAAACTGTGATCCTTGTTTCACTTTCCTTACAGCCTTCAAAGAGACGCAACACAGTGCTGCCATTCATCGTGAATATGAACCCACGGAGAGACAGGTAGGGAGGTGAAAAGACGAGCACAGAGCAGTAGTAGAGGTGAGGAGGAGGAAGGATAGTGGGGAGGCATCCCCTGTTCCTCATTCAGCGGCTGTCAGCTCAGGCACTTCATAACCACCCGCCCCACGGTCAGCCCGATGCCTGATGGATTGATGGAGGCACATTAGCACCAGTGGGGCCCAGTGAATGCAATCATATTCAGCAGCGGCATGCGTCTAATAGGCCGGAGATTGATCCTAAGGGTGAGGAGGAGGAGGAGGTGGTGGTGTTGAATGCTGGGCCCATTAGGAGCTGTCAGTGCAGGGCGACCTTCAGTCTCACCTTCACACCGGCAGACGCAACCGGGGTCAAGCTGGGTCTATGCCGGGTGGCATCACGGCAGAAGACAGTGCTACGTGAGAGACAACAGGTGGTCCTACACCCAGAATACACAGTGTCACTGTTTTTGGCTAGATATCAAAGTTTTTGATCAGTGGAATGTGGCGATATCACATGCTTGTTTCCTGAGCTTACAGGTTGGTTTTTCTTTTATATCTGGGTGAAAAGAACACGTTAGTCCAGACAAGATTTCGGTACCACTCAAAGTTTTTGAAAAGGTGTCTGCTGTCAGTATAGTGACAGCTTCCTCACTGTTATCAGCTCATGAAGCACCAACAAATCGGAATTTTTAATGCTGGGGTATATCGTGTTTAGGCGTGGTTTAACAACCTTAGTTACAGAGACCCCCAAATCAAAAATAATTTTTTTTCCTCTCACCTGTGATGCTATTTATACATCTACACTGTTCTGGTGTGAGTTACCAAGCTTTGGACACACACGCTACAATATAATGGAACTAGATGTCACTCGGCGCTCACTGTGGTGCTCAACGCCACAAAGAAAAACACCTTTTAAAAATGTCTATCTAGAAATCACGACCCGGTTATTTAAGATAATGCACAGACCTCGTTGTGAGCAATTTCACAAACTGCTTTCTTTCTTTTCTTCTTCTAGTACGAGTCCGACCGATTTTTTTGGTAGGCTGAGTTTATCCGGTGATATTGGCCTATCGCAGATATCGGTTTTGGTGTCTATGTTGTCTGGTATGCGCCAATATGAAAACTGTTATGAGTCTATCAAAGACACTGTTCACTTAAATTTCATGGACTGATTTTTCTACAATAATCTGCCTAAACTAGACTTCAGACTTCAATCAGGAGCACCACAGACACAAAATTCGGTACTGACAAGTGAAATTTTAGGAACTGGCTTAGGGATTATGTATAATATCACCTAAAAACAGCACCCTGGAAATATAATTACATTAGTATTACTCAGCACCGCAGGCACCGTAGTTAGCATGTCAGTCCTTTTTTTTTGTAATTTCCTGATCATTTCAATTTGTTTTCTGTAAGTAAAAATTAACATCTACAGTAGAAACCTTTCCTAATTAACAGCATGCCCCAGACATGTAAGTGTTCAATGGTATTCAGTAGCCTTGAGCCCACAAGTGTGATAGAGCACCATCACCAACTCCAGCAGTTTGGTGCTCAGTAGCTACGGCCCTCCAGTGCATCCCAAAGGAACACTCAGCTTTCAATTACCTCCAATAACAGCACTTTTAGAGTCCTCAGCTTTCCCCAGAGACCCGGGGCTTGATGCCCACGCTCAGCAGCCCACGACAGGGGCATTCATCATGGGGTGGAGTAACAGCTGGGGCCAGAGGAAGAGGCACGCGTCAAGCCCCTCTGGGACTAGACTGGGCCAGCGTCACATAGCCATTATTGGGGGTGCTGGCGGGAGGAGGGGGGATTAAGGGTGTGTTACATCCCCCCTTTAAATCCATGTTAGTATATGTACAAACATGAGTATACAACAGTATGTGCACAATTTGCAAGAAAAAGAGCAGCAGTGCTGCTAAGGTGTACTGTAGGCATATGATAATGGTGTTCTTATAATAATGTTTGGTCCTGGCCCCCTTTCTCACTGCAGTAGGGTCGGCGAGTTTTCACTGCTTGATTGTGCTCTGCCCATTAACCAGCTTCCTCTTTAATGGTCCACATGTTGAAGGGGGAGGGGCAGTAAATCCTGTCCCCTGCCTTCGCTTTGCCGTGCCTCTGCGGAGTCTCGTTTACGGGTACTGAAGAGTGCACAAACATGATGAAAAAGTAGCTGAGATTTACAAGGCCTCCCCTGACAGCCAGGAAAAGGAGAAAATTAAACCAGAGAGCATTAAACAGGCACCCATTACAGGGCTGCTCCGACACCAATAATAACCATCATTGTGTCCCGTCATCCCGAGGTACATGACATGATTGCAAAGGCTGCAGGCCTGCACCTGTGACAGCTAACATCTTTATACCGGGCAGATTACATGCATCTCTGGGTTTAGAGAAGTCAGGGAGATTAGACACTTTTTCAATATGCGACTTGCGGTCTATGCAAATAAAACACATGCTACACAATCTATAACCCGTTAATACGTAGTTACTCTTCTGGGCTTTCCTGATTCCTGTGGTATGTCTATTTGGATGTTTGTCCATTTAACCGTTGCAGCAAATCTTTAACATTTCAATCGCTCTGGAGTCAACTCCCTTGCCTAAAATCTGATGATCTCTTTAGATAATTAAAAAGTTTCAACTTGTGCATATCTCAGATTTTCATCAGAGCCTTTTCAAATTACGTTAGGTAATAAGTACAGACTGTCTTTATGGAGTTTTACAAGCAAGCTGTGTACAACAGATCACTTTGCACTATGTACAAACATGATGGTTAAATTTAATAAACTTAGGAAAAAATGTAACATGCACATATTTATATATTCCATCCCAGTAAGAGGAGAGCTATGTCACAATTCTTCATTGCTTGTGTGCTTTTTCACTGGAAAAATAAATGCCTATTTTTCTCTTTGGAAAATATGAGCACTTAGCTACAGCTCTCTAATCCACACTCCATAAGGATTATGACAATGGAGGCAGTGGGGAATGGATTAAAAACTAGATTTTGCATCCATCAAATGCTTGAGCACTTGTGCAGGCTCTTGTGGGCATCGTGCCCTTGTTTCTTTACCTTTTCCAATTTAACAAGATTGACCTAAATCCATCGTTTGACCTGAATTACTAAAAGTCAGCTTATTTCTGCTGTTTGACAGTAACAGAGAGTTGAGTCTCAATTTCAACATTACTCATTCTGTCTTTGGATATAAACATACAAGTCAAGGCGCAGTCAGCCTGTTTGAATGTGAAAGCACACAAGGGTGCTGTGAAATCAAGTCTGCTAGATATAGAAAGGTTATGAGCACCATCTAGTGGTAACACATGACTAACTAAGCAGTATTTTTATTAGTGATGAATCTGTCAATCATTCTCTCGATTAACTAATGGGTTAAGATGTTCAGTTCGCTGTCATAGAGGACTAAAGAAACAGATAATATTTACATTTGAGAAACTAATTTAACCATTTGACAACTAATTGATTTATCGTTGCAGCTCAAGTTATCTGTTCATTTACAAACTTGTCATTAAGATTAATCAAGTGTTTTAACAGAAAAAAACATTTTAACATCAAGGCACCTTTTAAGGGACAGCACAATGTTTTTTTACAAGTACAGTCTGCACTGTATGTACACTGTAAGGTTTGTGTCATTCATGTACTCACACTCCTCTAAGCCGAGCTGGTAAGCGAGGTTCTGAAGTCCTTTGACCTTCTCCATCAGGTTGGCTGTGGTCAGACTACCCAACTCTACAGAAAGACCCATGCACAGGACGTGTGATGAAAGTTTCAGCACAATGTTTTTCCATTTGACAGGATCACATGTTAAGACAGTAATCAGTCCTGTTTAACTGTTGCAGGTAAAGACAGACAGGTAACGGAAATCACACGTAATAACAACACTTTTACCTTTCAACATTTCAATGTCCTCACTCTCTAGTTCAGCCATCCACTTGGGGGGTGAATTAGTGATGGGCTGTGATGTAAGACATAACAAAGGTCTCAGTACACAACTCATGACAGATTTAAAGATCAGCCTGTATATTACAGTATGCTGAGCCTATTTAATGATCTAGTTTGTAAATCAAAGTGAATCTAACTCACATTTTTACAAGATGCAGCAAATTCTGCAACTCCGGGCACTGTGGTAGAGATTATAGGATAATTAACATTACAACAACCTGAAACACAATTCAACAGTGAGTGATTACACGACAGCAACAGGGGGAATGTAAACTTACACTGCTCTGGCCACAGGTCTGGTGACGCTCGGTCCAACTTCTCGAAACTCAGCAAAGAGGACTCAAAATCGTCACCTATCACGACACAAAGAACGTTTTGTTTTTTAATGTTTATTTATAAACTTGTAAATAAAGTCATGACAGATTTTCATAAATATAAAATTGTGAGCAGAGATGAACACTTGTTGGGGGTGTAACCCAAAGTGACTTAAAGTACTGTGTGTACATTTTTAGTTGCATGTATACAGCAGAATAATAAAAGGAGGAATTAAGATTAAAATGTCAAACTATCACTACTAGGGTAACTAATACAGCCGATCTTTTATTAAAACATCTGCCTTTAACCTTTGACATAAGATACATTTTAAATAATAACCCCTAAAGTATATTTTATCTAATTATTTGATATTATCACTCAGTGTTATCAAATAGTTTAACATGTTACTTATCTTTCTTGTCACTGAACTTTTCAGACAAGTTATACACAATTTGATTACCATTAAATAGTCTATCACTACTGTCAAGAAAAACAGGTGGAAGAAGTACTGAGATAAAAGTAGCATTACCACGTTGTAAACATACTCTGTTACTACTAAAAGTAAAAAAAAAAAAGAAAAGAAAAAAAAGTATGCATCATATATACTGGACTGGATTATAATAATTATTGATGCATTAATATGTTGATCACTTTAATGTTGCAGCTGGTAAAGGTGTGGATCATTTTAAATACTGGCCCTGGTGATCAATAAAGGTTGGAGTATTGGACTGCATTATATTGAAAAGTGTTTCTAATATTATGGCCCTCTTATGTATGTAAATGGGGTGGCCAAAATATTAGAAACACCTCCGAATATAACGGAGTCCAGTTTAACAGTACTACAAACTACAACCTTAATAATAAACATAATAGTTAGTTAGTTAGTTAAAAATTGAAACATTATGAGCTTTGTAAACGTAGATATTATGGCAGAGTTGTTGTACTGGATCTCATTGGTTTGTACAAGTGTACCTAATGAAGTGGCCAGTCTGTAAATATCTGAATCTGCAAAGTTACTAGTAACTTGTAATTACATAAATGGGGTAAAAAGTCAAATATTTCCTTCTAAAATATAATAAAGTATGAGTATAGTACTTGAGTAAATGTACTTATTACAGTCCACCCCTGGTCTTATGTATTTATATGTTTGTTTCAGTTAGTAACCATGGTTACACCACTATGGCAGTGCTTTAGTGTAAAACCGTTAAATAACTCAGCACAGGTATACACACTGCAGTGATAACAACAACGTCATGTGCGGGGCAAAGCGTAAAGAAATCGAAAAACAACCGCCTGTAAAACCTACAACTAGTCACGATGTTGTGAAACAAAGCACTAACTGTTAACCCTGACAACAGAGGTGATCAGGCTGGATGTAGTAGCCTACAGCAGCTCTGTTTTTAGCTCAGCAGCAGCAGCCGCAGTTTGAGCTGTGTGGGTCAAACTGTACGGTGGGTTCAAGCCTGCTGTGTCTCTCTGTACACTGGTCAGACACAACATTGGGGCTAGTGAAGGCTTTAGCCAACGGGGAAAACATCTCCTAACAGTACAAATACAGCGCTAACATGTGTATTCTGTCGTCTTTGGGTGTTCCTGTAAGACAGCAGAGCGGTCGCTAACCGTTTAAAGCGCTTAATAATGTCAAATTTACAGTTTATACATAGCAGAGCACGGTAAGGAATTAGAATTTACCTCCATTTGGAGACGCCATCTTCAGAATAAACACGTGATAGACGGCGGCCAATCAGAGGAGCCGTCCTCGGGGTTGACGTGTACCGGTGTACTTCACAAGCGCGCCACCAGGCGGCCTGCTGCCAGTGACAGAGGCATAAATATACATCATGTGCATTGACATTCAAACCGCCTCATTTGGATACATGAATATGTTAATGTAGCTGCATGTCAAGCAATCTATTATAATCTCACTTTCATGCTTTTAGCTGTTGAATAACTTATGTTATTATTTTATATGGGGGATGCATACATTCTCGTCTATTTATAAATAATGCAGTAGTGGTCTCAGACAGAAGCAGTCTGTAAGCAGAAATGTACACTTTATGATGGTTTTATTCAAAGCAGTGTGTGTTCATATTTTTCCCTCTGCCCTTCCAGATGTCAATACCTGACACTGAAAAATCCTCAATGGAAGTTATTACATTTTCATGGAGTTAATCTCATCTACATTAATACACTCAAACTGACATAAACTGAATAAATTAAGATCACCAGATGAACTAGACTGTTACATTCTTTGTCTTTTACTGCTCTTAGGTTGTTTTTAAAGTACCATTAAAACCTTTTGCATGATTGAATCATATTTCTTTTCATGAATCTATTATCACATTTTTATTTCTATTTCATATTTATTTTCTGCCTATCTTGGCCAGACCACTCATGAAAAAGAAACGTTTAATCTCAAATGGTCCGAGGTGAAATATTGAGGATATAATGTGAGCACAGACTACAAGAATATCATAGTTTATTGATCATACTGAAATGTACATGACACTGAGAGTCAGTAGTAGTCTCATAATGTAAAAACAGAATCCAGTACTAGACAACACTAATACAAAAATACTGAGCACTAAGATCAATCGCAAACAAAAATACAGTCTCTGATAATTCTGGTAAACTATGTAACAAAAAGTGTTTTCTTTGACAAACAGGCTTTTGAACTTTTCAGATTTATTTTCATTAGCTCTTTTCAGGCACTTTAGCTTATTATTGTGACACACAGTACACACACATACATAAATATATGTCAGGATGTGAGATGTGTTGTGAGTTAAGGCACCTTGGTGGTAATTAGTGTCTAGATCTTTATTCTCAAACTCACTGGCTTTCATATTGCACTGACACAGTTCTGTCTTATAAAGCATTTCTTTACACAACTTGTTGAGACATAAATACCTGGACAGATTCTATAGTAGTGTGTACAGTCAGTACCTTTATCTTTTTTGTGTCAACCCTCTAAGACTATAAGTCTGTGAGACGCATGGTTGATGAAAGTCTCTTGTATTCATAACATTTTTTTATACATCACATCATTTGGATCTTCTTCATGCAAAGCTGACTAGAACTCCCAGGAGTTCATCCACTTTAGGCCAGCCATGACGCTGCCCGGCTCGTGTGCCAGAGGACCCGTCATGCCATAGGAGAGTGGATGGAACAGGTAGAAACTGACAGACAGAGAAGGGATTACAGTGACAAAGTAAAAGGAGAGTTTTTAAACTTTGATGTGACTGTGATGAAAGGAATAATTTGAGAAATATGTATTAGCTTTCTTGCCAAGACTTTGATGAGAAGATTGATGTCTACAACAAGGAGCTGTCTAGTTTAGCTTATCATAAAATTAGAAGTAAGGGGAAAACAGCTAGCCTGGCTCTGTTCAAAGGTAAAAAGAATCTGCCTCTAAAACTCACTCATTATTTATCAATCATATCTTGTTACAGGTTAAATGGAAACAAGATATAACGTGTTAATTAATGAGCTTTGATCTTTGGACAGAGCCAGGCTAGCTGTTTCCTCCCTGCTTCCAGTCTTAGTTCGCAAATCTCCTGAGCTCGTGATCATTTGCAAAGTAGTCTGGCGATGTCTTTGTGCTAAGCTAAGCTAACTGCCTGTTAACTGTAGCTTTAAATTTAACAGACAGATATGAGTGGTATCAGTCTTCTCATCTAACTTGCACAAAAGCAAATAATTGCATTTCCTAAATGTCAAAATATCACTAACACTGTTTTAATCTACACGTCAACCCACAGCAGATAGAAACAAATGCAGACTTTTTTTATATACAGTATATATATATATAAAAAAATGATGTATAATCACAAGAAACCTCATGAAATGCAACAGACATCACACATTGATGATATACTGTTTACAATAATAAAATAATAACATTTTCCTTCACAGTAATTACTCTGCTACTCATCTCACCTGTAAAGAACGCTGAACAGAAATATCATCTGTCCGACTCTCTGCAGCCAATCAGAATAAGGTGGGCGTAGTAGCAGGTCGCAGCCTTCTTTCAACAGAATGTCTAGTGTAATTCCTGTGAAAAACAAACACATTTTTTTTACTTTAACCAGAACGTCTAACAAACGTGACTGCTTCGTCTATTCAAAGTCTGACACTGTGCGCTCCCATCAGACAAAGCTCAGATGACTGTCCCCCATAATCTAATATAAAAAATATTAATTGTGCAACAGGAAAACAGATTACGAGCCAATAATGCTCCAAGAAACTACAGTTCCTAATTCCCAACATTTATTTACATTTTGGCAAATTGGCCATTAAAAGTAGAACAAATGAGCTATTAGCACTTCCTGTTTGCAATATACCCATGGATGTACAGATAACAATCACTAGATTACTTTGATACTGAAGAAAACCCTTTGATTGTGTAAGTCACACTGAATTAGTTAGGACTCCAAGGAGTATGATTTGTGATGGAGTCACAAGTACTTCAGTTGCCTTTCACTTCATGTATCTTTGCCTCACATCTCTCCATACGCCCTCCCCTTCAGCTTTCTCTCACAGTTTGAACACTTAAGGTCTATATAATGGAAGTAGCCAAAATACAGTGAGAGTTGGTACCTGTTAGCATGCTGTTGAAGAGCATTGCAGGGAAGTAGTGGTGGTAGTAGAGAACACGGCCCATAGTATAGAAAGGTGCATAATGCAGCAGCCAACCGAGGAGTAGCAGTCCCCCTTCACTCTTCAGCACATGAGCATGCTCTGAAAGACGCAGTGGAGATATTTAACTCATATTTTTACTGCTGTTACAGCCATGATCAGTGAAAAAAATGCGCAACAGTCAACAATCTTACCTATTCTTTTTTGGCTGAGTGAGAAACCTCTTTGGAGTGCTATTGATGCCACTGACACCATGATAAGATAAAATCCCAAACTGGCCAGGTTCACCCACCAGACCACCTGAAAAACATCATTTCATCATAGTTGTCACAGACAAGAGTGAAAACAGTGAAAAAAATATGCAGCAAGCTTTAGACAGACTTACAGGATTCCCCAGCAGGTAAACACGATACTCCGTGTCATTCACTCCAGAAAACCTCAATCCCTTTACAGAAATAAACCAGTAACGTTTGTAGTTAAAAACAGTTATGCATTTAATCTCAAGTTTCACACATAGATCATTCAATGCACCTGATAGTTGATGGGCCAGTGCCAGGGTTTTGAGTTCATCTCATTGTCTTTGGGTTTCAAGCCACTGTTACCCTGAAAAAACACTGTTTATGTCAATAAATGATATCTGATAAAAACACATTCTTTAATCACAGATGGATACACATCTTGTCTTTCTTACTCTTATCATAACAATGTGAGACTCCAGTAAGATCTCCAAAAAATGGGGCTTCAGCACAGACAAACTTATGTTGGGCACTGCCAGAACACACAGGAGGAAAAATAACACGTCAGTTAGTGTTTGACATTATGAAGTATAGACAAAAAAATGTAGGCGCACAATATGTTAAACGTACGCTTGGGATTGATATGATCTTCAATGTTCCACTGAGAGCTTGGAGTCTCCTTCAAGTATGGACTACAGGTTACCTCCACCTGTTCCCAGCCCCTGAACACAAACAAAATGTGTGCTTTTGACTGTCGCATCCACCTAATAAACATAATCAATCCATCAAAGAGCAGAGAAAACTAGTTTTACCACTTTGGGAGAGTCTTGCCAGAGGAGTAAAGCACACAACCGGTAGCTCGGTGCAGAAAGCGGACTTTGCTACGCAGCACCTTCACCAAGTCACCCTTCCGACCTCCACACACCTCCACCTGCCACAGGTCATTGGTGTCACCGGTGCCATTCTAAGGAGAGGCCAAAGATGGACATGTGTTTTAAGATTGGGGACAAACAAATACGTTATTAATGCTGAATCAGGAAATTAACAGTGTGGTATCTTCAAAACTTCAACTGCAACTATGAGCCCACTTACAATGCCATAGCCTGTAACCTGGAAGTGTTTCTTGGTCAGAGGAGCCTCATGGAGGTGACTGTGAAGGTTACGGGTTGTTCTGAAAAATGACATTATTTAAAGAATGTGCACATAATCTGAACTGCAGGGACACCGAATCATTCAACTCATTAAATATGTTCATCTCACTGCTCTGTGGAGTCAAAGATACTTACTCTTTGTGCTCCAATCGAATTATATCACCATGACGAACCAGATCAGGCGTCCCAGATTGAGCTAGACAAACAATAGAGACGAACTCATACACTCATACATCACTTCCTTATGAATTGGTTTTTCTGAACAATAAATCCTCTCACAGTCAGTATCACCCTGTCTGTGAACGAGCCACAAGTTGTTGTAGTCCTTATGAAGATAGGCTGTCACCTGTAAGGAAATAAAATCATCACATGCATTAGCATATTTAATTATGTATGAGAATGTTCCACAGTTGAATGCGTAGCCTGACCTGCTGCTGCTTTGCTCCCACACCCTCGGGGTATAAGTGCCAATGAGAGTGCAAATAGCCTCCAGCAATACGAAGGTTTTTGACTGTGATGGTGGAGCCATATGCCAGGTCTGCATCAGAAGAACAGTGAGATATTATCTTACATCATTACATAATCACAAGACACAATTACATTTGATAGAGAATGTCTTTTGAAACATATTTTAAAGTGGAAATAAGTCATCAGTAAAGTCCTGATATGTTACTTAAGACATTTCAGCCCATCAGTCTGTCATCAATACTCTATATGTCTATATTTCTCCTTGACTTCCTTTTCTGTTTTTTTATTAGTGTTGTAATAAACACAGCTGCAGCTTTGCGTGGTATTATTCACGTGTTTGGGACTCACACTCAGGCATGGATGCATTGTGTAGGTTGTTCCCGATTAGACGGGACTGAAAGGCTGAACTGAAGAAACCATCTCCTGGTCCACTGATGAGTGAAAACAATCATGATTACCCAAACAATGGAGTAAATGTCATCGCGCAGTACTCTGAGATGAGCAGTATCCATAACACAAGTGTATCCATAACATAACAATCAGACGCACCTTTTGTTTAACACAACAAAGTGGACTGCAAATATTGTAACATAGAGGAGGAGCGGGACCAGGATGAGTCCAACAACCCGAGCCAGGAAGTGCTTGGCAATTTCCACCTGAAACCAGAAAATAAGGTCAAACCTCTACTCATCAATTACTCATTATCACTATCAGTTACCAGTATTATTAAATATATTTTGCTGTTTACCAGTGAGAGGCTCAGGTCTCCCAAAAGTCTCCACAGGTCCCAGACTGTGTTCAGTCCCACTAACAGGATGACAAATAGACCCACAAACTTCACCCCCAACGCCCCAGCAAGGTTAACACCAGTCAGTACCAGCCACAGCCACCAGGAGGCAGAAAAGGGCCTGAAAACAACAACAAGCAAGAAGGAAGAAAGTTCATATGGTGTACAGTATGCCTATGTGCAACTCTTTACACCCTGTGAGCAAGATGTGTTGTTGTTGGAAGATAGACAAGTATGGCTTGAGCACTGTAACTACAATTATTTTATGATATAAATCAATACAGCTTTTTCCAGACATTTGGTCACCAAAATCTTCTAAATAAAGATATAAGAAAAAAAGCAAGTCACACACATGAGAAGTTGCAACTGTCTGTAACATTTTTTCCTTTAAAAATTAGTGGATCAATTGATGATTAACCAAAATCATCAGTTGTCATGATTATATGAAATAGTCTTCCATTATCATACTGTTGACCAACAAACTGATTAATCAGCTTATAGTTTCAGCACTACATTGCATAGGACAAGCTAGAAAAACCAAAGAAACAGGTCTAGTGGTGTCCTCCTACCTGTATCTCTGCTGGCTGAACTTGACCATGCTCAGCACTGCTGCCATGATGAAGAACATGAGTATGGGGTCTAAGAGGATGTACTGGGAAATGGTGATACAGCCAGTGTCTGTCAGGAGGGTGAATTTAAGCACAAATTTATTCTCTGAATTATAATAAATAGATGATAAATACATGCATGCTGCTAGGCTTTTTTAATTGACTAAATGACAAGATACTCCTCATATTTATCAACATTGCTGTTAGTAATATCAGCAAGATACATTAAATGAAAACAATGGTCTGTATGGAAAATTTCTCTATTCCCAAAACAAGAGCATTGAAATGTAGAGCAATTTGTGTATTGCATCTTTAACATGTTTTTGAGTTGTGCAACACTTTTAAACAGTTGATTACTCACCAAATATGAGCAGGGTGGCGGTGATGAGAGCAGCAGTGTGAGACTGAGACAACTCCAGCACTATGAGGTAGGCAAAGATTGGGAGAAAGGAACCCAATACGGCACAAAACTGTAGGGCGAGAGGCAGAGCAGACACATCAGCATCATATTCAAATTAAATTGTTAAATCAATTACAAAAAGAGCCGATTTTCTAGTGTGCAAAGCAGCATACTCCTCTCATCCCCCAGTAGTTGTGCTGTTCATATTTATCTCCTGGCTTAATGAAAGGAAAGGTGCCATCATAACCGGTCATGTAGCCGGCGAGACCTATCAGCATCTGTAAACAGAGGAAGATTAATACTCGTACTAGAGAGGTTTCCATCAAGACGAAAGGGATAAACTGTCATCTCACTTTTCCAAGAGGAGGATGGACGTCAAAAAAGAAGGTCCTGTTGATGTAGTAGCTCCCCATCTTTCCAAAGTGCGTTTCGTCCCAGCTGAAACACCAAAAACAAGTCATCGTGTAAGAAATGGCACACAAAATCTACACACATGCATGCAAGACTTATACTCACCACACATGAGGAGGCTCTTCTATCTTGTAGAGGCGTGTGGAGAAAGACAGGCCCGCCACCAGCATCAGCAGCACTCTGCTTGTGGCCTCATTACTGACACTTCCTCTGGCTGAAAACTGAGCAGATGTCCCATTTGAGGACTGGGTGTCATCTTCTGACAAGTGTCCAGACGTTTGACTGTTGTCCTTTGATAAATGAGTGGATGGGGGAAAGATTTTCCTGTTTCGTAGCGTTGAGGTATCTCCTGTTTTGTTCCATTGTGTTGTATGTTCTTCTTTTGCCATTAGGATATAAAACCTGTGCTAAAATGATCAAGTCCCTTCCAAGACTCTATCTAATCATATAACTAATAAAAACAGCTAGTTAATGAGTGATCTTGAAGATGTGTAGCGGCGCTATCTGGGACAAATAACTACATTTAGCATTGACATTAACACATACTGGAGCACCAGGTATCAGTTGTCAATATTGTGTGTTACACAGGCGATACTGACAGTTAATGTCACACCTTTCCGACTCAACAAATTATCAGACATAATATTTGTTACATTGTCACCAAGCTATTTGGACATTTTCCTCGATAACATACTTATCCTGGCTTGCTAACGTTACTTTCAAACCGCGTATCCGTCCGTCAAACTGGCGGCATTACAAAACAACAACGCTAACGGCCACTGTCGAATCAAATAACCGTTTTATTATTCAAAGATTTACATTAGCAACACAGCGACAGCACGAGAGCCTTCAGTTAGTCAACCAAACACGTATGAAGCGAAGTGGATTCCGGGAAGTGTAGTCCACTGGATTATTTATGTAGGCATGTGTTGCTGAGTGAACACAATTTCCCAGAATCCTTCTTATACGGCTCCTCTTTCCCGGTTAACCAATGGGAACAGGTTATGGAAAAGCTGTATAACGCTGTGCTGTGCAGCTCTATTTTGGCACTAGATGGAAGTATAGTATGATAAATGATTTTAATGCTTATTTCTTTACTTTCTCTCTTTTTTTCCTTCTTTTTAAAAAAAGCGTTGTTAATGTGAGATTTTTTTTTATTATTTTTCTTGGGACCGGCATTTCCGGTCGCTAGTTCTGACTTATTTATAGTCTAGACTCTGGAGGATATAAAGTCTGTGGCTCATATCTGAAGTCAAATACACAAACACCACTAGTTAGAAACTAATTGCTTTTTCTCCAGTACTGCCAGTACAATTTTAAGGTACCTGTTTAAGTATTTCCATGTTCTGCTTATGTAATGTTTCTACGTCGGGAAAGTTTACTGCAGTACATTTATTTGGAAGCCTTACCTACTTTGCAGATTCAGATTTTACACTGTTGCATTGTGACAGACAGTATTCACTAATATTGCACTCTGAAATGTATCTGTCTGCATAATAAATACTTCTGATAGCTTGAAGTATATTTGGTGGCAACAATTATGCACTTTTAATTTACTTACTCAGTAAAAACTTTATTTTACCATTGTGGTATTACTATCACAATGTATCACTAGTATTAGCACTGTTACTTTGCAGGTTCCTGTTTCAAACCTTAGCTAGGGTCTTGAATATTCTATGTGTGGCTTCTCACTGGGTAGTCTGGCTTCCTCCCACTGTCCAAAGACATGCCCTTAATAGGTTAATTGGTGACTATAAATTACTCATGGGTGTGAATGTGAGTGTGAATGTTCTTCTCTATGTGCCCTATGATGAACTGGTGACTTGTCCAGGGTGTACCCCAGCTAGCATAGGCCCCAGCCCCTCAGCGGCCCTAATGAGGATAAGCTTTGGATAAGTTTACAGAAAATGGATGGATGATCTTACTACTTTTACTTATGTAAAAGCTCTGAATATGTCTACCATCACTGCCAAACACAAACCTCTGACCACTTACACAACAATGTGCCAAAAATCCATATACCAAACTATTTAATAACTACACTGCTTGGTGTAAAGAATCGTCTAATGCCTTTGTAATATGCTACAAACTAACTAACAAATGTACTGGTCTTGGCAGCAAGTGTCTATCTGAGTATACACATGGTGAATGCAAAGTGTGTTGGGTGCCATTTTGCAAAGTAAATGATCAAAGAGATTGATATTTTTTAGGTTTTTATTTTGATGACTGATAGTGATTACAGTCAAGAGGTAAACAAAAATGAATGAGCATGATATTTCCAATGACCACAGCTTTACAACAGGGCATTTAAATCTCAAGTTATTTGCGGTTTTGAAAGGCTTTAAATACTCCAACTTTGACCTAAATGTTACACGCCCGATCCGGTTCATGCGATGATTTGAACAGCACAGTAAAGTACAGTGGACATCAAGTGGAAACATTTGTAGAACTTTAGGTTCATAAGTTATGAATGCATGAGAGTGGTCATTAACTTTTGTCATCGTCTAAAGTTAGAATTAGACTTTAATATTTTTGAGCTGCTGAGAGAAGTTCAGTCCATTAGACAAAAAATGCCATTATTTTCTTACACCTGCATATAAAAAGCAAAAGGGTATGAGTGGGCGTACAGAAACCAAATGTGTAGGCTGATACTGTCTGTGATACATTCATGACATAAGGATCCAACAGAGACTAAAAGAAATAATGTTCACAATTACTAATATTTAGCCATAAAGTTGTGATGCACAGAAGTTGGTGCTTGCATTTCAAAAGCATTGTCTTTGTAATGAACTTAAAGAGACAAAATGTCTGCGATTAGAACAGTGCTGCCACTTCCAAAAAATATATTTCATTGTCTGCTCCACAGGGCAGGGTATACACACAGTTCCTCTGGTACAGTGTCAGCCACTCTCCTCATACATTAAAAGATATGCTTTAAAAAACATTTTTACAGACATGTATAAATCTACAAAGCTATAATGCCAGATTTTTTCTTACATTTTATGCTTTATGTCAAACAAAATATTGGTTGTGCTATAATGCATTAAGAGAATATGTAACAAAAATAATACATAGTACTAGATCTGTACAAAATATACCAAACCTCTCCAACGAAGCCTTTGTCCTTTACATGCATTCAGAGATGCACACATGGGAATGTGGATCTGGAAACCAATTGCATTGCAGTCGAGTGTAAAAATCCTTTTGCCTGGTCACTTTAAGCAGTGATACTTGTGGAAAATGTCAACTAATTCACCTAGAATCAAACTTCAATAAGTCATGGTACATATGTTTTTTTTACAGTATAAGTATAAAACAAGTTAATACTGTTAAAAAGAAAAACAAGAATTGGGATCAGCATGTCCATATTGTCCTACTTCATTGCTGGGATTAAGATTGTAAAAAATGGTGTCAAACAGAAGAAGGCAGGTAATACCTATTGCACCTTTTTTCAAAATATTACATAGATCATCATATACATCTACAGTCTTTCCAGGTCCACGTAAAGGCTGAAGTTTTTAATGTGTAAGTTTGGCTGTGTTGACTTCGCAGTTCTTGATCCAGAGATTCTTCAGCTCGCAGTTAATCTTGAAGAACAGAGAGGAACTTCAGGGAAAAGTTTGAATTTTTGATGGTTTGTCAGCCCCTGGCATCCATTTAGTCCAAGGTCAATGCTAATTACAATGACTGAGAGAGATAGTATTGGTGGGAGGGTTTGACAGTGAAGCACAAGATGATTTATGAGTGGCTGACTTCTTATGACATTCCTTCCTTTTACAAAATACATTTATCATCTCCCCATGCTGTCTCTGAGGTCAATTGCTGAGACGAATAAAACAAGAGGAATCGAGTGTGCCCTCTGAAATAGGTTGCTTTCTTAGTTTGCAGAGGCCCGTCATGTAAATGAAATAAATAACACAAAAAAAAGTGACAGAGAAAATAATGTGGAAAATATATCTGCATATCAAATTGCCTGGGGTTATTGAATAAGAAAAATCAGTCCACAAAATCCCTTTAAGGCAAATGGATATCTGGTGAATACTAAAAACCATGTTATACATTCACTGCACATTTCCTGGTCCTCTTGAGTGTGTATGAGGGGGATCTGAATGTGTTCTGTGCTGAATGCAAGTGTGTGTGCTTTTGTATGTATGTGTGTGTGTGTATGTGTGGTGAAACGAGTTTGGACGTCTCAGCGTTACTGTTGGAGGTTTAGTGCCGGGCCCCTGGGGAAAAGGGCAGAGGGATGTAAGGTGATCTTTGAGGGAGCAGGAAAAGCTAGCGCTCCAGCAGTCACTGTCTCAGTTTTCTGTTTCTCCGAGCTCGGACTCTGGAATCGCTGGGATGCATTGGTGTGGCTTGGCAGAGGCCACGAAGCCGGGCAAACAGGTGCACTTGTACGATCCCTCTGTGTTGGTGCACTGCCCGTTCTGACACAAGGGCACCTTGTCGCTGATGTCCTCACACTCGTTTATGTCTGCAGGGAAAGGGAGACATGACGAGTTAGTCAGCAGGGAGATTTCACAGCTGAAACAGCTGCCTGTGCCACATCTGCTGCTGAGTGGCGGGATACTGGAATGCTAAAGTAATTCAGACTTCTGATTTCACTTTAACTTTGCTTCCTTCATTCCTTTCTTCCTCCCTTCAAACTTCCCCACCCTCTCTTTCCTTTGCTTCCTTCCTTTATCCCCTTTCTTTTCCTTATTTCCTTCTTTCTTTCCTGCCTTTGTACCTTCCTTTCATCTTTCTTTCTTCCATTTCATTTTAACTTGGCTTTATTTCTTCCTTCCATCTTCTTTCCACCCTCTCTTTTCTTCTACCTTATCCCTTCTTTCTTTCCTTCTTTGCTTCCCTCCTCCTTCCTTCATCACTTTCTTTTTTCTTCATTCCTTCCTTCTTTTCTGCCTTTGTTCCTTCCATCCATTTCCCCCTCCTCCCCACTTCCCTTCCTCCTCCTTCCTCTCTCCCTTCAATTCTTTCTCCTCCTCATTCTTTCATCCTTCCTTTATTTCTTTCTCTGTCCCTTCTTCTTCCCCCCTGCCCCTCTCCCTCTCTCCCTCCTTTTCTTCCTTCCTTCGTTGAGTTGAGTTTCAAAGTTCATTCTTGACCCTGGAAACTGTAGCTGACAAATCACCCTCACCTCAGGGTTCATTTATAGCTGTTCTGTTGCTTTCTATCATATCCCATGACCTTCATCAGCAGATGGAGTTGAAATTCAAAAAATTCAAAAAATTGATATGGGATCTCAACCATTAAACTAAGAGTAAGTATTTTGTATTTTGTATTTTGATAAACCATTATTCTTTTAAGTCATCTTTTGAGCAGAAATCCTCTGCTTCTTAAATACAAGGATTTGCTGCTTGTCCTCATCTAACATTATAGTAAATGATATTATTATATTATCAGCAGATTAATCAATAATAACCCTCCATGACAACTGGACAAACTTCATGTGCTAACAAAGATCATGTGATGTGATCAAACAGATCAACAAGATGGACCTGGGGCTAAGGCTGTTGAAGACGTTATGCAATCTTGTGAGCAAAAACAAATGTGTTTAGATTTGTTCACATTTGGTGGTTTTCACTCAACTCCTATGATATGTTGCATATCTCATCTTGTGTCTCTTTGATTGACCAATACGTCATGTTGCGTGTCAGCTGGATAGGATGTGAACTTGAATTCCCAGCCATTTAGAGCACTGAACTGTTCAGGATGATGATAAAATTAACAATGCACTGGATTATGTTTCCCTTTGGCCTTCAAGTGTTTTTTCTTTCCCCCTTTTTCAGCACGGGAGGTCTGATTGTCATTTTATAGCATTCAGTCTGAAATGGCCCTCCTCCTGTTTATGTCATGTTCTGCTGGGGAATCACTGGTGGTGATATTTATAAAAGGAGGCATGGCACAAGTTACACAGCTCCCACATGTTTCCACAGTGTTGGAATTCAATCACTTTCCTTGGGAAAATGTCTGGCCTTGGAGCTGATAAGCTTGTATGCAGACAGAGTATTGTAATCAGAGCATTTCATTACAACAAGACAGTCTCGCTTTCTTACAAAGCAAACAAAGTACACTTAAAAGATATAATATCTCATGTAATACACTGAGTGGCTAAGATTCAAGGCCTCCTTACTCTTGGCAGTGTGCTAGAGAATTTCAGACCAAAGGGGAACACACGGTGGTTTTGAGGAGTACACTGCTTTCATTAGTTTCCCATAAAATATAACTTAATGCAAGGTTGTTAAATTCAAAGCTTCTCCTTGAGTTTGATGATACACTGCAAGTTACCTCACAGAAATTAATCCAAGACCTGGCTCCAAAAGGCTTAAACCTGAAGGGAGAGTTCACTGTGGTTTGATTTCAAGATTCAACACCACATTTGAAACCAGATTAAATGGTGATTGATTCCCTATTGATTCTAGGAAGTTCCTGAACATTTTTTACCCTCTAAATTTGGGTGGTCTGTTGAGAAAAAGATAAAAGATGCTGAGCAGAGAACCCACCTATGCAGGCCATCTTGTTTAGGTCAAATTCATAACCGTCGAAGCAGTCGCAGGTGTAACCTTCTCGCACACGGACACAGCGTCCATTTTCACACCCGTTCAGGATTCCACATTCTTCTGCTCGGAGGCCCTCAAAGCCTTCGTAGCGCTCTGATTGGACACAGAAATATGTATGAAAACACATGTACAAAAATCTTGTAATGCTGTTATTATTGAAAAAGAACCTTGTTCTCTCATTTGCTTCATTCTACCATGAGGTCAAAGGTCAGTCAGTATAAAGAAGTCCTCAAAATGGTGGGAATTTTCATGGTGGGATCGAATCCCTAATCTCTATGCTGCCTTTAATCCTGATGTAAGAACTGCACGTGCTCAGAGGTTTCCTGACAAACACATAATCAGTCAGCAGAGGGTAAATCCATCCATTTTTTAGTTCAGCAGCCTTTCTTTTTTTAGCACATCTCTTTTAATTACAGTAAACTATGTGGCTCATATTTATTGAGATACTATTACTTGAGGTACTAGTTATTTTGCAGCATATATACATATTTTACATTAACATATGATTAGCTTGTAAGGTTGTGCTAAACTACTCAAAAAAACTGAGTGGAATAGTTAGCCCAACTGCAAAATTAAATTTTAACTTGCAATAACACATTTTTTTGCCCACTTGGGGGCAGCGGAAGTAAGTTGTGAACACAACATTGTGATGTATCATCATCCTGTTGATATGACAATAAGGCGACCTTATTAGCGAATAGTTGCTTATTTACACATCCAGCAGGTACAGAGCTCTGTTTTTGGTCTGCACCAACTCAGGACGGAAATATGTTTTCTCTCTTTACCAGCTAAATGCTGCACCATGTTCACTAACTAGTTGCTAACTGGGTCTGTCTGCAGTTTTCTGAGGGTACAACACAATGAGGGTGAAAACAGTGACGTTGTAGTTTAGGCAGTGAAACAATGAGCTGAAGCTCATCATAAAGCTCTGTACAGCAGATTTATGTGATCATTTTCTGGAGCTTCATCACTCAAATCAACTCCTTTCACTTTGGCACATTGTTTCTGCATTGACATATGATACATATTTATTATAAAAAATATCTTTGTCGATCACTGGTCAGCTACGAGCGGTCTTTAGGAGACATTTTTTGTTTTTTTGCATCTGGATTGTCAGTGACTGGAGCTCACAGTACCTGCACACATATTAGCATACTGGAAATGAAAACCCTGACAGTGTCTCCCTGTCTAAGAAGCATGCATACACCCACCAGAATAAGGAGCCACTGGTTGTGGTTGGCGCTCCTGTGGACGTTGTATGGGGACACGGACACGTGGGTGTTGAACGCTGTAGTCATTGTCGTTGAATAAAGGAACACTCTCAGGAATGTCATAGGGTCCCGCAGGGTTGCCATAACTGTCAAAGTATGGTGGAACAAAAGGCCCCACGGGATCTTCTGGCCCCTCAAGACCGTACTCATATCCTGGCCGCTCTCGCAAACTGTCTGAACCTCCTCTCCGAGCCAGGTTGCACATTACTGCGTAGTCCTCTAAATACAGCAGCACACAGAACAGAGTTATATTCTGGATATTGATTACAGTTTAATATAGAGACAGGAGTCATTAAGTAATATGTCTTATGTGCATCCTGCTTCTCACCAGAGTCTCTCCTTGGACAGAAGGCACACTGTCCGCTCCAGGCGATGCCGTACAGGCAGCAACATTCAGTGTATGTAGTTCTGCGTCCCTGGAGGGGCCCAGAGCACATGTTGTCCCCCTCCAGACGCTGCCAGCAAATATCCATGTGCACATCGTGATCAGGCTCTGGAGATTCTGGGAGATAGAAAGAGGAGAGGTTGACAAATAGACTCAAAAAAACAAAACAAAAAAACTAAAGAGACAGCTGTCCACATGACCTAAATATAATTTTTCATGGTGAAAATCAAAGTGAACGCATCCAAACTCTCATCGCTCATCATCTACTGCATTGAAAATTGCAAACTGATTCACTGGTTCAGTGTGTAAGATTTAGGGAGCTCGATTTACAGAATATGGCAGAAATTGAATATAATATTCATAATTATGTTTTCATTAGTGCAGAATCACCTAAAAATAATAATTGTTATGCTTTCATCACCTTAGAATGAACATTTTATTTCTATTGATGCTGATGAACTGCCATGTTTCTGCAGAAGCCATTTGCCATTTTGCATTTTTTTTGCATGTTTCGGAGCCACCGTAGTTTCTCCTTCATGATAGGTAGGAGAGGGTGAGGGACTGGATTCAGCAACTACACTGCTAGATGTGACTAAATCTTACACACTGGACCTTTATATTGCTTTGTTTGTAGGAGCAACAATCCAAAAAAAAAATTAAGAATTTACAATGATACATCGCTGAGAAAAGCAATAAATCCTCACATTTCAGAGAATAATAATATTGCTTGAAAATAAAGATACAGCAAATTACTTAATGATCAAATTTGTTGTCTGTTGTTTGCGTTGATAAACTAATTGATTAATCGTTTCATTCATAAATAGATTTTTTTCAGGCTTAATACAAGCAAATTTCTGCCACTGTGAAACATTTCAGTTTGAAAGTTTGTCACACCTTCTGTGGTGTTAAGGCTGATGCATCGCCGCCGTGTGCTGTCCAGGACTAACGGAGGACTGCAGAAACAGTTGAAAGACCCGGCCGTGTTCACACACTCTCCATTCTCACAGGCATTTCCAAATCCACACTCATCGTAGTCTAAAAACATATTTACAAAGAGAAGCAGACAGACATCACAATATAAAGAAATGATCATTTAAATGGGAAATGGAATTTCTGATCCACTGACTCAAAGTGCATTTAGTTCAGATTCCTATGTCTGATATTCCTGCCATTAGACATAGGACAACCAATCATCATCATCTTGAATACAGTTTCATTTTAAGTTATTATAATGGAAAATAACATCTTCTTCATCTTACCCACACACTCAAGCCGGATGTTGTCATAGTAGAAGCCACTGCGACAGTAGCAGGTATAGGTAGAAAAGAGATTCGAACACTGTCCATTCTTACAAATGTCTGCACCAAACATCTCGCACTCATTTGCATCTGAGGGGAGAGAGATATTCACACGTTGGTATTACATGAGTGAAATGGAAAGTAACAGCAGTGTTTCCTGTGTTCAATCTTCTTTTAAGAAGCTGTCAGGGCACACTATGGTTATAGTAATTACTCAGGTATGCAGGCAGGTATCCCATTAAGGCTTGGCCTCATAAATGCAGTGAGGGATTATTTCTGTCTATCTTGCTTTAAAAGTTTACGCAGGTGGAATTAAAACAGGCTGACATTGCACCTTTCTATGCCAAGGGAAGCTATAAAAGCTCAAATATATCAATAAAATAAGTTAGTATGTAGCAGAGTGAGAGTACCTATGTAGGGACGCTGTTCTCCCAGGCCTGGTGTAGAGGAAACAGGCAGGGATAATAATCCACTGCCATGAGGGCACAACTGGTTGTAATCATCTGAAAAATAAAACAAATGGCTTCATTAGTGAAAGAGAAATGCCAATACCAAACACATATTATGACATGCACTGAATAATCCACTAATAAACCACTTCCTTCTGATAGATTAGATTTTTGTTGTACCTCTTCCTGGGACAGGACAGGCGTGAATCTCGCAGTTGTCCCCCCAGCCTGCCCCCACCGTGCAGCAGCACTCCTGCTTGGTCACGTTTCGAGACAAGACGTTGTCGCAGAAGTTGGCATCATTTAAGTTATAGTAACACTCTTTCCTCTCCTCGGCTGATGGAGAGGACGGAGGGACTCGAGGAGCCGGTTCAGGGGTAATATCAGCTGTAGTTGAAGAAAGAAAGCAGTTCTTTAGGTCAGGGAAGGTCAGAGGTCATGGTTAGCTACAGAGAGGCACATGTGGAGATGGTAAGCATTCAGTAATTCAGATTGGATCTCCAAGAACGTAAAGTTGCAGTTGATCCTACACTTCAGTAGTACATCATTACACTGCTCTTTAAAATGTGCCCACATGCCTCCAGCAGGTATTGCATTACCCTCGCCTGCCACTGCTGAGCCTGCTCATTTGTCCAAGAGCATGGGCTCAGGCATTTCACCGTTAAGCTGCCGGCTTAGCCAAATGGAAACACTGGCTTGTGAGTCAACACACCATTCACTCTCACATGATTGATTAACACACGTCAAAAGCAAACAGCGGAATGTGGCAAAAAGGTACACAAAGGCATAGCTGGGGTTTAGTGCCTGGGCAGAAGAAAAAACATCCCCGCTGAGGGCGCGCCGCTTAATAATGTAAATACGGCAAATTTGTGTACACATACGCCTATCAAGCAGGAGAGGTGATGGTATTTCCATGACTCAAAAGACCTTTTTTTGTCAATCTGAAATTGCAATGCATTGCATATTTGTAACCTCTGCACTCAAGATCATTTTAGCACGGAAGAAAGCAATGTGTCTTTAGTGCTAATGGCCAAGAGCTACACCTTATCCCTGTTTGTCTTGGTGAGGAAATGGGTTTGTAGTAACTAGGCCCTTAGGGTTTTTACTTGGCTCAGCTGGAGGAGTTACTTCATTAGTCATTCGAGGGATTAGGCTATTACAAATTTTTGTAGGCAACCCACCCAACCATAACGCTGGCCTATAAAACAAATGGAAACAGCCAGGTCAAAAGATACTCTAAGAGACGTGGAGTAAGTCATGTCCACCTCGTCACCCTTGTTGTTTGGATAATGAGAGACGGCTCATTAAATCAGGGAAAACTCCGTCTCCCAATGATGGGATGGAGAATTAAGTCCTGTGAGTCACTGTGAGCTCTAGTCCTGCTCTATTACCCAGGGAGCGGCAATGGCTGGTGATGGGATCAAATTCCTCATTGTCGTTGGGGCAGATGCACAGGAAGCTGCCATCGAAGTTCTCACACAGGGCCTCCCCGCACAGCGCCTGGCTCATCTCGCACTCGTTCACATCTGAGAAAGACAGGAGAGGAGGGCGTGAGGTCAGTAAAGGATCAGGCACGTACACACAGGCAAGTTCTCCACAAGGTCACACGAAATAATCTCTATCAACTCGGTACTGAAAGAGTAATTTCCCAATAATTCTTAAGTTCAATATAGAGACACACATTTCTTTGTGACTGATTCCCTTTTGAGTCTTCTTTGTATACATTAAATGTGTGCAATCATTCTCCATGAAGAGACACTTACTCTGAATGACTGTTATCAGATTTTGGATCAAATCAGTTCATCTCGTCATATACAAAATGCTGAAAGTTATTTAAATTTGCTTAATTAAAGGCACCAAACAATATTCACAGTCGCACACAATAATTAAAAGATAAGTCTGATATATTTTTCATTATCAAAAAAGGCTAAATAATTTCCTTAAACAGCTGGGCATTGTAGTTTTTAGTAAATATTACCCAAACAGGTGTAAATAGTGGATTTGTTAGGGACTATTTTCAGATGCAGATTTATACACATTTGGTGCTCTAGTGAGTATTTACAACAGCAGGACAGTGTATGTGGGACTGACTCAAAATAATCTACAGTGCCCATGTCCATTGCAATGAATGCAATCAATGAATGTCAGTACAACTGTAATAACTCACTTTTTTAATAGTTTTTGACCGACAATAGAGGTCTATGGCAGAGAGGTTTTCTTTGGATTTCCACCACACTTTTAATCTACAATGAATATTTATTGGAGTGCAGTTACAGACCGACACATTTGCTCATATCTCCTGGCGGGTTGTTGTAGCCTTGGTCGCACTGGCAGCGGAAGGAGCCGTCTGTGTTCTCGCAGAAGCCGTGGTTCCCACAGATTGTTTCATTGACACACTCATCAATATCTGCAAGGCAAGAGCGCACAGAGAGGTGAGCACAACATTAATATTTACAGCACCGCTCTGCACAATAGACTTTTTAACTGCCACAGTAAACACAGCGCTGCTCTTCCAAAATAAACACAACTACCATTTTGACCTTACAATAACAACACAAATCACAGCCATCATAACATGTCAGAAAGAGCGTATGGATTCAGACAATTTGTTAAAGGGGTTTTCAAACTCTGGTGATTGTAAAATAATTCAGGGAGACTTTCTCTCTGCATCAACGTGGTGAAAGCGAGCATAGTGTGGATCTGGAAAACTCTCAGTGTCAGCAGAGTGAGAAGTGACACTTAGGTCACTGGGATGTCGGCAAAATGTAAGAGACGGAGGAGTTTACCGCCTGCAGCCAGCACTCAGCATTTACCCAGACTCTTTACAAGCAGTTGGAGAACGCTGGCTGAGAGTTTGGCATAAAGAGAATATTTGACAGCCTTCTGACAGAAATTGCTTTTAATGCTAATCAGTGTTTTACATATTTAAACCTATTTTAATGTGTTTGACATCAGCTGTGGATCTCCTTTGAATCTAAAATGGTACTATGAACAGATTCTGAGCTTGATTTTAGACCCAAAATGGTAGTTAGGAATTAAATATGGCAGGTGACAGCCTGGAGTAGTTCAGTGTTTGCATGGCAATAAATCATAAAGTTTAATAAAACCAGTGGACAGTTATGCTATATGTTAGTGAGAGAAAGAGACATGGATGCTGAGGCTGTTAATGGTGGACCATGTAACAGCAGTGCTGAATCCCTACCACTCGCTGTTTTTAAGGCAACATTTGTTAGCAATTTCTTACATAGATGATTTAGTATTTCTTGGCGTCCCGAGTGCAGCAGAGAGGCCAAAGACTTGATACTGCTGGAGGGCAAGTCTGATTATAATTGTTTAAAAAACAATCAGAAATTTTAATGACCACACTTCAGTCACGTGAAGTTGTTTCTCTGGTCAGCTTCGCTTGCTACTGGTCAGCGTTAACCCAGCCGTATTTTGACAAGTTAACAAGTCTTGTGACACAACCACATTACCACAGTTCTTCAGCGATGCTGAACTGTTCATTTTAGTGTTTCACTTGTTCTAAAGAACATAAACAGCCATACAAAATGGACTGTTCATCCACTCTCCGTCAGATCTCGCATCTTTTGAAGATATGAGAAATTTGTTAAATAACTCATGAAACCACATCTTGTTCTTTTTTTTTTTTTTCATAAAAAAACAAAGTCAGCAAAAACAACTCAGTCAGAGATGAAAAATTAAGCCAAAACTTTTATATTCTCTGAAAGTCATTAAGTTGGGAACATTATGAAAGACGGGTCTGTTATTTGATATGAAATGCACTGATGAAATTAGAGCACACACCACTATGTCTGTTTTATGGTAAGTACGATTTTTTTTGTTGACTTGTTAAGTTTAATGACCATTCCATTCAAAGTTTCCATGACTAATAGAAACTCCACTGGAGTGATCAAACGTTTGATGTCACTTTGACATCAAATCAGGAAGACTTGCTTCAAATGAAATCACAACAATAAGAACAATAGGAATATTAAAATTTTATTTTGATCGGTAACACTAAACAGTCTCATACTTCTAAAACTGATTTTGGACGAGTTTGCTCCTGACATCAGCTGGGGTAAAAAGTCAAGTCCAGTGGCACCTCACATGTTTAAAACAAACTGATTTATGGAGTGAAAAGCGCTGTCATTCACATATTGTCTAAACTAGTTTTATTTTGCCTCTGAGCACTCATAAAGGCTGTATCCACTGAAGAAAGGAAGAAACTGAGCCAGAGAAGCCACAAGCCATCTGATTTGAACTGAGCGCTTGGCCGGGGTCCTGTCTTCCCCTCCAACACAGACAACTACTTTCTCAGGCTTGCTGGGGGACAAATCCTCTGTCAGTGTTCCTGTCCCAACTTGGCCACTTCTCTAACATGCCTCCGGGGTCAAAGAAAGGGACACCCACAAGCTAATAAAACTGCAGAGACAAAATTGCCTTTGTCGTTTGTAAAACCTTTCACAGGAAATGCTGAAACATGTGGGCTCAGATGGCTGCAAGATGATAGAGGGAGAATGTACGGACACATACTGAAAACCGCCAACCAGTTGGATTTGCATTTTGCAGCTGCGGATTGAGATGCCAAACTGGTGCAAGACTGGTGAAATTTTTTGGATGCCGTAAGATATTACATGCAACTAAAAAATACATTTTCGGGAAGACTATCCCCTGAGTTCAATCAAGTGTAAGGTGAAAAGTATTGTATATCAGAGTCTGAGGAACTTCTCCTCAAGTGTGAAGAGCTTAAGTGGAGGTTGGAATGTTGGAATGACAGTGTCCGCCAGCTGGGAGGTCCTGGAAGGAGGTGATGAAAGCTCCCCGCTAATATATGAAATAATCAGTGTCTGCATGAAACCTTTCATTCATGTGTAACATGGAACAAAATCTGTTGCAAACCACATGTTGTGATGAGATGCAATCAAAGTATCATCCCGAGGAGAAATGAGAGCATTGAGACCAAAACAATTTTAATGGCCTTTGTTTTTCTGTGTATCTGACTGGTTGTGTTTAAGTGGCAGCGTTACTTGACCAGACATTTAGACATTTATCATCCAAGCAGAGAGTTAGCTTTCTGGTCACAGCACTAATGATTTGTGGGAAAAAATGATTAACATGATATGAGATAACTTCACCAAGAGCTAGTCTCCCACCAGCAGGACCTGGGGTTGCCTTTCTTAGTCTTTCCAGTTACGTCAGAACACATGCAGAGCTGTAAATTGCCCAGGGGGAAGAACTGAGGCACGGAAGAGGGTGAGGAGTTCACTTGAGATGGGAGGAGTTGAGGTTAAGGTGCGATACGGCCCAACAGGCACCTATCCTAATGGCCTGACCCAGGAGGTCCTGTTTCCTGGATCCGGTAGTGATTTGGGGTGGTGCGGAGGGTTAAGTGTGGGTCTCTGTGCCCTGTGTTAATCTGGAGCACATGGTGGCAGGCAACAAGAAAACAGGAATTAGTAACTGTTGGCTCACCCGCCACAACCCACACTTCTCCTATTCTCTGGGCATCCCCTTGTCTGATTGGACCCGTATGCAGAGGTTATTTCAAACGCGATTGGGCAAGGATGAGGTATTTGTTTTCAGGGAAGCATATTTGTGCGCTTTATCTGATATTACATCTGCAACCTGTATTGGGTTAACTGTCATATCATGTGTGCACTTCTGAGAAAAAAACTAAAACATCTTAGATTTGCACAACAGCATGAGCAATCACACACACATGGTAAAGTCTTTAGATTTCTATATGTTTAAAGGGGTTGGAGGTTGGCAAGAATGTGACCACAGACAATTTCCGCCCTTGGGCAAGCCTTATTAAAAGCAAGGCATAGCTTGAGGGAATTTATGAGCATGATGGTGAATTGACAACAATGACCTGCAAATACACACATACTGCCTTTTTCACATGCCCAAAGGAGCCTTCATAGCACAGTTGCAGCTGACGTGATGCTGAGGGGGAAAAAAAACCCCTGTTTTTCCCTTTTGTATTATGGTCTCTAAATCTAAATGAGTACTGCGAGCAGAGCCAAAGACAACCGCTGCCCCTCCGAACGCCGGTGAGTAAAAATAAAACTACGCCCCTCACTGAAACGGCAAATTACAGTGTCTGGCCTCTTCTTAAATACTTGATGATTTTTACAAGCAGACAAAAATTCCCTGGAGTAATTGAGCTCCCTCCCTGGACTTTTATTGGGGTGACGGCAGCATCTCCCACAACTTGCCACCGTGAGGTGAAACAAGCTACTATTGTGTGTAGCGCTGGGCTTCTGAGGGTAAGAGGGCTTGGTTCTCAAACTGGGTCTATGAGTCAATGCTTAGCTGTGTGAGTGTTTGTTGTGGGGTCTAGAGAAAATACGAATAGCTGGCGTCACAACATAGCAACGGGGGAAAGACGGTCAGATGTGGTCATAAGTGGGAACCTAGTCAAACAAGTTAAACTGGGAGTTTTGTAGCGCCACAGGGGATGGTGAGGAAGCTTTTCAACCAGATCCCACCGAAAGATTCCATCATCTTTACAGGATATGTCAGGTAAGAACCTCTTTTAGCACAAAACATGGGCAGGGATGTATGTTTAAATTACACTACACTGATTTGATCCTATATGAGCTGCTTAGCAGTGTTTTATCTCTGACTCTCAACAAGTACGGAGGTGAGCAGCTGGTTTCAATCTCCCCTTATCACACTACAGGCCCCTGCACTCTTCAGCTGGTGCCAGACAGACAACATCATAAAGTGCCATGAGGAGGCAGCCACACGTAGCCAGGATCAGGGTGATGGAGGGGGCGTAGGTCTGATCTGTCACTGATCAGCACTGTAGCAGCATATTCTCCCCAGATCTCCATCTGTTGATAGTCCAATAAAAACTCAGGGTCATGAGAATATGTGAAGCCGTGCCGCAACCCGAGTGTATCTCTATAACGGTTACAGTCTCTGGATCTCTTTCTCTAATACAAACACACGAGCGAGGATGCAAAAGCCCACAGTTAACCACACACTCACACACACCCGCAGACACCCACAGCTTCCATCTGTAGTCCAACACATCATTCCATTGTGATGCTCTCAGACTGCTATTCCACTCTTTGCCTGTCACTCTCCGGTGACTGTTTGGATTCTGCCTTAATATGAGGAAAATATTTGGCCTTTATTTGTTTTTGTCTCTCGCAGTCCTCATAAACTAGACTTGTTGTTTTATGGTGATATGAGAGCAACAAAGACCAGCAATGCTGTGCTACAAAATAAAGAGTAATAAACTCAAATCCTTGTGCAACAAACCACATCAATATTCCAAGCCCTAGGTGTCTAATCTTGCCAGTAAACACAGAAGGCTGCATGTATTAAGGAGGTCCTGGATATGTGTCCGTTGTTGTTGGCCAGCTGCTGGGCCCAGATGTAGCATAAGTGTAAACCTAGCCAGTCAACCCAGGTGACCGGGCTCCTCCATCGGAGGGGGAAAGCCGCCTAACAATCTTATCCCCTCTCAAAAGACGCAATGATCAAGTTCCATCTTGTGTCTTTGCCAGAGGCACTCTATTAGCTCTCTTGTCAGGTGGAAGAGACCATTATCAGCCTCTGGCCTCACACACCGCCTCCAATGACAGTGCACTCCTCTTTCTTAAGTGCCCCAATTTCAGGGGCCACTTCTCCTCATCTCCCCCATGGCCCCTTGTGCGGGAAGACCTTGAGTACCTGATAGCTTTTGATTCATATCAGCCTCTTTGTGTCTGCATGGCAAACAGATATCATTATCTATGCACAGAGGGAAAGTCCTGGAGAGCATGTAGAGTGTTGAGTTGATTTGAGGCTACGCTCTCTGCTATCTTTAACTACAGTCAAAGTTAGGGGTACATGTATAGTACAAAAATAGGTCATACATACGTCTTTTGCTTCAGTCTAAAGGAAGTAAGCCTCAAAATCTGCCTGTTTTTTCTCAACTTAATGAGCTATAACTATACATGGTTTGACCACTAACCACAGTCTGTGGCGTCTTCTCCCTCGAGGCCAGGCTGGCAGCCCATGAAGCACCGGTAGGAGCCGATGGTGTTCTCGCAGCGCCAGGTACCACACACTGAGCTTCCAAAGTCCTTGCACTCATTTTGGTCTGTACAGCGAGAGAGAGAGAGAGCGCGAGACAGATGGTTAGTAACTGACAAACAGAGGCACAAGCGCAACCACATGTGCAATCAGACATTAACATGGACACATACACCCCCGCACGCACACTCATATTCCCTCCACTGCTCCTCTGCTTCCAGTGTAATGGCTGTGCAGCAGGAGTCGGCCAGGAGGCCTGTGGTGTAGCTGTCCTCAGTAAACGCAGCAGGCTACAGGAATGGCCAAGAACAATATTATCACAGCAACCAAAGAACTTGTGAAGGAGCTAAAGGGAGACGTTCCAGAGGGAGAAACACCTCCTTCTCACAATGGGGTCATTCATACTTCCCTCAGGGGAGAGGGAGTTCAGGGCTCCAGCCATGTAATCCAGGCACCCCTTAGTCCTGAGGCCATGGGGGAAAGCCTCTAAGCCAGGCTTGGACACTTTTACTGGAGCCCAGTCCCCACTGACTATAGACAATCAATCATAGTAAACTGTGCTATACTGGGTATGCTTAAACCTAAATGTAGCATGACGATCAAACAGCTAATGCTGACATGTTGGTTTACTCAGAGAGTGGAAACCTTAGGGCAGAGATTGGGGTCAAAAATTACTCTGACATACAAAACAGGGCATCACATGGGAAGTTTTATTTTGTCTTACCTTCACAGTCAGCTGTGTCAGCGTTGAAATTGAAGCCAGCCTCACACAAGCACAAGAAAGAGCCATCGGTGTTGACACACCGGCCCTGGATGCAAACATTATCTTTACTGCATTCATCCACATCTAAGGCAGCGAGAAGGGGAAAGAAAGGCAGACAGATTAGGAGAGATAATTGGAGAAAGGGTGGGTTAAGATTTATTACATATTGATTACCACGAAATATCGCCATATATCCTCCGTCTTCATTATGTCCTCTGGGAACACCCCTTCTTTTCATAAGTTTCAGAGAAAGAATGTGTAATCAAGCGCTTGTCTGAGCACAAGATGCATTGGTCATTTGGAGCACTTAGCAGTATACTGGCAAACAAAAGGAGAAAAAAAATACATGTACCTCGGCTTTTCAGGCTGAGAACATTTCCCTCCCACTCGTAAAAATTAATAATGAATGTGACATGCTTGATTAGCTGAAGATTGGTGGATAATTGCAGCATTACAACATAACTTGTAAGGTACTTGGACCTGGGGTAAAAGGTGGGGGGAAAGGCAGGAAACCGGAGGGAATTTCATCGCTGGGGAAAAGCCTTCCTTTTCCAGGCTTTGATAATCAGATGAATGTTTCAGAGACGACAAGGTAAACACCCATTTGCAAAGATAGGGAGAAAAAAACAATATCCCAGACTTTAAGTAAACACATAAATATGCTGTGACTGGATAGCTTTGGAATTAATTCAACGACTTCAAAGCCTTTATTGAAAGGCACAGCGAGGCTATGACAAAACCTGTTGATTTGGATTGAATTTAGATGTGTTCCATTCTGCTGTCAGTCCTTTATTATGTTCTGTATGTGTTCTGTTTTTGCTGAAAGGCTGGTCTGGTCAAGGCCAAGCATCATTTTGGCCTCACCTGACTAAAGCCATCTTTCATTCCCATAAACTCACATACCCTCATCCTCCCTTCACCTCCTGCTGCAGGCTCATGTCAGAGGGGTCTGGCTTTTATTGTGTCAGCACTGTACACACAATGGCAGACTGCAAGAAAATATACGACAACTGCTGATTTATAGAGATAATTAGAGGCCGGTATTTGTTGTGGCGGGCAGCCAAAGTACCTGATGCCGGCCGGGCAGTTTGCTCTGAGCCTGTGGACGATACCTAGGCTGCTCCAAGGCCAAAGCCTCAGTGGAAGAATGTCCCTGACCGAGGACTGTCAAACCCATAGATCGAAAGCTACCTGCTTCACATCACGACAGAATATTACACTGCCAGACAACCTGCCTTTTACTTCACTTCATCTCTTACTATTCTTGCAAGACACACCAAAAAATAACACTGATCCAATTCAGACGTCCTCGCCAAACTTATATCATGTATTTTGACAGCAAATGCTCCATTTTGTTGAAAAGAAAAGCCTTCCTTAGCTGATGATCAGGCTACATTTTTTTTTTCCCCATCGCTATGACCACTGGGTCACTGGGTGCGGCTGGAATAACATCAAACTGATGTCCGAGCAGAGAACGACTGAGCTGAGACAGTTGATGAGGCCACGGCCCATTACACAGAAAGGCTGGCCTAAGCACCCATGCCAGGGGTCCCAGGCCTGGCCTCAGCACCCAGGACAGTATGGTGAGAATACTGTCAGCAGCCTGACTGTAAGTGAAGTGAAGAAAGCTGTGCAAGCCAACAAGGTTACTGTAAAGTGACTTGAGCAATATGATCTAAAAACCATTATTACTTTATTACCAACATTCTCCAATTCTGACTCTGCCACACCCGATTACACGATTATTATTAGTGCTCTTGCTGCAGTTTGTTAATGTACCTTGGCAGCCAGGCCTTCCATCGATGGTGGTATATCCCTTAGGACAGATGCATGTGTAGGAGCCCTCAGTGTTCAGACAGTTTCCTTCTCCACAGATCCCCATGGTTAAACACTCATTGATATCTGTCATACACAGGCACAAATATACACACACAGCTGTGTCAAGATGGCAACATGAGGTAAGCCACAAGAAACGGTTAACCACTAATGACATATTTCATGTGTCAGATGACGCTGATTGTGTGTGTTTGAATGTGAGTGTGTGTGTGTGTGTGTACCTCGGCAAGAAGTCCCATCCACCAGCTCCAGCCCAGCGGGGCAGGAGCAGCTATAGGAACCAATGTTGTTGGTGCACTTGCCTCCCAGACACAGGCTGTTGTCCTCACATTCATTCACATCTGTACTGACACACACACACACACAAACAGACGTCATCAGCATGACATATTCACACCATCTCTAAATCACTGGGGCTCACCTCAAAGTTGCCCAAGTCTTGTTCCAGACCACAGTGAGAATGTCAGAAAAGTCATGCATCATCTGCATCAGCAAGTAATGACTTATTCATAGTACAGTAGGTCATACTGATGACTGTGAAAATGAGTGCACAGAAATCATAAATTTTGGTGACCACAGTGAACCACCCACCGTCACATGAGAGGCCGTTGGGTGCCACTGTGAAGCCTGGGTCACAGGCCATGCAGGAGAAGGAGCCCTCTGTGTTGGTGCAAACACCCGTGGGGCACACACCTGGGGTCTGGCACTCGTCGATATCTAAGAAGAAGAAGAAGAAGAAGATGAAGAAGAAAAGGTTAGCTATAGGTTATTACCTCAAGCAAAGGACCTCTAGAGTCTATTTTTTGATCGTTCACTGTCTTATCTGTTAAAAATTATTAATGGCTGAGTGTGACTGAGCCTAACATACAGTAAGCAAAGCCCTCTTTATTAGATCGCACTGACAGTGTTTTATTAAAAAGGGTGGAAAGATAAGTATGTGGGACGGTCATCGAATCCAAAATAGCAAGCTATTACAGGTGGCGTATAATTACTGTATCTACAAACAGTCACTGGCTCGCTGTTATGTGATCATTGGAAATTCCTTGAGCCCGTGTGGATTGTGTTTCTTATGGAGAAAATAGTGTAGGCCATTGTTAAGTGATTGAGACGGCTCCGTTTTGCCTTTGGGGTGAACAGAGCGAGTTCATCAGGGCGAGTCCGCTGCAGTACGTGAAGGCAGGGGAGTGGTTGACTTCATTTCAAATTAAGTCCTTAATATTTTCCATGGCATCAGAGGCATCCATTAAAATCCTATCAGAGGCCGACTTGGACTCTGGCTTGCTTTGTAAAACTTTTTCCCAGCGCAAAGACACATATCGGTGGGGGATCTTCCTCCTGGGTTAGATCCACACTTCTATTCAAAAACACACCGCAGTATATATGACTAACTGAGGCCATGTTTGAATCCGTTTAAATAATCATTCCTTTTCTGCTTCCCATGAAGTCATGACAGATCTAACCTCCCTGGATTCGTCAAAGCAGCCATTTCACTGCATTGATCTCATAAATCATGTCATGACAAATTACTGAGTAGTGTAAAGATTTTATGTAATCATGCTCTGGGTCTAATTCATTTCGTTTTTACTGTCGTTTGCTGTAATTTTGCTCCAATGTTTTCTAAAGTGACAGACTGTTCCAAGCAGGTAGATAAACACAGAGGTAGTTTTACCCTCACAGCCGTAACCATCCTCCGACAGTTGCAGGCCGACTCCACAGCTCCTGCAGGTGTAGGATCCTGGGGTGTTTAAGCACAGCTGGTCCGGGCACACGTTCGCCACCAAGCACTCATCCACATCTGGACATGAAAACATGGACACATCATAGCACAGATTACCATCTGTGGCTTCAAATAAATAAAGCCCGCCAGTTGTAATCAGTTAGATCGGTAATCACTGGAACTAGGAATTACAAATGTCGACACCTCTATCTTTTTAGCTGAGCTATCTGCAGGACATTGGCCTGACATCATTTTGTTCTATTCGAGGGCTGGTGTCTCATGGTGTTGAGCAAGGATCAGATAAGTGGTGCCAGAGACGGAGGGGTCCAAGATCCAGCTATGATGTGATGTCTAGAAGGAGTATTTTGGGATTTTGAGCTCAGATGATGGGGTCAAAGCTGTCACACCTGACGCTGTTTACATACATCCTGAACCAGCTGGCACATTCACCCTCAGTGACTTTGTTGTATATTAGGGCACGGTCAGGCATGTTTGAATAGAGGTGGAAGCTACACACACCTGTGCTGAAGTATACAAACATAACAAAAGCACATTCCTGCACAAACACAGCCAAAAACCTCACCATCGCACTGTTGTCCATCCTCAGACACTCTGAAACCAGGTTGACAGACGATACATGTGTAGGAACCCGCTGTGTTTGTACATGTTCCCTGGGGGCATGTAGTGGGCAGCGCACACTCATCAATATCTGGTGTGAAACAACACAGTCTGTTAGATATTCAGTGCAGGTCTCTACAGACTAGAAAAAAGACCCAAATTCATGATGAAAAGCAAGAACCAATAACTCTTCCCACGTTGGTTCTTTCAGGCTGAATTCGATATACGTGTGATGTGATGCAGGAGTTAATTTAGGAGAGTTTTGTTGAATAAACTAACCGTCACAGAGCTCCCCGTCATATGAAACTCTGTACCCTGTAGGGCAGTTCTCACAGGTGTAAGAGCCTTCCGAGTTTAGACAGATCCCGTTGGCACAGGTAGACGGGGACTGGCATTCGTCAATATCTGGGCAAATACACACACCAAGCACAGACATGCACGGACATCAATATAAATACTGAATACTATGTGGAGGGAATTCAGCTACACTGCAAAGAAGTTTTAATGGTGAGTTGACAGACTGCCCAGTTGTGTCGAGCAATTCTTTAACAGTTGTTACAGTACTAATGGTTTTTACTGAATGAGGAGCACAGCTGGAAATTGGATTTACCTTCACACCTCTGCCGGTCCTGGGACACTCTGTAGCCAGCCTTACATCTGGTACAGGTGTAGGATCCCTCCGTGTTGGCACACACCCCACCAAGACACAGGTCACCCTGGGAACACTCATTCACATCTGGAAACAAAAAGAACCAAAGTCACCACAACTTGGCAGACGAATCATCGTCAAAAAAAAAAGAAAATCAGCCGATTACACACCTTCGCATCTCAGTCCATCAGCAGATGGTCCAAACCCAGGCCTGCAGTTCTGACAAGTGTAGGAACCTGCGGTGTTGATGCAAATTCCCGCGAGGCACACATTACCAGTTGCACACTCGTTGACATCTAACAAAAAGAAATAATTTGCAGGCATTATTCTGCTGTCATGAGTGTGCCACGAGCTGAGAAGTATGGAGTGGTGAGTTACACCCAACAGCTCTAGATAATCCTTTGCAGACCTTCGCAGTCTTTGCTGTCTGAGGTGACTTGGTAACCATGGTTACAGGTGCATTTATGAGTGCCGTCCAGATTGACACAGCGGCCATGGAGACAGACTCCAGGGAGCACGCACTCATCCACATCTGGAGGGGAGGAAACAGAGGAAGAAAAAGTGGGCCTGAGAAAATAAAGACAACTGCTAACTCTTTACAGCCTTTTCATAAACCTTGAATGGTGCCGCGAGGCTTCTGTAGTAGCACTGTGGAGAACTATTCACAGAGCTGTTACTTTGATATGAGACGTTAGTAATGTCTGCCTGAGCTTCTGACTGACAGATACCTTGGCAGACGTTGTCCGGTGAGAGTTTGTATCCTTGGAAACAGTTGCACCTATAGGAGCCCTCGGTGTTGACACACCTACCGCGGCCGCACACTGTTTGGTTCAAGCACTCGTTCACATCTGAGGACAGAAGACAGGACATATATGAGAAGGAGGCATGCCACAATTACACTGTGTGATTAAAGGGGCAGTTCACCCAAATTTAAAGTCTCACTTACTCTACCTCTAGTAGTATCTAGACATGCAGATTTCCTTTTTCTTCACTACCCCAATACAATGAAAATAAATCATTTCAGTTGTGGTGCTCACATCATTGACAATTAACATTTAAAACATTCAACAGCAACATTTTCTTAGGTACTATTTTTGTTGTAGAAAGTAGTTCCAATGAAGTCTTCACAGCAAAAGCAACTATTACATTTTTCGGGGTGTATTTTTAAATCTATAAAAGCCACAAACAAAAGGCACTAAAGTACTAGAGGTAATTAAGAAAATGTGTAACTTTTTGTGATTGAAGCTTGAATATAAGATGCAAGAGAAGATAGGGTCACTGCAGCAGGAAACAACAATAAGATACAAAAAATACATATAAATATACAAAATAAGGGTCATAGTACCCAGCTTAGTACGGCAGTAAAGGGAAAACGATTTGAGCATAATTTGCAAAATGAGTGAAAAACAGCAGTCATTAAATTACATCAGTGCACAGATCATAACCTCATTCACAAAGGACTTTTACTATTTGCAGCAGTAGCTGTCTTTTCCACTTCATGAGCCCGAACAGTTTACCCAGGAATTATATTTGTGGAAAAGCTCATGCAAGAATAATGTTTTATAGTGGAATTTATCAAGTGTTAACAATGGCAATTTTTCAGGTTAGGTGAAGGGGTGGGAAGAGAATGTCTGTGAGTGTAAGAGAGGTAGAAAGAGACATTAAAAGAGGAAGGGAATAGGAGGGAGAGGAAGGAAAAGTATTTTTCTGCAAAGGAGGTGGAGAGAGGACGCTACTGAGAGGTGATAGAGATGCCGAAACAGAGAGCTTGCACAGTGAAAACACGGAGAGAGAGTCACAGACTGGGTTTTGTTTGCCTAGCCATGGGCACTGCCAGACGTCTGTCAGTGTGGCCCGTTGCTTTGTTTCTTTAATCATCCGGCATCTCTCAGGCCTCCACGATAAGCCCTGACAAGGGAATGGGGCTGTTTTCTCTATCACACCAGCAATTAGGCTTATCCACGATTTGGCCAATTGGGTCCAAACCACTGTGCTACCGTCAATTGACTGAAGCAAATACTGGAACCCAGCGCTCATGTTGCCTGTTTTATGTGACTCCTACAGCGGCAGACATATACTGTGGGCCTGTTAGTGCTGCCTGTGTGGACGTTTAGAGTAAAAATATTTACCTCTAATGTTATCCCTCATTTACAGTATTCCTCTCAGTTACTATTTATACACCACAGATTTACAATGAATGAATAATATTAGTGAACACACAAACGGAGAGCAGCTGAAGTGGTGTTTTCTTTGGAGGCAAGGAAATCACGATACTTTAAACAAAGGCATCAGTCATCAGACTCACTGAGAAATCGATTAGAAAGAACTCCAAATCACTACTAAAGTTGACTTCCATGTTTTCCATCCTCATTTGACCTTTTCGATTTGCGCATTTCTGGAATACTCCATCCAAGAGCTTAGGTTTCCAAACAAATTAGAGGGGTGTAAGGTCATAGAGAGGGGGTGTGGTACTAACACCAGTCAGATTCTTACATAACTCCCAAGGTTGGGAGCTGCTAGTGAGTTTAAACACAACATAGACCAAATGTAGTTTGTTGGCCATTTGTGTATTCAAATCTAATAATCTGCAGTAAGAGTTTTACAGCAGAACACAGATAACGCTATGACTGAGTGAGAGAATTTGTTTGCGTGTCGGGACCTCTTTGCAGCGGGTAATTGACCCTTAGACCCTCTCATACATCTCCCGTGACTGCTCGGTCCTCTCACCTAGCACGGCAGTGGTAATAAAGCCTCGCTGGCCTCCACTGGGTCCAACAGTACAGTGGCCAGAGCTCTCCAACAATAATATGCTGTTTGTTCAAGGCTGTGGCCAAGAAAAAATATTTGGACTCTCCCAAATTGAAGTATTATAAACAATCTTTTTACAGGGGCCAGTGATATCGAAAGATCAGCAATAACACGGTGAATGTGTTTAAACAATATTGCAGAGGCTGCTGGGTGGAGAAGTTGATATATCATAAGTGGAAACACTGAATGGAGAGAGAAGGCGGAGGGTTGTGCAATATCATCATCACAGCATCATCACTGTGGTTTTGGGCTGTCGTGTGAGCCCAGCAGTGGTCCACACTGGACATAAAACATCCAATATAAAGTCTTTTGAAGCATAAAATACAATTTATTTTATATAATTTCCGTGCACATCAGCAGTCAAGAGTGTCCCAATTCAGCAAAACTAATTTTGCTTGTGTTATTTGGTCAACTGTACAACATCAAAAGCTGTCAGGAAGTCATTAATGGCACGGCTTATTGCCATACCGCCTCTGTCATTTTTGGTGATGCCAACCTGGAGCAGTAGCTTCGCCTACGTAAATGTTACCTAATACAGGAAGCTTTTACAGTGTAAGAGGGAAACCCGGCTTATTTCCATGCAGTGGTCGGAAAACACCCTCAGGAGTTTGGGTAGTGGTGTTGGTGGTGCTCTGCTATGACGGGGTGCCGGATTGCCTTACCCACACATCTGTCATCGGCAGGCCTGAAACCTGGGCCGCAACCCTGGCACTGGAAGGAGCCGAGAGTGTTGACGCAGACACCATTGGGACAGGAGCTGGGATCTCTGCACTCATCTACATCTGCTCAGGGAGAAGGTGGGACGTGGAAATAATAATTTGAATTAGTTGTTACTAAAACAATGTGCGCATGCATGGAAGAGTCAGGGTGTAAGATGACAAATAGCAACACATACAAGCACACAATCCCTCTGTTACAAACTTAACATAGTTTTCTTCCTGGCTTCAACTCGAGGAAAATACATGTATTTTGTTACCGGGCTACACATTAACTCATGGCAGCAAACAAATAGGTCTGGATAAGATTCTGCTGGTATGTGAACTTGATTATGTGTGCGTAGGTGCTCGTGCATGCATGTCACCTTCACATAGGTCTCTCCAGGACTTGGCGTAGCCACCGTTGCATTCACAGGTGTAAGATCCTTCTGTGTTGACGCAGTTACCATTCTGGCACTTGTTGGGCATGCTGCACTCATTAATGTCTGCCAGTTTGAATGAAAACCAAGGAGAACGGAAAAGAAAGTGACTATTGTGTTCCACAGCATTAATTAGGGCAGGATGCTTTTTAAATGAACAGCGCTGACAGACAAGAACTTGCGGTGCCCCAACAGAGAGTAGCCTGTGGTTGCTTTCATCCATTGGAAACATTATGTCTCTTGCTGTCATTTAAGGTGTGTCTCACCTTGACAGAACTTCCTGTGCTGGGTGATCACCTGGCTGTAGCCGCTGTAGCAGTGACAGGAATAGGAGCCATAGTTGTTTATACAGCGGCCCTTCCCTTCGCATGGGTCCTCGTCACACTCATTCACGTCTGCAATGGGAGACGGAGAAAGACAGTACAGAAGAGACTGAATGCAACGTTATATTGCAGATCCATTTCACCAGCGGAGACAGTTCACTTTCCAAACCCTGACTTTGGAGAGCCTTTGCTACACAGGCATTCCTCGGTGTTGGGCCTGAGCCCAGTCGAGGCAGAGCAGAGGCCAAGGCCTTCACCGTGAGGTAAGGGATCACAGCACCGTGGCAGCTCTTTGGATGGCCTGTGCGCTGTTGTCAGGCATCACGGAACAGGTCAACATAAACAAACGGATCTCTTTTATTTTGGCTCGCTTCATTTCTCAAGGCTTCTGTGTCGTGTAATGTTTGGTGCTGAGGACTTGCTTGCGCAGAAGTGATGATAGACAGAGCCGCTGGGAGCCTCTGGTGTCTGTGTGTTTGTCCGCCCCTCCTTCCCTTTGAGTGACCCACTGTTACCCCTGTGTTACTCCATCTCCCTCCCTCCCATCATTGCTTACCGATGCAGTTGGTCTGCAGTGCACTGAGCTTGAATCCTGGCTCGCACTGGCAGGTGTAGCCAGTCTGCACAGGAATACATTTCCCGTGGCCACATATGGTGGGGGTGGTGGCACACTTGTCAATACCTATGAAAAGCCACAGAGATGTGCACAGTCATTACTCAGAGAGTAGACAAGAATATTTTTGACCGAGGGTTACGTAACAATACAGACGCTGTAAAAAATAAAAACGGCATTCCACTACCACATGTTGTTTTCCATGGGAACCCGTCTTGCTGTTTTATAGGTGGGGTCTTGGACGAGAGAACAGGTTTTTACAGAGCTGTAGTGTTCTAACAGGTGGTATGGAGCTCTTACAAAGGGGTCGGCAAGAAACAGGTCATGCACAGTAGAGCCTGACATTACTGTTGTTCTTGTCTTTTCCCTGTCCAAATGGACTTTGGTACAACAGAGACATTGAACAGGGCCCCTGTGTCTAGCTAAGAAGGAAAAAAACCCACTACAGTAGGTCTTTCTCTATCAGATTCCTGTGATTTCTCCTCACTTCCTTTATCTCCCTGTTGCTCTTCCTGTCACTCTCTCTCTGTCACCCAAACATACTTTAACCCTGTCTTCCGCTCTCCCTCCATTTTTCATAAATCTGGCCTCTGTCCACTTAGAGAATAGCTTCCCCTTTCAAGAGGCACACTCTTTCTTGGTTTCTCGCCCTCTCACCCTCTGTGCAGCACGGTATCTTCAAGCCAAATTGGCTCTGAGAAAAGGGGCCAAATAAAAGCTTGATACAAACTGTGCTTGGCTTAACTCTGACTTCTGAGATGTGCTGCTGTCTGCCAGCAGTTGACTGAGAGCATAAAATATGAAAAATTAAGCTCCATGCAGCTCTTGGTCATCCCACAGCTCCATACCCACCTGTCATCAGGCCCTGATTTTAGACAGTGTTTCAAAAGAGCCCCTGCATTTAATACATGTATTATAATGTATTTTGTACCTGTGGCTGAGTGTGTGTGGGTCGAATCTGGCGTCAGGTTGATGATGGAGGCGTCTGGAGAAGTCTCTGTGAAGAGGGATCGAGACTGGGTGAGCCACTAACGCTGTGACACATAGTGAATTCTCATTCTCTGCAGTCTGAACGAGACACTGCTTGTTTTCCTAACCGCTACTGCCTCAGCTGTCACTCACTGGGCTGCTACATAAAAATGATCTACTCTTTGCTCCAGGCTAAAAACAGCACAATGACCAAAATAAATCAATTAGACTCATTGAATGTAGTCAAACTTCAGACTTTAATGTCAATGTTTTCACTGGCGTGATGGCAGAGCAGACGGGGATTGAGACTGCCACCGCTGTGCCGGAGTGAGCAATTTATAGAAAACACGTCATGTGTCTGTGCCTGACTGAAACTACTATTGACCGTCGAGCTTGGAGATGCTAAATCAAACCACAGGAAGCATTAAACAACAGTGTTGAGGGTGAACAAGTGGTGTTGTATGATCTCTATGTGTAAAGCCAAGAGGGAAAAAAATACCTGGATATTTCTGAGGTGAGTCAGTCACAACAGCTGGCTAGAAATCAAGCAAATATTACTTTGGTTACATTTCATCACCATATTCATGTTCATACAGCATGTCTGCTTTTGCAGTCATAGTCAGTGCTAATTAGGTGTGTGTATCTACCAAAATGTGGTCTGAATAAGTTATATAATCATAACAAACCCTCCAGCTGAGATAGCTAGAGCATATCGTTCTAAGATAAACATTTCAAAAGTACATGCCAAGAGGTTGACAGAGAGGGAGAACTTACCGGGATCAGAATTTCCACATCTGCAGAAAGAAGAGGAAAAGTTTATCAGTAGCAAAAGTTGACATTCTGTTCGTATTAGTACCATTACTGACTACACACAACATATACAACAACCCGCGTTCTCCTTAGGCACTTGACTTGCAGCTTCGGAGGTCTTTATTGCTAATAAAACAAAGCTTACGGCACATTCATCTTCTAAGCCCGACAGAGAGTGTTGTATCAGAAAAAGCAGCGCAGACTACTGGCCAAGGAAAAATGCAAAGAGGGACAAGGAAATAGATATCTTTGATAATGAAGACTAAAATCCCTAAATATTTACAGAATTGTCTCCTCATATAAATCAAGATGTCACAGGTTTGCCAATAAAGTATCTCACAAGCATTAAATCAGGAGGATACATTTACAGAAAATCCTGGGGATTTAGATGTATGGCCAATGTGGATTACTTGTGTGCACTGCTGTGACGCTCAGAGGGGTTTTCACTTTGATGAATGGGGGACATGAGTACTACTTTGAATATGTTCGATGGGGGATCGAGCATTTATTTATAGAGATCAAAACATCCTGTTGATGTTTGGATTCTCACAAAAAAAGCTAATGCGTTTTACATCCCACAGACGAAAAAAAAAAAAAAAATCGTATTGTGTATCACTCAGCTGTCTTGCATTGTTTATGTCATGGCTTGTGGTAAAAATATGCAAGCGGTTACCATGTTTTGATAACTCCAATGCCTCAGTGTATAAAATGTACAGAACATTCATCAGCAGCTCATCTCTTTACCAGTCAGAGTAAACATTTACCGACGTTAAAATCAACTTGGCAGCGTCTAACGTACCAAACACTTTGTTCTCACCTTCTGGCTGTTTCGGTGTCTCTCTGTCTGGCTGAGAGGGGTGGTAAGGCTGCTCTGGAGTCAGAGGGTGCCCGGGTGGTGGTGTGTCAGGGTACTCAGGATGTTGTGGTACATGTGGTATCTCAGGGTACACAGGGTATTGGGGTATTTGTGGCGTCTGTGGGTAGCTGGGGTGTTGTGGTCCGATAGGCAGCAGCAGTGAGGGGTGGGAGGATGGAGGCTGAGGGTAAACGGGGCTCTGCTCCTCCCATGACACGCCTGTGCTCTGTAGATCATCTTCACCCAGATGTCTCACAGAAAACTGCACATCAGAGAGTGAGTAGGTATATCCGTGACCGGCTGGGCAGATCTCCTTGAAATGATCTGCAGGGTAAGAAACACATAGCAACGAACAATGAACATCACCTCTGTATCCTCCTCTCAGACTCCTAAAGCTGACATAAAATGCTGCCAGAGTATAATTGCTGCTCACATTTCTGTCTAATGTTCGTAGCAATGCTATAAGCCATCCGTGTAATACTGTTATGTTGAACATGCTGTGCTTGACTGTGTGCTGTGAACGAGGGGGTCAGGTTTTGTCTATTTCTGCAGAACTAGCTAGCTGGCAGGCCAGTGACAGCTGTCACAGAGTGCTACCGGCGAAGGGGATTTGGAAAGATTGGGGGTATCTGCACACTCAAGCAGACACAGCCATGCCAGTGGGGGAAGTAGAGGATCATGTAATACTGACTGACCTTTGAACTCTTTGGTGTAGAGGCGTGTGAGTGAGAGGCTAATGGAGGATTGGCTGGCTAAATAATAGCAGGGAGACTGCACCTCTTTGTGTCGGAGCCCAACAAACCTCAGCGATGGTGAATCCATTACAAGTGAGAAGCACTGTGTCCCCTACCTGACCTGAAACCAGCAACTCTACGCCAAAAGAGTCTGGAATAGAGATATGAGTAATGACAGATATGTGGTCGCTGTAAATGCTTGCGTAAATGCAGGAAACGTGGATATGATAGGCTACTGAATGATGAATTTAAAGTGGAGGGAAATGGGGCTATATATGATCAGGAGCCACATCAGAGGAACTGGAGTAAATATGGAATGAAAGTCAACAGGCTCCTGTTACCAAGTCACAAGTAATGGCCCTGTTCTTCGCTCAGAACATGGCTCTAACAGCTTGTCAGGCCATACAAAAGCCAGCGTCCGACAGAGGCTGTGTGTCTGTGCACTGTGTCAGTCCTGGCTGAGCAGCACCATGGAGGTCTCTGTCTGTGATATCTGATCTATGACAATCCCCATGAATCACTGGCCAGTACAGACACTACATAAAACCAGCCTGTTTCTCTCAGAGACTTTGAAGATTAGATCGGTATGGAAAAAAAAAGATGACAACTACTTCCCATGTTTCACTTGGCCAAGCTATTTATTTCTGCTGTGAAGCTTTGCCGGACTATTAGTGGGGTTTCTCTCTGAGGATGGGAGTGATAACACAAGGCTGACTCCCACTATTATGTAGCCTCCAAAATATGAAAACTGTTATGTTTTTGGTCCTTTTCCACTCCAAACACATTTGGTTATTTTGAACTGCTTTACAAGCCTGGCAAAGAGCACAATGGTGACTGAGTGGTAAATATTCTTTGCCTGCACTTTCGCTGCCATTGATAGCCCTTACATAAGATTACATGTGACATTTTATATCTGCAAAAGCATTTAACACAGCAAATTGTTTTTCAGCAAGTACAGTGAAACCAGAAATGGAAGGTTAAGCTTGCAGATGGACGACACGATCGGTCTTGAATTTAAACAGTGAGTGTAATTTGGGAGGTATGCAGCAGTAGTACAGGATTTCATCTGGTGGCTGTACCTGATCCCGGTAAAGGACAGCGATCACACCCAGCTCCCCAGGCCTTGCCCACCCGGCTGCAGCAGCAGATCTGCTTGGTGATGTGTTGGGCAAGCGGTAGAGAGCATGTGCCTGCTGATACTGATCGGTAGCAGAATCCCTTCTGGTTGGACACAGCTTTGTCCGCTGGAGAGAAAAGTTGATACATCCATCAAATTCCAATGCAATCCATGAGAAAATAGCCACAGCGTTAAATGATGTATTATCATTCAAAGAAAAATGGCTCATACTTACAGACACAGTGCTTGCTTTCAGGGTCTAACATGAAGCCTGGTTTACACATGCACCTGTAGCTTCCTTTGGTGTTGAGACATTCAGCATTCTTACAGATCCCAGGCAACAGGCACTCGTTGATGTCTGCGAAATATGCAGTACGTCAGTCATGGAGTATCTAGTACATGTCCTGATTATGGAAATATTATGAAGTCATGTTTTTGCTCTGACAAGAAATTTATTTTGAACTCCCAATAAACCTGTCAACCGAACTTGGTAAAAATATCGATATTTGAGATTTGGTGTGCATACAGAGATTTCATGCTTGCAGACCAGCAGAGATGATGTAAGGCTTTAGAAATCTATTATACCTTGTAAGGTGACAAAGATATAGCAATAGATCATGTAGTCAAAACCACCAGCTGCTAGGAGGTGATGAAATATGGAAACTTTCATATTTTACAGTTGTATAAATAATGACACGAGGGAAACATGCACAATAAATTTGACCACTGTAAACCGGAGTACACTCAATCATGTATCCTTCTCACTGCAAGAAACTATCATAGCTGTGGTAAACTTGACTTCGAAATCTGGATAGTCAGGCAGACACAGAGGAAATAGCAAAATGTTTTTGATTATTATCCTCCTCAGCATCTTTCCTTTACAGTGTCCAATGTGGGTCACAGCATCCTGAGCCTACGTCAATGAGTAAAAGTCATAAAGAGGTTTTTTCCTCTCCGTCTGGCCTGAACCATGTGCTGGAGCGATACAGTGGCCAGTGGAGTTTGCTTACTGCTCCAACAGCTCCTGAGCCATTAAGCCAAAAGAAGGCAAACTAGCCAGTTAATGTGCCAGCCAGGAGCATAGGGGGACATATTTCAGGCGCTTAGTCATGCAATCACATTGGGACCAGGCAAAGTTTGTTGTTCTACCGTGTTAAACAAAGAGAACATCATTAGGTCTTTTCCTATTGCTTTGACGATTGAAACCCGACAGCCTGCCACCACAGATTTTCCCAATTCTAATTAATCTGCTCTTGTTTTGTTGTTTTGGTTCCTGCTGGAAAAAGTGAGTTTATAAGGGATTGAGGTTGATAAATTTTGTGGACTGAAGTAAATCCAGGGAATGTCTCAATGTTCTTTGTGTTGTTTGTTGTTACTTCTTCTTTTCTATCTCTGTTACACTTTTGTTTTTCCACTTGTCTTTGCATTTCTCTCTCTATCTCTCTCTCTCTCTCTCTCTCTCTCTCTCTCTCCCTCTCTCTCTATTGGGAAGAACTAGCTCTAAAACTAAAGCAGGCCTTATACTGACAAAGCCTCCAGCCTCTATGTTATGACAATGTAAACACGTCTGTTAGCAAAAGCGACCTGTTTAGATGAGTAAGGATGAGGTACGTACTGTGAAGACAATGAAGCAGACCACAGATGTCATGGCTGCCTGTGTTGATATTCATGCTCTAAAGAGCTAATAATATTCTGTATGCAGGTACTGCGGGGACTTGGGTTTAGTTTAAGCAGTATGCTATCTGGTCAGAGTTCAGGTCAGCGTTAGGCTCAGCCTTCATCACATGGGGTCTTTAATCCATGGTTCGGTTGAGTCTGAGATTAGTGCTATTGTTACAGTCCGCTGGTGAGTTGATCAGGATTGAAACTGACTTTCATGACAACCTGTCCTGACCAGCACTAATCTCAACATCTATTTTGAATCTATGCTTGGTTGCTCTCATTGACAAATAGTCCTTGTGGTGAGAACCCATTTTATATCATTGTTTTTATTGTCTAATGATACATATTGATCACTGAAATGCATCCAATAAGTTTCTTAACTCTGCAGTGAGTGTCAACCAGTCTGCTGCGACCTAACTTGACCTTGCCCACTGTTACCTTCTGGAAAAACTGAGATTCAAATAAACACTCGCAGAATTATTTATGGACACTGTGAAGGAAATTGGCAGCATTGCTTTCCTAATATGTATTGGCTGTTATGGCCAAAGGGAGTACCTTATGACTACTGTGGAAGTCTCAAACCAGACATAATTTATGGGGCCAAAAATGCATCCATTTAGAAACATATGTGCAAAGAGGGAATGAACATTCTTAAAATACAGCCAAAGCAGCTATTACTGGGAAAGGTAAGTTTTCACAGACAAATTCCTACTGTATAACCTGATATATGAAGTCTCAACCTGTTGACCCCGGCAGATAAATGTCAAATGTCAATGTTTTAAAATTGTGTGTAGCTTTTATTAAGTAGATCCAAAATGTCAAAACAGTTATGTAAGACTTCCATCATCTCTTTTTTGAAGTGGTGTATGAGTAATATGACCTGCTCCCAGCACCAGTTTACCACCCACAACAGAGACTGCACATGCGTCTACTGTATGCGAGCCTTTCATCTAACCAGCGCAGCTACAAAACGGCCAATTTAGCTGACCTAGTTTCTGGGAAGCAGCTTCTGAAGATAAGGGATTGTCTCTGAAGTCAGAGTGCAGCATATGGGTCATATGGAGCATCTTATCGTATCGTAGTGTGGATGTCATTGACCACAAGGGTCAGTGTACAAGGGGAGAGCGGTAAATCGTGCCTGTTACTGAATATGAGACAAGCTGTGCTCTGTTCCAATAAAACACACTGCAAACAGCTCAGGATAGGAGCCACAGTTTGGCAAGCTGGACACCATCCTGATAATAATGACAAAGTCCCAGAAAAGGCAAGTTTTTGCCTCCTTGGCAGTTGTTGCGAGACCTGAAATTAGAAATAATTTTTGGGAATGGAGCAGCAGCTGAGACTTTAAAGCGCTCCAGTAAACATTGTGGGTAACTGTCAGCTTTGCTTTTTTGGAACTCCAGAAATGAGCAACTGAAAGGGAGAAACATCTTGAAACGATCACAAAAGAAAAGCATGCATAATAGAAAGATAAATTTCCACAGTTGTTGGCTAGTTGAAACACTATTGGAAAACAAGTGTGTCCTTGTCCACAGGTCTTTGTTTTATTAAAATATGTTTCTCAGCTCAATCGTTACCTGAAAACATCAATCGGTCAATAGTGCTGTGCAGATTAGAAAACACGTTGAACTTAATGAACCTGAGGATGAGGCCTGTTTTAGATGTAGTCAAAGCATCCACTGGACCGTAATGTTGTTCCACTACATAGGCTTCAGTAAGCATTGCCCTTTGGATTATGACACCATTAATCAAGTCATTGACACAGTTCAAGTAGACTGTCAGAAAGGCTACGTTTGTTATTGAAAGTGTCAACATCAGTTGCATCGTTCACGGATTAAGCAGTGCATTTTTGCTGAGTCCTTCGGCCAAAGTTTATTTGTTCATGTCAGTTAATTCTGGAGATGTATACTAACACCACCAACAAATACAAATAACCTGAATTCTCTTGTGGAAGAATAGACCAGAGCTGACACTGTGGGTGGTTACTGCTTCATGAACTGAAAGCAAGCTGACAGATATACACCTCTGGGATGCTGCAATAGAGGAAAACACAGTGTACGTACACGAACAAGCTAAGTTTGTTTTTACAATGCAGATGGATGGGTGAGCTGGCACTTTAGCAACAAACAGGTCTGTAACTAAAGCTCCCTCGCAGATACTCAGAGAGAGAGAGCCACATTTACCATAATCGCAGGCTGCCGTACCAGTCTCCACTCAGAACCCCAATTAAAACAGCAGCCCCAGGTGCTTATTGGCTGCTGAACTCTGACCCTGGACCAAGACTAATTGTAGTCCTGACCTGGTTCCCATAGGAGCCAGACATACAGCAAGGAATACTTTTATAGAAGTCTGCAGGGGTCCATGTAAACATGGAAACATATGGCCAGTAAGTTTTATCACATCTGTGTCATTATATTTAATATACGCTATGTTTTTGTTATGGGTAAAACACCAATTAAAATATACAGAGAGTTAAATCATATGATAACATTCAGAAAATATTGAATTTCTTCAACTTATTTTACAGCTTACCTTGACAGTGTGTCAGATTCATCCTTTTAAAACCTTTGGAACATTCCACTTGTCCGTTTGCAATCACTGCATATGCTGCAAACAGAAAGAGAAAGCACAGCTTTAGATGAGCCAAATGATCTTACAGTACAGTGCCTCTCTGTCACAAAGCATTGCATTCATCGCAGAGGGAGAAGAGGAGTGCAGCTTTAGGAGGGGACCATATAACTTACAGATGTGAAGCATCTTGGCAAGAGGAAAAATGAGGGGACCCACAGCTGGGCCTCGTGGGACTCCAGAGTGAGTGTATGGAAATGGATCCCCATCAACCACATTTATAAGACAGCACTGCCATCCAGCAGAATGTAACGATAACACTCGACGTCATTTATAATCATATTAACCATAACTCTGCTCAACCCCTAGGGACAAACGAAGGAAGTGCTTACATCATAAATACATTGAGGAAGCCTTCATGACAGCCCTGACCTTTATCACCAACCACAGTGTGAATCTACTTAAACAAGAGACTAATACTTTAACTGCTAAGCATGACGAGAAATGTACGGCTGGCAGGTAGGTGATTGGCCCAAAACTTCTTTTCGCTTGTTTTGCCAAGGCAATAAAAAAATCATGTGGTGTGTGCTTCAGGTGTGTACATTAGAAGTTCACAGAAGTGCCTCAGTAAATAACACGGTGTGTCTGTTATAGTGACAGAGGCCTGAAAACATTATCTCATTACTCATTCAGCACCCAGCGTACTACACTAAACGTACAGAGAGGTCAGTGCGACTATCACATGGCAAAGAGAAAGTCTTTGTGTTTGACAGAGAGAAAGAGTTGGTGTGTTTGAGGATTTATAGGTTTCTAAACAAAGACAAGGTGATTATTAGTAGCAGATCTTTCCATGACATAAACTGAGATGAAGAATTTAGCTTCATATCATGTTGAAAGGAGATGATCCAACCTCTGATTTTGGAGGGAAAATGTGTGTTTGGGTGAGGAAAGCTCTATGAATAATGACATACTTATTAGCATGACGAAACTGTTTCTCACTGTTATAGTCTACTCAGATTACAGTCATAAGTCAGACGGCTTAAGGCAATGATGGTAGAACCTTGTTAATCATGACAGTCATGATTCTGTTTTGCACTTTTAGCACATAAACGCATCGGAAAATGTCTTCTGCCAAGATTTTAAAAACATATTAGGCGGCATTTGTAAAGTTTGTTATGACTTATTTTATGCAGGGGTTTCAAATTCATGAACGTTTTTCCAAACTTTGAAACAGAACTTGAACTTGATTTTTTAAAATATATACAGTATTTAATAATACACCGTTGCATCCATTTTTACTCTCATCATCATCATCCAGTGAGAGTCAACGTAGAGTGAAATCGTTGTATCCATGATTTTGTGCTCACAGAAAACAGGAACAAATGACAGTGATGACAATCTTTGGATTCACACCATGGCCAGAAAAAATAACATTTTACCAAAGTACAGCGTTACTTTGAGGTTGCTGCCACAACGATGAAGAGTTGAAAACAGAGGTGACGCATGCAAGAAACTACGGTCAGAGCCTTGCCAGTAAAGAAAACACATCTCTTCCCCTGGCAGAGCGCTCCGGGAAAGGGAAAGAAAGTTTCACAGTGTGTGTGACCATAGCTCCAGAAAACCTGTGAGCAGTCAAAAGGGAGCTCTGGTATGAAGTAAATGGCAATCTGGATGTCTGACTGTGGACCATCATGGCCAGACAAGATCACATCTGTCATATCTTCAGCCATCCATGTCACCAATCATTATAAGTGATAGAAAACACATCCAATACATCTCTGCTATTTGTTTCACAAGTTCCCTCATCAGTTTTCGTGGAAAGAATTAGGTACTTCACGAGTTGAGGTTCCAAACTCAGTGGCCAGAAAACTTTGAGACTTTGTCAGCCTTCAATGTGTACAGGATACCAACAGAGTAATCCTAAACACCTATCATCAACACAAAAACCAGCAATCAGTCATGAGTCTGTGTCATTTTCCCAGGAGTGATTGGAATGTGTGCCACATGGAGGCTTTCTGGGAACGTGGTCCTGGAAGCTGAGTTATGTTTTGGCCCTGCTGTGACCCAGTGGACCAGGCAGGGTCAATGTACCTGAGGGTTGACAAAGCAGAAGTGGGTCAGCATGAAGGGGGCAACGGGAAAAGGGGGGAACTGTGTCAAAACGACGCCCCTGTTCCTGTCTGCCCACCTCCTCATCTTCCTCCGCACCCTCCTAATCCCCCTTTCAAAGTTTCTGAGTAATGAGCTGTTGTGGTAGGGCGGTGGGCACGCCCTCCTGCAGCGATGGGATCAGGGAAAGTCTAGCCTGAGTGACAGCAGGGCGCACATGCCAAGGGAAGCCCAGTGGGGGAGGTCCGGGTGTCTCAATAAAGCTTATTAGCAGGGAGGTGAGGACCTCTGCAGTCAGTAACAACTTCAACATGAATCTGAGAGACAGCTTATTTCAAAACTCAGCTTGTATTAAAATGGCTTGGGAGAAAAGATTGAAATGGTGCAGAAATCTTGAGCAGCTTTAAAACCTAATTATGTATCGCACAGACATGAAACAGTGAAGTAAAGTTGGCACGTTTCCAAGTATACCAGACGCATTTACAGTATATGTTCGTAAAACTTTATTTGCACATAGGATCTAATTTGGCAGATTGTACTCAACATTTCCCTTATGGGCTGGATCTAAAACTGCTTGTTATCAGAGTTCAGTTCAGTAGATCTTTATCGTTCCCTAGAGGCAATTTAAGTTTTTAAAAACCAGCTGCTGAAACTCAGCATACAGAGGTTGACAACAGCCCTGCTAAATACTGGTTTCCTTCTTTAGGATACATTTATTATAAGATACAGAGTCTTGGTGCTTGGATTAATTCTAATTAACTAAAAAATTTTGGAACAAGGTTTGATAAATTACTGTCGTTGAGTCTTGTGTTTTAATCCTTGGCTACTGTACCAGCAAATTCACATTCAACAACATTGACCTCAAGAAAAGGTGATAAGCACTCAGTGACAACTTGGCCGTGTCATTATTGTACAAAAAGCTATGAATTACGTTATCCTCAAGGGATTTAATGATTTGTCCGTTCTCATGCTCGTTTCTACAGTCATTTGTGCAGAGTTATATACAGGCAGTGGCTTGCAAGAGTGAGCTCAAGCTGCGCATCATTAGTGTCACCCTTGGTTACAAACACTGGAGTCCCAGACTGGTCTGCATCCAGTGAGGGTACAGACAGAAACTTCCAATTGTTGTCTATCCATTTAGCCCTGTACAACAAAAGACTTTGTCACCCCTTACTAATTTATTGTTCGTCTCCATTCAATTGTGTTGTGCATTCCACTGGCGACTGTTCAATAATATTTGCTCGAATTCCCTGACCTGAAAGTGTAATTCAAATTCCTTGGAGCTTCTTGATTGGTGGTGCAGTCGCAAATTGAATCTGAATAAATCCCTTTAGTCTCTTTTCAGCATGAAAGTAAAGTTTGCTCCACGCAGGGCCCTGCTGAGGGTATTCAAATGAAAGCACAGATTATGCAAAATGAGAGAAAGAAAGTAAAGAGAGAAGGAGGCCGGAGGCTGAGAACGGAGTAAGTTTATAGTCCGATGGGTTCCTCAGCTGTACAGAAATCTTTAATTGCTAATTCGGTACAATCACTCTGTAGACCACCCGGCCTGGGGGCTGTTCTTCTAAAGCAACTGAGAGGTCTGGTCCATCAATCACAGGGCTCAGAGCCCTTCACCAGCTTCCCCAGAGACCTGCTTGGGAGGCAACCTCAGTGTTGGACTTCTCTCCTTAACTGGTTGGAAAAGCTGGAACGCGTGGGATACAAGAAGGAAGAAGGACTGATGCCATCCACAGTACGGGACCAGGAGACTTCCTTTCCACTCCATTGGGGGCCACTGTATAGGAAAACAACCCTCATTGAAGCCAAGTCCTCCTCAGGACCCTTTCCAGCAATTTACTTTCTGACATGCCGCCACGGGACACACTGGTGCCGCAGAGAGAAAACCAGGAGCAAAGAGGGCCCTTTAATCACCATGGAGGGTTTTAGGTCTTTTGAGTCTCTAAGATGGCAAAGCCATCTCTTCTTGGCCTTTGAGCCAATGCTTGATTGGAGCAAACAGCTTAAAGGGAAGTCATTTGCTTTCAAAACAGAATGTCTCCTTGGCACGCGCCACATTTGCCAGTCTGGCACGGCCCATATCACATGCCCTGTAAATAATGTGTCCCTGCAAGTGAGGCAAAGGCTAATCAGTTAGGACACATGGGACTAATATCCACATCCTCCTGCTGATACACGCATGGGCACAAAACCAATGAAGAAGCTAGACATTTGCTCAGCATTAACAGTCTTAGTTGTGTATCTGTATAATAATGTGAAGCAGCAACAAAAAGGCTTTGATGAATTTAATTTTTCTGCAACATTAAATCTTTATTCAAAACATACTTTTCATTGTTTCTGTTCACAAAAGTATGCACTTTACATCTCTGTTTGCAGTTTGACAATTTTGCTTAACGCCCTTCCATGAAGACGCTGATGGCAATGTAACCAGCATCAAACACACGTTTAAAACAGACCCACATTCCTCTATAATCTCCAATTCATTGTGGAATAAACCTCCTGGGCTTGTTCCAAAAGAAGGCATGCCACGGTACATTCCCAATAAAAATGTGCTTAACTTAGCTTCTATCCAATTAAGAAACGCAACACAAACTTCATATCCATCTGCCTCCAACTGGGATTTATTTCACATGGTGGTTAAGTCTGCTCGGCCCTGATTAGCTACACTGCTGCCCGGCTAATAGATTCCATCGTTCTAGTTGTGAAGGGATAACGCTAAGTCAACATCAATAAATCAAACGCTGTCAAATATATGTGACGTCTCTATCTAATCACCATGAGAAGCTGCTATGGAAACGTTCCAATGCATCTGTTCTCTAGCTGCCTATTTCTGAGGCAAAGTCATTTCATCTCTGCTTTTTGTTGGTCATTAACACGTGTTCATGTTTGATCAGTGCTAATAAAAAGCAATATGAGCAGGCTTTGGGCCCTCGATGCATGTCAGATTAAATGTCTGGGGAATAGATTGGAGATTTGGGAGGGATGAGTTCATGTGGGAAGATCTGGAAGTCGAGGAGCTTTGCGGGTCCCCTCCTTCTTTGCCTCATCTGCCTTTACTGATCTAAACCTCATGAAGAGTGGTGTCCCCGTTACGGAGAGACGCAGAGTTGAGGGGGAACAGGCAGACAACTCCCACAGATAGAGGTGGAATAGAGGGCGGGGCAAAGACTTTGCTAGGGTAGTGACATCATGATGACCCCGATGACCCAGGGAGGCAGAGTTAGAGGAAGGGGGCCAAGGCTCCTGTGGGTGTGGGTGTTACTTGTGGGCCCTGGGGACGTCTGATCTGGCTCCCTGGGAAGCCTCCTTGCATCGCAGACGGGGAGAGTCACAGAGAGGGAAGCTGCCCAGCAATGACAGATGGGGAGACAAATGGCTTGTGGAATTCCATTAGCTGTGAAATTCACAGCGATGGAGGGGCTGCCAGCACAATTATAGAAAATCATGCCAACACTACAGAATGGGTGAGACCAGGGTCACAGAAAATGGGCTTCAGCTGGCTTAGGGAACCTCAGATAACTTTAATGATGGACATGTATCCTTAACACTATCCTGGCTCTTTGCTTTTCAATATCAAACTTCCTCTCAGTTTCTGACATGGGACCTGCGCAACCAAACTGCCTCCTCTGTCACTGGGTAGCTCTCATACACTTTTGACCACCTCTAAATCAATCGAAGTTACAATCCTAGATTGAACTAGTTTGAAATTCAAACAAAGCTGCAGTGCAGGTTTTTTTTTTTTTTTTTTTTTTCACTCCACCTCATCATCAGAACCAGAGGGATGGAGCTCACTGGAGCCTGTTCTGGTTGATCTGGATCTCATTATGACCTAGGAATCCTCAGCATGTGACTTTTAAAGGCACTGGCTCCTTAAGGCTTCGGCTCCCGCTGAGATGGGACACGCTGGCATTCGTGCCTCCATAACGTCAGCCCTCCTTCACATACACACACGGACACACACATTACACACATACATAATCTCCTCTCTTATTGCCACAACAGTGACATAAAGTCATTGGCGTGGAATAATAAATAACACTTTGCTATATAATGTCGTCAGCTTTGCTGAAATACACGTACATTCACAGACTTCACAATGAGACACAGCCAGACTGTGCAACAGCAATATGAATCTTTGTATAAAGCACATTATCAGCTGATACTGTATCATTCACTATATCAAGTGAGTCTGATGCAAATGTACTGACAGTGATGTGGAGGCAGAATGGACCTACAATAACATAACAGAGTAAAGCCAGGATGCAAAGTTGGAATCGCCTAAAATGTAATAAAATAAATGAAGTAGCAATGCTCTAAGGCAACATTGCATTTTCTAACCAGCTATAAACCGACCAATGGTAGCGTTACACCCCTAAACACAAACTGGGCTTTCGTGGCATCATTATCACATACTCCACAAGAAACACAGGAGACTCTTAAGCTATATGACTTTTTCCCCACAGTGCAAGCCGACAACTGACCCATTCACTATGAAATAAAAAGAACAGCATCATTTTTCAGGGGCTGTTGTCTCCAGGTTGTATATCATTCCTGTCAAACACGTAAGAAAGCGTACGTCTTGGCCAGTCGGGGAGGTATGCAGTTGAAAGCTCTAGCCAAGTGTCTAAACTGAGAACAATAACACTCTAGAGGAATTCAAAGCATTTCTCTTATTAAAGCTCCCTCAAAGAAGACTTCTGGGACATAGTACATGACTTCATTTTGACTTCATTTTTCCTCTCTTTCATTCTCTCTACTCCCCGCCTGCGTGTGACCTGGGACCCGAGCCTACAGTACGCTGCCCCCAAAAAAACATCCACAAAAATGAGCGAATGCGGTATTCAGCTCTGCTTCTCCCCCCAAACTTCAAAGAAGGGATCAGAGGAAAACATCTGGGAGCCAAAGGAGATCGGGGACTTAGGAAGAGCGAGAATCTGGAATGCTGGAGGAGATAGAAAGTGGGAGAGAAAAGAACGGATCGGCATCAATAATAGATGGAGAAGACAGAGAGCGATGATGTCTGCTTCTGATTAAGGTCTGGTCGGACATTAAACAGGGTGCGAGCACTTTAACAGCCAGCTGACGTACGGGCAGGGCTGTAATATGATTGTATGTGTCAGGAAATAACTGAGTGTCCCCGTGTGCCACCAAAGCTGCTTCCCGCGAGGCCTCCAAATAATACACAGAGCTGTCAGGCCGAGTGAGTCTCCACCTATAGTGAAGGGTACCACCACCCACCCTGCCTGCCGGCGTACAACCACCCTGCTGCTGTTTCTCAAACCTACCGCAGCTCTGGTTGGGAAGCAACTGAACTGTGGCTGTTCATTTCCTCACTCTTTCAAGGCCACGTTGGCTTGATTTGCCCACAGGGTGGGTGGCACTCCTGCCAGGCTCTCAGGCTCTCATCTTCATGCTAAATCTGTTTTCATTTGCTTCCCGGTTTTTGGTTTTAAGGAAGTGAAAACAGCTTCATTTTTACAAGTGGAATCACACAACCACCTCAGAGGAGTTTAGGAATCTAAAAGACTGCTTTTTGGTAATCAACATCAGTTCAGTGTTGTTTATGGCTGTGATAAATGCAGCAAAAATTCACCACCAACAACTTCTGCAAAGGAATAAAACAGGCATCACTGACTAAACACTTTAATCACGATTAAAGAAGAGCCCAGCTGCACCTTGCAATTTTAAACCATAACAGTGCAAGAATATCAAAAGATCAACGCACAACAAATAGCAAATAGCACAACAGAAAAATAATACCAACAGAATTAGACTGGATTACAAATGGATTAGATTCAAATATGCAGTGGAACAAAGCAGAACAAAAAAATTGCTCAGATCTGATGGCCTTAGTCAGGAGGGCTTACCTGGTTTGGTTGGACACTTTTGGCACTTGTTTAGACCCCAGGAGGCGCCCACACTTCCACAGCAATCATCCTGTTTGGTTAGGCCTGGCAGAGGCTTGCCACACTACAATAACACACATCTGCATTAAATCTAAGAAACAAGTTCTGAAAATGAGAGTTACATGTTTTTGCATGCATGCTTGTTTGCGTGCAAAATAGTGTGTGTACGTTGGCAAGGGCGGACTTTGTAAGTACGTTCATCTCAAAGTGTGTGTGTATGTGTGTGCGTGTATACCTATCTGGAAGGACAGAGTGAACCAGACACATCTGAGACTGGTTAGTTGAAGGAGGACATAAACACTGAGTCTCAAGAACAACTATGAACCTCCTGGCATGCCTCATTAAGTCACTTGGCTAATTGTGGAGAGAGATTCCTATCAGACCTTACTTATTGGATTTTTGGCCAATAAAGATTTATGAAATTAAAGAGGCAACAGAGAGGACATTCTTCTGGAGAACACTACACTGGCATACTGGCAGGAGAAGAGGGAAACTACTGGCTGAAGCTTTTGTATGCTACTTTTCTGGGGCAGTACTATTGGGGCTCTGAAATATCACTGACTGGAAGGCTTAATTTCAAGCTCTTTATGAAACCAGAGTAGAGCTGCAGTTCAGCACAAACAAACTTGTTCAAGGAATAATGCTGGCAAAAACAACTTTGCTGCAGATCACTGTGTTGTCACAACTGCAAACCTAAAGGCTAAAAACGCGTCATCACAGCCAAGTAAACAGATGCATTATTAAAACCACAGATTAGCCAAGCTCTTGCACTGCCACTTAAAGTCCTCCCCTTTCCTAACTTCAACACATGTCTGTTTTGACGTCCATACATTATCCTGACCAGGCAAAGTAAATCAGCGGTGCGTGCCATATTGCGTGCACTCTGCCACACGGACCATGAAAGTTTTCCCATTTGAGCCACAAAAAGGAGCACATGGGCTAAACTTTAACCTTTGTTCTCTGAACTCATGCTAACTCGTAACATGCCTACATTGGGGGAACTTGGTGGAACATGAGATGACCAGTGTGGTCAGACCACATAAATCCTGGACATGACATAAATCATAGCCACAGGCCCACTTCCTGTTTGAGACAGCAGGTATCAGAGAAGGTGATGGGATGGGAACGTGGTGGTAAAACAACACTTCCTCCCACTGGTTTCAACATAGGATACGCCAGGTGGCTTATATCAGCTGGTGATGACAGTGGAGTGTGTTTTAATGACATAACACAATACCTGACCGTCGACCGTTTCTTGAAAGCATCTTCCCACATGTCCATTCTGACGGTTGTGCGGTCTGGCATGTCCATGACCATTCACATTCCCATTCGTGTATGGGTGTCTGCTGCTATGCTCATTGGTGGGCTCATGTCCATTCCCAGGCTGGGAGCGTTGCTGCACAGAGTGAGCGCCCTCTGTGGTAACTGGCCTCTGCCCAGGCTGGACCCGAGCTACTTGGTGGATGTGGACTTCGGCCTCTGGAGGGTGCTGAATGTGGACGTTGACCAAGGATGGGTGGAGAGACACTGGAGGAGAGACGCACAGTTTATACGATGTAGTGGGAATTTTGAATGATGTAAGTGTAAGCATCCTCAGCCAAGAGATAAAAGCTGTATATACATACTGCAGTTTGTGAGCTATCAGCTGACATCCTGCACAAACTTGTTCGACACTCACTTAGCTTGCTTCATCACTGAGTTATGAGATCTACAGAACATGGGGAATTCCCAGCTGTGAAGACGTTATTAAGATACTACAAAACAACAACAACACAAAGAGTTTTGGATTCTCTGGTTTAAATCAAATCATCTTAAAGACCAAAAACAGATTTGTTGAGGAGCTGAGAAGATGTTGCAATGTGGAGAATGAGCTCTTTTGTCCTTCTGACAGAGGGGAAGCATCTATCTTCAGGGAGTGCCAGGGTTTTTTCCCAGAATCCTGACCCACTCTCATAAATCATAGTCTCACAGACAGACAGCAGGGAGAGTCCAAGGAAAAGAAGTAGACCTTATCAAGAGGCCTGGACATGAAACTGCCTCCGTGCATACGAGAGAGGAAGGATTATTTCTTTGTGGTGACATTACAATACAGACATTAGACTCATGCATTTAACTATGATTATTCATGTAATTGAATTCAAAATGGAGGAGGGTGGAAGATTTCTCAGTGAAATTATCCAAGACAAAGCTGCTTCTACTTAATTTTAGATAGAGACTGCTGAGTCAAATGCAATGAGAAAATAAACAATGAAATCAGAGAGAGAGATGGAAAGTGAGCAAATCTTTCTCTTTTATATTATTTCTTATAACTGCCTCACTCTGTTTACAATATCCACTTGTGTTTGATAAAAGCAGCATTGTGCGAACAATACGAGGACTTCCACTGAGTCATCTATTACTTACTCTGCTCAAAATAGAGCCTGACCTCCACTGCTGGCCGCCAAAGGCAGAGCACTAAAGGACGAACATTGTTCAAAATTAAGGAGTAGACTTGTCTGCATTTAAAAAAGATTAACTGTGATCATAACAAGAAGTGGAGCAACTGGCAAAGAAAAAAAGGCCCCGTCACACCAGCAAGTGAAAAGCAGCAAAATTCATTTCAGTGGAATTGCTGTGACCAGTGTTTTAAATCTTTTGTGTCGGGTTCAACCGATCAACTGTGATCCTTCTTGACAGCGCAGACTTTTGGAGGAAGGAAGAGCCAGAGAAGCCACAATGGAATAAGCTGTTGTCACTTATTAACTGTGTTGCACCATCTCTTTTTAACCCTTCTCTGTTAGAGAATGAACTACTCTACAAAAGTTGAATGGTTTGTAGACAGAGATGTGAGTCAAGCTGGAGTCATCATGTAATGTTAACTGTCAGTTAGCGAGTTTACTGCCCTCCAATTTGCCACAGTGCTTGGGGATTACCTTGCTGATTCGACAGTGGTAGCGTGTACATTGAGTGGGAGGGAGACTTTGGTCCACGGTGGCTGGCATCCTTGTGGCTCTGAGGGGTGGGTCTGGCTGGAGACGGGACTGGCAGGTGGCAAAACTTCCCTGTTGAGTTTGACGGACACCAGCACAGGTCCCTGCCGATGCATCGGCCTCCGTTGAGACAGGGTATCTGACAGAAGACTGCAAAGAGGGAGAGGAGAGAAACAAAGGGGTTGGTGTGTCAGAGGTCAAGAGAAAAAGATGAAGAGGTTATTAAAAGTGAGAGATTAGCTCGTGTATACAGCACGCCACATTTAATTGCACAGATTTATGCATTCTCATACACAAGGATCCAGTAATAAGAAACAGAAGGGGAGTCCTAATAGGAAGGGCATGTGCTGAGGCTTCATGTGGACAGGCTTTGTTTGCAAATGGTTAGAAATGGTCATGCTGTTCTCTACTTTGGGACTACCAGACACCTCGTTCCACATGACGTTTATAAAGTTTTAACTTTGTCCTGAGGGCTAAAGCTAATGCCCTTCACGCTGCACCTCCTTCACTGGCACGTTTTGCCTCACATCAGTAATTACAGACTCCCGTGCGTGGTGATGAATGATGACTCATCCTGTAATACTTTGGAGAAAATAACAAGTGCATGGATGTCTTTGTCTCGCTTGGCTGGCAGCTGTAGAAAAAACAAGAAGAACTATCAGTTCTTCAAAGGAGGGCAACTGGCTCTTAACCGTGTAAGTAAATTAAAGCCCAAAACGTGCTCAGTCTACACTTTGATTTATAGTTTGCAATTTACCATGGGATGAGAAAGAGAGGAAGGGCCGGTACTGGCCATATGGTGTTTGACAGTACTGCTTTCCCAGCCCTTTCATTGGCCTTATCTTTTGGCATAAAGGATGAGTGCCAGCCCAGCACCCGACATACCTGGGCCTGCTCCCATCAAGAGATTCGCTCTGGCCTGACCTCACCTAACTCAAAACATCAAAGACGATAAAAATATAAACCAACCATATCCAACCATGATGAATAAGAAAAGAAGTGTTTTGAGGGAACAAAGGATGAAAACGTGAAGCACTTCACTTTTCTGGCTCAGCAGTACCACACACCACAAATATGAGCACGGCTTTACAAGGCATTCGGAGATACAGATGGCCCACATACTATGAGATGAAAGAAGACGCTAGTGATGGAAACATGCTGTGAGCTGCATCCTCTCTGTCTCATCGAGACAGACAGAAACACACTAACAGGGTGAAAACAGGGAGCAGAGAGGCGCTGGACAGTCTCGATGGCATGTAGGGAATGAACTCCCTGTCACATAGCATTAACAACAGTGAGACTGGTGGAGGAAGAGAGGGAGGGATGGAATAAGAATAGAAGAACAAGAGATAGTGAACGAAATGGATTCAGATAGGATAATTTTAATATATTAGATTGAAAACAGAAAAGAGAGAGCGATGAAAAGAACGAGGGAATAAGTAATGCAAGAAAAATTAAAGGGGGAGGACAGATGAAGAGAGTCCAGCGTTGGTGTCCACACACACACAGGACATGCTGGGGAAATCAGCCCAAGGAAGCTATTAAAACCTCTCAACGTGGGATACAGGTCTGCACTGGTCTGCGTCAGGCCAGTCCCACCCCAGAACTATTCTTAGATAACAACCTACTGTCGACAGCACACCACGCTCCCTGTCTGCCTATCTGTCTGTCTATTTAACAACCTCTAGCAACCAAACACACACACATACGCACACACTTCTCACTCAATAAACAGGCTTCTACCCAATCTAATATCAGGCTCTAGAGTAAGTGTCGTACACAGGGTGCGTATCAAGGGAGCGTATTGTAATTATCCATCCACATTTTACTGCACCGTGTAAGGAACATAACAACAGTATGAGATAACTGTTTGCTGTCCACTTGACATTCCTCGACGAACACGCACAGCCCGAGCAAAAACAGGATGCAAGCCTAAATGGAGAGCAATCTCTTTTTAACACACTCTTTAACACATGCTTTTACATAATGAAGGGAGACTTTGAGAGAATTAAAAAAAAAAATGGAGCATAAAAACAAACTGCTGCTCAGGAAGAAGCGGAGGTGCCAGGAATGTAATCTTGTGGAAGGCCTCTGCCAGGACGCTGAAGTGTTTGGAATATCTACACCATGTTCCAAAGCCCCATTAATGGGCACATAAATCTGCAACATCAACCTGTTTATATATTCATAAGTCAGCTAGGTCCTCCCCAAAGAGCCTGGCGCATGTTAATATGGCTGTTTGTATCCATGTGAGTTGTGACCGGAGAGGGCTCATATGTGTATGTGTGTGGTATGTGCAGCCTCTAATCCACGCGTAGTAATTAGTCTGAGACCTTAGCCAGACCCTTAAAACTGATGAGAAAACTAAGAAACATGCAGGGGTACGACCCACCCCTTGGCATTGACCACCCCCTCCCTTCCCATGGACACTCCTGTGTGAATTTGGAGCAAAGCCCCCTGGATAAATGGAAGGTTTAATGTAATCCCTATAAAATCCTGTTCATGCTGCTACTCTTTCTCTCTTTCTGCCTCTCCCTCTCTTCTTTCATTCATTCCTGCTCTCCCAGGGAGCACGTTAAATGGTTAACGGCGGGGCCAACCGCGAGGTGTAAACCGCAAAGAGATGGGGCTAAGTGTTGGGAGCGTGGGACCACCAGCTCCACGTGTGTGTGTGTGCGACGGGAGATTAGCCCCCTTTTACAGAGCCCTTTTTTTTAATCTGGTCTGCCCCCGTCTCTCCCACTTTCCCCTGTTTCTCTTTCTCTGTGACAGTGAGAGTTTTTCAAGCACAGCTCTCAGCTTTCATCTCCACCACTCTGCCTCCTCTCCAAGCTTGGTATTCAGAACAGACGGCATGCCACTGGGAACCCATTTTGTCAAGCTCACCCCATAAAAAAAAGGAATGAAAAAGTAGGATGGAGACACGGGGCAAGTGTGTGAGAATCAGAACATAAGAAAGAGAGACACTGAGAGAGAGAGAGAGAGAGAGGGGGAGAGGGAGAGACAGAGGAGAGAAAGAGAAGTGAGGATGACAAGAAGTCAAGAAAGATAAGGGTTAATATTAATCAGAGGGCCTGGAGTCGACACTCACAGAGTCGGAAGCCCTGGTTCTTTGGCTGCTGCTGTTGCTGCTGGTGTTGCGAGGTCTCGCTGTAGACAGTTGTGATGTCTCCCTTCTCACAGCTGTTGTAGCAGCGGCCGCCACTGCACACCCTGCGGCACAGCATGGGCGTGAAGACGATCTTGATGCGATCCAGGTTGGAGGTGAGGTTGGCCCCTGGAAAGCACACACACACCTGGATGAGAAGGAGCAGCAGCAGACACGGGCTGGAGACGAGCTGCATCCTTCCTCTGTCAGCCTCACTGTGACACACTCCCAGTCTGGGCAAAGGGAGGTTTATAAGTGTGCGAGGGTGTGTGCTGACGGCTGGCCAGTGGCACGCTGGAGCTGAATGAGCGATGTGCCACAGGCCAACAAATGAGGGAGAGAATACTATTAGGTATTGGGCTGGACTCCAAGCCCTTTATCTTTAGGAGAAGGTGTTTTGGATGTGTGTATGTGTGAAGGAGACAAAGAGAGCGTGAGTGCAAGTGAACGTTGTGTAATGGTGGGAAGCTGTTCAACAGCCGTTGCTCTGCTACAGGGCTAAAAAACAAGAGAAGTTTGAACAGCAGACAGCTGTGTACGCTGGATATTGGATCAGAGGAGGATGAAGTAGTGAAGGGAAAATAAAAATTAGGAAAGACGAGATCACATTTCTTTTTGTTGTGGGTAGAGGCGCCAGGGCTCAGTGCCTGTCATGTCAGAGAGGTGACACAGCAGATTCACAAAGATATTAAAGCATGTAACTGTGCAAACACACAAGAACACACACGCACACACTGCTCGTACTGCTTAACTGTGGACCAGCAGAGCACACACACACACACACACACACACACACACACACACACACACACACACACACACATAAATGCTCACACACTGTATGCAGCTTTTGATATCAAACGTCTGTCTGACTGGTGTGATGCAGACCACAGAGGGGGTGGTGGTGGGTGGACAGTGGGAGAAGGGAAGTGCAGCCTGGGAAGCTGCCAACTTTTTTTCTTGTGGCTAATGTTCCATTTAACGATGACACCACAGGATGTGTATGTATGTATCCTATCCTCTGTGAGTGGGTCGTGTTTGTTTTGACGTGGCTAAGGAGAGTGGAAATGCTATATTATGCATGTAAAGTGAGAACAGATCCAGTATCTATGATATTAATTTCACAATGTGCAATAGATATGTTTTGTTCTTACCTGCTGGTAATAATACATTGTTGAACTCACTGGTAGGCCTGTGAGTGTTAAAGGAGTGCACATTGCTATGCCCGTTCCTGTGTCCGTGCCAGTTCCTGTGCTCACCGGCGCGGCTACTAGCGTAGCCGTTGCCACTGGGTAGAGCGTTGGATGTAATAGGCCCAGAGGATGACGGATAGCGTTTCACAGTGCGGGAGGTCCCAGTCTGCTGAGGGGAGGAGTCAGAGGGTCCCCGTCTCACTTGGGTCCTGTCAATCACATCATCACAAGACCATAAACACATGACCTCAGACAAAAAATGTCCCACACATACTGTATATAGACCCTCAAAGACACACCCATCAGCAATGTATGTCCATCGCCGTGAAATCCATTTAAGCGTGGTCGGTGTCTGCAACAGAAAATAACATTCCTAAGAGAAAAACATGCTGTCTTAGGTCATAGTTTTGCTTAATTGATTTTATAGACGAGACACAATAATTTGAAAATAATTTTGTTTTAATTAAATTCATAATAGCATATAATTTTTTAAGCACATAGGGTTTTAAAACTAACATCTGCTGTAAGTCAGAGAGCCATGACTCTCACTAATTAATGAAAGTTTCTGTTTGACATTAAAGACATTTTCGCAAGAGAAGATTTTTCATCACTGATTAACAGAAACTAAAATATCAAGCAACCAAAGGGAATGAGAGTGTGTGTGTGTGGGTAGTCCGTTTGCCTCAGAGAAATGTGTCTGCTTGACTAGATTATGAACTCCCAGTTCTGTCTGACTGTAGCCAACCAGGGAACAACATCCTGAGTGTTACATCGGGGCTGGAGGAAGTATTAAAACTAGGGTCGAAGAACAAAGCTCGACCAGGGCTAAGAGGGGCACGTTTTTTTTACCGGTGAGCATTTGATTTGGGTCAATTACTGAGCCTGTGTTGCACGACCTGGAAGCTGAGCTCATGTGAGCAACCTGGGGAAGGCGCGTGCCTCGCAGACAGACAGGCAGACAGGCATACCTTGGCTCAGGGGGTCGAAAGCTCAGGGAGTGCTGGGATTCAGCCCTGCAAAAAACATCTGGATCCCACTGATCTGCCCTGACAGACAGTCAGCAGAGCAAGACAAAGATGGACTATGTCGGGTAGATCAGAGGAACCGTTCTACAAAGCACACCTGTGGCCCTGTAAGGTAATTGAGGCTGTAATCAAACCCCAAATGAGGATATAAACCATGCATTAACATTTATTACATGTGGTTTTTAGCCACACACCACGTATTTACACCCTGAATCAGCCCTCGACCCGGGGACACACAACGATAATCAGGAAAATAAACACACGTGCATGCTACACAGAAATGCATACGTGTGCACACAATTGCACACACACACACACACACGCCCTATTCCAGCTGTGTTCGATGGAGCACAGGCCTATACATGTCTTTTTATTCACAGAGAACAAACCACATTCCTGCTGCCAAGGGGAACACGACACTAAATGAGAAGGGGAAAAGGGAGACAAACATTTGATAATGGTCTCTCACGTCATCTTTTCGAAAGAGGACAGGCAGCGCCTGTAGCTGACAGCTGCTGACCCAGATCCTGAATCTCCAGGGCGGATCCCAGGGATAGGATGTGACACAGGGAAACAAGGGGTCTTGATGTCAAGGTGGTAAGGACTTACAGGAGGTTGCTAACCCAGCTACAGCGTCCACTCCAAATGATGATTGGGTTTTTCCATCGCTAACAGTGACACCTGGCCCGCAAGCATCCTGCCTCACTTCCTAGGCTTAGCCAGATGTTGCTCGTTCTGTCTTTCTCACTTTCAATGGTAACGTGACTTCCTCCCAGCATGAGCTCACCACTGCCCTCTCTGCCTGCAGATCAGAGGGGGGGGCGGCGAGGGCAAACGCGAATCACTCCGAATGTTTGATGTCATCATTAGGAACTTCAAGGCCCTAGCGATCCAAGGAGGAACCATTCCACCGCCTTGTTCTGGGTGACTTGAAAGCAATTTTGAAGACCTCTGCCAAGATTACATGGAACATGGTTTGAACAGACAGATGGGAAATATGTTTCGGGTATGAAATGATGGCCATACAGTTTTAATTAACTCACTGACAGTGCTGATAAGAGAGCTGCTGACTGAGCATGTGGTGTGAAGATAGAAATGAGGCGAATACATTTTATTTTTGTCATTTCATAAGGGTTCTTATGCCTGATGCCGTTCACTACAAACTAAAATATGTAAGTTCAGCAGTTCTCTATACAGTTATTATTATCATCCGACTCTGCAGTTCCCCTTTAAGGTCTAAATAGGTTTTTGGCGTTTATCAGCTCAGTGTTTTATTATTTTAATGCCTGCAGTGTTATGGCAGAACCCTACCGAACACGTCTCCGTTAAAGTATAGAATATATTTATATATATATATATATATATATATATATATATATATATATATATATATATATATATATATATATATATATATAAACATATATACAGAATAGCCATGTATTCCTAGCGGAGCAGAACGGAGAGGTTTCAAATATTGAGTAGAAAGAGAAAGACCGTGATTAGGGTGGGTGGCACACACGGATCGTGTCGTATCCCTGCGCGGTAGGATTTGGCCTTTATTGTTTTGGTTCCCTTTCACAGCTCTCGTCAGCATTGTCAGCAAAAAAAAAAAAAAGTTTTGACCAGCACAGACATCATAAAGTTAACTTAGTTTTGCATTAGCATTAGCTGGTGCATTTAGCAGCTAATGCCAGATATTTCCCTGTAGGAGTTGGAGCGAAAAGTTCACAACAGCTCCTTACGTTACAGTATGCAGCTGAACTGAGTCAACTGAGATGATTAACGTTAACTGCACTGGCTGTTGTAGCAACAGTACTGCTGTACAGGGGAAATGGATAACTGGTTAAATATGTACCAAGACCAAATAAATAGGAGTGAATTTAGTTTTGATTTGTTTGATCGACCGGTTATAATTTTATCATCTGATCAGAGCAAAAATGAAGTTTCTTTTTACATTTTTCTTTTATATATTTAACCATCGGAAACCTCAAAACAATGACCAAAGAAGATGCATTTTTGACAAACACAATGTTGAAATCATAAGGTTAACTAATGTTTTATCATTGAGACACTTTGATTATATTAGGGAGATTTACTTGCATAGTGTCAGGCTTGTGCTGTTTTAGTACATGACATGTATTATTTCATGTTTACAACATTTCCTCAATAATTATATTTACAGAGAAACAATCAATTCTTATACAATGATAAATCTCAGTCCAAAGACTTGATCAAAGAGTCTGATAGCAAACAAGGCCTCTGACTAAAAAATAAAGTCCTTGGCGCTGTCCACTTTCACTCATCATCATCATTCATTTCATATGTACAGAAACCAATTTGAACTAAACCTCATCACATTTGAGGAAATTACAAATCACAGTGATGGCCAAGAATCCACACAGTGCATGAAACAACTGTAAAACTTCCAATGTGCAAAAGTATTACTTGGCGCTTGGTTGCTCCATATATCTTTGAAGTCATCGCAGTATTACAACATGTGAATATTAATTCTCATGAAGGAATGACAGACAGCATGAATGGCAGTTCCAGCCGCGCCTCTTGACCCAGATGGGTTGGAGAGCAGACTGTTTTAGAGCACAAACAGAACACAGTCAAGCACTGTGAAAACACAAGCCAGGACCAAGAACTGGAGGACAGTCAAAAAAGCTCCAAACTCTCTGATCTCTGAGCTTCTGCTGATGCTGTACATAAACCATGTTGTTAATATAGCCCGATGAAACACACAGCCAAACACAACGCTAGGTGTGCTTTGTAGTTTTGATGAGAGTGTGCGTTACGTGGCGAAATTCAGTTAGGTGTTTTTCCCTAAGTGCCAGGAACCCCCCCGCCTCGTTGCGGGGGCTTGGAAAGCACCGCTTCCAATCAACCCACTTGTGTTGTTTCTTTAAGTTGCCCACTGGGAAACAGGAGCCTCTTAGATAGACATGGAAATTCTTGATTTATCTGATGATCCTGTTCACCCGAAACATTCACACACACACGCAGTGACCCAGATCCTCAGGAATAGGCCTGTTGTTTACATTTTAAACCATCTCCTTAGCCCACGCTGCATGACGAGGCCAGAACAGTGTTTATGTGAAGTACTGCACAGTAACGTATGGGCCACAGCTGATTCATTCACTAACAGTTCAGGCTCTCAGGTGCTTTTATTATCCCCTCTCTATAAATCTCCACATGAAATAAAGCATATTTGTCAGTTACAACTAATGTATTTCAGACTGAGAACCTAGTTTTTCTGGGCTTGGTATGGCAAGTCATCTTGTGATTTTAAATGGGTTTTTTTTACCAGCGCTCTCAGCTCTTGAAGCTCAGCACAAGTCTACCTTGGCAAACCTCATTTTTCATTTTGATTTGTTTGAGAATACCAAAGTCCGAACCCACATCTAATGGCTCAGATTGTTGGCTTATAGCAGCTAATGCAGAAAATAGACTGATATGAAGAGCTTGTCTGGCTGTTGGATGGAGCCATTTGGCTTTGACCAGACTGTCTAAACAAGCCAGTCTGACAGCAGGCAGAAGTGTCTGGCATGTGCATCCAAGTCTGGGTCACACTGCAAATCCCGATAGCTCCCAGCCTTGTCACTTTGTCCCGTCATAGTTCTCTTTGTGTTGGATTGGACCTGACCTCCAGAGTGACGAGTGGCAAACCTCTGGAATCATCAGTAGGTTTACGACCAATCAACACAAGAGTTGTTCTATCCTGCTAAGGAAAATCCAGTCATTATTCTTTTTATTTAAACAAAATGTTTAATAGTTCCATTTACCTCTTTCCAACACAGAGCGTCAGCCAAAAACCCCTTATTACATAAGAACTGCACATAATTAGGGCAATTTGAAGGCTACTTGGTAAATGGGAAAGTAAATGACGGTCACCAAAGACCAAGTGTAAATCAAAGTTTACACACATTCATCTCATTCAGAGAAAGCGTTAAACACTATTGTTCATTTGAAAGCTTGCCCTCGGACATGAAGATCATCAGTCTAACTGGAGGGAACAGAGGAAATTTAAAAGAAACTGTGCAAACAGCAGCTGAAACAATGCAAACTTTGTGCTGCTCGAGCACTCCAAACACTGCTGGCAACAAAGGAAGAGAAGATTTATGAGTGTATTTGAGGGAGGACTGTGACCTATAAGGAGCACTGCGTGAGGAGTACACAAACAGTTTTTGGATATGACAAAGCATATTGGCCCTATTCCAAAGCAAAGTGTTCCCAACCAAGTGGCAAAGCGACGGTTACAAAGATATGATTTGTAGTCCAATGACTTTCCAAAAACACTTTTCAGAGGAGGCCATCATTAAACTGGAAAACACCTCAAAATTGACAGAGATAATGTATCTTTCTGCTCTTGAATTAAGAACGTCAAGAAAGAGAGATGTTTTTCAGCAAAAAGTACAACAACAGATGTTGCTCCACATTTCACAGACTTAAGCTAGCAGACGAGGAAGGAGAGTGCGGACTGTTGAAAGTAGTCCCAGGAGGTGTTATCCAAGAACATTAGCAAAGACACACACACTTGACTCTTGTTCATGTTTTGCTATTCAAAGCCCTGCAGTGTTATGAATCTCTGTGACGTCCAAGACATTAACTACGATGTAGCTATGAAAAGAGAAAACATTCAAGATTAGCAGTAATGATACTGATCATCAGTTGACTTTGGATTTCTGTTCCAAGTATGACTTGTTCGCTGCAGAATTTGATTTTGCAAAAAGTCAGCTTTTATATCTGATATTCGATAAGAAATTAATTACTAATTGGATATTTTAAGTCTATTTTGTTTTTATTTTTATAGGATGGGGTTGGTTTTCCATGTTTGATCTGGCTATAAGGGCCCACAGGCAAAGAGGGGAAAAGTTTAATTCCGAATTTGGTTTGTCTTAACAGACAGTATTTTAGGAGGTGAAACATTCTCTGCGGACTGAGAAAGAATTAATCCTCTCTTACCCACCCAGTCAGTGCACCAAACCATCTGTACCACCAGTGGTCAAACCCTGCTGTGGTCACACATCATTCCTCAGGCTTTATGCAGAACGCCCTCATCCATTCATCATTCACCACTGAGGTCCCTGTGTGTTCCTTTCAATAAAATCTTGAGGTTTGAACCTTAGCATGCACCAATAAATATAATATCCAACCCCAAGGGCATTTTCATTATACTGTTGTTGTGTGTTCCTCAGAGCAACATGGTTACGCAATGACATGGCGGCAAACTCTGCGTTCATTGAAAATTCAAAAATAACTTGACACCGGCCACTGTCATATTAAAGTCTGACCCTAAATTATAGCTTTTTGTGAATGTTTAATCTCTGGTAGTAAATGTTTTAACCTCCACTGGTTATTCTCACAGTTTGTTCTGGAATATAATCATGAAGCTTGCACGTCAACATTTCATTGCATCATTAAAACTTGCTCAGTTTGTTTCTAAGTAATAGTTTCACAATTTCAAAAAATACACTTATTTTCTTTCTTGCCAAGAGTTAAATGAGAAGATTGACACCACTTTCATGTCAGTATGATAAATATGAAGCTATAGCCAGCAGCCGGATAGCTTAGCCTAGCATAAAGAGTGGAAACAGGGAGAAAAGGATAGCCTGTCTCTTTCCAAAGGTAACAAAATCTGCCCACCAGGATCTTGAAAGTTCACTAATTAACCTGTTACATCTTGTTTGTTTAATCCATACAAAGTGCGAAGGTGACATGTGATTTTATGGTAGATTATGTGTTGGACTATTTCTTGGCCTGGAGTTGTCACTTACTGGAAACTCAGCTGGTTGCCTGGCAACTGGTCACAGCTAAGAAATAGTCCAACACATAACTCCTCATAAAACAGTCAAATGTTGTTTTTAAACTTTTGTACAGATTAGTGACCTTTAGAGCTGTTTTTTTCACAGTCTTAATGCTAAGCTAAGCTAACTGGCTTGTGGCTCCAGCTTCATTACTGCCCAGACATAAGAGTGGTTTCAATCTTAGCAAATAAGCACATTTCCCTAAATGGTTTAGTATTTTCAAAGCAGTTAGCATCTTATATATTTGCCACCTGTCACTGATTAGACATAAGTACCAAAAATATATTGTTCAATGTGCTCAAACCAGGCAAACTATGGTTAGACATTGGCGAGGTTATAAAATAGAGTTACTATAAGGTTGGCTACCCATCAACATCACAAAAGCAGCAATGAATATGTGAAATCAAGAAAACATGTCTGGGCAAACAGACAACAAACAACAGATTTGATTCCTGGATACATGAATAATGAATGAATAATGTCATTCCCTGGTGCTCAGTGAACGGTATGAATACACAGAAAAATACACCATGATGAAACTTTGACTCAATGCTCCATGGAAATGTAATTTAACAATGCCAGTAGTCCAGTGTGTCCCATGCTATAAACCAGGAATAACAGAAAAACACCTAGTCACAGAAACATGTGCAGCGCTTTAACGATAAGCTCCTTTCTCCAGAAACAAGAACAAGTTCTTCTCAAATACGTGGCCGCATAAGGCCAAACATCAGTGAGCAATTAAGGCCCAGTCTCTCTTTGATAACATCTCTAGTCATTATGACTTGGATAATTGTGGGTCCTGGCAGAATATTTCCCCTTGTGAAAATCTGGGTGTGTCTGAGGGCTTATCGCACCAGCCACAGAGGCTGGATTAAATCATGTTCTCTCTGTCTGGACGGCCTTCCAGGAATCCCGCTAGTAGCAGCCAGAGCCTGGGTGAAATGAATTACAGTGGGGTTGGATTGATTCAAAAACCTTTTTTTTCTTTTCTTGCCCCAGGGGATGAGGCTTATATTAGTGCAACAACTGGGCCCAGCACCGAATAGAAAGCAGCAAAGTTTCTTGAGAAATTTATTTTGCAAAGACCATTATTTGGATCAGCCACATAGACAGACAAATGAAGAGATGAAGTTCCACTTAATTTTATAGGTATAACTTCTCCCACCGCCTGCATGAAAATAGATTTTCTCTAAATTCAACCTCATTGAGGTTTTCAGACACTACATGATCAAAACACATGACTACTGCAGCCTACTCCATCACGGGCCAAAAAGCTGTGAAATAAACAGTTCCTTTTTTATCTCCTGGGGGCCGGTAGCAGTGCCAATCTGTCTGTTTTCACCTCAGCATTCTTGAAGTGAGGTTTTCGAGCTCTAAGAGATCCAGAAAGGCCTGTTTCTGGATGGAAGCAAAGCAGTGTGGTTGCTGTGGTTCGGGGGCCAGAATCAAAATGCCTGGAGACATGGTGAGCTGAGAGGCTATTCAATACTCTCCAGTTTATTGTAGTTGCTCTGATCATTCACTTAGTAAAATGCCACAAGACAGGTCAGCAGGAAGAGCCATTACAAAGTGCTGACTGAGACTATGCCTACGCTGGTCAGTGTCGTATGTCAGACTGCTCTGACAATAAGCCAGAGAGGGTTTCCAATGAAAGGTGATTGAGGGAGTTTTTGAACAAGCCTGTAAGATTGGTTTATAAAGCAATAAAAACTTTACCAGAAGTGAGCGTAGAACACGAGGAAAATAAATGCAGACATGAAGAAGGCCAACGCAAAGTTGAGTTTTGACGTCTGGATATGAAAGGAGACATTCATACGTGTGGGACTTGAGCATGTTGGATGTGTATGTTTGGTGGTCTTCTCCTCCGCTCGGCCCCATGGGAACTCTACATCCTGACATCTGACTGGATTAAGTGGTTCCATGCATAGCCATATTGCTAATTCATGCTTTCAACGCCGTGCCCCATATCTGGGAGATGAGCCTGATTGATGCTGTCTCCATCTGCCTCAGCTCCGGAGCTGGAGGCTGGAGTGCATTCTGGGATAGGCGCCCCTCTTCCTATAACTGCCGTACAGAATTTGTCCCTCCAACAGCTGCATCTGCACAGGCCTTCTTGATGAGAAGGATTTGGCTGCGGACGTCAAGCCCGCTGGCACTGTGGCTCAGAGAGTGTGTTTCGGATGGGGCTTTGGAGAGCTGGGATGGAGAGAGAGAAAGACATATCTGTCCCACGCTGAGTGCTGAGTTCTCTATGGTCCTTTGTTCCCTCTGGCCTAGCAGGAAGCCAAACACTCATGGGACTCGTTTGGCTCTGTGTTTGTAGAAAGAAACACACCAACTCTTCCTGCCCTGGCTCGGTTAATATTGTTGTGCGTTAAGCTTTCTCAATTTCAAAAATCTACAGTAGATTTAGACACATGTTACAGAGTCAACAACGTATGCTGAATCAATCTTGGCTCATTTCATACTATCATATGTTATGCAGACTTCAACATCTCCCTGCCTTTTGTAACATGAGAGTTCACCTGAGGACAGGGTGGCCTCCACAGCTGAGACTTCACTTTGTTGATGTTAAACCCACAGTAGCAGAGGTACACAAAGCCCTCCCCCAACACCACAAAACGATGGCAGAGGATGTCCAGCCAGTGCTCCGGAAAGCCCTCTCCCGTTCATATCACAAGTGGAAATTCTCACCAGGGACCCGGGTCAGGGCAAAGGTAAAGTTTTTAGAAGCAGCGCACAAGACAAACACGCCTGCGATCCAAAAGCTGAAAGCCAGTTAACCTGACCCCCGTTCAAGTTCATTCCCCGTCTACCCATGCAGGGATACAAATCACAGCTCGAGACGCACTGTCATATGCCTGGTTTAGAAGCGAGATAAAGCCCTATTCAAATTATATAAGACAGAGCAGCACATACAACCTGTGGGAATTACCCTGCACTTTAGCCCTCTACTCCACCATAGCACAACTCCCGTCTGCAGGCCTCAACTGTTTTGGCAGCAGCCGAAAAGAGAGACAAGAGGATGATTCTGGACACGTCCTCTTTGAGTAGCAAAGCAGACTGCCAGGTGGTACAGTAGGAAAACTTTCCCAGGCTGAATGTTTAGATATATATTTTAGTCTTAAGAACACACATATCTGATCAAAGTCGAAGGCATCAAGAGTATTATGAGATGGAAAGCTACTGTGGGATTTGAGCAACTCTTTTAATTTATTATCCTCTCAACTGCGTAGTGAGAACATTGTTGAGTGAATTTCCACTCCAGCCTTTCAACGTTTATGATCATATTTTATTCAAGCTCTGCGTTTTTTTTTTTTTACACCTGATACCTCACATTCTTCAGTGATCATTACTACCAAGAACACTGGTGATGATAGTAAAACAATATTTCTATACAGGTGCTGAGGTCACCCAGAGGATTTTGACAGTGGCTCCCGTCAGCGCTGGTGGTGTGGTTTGTCTGGAGTGGGAGTGAAAGCAACCAGTGATCCATGATTAACATGGAGAACTCCCACTATAACCACAGTTTCCTCTGAGAAACGGCTGTGTGGCTATGTGCAAAGCCTTGAGTCAACAAGCCACATAACCGCCTGCCCTGTTAGTCACCGGGCGAACGGTGGGGCCGATATAAGCGTAACAGTTAACGCAGAGAAAGCTGTGTGCATCACCCTCTTAAGAGTAGTTCTGCTCCATGTCACAGGGTGTTTTTGTTTTTCTTCAACATCTCAATATGGTACTGGGTGTGACCACATTTGTAATCATCCCTGAATCAAATTGCACTTTGCAAAATTCTACAGAGCAATTACTTTATGTAATGGGCCAAGACACTGATGCATTGAAATTAAATTTGAAACATTTCAAATAAAGAACCAGTGGTGATAAACAGGGATAAACTGATCCAGCTTTCGCTCTTCTGATTCGATACCTCAACTTGGGTATCTGCTGCTCAAATTTAAATGCTGTTTACCACACTGAGTGGAACTCATTGAATTTTTTTTTTTTTATGCAAGTCAGCATGAGGCAACGGATAATTGAGTAGGCAGCTTTCTGTGATGGAATTTATTGATTGAATGTAACTGTGGAAACACTGAGCTTTATAACGACACAAACAAAGAAATTATATTTAGGTTAAATTCAGGGCGAATTGCTACAGGATTGTATGGCGGGGTTGTGTCTATTTGTGTGAAACTTAACCACTTTGAAAAAAATCAGGAAATATTTTTTTATTTCGGCGATTAAGTGGTTTTATTGATGTTGGCGCTCGCTCACTCTCATTCACTGTCTATGTCTCGACCAGTGCTCGCTCTCTCCCTCTCTCAAACTATCAGACATAAACCAAATTAAACTTCTTCGTGTCAGTATTTTGTAGCTTAAATTGCGAGACAGACACAGATTTAGAAGCTGGGTGCAAAGCCAGAACACAACAGGTAGAGTATCAGAGTTTAGTCCATGAATCCTCCTGAATAGTTTTAGTTTCAGTGACATTTCAGGCTGACTGTGGAGGTTTGACTGATCTGAGCATCTGATTGACGGCCGCAGCGTGACGTCAGGCTTCATTTTTGGATCCAGCTCAATTTCTCCTCCGCAGGTCGCAATGTCAGCTGGGATAGGGTCCAGCCACCATCGACCCTGATAGATAAACGGTTACAGAAAATGAACTAAAAAGAGATGTCTTATTGTACTGTATATTCTGAATTACATCGCTACCTGTTACAAAGTAATTTTTGATTAGCCAACACGGGGCATCTGATTTGAAGTACTGAGCCAGCTTGAACTTTTCTGCTGGGATGATGCTGCGTTTTTTTCGTTTGAGTTCTTCTGTCTTGTTCTTCTGACCCAGCTCTGGCAATACAGTGACCTCACTGAAACGAATGAGACTGTTTTATTGCCTAAGCACTGTTGTTCAAAAAGGTAGATACTGAATATCATTACAGTTTGTGTGACTCATGCAGTTTCATTACATCAAAAACTCAGTGAAGCGGTGATGAATGCCACCTTTGTGCCTTAACACAATTTAAATAACAGCTCTAACCACAAACTCCAACACTAGACAGTTCCTTCCCTTTAAAATACCCTTCATTTTTTATCATCAGCATCATAATAATGTAGAAGAATACGATATATGATCGACTTATCAAATCTACTGCAAGTTCTAGTCCAAGATCCATGACAACTTGAACTGCATGCAGTCTCACTGTACAGCTCTGTTATCCAGGTAGCCGTTGCCAGCTGTCCTTAGTCTGATTATGTAACAGAGACCAGAGAGAGATGACCTTTGGAGGGATGACCTGCATGGTGCACACACATCCTGCTCTACCCTGCTCTGTTTCCTGCAGAGGACTGATGTCAGAGAACGCTGGGTGTATGGAGTTGATATGAAGGACTCATAGGAGGTGCTGAATACGTCCTCTGTGCGTTATCGCAGTTCCAGCTTAGCCAGGAGTGTTCACCGTTGGCCCTGACCTTCATACAGGGAGCTGACAGACTAGCTGTGATCTACAGGATCTCGTGCTGACAGGGACAAGTCTTTCACTACTGCTGAGCACGGCGCTCACAGGAAACGCTGGTTTACAGTGAAACGCATTTGCTCAACAGAAAAGACAGCACAGGAGGGAGGAGGAAACAGTTATTTTTTTGCCAGATGCATATAGGATGTACCTATTTTAAATTTTATAGTTTTAATCCCACAGAACAGGCAGCTGGGCCTTTTGGGACACAGTTGAAATGGTCAGAGGAGAGGTGAAAGACTGGAGACAGGAATACAAGAAGCGGGAGTAAGGTATGGAGCTGTATTCCCATATCCCAAAATCCCACTAAACACAAGACTCCTCATATGTTTTGTCCATCCCAACAGGAATTTATTCGAGGCTGTCATTCATAAATGTGCTGGGTTCACTCAGTAGGACTATTCATGAAACAGTTTATTCTTTAAAATAACATTTCACAAGGCAGCTGTGCCCACGCAGGACTAACAAAATGTCAGTCGTCATTAGATGATGACGGAAAGAAATAACATCTGAGCTAAACTTTTTCTGGACAGACCAGATTTGTCACTGCTGATGCGACCAATAATAATGGAGAAAACAATCTAAACATTTGTTAGGACAGAACACATACCATGAGAGGGTCGTAATGTTCAGAAGAGTTATTTCCCCTTTTGAGTAATTGCCAAAAAATATGCTTCCTACAAGACCATGTGAGTGCATAATGATATAATACATGAGGATGTTGCACAACTCATTTCAAGTGAGTGTTGAAAATAAAATTTCAAAAACATCCACTGGAAAACGCCAAAGAGAAGAGAACTACTTCAATCACACGTTAACACAGGAATTATTTTGCTGGTAACCATGGAGACGGCAAGAAAATGTTGAAATCCTCTTTATTTGGTTAGTGAGTAAATAGTTTAGTGAAAACACTTACAATCCAACAGAGTAACCAGACCACAAAATCTCTCTTGGTTGCTCAACACCTAATCAAAAAAAGCCAGTATCTAGCCACACAAGTTTGAGGTCCTGGCCTGTTAAAAATTGAGTTAAGCATCACCTTCGGTGACTTGTTGACAAACCTCTAAAAAGTGACCACAGACACAACACTTTCCCTGTCTGCCGCCTGCTGACGTCCGCACAGTAAGGGTTTCATAGCTGTGAACCAGAGTTGACTGGACAGTGGGAAGAAAAGGCCAAGCAGCAGGTCTGGAGAGCTGAAGTTCCACTAATTTTAGACTAAATCCTGGAACTTTAACAGACGCTTCACCTTGTTCAAGCTGAACAGATCACATTCTCTCTCATTGATGCTCTCCTATTATCATTGTTTTTGTTCGCTCCCTCCTTGTCTGTCTCATTCCTTCTCCACACTATTTCTTGTTCTTGGCGCCACTTGACAGGCTGGGTCAGTAACAGGGTGCTGCTGACATAACAAGCCAAGTCTGCTCCAAGAAAGACATATATAGTACCTCACACCTTCTCTAGTAGGGAAAAATAACTGGCTGGGTGCTGCATGTACAGGGTGGCCTTTACTCCCTGAGTATATGAGTGGGGGCAAGGCCAACATGGATCTATCAGAGCCTGAGCGTCTGTCCTCCCTGCTCCTCTTCTTACTTCTTAATTGAGCCTTGGCACTGGTGTTGTCTTTTTTATCTGACTCTCACTCTCTGTGACCTCACATTGCTCGTGCTTTCCTGGCTTTGCACACAGTGGAACCTCAGCTTGATATATGAAACCGAGACTTGCATCCACCACTTCTCCAGGGGGACCACTGTTCCACCCCTAAAAGATCATTCTGGGCCGAGAGAATGCAGAACATTTGCAGCAGTTCACAGAGGCTGAGCTTTAAATGTGAATTACACAAGCGCTCAAATAGTTTCCTGGAAGCGCCAATGAAAGAGTGTCAAGAATTCAAATAATTCTTTGACTAATGTTTTAAATGAAGAAGTTTTACAATTTTGGCAGAGGCTTTTATTTTGTCCTGCAAATTTCAGAAAAATCTGCTGGTTACAACAACTAATAATTGGATTAGTCTGAGCTGTATGCTCGGAAATTTTTGCACTCCAGCAGGGGGAAATGGCTCATCTTGAACTTTACAGCACCTCTTACAAACAGTTAGTCAGCTTAAACAGAAATACGAGTGGACAGTCATAGTAGGGGCATTTGTGACTCAGGAACACTGTCTGCTTCGTACAATGTTGAACCTGCAGCCTTGCCTCTGTCTATTTATCCCAGATCTGTGACTCAGGGTTCAAAAATGCCCTGTGAGTGAAGAACAAAGAAAACATATGCATGGCAACTGTGCAGAGTCTTCAGAGGTCTTGTATTGATTAGAAGATTTACTATGACTCCAAGATAATCGTTATGGGAAGGATGATGTATTAAAACTCTTTTATGAACCATCTGCCAAAACATTTAGTAGAGTTTCATTGAGCTACCACAAACATGTGGATGGCTTAGCCAACATAATTCCATAACACCAGCAAAAGTACAAAATGACACAAGACCCTCGCAATTAGCACGAGGGGCACCATAAATGTCAGATGTAATTGAGAATGTTTAAGTGGTTTGGTGGAGAGAAATTACCCAGATGACAAACTGGCTAAAAAGTGAATGATGACCTCAGTGCCCAAACAAATTATGGCATTTTAACCGACTGTGAGAGGATTAGAAAAGCACTGGGCATGAGTCCAAAATGGAACACAATTTGACAAGATAAGTCTGAACCTGTAAGCAATAACGATCCATCAAAATATTCCCGGAAACAATTACTCCCTTTCAACATCCTTGATCAGAAATCTGGTTCTAGCCATGGTAAAGTAATTAATCAAGTCAAAAAGTTATTTCCAACAAGATTGGAACTAAAACAGTCAGATGTTCAAGCCAAGAAACTATTAGACCTGTCTGATTAGCAGTCTTTGGAGAATTTGCTGAATGCACTGAAAGAGGCCTTTGCCTGAGCAATTATTAGTTGGATACATTATAGTCACAGTTATTCCAATAAATCAAAAAACAAGCAGAAATGGTCAAAGCCTAAAGAAAATATAAGCCTCCTGCTCTATTTTCAGAGCAAATAGCATGGGTTAATACTTCTGTCTGGTACATCAGGTTATATTTTTCCTACATTTTGCAGATTTACTTTAATACTTTTTCAAGCATGGCAGCAAATGGCAGCAAATGCTTACTCGCTTTACTTCGTATATTTGTTTTACTTAGAGTGTATTAAAGATTTAACATATGAAACCCATTCATCTGGTTTGATTTATTGCGACGATAAACACAACCAGCATTGAACAGGAGTGTAATGAACTACTGTTTGTTCAAGAGTGTTTAAGTAATTTCTAATAGCGAAGTCTATCAATTTGTTTTCTGGGAGCCTTCCTCTGTGACAGTAATGGTAGCTAAAACAAATATCTCTCAGTGAAAATCCACAAAATACTGTACACGTAACATACGTTCGAAAAAAGAAACATCATTGTCAAAATAAAGAATGAGATGTATCGAAGTCAGGGCTTCATTATACAGTTTATATGTTAAAATGAAGATGTATTAGATCAACGTGCCATGGCGTCAGACCAAACCTGCGGTCGTAGTTGCGCCGTCAGCGAGATACGAATCCTGATCGTGTTAGATTTATGATAACATAATTTTTCAAAACCAAACATTACAAAAGTTTACAGATTAAAGTAAATTGTTAGAATAAAGGCCGGGTCACTTCAGCATTCATCATGGCAGCCAAAACCTCTTGACAGTGCTGACGTTTGAACAAAGAGCCCGAGAGTCAAAAATACAGGTCCCTATCTGGGATCATCCCTATGTTCCCCGGGTCCTATGTTCCCCGCTTTGTATGTGACCAGGGAACATAGGACCTTTTTTTAAAAAAAAGGGTCCTATGTTCCCCGCTTTCCTCCTAAAGGAGTCCTATGCTCCCCGCTGTTGCCGGTCGATGAACAAACCGGGGATCTCTCTCTCTCTCTCTCTACAAAGTTTGAGGTGCCTGTTTGGAGCAGCTGCTGACAGATGTGCTGTGTGTGTGTGTGTGTGTCTCGTGTGCAGACGCAACTGACAAATATTTATAGACGGACACGCAAACAACTTAGTCATCATTTAATTATTTTATTTTGAAAATTGACCGGATTCTCTCGCCTTTTCTGTGCCCGACTTCCTGTCTGGTACGATCTGGTCTATCCAGCTTGACAACGGCGCTTGTGGCTCCCGTGAAAAATAGAACTTCTTGTGAACGAACAAAACCTCTCAAAGTGCTTCATTAAATCGTCAAAGGCATAGACCTATGTCGCAAAATGCAGCACTTATGGAAATTGTGGTGGAAAAAATAATCCCTAAATATGAGCCTATTGGACCCGTTACGGAAAAGCGGGAACATAGGACCTTTTAAAAAAAAAAGGTCTAATGTTCCCCGCTGTCGATGAACAAACCGGGGAACATAGGACCTTTTTTAAAAAAATGGGTCCTATGTTCCGCACTGTTGCCGGTCGATGAACAAACCGGGGAACATAGGACCTTTTTGGGGAAAAACGGGGAATATAGGACCCTTTTTTTAAAAAAAAAAAGGTCCTAGGGGAACATAGGTACGCTCCCACGCTATCTTAGCTTATTAGCTGTGCTGCTCCATCCGCTTTTATTGTCGGAGTATAACAGCATCGTAAAACAGAAATGGTTTGCAGACAGCTAATTACTGACGGTACAAATACGTCTTGTCAATAAACTGTGTGAACTTATTGTCCCATTAGCGACCGAGCTAACAAACCTGCTTATTGACAGTTAACACTGGCGTTCAATTACTGACAAGCTAGCTTTTTGACCATGTTCAGTTTGTCTTTATTAAGTTAAATAATGTATAATATAGAGTATGTGTATGTGTATGTGTCTGACATGTACTAGCACGACTTGCTAGTTTGATAGCCATTAGTTCGCCAGCTACAGAAGTTACAGTTTTTCTCAGTCGCTTTGGTGCTTTTCTCAGATCAGAATGAAAGTTCTCACAACTATTAGTTCAACCTCCACAACATTGAGTCATTTGTGCACATCATCGTAACAGTTTCTCATTCCTTTGAACAAATTGCAAATGCTTTTGGACATGTATCAGTTACTTTCATACAATTCTCTGCTGTTTTATAACATTATCATGTCAGTCAAAATGAAACATACTTATGAATGCTGAATAGTCATTCCCTATAAAACTAATAGTCCTCATTTCATTGCTTGAGTCATTACATATAAAATTGTTGAACTAGTTGTCAAAATCTGTCCTCGTTGCCTTGCAAGGGAAGACATCCGCTGTGATGTAGATGAAAATATGTGGCCAGACAGACAGGAACGTGTGGATGTCCAGGAATAATTTATGTTCAGGTTACAGTAATATGTACTGTTTTTTGTTTACATTTGTGCACAGTTCTACCATAATGGTATTTCTTATGTTTGTTCTAAATAAGTGACTGCATTTTTTTTTTTTTGCACAATGCTGTAGAATTGCAAAGAGCATATGCAGTAAATATGTGAAACACACATATGTGTCTTGTACTCAGTTACCTCACTAAATACAGTAATGTGTAACTTTACTGTAGTTTTCAAATGGCTGTACAGGTAGTGTATAGTGCTGTCTTGAGCATTTTCAGGTAGTGTCACCAAGATCTGACTTTTTTGCATTGGAAAACACAGAGAGAGTAAACTGTCATAATGAAAACATGACAAAGCCATTTGACTGTCTTGTTCATAAACAATGGTGTCAGGACTTATTATTTTGATGACAGAGACAGTTTCATTGACATGAATACTTGCTTTTGAGGAATCAACTATTCATTTTGAGCAAGTGACGCACTTTTGCAGGTTATCCACTAGGTTTTGCAGTTTGTACAAATTGTTCTGAGAAATGCACTAACTGTTGTCCAAATGTTAATAGTGATGTGAGAAATGCACCAAAGTGACTGAGAAAAACTGTAACAGACCAGCCCTACAAGTTGTATGTCATCATTTTCTAGTTTAAGGCTTCTCATAAAGTGTTATTTTTTTAACCCATCCATATTTGGCATTTGGCTTTCAGGCTATAATAAGAAGCGGTAGGTCAGCACAGCTGCATCACTTACACAGTGTGGACAGGCTGCCTGGTGGTCGCAGGTCGTGGGGTCTGGACTTTGGTGGTGTCGATGGCCTGCCTTTCTGAGGGCCTTCTCCGCGGTTGGTCTCTCTGGAAAGGGTTGTTCCCGGGTTGAACGCGCCTCAGGCCACCTCCGTCGCGGATGTACACCTGCTCCGGAGCCACCTCCTCACAGCGGGGCCCCTGGAAGCCTGAACGGCACACACAGGTATGTGGCCGGCTGCAGGAGCCACGGTTCTGGCAGGGGGGCTGGCAGTCAGCTGAAGGGAGAGCACAGATGGAGATCAAGTTTTCAGCAGGTCATGTTAGAGCATGTACCCCCCTTGTATGAAGGAGCAGTAGCAGAAATGTCTTTCCCTGATCTCAACATCAGGGCTCACTTTAAATTGATTCAATCAAGGGGCCATTAGTTTCACTTCTGTCCTTTTCATTCAGCAGAGAGCCCAGAGGGGCTGTCATGTTCAATTTCTCTTGAGTCTTTAACTGCCCTGTTTAGTCTAAATGTATATGATCACTTGCATTAAATCCTTATCCAATTTCTCGCTGAGGTAAAGTCTATACTCTAGGTTCATGGCTCAGTTTAGTGCCGCCAGCATTTCTGTACGGCGTGATTTCCTAAAAATATCTTTACACACTGATCTAGAATCCAGTGTGTGCTTTTACTGTAACACAGGCAGCTCAAAAAAGGTAATAAAAGTAAGAGGTCATAAAAAAATGAGCGAATGGGAAAAACTGGTTACCAAAGGCCAACTGCAAATAGCTGACACTTCATCAAAGAAATGGCCTGCGGAGCTGCGTCTTTTATTTGAAAAACAAACGAAATCTGAAGGGGCTTACTGTATGTAAAAGATGAATATGTGCATAATATTTATCAATAGTCTGCAAATACACAGTGCTGAGGTCATTTCATGGTCATGGAAAAATAATCTGTGTCACTCTACCAGCCCACCCCTACATCCTCCCATCACACTCCAGATACTTGAAGTACTGGAAGACCCGCTGCACACAATTTAAAGTAAACGAGCTCTCGATCTTGTGACACAAATGTATGTAGTAGACGGCACTTGAGGATTTATGACATTGTCCTCAAACAGTAAATCAGGCCACCGGTCTGTGGTGGCTAAAGCAAACAGCGGCGCTCTGTCAACAGGGCTATGGAATGCTATTGACACAGATGCTGTGGACACTGACAGATCGCAGGCAGGAACGCTGCCACAGCTCTTGGCAATGAGGAGCGCTGGCAGTCGAAAAGAGCCCCACTGGGTGTGAACAGCGCTCTACCTGCTGCACGCTTCCTGTTATTGCGATACTGCTTAAACTCTGGGGCCACTATCTGTTTGCTTTAGTCTTGAGTGAAAGCAAGCTGGACCCCGAAAAATGCTGTTCCTGATGACGTGCTCAAAACTGAAATGATAGAAGGAAATATGACAGCGTTGTGTATCATGCGCAACTGTATTTCCACTGATATATTCCCACAAAGGAAGCCAAATCAAGCTCTGTATTTTATTTTTCTCAGATCACGTCGCATGCTAATTGAAAGACCACTACATTAGGCATCGTTAGCCTGTGGTATGATGAGAAAAAAACTAACAAATTGAGGATTAAATATCAGACAATCACCACTCTCTTCTGCTTTATGGTGAAGCTAATTTTATTTAAACCAACTAATTCACTCAAGCATTTCCTTTTAACTACTCGGAGGAAAATGTAGCCCCTTTTTTGATGAAGCATACACATTTAGAGAATTGTGGTTGTGGATTTGTATAACTTGGTATGTGATCCGAATTTTCCATCATGGGATAAAATAGGAATTGCCTGAGCTCTGTTTGGCAAAGAGTTACATACATCATCTTACTAAAGTACAGGCTGGCCGGGTGCCACCGCCTTGTCCGGAGTCTGTTTAACCTCAAGTTTGGGGATAAAGCGGTGGATCAGATAGGCCACAGATTCCAGTGACATTATGCTGCAGGGGGAGGACTTGGTAATGTGTGAAACTGCATTCTTCAAATAAACTGTCTGAATTGAAATGAGAAACAGCACTGGGCAGAAAAATAACCCAATAAATGAAGGTTCACGGCTGGCTTACCATGGGATATGTGCTCGGTCCTGTGACGTGTGACCCGTTTTCAGCCACAGAATTGACACCAGACAAACATGTTGCCTGTGCTGACAATAGAGTGGACAGGTCAGTGACATGTGCCCCACATGAAGCCTGTTGTATACACCGTCACTGCCTGTCTGTGTTGTCTCTGGGCCCTGCCTCTGGGCTGTTGAACACATTGTCACAGTAATTGCTGTCATGCAGATTTGTCTTGCACATCATTAAAACTAATTGCCTCACATTCCATCCATTTCACAAATATGTGCAGCAATTATTACTTTGCGAGAGTAATAATAAAATGAGAATCCGTCGGAAATAAAAGAGGAAAAAATGGCAAACATTCCTGGCATTGCCACTTCAGCCTTAATTATGACTAAGACAGACTGGCCAAGTTTTGGGAGATTGTGTCCAGATCCAGTCATCTGAAAAAAGGAGACGATTCGATTGTTTTTGGCAGCTTTGATCCTTCCAAACAAAACATGCTGATCCAGACGAATCAGTAATAAAACATATAATGGAGCCATGGCAGCATTTTATTCAAGCTTCGATAAAATGTCTTGTACTCTGTAAGATTTGGCCAGAATCGTAGTTCTGTTCTGATTTGGAGCTGTTTACCGGCAGGGGGAGAGCTCTGAGTTCATTTTTTAAACTTCTGACATTAAAGTGGATTTATTTTCGTCTCGCTTTTCAACCTGTCTGCTGAAGCAGAGGTGAAGGCATCCACCCTTATTACTACTTCATATTGAAACAGAGACCAGATTTTAAAAAAAAAGGAAGAGAGGAAGTTAGCATAGCCCTTATCGATCCAAACTATGTTCAAGAAACAAGTTTTTCATTTCAAAGAGTTGTTTGTTTGTCATCTTGCAGACAGACCTGACAAAGTATGAAATCGCCATCATGATGTAGTTATTTCGGCATCAAAACACAGAAAAATCTGTTTATTTTGCATTCATATGGCTGTGACGTTAGTAAGAGGGTTCACAGTGGTCCATTGTTACTCGCACAAATAAACACAAATGATCCTGCAGTCAGATTGTAACTACTTGGCATTACTGTTCTGAGAGTTTGGAAAGTTTGCTATACATTTTTGAGGACATTGCCAGGTTTATTATGCGTGTTTAACTGTAAACAACCTTGAACAGTTTCATCACATTGAGGGTGGGAGGAGGTGAAATGCTGCCCCCTATTTTTTTTTTTTTTTGGAGCAGGAAGCCAGGAATTACATATTCAAGTGAGCCACACGTCTGTGCATCTCTTCTTCTTCCAGCTTTCAAACTTAAGCTACATAAATACGATCACACATTAAAGTAACCCTGTGGTCTCTATTGAGCTAAGTATTACTCATAATCTTCCTTGTAGGTTAAAGTTACGTACCTGTTATAGGCTTAGGTTCACATCTGTGTGTATATCTAAGGAAAATTACCATTCTCGTGCCCCCTCCCCTGCGCTGGACTCTCATTTCCAACTTAGCGCTTGTTTCCAGTCCATTACAATCCACCAGAGATTCACCTTCCTCTCTCTCTGACTCAGAATAACACAACCCATTAAATCTTTACAGTCTTTTCATTCAGCTAGGAGCAATTTGAAACCAATATCTGACATAACTTAAACATGTAGAGAAATCTCTTCAGTTTACGCAGGTCCACAGTGCCACCAGATAACTTGACATTTTTGAAAATAATATTGAGAATGAAAGCATAATCGTAATAATCTTTCATTCAACTGAAGGACTCTCTATGGGCTGAGCACATTATGTGCCATTATGAGATTTAGAGGCTGGAAGCTGCTCCGGAGATTAAAATTTAGTAGAATATGACAAAAGGTTTGACTAAAGGCCCTTTCAGAGCCTGTAACTGAGAGACAGGACGTTGGAAAGATAAAATAGCATTGTAAATTATAATTTGCAGGAACTTACCTCTGATTAGCTGCTGCAGTGTAGCCATATCTGAATCTAATCTAGTAGATAAGGTCATAATAGTGTTGTTGATGCAGTGTTTGCGAGGGAAATAGGCTCTAAAAATTGCTACGAAACTGTACAGGGCATCATAGACAAGTGTAAAACTTGTAGTCTGGTAAACCTCCTATGATGACAGCAGGAGCCTCTCTTTAGGAGTCACCACTGAACCTGACAGATCTCATGAAATAGGTCAAGTGTTTAAGATTGTGGGAGGCAGCTGGGAGAGACAAGCTTAAAAATGTGTCTCTCATCTGGGCTCGCTATCCATTGAAGAACTAAGAATTGGTCTATTGAGCAGTTAATACAATTGCCTCTCAATGCTAATCATTTCAAGTGAGTGTTAATCTCTTTACAGCATGTGATTTCCACATGGTTGCCAGTGTAAGTGCTATCATTTCAGGCCTGCCAAATGCTAACTTTTGCTCTACGAACCAAACTGCTGTTGCCGTAACTCTAAAGAATCAAACTTCACTTTTGTGCTAATCAGAAACAGAAGGGAGGGAGACACTGACACTGTTTGACTGATCCTTTATTTTCTCTTTGTGGTAAATCTTACAAGGGTAATATTTCACCAGATTAAGGTGCCTCTGTCATAGATGTACATTTTTCAATCACAGTGTGGGTTTTTCAGTCCAATACAGTAGTTGGAGCTTTTATTCTCCTAACTCACCTCAGCTCTGTGGGGGGATTTTGTTAACCTACAGCTGACCCATGACACTGTGTACATTACTTTTAGCCACGCTATACCATGCCTCCACCGCACCCCTCAAGCTCCCACATTCAGCTTCTAATGAGCCACATGCTGGGGCGCTCTCTGTGGAGGATATCTGGATCTGGGGGCGTGTGTGCCCACAACTTGTAAAGCTGACTCTGTGAGACGTGGTGTTCACCCAAAAGCCACAAACCCCATCCTCCTGAGGGATCACATCCCAACAACTTCCATATGGTCTTTAAGCAGGAGGGTGCTATGATATATGGCCGACTATGGGCTGCCTTAACAACACTGTGGCCTCACTAAGCGTGTGCATGACTGAGGGAGAGGGGCGCTTGTTGTTAATGTTGCTTTGTAAGTGTCAATCAAGGCCAATCTTGCTTTTTGGACTTACTGCTGAGAGATTTGGGAGAGCACATGTTTTTTTTTTTTTTTGCACCAATATGAAAAAAGAGAAGCAAACATGTGTTTCTGAAGAATATAATATTAAAGGCCAAGTTTGTTCTTCTCTCTTCATTATTTTCGTATTATAACAGCTCATGAACAAAGATGTGCAAATAAACAAAAAAGAAATTCAACAGGAAGACGTCTAGGGTCCAGACGCTGCGTAGTACCTCATTTTCACCACACTTTGGTCTATGGTAGCAATTAAAAAAACATGTGGTACAGGAGGCCAAAACAGGACCCAATTGCAACCTACAAACAGACACACCAGCTGGATCGGAGAAAGCAGCACTCCTGGTTTGAAGAGACAAACTTAAGCACGAGCTGTCATCTATGTTAATGATGGGTTTTGGGATGATGGGGTGTGTATTGATTACAGGATCTGTCTAATGGGCCATAACTCTCTACAGGGCTGCCAGGGGAGTGTTATGCCCCTGAACTGTGAACTGTGCAACCCCCACAAATCCGCACACAACATATAAAGCCGAGGAGGGCTCTGTGGCTGGCTGTGTAGCAGTAATTTCAATGACGTCAGAAACGCCAGCATTTTAAAAAAAACACCTCCTCCTGTTCTTGTAAAACAGGAGAAGCTGATCACGATGCAAGCTTCTCAATGTTGTTAGGTCTCTCGTTTTTTGACCTTTGGGAAAATAATGTTTCTTCCTCATTTATTTTATTTAATGGGCAGGAGAACGTGATTCAAATCATCTTGTTACCATCTTGTTCGTGTTTGTGAAATTAAAAATGGTGCCACTTGCAATACATGCCCTAGAAAAGGCAAACCCAAAATACTGTACTATATACTATATACAATATTCAAATACAAATCTATAAGAAAATGATATTCTTATTCTATATAAACTATAAACGATACTAATAATACTACTATAAAAAGAACTATTTGATTAAATGAATTATTTTTTTATTTCTTTGGTATTTTGGGGGGAATATATGCTGATGTTGTCCAGTGTCGAGTGCGATACGGCACGATACGATACGATACGATACGATACGATACGACACGACATGATACAAGGTAGCTATGGTCCCATTTTGCACATGGCACACTGCACATTGTCCACAGGATATTGATTCATCATATCTACAGTGGCTGCTGAAAGACTAATACATTTAGCAGTGCTATTAGTATCCCGGTGACTCAGTGGGTCATGGTTCACACTGCATCATGTGCTTAACTCTGACTCATGACCTCTAGCTGCGTGTCATATACTATCAAGTGCACATGCCATAAGGCATATACAGTGCAGTTCAAACAGTTGTTACGGACAATAAATCTCCCTTGTACCATTAAAAACACATACATGTGACTAGTGTAGATAAGAGCAAACATGCTCTTGATGTGTGACTGCCTTTGAGCCAACTTCTTGAGGGTCAGCATGAGTTTTTGTCTGAGTGCAGAGGAGAAATCTTATTGTATGATCAGGTCCAATATATGTGGACAGCCTGTTGTGTGTCAGGGAGGTTAACAAAAAGCAAACCAAGACGGCTTGTATCCATTAGGTGAAGATGGTGAACCTACATTTTTGGGTACTGTTTTGGAGGTCAGAAAACATTCACACGTGTATGTCCTTGATACTATACCAGCTGCTTCACATATGTTGTAGCAGAAAAAAAGAACATTAAATGTGTTTCAACCCAGAGGCTATTTGTGATAAATGATTCAACAAATAATGTGAAAAGGGTGGATTTAGAGATTTTGCTATGAATATACAATTATTTCATTAATTAATTAAGTAATTCACATAAAACCCACATTGTATGGTGATCACATGGTCACATGGTGGACAGCTGAGTCGAGCCTTTAACATGACTTATACTGCTCTCTCGACCAACACCGGAGGCCTTTAATCCTCCAAATTACACTGGGGACATGATGGAATTAGGGAAACATGCTACATGCTGTATTTTTTTGTTTGGAAAGAGAAAGAAAGTTACCTTGCGAGAGGTACGCAAGAGAGACAGAAAGACTTTCTGCATGAGGAGTTATTTTAGGGTTGGGATGGGGCCCTGAGAGGCACAGCGGGCCAAAAAAAGCTGGAAGGCAATCAAAAAGAACCTCTTCTCTACCGCGTTTCACTCTGTCAATCACCAACTGCTTAAGAGACTGAAAACAACTTTATTCCTCCACGTGAATGATGCACCTTTCATCTGCACTCTCTAAGACAGCAACAGGTTTAAATCAAGGGCCATCTGTGTGCTTTTCTACTTTTTTTTTTTTTTTTTTTGAGGGGTCGTGCTCTCACTGTTGGCTATGCTTGCAGCATGTTGCCATATGTACTGCATGCTTTCGCCAAAATATTGTGATGTATGGTGTGGTGAAATGAATTCTGCTGCAGAATCTAAAAGCCTGCACCTTAGGGAGCACTATGAGCTCAAGTTAAATGTAAAGCCAGTTCCTGTCTGTCCTGCAGGGAGTCTTTTCCCGCTGTTCCCCAGTCTGAAGTATTCTATATTGCCCCGTACATTAACTCTGTGTGTGGTAGCCCATGCCATTAATCCAATTACTAAAACAGCCATGTCAACTGGAGAAGCCAGAGCAACACAACGTAACTCTGATTCATAGTGACCCTGTCAGAACTATGCCAACAACACCTAGCATTCCTTTTTAGAAATGGATGGTCACCACCACTTTGTTCCAGACTGAAATATCTTAACTATTGAATAAATTGCTATGAAATGTATAGATATTCGTGTCTCCCAGAGGATGAATCCTAACGACTTTTCTCTAGCACTTCAATGAGGTTGACATTTTTGTTTTTTAGTGACATGACATGAGATAAAATTTTGTCCTGTAACTTTGGCGATCCCTAACTTTACGTGTAGCGCCATAGTTATAACTATACTTCCGTAGTCTTGACTGTACTTTGCTTTTATTGCTAATAATTTAGCATGCTAACACGCTAAACTAAGATGCTGAATATGTTAAGCATTATACCTGCTAAACATCAGCATGTCAGTGTTGTCAGTGTGAGCATGTTAGCATGCTGCCATTAGCATTTAGTTCAAAGCACCGCATCCTCACAGAGCTGCTAGCTTGGCTGTAGGTATCTACACTACGCTTTCCAAAGAGCTCCTTTTGCTCAGACTGTTTGCGTGCTAACCTATCAAAGAATCCATTTACAGCCAGGTATGAGTAAAAAAGCCACTTGCAAAGGTGCAAAGATAAGAGTGAAGCCTCTGAAAGCAGATACAAAGGAGAACAGATAAAATTCAAATCTATTCTCCGGTAACACAGGGCTTTAAAATTCTTGCTTTGTTTTTTTCCCAAGAAATGTTGTAAACCAAAACTTTAAAACAGTAATTCTATACTCATGTACAATACATCTAATTGAGGGTTGCTGTATTTATCCTAAAACCTTTCAGCAAGTCAAACTTTCATCCTAATACCACAGCAAAGTAACTTTCTATTTTGTAAACACATTTCTGTGTCTTTTACCAACACAAACCGATGGTACAAATTTTACTGAACCAACTTGATGTTTTCCCATTTTGGTAATTGTCAGGTGTTAAACATTCCCACGCCTTACTATCACTGGCATATTTTATGAATGATGTTGTTGATGAAACTTTTTAAAGTGGTATTAGATTCCATGAGAACCACTAGAGAGATCTGCATTAAAGATCCAGTGTGTAAGATTTAGGGGGCTCTGTTTACACAATATGCCAGAAATGCGACATTATATTCATAAGTATGTTTTCATTACTGTATAATCAGCTGAAAATAAACATTGTTGTTTTTGTTGCTTTAATATGAGCCTTTTATATCTACAGAGGGAGTTGGTATTCTTCCATGAACCGTCATGTTTCTACGCTGACAATCATCATAGTTACTCCTTAATGTTTGAAATGGTGAGCTGTATTCGCCATAGCTATGCCTGTATTCAGTTGGTTGCAATCTACAACTTCACCACTAGTTGCCACTAAATCCTACGCACTGTACCTTTCAAAGATGAAGACCCTGAACTGACCATCTGCAGTGCTCCATGTGAACATTTCATCAGTTTTTGTGTCAAGATGGTGGTATTACTTACAGTAAGGCAGCTGACAGACAGTCTTGTATCATAACTCAGACAAGACTACTGCTGGACTGTGCCTGGGCGAGGCTACAATATGGCCTCCTTCTGCTTTTCATCTGCGCAACAATACTTTTTGATGAACAGATGTGAATCTCGACACAGTGGGGAAAAAGTATGACTGCTGACCTAAAAACAAGACGCTCCATTCATCTCGACGGGAGCTTCGAGCTTGCAAGTAAACAGACGGAAGTGCAGCCAAGCTCACACCTGGTCTCACTTTACTAGCCTAACACAACACACACACACACCTTTGGTTCTTGGCCACCATTAATAAAGCCAATATTAGTTCGGTAAAACCTTAGTCATAAAAACGGATGAAGTTTTATCTGTAATTACAGCAGTTAACTAGAAGAGAAATAAACATGACACAGCAGTGGAAATGTAATGTTCTGTTCTTCTTAATGGATAAAAGCTCTCTATCGCAACACTGGCTATTTTCAGTACATGGAATTTACTTTAATATACAAACAAGTCTGCTAACCATCCACACTGGAGCTGAAAACAGATACAGTCAGCACCAAACCAGCCAGGACATGGGCAGGGCCGAGTCTTCTGAGGGCCAGACAACAATCTCTAACCAGACCCACAGAGACCCAGACGTAGACCGTTTTATAAACACATTTCTAAAGACATGTAGGCGCACTCCCTGGACAACTAGTGATCCAATTCCTGTCATATATTTGCTCTGAGCTCAACTCAATTGAACAAGGAGGTATTGTTAGGAAGCCATAACTTTAGACACCCAATCCAGCCTCGCGGGTGAAGCCTGCAGCTGACACTTTTAATATTAGACATTACTTCAATCCCTTCAGTGAGAATTTCCTAGACGCAGCACAGCCACGATATGTTTTTACTTATGCTCCCAGTCGACAGGTTTGTTCCTTTTCTTTCCCCCACTGTGAACATGTTTTCTCATGCTGCCATCTCCTAATAAAGCAGCCTGGGTCTCAGGCGGGGATGGAATAAAGATAGCCTGAGCCTGTTTTGCTCCACGGAGGTCTTCTACGTGGGGGCTTCCAGTCCCAGCTCCAGTCTGGGGCCTTTGTGTTGGCACCTTGCCGGCTGTGGGGCTTCACTCAGCTGATGATAGCATAGCCTCCAGTCAGACCTGGGTGAGGGCCAAGCTGTAAGAGGGTCCAGATGGTCGGACAGACCCCTGGCCTGCTCAGATGCACTGCCTTGTTTAACAAAGGCCAGTTCGACTGGACCTGTTACTTTTCTGGCAGATTTAAAGTATTTACCCTTTTAATTTGGGTAACTACAGCTCCATGTTATCTGTAATTTACACCTTGGTAAGTGTGCCTTTAGCTGGAACTTGAGAAAATATATGGAGGGAGGCTTTGCACTGGGCAGGAGGGAGGGAGATCTAATTAGGAGGCTGCTGGGGCCAATCAGCTTGTTGTGTAATCGACTGGCTGAAATGTGTGTCAAGTGTGTGTGTGAGGGAGATAATTGGCAGGGAACAAACAGGGAAAACAGTAAACAAGTCAAAAAGAAGCATAGATAGATAGATAGATAGATAGAAGAGGGAGACAGAAAAAGCAAAGATAAGTGTGCTAGTGAATAAATGCCAGCTGCCGTGTGGGTTTTACTTCACTCGTAAAATTTAAAGATAACTCTCGCTAAAACAGCTACACGTCCAACCTGTTATTTCAGTCTGCAGCAAACAATGGAGGTCATAAACGTGAAATTAAAACATGACATGCAAAGAGTAAATCTGGTGTGAGCTGTAGCCATTTCTGTGTAGAACTGGGCCCCTTATCAAGAACAGGTCAATGATAAGCCTCTGACATACCAGCCCAGTTTCTCTGCATGCATGTTAAAGACAAGAGCGTCAGTGTTGCAAGAACGTTTTTTGTCAATCTTGCGTTTAAAGAAGTGGCTGATTATTCATTCATAGCCAGTGTCCTCTGTTCCACTTTTAATTATCTGGCAGTTGGGATATTCAGTACTGCTGTGGTCAAATTGAAAAAGAAACAGTTCCACCCATAATTAAGGGCTTCTGTCAAAAAGAGAGCCAAGTGCTAAGTGGTGGTAATTTCCATGCGAGGATCTTACATGAAAAGAAAAGGCAAACATCATATGATGAACATGACCATGGGGGCAATAACACCCTAGGAAAACTTTCATTGGGCAATTCTGCTTGACAGGATAGTTATTAGTAGCCATTTACTGTGTTATTTTTCAGTCTGTCTGCATAAGAGTGTAAAGCCTCTCTGTCTGCAGAGTTTACTAGCTCTAATATACATAATGTATGTCAGTGTGCTTGTGTGCCGCTTTACGACTTCACAGACTTGCGAAGATTAAAATTGTTGTTGCTGAATGAATGAATGAGTATTCAGGCAGATTACATGTATTTAAAAATGTGCGTACGACAATAAAGGTTTTTTTTACTTACGCTTTATGCAGCGATTGGTTCCTGGTGCAAGAGCCCAACCCGAGCAGCACTGCTGACCTCCACAGACATTAGGCCTGAAAGGAAGACATATACAGACACCAGAGTGAAATGAGACACTCACGGTATTGTTTATATATTTCAAGCATACATCAATATAGAGCACCTCATAATCCATAGAGAAATAACAGTGAGGGTGGATGGCCTCAAACCTTTGCATGATAAACTGATGTGTTATAGTTTCAGATCACTCTGATGTGGCTGGCCTATTGATATGAACCCCTTAGAGATTACGTTATAATTGCACTTTATTCGATAAAAATTTCAGGGCAAGTCACGAAACTCTATCTGAATGTGGACCCACAACTCCCTCTTTCTGCTATGCGAGACACTGAAAACAAATACAGAGTTATCTGAACCTTGAAAGGATTATGCGAGACACATGGGACATGAAAAGCACCCTGCATCTTCTATAAATCACTGAGCAAATGAGAGATGACAAGTTTTAAACAGTTATAACGGGATTCTTTGCACTCTTTAATCCCCACTTGCAGCGCAGGCCAATTTTTAGCGAGATAGATGAAAAGGCACCAGACCACAAGAGCAACTTCAGGGCAATAGTCAATGTGCTGGCATGGATCTGTGCCCCATCATCTTTTCACAAGATATTACAGTAAGTGGATGTCTGACTCATGGTGATTTGAGAAGATAACAGGAATTGACTCATTGACCTCAGTCGGATTGGACTCATTAGATACATCGAGGCGTCACGGGGATAACATGCAGTTGTTTTGGGTCCTCTGGCAGGCTTTGCTTTGTCATAAATCAAACACATCAGGCCAGGCCCGTGCCAAAGACATCAGTCATCACATTCAAATTCCATCAAGGGATATATGTATGTAATGGAGAACTTTATACAACATAATTAGGATCATGCTCCAGGTTAGAATATAGATAACACCATGTTCACACTTAGTTATATTATTATTTAAACCCCAACATGAGGCAGTGGAGTATTATTTCACCAGTGAGCTATCTGGATCAGTCAAAGGTCTGACAGGTGCACAGAAAACAGGAGGGGAGTCATACTGAGTCAACAATGTAAAGGAGAGTTAAGTGAACCCAGTGCTGCCAGAGCCGCAGGGTACAGTAAAGGAGTGAGCTGAGTGGTAATTCCAAGAGGAAATGTGTCATGAAAACACTTTCTCTAACAAGCAACGGATGATTCATCTGAAACTAATGAATCAAAGTGTTAAAATCACCAAGCAGACTACTATAAGCTAAGGTTCCCGCAGAGTTACGTAACTCCACCTTTATGCTCCTTTAAAACTCAAAGGACCCCATTCATTCAACGCTGGAATATGTTTTCTTGGCAATGTCAAGCAAGGCATTCGCCCCGTGCTGCAATAAAGCATGTTGGATCTATTACTACAGGCAACTATTTTCTTTATGCGTTGCTTTAAATAGACAGCACCTCAGTTCAACTGCGCATAAGTGCAACAGACTAGTTGATGGATATGTTGAGAAATGTTGTTTTTGATGATGAAGGGCATGCTAATGGTGACACATTTATTCCGTGGACAAAGTCGGTAACATGCAGATATACAGTAGGTATCGGACAACATCCCTGTCCATGTGTTACATGGGGTCAGACTCAGGGCATGAACTGAAATGTACAGTCAATTTGTCCTCTTGGCTTTTAATCATGGTTTAGGCTTGAGTCAGGTGAGCACACATTATATGCATGCCTACAGATGGTGAACCAATTGTCTGAATCCTCCTACTGCTTGTAAAATATTCCTCATAAATTGGCCATATAAATAATCCATTTCCCAAACGCAAGAGGCTCTGTTGTGACACACAAAAGAGATATTTTATTTACATGTCAGTGTCTGCAGCCCAAGGTGAGCCATTCAAATCCCCCCTCTGATTATTATGTAAACACTCTCCCCTCCCTGTTGTGTATATCATGCTTTGTCCCTATGGAACAAACTGGACTGGATGGGTTCATTTAACAAAAAGAAAAGGGCTTTAATATGGAAACAACCAATCCTTCTGTTTGGAGTTTAACAGAGATAAAAAAATAAATAAAAATAGGGATTTACAGCATTGAGCGAAGACCATCGGAGAAACAGGTGTTTCTGATCACTAAGCAAAATTGCAAATGTTAACCAGCCAAGGCTCCGGTTGAGCCACTACAATACTTGGCCAGAGGCAACAGCACAAAACTGGGGCACACACATTGAAGCAGTCTGCAGCTACTCCTCTCCTACTACGATTTAAATATACTTTAATGTGTAGTAATGGGAGGAAATGGTGATAATGCAGTGTTGCATTAGTCTCAAAACAGTTCAAATGCAGTTCACCCATTCATATGCATTTGCTGTTAATTATACGTTTCCACTATCAGCCCAATAATCAGCACAGCGTTTAACCTCAGCTATTATTCCATGGCCTGCCATGACCCTGATGACAAAATACATATATGCATATTACAGTAGGTCAGACTTAGTTGGAGTAGCTCTTTCATCTCCTGGATGGCATGTATATCCAACCAGTACTCATATGGAGCAACGCTTTGTGGCCATTTTCTGTGTGTTGTTATGTTACATCATCTCTTGGTTTGGTTTACAGGAAGAGGGGTACTGCTGAAGTGAGCCACCACCACTTTACAGTAAACCACATAGACTCATGTACAGTAAAATAGGTCAGAGAAAATTCCTTGGAAAATACTGCTCATACAGCGGAACTGAATGGCTTGATAAAGCAAAACATTTTTATAGTAGACTGTAGAGCACATGGCTCTGATTCCTACCCAACAAGTCTCCTTGTGCTGGCAGAGCTGGGCTTGCTGCTCTGCCTGCGGTTCACTTTGGTTCTGTGCTGCTGGGTGGCCGCTTGTCTGGCGGTGCGCAGCGCACCATCCCGTGGCGCAGAGACGCGATCTTCCCGTGGGGCGCCTGCTATGGATGTGTGCCTGCCATCCCCTTGAGATGACGTGCCCCTGGGCAGGCGGACCAGAATCCTAGAGCGGCTGGACGCAGGAGAAGTTTCACCGGTTGGTCTGAAGGATGCACCGTCCTCTGGTCCCCTTGGCGAGTGACCTTGACTCTTCACCCGGGACTGCTGCTGGTCCCAGACCGCCCGGCCTGCCCCTGCACCCTCTTTCCTCCCACCTGCTGTGTCCCTTTGACTGTCACCAATTCGCACCAGTGCAACAGTCAGAAACATTACAACAGCAAATCCTGCACGGTCCATTTTGAGCATGCAAAGTTTTAAAACTACCGCGTAAAAGTGGAGAGATCGCGTTACAGTTTTATCGAGAGCCACTGAAATATGAGCAAATAAAAAAATAAAAAAAAATCCGCGACTAGACTACACGAGATCAGCAAGACGGCATCCTCTCCCAAGAGTGAAAAAAGCCTGGATACCTCTTCATAATGCCCAGGTAAGACTTTACGCAGAATGTCTTCAGGTTGTCAAATCAGCACCTAACTTCAGTCCAAAGTGAGAAACTTTACGCTTTTCTCCTTCCAACGCTTCCAAAATGTTATTTTAAGCAACCATTAATCCATCTGTTTTGGTTTATGTTAAACAAGAAAAGAGGCGCAAAGAGAGCAGCGCGCTGGCTCCAGGGCTGCTGAAGCTGGTCTCCTTACTCCAAGTGAGAGAGTTTGAATCGTGCTCCCATGAATATCACCACCTCCTTGGATCTGAAGTCACCGGGAATTTTTGTAGGGATTGCATGCGCTTTGCAAGAAGAAACTCCCCCTTGTCGGCTGTATTGTTGCTTCACTCACGGCACCGCTCGGTCCATGTGCCCACACGCACTTTCTCTGCCAAGTTACATCATGTTACTGTGTGTCTTTTTCTGTTATTCCTTTGAACAAGACTACTGGAATGATCATAAACGCAGCTGCATTCATAGTTACTTTCAGTATGAATTTGAATTGACAGGCTATAATATCGTAAGAATTCAGAAACCAGATGTTTTTCTTTAAGACTGTACAGCACTGATTGCTGGATTGTTTAAGTTAATGCCGTCTATTTTATGATTTGAATTAACTGACTGCAGGCTTATTATTTCTACTTAACCACAGCACAGTGTGAAGCACTCTGAATTCAATTTACAACGCTGCAGTTCAACTTTAATAGATTACAGCACGTAAAAAGGTGCACCCTGGTAATTTGTAGGCTTACAAACATGCCTTGATCATGCAGTAAAAGGTATGAGGAGCTCACAGTTTAAACTCAGTCTGAAATCTTGGAAAACTGGTCAGGTTATGTAACAGATCCCATTCATCTCCCCCTCTCATCCATGCTGCATCATCACTTTCCCTCTCTTTCTGGAAACAACACATTTCTCTTCTCCCATAAGATCTTAAACAACCCAAAGAGAGTTGGCTCCCTCCTCTCATTCAACCCACAAAGATGCACGCCTGTCTCTCTCATGAGTGGTCCCCAAGCCCCATTACCACTCACAAGACCGCCATCCAAAATACACAGTAGCGGAGAGGAAGACCAGTAGTCTGCCCATTCATTCTCATTCCCACCATAGCTGAGATATACAAACCTCTTTAATGGAGGGTTTTCTTTTTTTTTTTTTTTACCAGAAAAACTTTTTTTTAAAAAGGTTATTGAATGAACACTTTGAAGAGACAGAGGTGTCCTCATTTCGGATCTCCAAGGAAACGTCATGTCTGTGTGGAGACTTGGGCCGAGCGCCACAGCTGATTACAGCTCATCTTGCAACCCATGAGAAATCTAATTAGAGAAAGAGGCTACATTCGTCTTATGACCGTCCAACAGTCTCACTCCACCCCAGGGCATGTTTCCTGGCTAGTGTCGATGTCGTAGATCATGGCCAGTTGCCCTGAGCACCCTTGAAGGTGACCAGGGCATGCACAGACAAATGCACGAGTGCTATCTGCTCAGTGACCTGTGTGAGTGAGCAGCTGGCTACAGCTCAGCTGTTGCTGTACTATAGCCTGTTATACTGAAGGGTGTTTCCATTCATTTGTTCACCCCCATTTCTTTAAATTATGCTAGACTACATCTGCAACTTTACAGTGTAAAAGCTTCATGTAGGGAGGATTTAATGCTGTTGTATTGGACTGCATTCATTTGAGCTAGGTTTACTTAAAGGACCAGTGGGTAGGTTGGCATGTAGCTGTGTAGTTGCTGACTGCAACCTCCTCACTTCACCCTCTCCTTACTAGCATGAAAAAAAAATGCCAAAGGTCCTATCTAGAACCAGTGTTTGTTTGTTGGCTCGGCGTTACTGTAGAAAAATGACGGTTCAACACGGCTCAGGACGACCTCCAAATATGAAAGACTCACTGTGACGTAACACAAATATAACATTTCTTATTTTCAAGTGATTATACACTAATGAAAACAGAAATGCATATTATATTCCATTTCTGCCACATTCTGTTAATAGAGGCACCTGAATCGTACACATTGGACCTTTAATGAAATGACATCAAAGTGTATTACTTTCAGTGACATCACTGCTTATCCATTACCTTTACCTGGGCAGACTAGTTCAAGTGTTTATCCATCACTTTTAGCTAACCTATATCTAATGATTTATCCAATTATGTTTAGTTCATAACTTTTAGCTAACTATTTCAACTGTTAATTCATAGGCTATGCATTTTATTTGACCTTTAGATAACTAGTTTACTGCTTTTCCAAAGCTGATAGCTATTTCATGTGTTTATTAATTACCTTTAGCTGGCTGACTATTTCAAGTGTTCATTACTTTTAGCTAGCTTATCTGTTTCTACCATTGATCCCATTACGTTTAGCTATTTAAACTATTTATCCATTACATTTAACAAACCATTTTAACTGTTAATCTGTAATTAAGTTATCTATTTTTAACAGCTAACTACTTAAGTACATATGCATTACCAAGCAAGCTGCTACTCATGAACAGTACTTTTAGTGAACTACTTCACTGCACATCCATTATGTTTAGCTAGCTATACTATTTCAAGTGTTTATCCTTTTGGATGTACTTCTGTTAATTTATAATTAAGCTATTTTTACCTTATCCATTATTTCTTCTGCTTAATGCTTTTAGCTAACTATTTTTAATTATTCATTCATTACTTTTACTAATTTAACTGTTCAGTTAGTTTTCACACACTCAAACGCAACACACAGTGTTCAGGTATTACAGCTGATTTACTATGTGGCTATATCATTAATCAATTAGTTGAGCTGTTAGCAATCTTTCACATAACCCTGCTAACTGCAGAAGTACATCCTAGGGCACCTAAGTACCCCTGGTTGGCCTGGTTGGGGATCACTGAAGATCTGTGGGCCAGTTATCCATGTTATGAAAGTGGGCTTTAATGTGGCCCAATTTGATACAATTTGCAGCATCTGGAGGAACTCTAGAATAAATACCAGGAGGATGTCTCTGGCTATGACCGACGCTTCTACACAAAGAGTCCTTTGAAAACTCTGGCATGACAACCAAGCCACTCCTATCAGCTTTCAAACGCAGAGCAGAAATATAACTGCACTACACTGCACAGTTTCTTACAAAGAGTTATAGTAACAATAACAATAACCAAGTCTTGTAATTACACTGATGCAAACAACATGTGTACTTGAGCATTTTTGACAAAGAGAAGCTCAAGGTGGATTTGGTTTGTCCTCAAACTGCTTAGAGTTTTTAATTGCTTCGTTTCGTAGATGGTTTTCAGTGTATAACTGAAGGAGGCAAATATTTTGAAGGTACTGAACGCACCTTTGATGACTTCTAATGAATTCTATCAACGGGAGCAAATTCTTCATGTTTACCTGTCAGCACGTACATCCCAAGAGAGACACATTTGCATCCATTTAGTCAAAAGTGAGTGCCTCGTCACCACTGAGCGAGCGAAGGGTCAGAGTTCAAGTGTACCCATTAGAAACCCAAACAGTATCATTACACCGAGAATGTAGGGCTCTCATTATAAGCAAGTATCAACAGTGTATCCTTAGGCTCGCCTGCAGAATTTTAAGTGATCCATGTGAATCGGTCTCTGTGATGACTTTCAATGGCGAGCACCAACAAGGAACGTCAATCTCTTCGTAAGCTACCTTTTTGCTATTTGTATCAAAGCCCTCAGCTCTCTTTCCTCTTTGCCCAGCAGGAACATAATACTGACATTGTTCAGATTGGGCAACAGTAAAGACCTGAGGGGAAAACGTGGAAAAGGGAGGTTCGTTTGGCAGTGAATCACTTCATAAACGCTGAAATTATGTGCTTTATTAATGTAGCTTTTTTTTTTTTTTGTTCATTGAACATGACAGCTTTTCCTTGGAAGGAATATTACAGAAGACCTCCATCGTGCTTCATAACAGATTGAACAGTGTACATAAAACAGGCATTCACAAGAGGAAACAGTTGAAGATAGAGCAGGATAAATGTAATGTGCTTAGGCCAAGGACTACAGGGTCTTTCCCAGCTTGTATGAATGAGGTGCTGTCAGCTGGGTAATAGAAGTAGGTCACACAGGCGTTATTTAAGACCGGCACTTCCATTTTACCTTTCACGATATTCATACTTTTATTATATATATGGGTGTTGCAAGTGCTGCCTTGAAGAAAACTGAGAATTGTATGTGTGTGCGCAAAGCAGTACTGTACATACATGCAAGCCTTGCACTGCTTTGTTATACGTTACTGGAAACAAAGGGAAAATATATCAACTTCATCTAGACTTTCAAATAGTGGAGCGATCCAGAAACATGTTAAAGTTAGACAGACTTCAGCACTATTGGCTGCGTTTCTGATGCATGTCATAGCACTGGCAATACACCCACCCTGCATTACTTCACGACTGAATGATCGGCTCATTCATTTATGGGTGTGAGTTGTTAACTTAACAAAGGGTTTAAGCTGCCTGGGATGTCAGTGCTAAAAGAAATAGGCAAGAAAACTATAACAAAGATTAGATTAAGTACTTCCCTTTTACAAATTACCCCCTTGCCCCCTGTGAAAAGCTTTACTAGAGGACAAGCGTTTTTGGCTTTGATACAGAAATCATTATACAACATATATAACAGCACAGTTTCTTATATGGACAGACTCAAAGCAGTAGAATAACCAACCGGGTGCCAACAGGATAAAATGAAGTCAAGCCCCATGTCAGAGGTCATGCTGAAGACACTAAAAAAGACTCAATTCATCTTCCTATATTTTATGTTTTGTTGATTTACTGAGTCAGTGGTATTATCAGTATGTCTCAGTGAGATTTAAGACAAGGTTGAAAAGGCAGCCTGAATGTGTTATCAGCAGAAGCTTTCTTATCTTGTTCCTGATGCTTAGGGTTAGTCACCCGGAGCTCAGAGGACAGATTTGTGTGTTTTCTGCTGTTGTAATAAACAGGACCACTCTAGCTATCCCCAGGCACATGAACTCCTGGAGAGCTGGTGTCCTGAATAGCTCTGCTCCCTGAATATTTGAGTGGGCGCTGGTTCCTGAGATAGATTTTTTAAAAAGATAGACAGAGAGGCAGATCCTGCCCTCCTGCTTCCATCTAGGGGCTAAATATGCAAAACAGTTCTCTCATTGGTTAGGATGCATCAGGGACGGTGAGCTGACAGAACCATCTCTGCTATTTGAAGTATGAAACAGGAAGCTTCGTTAAAACCAAGAAATCGGATCATGACTGTCCATTTCTCTCCCTAATTTAACTGAAAGTGAAATTTATTTTACCAAGGGAGTAGGTTTAGACACAAACACAGAAAAAGGAAGATTCCTGTGGATTTATTACAATTTATGGTTCTAATTTATCACATTAAAATTGTTTTATCGATGGCAGCCTTGGTGGGCTTTTGAAATACGCACTGGCTAATGTTTTCAACTCTGGTCAGTTAGAAAATCTACTGCTCTGCAAATGTTTCCTAAATCCTCAACTTCAGCCTTGAATTTTGTGGTGTAGTCCTTCTGTCTCTTGAAGTTTGATTTAAAAGTGTCTCCCATGAACAATACATAGAATGATGTCACGCTACTGCATGATGATAAATGTCACTGGCGCAGATTCAAAGGGTGGATCATGCTGGCAGCCAATTAAGTCAAATAAGAACTTGCCATAACTTTCCAGGCAACATACATTTCCCAAAGACGTGAGGCCTTCTAGTCGTTATCCAGATGTAGCCTAAAACATTCAAAATCACATGAAATCAATCACAGCATAAATCAATACTGGCAGTAATGTCTAAATAAGTGTGGGATGGAGATTGTGCCCTCTCGACATGCATTCTTGTCATTTCTGAGTGTTTAGTCTTTATGTTTTCTTTGGCTCTTAGAAGAATTGACAAAAGAAAAAGCAGAGGGAGGGGTTAATGTGTGCGATAGATCATCCTGGCCTTTCACCAGGAGCTTTTTTTGCTCCTTCTCCCCATTTTTCTCTCCCCTCCCTTTCAATTTTCCTGGCCCCTCACCCTCGATTCAGCGTGCCTCTCTAGCTGTTGGCTCCGGCCCCATGGGTTCTCCTCCTTTTTGGTCCTCCTGGCTGTGACCTGGCCACATGGCCCGCTGGACCGACTCAGCTGTTATTTGTCCTGAAGGGGTGATAGATGGCCTCGCGCCTCTGCCGCTTCAGTCCCTCGTTCAACGTTGTTTCACGGTGTCTCCACCAACCGACCATGGAAAATCAAGGTCAAACATTTTCCACATTAGCAGCTTTACCAGGAGGATAGAAATGAATATCTGCTCCAATTACCCTACACCCCCACCCCTCCCACCACGGGAGAGAGAAATGCTCCACACACTTATCTCACAAAAGTACTAACTGATGGCTCTATTCAACACAGTTTCATAACATGACAACATGAATGATGCAGAGGCAATATTAGATGGGATATTTTAGAAATTGGGGCAAAGGTGAGACAGGCACCTCTGAGTTGATGCCAACTGTCTGGCACCAAACTGCCAATGACTTTCCGGTAGTTAACCATGTAAATCCGGTATGAGCAATTTTCAGACATACAAGTGGTGTAGTAAAGAGCGAGGGGATTTACTGAAGCCTCTCCGGTCATAATGTAAAACAAATTCCCACATATTCACCAAGTTGACAGGCTTCATTGGATCTATTTCCTTTTTTTATATCTAATTTTAAGTGTCATGCAGATCTCATAAAAGTGGTTTTATTTTTGAACCAGGGCCTGTAAAAAATACTGTTCACACTTAAACAGAAACCATTATATTCTGCTCACTTAACTACCTAACTGCCTCCAGAAGGTCACTCCTTTTTCTACACATTTTCAACCATCAACAAAACAGCCTATAAACGTTGATCATGTAGAAAGTAAAGCGTATATCTCAAAGCCCGAGCCGTTTGCCTTGTAATCCAACTGTATTTGCTGTCTGCTATAATTCACCGCTGGAAGTTTTGAATGTTCTTGCTTGTCTAGACTTACAAAATTACACTTGGGTTTCCAGAACAAACAGTTGTGGCACAGAAACTGTTATTGTCTGACACTGAAAAACACTTTTTGTTTTACCCCTAAGCCGCCTACTCAACAGTCTGACCACAAGAAAGATTTACCAAAAGTGTCAGTTGTTTTGATATTAGACTGCAGCCTGCTGAGTAATGCAAGTTAAGGTCCGTTTACCTTTTTCTGCTGGGAATGTATGATGCATAAACCACATTTGGTGGTTGACTCACTGATGACACGTGCCTTCTAGCCGCACAACACGACAGCACATAAATTTGGTATGGTGCCGTAGTTTGGGCCAAACTAATTGCTAGCTTTCAAGCAGTGCTCTTCTTACCATATGTAGCGTTAGTTGTAACATTTATGTTTGATGGCTGCTGGTCCCACTGGACATGCCTCATGCTTGGTTAGCTGCGAGCAGAGAATCATGTGCTTTCTCTTCAGCAACAGTTAGGTGAATGAAAAATCTTCTTCACTGCCCCCAATTAACAGTGAAGGTCGAGCGCCAGAAAGTTATGATGCGATTTAACCCCCCACATGAGGTAAATTTGACCTGAATAGCTTCCTATTAAGCATGATAAATTTGTTATTTTTCAATCCATTAAACCTTTTCCCCATAGTCCATTTAGTCAGAACAAACCACTGGCCTGTTGTAACCTAAATTCTGTTTACCGCAACCACACTTCAAGGAAAAAGTGGATGACACGACAATTAGCAGAGATGACTTCAAAGTGTTTTTTGCCACAGGCTTTTGCTAATTATCAGTCACCAGTCTTGGGTGGGGATCCCTCCAGTGCGAGGGTCAATAGGGTAACATCAACACCAGCATATAACAAAGACTAAACTTCAGTCCAGCCGGTACAGCAGCCATCAATGAAACTTTGTTATGACCATGGGATCCAAGGGACAGAGCTGAGGGGAAGAATAGGCGTGTGAGGATCAGGGAGGAAGCCTCCCTGACTGAGCTGACCTGTCTGCAAGAGCCCCCCAGGCGGACACACACCAAGGCCTCCGACAGATGTTTGGGAAAACTGCCTCATTCATCATGGCACTTTTGTGGAATCTCTTTGAACTGCTTTTTTATTTTGTGTCAAACTTGTCTTAGCCAGCTCCACAGAAGTTCAATGAAATAGAGTCACGGACAGATGTAGATAGATACATAGATAGACAGATAAGTGGATTATTCAGAATGGGATTTCCATGTCTGTTAAGTAAGCCTTAGTTCCTGGTTGTCTTCCGTCACTGCCCAGCTCGTAAATCACACCCCTGAGGGAGCTGTTGGCCTGGACGTGTTATTGTGCAACACTGTCTACAAGCCCACTCAGCTTTGTCCAGTGTTCACATAAACATACACACACACACACACATACACACAAACATAAATTGGCGTGCTCACAATGGAGCGTGAAGTCATGGCATGGTTGCAGGATCTCAGTCAGCCCATGTGGAACAGCCTTTTCCTCCCACTCTCCCACCATGCTGCAGCAGTGAGGTTTAAATCACCCAAGGCAAAAGTGACAAAATGACAACGACAAAACTATAAACAAAAAACAACCGCAGAGCCAGTAAAATTGCTCTCCCCACAGCTTGCAAAATTAATTTCCGCAAAAAAAAAACACAGAGAAGAACCACAGAATATATTCTGTGGACTGTCTTTTGTTAACATTCCAGTTCACTGTAATGTAAAAGTGTTTATATGACTCTACCCGAGCCTGCCGGTACAGCTGAGTTTTATACTTCTCTGTAGGGAGCAGGAAGAGAGGCCCCGTGTGTCCAGAGCCCCATCTCCTGAGCAGCACTAAGCACTCAGCAGGCTTCAAGGGCAAATGTTCATTAGGGAGCCAAGTTTTAATAAGCCCGCAGACAGACATGCTGCTAAACAGCCTCAAGTGCCAGAAGAGGTGAGTTTACTTATTCTGCTGATCCTCGTGACTTCACATGGCATCATGAGCAACGCATCTACATAGATGACCCAACGGTCACCTACTGCACATCATTTACCACCAGGGAGTTACGTATGTGAGTTGGTGTTGGAGAGATGCGATTAAATAATTGAAAAAAATGTATATTACAACGTTTATTTATCTAGTTGACTGAACATACTCTATGTAGTATGTGCTTCACACTAACACAGCTGTGCAAAGTGTAGCTACAGTCTAAGTTAGAGCTAAATGCCTTGCCCAAGGGCACCTATAAGAGAGTGAAAGGTATTTCACTACAATTATTTTCACTTGGGATGTAAACTTCTCTCTGCCATCAGGTACTTAGGTAAAATAGTCAATATAATAATCATAAATACTCCATCACCAGTAAAAGTCTTGCATTTAAGACTTGACAAGCATCAGCAAGATGTACTTAAAGTATATATTAAAAAAAACATTCTGCAACACAACAGTGAGTGTGAGTGAGTTAAACTGTAAGCAGCATTAATATTGTAGCCGGGCTAAAGGGAGTAAAGTTAATTTTAATTGCCTTGGGGTTTTTTAATCTGTAACAATGCATCATATTTTCTAAACTCACAGGCCTTAAATGTTAAAACTGAAACAAGGAGTTTTCATTTCGGGAAATATGCTATGCTTTGTGTCACTCTCATCTCTGTCTAGTAAATATAAGGCTACAGCTTTAGCTTAGCTAAACTAACCAGCTACTGGTTTTTAACAGACAAACAGAGGGGCATCCATCTTCTTATCTAAGTTGCAAGAAAGCAAATAAACATGCCGGTATTTCCCAAAATGCTGAACAGTTCCTTTAATCTGAAATGTAACTAGTAGCTATAGCTGTCAGATAAATGTAGAGTTAAAAGTATAATATTTCCTTCATAAATAAGTGTGGTTCTTGAGTGAACTGTTACATTCCACAACTGTTCTCATATGTATTCAAACTGAACTGCAACTGTATCATATCTGTCAACGAATTACAAGAGCAGCTTTTTTATTTAAACAAATTATACTCTATAATCCAAAGATAAGAACAGGGTCTCCGCAGCTGAGCTTTGGTTTGTTTTCTATGACAAATGTGAAACTGCAAGAGACCAGTGATATATAATATAACGAAACATGAAAACACGAGAGCATATCATGGTTGTACTTTATCACTCTGTCATTATGGAGTGAATTTAGTATGATAAGTGATCCACTGTTGTTTCTGTAATCTCAAAGTGCTCTCCCTGCCGAATGAGTATACAGCTTCCTTTCTAATGGCACAGTCCAGACCAGTGTTTATCCAAGGAAGAGGTAAATTACTAAATGAATAAAAACAGTATGGCAGCTGAGTAGAAAACTACATGATGACAGACATCACAATTATCAAGAGCTGTTAACAAAACAATAACGCCATCAAATTGTCCTTCAACTGTTTCTACTTAACAACGTTGGCCCCCCAAGATAAGATAACCTAGCAGAATCAATCACTGGGGCTTGTATATTAAGACTTGCATGGCAGACCTTGATATAAATCCATTCTACGAGGAATGTTTAGATAGATTTCAGAGAAAATTGTGGCTTAAAATGTTGCACATTTTGTTCTGAAACAGTTTTCTTGTTTGGAAATCGTCTAAGGCTGCGGGGAATTTCATGATGGGCAAATGGAGAATGGAATGGGTGTAGTTGATATTCATAAACAACCCAGTCTCTGTTTGTTGTTTATAGATTGATCCAGAATATTTTAAGCCTCCCCCTGAAAATAAACAGATTCTGCGGCTTTCTAACAAAACAACAAAGACAGATGCAGTCAGTGATATTATCCACAAAAAGGCCTGTCTAATATTAGAGGCTGTGATGGTCGAATTCCTGTTAGTCCTACTACTGTTTTCCACCACCTTACTGTTTTCCTCTCACCAGTTGATAGTGTGTGATGAGAAGTTTGGTAATCATTGGCCGTGATTGCTTGCAGAGGGCCCAACCATCTGTCCACCATTTAGCATAAAGAATGATTCCATGTTTGCAGCGAGGAGTCGGATCTACTTATTAGATCACTGCGTCATCCCTTACGATGATGGATAGTGTCTCTTTTATTGGTGAATTGATCAAAAAATTTACTCAGTATGTGTCTGAGGGCCAAGCCACATCTGGATAAAACCTGGGGGCTGTTAATCACAAACCTAAACAGAAAATAGCTCAATCTCCTTGTCACAAACACCCAGGAACTCCTTTAGTTGGATAACAGCTTTTATTATGTAATTTTCATTCTTAGCAAACAGACAGAAAATGGAAGATTTTCATAGTCATGTGGTAATAAAAACAAGGTGACAAAAGCTAAGTGTTACATACAGTATTTACTTGAAGTTTATTTCCATGCAAAACCTCCTTGGACAAGTTGTTCTGGGCAAATTCCTTGTTGATGTAATGTTTACTTTGCCACAAAAATCCTGCTATTGCATTCTCTAATGACTGCAACAAGATCACAGATTATTTCAGTGGATGGAAAATATCTCAACTGCAGTCCATGGACAATGTTGGATAACGGACAGAATTTGTATGTCCTTGTGGAGCAGTTGGCCTCTTATGCAAAGGCCTACAAGCTTTGAAATGAAGAAAAAGTTGGGTGATCCATCAGGTCCATGAAATATGTTGGGTAATTGGAAAGGCTAATGCTGGGAAAAGAAACAAAGAGCAAGGGGGGTCGGTGCAACATCTTAACAGCCAGTCTGACTGATTATGATGACAGTGTGATGGCAGAAGATACAATGAATATGGAGTGTTTTTCTTTGTTTCACAGGGCTTCACAGCCTGGATAGTGTCACCGGCGGGACTTCTTTCCTGTTCTTCAGGTTTATCCAAATGAAGCAAACAAATCAAAGGCATGTCAGCATGTCTCTCCTTTTTCTATCAGCCCAGAGCAGGAATATGTATTTTCTTTGACTGACCTCATGCAGGAATTTCACGGCAACAAGCCCTTTCCCTTTTGGATCTTAGAGTCTGTTGCATTCTGTTCTGCTGAAAACTGAAAAACATAAATGCATTCTTTGTTTTGTTAGCACCGCATGACTCTTATCATTGGGTAATTGCTCACAAAGACCATACATAACCTCCCGTGCTTATAGCATAAAGCACAAATGACTCCTTTCTTTGAAATTACTTAAAGAGAATGAGTCATGTATCTCGTCATGTAAACAAATCTATGAAGTCATGGGTTCAGAAAATGAGATGAAGCAAAAGGTCTTTAAACTCACATGCTTTAAAGGTATAGTTAAACATATAGATTTGTTTACATGTTTCTCCCTGATATTCTTGGTGTAGCAGTGTGGTGACCCTTGATAGGGGTTCCTCTGCGCAGCCTCGTTTCAACCAGTCACCATAAAAAGAAAAATATACAGGCAGATCCTCGAATAGTTCACACCCAGAGCAAAGCAAACACTCTCTGCCATGTCCATGGCCTTTCTCATGTCCTCACTTGTTTCTGGCCTTTAATGTCCTCCCCAGAGTGTCCTGGATGGTATCCTCATCATCCCGTTGGGTGGCTGACACCCTTTAACAGGAAGGGACTCCTGCCATGACCCACAATGTTAACACAGAAAGCAGAGAGGAGCCTGGATGAGTTACATCATATCCTGTTCAGGCTGTTTTGCATCTGGAACATGATAACTTTATGAGAATTGGGATCTGCAGAAGAAAAGATTAATGGAAAAAGTCATGTTTTGTAGGTTATTTCTCCTGATTACATACACTGAATCCAACTCTTACATGCAGCAATGACGATCTGCTATTCATGAGAACATAGCTGAAATGAAATCAGGCTGAAAACATGCAGTCTCTTTATCAAAGGGTTTAGGCGGCAGCCTGCCATTATCTAAACTGAGAGTTGGGCACGTTTTGGAAGCAGCTGATAGGATGCAGTCGATCTTTCTGTCAATCCGAACAGAGCCTCACCCTGTTCCCCTCTCTCACCGAGGTGGTCCCTACTGTGCTGACCATCTCTTGGCAGCGAACAGGAACACGCTTTCCTCAATCAGCAGTTTCCAGCAGGTGTGGTGTATACCTCTCTTTTCTTTCATCCACATCTCTAACTCACTGGCTCCTGGCAGTTCCCCTTGAGTACATTCAACAACATGTAGTGTGACATGTAGTGCAAGCCTAGACACACTGGCATCTCTGAGTCCAACAAAATGTGTGCAAATGAAAAATCATACTACCATCCTGTCTTTGATGCTGCTGTCAAACTGTTTTCCTCTCAAGAGATTTGACTATACAGCACGGGGGTGAAGGTGATATGTGTCTCTGCACTGTAAACACATTGTAAGCAGACTGTTGCTGATCTGTACACAAAAAAAATGGCACATGTGCAAGCCAGATGTGGCTACTATTGTTGTGGTTGCACAGTTGTGGTCAGTGGAACTCATTCAAAACCTCATTCTCTAAATGGAGAAAGTATGAATGAATGAAGTCCCCTCTGAGTTGACAAACTTAATGATAACTTTTAGCTCAAACGATGACTAAAAGCTGTAGAACTTCCACATTGTTTTGATGTAGTCCAAACCGCAGACCAACACGGTGGTTCATTCACAAATACTGAGCCTTAGGTATTGTGGTTTGGGGCTGTGGGATACTTCAGGTCCAGCTACTTATTAGGTTCAGGCACAGCAGGAAGGTAACTTTGAAACATCAGGCTTGTTAAGGCAGCATTGTGTTCTTGCCACACTATGTAACTTTGTGCTCCGGGTACAATAACCCATGAGAACTACAGCATTGAGTCACACAGCACCAATTATTTCACTGATTTTGAAGAAACTGGATCATATTTTATGGAGAAAATGGTTTTTGGGTTTGCTTCTGATGTCCTCCGGCTGCTGTGCATGAACTCTCTGTGATTTACAGAGTTTCATTATGGACAGTAAAGGATAGCTGCTGTTAGCTCAGTTTGTTAGCTGCCCGGACTGTGAGCTCAGGACACTGTGGGAGTGTTAGTGTTTGTACCACAGACGTTTTGGACCACCGGGAAGAGGAGGTTTCCAGGACCGGGGGTGCGGGCGAATGCTGATGGGGAGTGGAGCCGGTGTCGTGCCAGACCTGGAGCTGAGCAAGCGGGAAGTCTCTATGGACATAATGGCACAGGTGAGTGGGCACTCACTCATGAAATAAAAGTCTGAAAGACAGACGCCGAGCTGGGCTTCTTGCTGTTGCACTAGTAAGTAATATTAGCTTTCTGATATGTCTTGTGTTGTTGCACCTGCTTGATGTTTGGCTGTTAGCAAAGTTGTTTACTCGCTAGTTTTTGTAAGTAATATAATCCTAACAAATACACCTAAACAGCTGTCCATAATTATGGCAGTGGCACTCTGAAACTGGGGGAGCTAAACTGCAAAAACACCCATTTCTACACATTGCTGCTGTAAGAAACTCTTTGTAATGAAGTACATGACAAAGACAAAGTATTTTTAACCTATAGTTACAATATTTGAATCTCTAAACATTTAAGGTTTCTGTCTGTGATGATACTCATCCATCCTTAAAAGACAGAACCTGGACAGTGCCACTAACACAGCATCCTGGCTCAGTCCACGTAGAGTCAAATATGACCACTCTGTTGAGCAGAATTTGTTTGGAGACAGAGCCTGGACTGGTGAGAAGTTACAGTTCTCAGGTTCAACCCATTGGCCTGGAGATCTTTACTGGCTTAGAGTGGCTGTGGTTGGAAAAAAGGCTAGTGCCAGGCTTATTACTGTCCAATGCCAACCATACTTTGGCACATTTCAAGACCTTCAGGGTGGCAAACATCCCATCAAGTCTTGCTTATTTTTGAATGTGTATAACTGTGGGAGTCGGGATTAATGACAGTGACGTTGGTGCTGACCTTGTGAACCTAAGCCAGAGCTATGCAGCCTTTCATCACATCGGTAAAATGTACAGTAAACCACCCTGTTTTCCTCCATGGTCCAGGAACTGTATGAAGACTGTTACATGCATGTACAGTCAAAAGGACAATTTGACATGGTAAAGTTTATGAGCAGGCAGGGAGACAAAACTAAGAGTCTGCAGCACCGCTGTGAAGCTGTGCTTAGGGCATAACAGTGCTCTGAGCTAAATGCTCAGTATGCTAACACGTTAACACTTAGCAAAATAAAGTTTACCATAGCATGTCACCATTTTCATCTTCATATGATGGGAATGGCATTAGTTTCCCAGGTATTTGGTCATAAACCAAAGTAAAGTAAAGTATTGGACAAACCAAATGGGATCACCAAAGCTATTACATTCATCCTGAGAAGGACTTGAATGTTCATGGCAATCCATCTAATAGCTGCTGATATATTTCGCTGGAGGAAAAGTCAGGGAGTCACCAAACTGCTTCATCCTCTGGGAACAATGAACTTTATGTACAAAATGTGGTTCCTGATAGATGTTTGAGATATTTCAGTGAATAAGTGAAAATGTTGACCTGCTGGTAATGCGACAGGAGGAGTCAGGGCATCACCAAAGTTAGTAGGTTTTATCTTTTGGGGACCATGAAGGTCTGCACAAAATTTCATAGAAAAAATAGTTGTTGAGATATTTAATTTGTCCTCTGACTGTTTGCTGCACTTACGCTGTGCACTTGCAGGTGGGAGTTCCTGACTTTAATTCTTTGTACAACTAAGGGCTGAACATTAATCATTGTACTCCGGTCTTTTTTTTTCTTGGATGTTTGCTGTGAACACCTGATTCAGCTGCAAGATGACTGCTGAAAGATGCGCAATTTACCATGTTTCAGCTAAAAACCAGTCCCACTTCACAACTTATTCATACCTGCTATGGTGACAACCATACTGACAATGAGGGGTGTTTGTCAAACAGTTGGACAGTCTACATCAGAGGCTCTGTCTTTACAGAGGAAATATAAGGACTGAAATGTTTGCAGACACACCGAATATAATACAGCTGCACATCCCAGCAGGACAACTAACCCCATAAATCAATAGCCTCTCTCCAACATCATATATAACATAGACAGCCATTAGCTGAGGGACACTTAATCTCCAAGCTAGCAGTTTTCCAAGACTGCTTGCGGCTGTAAGCTTCTGCTTGCCTCTGACCTCAGCTGTACGCATGGACGTTTATATCATTTTCAAAACAAAACATGTGTTGGCAGTCCTGTTTCTGATAGAGGAATGCATTTTAATGAGGTCTTTTCATCTGTGTGTGGCAGCTTGTACATTACATTGTACAGTGTGGACTTGCAGCATCCCAGCTTGGGTGTTGAGAGCCACGTCTCTTCGCTTAAATCACAGAGGATTGATAGAGGCAACAGAGAATCTGTGAAATAGCAACTGATGGGGGGAAAAATCTCTTTAATCAGCAGCAGCATCCCATCCATACATTCCTTTGCCGCACTTAGTTGCCAGACCATTGTCATCACTGTGATGTGCATTTCTCACAGCTGGTTTCCACATAATCTTCGACCATGTCGACTGCAGAACCACACTGTCACCAGTCATAAAGGGAGTCAGTTAAGATCCTGATAGGGCAACTGCAGAAGGCACAGCTGAGGCAGAAATTCCCCTGATAAAAGCCAAACAGTCAAAGTCGTTTTAGTGATCAGCCTTTGCGAAAGGAGCAAGAGAAGTCTTCTTCCTTTTCATGGTCCTTCTGGAGGAGGACTTTGCATGCTCACACACAGAGTCCTGATGTTTGCCAGTGTTTGGACTGAGGCCTAAAGGACCTTTTGCATATAACTTTAAGTCAGTACACTATAAAGTGAAGGGTAAACTTCCTGGGCAGAAGATCAGTCCAGGTCTGCTTCTTGAGCAATGCTCTCCTGTCCCTCAACAACCCTGATTAAGATTGGCCTCTAAATCGGCCCAGTCATCACAGATGATGAATACCTGCAGCCAATCCAGTTGGCAGTTAATCAGTGGCATCCAATCAGGTAATGAGGACCTGCATGTTGGAATGGGAAGCAGACAACCCCATGGCTGTTTAACAGGAAGGAGGGAGGACGGTCATGTTCTAAAGATTGTCGAGGCATGCCACATTTGTGTTGTCTGCCCTGTGAAGATCACTGTCTGCGGACGAGTATCTTTGATCAGAGAAACTGATGGACATGTCCTCAGAGGCTGGGTGTCTGACTCAGAGATGGGAAATGAGGCACTGCATTTTCGATTATGTAAATTCTTTTTGAGGAGAACCACCCATAAATTGACTCCCCTTGGAATTTGGCAACCCTGAACCCCAAAACCAAGCTGCAGTCAAGTCTGGAGATGTTTATGGAATAGTACATGGAAAATTTGTCAGAGAAACATGTTTTCCCAGCGAATTAGTATCATCAGATGAATTTACAAAAATGCACAGTATTGTTGCTGAACGATCTCCCACAGGTTCTCAGGGGAAGGACAACCGTTCCAACATGGTACATTACTCTTAGTGAGCGCCAGAGGATGACTTTCTGATTTGTGGTCCCTCTTTAGCAAGCATTCCTGGGGGAAATTTGAGAGAGACCATTATGCAAATCCACAGGTGCATGCCAAGACCAAATAACTGGACTCCTGCTTCCAAGTACTTCAAGATGCCTTTCTGCCTTCTCCTGATAGTGTTCAGACCACAGTGTGAGGAGACACGCCAGGAACATGTGGGTGTAGCGAGGAAGGCCATGAGGCCTGCGTGTCCACATCCTTTAAGCAAAGCAATTAAAAAAGGATTTTTACTCGCAGAGTCCATTATCAGACACTGTATGACTCAGGAAGCAAACATTCAGTTGTGCTGGAGTGTGTTTCTATCATGTCTTGTGCTCATATAGCTGTCAGTTATGCTACCATCGCCATATGGTGAAAGGGAGCTGTTGTTTTCCAGTTAGATATTATCACATTCCATACACAGCAGAGCTCTGAAAAGATTGATTTCATTACTCCTTCAGATGACGTGAAAGCAGCAGGTTTGAATGAACTTTGTTTATTTTTATGAGTTTGTGAGGTATGTATTGTATGTGTGTGGGGGAAATGAGAAATGCCTGAAATGGAGGAGATTCAATTTGGCCTGCTGTCTGTATTGGAAATACTGGAAGTATGGAGGGTCAGCCGAAAACAGGAAAGCTCTTCATCATTTACTGCTGCTAAGCTGTCCCGAGGGATGACAGCAGAAGAAGCATGTATCTCTCATTCATGTCACATGTAGAGCCACTGCCCCCTTGTGTCTAAAACATGCACTCTGCTGGCCAAGAAATGAAGTGAATTTTATACAAATGACAGTTTAGCAGACATCTTTGTATTCATATGGTTATAAAACAGTCTGATGAAAAACACATCTGTAAATCATTTGTTTGACAGATTTTCCTGAACTTTCTGCTTCATTGCAACAAATATGACAGCTGTCCTGATTTACTAAAGGCAATAAACTTCGGTTTATATTAACTATTACGAACTAGCACCCCAGTGATGGGTGGGTGACCACAAGCCCTCTTTTGATTAAAGACTTTGTCCCATGTATTAAAAAAACAGTGCTACCAGTGATGAGCTGTTACAATCAAACACCTTCATCTGTTCTTAATCTCACATAAAGGCAAAAACATAATTAGCCTAATCTTCATTATGTTGAGAACATCTTTGGTCCACTTTCAAAGAACTCAAAATCTTTGAACTCCGGTTGAGGAAACACTGGTCTGAATGTTCAGCCCCAAATGTCGTCTCCAAGCCCAAATCCAGATTTGAAAGTATAATCACACTTCTTCACACAATCCAAATATGATGCAGAAAAAAGTGAGATAAGGTGAGAAGAATTTAGTTCATCATTTTTTTTATTCCCATAAACAAAGGGCCTGCAGTGCAGAGAATCTCAAACATTCATCAGCAGTGGCTTGCCATTTAAAAAAAAAAAAAAAAGAAAGAAAAGAAAAAAGTACCCCAGCTTCAAAGTCATATTTCACAATATCTACATTGCTAAAAAGTCACACTCAGGTCATGTAACCCAGAAACAATCCAAACATAAAACAGAGTAGTAGATGTTCATGAAAAACAAACATTAAACAAGAACATAAAACAAGACAGACCTCCTTCATATTTGTTTATAATTGTCATATCTAATGGGACAACTAATACGTGTTATGTTTAAACTACCATTGGTATTGGTGCAGAAAACACACCCTTTTCATAAGCACTCCACGTTTTCACTGCTCTCCTCAGTACATCGGGTCAACATTGCACAACCCAAACAAACACAAATAACCCTCTTATAAACCTCTTAACACTGTAAAAAATCCAGCTAAAGAATAAGCAAATTCTCGTCACATCCCAAGCAGACGCTGAATTAGCTCAGGTGAACCAATGCTGCCAATCCCAACCTGCAGCAACTGTAGTCAAAAATGTGACATCTTTGCCTCTCAAGTTAAATCTCTTAGTGGCCGAGTCAAACTTTTACTGTCATCTGTGAGAATAATGTGAGGAGTGAAACTGCATCCAGAGTGCTAAGTGAACAAATTTTAAAATACTATTGAGAAGAATCATCCATTAATGTCTTATTTTTTTCTTCGAAACATGATTTTTCCTAAATGCTTTACGAACACTCTGACTGGCACACAATTACAAAATGGCTAACGAACATGTAAACTCTGGAAGAGCAAAGAAACTGCTACACTATTATGAACAGAAAAAAAAGAGAAAACAAGTCTGTTGGCTCAGGATATTGACAATACTAACAGCATTAAAAGATAAATAGTTTTACAACATAAAGGGCATGATAGCCACTGATATAATGCTTTAGTTTACTGAGGATGTGGGATAATATGGCTAAAGGTTGTATAGTCTGAACTGGAAGGAGGCAACTATGAACAAACTGTATATGTATGCTTTTCTATACATGTGCTTGAACACACATACACCGTGTCAGAGAATGCAAAGGTGGCATAGGAGATTCTGAGGTAAACCCATAAAAGGCTGTGAATAAAAAAAGGAAACATCATATACAACAACATATTTGTTATATATGGGCTCTCCCCAACAACCAGCCAACCACAGTGACCCCTGCATGTACTAGTAGAAATGTCATAATATATCTACTACCTATTGACTACGCTTCTTTCACCTACACACCTCTCTGGATACAATCAGAGGCAAAGGGCATGAATAAGGCAGGTTATAAAACATAACAAAAACATTTTCCCACTCCAGACGAACATATTTTAAACAATAGGGATCAACACAATTTTTTTTTTTTCCAAGACACAATAAGTTAAAAACATGTATAAACAATAGAAATTACTTGGCTTCTTTTTAAAACCCATTCATATCTGAAAGGAAAAAAAAAAAACTTATAGAAATTATATAAACTCTCAACCCATCCAACGTGCAACTGTAAAGAAATCCCTTCTCATTAAACGTCAAATCAAAAAGGTAACCAGATGAAAACCTGTGTATACACACTACTATGTACAAGTATTCAAATAAAAGAGTGATATTATATATTTACATACACACATCAGTCCCTGATCGATTAAGGCCAAAGTGCTGTCGACGCACGCGTCACCCACATCACATGTAGGCTGCTGTTGCACTTAGTGTTCCTCAGTTTGCAAAATGCAAAAAAAAAAAAAAAAAAAAAAAAAAGAAGAAGAAAAAAGCAGTTATACAGTAATACTCAAGGCCTTTGCTCTAGCGTCATGTCTTTCAAACATATAAAACTAAGCAAATTTTAGCATTAAGAAATAAAACTAGCCTAAACCTCACCTTTTCCAGCAATTCATGGTTTCCTTTTTAACAAAAGTGAGATATTTTATATACATACAGTAGCACTACAGTTCATATGATTGAGTCCTGGTCTCAGGAAAGCTTTCTGGGACTTCCTTTAACGACCTCTCATCTTGAGAGAGTATTTATAGGGAGTCTTGGTGATTCTCTGCCAAGAAGCCCACCGTTAAATGCAGATGAATGCAGGGAAGTGGTGCACCGGAGTGGACAGTGCTGGTCTCTTCTTGTACGAGTGGAACACACAGTGCCAGTGATGAGTGGTCAGAGCATGCCGAAGCCCTCGCTGCCCTCACTGATGGCCAGCTTCAACATCTTGTGCAGCTCCTCGTAGGAGTCGTAGGTAGGGAGGCACAGCTGGTTAAAACTAGACAGAAAGACAGAGCGTTAGCGAATGTTTAGATCCTTGATAAAGCATTTGTGAGACATTTAGAGCATGTATAATACAGATCAATTGAAACATTAAAGGTGTGGTGATGTTCTATATTTTTCTTATTGTCAACAAATCCAATAAAAAGGCAAAAACCAAAGACTTCATTATAAGCTCTGTAAATCAAATGTACTCATTTTTGAGTAACTTTTATTAAAACTACAACTGTTTTAAGAGACTACAGAGCCTTTTTAAAAAGAGAGAAGAAGAGTCTACAGCCATAGCAGCTATGTGAGGTTGTATTTAAGTAAATGGCAGCATGTTGCACAACTCTTACACCATGCTTCATTAACCAAACTTCTGCAGCCATCTTGCCTTTATCACGTGGTTCCCACGGCTTGTGGGCTTTCTGGTTTCCTTATACAACACATATATATTACTATAGTAATTTGCAGTAGTCAAGTTTATACAAAAACTATAACATTAACCTAAACTACAACAATAAATACAGAGTATAACAACAACTTTTCTCATTATTATTAAATAAATGATGTACTCTTTAAACCTAATTATTTAGATTATCAGTCGACCCTGATAAAGGCAAAATACAGCTGAAAACATCTGGTGAACACAGATTCGTATATCTGAGCAACATGTTTTAAATTTGAACAGATCTAATCTAATGGTATGTTTCAGATATAATGACCACCAGTGTTTCACCATCTTAATAAAGTGTAACAGCATGCTAAAGTTTGCTAATTAGCACTAAACACAAACCACAGCTGAGGGTGAAGGGAATTCTGTAATACACTGGTTGGAAACCAAAATGAATACATTTTAGTCTCCAGACTTGTGACCAGACTGATGAAAGGTCAGGAGTTTCCCAAAATAATTTAAGAATCATGAGTGTCTGCGCAAAATGTCTCATCCTGACAGAATATCTCTGTTTTCCTACTCACCACGTGTGTGCAGTGGGCAAGGTGCTGTGTGTGGGAGCAGCGATGATCTGAAAAGAGGGGCAAAGGGTGTTGAATCCCCCTGGGGGAAGCTGAGAGGATCCGGTGGTGAACTGCAGCAGACGGGCCAACTCCTCCTGGGTGAAGCTGGACACCACGGCCCAGAACCACTTCATCACCTGTGCAGAACATAAAACCAACATTTTCATCGCTGGGCTGCTGTTGGATGAAAACACAGACGGAGAATTTCCATGACATACTTTCTCTCTGAAGTGCCACGATCCTCCGACAATCACAGCATGAGCTTTGAAGTCTTGTACGTTTATATCACCGGTGCCACACATCAACAGCTGAAGAGATTAAAAAGAAAGAAATCAGAATTACCCAGTGGCGTTTTTAAAGATCAACCGGATTTTTATTATAAACATCACACATACCTCCAACTCATTCTCATCAAATATGGCTAGCAGGTTTTCTGGAACCAGTTCATTTAAACCTGCAATTGATCAGGAAATTACAGTAATTATGTGCACATTACCGGAGATCTTAAATGAGGGGAACTGGCAAAAAAAATGTCAGACTGCAGCTGTGTTTGTTTCCTTACCTTTCAGGAAGTGTTCCACCTCATCTCTCACCTGGCTGGCCAGTCTATACTGGGCCAGCAGGTTGAGATAATGCATCTTGTTTTCATTGGTAACAGCGATCTGAGCTCCCCCTGATATCAGTTCCACCACCTGCAAGAGAACATGTGGCAGGATATAAATGTCAGACAAAATACATAAAACAGTAAAGACATGAAACTGTTTTAAATGAATGTGTGTGCATCAAAGAAATGGAGAATAGAGGCCAGTAAAGGAGAGATGACAGAATTACAGGATCAGAATGAGTTCAGTAAGAGTTCAGAAACTTTCCTGACCTGTAAAATCTAGTTATACAGGTCGAACGCATTAGAGTAAATGCTAATAGAAAATTAATCTAACAGTAAAAAATATAACTTTGGAGCAATATTTATCTAATTACAATTAAGTGGCTTGAACTCTGTTTCAACATGGGGAGTTACAAAGTTATTGTGGTATTTTATAACTGAGTAAGAAAGTTTAAAAAGGATGCCAAACTCTGCTCATCCACCTTCATGTAAACTCAACACTCCCACTGTGTAAGCCAAACAACCAATATGGTTTCTTTTGTTTGGTTTATTGCTCCTATCTCCTGTAAAATGACATCAGGCATAGGAGGGGATGTTCCTTTCCAAAGTGTTGCCTCACCTTTTCCAGCTGTCCCGACTTGCTGTACTTCTCCTCGGCGAACACCAGGTCCATTTCACTCACGTCATTGTTTAGGATAAAGCAAACTTTTGTTTTGTAGAACTCCTGGTCGTCTGTCTCAAAGTACTGTGTGCGGAAAATAAAACGAGAACACGAGAAAATGACATCTTTAAATAAACACGGCACTTCATCTTCTCTGTGAAAGGATTTTTAAAAAAATGTATTGGCTCGGCTTTAATTCTCTGCTTTGAAATTGTAGGAAGTTGGATAAACAGCAAAACATGCTGAATTATTCTCCAGGAAATAAATAATGCCAAGACATAAATCAGTGATGAGGCAGACCAGCTGACAGCAGATGGGTAAACAATCAAAATGTGACCTGCACTTGTGTTCCATACCTTGTAGTTCATCCTGAGGCCAATGATCTGCGCCAAGAAGGACCGTGTAAAGCGTGCACGGACCAGCTGTTTGTAGGCCCCGCCCAGAGCAGACTCATACAGACACTTCCCTACGATGCGACCCGCAAACTCATACATCTTTAGACGCAGGTGAGGTGGCCGGTCGGCATTTGGGTGCACCTGGAAAATGAAGATGAACGCACTCTTACTTTTTAAACTGCATCCGAAGGGGATTTTGAATGCGGTTTAAGCGGTTAAACAGACTTACGAGTCCCTGGTTGTTGTCGCTGAAACGGGTGAACAGCTGGTTGGAGGTGTCAAAGAGGGTCTTACAAATCAGCTCAAACCACTCCCTGCGAGGTCCTCCCCAGTCCAGAGCTTCAGAGAAATGTCAAAGGTTTTAGCAGTGTGGTTTTTGGTAGTGAAGCATTGTTGCAACCGCAACAATTTCAAACTCAGCACACACTGAAGACACCATGAACCTCACTCTGTTAAATTCAGATGTTTTGTTTACCTTCCTCATCCTGAAACACAACCTCGAAGTTCTTACTCCAGTCGGACACCGAGAAGTTTCTTGTAACCTTCAGGGACTGAGCAGCAGGGAGAGGGACAGGCAAATGAAAGAGTTTATCACTGTAGCCACATAACTGCTATGAGTACATGATTCACAGCTTATGAAACTGCTTTATAAACACGGTAAAGCTGCACTCACTGAATCTAGAATAGAGTGTCGAGTGATTTTTAGGCAGGTCTTGGTGCGAGGTCTCTTGGAGTGGATGTGCCTGAGTTCACGTTGAAAGAAATTCACCTTGTCTTGGAAGGTTTCAGAGCCACCTATGGACAATACCATGAAATTACTGCTGCAGTCTCCAAAAGTAAGACAGTATTTACAAAGTGCAGCTCAGGGTAGCAGTGATCACAGTAGACTCAAACGAACCGATGTTTTTGTGCAGGAAGCGAATGAAGGTGGCAGCCATGATGTTCCTGTCTTTGCAGCTGAGCTCCACGGGAGGCTGTATCCCATCGTCCACCACTAGAGTTAGGTACTTGTGAACCGGGTCTGGACCATAATAGGTAAACTGAAAAGAGAGCAGAGGATTATGGTGAGCTTGTCGAACCAAATGAAAATGGGCCGTTCTCCAGGGTTTTCTGACATCAGCTCTGCTTACCTTCGTTCCTGGACATACTCGAAATGTGAAAAGGCGCCACGGAATAATTTTCAGGTAGAACTCCTTCACGGATAGTTGCTGTTTGACATAAAGGTACAAGTCACGTTGCATTAAAATGTGTTTTTATTCACAATCCCAAAAGCTGAAGAAGAAAAGTCACACTAATTAAACCTAACCTTTAAACGCTGGCCACTTACCTTTGGCGATATGTAACAGTAGACCTTTTTTGGTTTCTTGACCTTCTCGGGTTGTCCCTCCACAGGAGAGTCATGCTCATCCTCCTCTTCTCCCATGGAGGGCCTCCTCTGGGGAGCCAGCAAAGAGGAGGCTGGTAACTGCCACGAGGAGCTGCTGTAGTTCCCACTGTTGTAAAGGTATGCCTCAAAGTAGATACTAATGCCTGGAGTGGACACATTCTTCTCCACGCAGGCCTTCTCATTCTCTGAAATATGTAATGAGAATACGAGTATTAGGCTTTGAAAACAGGCTGAAGGAATAAAAAATAAATCTCTACATTTTTTCAATGCATTAAATAGTTATTGGAAAAGTGCGCTGCATTCCTGGACCCAATCTATAGCAGCGTATTTTTTTTCAGCGTGGAAAAGCTGCTTACCATTGAGAACAATAATGTCAAATTCCCCGTTGCTGAGCGGCTGGTCTTTGTACGATATGCGGGCCCTGAAACAGCCCGTCCTCCTCAGGGTCAGTCTTAGCAGAACCTGGCACTGCTGCTTGTTGAGTGTAACTGATTTACTGTAGTACTCCTCCAGACTGTCATCATCCACTGTGCCCAGCTGGAAGAACAGAAAAACTCAAATGAATCCCAGCTCAGACTTTTGGAAATGGCTTGTAGGAACCTGTTCTGCTATACTATAAAGCTTGTGACTGTGCAATTGGGAACAGAAGGGTGAAGAAAAATGCTGGCTTTCATTTTGTACAGTCGTAATCAAAGAAATAAAGCTTCAAATTACAGTTTTAATGGATAATAGAAACAGGGTTTGTTGCCTTACAGAGTGCACATGGACGCTGTAGTTGGCTTCATCCGTGAGAGATGTGGAGTTACTGGTGGGGTTTCCATACTCGTCTCTGGGCTCAATCTGCAAAGTGTGCTGCTGGCCATTTGTTAGCACCAGGGTGGAGAAGTGGTAGGCTATTTTGGTTTTGGATGGGACAACTGTACCTGATGTGCACAAAAGACAACAGAAACATTCTCAATAAGCAATACAAACATGCCAAATGAATAATTACACGCAGCAAAATATGGTGTGGATGTAATACCTGGCTGGAATGTCTTGTAATAAGGGCTGTAGGCCACATTGAGCCCACCCAGCTTGACAGCAACCTCATAGCGTCCGGCCTTGCGCACTGTGAATGCCACTTTGACTACATTGGACTCTGGTTCATGCAGAACTTCCTGTGTAACAGGGATGTCCAGAGCCATTTCAATGTGGGTGATGTTGACCCTCAGTCCCACGGGCCGATGGGCAGGGAAAGGCTGACCATTCTTATAGAACAGCTAAGAAGTACAAAAAAAATACAGAATTTTTAATACAGAAAACATTTATATTTCTGAATACAGCTTTGCTGATCAAATATTCTTGACAATGCTGCATGTATAAGCTTCTTGGAAGAATTAGACTAGAAACAAGAGGAATCAGTCATCACCTGGACTCTGAAGCTCATCGTCTGCCCCACTTCCTGCGGTTCCTTCCAATCCCAAGACACCTTGCAGGAGCGTGGGTCCAGATAGTTGCCCCGGACATAGTCGTAGATACTGCGGTCACCGCGTCGCCCTGGATCCTCATTCTGCAGGAAGCTGACCACTCTCGCTGCAAGCTCACAGAGGAACTTGATGGTGAAGACAAACGCTATGATGGAAACAGTAATTCCACCTGCCACATGAAGGGAAGAAGCACCAGAGACAGGTATTGGAACATATGTTTGCAATAAACACAAGGTATTTATATGGTTAGGAACTAAGTTGATTCATTTCTAAAACAGAGCAAAATTTCAAGTTTGATAAAGATTAATGGCACCAAACTTCTACAACAGATCCTTTGGGCATTACAAATAGTTGAAAGCAATTAGTAAAACTGGTACTACCACACCTAGATAAAGTATATGCCTTGAGGAAGAGGAAGAATTAAGCACTATGAGTCAGCATCATGTTCAGAACGAGCCATATTAATCCAAACTCCAATATAAAACAGCTACACACAGGACTTACCAATCACGTAAAACATGAGGTCCCTTATCAAGAAGCACAGTGCCACAGTACAGCCAAATATGAGAGCTCCCGCTGAAAAGACAAGTGGACAATGTGCCAATGAATAATCATTTCAGTAATGACAGTACACACCTCCTGCTCCGAACCTGCAAGTTAAATCTTGATGTTGTACTTTGCTCTTTTCTTTTTAACCCATTGTATTATGATTACATCATATCAATACCAATATAACAAGGGTTATGTTTGTTCTATGCTATGATTTATTTATTTTATATTGCATATACTGCTTTTCATCCTCAACTAGAGTGAATATTGGATTTTATGAGAGAAAAAAACAGATCAGACTGTAGCTACAGATGAAGCAACACTGAACTTCTCCTTTACAACACTTAAGCGATATTCAAAGATCTGTGGCTCTTACTGTAACACCGTTTGTGAAAACACTAAGCAACAGTGCAATCCATCTTATGTTTACACCCTATATTAAAATGCCTCTTGACACTCTAGCAACCCAATCTAAAACCATTCAATGGGCAGAAAACAAACAGAATCTTACCAAGCGACCACTTCTCATTCAGACGCCTCTCTGCAAGGCTGTGCACCAGCCGGATCTCGTAGTCCTGGTCCCGACTCTCCCTGGACGTCTGGAGGATCTTTATACCTGTAGACAACCTTATGTAGTCTTCGTAGTAGTAACCCCAGGCAGCTAAAGACAGCTGCAGTTGACTGTCAACCCGAGACAGATCATCCAGATTAATACAACCCAAAGTCTTCAGTCTGCAGTGAAAAACAAAAATGAAAGCATATTAAGTAGCTACATGTCAGGAATGGCAGGAATGCTTTATTGCTTTCAAAGTACAGTCTAGAGTGTAGTAACCCTACCATGACTGCATTGTAGCGTTGCTCCATGTTTACTGAGTAAATCTGCTGACTTAACTGCACACTACAGGTTGTCCCACATTCAAAGCAAGCACCAGTCTTTGTGAAACTCTGCGTGAGGAGTAACCCTGATCTTATCAGCTAAGCTCTATAGTTATGTCAACAGGGTGCAGTCAGATAGTGTGGCACGTTGCATCTGGCCTTTCCAAAAAACTTAAAGCTGTACAGCTTTTTTTACACGGAAACTTCTAGAAAAGAAAATGTTCAGTTGTAACCGAAAAATAAACTATTGTAAAGCTACTATGACGGCTTTGTCTTTCTCTGTCAACACGAGGAATGTGCTGGTGCTCCAATCAACTTTTCACAGTGTGATTATCATGGTGCAAATTATGGTAACACACAATATTATTTTAATAATTAGTAAACTGAGACACAAAAGTCACTAAAGACACACTGCAAACATTTTTTTAACATTTTCAAACATATTTTCAGAAGAATAAACGTGACTTCTTCCAGTTGTCAGTTATCATTTCGTAAAAAGTATCTGAATTCAAATGTTGCTGCGTGGTTTATTATCTATTTTGTGTTTGTGATTAATTATTGCAATAATGAATAAAAAACCCAATCTTTTTATTTTTGTCTTAACGTATATAATTGTATCTTTGTTTGATCATTGCACTCCTACACACTTACACACTATTTCTCTCCAAGTAATGAGAGGCTTCCATGAGTCTGCAAATTCAACTTCCCCATTCACAGGGTAATATTTTTAGCCAACACATGTGAGAGCAAATCTTCTGTTACTACAGTTAGTCAGTGAATGGAAGCTCAGCCATAATTATGTGAGTATTAAAGGTTTAAAGTCTAGTCAGCCAAAATAGCACTGGAGGCAGCGATAGTGTGACAGTCATGACCTTCAGAAACGTGACACTGAGCCACATCAGAAATGTTGCACGATTTTGATCAAAAAGCATTAAAACTGTAACGTAAGGATGTGTTTTTAAAAACAGAACTGACCTTTAACATTACAATTGACTTTCCTTCCTTCCTTCTTTACACTGACAAACGGGTAAGATAGCTTATCATAACCGGTTCTGATTGCATCAAGAGAGAGCACCCAACACACATCCACAAACATCTGCAGTGCTGCAGGGTCTCACACAAACAGTCTCTGAAGAATACTTTTTACTGCAGTGACCCTCTGAAACACTGCAGCCTCCACAGCTCTGTGTCAGCAAACTCAGCTCCCCATGAATGAAGAGGCTGCCCTCAAGTGGACATAAATAAATATACCCTGTGTTAACCAGCATAAAACATGACCATAATCACATAACCAGTTCAAGACATGATAAAAACAAAAACTATGCTGGGAAAAATCTACATTTATGACATGCCAACATGTAATTGTTTCAGAAAAAGGAAAGCTGCACCAACTGACTGCCAGATTGGTGCGAATGTTAAAGTTAAGACCTTTCATTGCTTACGTATGGTAATAGTGCTCCAGGTTCTGGGAGCAGAGCCACTCCTGGAAGGCAAAGTCTCGGAGCAGCTGGATGTGAGCCTCTGCAATTTCCCTCCAGCGCCGCTGTTCCGTCACCACCTCTTCCAGACGACTCAATACACTCAGACTCAGTTCCTCCAGCGTCTGTACATCTGGATGACACATGAACAACACATAAAAATCCCCATCACAGATAGGCCAACAAATCAACATCAGTAATGCCCCAGCACAGGCTTAAATACCCATTAAAGTCTATTATAGTGAGTATTTAAGCCTGTGCTGATTGTCCGTGCATCTCTTAAGCCTGCACATTCAGTGTTCAAAACCCCAAAAAATGACCCGTGTCAAAGCAATAAGAAATACAATCCCCTCGCATTAAACATTGTTCAAGTCCAATTAAACATGACGCTTATCCCTGAATTTCTGCAAAAGCTTTGAAAAGTGTTGCATAAACTCGTAGTTACATAAACCATCCTAGCCAAAAAGTTACAGGCAATAATAACCGGTCTTACAGAAGTTTCCTTGTGCAGGTCACTGAGGCTACACCTGCTTACCTCACGTTGGTTTAAACCATCAGTAAAACTTCTAAACTGCAATGGTCATGTAAGTCTTAAATGAAGAGGACCATAACCCACTGACCTTCAAATAAGTGGCGGTATTCAGAGAGGCTATGTCCTTGGAGCCATTCCTCAATCTGACTCTCTTTCCCTTTCTTCCAGCGCACTTCCCAGAAGAAGATCCACGACAGTGAGCAGAAGAGGAAGGTCAGGAAGAAGCGGCGGTCCATCAGACCATCTTTCAGCCTTCACTCAGACCCCTCCACGCTCAAAGGAAAAATGCCACTCACCAGGGGGATAGTCAAGTTTCCTACAAATAAAGATGAAACAGCTTAGGCTCAAAACAGCTGGACCAAAATATAAAACATAAAGCTTATCAACAAATGGAGTCTAATGAGGAACACTGGTCAAACACACGAGAAATGATTAAGCCTAAGAGCTTCACAATAAACTGTTCTGCCAAGAAAGCATGAATATTTAAGTGTCACCTTGGAGAAGTGTTGGCTGATGGGAGAATAACATTACATGTAATCCACAGCACTGAAATATGCATGAAGAACCTGGCTACAGAAAGGTCATAAAACTCTCGCCAGCATCTGTTCAGCTAAAACAAACTATTGAAGTCAAAGAAACCGGGTCAGTTACAGAGTCTAATGACACTTCAACAACCAAAGTCCAGACAGTGGTCGCGGTGCTGATAATAATGAGCTGTCTACGCGTGCTAGCTCAGTCAAAACCAAATGTCATCTGCTGCCTCTGTCATAAACAACCGGTCAGCTAACTATATGATCTATACAAGCAGACTACAAAGCTGCAAACACCAGAAAACAAGGGGAGCGTTGCATAAACAGGCGAGCTGCGCTATCATCAGTCCTCGCTGCTGTTGACACCGGGAGCCCGAGGTAAAGCTGTTAGCGTCAACCTGCAACAGCAGCACAACACAATGCTAACAGCTAGCCAAGTTAGCCAACAAATCTCAGACGTAAATCCACAAAGCTCGTCGCCGACCGACCCACGGCGGCTTTCAAGACGCACGCAACACGTTCACGGGACACGGGTTGCAACAGCGCATATACACAAAGCGAAGCTGTGCGTGTGCGGCCGTCCTTGGTGTTTGCTGTTGAACAGTGCAGGTACCTTCGTTTGTCAGGCATTAGCTTAGCAACCGGAAAATGCGCAGAGGAGCTGTCGGTTTTTGATTACGTCACGTGTGAACGAGTCGATACCATACACGCACGAGGGGAAGGGGAGCAAGTAGCACTGAGCTAATGAGCTAATGAGCTAATGAGAGCTGTGGTCAGCATTTAAAACATGGTATGTGATCTATGATTGTGTTACAGTTACAGCACGGCCGTCTTCATAATTGTTGTCCGTTAAAGTTTGCCGTTTGCATGTCATTAATTAGGCGTCGACGCTCTTTTTGGCAGGCAAGCCACGGAGCTAACGTAGCTAACCTAGCGTTAAGAAAGCTAACTTACCTTACACGTAGTTACAGCTGCTCAAAGGAATATTCAGCTATATATATATAATATTTATTCACTCTAAATATCTTGGTGACAGTATAATGAAATTCAGTTGGCGGTTGTCTCCCTAAAAAGTGAACACGAAGCCCGAGCTAGGTTTTGTGAAGTGGTAGCATGAGCTATACAAGTCAACTTTCCATGTAAATATCGGCTTCGATAATGACAATAAAGTTTTGATTTGTCTAGTCCTCTACAATTTAACGTGAAGCTGTGAGAGACAGCAGTTATTTTGTTTAATCAATAGAGAGCTTTTGTTGTGAGGTGGTCTCAAACCCTCACCAATAGTTTTAGCAATGTCTATTCCTGCTAGAAAACAATATATATTGATGGTTGTAATTCATTTGTGTGTGTTTTTTTTTCTAGGGGAAACAGAAAACAAGGAAGTTTGCTGCGATGAAGAGAATGATCAATCTGAAAGATCACAGAATGTGAGTTTTAATAACTGCCTTGATTTTTTGTTAAGAGTAGTATTTAACAGTCATGTGGGGATCATGGGAGTCTGTGCAAGCCTTCTAACTATATGTTTGTTTTGTAGAAAAGAGAAAGACCGCGCTAAAGCAAAAGAGAAAAAGAAGAAAGATCCCTCCAAACTCAAGGAGAGAGAAGTGTAAGTTGGCACACAGGGGCTTGAAGTGGATGGTAACTTGTGGTGGGTTGCTCATTAACTTGATATCTTTTACCTTTTCGTGCAGGCTAAAGCACCCGTCATGCCTCTTCTTCCAGTACAATACTCAGCTTGGTCCACCATACAACATTCTAGTCGACACCAATTTCATCAACTTCTCCATCAAGGCCAAACTGGACATTGTTCAGTCTATGATGGACTGCCTGTATGCAAAATGTAAGTACTATTTTCAAGTGCTGAGTATTAATGGAGATCATTTAATCTAATAATTATATAATGATACAGAAAAAGATAAAAATGTGTTTTTTCTACTGCAATTTCATCCATCCAGGTATCCCACATATCACAGACTGTGTGATGGCTGAGATTGAGAAGCTTGGAATGAAGTACAGAGTCGCACTCAGGTATGCTGAATATAAAATGGCACTGGGGAAATGAACATATTCTGTTTCTTCATATGTTATTTTTCTAATTACTTTCTTTGCTTGTTTTGTTTTTGCAGGATAGCCAAAGATCCGAGGTTTGAGCGCCTGCCGTGCACACACAAGGGAACATATGCTGATGACTGTTTAGTCCAAAGGGTAACACAGGTAATGCACTTATAGCTTTATATATGTGTAATAGAATATCAGTGTTCATTTCATGATGAAAACCACTATATGTTGAGTAATAAACATTTGTCTCAGCAGACATCTCTGCTTGTCATAACAGAAAAAGCACAGGTGCATTGCATAACATTTAATGACTACATTCGATTTAGATGTGCTAGTTCCTGGGTCCTGGTGTTGTGCATGCTGGCTCGGTGTCATGGCTTACTGCAGCACTTAATGATGAGATGATAATAACAACAGTAAGAAGAAGAATAAACACCTGTGCTTTTTCTTCTATGACAAGACTATATCCTGCATGTATGGCATATCAAATAACAGCAGCAAGCACAAAAACACAGAAGTAACTAATTAAATGTATTATAAAATTATTATAAATTGTGTTTTTAATGTATTATTAGTAGTAGTAGGAGTAGGAGTAGTAGTATAAAAATAAAAAATACTGAAATATTACTGTGTGGGAAAATGAACATAGCATTATGACAAATGACGATAACTATGAAACTACATAATGTCCACCATCTTTTTATACTTGCATTTCTATGTCTACAGAACCATAAAATATAAGAGTAAGCGTGTATGTCATGTAACACTGTGTAGTGTTGGAGCTTAATTACAAAAACATATTTCCACAGCACAAGTGTTACATTCTGGCTACTGTGGACAGAGATCTAAAGAGAAGGGTCAGGAAGATCCCCGGGGTGCCCATCATGTACATCTCAAACCACAGGTAACACTGCACAAAATGTAAAAATGTAGTACCTATCTGTATCATTAAAACACAGCCAGACTGACTTTGTTTGTGTGTTGTGTTTTTGTTTCTTTTCATACAGGTACAATATTGAACGGCTGCCTGACGACTATGGAGCTCCAAGGTTTTAATATTTCTACAACTGAGCCAGACCTGTATATAGACTGAAGTTTCCTGTTTAATATTTCATTTCTTTTCTTTTATATATCTGAAAAATATTGTGAGGTTTTGAAATTTGAGGATGGGAGTGTGTTTGATCTAACTGCAAATTACTTTTGTTGTTCATATGAAACATGTTGTTCAAAGAATAAATGAATTGTTGCAATGCATGTCATCTTCAGTCTCCAGTTTTTCCAACATCTCAAATGTGTAGAGGCGTGTTTAAAAGCAAAGATACCATGGGAGGCATAACCTGGGGCAATATTGTTAATAATGTACACAATTGTGTCTGCCTTAATTATACTATTTTGTATTATATGTTTTATTGTTTGTCAGCTTGTAGCTGGTGTAAGTATTACACTATTATAACTAATAAATGAGTGATAAATGAATCACTACTTTGTGACAGTGACATGACAAGAATATGTTGGGATTTAAAGTGATAGTAAAAACAATCATCTCATGTAAATAAGGAAAATTGTAGGATGTCTCTTTTCATATTTTTTTATGGTTTCCATTTTATCTTTAAGAAATATATGAAATAAATATACTTTTATTTATGATACTGTTAGTACATTTAAAAAGAAAACGGTGCGTTTGACGGTTATCAGATTACCATCTTTCGGGGGAGTACCTGAATGCAGCATTTGTCACGGCTTAGATCATCCGCTAAGTATGGAGCATGCGCAGTAGAAGGAAGTCTGGGAGTGTCTGAGCGGCTCGTTGGACGGGAATCCAACCCGCAGTCGCCGAAACCAGGAGCATCTGCATGAACAATGAACCGGCTGACTTGAGGAAGGAAATGATTAGAAACGGAGATGAACGGGATCTCTGAGGAGTGTCGAGGTGATGGGATTGTACAGCAGCAGCAGTGATTTGCGGGATGAGTGCGGTGTGAATGACCTCTAACGGTACAGGGTATTAGTAATTTCTAAGACTTTATTGTCTGCAGACTCAGACTGATAGCGTTACATTGTGTTTGCTTGTTGATGAACTTTCACAGTATCGTCATTAAAATAGGCTACACATCTAAACCTTAGTGTCTTAGCTTATTTATTTCCATGAATGTATGATTTTTTTTAATAATCTAGGCTCTACTACCAAAGTACTGAACACTTACAGCAAAATCTTTAATCCAAAAAGAGTCACTTGTGAAATCATTCTGCAGCTGAGTTTTATTTAATCACAGCAGATCACCTTTAGATTTAAGCCAGCACACCACTGACTTTTTGTTTTGAGACACTGGTTGGTGGCACAAGCTGCTGGGTGTCATGAATTGGCAATCTGTTGTGGAAACCTACTTTAAACCTGCAAGCAGATTAACCAGCGTTTAAAAGGTCCAAGACATCAGTCAGGACGTTTTGTGTGTGTGCCTGGATTACTGTTGGAGGAGGGATGCTGAGGGCCACCGTGGGCTCGGTGAGTCAGGAGAGAGACGAGGAGCAGGAGGATGAAGGCGAAGAAGAGCTGAGGGATGGAGGGGTGCCTTTCTACGTGAACAGAGGAGGCCTCCCGGTGGATGAGGAGACTTGGGAGAGGATGTGGCGCCATGTGGCTCGAATACACCCCAATGGTGAAGGTTTGGGGAAGGAAATCCGGGCTGCCACTGACCTACCCAAGGTAAAAACGTTAGAGCTGCAGCTGGTTATAATAAGGAGTAACACTGCATGCATGTGACACTTACACCCATGTGTTGTGGGAAAATGTTGAGTTACAGTGTCACTATGCAGTCCCATAGAATCACAGAAAGCCATGTGCCACTAAACCCACCTCAAATACATTACTATACATGATTATTTGTGCTCATTAGTTCTCTTTTTCCTCTCATCACATAGTAAAATACAAAGCCTGTTTTGTTCACAGCACATTTAAATGCTACAGATGTTTCAGACAGAAGAATGGTTCTTTTTCATTCATTCCCCCACGTGAGTGGTTAAAGAGCAATTAAGATAACTCTTGCCATCAGTTATGCTGCATAGAGAAGAGCACAGAAGTCACACAAGACTACATTCCCCAGCGACAATGAATGAACATTGGGATTGTATAGTGGTGATGCAGTTGTTTGGATGTTCTGTCCCACAGATTCCAATACCGAGTGTGCCTACATACCAACCTACCACCACGATCCCACAGCGCCTGGAAGCCATACAGAAATACATCAGGGAATTGCAGTATCCTTTGACTAAGTTGGTACAAGTGGCAGTAATTATTGAGCGTATTTAAATGTTTTTGATGTAATCTATAGTTAGATAAAGGGTGTAACAAACTACCTTTAGTAATCCCACTAACCCACTGTTGTGGCACACTTTGATAAATATGGGCCAAACATTAGAAAGTAGGCCACTGTATGTACTATATTCTATATTAAACTTGATTTCCAGTCAGAGCAGCGATTCATCCATAATTAACCAACAATAGAATATCACAAAGCACTTTAAGTGGTCGCCTCTTCTTCCTCGCTGCATGCAGCAGAGTGTTCTCCCAAAGCAGTTTCACATTGCTGTGTTATGGTGTGACCTTAACTGTGTCCTACAGGTACAATCACACGGGAACACAGTTTTTTGAAATTAAGAAGAGCCGGCCTCTTACTGCGTAAGCACATTTTCTTTTATCCAATACTGATGATCATCAGTGATAGTCTAAGAGCTTTATGGCAGCGGTTACAGGATGTCTGCGACAGTGTTTGTTGATTTCATGTGGTGTTGCCTGTGCTGTGGATGTGTGGATGAGCTGGACTTCGTGAGGAGAAACTAGTGTCAAGCTGTGGAGGCCTGGAACACAATTTTCCGGACCATACTTTATTAGATTTAGCAGCACAAATTTTATTTCCCTGCCTCATGGAAAATGTTTACTGCGTATGATCATTAACAGTGTGTTCATGTCATTTGTAGTGCACTCAGTAGTGTACTAGATCATGAATAACCAGTGAAACCTATGAATAACTGTTCAATTGTTCTGCACAGGTTGATGGACATTGCTAAAGAGATGACACGGGAAGCTCTGCCAATCAAATGCCTGGAGGCGGTGATCCTGGGGATGTATCTTTACAGTGGCAGATCATGTTGCATTATGCTTTATGGTGTACTGTTGTATATTCCATTGCAGTAATTGTAGGGACTGACCGCGTTTTTTGCATTAGAAGTGGTGTGTTACAGTGCTGTGATGTGTTCTTTTTTTGGCAGACTTACCGTCTGTTGTCTTTCCAAATTTTTCTCAAGACTCTGGAGTCAGAGATTGAATTTTCCTTGACCCAACTTCTCACAGTTACCTCACCAACAACATGCCGGGTGTGGAGCGCTTCCCCCTCAGCTTTCAGTCTCAGTTCTCAGGGAACCACTTCCACCACATTGTGCTGGGAGTCCACAGTGGGGGGCGTTTTGGCGCGCTGGGCATCAGCCGGAGGGAGGACCTCATGTTCAAGCCCCTGGAGCTCCGGACACTGATGGACTTGGTGCAAGAATTTGAAGGAGCCTACAGGGGCTACTGGCACACCCTGCGCAAAGTCAGGATTGGCCAGTACGTGTCACACGACCCCCACAGCGTGGAGCAGATAGAATGGAAACATTCGATACTAGATGTGGACAAGCTGACCAAGGAGGAGCTACGGAAGGAGCTGGAGAGGCACACTCGAGACATGAGGCTGAAGGTACAGTATAGTGGTTCAGTTTTCATAGGAACATTGCAATCTAAGCATAAAGCAGATGTTTTTTCATGTTTAGCTTTTGCTTTACATTTCATTTTTACTCAGTTACTCAAATTGTGCTGCTGACACCAGCACAAGCTGATGGAGCTCTTGCAGGACAATGATGTGAAATATCATTTGTCCTAGCGGAGGGGGCTGCACCTCCTAACAGCTTATTAGATTTCTCTTGATGTGCTGCGTCTTCACGCGCAGTGACACCGAGCTGACCTGCTATTTGAAGAGCGATTTCTCTCAAACGATGCTCTCTCATCACCTCTCATACTATCATAATGAAGGCAGCCTTGATGCTGAGCTCTGTATAATAAAACTAATGTGATGGCTTGACTCTGCTCTGCTGTGCTTCATGCATGGCTGGCTCAATCCATCAATAGCTGATCTTTTACAGCGAGGGCTCCGCACAATCACATTAAAATGCACACAGACTGGGCCTCTCCCTGTACAATGAGGACATACACATAGTTAACTCGCCCGTATGTGGTGTTTTAAGGTGATTGAAATTCTGATGTGTGAACTGTTCTTGCAGATAGGAAAGCCTGCACCGCCTTCTCCCACCAAAGACAGGAGGAACAGCATGGGCTCACCCCACAGAGTACCAAACAGCCCCGTACGCAGGATCAGCCGTGTGGAGAGACGGTATGATTAATCATGTGCTCCAGATAACTTTGTTCATCACTAAAAATACAGGCCCTAAGGCTACTAATGTGACATGTTTTGAGTCACTGGAAAATATTCCGACTGCAGATGTCTCATGGTGCAAGGCAAAGGAGAAGTCGACTTAGTCACAGTTTCCTTCATATGTGAATAAAACTCATTCTCTCGTGTTTGTTTTGTTGCAGTCCCTCCGGAGAGAAGAAAGTTTTGGAGCAAAAATCGTCTGCAGACATGAATGGATACCAGATTCGAGTCTGAAGAAGAAATCTTAGCTTGCTTGTAAACTTACAAGATACAACACACTTGTCTCATGGATTCATTGATTTTCCCTCAATTCTTTGTACACACATTGGCTTATTCACAGGATGCAATGTTGAATAGGTCACCAGCAACTTTTTTTCTCAAAACAAATGCCTCATTCAGCTTCCCTATGTCTGTGTCAGAGGTGTTTCCTGGAGCTGTACTGCAGATAGTAATTGGTGCTGGCATACGCTCTGAAATGATAAAAAGGGGTCAAATGTGCAGTACTTTGTAAAGGTTTTTAAATAACTGCTAACTCAACACAACGACAACTCTTCCCTGACGTTGGGCAAGACTACCACTCAGTGTAAATGTGCTACTGGACATATCATAAGTTTCTGTGGTTTTATTACATTCAACTAAAGCTCTTAAGGCTCGTCTGCAGTCTGTATCGTCGTACTGTAAGTGTGCAAATACATGTAATGTGATTTTAAATCCACTTAGGCTCTGCTGGGCAGCAACTGCTTGTGTAGTGACTAGTTTGCAAACCACTACCCTCGTGCCTTGTATTAACATTCAAAGAGAAGAAAAAATACTTTTTTGTATCCAGCCCATTATTCTCATTGCGTAAGTAAACAGAAGGCAGCGTAATCTCTGCTCTTCCAAAATACTAAAAATGAATGAAATAAATTGTGAGAGACAGTTCTCTGACATCTAATATCCAGATGCTAGTATGTTTGGCATGCTATTTACCTTACTGAGATGTTGACTGAATATGAGATTGAATACACAATATAGAGAAGTGTATTTAAGAGTATAAAGGCATCTGTTGAGTGATGAACATGAACTATCAAGGTGGCAACGCAGGTGACTGACCTCATCTGCATTTAATGTAGATGTAAAGTCAGTTTAAATGTACTGTATGACTGCTTTATTGTTTCTAACTTTAATTTGTAGCAACTTTATCCAATATTTCACTTGCCTTAAGTGGTATCCAAGCAACTGACTTCCATTTAAGATGTAAAGAAGTTTGTTTACAGCACTTTTATCTGCATTTTGTATTTTTTTTAATCTGTCATTTTATACTTCCTTCAGTGTTGGTTATCACCAGTGGACCACTTAATATTTACCACACACTGTTTTCAAAATGTTGCCACAGCCAACATTTTTATGTGTACAGTACTGTAGGTGTTTGTCCATTTTCATTTCAGTGCTCTGTAACACAGTTGTTTTGTACCAAAAGACTTGATTTACAGGATCACAATAAAGGCTCTCTTGGATTGTGGTGACACAACAATTTTTTCTTATTCAATTTTTTATTCAAAAAACATTGTTATAAATGAATGGTTATGTATTGATATACCTTGCCCGTATTTAAACAGTAAATGTCCAAACAAATGCCAGAAATTCAGTAGTTAGTCGGTAGGTATGCTGTCATTAGTTGTCAGGCAGAGAATGGCGCCAGTTTTCTGTCAACCGATAGTTCAAACTGAGCACAGGATGTCCTCAGTTGAAGGGCAGCTTTTGGCATCAAGTCAAATGATGACGAGAGCAGACTGGGGAGATCTCTTAACACTATCCAAAGGTTTATACAAAGGAAACTTCATGCCAACAACTCCATAAAAGGGAAGAATAAGCCTGTGTGTGCAGCAAAACAGTGAATTTAAACAGTCACACCATGTGGAACATCTCACAGTATCTATTAAACCTCACAGCACCTGAAATGGAGAAATTGTGTTGATAAAAAAAAAAAGCCTAACATCACCATTATTATTCCATTCATTATATTGTTTAGGTGTGGTCAGTGTTTGCTGCAGTCATATAAATAATAGCTGTAGTATGTTGGCAGCATGTGTTCTCAAGATCAGGTATCCTGCTGTTTGATGGATCCCCAAGCGGACGGATGCAAGTGCACCTCACAGCGCAGCCATCAGCTAATACGACTTAATGGCTGCTGCATTCAATGAAAAACGGTCTGCAAGGAAGCACTTTTCATGCATAGGCCAATAACACATCTCTGAAAGCCATGTTACAATGTACTACTGTAAAACCAAGTGTGAAAAACAGAGTGCAAGTGAGCTTCTTAAAACAAGGGTTTGCTCATGTTGTGGCAGTTGCCTTGGTGAATTATGAAGCGATAAGTCATGATAAACAAATCTCCTCCTTCCCTTCCAGTAGATGCCAGATGTCAAGCACCAGTGTTAAGATGGAGAAACAGAAAGACCTATTTGTAGGAAAAAAACAACTGACCTACTTTACTTGTGGCATGTATTTACTGCCACAGAGGGACTGAAGACACTTGAACTCAAAGATGATTGTATTATACAGCAAATATATTTACATAGCTCACTCAAGAGTGAGTGAGGAGTGAGTGAAAGACATCCTGCTGATGGGAATCACCTTTGCAGACATTCTACAGCCAACATAACAGAAAGCTCTCTTACTGTGCTCCATCATGCATAAAAACTCCACGATCTACATGAATTATTCATTCATGCATCAAGCAGACAGACCCACATACTAACAGACATCTTCTCCCTGACAAACTGAGTGCCTCAGTCTAGTAGGATGAGGAAGGGCCGAGACAACATTCAGGTCACAATCTCAGCTCTGCACCAGGCAGGATACACAGGGAGCCAGACACCAACTGGAGGATTTATTGCTGATGGATGCTTTTAGGGTTGCTAGATAAATCCAGGAAAGAGCTATAAACTCTGAAGCCTGCAGGCAAGTAGACGTGTGTTAAAGAGCAAAAATCAGCCACAAATTAATGGAAAATATTTATTCAATATATTTTGCCATCTGAAAAAATAGAACTGACTCAGAGAAATCAGAGAAATCTAATTCTCATTTGAAAATGAAGTTTAAAGTAAGCAGCTGTCAACATCAAAATGAACACATGCCATAATTTTTTAAATGAACTATTACAGCATCATCATAATTTGTCACATCTCAGTCAGAACTCTGCATCGCATCGTAAAAAACGTGTGGAACAAGACTGAATATTGGCATCTATTATTTTTCCTGGCTCTTTTCAACACAAATATGAACTTCTACTAAGTTAGCGAACGGATTCTGTGATGCCAGGAGTGAACCACAAGTAATAATATTCACACTAACAAGAACAATAGCCAAATGTGTGCAGAGCAAAACCTGAATTACTTGAACAGAAATATGCTCAGCTCTGACATCTCTTTCAGGTCACACAGTCTTTTCCATCATGCAGCGTTCAGGTCCAGCTGGAATTTGGCCAGAAGACTGAGGTGGTCAGAGGGGAATACGTCATTGGGAAGGCCCCTCATTGACCACAAGGCATCCTCTGACAGGAGGGAGAGAGATCCAATCAGCTTCAGACCCTCATTCTCAAAGTCACCACCAGCTGAGAAAAAAAACAAACAAATCAGTTACCTACAGTAGCAAATTTATTCAGAGCTGCAACACTGTCCTATGTGTTATGTCCTAATACCATGATCAGCAGTGAGGTGTACACGTCTTGGACTGTAGAAGATGTAGTCAACAGTTGCTCCCACTTCTGAATGCAGTGTCGTGACTTCTGGATTGCCAGAGCCTGGAAGAATGTGTTTGTAGACCGACTCCAGATCTAACCGATGTCTGATGGTGTGTCTGAAGCTGTGACATAAAATTTATGATTAAAATCACACCTCAATTCCACCTGAGCCTTTATTCACACTTTTTATACCTTTTGTACATCACATATTGTGAGATAGATGACATGCAAAATAGTATTCCACTGATAACGGTTTGCTGATATTTAGAGAGCAGGGTTGATACATAATACCGATATTAACACAAATAAAAGTCATGTATAATTCCATTATTCCATGCACATTACAAACTAATGTACATGGTTATTTTCACCAGTGACACGTTGTTTTAAATTGAACTTCTATTAACTAATGAAATAGAAAACAACATTGGGTTATGCCGTAGATTTAATTTAAATGTCATTCAACTGCACTATCTACTAATCACATTATTCTAAAGATTATAACATAATATATATTTAACACTGGCCAGTAACAGCTTTTGATTAGATTTGCTGTCAGTTAGGATGGTAAATTGTGTTTACATTTAGAAAAAACAATGGTTTCTGAGGAAATTTTGGCAAATGTTAACAGTAGGATGCATGAGAGTTACAGTACAGGACTCAAATCTAACGTCTTCACCACCTTCCCAAAACTCACAAGAGGGAGTGCTACCATTGTTCCACAGGAGCCATATTGACAAGAATGCTTGCAGATGTGTATTTTTTTGTTTATCGGTTTTGTTCATCAGGTCTATCACTTTTGCAAAATGCCTGAATGATGATGGCAAACTGACCTTTTATCACAAGCCTGATTTCCACTTGAAACATCTGTGCAGAAAAAGAAAGAAGACCCAGATATTCATATCAATATGGTCAGAAAATCTGTAAGTGAAGTGCATATTGTAAGACTACCTGGTGTGATATCAGTCACGCCTGGGATCAGCTCCAAGTCCAGAGGACGGACACATGCAGCTGGACAGAAGCGCAGCTTCATCAGGTAGTCATGGCTGTACTGACATTTCCCTAAACAAGAAGAACAAATGAATAGGAGGTGACATGACAGAGGTAATGAACTCATTCCTTGGATTAAAATTACAAAAATAAATACATACAATACAATGCATACTACGACTTCAAACACTGACCTGATTTGTGTCTCTGGCTCTCCGATTTCTCCTTGACAGTTGTGTATTGGCAGTTGTCAGTGATTCCCAGACAACTGGGCCACAGGGGGTCATACAGCCTGTGAAAATAGGCTTTGTGTGACAGGTCCACCTGACCTGATATCTGTTGGATATGGATGAATACATATAATGTAACAGAGGTAATTCCTGCAAGAATCATGGCAGAAAATGTGCAACAAATATCCAAATATAATTATTCCAAACAAGTCCACAGACAGTCATGTGATTATAACTAGTTAGTCTTTGCACTGTTTTAGTCTCACCATGAATGCTGGTAGCCCCCGGAAGTAGAGCTCACCGGTGGTGATCAGCTGGTACAGAGGCATGAGGGGGACGGAGTTAAAGTCCCCACACAATATAAGATTACAGTGTTCTCCCTTGGCATTACAGGACTTGACCATGCTGTCAAGTTCTGCCAGTATTATGGCCAGCTGAGCCAGCTTCACATCACCCCTCCTGGGGTTGAAGAGCAGGTGGGTGTTGGCCACGCAGAGGGGTGGGCCCTTGGCCTTAACCTCTGACCCCCGGGTGACCACTGGCTGAAGCAACAAAACGATGCCAACGTTGTGCCGGTCCAGCAGCTCTGTCTCAGACCTGAAGAACTCCAGTGGGGTGACTGATAACTCAGAGAAGCAACTGCTACGATAGCAGGTAGCACAGCCATCTGTCTTGGTCCCAGTACGCCGCTTGTACACGCAGGTGTAGCCTGGAGCAACAACATGAAGACATCGTTGTCATAAAATGCTATAAACATGATTGTTACACTCTATTGCCTCAAATGGCCTACCCATCTGAGACAGGACTGGATACAGCTGTTCATGGTAGTGGTTCTCCTGAACCTCTTGAAGACACAGAATCTACACACAGGACATAAACAACTCATTATTGGACACCTCAGATTGGATATAAAAGTTTGCCATTTTGAAATAAACGGTGCATTCCACTCACATCTGGAGCCCAATGAAATATTTCTTCCAGTAGCAAGCTGCAACGGTAGGTCCAGTCCAGCACCTCCAGGGGGCAGTGTGTGTACAGCTCCTTGTTGGCTTCCAGTAGGTCCTGTGCAAGGATGTTGTAGGACATAACTGTGAAGTCCATCGTGGCCTTAGTGACTGGCAAGGGCATCAGGGCAGGCTCTGCTGCAGAGGCACTCTCATCCATCTCCTCCCATACTCTCCACGTTACTGGGTAGAAAACAAACACATATATACAAATTTGTGCAAATTAGCAGCTGGATTAAGCTACTGGTAAGTTTCGACACTACAGTGATAATATTTAAACTGTGAAAAGATTCAGATCCTCACCTTCAAAAGGCGCCATCGGCTCGGTTGGAGGGTAATAGCTCACTGCTGGAAATTGCCACAGTGGGCATTGCAGTTCTTCTGTCAGGCCAGGTCCTGCAGGAAAGTGCCAGCCAGTTTGTGCATCATGTTCATCTGTCTCAGTGTCAGACAGAAGTGAGGCAAACAGTACAGAGCTCTCCCCACCGGGCATTACATCAGCACCAAGAGCTTCGTATTCATCCCAACATTCGGTTACTTCAGCTGTAGTATGAGCAGCATTCATCACTGACTCTTCCATGCTTGGTATCTGTTTCTGTTTCTCTACTAGAGAGATTGTTTCTTGTGGACTGGGCTCAGCTGGAGTTAGTGAATCTTCCAAACTTGGTATCTCTCCCTGATAGGTGGTTTCTTGAGTACTGTCCTCTGTTTGCAGGCACTCTAATTGTGGCATAAGTTCTTCAGTTGGAAAATTATTTCCATCCTCTGTCTTTTGAAACGTTATTTTCAAAATGTCCTCTTGCTTAGGAGCTTCCAATTTGTCTTGCTGTGGCCCATTTCTGGCGTCTGCTTCACTCTCCTTCACCGCAGGTCGCACCTCACTCGTCTCTGCACTCTTTGTTTCTTCATGCAGCGCAGCCATCAGCGGTTCTTTGTCTAAGTCTTCCTTTTCCGGGCTTGGGTCCGTCTTCCTTTCTTTCGTTTCACTCTTCGCCCCACTGCCAAGGCCGCCCCACTGGTACAGCAGGATTCTCTGAGACCGGGTGAACTTTTTGGTCGCGTCAACACCACCATCCCACACTGCCCTGCCATTAACCACTGCAGGAGGGGGATCCTTCTTTGAGGCCCCTGTAAGACAAGAAAACAGTTCACACGAAGCTGAAACATACTGAGCTTTTTACCTTGATTTCCAGAAAACACACTGTTAAATGCAACATGTGAATGTTGTCTAACTGAACACAAACCACACATACAAAACAGTCACACGTGGTGACGTCGTGACGTCACGAGGGACGTCAAATAAGTGGCAGCTAAAAAAAAAAAAAAAGAGAAAAACTCAAACAGGTGCAAGCTAACACGTTTGTTTCCACAAGCTAACGGTAAAATTATCCACACAATGTGCCACAAGTTCTTGTTTTCACAAAGTAGTAAATATTATCTCACACTGGAGGACCATAACAAACCTGTCGTAACAGTGTTTGTAATGCAAAAAATACAAGTTTAAATCCCACCACGCCGCCTCTGTCAGTCCGTATTTAGCAACCGTTAGCTCCTGTCAGCTACTGAAGTCAAACACACACACATACGTAGTTTTGATTTAACACGACGTTACACAGTCGACAGGGACACTTTTAAACACACTTTGTAAGATTTACCTGACAGTCGACTGCGCAGGTACCGTGATAACGGGTAATGCACGTAAAACAACAAGCTGCCGATCATGTTTCTCTAATGGGGTCTGCGCATGCGTGTCCTGAGCTGCTGCTGCTGCTGCTGCTGCTAGTGGTGAGAGGTAAGAGGTCAAAGTAAATGTCACTGGGTTGTTTTTCTCATATATGTGTTTTTTTTTTAAATGTGTATTAAACATATATTTATATACAAAATATACACAGATACACACAGCAATCCACTAAAGTAAATATATGATATAATAATATGTCATCTACAGAAGTTCCCTGATGATGACGCCGTCGTTGGCTGTGTATCAGAAGGAAATGAGCAGGAGTACAGGATCACAGACTTCATCAACTGGTGTAATCTCAAACACCTCCACATCAACGCCAGCAAAACGAAGGAGATGGTGATCAGAGGACCACACCGGTGAACATCCAGGGATTAGATATTGAGATGGTGGGAGCATACAAATACCTGGGTCAAAGCCATCTCCACTTACTGAGAAGACTGAGGTCCTTTTGAGTGTGCAGGACTCTGTTAAAAACTTTCTATGACACTGTAGGGTCATCTGCATTATTCCACGCAGTCATCTGCCGGAGAGGGACAGAAAAAGACTCAACAAACTGGTCAAAAGTTGCAGCTCTGTGCTGAACTGCCTGAACTATCTTATCTTATCTTATCTTATCTTATCTTATCTTATGAACACTACAGAGGGACTATTGAGATCATCCTAGGAAGTGTCATCACAGTGTGGTTCAGCAGTTGCACTGTCTTGGACGACGAGGCCCTGAGGACAGCTGAAAAGACCATTGGGGTCTCTCTCCCCTCTGTCATGGACATCTACAACACGCACTGCCTGATCATCCAGAATCATTGTGGATGATCCAACACACCCTTCCATACACTCCTCTCCCTGCTGCCCTTTTGCAGAAGGTTCTGCAGTTTATGGACCAATACCGCCAGGATAGGAAGGAGTTTCTCACACACATACAGTACACATACATACTGTATATCCATGCACATTTTGGATCTTTTTTTTCTGCTGCTACTTAATTTTATTCAATATCTACCTCTCTATATACCCACTATAGTCGTACTGTATATAACCATGTGTAGCACAAACATCCCCAAGTCTGTTACAGTCTATCAGTATAAATTATACAGCCTAAATGTAGCCCTTAACTTGTGTAGCCATTGTTGTATTTTGTGTTGTAATGTGTGTGCACTTTAATGAAGCCTTGTCTGCACTATGTTTTATTTTTCTTGTAACACCATGGTCCTTGATGAAACGCTGTCTTATTCACGGTGTACTGTGTATATGGTTGAAATGACAATAAAACTAACTTGACTTGACTTGACTACAACATCCTTAAAAATGATATTTCACTTCAAACTATATTATTTCACATATGTCATGCTGTACTTACTGTTTTTCTTGGAGTTACTAAAAACACAGCATTGTAAACACACAGAGACATAAATAGTTAATGTCACTCCGCATGACACATTACCTGAGGGGTAGAATTACCTGCCGGACAGCATGGGCCTATTTCATTTCACAGTGCTAGGCCACACAGAAGACACAGGAATAAATGAGCAAATTACCCCGAAGACTGTATTCCCTTTGTGTCAGGGAGATGGTTTCAAACAGGACATAGGCTCTGACAGCAGGCAGCAATGTCAACACTGTCTTTTGAGTCCCTCTGCTTAAAAGATGATGATTTTCCATCCCCAACTCAACCCCGGGACACAGAGGATGAGTTTGACACAGACTTGGAGTCGGATGGTAAGTATGTTAAATTCCTTCTTGTTTGAATACAGTATAAGTCGTTGTGCTGCTCTTACTGTGTGTACTATTTTTCATAAAACAGTGCAAACAAATGGCTTGCTTTGACAATGTGTTGCTGTGAAACATACATTCTTTATGTATAAACAAGGGTCCATAAAGTGGCTACATACTCATACTGTATGGGTTACTCATTTCCAGAAAAAGAGGAGAGCAACAAGCAGAAGTCTATATCTGAACTGTACCTCCAGGCCTGCAAGCTGGTGGGTGTGGTGCCAGTCTCCTACTTTGTACGAAACCTTGACTCTACAACCATGACCCTCAACCACCATGGGCTAGGACCTTTGGGATGCAAGGCACTTGCTATTGCTTTAGTCGTAAGTTTAAAAATGCAAGTGTGTCATTAAGTGTGCCTTTTTAAATAGAACATTTCTGACAAGTTATTTTTGTATTTAGTCTGATATGCATATCAACACTCTGGAACTGGCTGACAGTGACATTCAAGCTGAGGGAGCCAAATACCTTGTGGAGATGTTGAGGGCTAATTTCACCATTCAGCACCTGGTATGTTGGACTGAAAACCTGTCACTAGAGGGCACAAGTGCTTTTCAGGTGACTTTTTACTTGCCTTTTACAGTAGCATACTGTACCAGCATCTGTTTGACTTCCAGAATGTGTCCAACAACGATCTTCAGTCTGCAGGAGCTGAGTATGTGGCTAAAATGTTGCTGGACAATATTTCATTAAAATCTATTAAACTTTCAGGTAATGTGCAAATGAACATCTTACTGTACTGATAGTAGGGTGATGTACTGAGAATATACTAGACATAATAATAGCTTAAGCATCCTCCATTTGAGTGTGCTTAAGATCAGCAAATCCAACAACAACAACTTCTTTTGTCTCAACAGGAAATGGATTTACTGATGATGATGCTAAATATTTTGCAGATGCCTTGTCGGTAAGTGATTAATAATCATTTTAGTTGTGGTTTGTAATTAAGTAAGTAATGTTATTTACTTACTTTTGCAATTATTATTAATATTTTTACATTCAGACCAATTCCAGAATAAAGGAACTAGACCTGAGCCATAATGAGTTTTGTGGAAAAGGAGGGGAACATTTGGGACAGCTGCTGGGTATGATAAAATTCACTCAACTTAATGTCTCTGTAGATGTTATCAAATGCATATATGAATCAAGAAAAAGTGGACAAAAACATCCAAGTATATTTCTCTGATTTTCTTTCCGTTTGTACAGCAAACAATGAGGGTCTTGAAGTGCTGGATCTTAGCTGGAACCATCTTAGAATGAAAGGGGCTGTGGCTTTTTCTGCTGGACTTAAGGTATGAATGTATACAAAAATCTTGATATATAACATCACTGCCTTGGTAAATAACATCAGATCACATTCTTCATATTTAGGTGAATATGATGTTAAAATACCTCGACTTATCATGGAACGGTTTTGGGAATGAGGGTGCCCTGGCCATGGGAGAGGCCCTCAAATTCAACAACACTCTAGTGCACCTCAACCTCAACAACAACCGCCTCACCAATGAGGGTGTCGGCATGCTGTGCAGGGGTCTTGAATTCAATGATACGCTCAGAGTCCTACTGGTGGGTGGATGAAGTTATGTTAAGCTAACCTGCATAATCATTATGCCTACAGATACATTTTAAGGTGATGTTTTATTCTCTTATACTCCTGTAGCTGGCTTACAACTCTTTAACAGTAGAGGGAGCACTGGCCCTGGTTAATGTGGTGAAGAACACACCTAAAACTGCCCTGGAGGAGATCAACATATGTGTGAGTTACTGTGGCACCGTCTCACGTCCTCATCTGATTGTTCTCATCTCATTTGATCACAGTTCAAACAAATCATATTTTCTGTGTTTTTTTTTTTTTACCTGTTTACTAAGCAGAATGTGCTGGTAAATGAGAATTTTGTGCACCTGTTGGAAGTGACATGTCAGGAGCATCCTGGTCTGGATGTACAGTATGGAGGGGTAGGAGGCTTCATCTCTAAGAAGCCACCAAAACGTGTTGATCCAATGAAAGTCATCCAGGTCTGTTTGGTCACTAATTAACACCAATTGAGTATAAGTTGCCCTAAAATGAAAATGAAATGAATAATAATGTGAAAATATAATCTCATATATCTCATATTATTGTACAGTGTCTAATAGTTATTTTACTCATGTATTCATTTCATAAAACTGTCAAATGATGGGAACTCGTCTTTCTAGAGTTTATGAATTTCATAATTGTCAAAATGTCTTCAACCAATCTTTTTGAAGGATTATTTGGATCAACGCAAGCTACGCCTGTGGGATTTCTTTCGGAACATTGACAAAGATGGCACCATGCGAGTCCCTGTTGCTGACTTCAGGAAGGCAGTGCAGGTTTTCAAATAGTTTGATACATTGAACTATAAAGAGTCAGTGACATTTGCAGGAAGTATTGCACTGATGAATTTTACAGACAGAATGCCAGGAAATGTCCTCTGAAATCATGCAGGATGATGAACTTGCTTCTGGCCATGAGTCTCTCTGACTTTTTCCTTCTGTTCTGTGAAACCATCACAGCAATCAAGTATTCCGTTGGAGCGATACCAGATTGAGGAGCTCATTCAGAGACTTGATCGTGACAGGACAGGAATGGTAGACTACAGGTGAGCATGCCTATTGTTTGCTCACAGATGGCAATTCTAAAATGCTTCACAGAGTTGGCCTGTCATGTGTGTAGGGTTTATTGCTGCAAAACATTGAATAATGGTGCTGTGAACTTGTACAAATGCTTGTTTTATCATCTTTTAAATAGATAAACAAAGTGTATTTTAGTGCCATAAAGCAGTTTAAGTGGCTCATAGAGTTATCTGCTGTTTCTGTGCAGGGGACTGGCAGATACAAGGAAGCAGATGATGAGGGATCACCGCCGCCAGCTGAGGAAGGTTGAGTCCCGTCAGAAGAAAGAGAAGCAGAAGAGTGACCGCATCCTCAAGACCTTTCAGAGCGCCGTGGAGGCGGTAACACCACGTAGCTCCATGGTCATATCTCCAGGAGGTGCCAAAGATGATTCAAGTGGCCCTCAGCACTTCTCTGCCACCCCCCTTAGTTCTTGGCACCACATTGTCATGTCCAACAGCAGTCGCTATTCAGTCACTAATCTGAGCAATGAGCATGTCCACCTGCCTATGTTAGGAGGCACCACACCTTACCGCCCCACCAGTTCCCCAGCTATACGCTCCTACTCCCAGCCAAACCTTTTGGATGACTCCCCTCGCTCTGCTCCAGACAAGTCTGTCTCTGCCCAGGGTATACGTTCCGATCCAGAGATGGGCCACAGCAAACTAAGCCCCACTGCTAACCACCTGACCAGGTCCAGGCCTGCTCTTAATGGCAAGCAGCCCGAGGTTAAAGCCAAAACCAAGAAAGTGAAGAAAAAGAAAACTACAAAACGTGTAAATAAAGGCTCAAAGAATTCTACACAAGCTGTCAAGTGACTGTCAAACTCTATATATTGTTACGAAATGTTATTATTTTCTTGACGTTGTTTGCTTCTTTGTTAAACACAATTACTAAATAAAGATAGATTGAAATTATTTATGTTGCTTCTAATCTCTGAAAGTAACAAATGCATCTTTCAATCAGCATCTCATTCAGTTTGACATTGAATGAAATGGACCATTTGAAACAATATTTCATAACACTTGGGAACTTGGTCAGACTGTACACACACCCACTCCCACCACTGAAGGATCATTTCAAACAAATTGTTTGCTGAAGATAACATTAAGTGTCACATCTTGGCGTGCGACTCTGCTAACAATGCTGTGAACTAAGACAGGTGCTGCAACCTGCAAGATGTTGAAACAGGCGATATATAAACCCCCAAAGACCCAGCCATCTTATTCATAGCCTCCCTGACTGCACCAGAATGATTGGCACTCTGTATTTCTTAGCGCTGCTGAGCTCCACGATGGCCTGGGGGGTATGTATGACATGACTTAGATCAATTGATTCATCTTTATTCTTTGAGGCTCTAAGGCATGTTCATTCATTTTCTTTCAGCGTGTAGGCCTGTGGAGTGAGGGGCGGAATGAGACAGGAGGTGGAAGCGGGGACAGGTGCACTTGTGACGCCTTCTTGCCCAGTTCTACCTTTCCTATCAAAGACCTGGTGGTGGTAGAGCAGACAGCTGTGGAGATCTCACGCAAACTGGAGCTGGAAATGGGGAAGGTACTCAGGCATATTAGAAGCAGGATTAATATACATATAAATACATATTTGAGACGGACACAAATGTGTGCATTTTTTTTATTTTACCTGACTTACCTGACTTTCAGCTGGAAGAGTATGAGACCAAGTTGACAGTGTATGCAGAAAAGATCATAAAGTTGACAGTGGAAATTGAAAAAATGGAGAAGAACCCAGATGACTACAATGAGGCCGACATGGATGAGATTAAGGTGGAGATTAAACAAGTGGAGGCTCTGATTAAAGAGCTGCAGATTTCCATCACAAGCACCACCACTGTCTTTGAATCTCTACATGTACAGGTAAGTCCTACTGATGCGATCACTGCATTAATCAGATAGACATCCACAAACAAACCATGTGTTTCCTCTCAGATCACAACCATGGTGGAGACGCTGGACAGGCTGGAGTTGACCTACGACAAGAATATGATTCTGGTGACCCGTCGGGAATACATCAAGGTGCAGCTGCAGCTCGAGGAGTGTGAGAGACGCCACCAGGAGCTTTTCAACCCCAACATCGGTACATTTATTCACACTAATGTCCACATCTACACATCTATTGAGAGGTGTTGAAATGAAAGGGCCTTAATATTAAAAACACTTTTCAATATAATGCAGTCCAGTTTAACACTACTGCAAACTACAACCTCAATAGAAAACATAATAGTTAAATGAACAGTGTCAAAAAACTGAAAAATTATAAGCTTAAAACATAGAATTTATAGCACAATTGTTGTTGTTTTTGATCACATTGGATTGTAAAAGTGTACCTTATGAAGTGGCCACTCATTTAACTGTATTTTCCTCTCTCTCTCTCTTTCTGCAGGTTCTTGCGCACACACAGGTATCATCAAAGTCAGCAAGCCTATTGTGAGCCATCTGAATGCCCATCTTAGTTCTAGCTACAAATACGGAGGCTGGGGGAAAGATTCAAAGCCTCTTCCTGACAGAGAATCTATGTACTGGTACTCTGGGTACTCTAGTGCTTCCATTGTAGACATTAGGTTTTACACTAACTACAAGAACCTCCTTTTGAGAAACAACTTCCAGCATCACAACTTACACAGCAGCTGGGATGGCACAGGGAACAATTTCATTATCCGTGACAACACTCTATATTATCAGATCAACAGCCCGTTTGGGTTGGCCAAACTGAATTTCACCACCATGAAATATGAGTCCAGGGTGATTGCTAGGGCTAGCACCAGATTCTCTTACACTAACTCCCCCAATCAGAACTTTGACTTTGCTGCTGATGAAACTGGCCTGTGGGTGACTTATGCTACAGAGGAGTCCGGTGGTCGGATGGTCATTGCAAAAATAAACGAACCTTCTTTTGGGGTTGAGGAGGAGTGGCAGACTAGCGTCTATAAACCAGGAGTGAGCAATGCCTTCATGGCGTGTGGCGTTCTGTATGCAGTCAGAACAGTTGATATCCAAAATGAAGAGATATTTTACAAGTATGACACCAAAACAAAACAAGAGAGCTACATGAGTGTTTTGTTTGAGAGGTTCCAGGATAAGTATTCCAACCTGGACTACAATCCCACTGACCAGAAGCTCTACATGTACAATGATGGCTACTATGTAAACTACCATCTGTGGTTTAACCACACAGCTACAGCCACTGTGGAGCCAGCAGTTGTCTTGATTTAAATCATTATATGTGATTTACTTAAGTATGAAATCTTATGAATGAAGCATATCTTTCATTTCTTCTTGCATGCTTATCTAGTCATAATCATTTCATTTATCTTTCTTATTGATCACTAATAAATGATTTCAAGCATTACAAAAGTGTCAAGTGTGTCCTTCTTCATGGACAGAGTTCATTTTTTGTCTAATGACTGGAAATGAGACTACAGCTACGATTAATTCAGCTTCCATTCATTTTTAAAAGTGCAGTATGGTCTCTGGTATGTATAGATTCATGGTATTTAATAAAAGTAGAACTGATTCTAACTTATAATGATAAAATACACCTTTTTCCTGTTTTCCTATTTACTTGATTTATACATTAACTTATATAAACACCCATACTAAAGGAGGAATTTGATTTCCACTATTACATGAGCATTTTAGGCAATTATATTACTATATTAGTATATTATTATATTATTATATAACTGTCAGACAGTCACACTGTCACAGCTTACTAGGATGGAGCCACCATTAACAGCAGATACAGTTTTCAAAGAAGTTTTAAATATAAAACCTTTTATTTTGTCTCATACATTATTATAATTATTGTTGATTATTTTCTGTCTCCTCTATTCCTGAAGTATCTAACTGATTATTCTCCAGTGGCCTAAAGAAAAGTACATACTGCAACATAACCAAAGCACAGAAAATATGCCTCCAAACAAAATCGATACAGAAGTGCGTGTGAGGAAGTGGATAGAAGATAAGCACTGGACAGTAGGAAAGTAAATAACAAGTGCAAATGGAGAAGTTTAAAAATCTAAGTTCAAACTGAAATTACCATCACCCCAAACAACACAAATAGTCATTTCTTGAAATCATAATTTATTTTTGGTCCCTGGCAGAGAGAAGTGATCCAAGCATAAAATTAAATTAAGTATTTATTATGACTAGATTTCAAATGGGATTTTATTTTAAGAAAATAATAAAAACCAAAACTTTTAATTCTCACCTAATTTGTTTGCACCTCACTTGTACATTATTCATCTTTATAGAGCATCTCTTTGAACATGAAATGACAATCCAGCAGGAGACAGAGACAACTGCAGTGAACCAGCAGCAATAATATACAGTAAATAGTTGATCGTTTCGATCATATGGTACAATAATTTACTTTAGTGTATCAAGGATGACACGACTAATTTCCATTATTCTTGTTTGTCTGATACAGTAACATTATCAGGCCTCTATTCCCAACCCAACACAAAACAGGACAGATCACACAGATGGATGACTAACTAAATGAAAATAACTAAATAAAGTGTCTTAATGAGGTGTTATTATGAGCTGTCAAAAAAAGCTTCAATGCACCTTGCAGAAATTCCAAAATATATTCTCCCATAACTGTTTATCAAAGCCTTTTGCACAGCATGACATGTCAAAATGTCTGCTGTAAAAAAGGCCTGTTGAGTTTCAGTGACCACCCTAATTCACATCATTTTCATACACATTCAGTAACCTCTCATGGATGTATAGAAGCACCTGCATTGACCATGTGTCTTACTTTGTTAGTTTGTCACCTGTCTGTATTTAGAAGCATATTTAGAGTGATGTGCAGGTTTATGCAGTATTTGGAGATGGATCACAGTCACAATCATTTCTGCTTAAACAGACACTACTTCTCCCAATACTTTGTTAATACTTGTTACACTTAAAAAGTAATACTTGTTACTTGTTATTACAATGCTTAAACTCATTTTCTAATTCAAATGGAAAAAAAAATAAATACATTTTTTTACATCATCATGTTTATAACCGGCATATCTGCAAACCTTTTTCTCTACAAGTGTATCCTTTTCTTTTTCATTTTTTTTTCAAAAGATACTTTTAGTTTGATGTAAAACTTCATTGTGATTTCCTTTTGTTTACGTCAGCATTCAACTCAGAACATGTTCCTCTGTGGGCCAATATCTCCTTCTCATCAACCACACTGGTTAAAAGCACCACCCAAATCACATGCATAAGGTTATGCAATTAACCACGTGGACGAGGAAGCAATACAAAGAAGCTATTTGATTCTTTCATTTACGATACAGTGAGAACCGACCTGTAAGATGGCAACTATGCAAACAAATATGACCGGTTCAAAAGATTAGATTAAATTCAATTATACAGCCTGAAACATCCTGTGGATGATGATCACACTCAGCTGACAGGTCATAAACATAACAAAGTGCTGCCAGAATTCACTACATATGGATTTTTCTCATCCACACCTCATGTTCAGATCAAACCTAACGTGGTTGTTACCTCAAACATTATTGTGAGCAAACAAGGGTCATGCCTGTCATGAGTTAATAACTATGGGAAGAGAGAAGGTGTTTGTGATGATATAATCAGAGCTGTCTTTAAAAACCCTCTGACAAGGCCACCAAGGAGACACTTGAGAGATAAACTGGTACACAATGCTGTCAGTTCTGCTGCTACTTCTACCGGCCCTTAGCCCTGCTTTGGCTTGGATTGTAAGTGACTCTTATTTCCTAATAATACATTTAGGTGCATAATTTGGTCAATTATTATAATTGACTTAAATGGTGGTATTTTCTTTTTTTAGCCAGTGGAGGATTGGGAGTCTGGCAATGTGACTGCGTCAGTTGGTGAGTCAGGTCAGTGCCTTTGTCATGTGTTTCTACCTGATACCACCTTCCCTGCCGACCGTGTTGAGCACATGCAGCAAGTCAGCAAGGATCTGATCCTGGAAGTGGAAATTCAAATGAACAAGGTGCTCATTAAGTCTGTACAGATTCACAGCATTATAACATTATTTCTGGTGCGACATCGGTTTAGCTCATTCATGCTTTTTCACTCTTTCAGATGGTGAGCTATGAGGGTAAGTTGGAGGTCTATTTGAAGGAACTGATGGACCTGACTCTGAGAGTGGCCATGATGGAGAGCAGTGCTGATAATTACATCAAACTGGACTTTGAGCTGCTCAGGATTGAGCTCAGAGAGTTTGAGGCTCTGGTGTCTCAGCTCAAAGACTCCCTCAACTCCTCCTCGCCCTTGTTTGACAGTCTGTATACCGAGGTGAAAGAGATGCTTTTTAACCTACTTGCAAATAACATGATTTTCTTCATAGTTAGAATATCTGATTTCAATTTGATTCATGTGTTTATTCCCAGATCCACAACATGACCCTCATTGTGAACCAACTGGAGACTTTCGACAGAAGCAACCTGGAAGTGATCCGCATTGAGTTCGCTAAGCTGCAGAAGAAGCTGGAGCAGTGCCAGGAGGACCAGGAGCTCATCAAGCCAGATATCGGTAAGATAATAGTCAGAAGATTGCAGGTACTGGTTTTAAAATCAGATATTGCCATCCAATGTCAACATTTTTCTTTTCTTTTCAGGCAACTGCAATCACACAGGAATCATGAGTCTCAGCAAGCCAATGGTGATCCAACTGAATGCTCATTTGAGTTCAGGTTATCAATATGGGGGCTGGGGGAAAGACTCCAAACCTGTTAGAGGCTATGAATCAATGTACTACTATGGTGCATACAGCAGTCCCGTTGTGTATGACTTCTATTTGTACTCTAACTATGAAAATCTCATTTTGAGGTCTTCATTCAAAAAACATCACTTACCAGATGGGTGGGAAGGCACCGGAAACAATTACATTGTTCACGGTAACACCATTTATTACCAGCACAACACACCTTTCAGTATGTCCAAACTCAATCTGACCAGTTCCAAATATGACTACAGAGTGATCTCAGCTGCTAGTAATAGGTTCTCATACAGTTACTCTGAAAATCAGAACTTGGACTTTGCAGCTGATGAAACTGGATTGTGGGTAATGTATGCCTCAGAGGTGAGCAAAGGTAAAATCATCATTGCTAAAATAGATGAGAAATCTTTTGGTATTGAGGATGAGTGGAACACTGATGTGTTCAAACAGATGGCTGGAAATGCTTTCATGGCCTGTGGAGTCATGTATGCAACCAGGTCAGTGGATCTGAACACAGAAGAGATCTTCTATGCATTTGACACGAAGACCAATAAGGGGAAACATGTAAGCATCCCCTTCCAGAAGTTCCAGGAGAAATACACCAACCTGGACTACAATCCCACTGATCAGAAGCTCTACATGTACAACAATGGCTACTATGTGTCCTACAATGTGAAGTTTAACAAAGAATGATCCCTCCTCTTTGTGATCCGCCGTATTGTGATTGATACGATTGATCTGTATTTACTCACTTTGTCTCTGGAGCTCTATAAGGCTATGTACTGTAATGCATGGACTTTTTACTGTCTTTTCCAAAATAAAATCAAACTGAAGCATTCAAATTGTGTTATTTTTTTATACATATAAAAAAGAAAAATGTAAGATTAAAAATGTCCACAATTAAATCAAAGTATGAATTAATGAAAGTAAGATCCAGTGGGTTCAACCTAACATAAATAAATAAATAACCAAACAAACACTAAATTCACTAATAGTCATTGTTGGCTTCAAATTATTTGATGCAGTCCAGGTTACATATTCTGATACACTGTATCCTCTTATAAATGAACAAAGACATAAGACAAATCCTAATGAGTCAATTGAAAATATATGTGTACATTTGTCATTGGGAGGTTGACCAGGATTTTAAATCAAACTGAATGATGAATTTAAGGATGGGAGTTTCCAGAGGTGTCCATGTGCTACACACCAATGCATTAGACCCACACCAGAATCAAAATAACAGAGATATACAGTATGTTGCACATATATAATCAAGTACAAAACATACAGATAGGTATAATTAATCACTATATCTTTTAAAGATCACCCAAGAGAGTGGCAAGAGACACAAGGCTTATGTTAATGACTTCTATTCCAATCTAGAGGGAATTCAAGAATAGGTCACTTTGTTAGACTCTTATTACATTTTCAGTTTTTCTCCAATAACCCTATAGCCCCAACTAATCAAAATACAAACTGACTGAAAAGAGAAAATTGACAATCAAATAACACATGTCTAATGGAAGTTAGTGGTACTTTTGTAATTTGCTCCTGATTTGAAGTAAATTAATCTCGGAAACACTGAACCTCTGCTCAGTGAGTTTGCTTTCTTGTCATTTCAGGACACATTTTAGCACTCAGCATCATAAAGGTTTGTTAAGACCTCCTTCTTCTATGTTGATTCTATGTTTGTGTTAAATGTGTTAAAGTGTTGCCTTTCTGTTTCATTTCTTTATATTGAGTGTACAATGTTTTCTCCAGGTCCTGTGTCGTGTTTACACTCGTCATGTGCTGATGAGTTTTATGACTAAATGAACTAAAACTTTTCAGAGGAAAAAACCCAATCATAAAACCACAGTAATCCCAGGATAGTGTGTATAATATGCACACCTGCACTGATCTCAAGGATGCAAATAAGATCGTTATGAGTGTGCAATGATGTCACATGCTTTAGCTAGGCTGATAAGAGGTGTAAAACCCAAAGATCTGACTAGCAATCACATCAGACAGCTATTAAACACAATGCCTCTGACTCTGCTGCTGTTCTTTCCCATACTGAGCCCTGCACTGGCTTGGCTCGTAAGTTTTAAAGATCACTGTCCTTATTTAATAGTATTCTGTTGAATATCTAAATAAAATAACTGAGTTTGCTTGCAGCCGATGGAAGACTGGGAATCAGGAAATGTCACCACGTCTGGTGATGGACTGGAGTGTTTTTGCAGTGTGTTCCTGCCCGACAGCACCTTTCCCGCTGACCGAGTGCAACACATGCAGCAAGTTACCATCGATCTGAAGCTGGAGGTGGAGATCCAGATGAATAAAGTAAGTATAAAACAACTCCCTGTATGTTTTTCATGTTGTTTGGTATTTTGATAGGTGCTCCAGCTGAAAAAGCCACATTTAAAGTAAAGTAGAAATAGTGGTGACTGTGAATCTAAAGTAATGTTAATAATATTATTGTTAACTAATAACTAATATTGTATGAAAGTGGTACAGGCATGTTATGCATTCTTGTTGGTACAATCAGATATGTGTATAAATGCTGTTCATAACTAACACTATATACAGTCCATAGCCTCACATATATCAATAATAGGTTCTATTAAAACGAGAATATTGAAGCACAAAAGAAAGTAAATACCAACATGTTTACAATTGTTAGTAACAAATTTCCAGTGACCATGGCCATTTATGAACTCTTATAGTGACTACTCATCTTATCTTATTCTGTACATACAGTACTATATCCATCATCACACCACCTTTGCATAAAATTAACTTATATTACCAATTCAGTATTTATTCCAGCATCATTTGCACTACTATACTCTCTTGTTTGAGGCTATAGTGTAGCATATGTTGTTCAAGATATATTATTAAATGCAACTGCATGAATGTAATTACTCAGTGTACAAACTGATGACTGTGTGTCTTTTAGCTTGTCCACTACAGAGGCAAACTGGATATCTTCTTAGGAGAACTGATGGACCTGACAGTGAGAGTGGCCATGATGGAGAGCAGTGCTGACAATTACATCAAACTGGACTTTGAGCTGCTCAGGATCGAGCTCAGAGAGTTTGAGGCTCTGGTGTCTCAGCTCAAAGACTCCCTCAACGCTTCCTCACCCATGTTTGACAGTCTGTATACTGAGGTAAGAAGACAAGTTCAAGGCTCAGTTTCACTTCACTCCTTTGTTTTATTGGTTATAAAGTAACTATGTTTATTTGTGCCAGATCCACAACATGACCCTCATTGTGAACCAACTGGAGACTTTCGACAAGAACAACCTGGAAGTGATCCGCATTGAGTTTGCTAAACTGCAGAAGAAGCTGGAGGAGTGCCAGAAGGAGCTGGAGTTCATCAAGCCAGATATCGGTAAGACCATCAGCCGGTTTTCTTTGCAGTAGCTGGTCAGCATGTGACAGTTATATTAATTTCTTTTGTTTGTTTGTTTTTCTCAGGAAACTGCAATCACACAGGAATAATGAGCATCAGCAAGCCTACAGTCATCCAAATTAATGCTCATTTGAACCCAGGATACCAGTATGGGGGCTGGGGAAAAGACTCCAAACCTGTTCGAGGCTACGAGTCAATGCACTGGTACGGTGCATACAGCAGTCCCTCTGTATATGAATTCTATTTGTACTCTAATTATGACAAACTCATTCAGAGATCTTCCTTCACACACCATGGTCTGCCACAAGGGTATGAAGGCACTGGTAATAACTATGTTGTTCATGGAAACACTGTGTATTACCAGGCTGACAACCCATTCAGAATGTCCAAATTAAATCTTACCTCCTCTGTTTATAGTCACAGACAAATCACAAAAGCAAGCAAAAGATTCTCCTACACTTATTCCCCAAACCAATACCTGGACTTTTCAGCTGATGAGATGGGATTGTGGGTAATGTATGCCACAGAGGAGGCCAAGGGTAAAATTGTTGTTGCTAAGATAGACGAGAAATCATTTGGTATTGAGGATGAGTGGACCACTAGTGTGTTCAAGCCTCTGGCAGGGAATGCTTTTATGGTGTGTGGAGTTATGTATGCCACCCGGCCAGGAGATCTGCAGACAGAAGAAATCTATTACTCCTATAACACTGAGACTGGAGAGGAGAAATTCATGAGTATCCCCCTTCAGAAATTCCAGGAGAAGTTTGTTAACCTGCACTACAATCCCACTGATCAGAGGCTTTACATGTACAACAATGGCTATTATGTGTCCTACAATGTGAGATTCAACAAAGAATAATGCCTCTTGTTCTTGATCTGCTGTATTGTGATTGATACAAATGATCTTCACTGACTATCTCATTCTCAATGTTCTGATATCTGTGTGACGAGTAGAAACTACACTTTCGTTTTCTGGAATAAAATCATAATTGAGCATTCAATGAGCATCCTGTTTTGTTTTGATTGAAGTAAATATGACTGGATGAACATTTGAGAGTGGATGTAAAGTAATCATAAACCTATGTGGTAAATCAGACCCCTCCCTTTCTGTTTTTTGGATAAGGTTGCAGCATCTGATACATCTTAGGCCTCCCTCCTCTCCTACCATCCTACCCCATGCTGAAACTTTCACCCTCTGTAAGCCGGCCCTCCCTTAGGAGGGTAACGACTCTCCTTTGTGTTGTGGTTGGAGCCTGTCTCCATCTGGTACCGAGAGCCAGCAGATTATGGATTCTGTGCAGGGTGATCCCTCCATTCATGCTGAATGGGATACATTAAATCGCTGTAATTCATAACAGTTTCCTAAACTGAGCATTTTTCACTATTTGTCAAAAGTCGACACTAACAACAAAAAAAGACAATCCATATTTGGAAGTCATGGTTGAAAATGGCCTTCAGCCACAGTCCACACAAAAACAGTACTGTCTCTTTAAATCGGCCAGCATCTGTCAGGATGAGAGGGGGGAAGTGAGCGCCTTGCGTGAAATGGTACCCTAAAGTGACATCATGCTCAGCCAATCAGCAGCCTCGCCTGAGCTCTCTCCTCCTCCCATTTCTCCTGGGATGAGTGTGTCCAGGGTGCTGAAGACACGGGCTGCTGCTGCTGCTGCTGATGCTGCTGCTGGGGCGGAGGGTCCAGGGCATGCTCGCCTCACATCAGGTACAGAGTGTGTATTTCAGCATGATTCATGTACTGTTTGTTCACTTATTTACCGTGGTGGATTGCTAAATCATTTGCTATGGAAGTGCATGTTGAGAAGATGATGAATGATGATGGAGGAGAATGAAGATGGCTTTGTGTGTTTCATAACACTCCTTAGATGATGTCGCCTCCATGACTGTAACCAGGATAGGGTGTGTATGTGTGTGGTGTTTGTTTTTCTGTCTTTACCCGAATTTAGGGAGAATAAATGTCATATTTTACATCTATGGGACGTTTTCTACCCACTATCTGACTGCTAATGCATTCATATAATGTAACAATGATTAATTGCATACTAATAATGATTTAAAAAAAATACTCAGCAAAGAATGAATTTGCCCCTTGGAAATAATCCATTTCATGTGATTTGTGTAATAGCACTGGTTGATGTCTTAGACCAGTCTGTGTAGTGTAGTGTAATACATAGGCACATGTTATTTGCAGCATAAATTTGGGATAATACAGTAAGATTTTGGCGTCAACACCTTTCCCAAGGTAATCTTTAGATCATCCACCATCCTCTAGGGATAAATGACTGCGTAATTTACCGAAGACATACGACAGTGTGCCTCAGTGCTCTGAGTCATCCCCGTGTCATCTTTGGACATTTGCAACTCTGCTTCTTTCCATTCATTAGAAATAGTTGTACTCACTTCCTGTGCTGGTCTGGAGGTTAACTCTTTGTTCTTCCGCTGGCTCAGATAAACATGCTCTGCTGCAAAGACTTGAGCCTTGGAGTCACTGGGGGCAGATACACACCGAGCCCAGTGACAACAGATAGAGATGTGTCCTGCTATTGATGAGATCAGGGAGCAAAGGTGAGTCTCTTTCAGAGCCAAACAACAGCAGTATGATTGACTCAAAACAGCTTAAGATTCAGTTTCTGTTTCTATTTTAATAAAGCAGCTTGTTTAACCTCAACTATCTGCCATGGCTGAATTTAGTCCAAATGAACAGTCATTTCTAACTTTTTATGCTGTCTCAGGTCCATCTGGTCCTTGACTGGTCCAAAACTAGGCAGCAATGGCAAAGAGAGATTACCTGGTGGAGGCGGCCAAGCAGATCCGCATGGCACTGGACAGCGAGGTCAATGAGGACTATGAGGCAGCTTTCAGTTACTATAAGAATGGCGTGGACTTGCTGCTGAATGGGGTTCAATGTAAGTGGAATGTGAATGGAGACTATCATGAGGCATGTTTGCACAAGACATGTGACGGGAACATGTGAACCAGAATAAAAACAGGAAGTCACAGTTTCCCTACAGTGTCAGTGCTTGGCTGTGTGTTCCTAATCCTTATCCAAGGTTTAGTCAGGACAGGGTCTTGTCTGCTATATTTTTCTTTTTTTATTTGTGTCTGATAGAGCTTAACTGTTTTACAGTGGACCCAAACAAGGATCGTAGGGAGGCAGTGAAGAGGAAGACAACCCAGTATCTTAAGAGAGCTGAAGAAATCTTCATAACACATCTACAGGACAACCTCGGGAAGGGAAGCTCTCACTTAGGGGTAAGACAACCATCTTTTATGATCATTCATAAAAAGTAAATTCAATTCAAGATATTAGTTAGATTTTAGATAGATAAATAAAGAGATTAAAGAGAGAAGAGAGAGATACAGATGCACAGCAGCAGCAAGACAATAACTGTAACTATAAACTTTAATGGAGATATGGTGGCAATAATTATAATAATAATAATAATAATAATAATAATAATAATAATAATAATAATAGTATATGTAGTGGACGTCACGCAGGACCACAGCAGCAGCCAAGATCCATGAGAACCTGCGAGACGAGAGAGCACAAAAACTCCGGGGAAGAAGTAAAGTTAGTAACATCATGAATGAGACATGAATGTTTACAGATGGAGCTGGAGAGAGAAAGAGAGAGAGGAAGAGATTGCTGAAATCCCCCAGCAGTCTGGTCCTATAGCAGCTGATATATAACTAAGGGATGACCTGAGCCAGCCCTAACTATAAGTTCTATTAAAAAGGAACGTCTTAAGCCAACTTTCAAAAGCGAATCCAAATCCAAAATGGGCGCTTGTTCCACAGAAGGGGAGCTTGATAGCTGAAAGCTCTGGCTCCCATTCTACTTTTGGAGACTATATGAACCACAAGGAACCCTGCATTTTGGCAGTGCAGTGTTCTAATGGGGCAATAAGGTACTATGAGCTCTTTAAGATATGATGGTGCCTGAATCAACTGCAAAGTCCAAAGGGACTTATTGGAGCAGCCTGATATCAAGGAGTTACAATAATCCAACCTAGAAGTAACAAATGTGTGGACTAGTTTTTCTGTATCCGCGTAAGACAGTATGCGCCTGATTTTTCAATGTTACGTATAGGTGAAAAAAGGCAGTCCTTGAAATTTGTTTTATGTGGATGTTAAAGGCCCCATCCTGATCAAAGATGACTCACGGTGGAGCTGGAGGCCAGGGTGAACCCATCAAGAGTAACTATATCTTTAGAAAGAGAGTTTTTGAGGTGTTTAGGTCCAATTACAAAAACATCAGTTTTGTTTGAGTTTGTCCAGAGAATACTACGTAGTCCGACGTAGTTTTGGCATATGTACACACTGATTCCACATTAATTTTAGTAACCTCCGATTGGCGTTATTGGGTGTCATTTCCGCCGACGTGAATAAAAATCGTACTATATTTATGTTTAGCCAGCAGTTTCAAATTTGACTCAATGTTGGCTGCTCTGGCCTCAGGGATGCATTTGACTGTGGTCGCTAACCTCACGTTTCGCAAAATGGAGCTGCCAATCTTGTTGAGGACTTCAAAGTGTCACTAATTTGCTCTAAATATACAGTAAATATAATTCCAGTGTAGTGCCGAGACATATTTGTCTAATATTAGGTAAGTTGATAAGATCATAAACCCTCTACCCCATCTTACCTTGAGCCTTATTCATTCATTATTGTAGAAAAATGCACTTCTTGCTTGTAATATGCTTTCATTGCACTGTCGCTCATATCTTCTGTGGCTTTCATCACCAGGGTTACAGCAGTCTGAGATTTCGTCCAATCAGACACTTGAGTTCGCCTGTGGAGGACCTGGAGATGTGTAAAGTGGTGGGAGTGACAGATAAAGTAAGATAAACATTTTGGGACTTTTACCTGTGTGTCAGTACCAGCATTGGCTTTGTATGTTGACGCTCCTTGTTGTATCTGATGTCATTTTTCATTCCAAAGGTCCTGATTGTCCAAAGTATGGTCAATAAGGAGACATTTGTTGTAAAGGTGAGTATTCAGGTTTTCTTTCACAGGTATAGTACACTGAAAAAAAATCAGATGCGCATTCCAGAGTAAAAAAATGATTGGGCATTGCTCTATATTATAATACATTTAAATTAAAAATAGGTTCACTGATAGGAGAGATGTTTTGGGGGTTGCCATCTGGCAACAAGCCAGCCCTTATATTGTGCGGCAGGCCAGTCGATGGGAGCTCTCTCCATCCTGTCTCCCTGAGCATCATCCAGCATTGATCTGCCTGAAAGCTCTCACCCTTTTAGTCAGTGCAAGTGCACCTCAAATTTCAGTGACCAGAGGGACATGGTAACAGACAGACGCTAATCTTTAAAGGGGCAATCCAAGAGTAGTTAGTCTCTTTTTCTTTCAACCATGTCTGATTTAATACAGTTTTTTTTGCATATTAATACATTATTTTTTTCCCTTTCTACAAAGACCATTTATTATGTCTACATGTTCTTGCAGAGTCTGGTTAAGTCGAGCTGGGAGAGCAGGGACCGGCCAACCATCATTCCTCAGGGGGTGCCATACATGGTTAAGCTGCTAAGATACTACGTCAGCGAGGATGCTGTGTACCTGCATCTTGAGCATGTCAAAGGTGAGCTGTCATCAACTGCTCTGTTCTCAGTGCTGCTGGGACAACGTTGAATGGACTTAGCATATTTTGTGTGCAGTGTCACACTGTAGCATTAGCGACAATAAAAACGTCATTACTTCTATCTTTGCCCCAATGTGTTGTCCTAGGTGGGAGGCTCTTCTCCAAGCTGCACAAGCTGAGGACAGAGAAGGCCAAGGAACACCCAGAATGCTTCACTTCTGGCCAGCACAGCATCAAGCTGAAGACCAGCTACACCTCACCCACAATCAGCACAGACTACCAGCATAACAGCAGAGGGAGCACAGGAGTGATTCCAGAGAAATTAAACGATGAAAGCACAGATACAGACTTTCCCACTTCATGGGACGAGACTCAGCAGCGACTGGAGAGCTGCGGGACTCACTCCTACATTGAGGAGACGGGTTGTCTGCAGAACACACGCTCTGCAGCGTCATTTTATAACAAGCTTGATCGGCTAACTCTGCATTCTGGCTCGACGAGGACACAGGTCAACACCCGCATACATCCACCAGCTCCTAGTTTGTGTTTGCACTCCAGTGAAACTCAGGAACAGCCTGCTCTTCCTCTCTCTTGCACCCGTGTTAGTCAAGCTCTCGATGTCATGTCAGAACTCCATAAAAAGAAAGCTGTAATGGGATTGACAGAGTGCAGCTCCGAGTTTGAAGTGGCTTGGAAAGCTGCCGATCCAGCACAAAACTGTGAGAAAATAAACCCCTATGCAGTGACTGACAGTCATTCACATAGCACGCTAGGACAAACGCCACCTCATACAATTCAGACCTCATTTATAAAAGCAGGATCACCAAACAGTGAAAATAATGGTTTGAGTTCGTCCCCTGCCATTTTGCATCTTCCTCTGCATTGCCAAACCCAGATCCGTGGCAGGGCATCATGGGATACCAATGGCTCTCAACAAGTATCTGTTTTGAGCGGTAACTCTGTAGATATGGTTACAGACACAAAGCAGGACAGCAGCAGTCCCACCACAGAGGAAAGAAATGGAATGGTAGTCATCAGGAGCACAGACAGAGCAGTATTTTCTGACCACACAGACACAAGGAAAACCTCAGAAAGCTCCTGGCCTTCCCCTGCTTCCCTCTGCCACAGCATTGCAGGAAAACAGGGGATATTTTCAGGCGTCCCCCTGGACAACTCAGGGGGAAAGTACAAAGAGGAAACTCTTTCTAGTGTGGCTAGAGAGGGTGTAGAGGTGGCCTGCGAATTGAGTCCTAGAGAAAAGGTGGCACCAGCAAAAGAGCGATCTTTTGTGAGCTGGTTCTCCTCTGGCCCTCCTGAAGCTCCATCCAACAGGACAAGAGAGGACTCGGATGCTTTCCTTAAACCAGAAGAATCGGAGGGTCAGCGGGAAGACCAGATCATAGAGGTGGATGGCTGGTGCCATCTGCCTCGGTTCCCTGTCAAATCCTCCCCAGCAGATAAGGCCATGCAGACCTGCTGGGGGCTTCCCGAGGCTGAGGTGCGTGTCTGGGGGGCTCAGATCCTGCTGGCCCTGGAGAGTCTGCATCAGCAAGGCGTCCTGTGTCGAGACCTCAACCCCAGAAATGTTCTGCTCACCAGCAACGGTGAGTTTATCAAGCACCTCCTGTAAAAGATTGAACGTGGAACCTTGAAATGCTTTAGTTTTTGATCAAAGGTTTTAATATTTTCACAGGAAAGGTGTGTTTGACATTTTTCGGCCAGTGGAGTGAGGTTCAGTCAGAGATTTGCTTTAAAGCCATGGAACAGATGTACTGTGCTCCAGGTAAAAATAAGCATGGCTGTAAGCTGAAACCAGAGGTTGTTCCTTGGTGTAACCTGCCACCTAGTGGCAAGATTCAGTTAGTCCACCGTATTCTGGAAAAACTTTATTTTGGAATATAAAGAAATGAATACAACTAAACTCAACTCATTGTGTGTTGGCAGAAATTGGCGGCGTGTCCAGGGTTACAGAGGCGTGTGATTGGTGGAGTCTGGGGGCTTTGTTGTTTGAACTCCTAACTGGAATGGTAACCATTCAAGCATGTTCAGTCATTCAAGCAGCGTCATTTTTCACCATCTGTGCAAACTTTGTCATTGAGTCACGGTTTCTCACACACTGTGTTCACTGTGCCTCCAGCCACTGTGGCAGCTCCATCCAGCAGGAATCCACTCCCACACCCAGCTGCTCATCCCCGACCACCTGAGCACTGCAGCTGCGTCTCTGCTCACTGAGGTCAGATTTAAGGCTTGAAACACCCACAAGTCTTGTCCTCACTGATACTAAAATGCAACACAGTGTCATTTAATCTTACAGTGTTTCCACTTTCCATTGTGCTACCCCACAGTTGCTTCAGTTTGACGCTGGCTATCGCTTGGGCTCTGGAGGTGGCGGTGTGAGTGACATCAAGTGTCATCCCTTCTTCAGCAGCATCTCCTGGAAAGCTCTGAGCTGCTAGCAGGTGTAGCTGCTGCACCTCTGATCCCGACGGTCCTGCAATGGAAGGGAAGTTGAACAGACACTTGAATCCAAGCATCCTCATGTGGCCAAAATGGATGCAGCACCAGATCCTGGATTCCTTTGCAGTTTGTGCTTCCCAGAGAAAAATGACGTAATAAAAAATAAAACATGAACAAAACTGAACCCTGAAACAAATTGATATTATTATTAATAATAATATTTTAACTTCTGAGAGTGATAATTACAAATGTTTGGACTCTGCTATCAAATATTGTAGAAAAACAAGGATGCTAGGCAATAAAATATTACCTCTTCTCTATCCCTAGCATTTTAATCACTGGTGAGGCCTTTATGTGTCATAACTGATCAACAGGCTACATGGTCCCAAAGAGGACTGAGAGATTCTGAGAGATTATTTTCAGTTTATCACCTCATATAAACCTCATGCCTTAAATTGTTAAAGATCTTTGGGACAAGCCTGAAGCACATCTCACACAAAAAAACATTTTTTGATCAGTTGTTAGGATGATTGAGGCTTTTCTTCACCAGGTATCACGTATTAGTCTCTGCTCTTTAGCTGAAGGAGATTTCCTTAATATGAAACATGAGGGTGGGAAGATTTAAGATAGCAGGACCTTTTTTTAATCTCATTAGTCATCAGCCAATATTCCACAACCCACTTACATACAGACATAAAAAATGTTAAAAGAAAAACCTGAAAGTCTGTGTAAAGTAAGAATAAATTTGTGTTCTGTGTTTGTCAGATCAAAGAAAGTGTTATTAACCACCCAGCTAAATTTGAATGACATATATTGACAAGTTTATGAAATTAGGTGTCAAAATCAGGTAAAAATGAGCAGCTCAGCTTCAGGACTGTGGGAGGCGTGTCTGTTGACTGTGGTAAAGCTACGCCCACTCGTGGGAGCAGTCAAGCAGCAATTTTGAAGCGATTGAAACGTGTCAGATGAGTTCAGAAAATGACATGACTAACTTTGAAACACTCTGAGCGAGATGAATTAATCTCTATCTCTGCTTGGGGTGCAGAGGTATGCTGAGGGTGGCCTCAGTGTGTCATCAAGCCACCTTTTAGGACCGCCCAAAAAACTGAAAACTGGTGAAAAACTGTTTTAACCTCTAACTCCACATTTCAGTAATATATCCTTCAGTCTTTTCACACATTTTCAGCAACTATTTTCCAACATATTTAATGTAGCAGGTCATCATCTAACATCATCTAAGTAAGACTACCAACTTTCAAGCAATATATATCTATTCTTGCAAATTTAGTGACGCAGACTGTCAATACAAAAGTACAAAAAAAAAAATAGACTACAGTCGAGTATGCATCTTTTATTGATTAAAACTCTTTTCCTTAAATAGTCATTCGAACAGAACATAAGAGAACTTCCTCATTTTTGTGAAATAGATGGCATAAATTCAGAGGATTTCTTCATTTTGGACATTTTTAAAACATAGTGTTTCTTGGTTTCTGGCCCAACATGTGCTCATTTGTTCTTCTTTCAACCAAAACTATGAAATGATAATATGCAGTTTAGCTATGTTTGCCATTCATCTCACAATAAGTTGAAAATGTTTCAGTTGTGTGTAGAAAATGACATATGGCGCACGAGTTATAGAATATCCTTTTTTTTTTGATCTAGAGACCAGCACCACAGAAATCCCAGACCCCGACATTTCTCCACAACAGCACCAAACCATTTTAATCACTGCCAGCCATACAAAGGTCATTGCACAACCCAACTGTTCTCCTCAATCATGTTTTCTAGTTAACCAATACAACAATACATCAACTGCAGTTACGGTAATGTTCATCAGGTGAGTACAGCCACTGTTTGTGTAGGGTGGTTTGTTTGGTTGGGCCTGGAGTTCACAAGGGTTCACATGTCAAGGAGCAGCACTCTGGGGTCCTCTACCACTGACTTGATCTTGCGCAGGAAAGTGACGGCCTCTCTTCCATCAATCAGACGATGGTCGTACGTCAGGGCAACATACATCATGGGACGGATCTCCACCTAAAGAAAAATCAATAAAAAAAAAAATCACTGAGACCAAATTCTAATGCGCTAAACACATTTTTTCCCCTCACATTTCACTTGATTTAATGAATACAACGATGAAACAAGCTTGATTTGATATAAGTCTATTATTGCAACCTCTGTATCTAATATTATTGTGCAATATTTCCACTGGTGTAAGAATATCATCACACCGGTCAGCTTGGAAATTCTAAGCCAGACATACGTAACCACTGTGATGTGCTGACCTAGAACAGCCAATATATTTTCGTTAGGGAAAAAACAAACAAACTTGGACACAGAATTGTGAATAAAGAACAAGCGTCAAAGAAATTATAGAAAACTTCTGACTGTCACTGGGTGAGTCGATGCATGTAAGATCAGAAACACTCACAGCAGTGAAAGCTTAAGGGCTGTAATGCAAGTCAAACTCAATTATTTTAATGTGCTTCTGCAAAGTATGTTTTAATCTAATCACTAATATTTTTGTTGAAAATAAATGTATACATTTAATTAGTTTTCAATCTACTAAATATATTAATTTTAATATTAATTTTCCATTTGTGACCACTATATTGCTAAATGTGTACACAATTATGTATTTACATGTTGAACACTTGTGAAACAAACCTTGCCACCAACTGCAACAGGCCTGTCAAAGATGCCATGCATGCCTAAGATAGCAGACTGTGGTGGATTGATTATAGGTGTGCCGAACATGGACCCAAACACGCCGCCGTTGCTGATGGTGAAGGTTCCTCCGTCCATGTCCTCAACAGCCAGCTCATTCTTGCGGGCCTACAAACGCATGTCCACAATCACTATAAAACGCATGATGTTTATGTTCACAAGTGTGAATAAACAAAGAACGAACAACTACGACTTAAAATGTGTCATAATATATAATATAAAATATTACCTTCTCTCCCAACAAATTGATGGCCTTCTCAATATCAGCAAAATTCATTCCCTCTACGCTTCGGATTACAGGAACCACCAGACCCTGAGAGAGAAGTCATATTACTGAATTTTCTGCCCTTCACATTAGAGACAAGTGGAATATGGAGCACTTACACTTAGCATTACAATATAATGCACTTGTCTCACCTTTGGTGTGGCCACAGCCACACTGATGTCGACGTAGTCCCTGTACACAATCTCTTTGGTTGTGTCATCGATTACTGAAAAAGAAAGCATTAACATTGTACATGGAAAAAATAAGAGGACTAAAAACTGTAAATCATCGTGACATTTACTACCAAGATTAATTTCCTTTTTACGTGCGACCCTGTTCCGTGTAAGTCGTGGAAGGTGAAACCCACAGACTATTTTGGATCTTTAAAAGCCAGCAATACAGACCATGGCTGCTTCATTGTGGTCTATCTAAATAGGTCAGGGTGGTCTAAAGTCAGTAAATAAGTTGGTGTTGGTTTTGAGGTTAGGCAACGAGTATACTGAAACCTAAATCATATTCTTCACTAGGCACACTTGCTGTGACTTCAGCTCAGAGTTGCAAAGGCACACTCAAACTAACGCCACAAAGTGAAGTCCCTCAGTATTTTAAAGTTAAAACTGTACCGGCATTAACCGCAGGTTGGTCAGACAGAGCGTAGGCAGCAGCCTTCACAAATGCAGACATGAAGCCCAACTTGATGTTATGCTTCTTCAAGAAGGCATCTTTGTAAGACTTCCTCATCTCTGTGATGTTGCTGCGGGGAAACAGAAACTATCAATTTGGTATTAAGACAAGAAGCAGGGTTAAAGCCCACAGGAGAGTGGATTTGAATAAGTTATGAAAATAAAGGAAAATCAGTAGGGCTAAAATACAAGCAAGATTTGGGTATTTGTATTACACAATCATACAAAACATGTAAAGCACAGAGGTGCTTATTGTAGTCATTTATTAAGACTGCTTTTTGAACACAAAAAAACACTAATGTTATGCTTAAGATCATTCCTGTCTGTGTGTTTCTTAGAACTGATGAGATGGCTACAGTTTTAGACAGACAACTGTTTTAACGTTACACAGATTAAAATCTTTTTCAGCGTGCTTGACAGGTTTTAAAGTTGGCTACTGCTTTGTCTCTGTATGTACAATAAACAGAGCAGCAATTCATTAAATAAGTTCATAAAAAAAATATATATTTTAGTTAAAATCCATGTCTTTTGTTTGATACAGGTTAACATACATTTAAATAGAAGCCTTAAGAGACACTAAACTCTAAGATACAGTAGAAGCAGTAACGGAGATAATAGAAACTGAATTGAAAAATGTTTTTCAAATATTATGACCATGTTATGAAAGATACAAGTCACAAATCCAACATCCTTTTAAGGGGAAAAATATGGCATTTTATGGCTATAAAAGAATGCTGTTACAGATCGTGGTGAATTAAAGCTATTGAAATTGGCCTGCTAATCGTTTCACCATTGCTCATTTTTCTCTTGTATCTCTCTTTTTAATTGTTTGTTTTCCTGTCTCTAACCCTGTTGAAGCTCTAGGGTTTCTCCACTAACATAATTAGCCCCTCCCAAGACACAGACTCTCCGAGAAAGGAGAGAAGAAGCGATAAAAATCTTCACTTTCTAGAGCCTGTAAATCTTATTGGGCTGTCATAAAAGCCCATATCGGTTGAGGCAGCTCTTCCACTCAGAGCGCAGGTCTCTGTGGGCCCCTACAGATGCTCCAGCCTCCTGCTCTGACTAGCTCCTTCGGCTCCAGATGAGCCCTAGCCTGGGAAGTCTTCCTCCAGACCGTCAATGTCAATCTAATTAGGATACATAGAAAACCCTGAATAGCCGAAAGCTGACACCACACATTTGCGGGGAAAAGAAATCCTCAAAGTGTCCTCTTCAGCACAGGGGGCAAGTGCAGACAATAACATTTCCTTGTAAATTAATAAAACCTGTTTTAACAATTCTTATCTTCGTTTTAGATGGCATTACGACCAAATATTTACATTCCAGGGTTTAAGAGGATATCAGGTTTCAAAAAGCTTTTCCTATTGGGCAGATTCCAATCTATAACCATTTGTGCAAGTGTTGTTTTGGCTTTTAACACCACATACATACAGTATGTATACTGTACACGTACTGCATACGAATGCACAAACATGCTTAGAAATATCTGTACAGATTTCGAGTCGTACACTCTATAAAGTCTGTCTTTTCCCCCTCGATGGCTTCAATTTCTATGTGTTAAAGTAGCAGAGCACATTTCACATTTATTATCAAAAATAGCATTGGGGGCTTTATAATGTAGGTCAACTAATTTAGAATTTCCTACCTCATGTCGACCTCATTAAACGTAGTCAACATAGCGCAGGTGTTTTGGGCTTCCTTCAGTCTCTGGGCAATTCTCAGTCTCATGCGGTTCATCTTAACCTAAATCAAAAAAAAACAAGAATTATCAGATTTGGTAAACAGTTTACAACTCTGACTCCATCCTACTACACCATTCAACAAATCTAACAGTCATCGGACACGCCAGAATATTATCAAGTATTCAGGATTTTTGCACTTTACCCTGCTCTCTGTCCTGGCTCCTTTTGCTCCACCCTCAGCTTGGGCTGCTGGTGCAACTGGAGCCGCAGTGGGTTTGATGGCTGAAACTATGAAAGTGACATAAAGAAGCAGTTAGTATCTCTAGACATCAGTTTAGTGGAAATGGCGAAAGCCACTGTCCGCAGAAACCCGAACAATAATTAATCATTTAAGCTAGAGGTCAAGAGCACAGATGTCAAGCAAAACGGTTCTCACATGACAGACCGTCTGTCTCATTACAACTAACCTGGTTTGGTGTCCATAGCATGTGCTGGCACAGGTGGCACAGGGGGCATAGTGGTGGGAATGGGGCCCACGGCTGAGGTGGGAGGAGGGGGAGGTGGTGCAGCAGAAGGTGGTGGGGGGGCTGCAGCGGCCGGGGCCTCGGCTTTTGGAGCTTCTGCCGCTTTGGGAGCACCAGCTGAAGACACAGAGGTGAACAGTTAGGATAAAACTGACTTAATAATACCATTTTTTTGAACATTTTTTCAATAAAAAAAATACAATATTTAAGACCTCCTTTTCGAAGCTTAAAGAGTGGAGTTCCTCCCTCGACCTTCCCTCCATCAGGGACCAAAAGCTCCTCGATCACTCCAGAAGCAGGAGAGGGAACCTGCACTGATGTCTAAAAGCAAGGAGCAGAATAATAAAAAAAAAGGCAAAAATAATAGTTAATATTTTAAAACATATATTTTCTAAAAGCATATATATTGTGTAAATGTAACCATCGTCACAAATTCTGTGTTTTTGTTACAGCTTTATAAACCATTATTGAAATATGTCAGGAATATTCATAGAAAAAGACAAATTTCATTAACGATTAGGCCTTTTTGGTCACAACAGTCGGGACCAAAAAAAATTAAATAAAGATATTTTAAGGGTCAAGTTGAATGCTATTTTTGGAGAAAAAAAAAAAAGAACAAAAAACATCATGCCCTAAATTCTTTCCTTCATGTTTCACTCTGAAAGCTTTCACTTGTGTACAATTACCAGCAAACAAACATTTGGAGAACTTGTATGACTTTAACTTAGTTTTACCTTATCAGTCTCAATTTCACACACCACCTCATCCTCTGTGACAGTGTCTCCAACAGCTGTAAGGAGAAAACTCTTTTAGCTCAAATTGCCTTTTTATTTCAGTTCGGTTGTGACTGTATCAGAAGCAAGTAATGTATGTCAATTAATAAACAGTTGTTACCTTTCTCCCACCTCACATCCCCCTCTGTGACAGATTCTGCAAACGCAGGGGTCTTAACTGTGACAACTTCATCTCCTGGAAACCAAAGACAAGTGAGAGGAAATGCATTTCTTCACTCCACATCGGTGGTTGTGCTTCATTTTCAGATAATTGTGGACATGACAGGCATGCAGGCACAAACGTACTGTAGGCTACAGATGTCCTGAAGTACTGGATTTGGAAGACACTGGACCGGGGATCAGATTTTCTGAAGAAAACAGAAAGAATAAAATAAAATAAAAAACCTCAGAAAATCATTCATTCTTCATTTGAATTAACAGACAGAGAAACTGACAGAAATTGGAAAATAGCTTCATGACAGTGCATTGGCGGCAAAGTTATGACACTGACGACTGACGGGCTGAAGACTATATCAGAAATAACTCACTCATCAGATCTAGGTTAGGATTTGTATACTGAAATTCTCCAAATAGTTCAGTGTTTTTTTGAGTTACTATACTTACACACTGTTGTTGAAAGGGAGAGAATGGCTAACTGATAGAGCTGTAGAAAAATGGACAAGAGAAATGCGTTATTAAGTTCTTGCAGCAGCACTCTCCTAAAGCAAAGACTGGACTCTCAGGGATCATGCTTAAACAGTAAGCACACATACCTGCAGTGGCCCGACGAGCAAACACATTATTCCCCTGTGAAAAAGGTACAGTCAATCATTACAAAACGTATGCAGCTTTTTATGCATCACGCACAATAACAAGCTATAAAATGCATGCGCTCATAAATCAACACTGATTAGTTAAATGAGTATGTCTAAGGGTGATAATCCATGACAGCTGGAGTTGTACATAAATTGCAATGGAGTCAACAACATTGAGAGAAGTCAGTGCTGCCGGTCAAAGGTCACTTCTACGCGCTAGACTATGACCTTTGACATAATCAATACTATTATCTGTCAAACAGGTGGCTTGTGTGGTTTCACACGAGAACTGATCCAGCAAATGAATAAAAGTTATTTGTATTTCATGATTTGCATTGAAGCTTAGTGATCTCCTGCTGATCACACTGAGAAGTATTCAATTAACATGAGACAGGACTTTACTGACATTTGACTTTGATGGTTTAATATTAACTTCTAAGGCAGCTACAAAGAGTTACACAGTAAATAAAAAAGCACATTAACTTAATACTTCCATTAGGTTATCCACGGTCACAGTGTGACCTCAGTATGACAGCTAACCTACCCATACACACCAATTAGCTCAGTGTAGCTACCGTGTTCTTGCTCTAAGTTTGCGTTAACTGTAAATGAACATGGACCAGACACTTTGTGCTGAGGCCAAACACCTTTTTAACATTCGTGTAAAAGCGTGTGACCAACCCAACACAGAGGAAACATTTAACTTTAATCCAGACTGCAGCACTGATTTGTGAAGTAAAGTGTCATACTGTCCTTGGCTTGTTACGGCCTGCCCGTGGCCTACAGCTAATGCTAATGCTAGCTGTGCTAGAGCTTCACCGACAGCCCGAGACAGCGAGGAGTGCTGTCGAGAGTGGCAACGACAACGTTTTACTTGTTTTGTTGCCTACCTGGCGGATGGCAGAGAGGGAACGGCCAAAATTCCTGGTGAGACACCGGGAATGGGATAACATGGTGGCTGTGTGACAGCAGCCTGCCAGCGGAAACTACCGACAAGCTAGGATCAGAGGCACGCGCAACAACCGAGGAAGTAGTGTGGGATAAACCAAGTGGTCCGCGCGGAGGGGGGGAGGGGGGAGTCCTCAATGTGGTCCCCTCTGACCTACTCTACACTAACTACTAATATAATATAATATAATATAATATAATATAATATAATATAGTATAGTATAATATTATATAATATTATATAATATAGTATAATATAATATAATATAGAAGTTGTCACAACTTTTTCAACTGACAAAGCCAATCTTAGTAAACTATTCTCTTCAAATATGTTGTACACAGTATAGATAGTTACATTTTTATTCATCATTTTTGCTTTTTCACCTTGTGTACTCTGTTTTTCACCCTTATCTTCTTTGTGTTTATGTGTGCTTTTCTTTTTTTTTTTTTTTTTTTTATCCTGCCTCTGTTTCACTTCTGGGCCACGAATTGCTCCTTGTAGACAAATAAAGTGACTGATTAAACAATAGCATGATCTATATTGAGTTATGTAGGGCTACATCATGTATGTATTTACATCATGCTGGTTATAAATTATTACTGGGACATCATTATTAATGCATATTTCCAAACACCCTCACCCACTATTACTTTTTGTAATTCTGGCTTCAGTCCCATCAGTTTAAAATCCCATCTTTCCACCTCTATGAGTAGACTATCACCACAAACTCCTTACAATAACTTTCCTCCTCTTGACATTATGTGGATGATGTGCGACCACCTCATTGCTTTCACATGGCCACGCCCCAGCTTTTGATACATCGACTCTCCTGCACTGCTACCGTCCAACTCACAGTCTACGCAGGCCATCTGCTCGCCTCCACGTCCCGGCAGCAACAGGTAAGGTCCCATCATTGTGTGTGTCTGCGAGCAGCGGTTAAACTGCAGCCCTGTGGGAGTGTGACAAAGTGCATGCCCGCAGCTCAGCTCGCTTCAAAAGCCTCATCTCTTTACTTTAGTGGTTTTTCATAAGAGAGATTTGCAGTGGTGGGTGTTTTTGAAACTGTCACGTATGGTTTTATACAGCTGCCAACTATGATCACGTTTGGTGAGTTTTTAGTAAGTGTGTGTCGGCTGTTATTGTGTTCATGTTTCAGTTTTTATAAGTCAAACATGTTTGATTTACTTATTGGGATAATATATATCTTGTATTGCGTGTAAAGGTAGACATTCAAACCAGTCTGCGCTATTGATATAGCTTTATATAGCCTATAAAATAATTTAAAATCTTTTTAATTAATTTGTAGACATTCAAACCAGTCTGCACCTTCACTTTATATAGTTTCATATAGCAAGTACATTTAAAATAGTTTTAATCATTTTCAACCGTAAATTGTTCTTTTCCTGGCAGTGCTTCTCATCTAATTCACAATTTATCTACGAACAGTGAGTCTACAGCCTGTTATATTGCAGGAAAACTGCACAAAAACTGTAAAGAGTCCACAAATTATTAGAGAATTAAATGTTCTCAAACTTTGCTTTATAGTGAGTGAGTCTCTTTGTATTTACATATTCTCTTGAAGCAGTTTAGCCTTTCTGATTGACTGTTTATTTATATTAAAGGTAGGAAATAGAATCACAAGTGGGGCTGACAGTCATTTAATTGTAGATAGAATCTGTCCTTTCAAACTCCATCGGTTCCATTCATATATGAGTGTTTTTCATTAATTTCACAATGCACCTGCAGTCCATTGTGTGAGTATAGTTTGTGTTACAGCAGAGATATGATTTTAAAATAAACATTTAAAGGGAATGAAACAGAACAAGGCTATTGAGCTTTACATTTATAGCATTTAAGATTGTCTCTTGATTGTTCTTTAAGATGAAAACCATGGAAAATAAAGAGGACTTCTCTATTGTAAATAATGTATACACAGAGATGTTTTTTTATGCATGGTCTGCGGCTTTCATGAGCTCAAATTTACCTTTCATGGGTATATAACAATTTTTCTTTTTATCATTTGTCTTAACCGTTATTATGATAATGATACAAAAGACCGCACTCCCTTTTTGTTTAAGATCAAGGATTTTTTGTTTTTACAGAACTGAGAAGCTTCAGATAATGCAGAGTTCTTTCATTTTCTCTTCATAGTTATTCAACATTTGCTTGGTAATGTAATAATTTAAAAAAACTGAAAGTGTACATTTGAAGTTTATAAACAAAATGATAGACTTACCCGTGAATTTTGTATCTATTTTATTAATGTAATAATTTTCTATTACAAATGAATATACTTTATCATTACCTTATCAGACATTACATGCTATTGTCATACCTGTTTATTTTAAAAGCCACTATTCACAAACAGCCAATGTCACAAAAAACATTAAGATTTTTTTGTCTACTTTGAAATGTAAAAGACAAAATATAATCTAAAAAATAACACATATAGGATTTAAAAACAATAAAAGGCTATGAATTTGATCTTATTTTTAAAAATTGACTATTCATTGTCTTAACTGTTTTCCATTTTTCTGTCATTTCAGATTCTTGCAATTCCCATAACTATTCTGCAACGTGTGTAGCCGAAGCCTCTCAGTGAGGATGAACCTCAGTCATCCTGACCAGAACATGCACAGCTCCAGTGAAGGCTGCCTAGAGGATGATAAGTCTGATGTCATGTTGCCTTGCTTCCGCAGAAACATGTATGACGAGCCTCTGGCCTCATACTCCAACGGATCCATCATCTCTCAACTCCTCCGCAAGACAATCCACAACAAGAGGGCACTAGATGAGAGCCAATTCTACCTTTCCAGCTCCACTGCTGCTGATTCCGGTCAGGAGGACCAGAGCAGCGTCTCCTCAAAGGACAGCACGGTGGAGGCTGCCTCTCCTGTCGCTCATGTTTCTACGGGAGCCAGCCCAGAAGGGGAGCATCCCATGACTGACCACCTGCAGGCCAAGAGAGCCAGAGTGGAGAACATTATCAGGGTCATGACGGGATCTCCCAACAGCAGGCAGCATGGAGAAAGTGAGAGGTCTGACACAGACGCCAGAGACACCAGAGAGGCCAGGGAAGCATACAGGGAGAACAAACGTAAACAGAGGTTGCCTCAGCATCAGGAACACAGTGTTGGAGGGCCGACAAATAGAAGATCTGGGAGCAGCAGCAGTTGTGATAAGGATGAGGAGTGCCACAAGCTGAAAGAGCAGCTCCACAGTATGCAAAGGCTACTGCGTCAGCTCCAGGAAAAGTTCCTTCAAGTTTACAAACAGGAAGATGCTGAACATGACAGAGATGAGACAGAAGTCACTGTTGAGCATGACACCCTGGGAGAAAGCATGGTGTCACAGTACAAAAGCACTGAAGATGATTTTGAGAGGAAGAACAGCAGAGGGACTGCAGAGTGTAAGAACCGAATTAAAGTAGTTGGTTATCTGGGACACCAAAGAGAAAGCCAGAACCTACAAGAAACCCTGAAGCAGGAACTCTCCAGGGCTGTGAATGACTGTGTGGACAGGGTGTTCAAGAATGTGTCCTCCACAGGGCTGGACCTGTCCCCTCAGCAGCGCATGTGCTCATCTCCAGAGATGCAGATCTGTGTGGGTGCAGACAGGAAGAGCCAGCAGGCCGGCTCCACCCAGGAACAGCCCCAGGCTGAGGAGGCTGCAGTGAGACCCCGCTCTTTGGAGTATTATGAAAGCTCCGAGGCTCAAAGCCCACAGGACCAGACAGAAGCACTGTCGCTGGTGGTCCGCAAACCAGCAGTGACCCCTCTGAGCTCAGTCACCCCGACAGTGAAGAGGCCCTATCCTGTGCACCAGACACCATTTCAGTTCAATTACAGCACCCCTCTGCATGACAGCCAGATCCTAGAGCATCTCCTTAAGTACGGGCCCCATTCCAACTTTGGGGGTCTCCCTTGTATGCCCCCATCAATGGACAGGACCTCCCCAGACTCAGTGGACCTGCCCTGGGACGCCATCACCATGAGGTCCAAGGTGACATCCAGCCACCTCGGCCACCACCCTCGTCCCTCCGCCCTGGGGGCAGTGACAGTCGACAATCTGTGTCTCCCTCACGTGAAGATCGAGTGTGGTGAACTGCAGAGCATGGCTGAACGAAACCCCTACATGTCGCTCAACATATCCTTTCACTTTAGTATTTGAAGCCAGAGCGGCTTTGCTTTTTTTTTCTTTTCTTTTTTTGTATCTTCTTGATTCAGGCTTAAGAGGTATATTTAATAATGATGAGACAAATGTAGACAATGATCAGATATTTGTTTTTGACATTTGTGGGTTGAAAGTGCACACAGCTTTTATAAAATGACTACATTTTATTTGAAATTTAGACTGAAGAAATCTACCAGTGCAAATTTAAAAAGAAAAATAGCAGTGAAAACCTTGATGTCACATCATACTATTCTGTACTGCCCTCATTATGTTTGATAATATCTTATATATACTGCATTTACCTTTTTATTCTATATAAACTTCATTTCAGCTCTTCCATCTGAACAATGGCTGGTTGAGCTTCATTGCAGCATGGGCAGTTCCAGTAACAAACTTCAAGGAGAATTTTTTCTTTGATCTTGCTAACCCCATAGAAAATTATAGCGTCTTCTTTAATCTGAGCAGAGTAATGACTTTAAGTTTAGAAAAAGACAAATAAAAAGGAATACAAGGCTTTGATAAGAATTGCCAGGAACAAAAGCCAATTTTTCAAAGGCAGAGAAAGCATCGGTTTCTGTTTCAGGAAGCGTCGTTTTTTTAGACTTGAAAAGGTGCAGGATCTATTTCTCCATCATCAGAGTGATAGGGGTGCATCTAAAAGGTCACATCTGAGTGCTGGTGGAAATCAAAAGTGCCTCCCAACCATAACACTTGAGCTCTTGTCTTGAGCATTTGTTGTTGGATACCTTTGTTAGAATGTACATGATTGAAATAGAGTGCAAGAAAATCACTAAGAAAATTATTCTTTAAGGTTCTATTCAAAGAAGAATTTCTATTCAGAGAAAAAAAAAAAGTCCATGGTTTGAAAACTAAAATAACTAAAAATAAAATAACAATTATGTGGATGCGTCCACAACATCCACAATCAATATTGCTAGAATAATATCTACATTTCAGCATTCTTTAATAAACTGAAATAAATCATTTCTTCACTGTTAAATATAAAAAATTAGTCACAGAAGTTTTCAGTTTTGTTGACTCCCTTATTGCAAGGCATTAGAGAGGAATATTACGTGGGGCCTCTCAGGATTCGCTTTATCTTTACAGTGCAAAGAGCTCTGCTTCTCTTTGAACAATACCACATAAATCTTTCATCCCAACTTCCTTATTTCAAAGGTAGGGTAATAAAATGTATGGTGTGGTGACCTGATAAGGAAATATTATGACCTAAGGCATGGTGGTGGACTACAGAGGAAATGCTCCTGACCATCTTCACTGCCATAGGGGAAAAACCTGAGAAGGTATTGAATTTATTCACATTTTCAATAAAGGAAATATATGTTGTGATATGTCGAACATGTTTTATACCTTTTAAATGATTTTGAATATGCCACATAAGCCAAAAAATGATTCAAAACAGCTCATATATTAGATGTAACTTTTGACTTTTTTGTAAAATTTGACCAAATTTCCCATTTTTGCAGGTTTTTTCCCGAAGGAAAATATATATGGCAACATATGCCGTCTTTAAATCAAGTCAGCTCCTTTTTCAAAATATTTCAAAACAAACTGTCTTAACTGCCAGGCATGAAGTGCTTCGCTCTCTAATTAAAAATCCCTAATCTAATTCGTAATTCTGTTTTGCCAATAAGCACATGTTAGGGTCATTATTGACTCCGTGGTTAATGCCGAGCTGTTCTTTAGGGAAATTCAATTTAGCTGAAGATTGAGGCAACACAATACTCTGGTCTACTATCACTTTGCACGAGGACTGTATGCTGTATGTTATATTTAATTGTCAGCCTTTCTGCCTTAACGTAAATGTGAACATCCAGGAGGGTCTCACCCCGAGCCATCTGAAGAAGGCAAAGCTGATGTTCTTCTACACCCGCTACCCCAGCTCCAATGTGCTGAAAACCTTCTTCCCTGACGTCAAGGTATGTTTTTTTTTTTTGTTTTTTTTACATATAAAAAATGTTGCTTATTATTGAACGTGTCAAACAACCTGCAGAGTTGTTTGTCCTGTGTTTAACTCCCCGGTATCGACTTGTCAGTGTGTGTTTGGAACAGAAAAATTCAGCAGTGTGTCGGAGGAGAGAAACAAAAACGCAGAGGGTTTAAATAACAAAGCCACTGAGCTGCTAGTATGTCCTGGGGGCAGAGGGAGATACAGGGGCATTCTCTCTTTAAAAAAGCCACTCCAGTCAGCAAATGGAGTGACAAAGGACTCTGTAGGCAAGGCATTGCTATTGAGTGTCAACAGAGAGTTGGTATTAGAGACTTGTGCGGCAGCAACCAGGCGGTGGTGAGCTGGCCCTAAACACAACATCCTGTGTATTTTGGCCTTGGTCTCGTGTCATCCTCCTCTTCTATCTCCTCCTTTTGTCTTCTCTCTTGTCTCCTTATCTATGTCCTGTTGTTAGCTCTTCTCATTCATCCCATTTATCCCCACTCCCTTCTTTTTAGTCGTTTCCAATAGGAACATCCTTCCTGCTTATAGCACAAGCTCCCACTCATACCTCCCTTCTAGTTTACCTCAAACACCTCTCGAGTTTCTCTCCCATCCCCTCTCCTATCTCCTCTCCTTCCACCACGGCCCTGGTTCTCTGAGCCAGTGTGGGCCCCTGCCTCCCGATCTGCTCTGACCCCCGGGGTCAGGGGGGAGGATGCTGTTGCTGCAGCCCTGCGAACGTCTCCTCCTTGCTTACAATCCTGTGGTGGGAAGTGGCACTGAACAAAAGAGCACCTAATCCCAGTGTCTGATTCCATCCTATCAGCCCGAGTCAATGAGAGGGAAGCTTCCTTCTGTCCTTATGCTGCCGCTTTCTCACCCACCACACCAGAGAGAAGAAGCGTCTTTGATGCCTGCCCAGCCCTTAGGCATTTTTTTCTGTCTTTCTGGATGAGGAGATAGAATAACAGGACTAATGTCAAGACTGAGTTTAGAAATACAGAGCCCTGACAGATGTTTTTTCACTCTGGACATTGGTGGGAAAGGATCAGAGCAATTAATGTCGCGTAGAGTAACAGACCATTTGGTGGCATTTTGCCCTACAGGTACCAAATGCAGGTTTTCAGTCAATTATGGAAAGAGTAGCCATTTGATTTTTAACTGAAAAGCAAGGAGATTAATATTTTTAGATTTCAGCATGCTCTCGTTGAAGTCTGAAATTAAATTCTTGAATTACATATTTCATTTATCCTGAAAAAGAGAAAGGTTTTTGCTTTCATTTGTCTACGTCACAGGTCAGAAAAGCAACTTTGGAGCTGCTAGGGATTCATTGTTTTGCTCAGGGACGTTTCACATGAGCAGGACGGTCTCTTTAATCCTTTTTTTTTTTTCTGTCCATTTACAGTTCAACCGCTGCATCACCTCTCAGCTGATCAAGTGGTTTAGTAACTTCAGGGAGTTCTACTACATCCAGATGGAGAAGTTTGCTCGCCAGTCCATTGTTGACGGCATCAGTGATGTCAAAGACATTACAGTTAGCAGAGACTCTGAGCTGTTCCGGGCACTGAACATGCACTACAATAAAGCCAATGACTTTCATGTAAGTGTCACTCATTAGTCATTCATTCTTTTATGCTGCAGTTTGTATTGTTAGCGTCGAGATCATTCTGGCTGAGTTTTTGCTTCTGAGGTTTTGTCAAAAGAGGTACTGCTCTCATTCTGTTCATACACTGTGGGGCAGATTAGCACGGTTTTATCAAGTTAGAAGAACATACTTTCAGTTTAGTTTTTGATCCCTGCTCCACAGAGTAATCCATCTGGAATAATTTATTTTTTAAAACCTCTACACAATTACAGGAGATATATTAGTCATACTCTATATCTCTAAGCAAATTAGATAGATAGATATTTTATGAAATATGCGATGAATATGAGACTACTGAACTGCTGTAATGAATGTGGCAATTCCAGTCTTTTAAAGGAGTAGTTTGACATTTTGGGAATTACCCTTTTTCTGATGTAGAGTTAGATGAGAAGATTGATATTATTGATACTACACTTCTAAATCTGTCCATTAAAGGTCCAGTGTTTAAGATTCAGCAGAAACTGAATATAATATACATAACTGTGTATTTATTAGAGTATAAACACCTGAAAATAAGAATTGTTATGTTTTTGCTACATTAGAATGAGCCTACACTACTAAAACTACAGACGTTTTTCACCTTTTTTGTAGCCATGGTAGTTTGTACCTGGAACAGAGGGGTGAGGCGAGGTGGTTGCAATTACCCACTATACCACTAGATGTCACTAAATCCTACACACTAGAAGCTAGAAGCTAGAGCCAGCAGTCTGCTAAATGACTAAATTTTAGTCTGCTAAATGACTAAAATTAACACGTTATATATTGTTGTTGTTTTTTCAATGCTTAGCAGTTGCCAGGCAACCATGAATTGTTTTTCACGTCCTTTTTTGTATGGAAAAACAAATGAGATATAACACATTCATTTATGCGCTCAACTAGTGCTTTCAGGTGGATATTGTTACCTTTAGATAGAACCTAGCTGCCTATTTCTTTATGCTAAGCTAAGCTAACTAGCTGATTGACGTAGCTAATACGTGAATAAGCGTTGATTTCCCAAAATATAGAACTACTCCTTTAAAGCACTGGAGGTGACACATTCATCACAGCAGTTACTAACCGGCTGAAGCATGTCCTCCTGTCAGCATGTAGCTGCGGTCACGTATGTCCGTGTGCTGACCTGTTTGTCACACTGCACCTGTGGCTGGGCAGCCTTTACAGCCATTATCTAAACTCCAGAGTGATGCTTTATCAAACTGTGGGAAGAGGAAGCCGCAAAATCCCACTAAAACAACTCAGGATTAGAGGACCAGTACGCCTGAGCGAGACTGAGATTGCTACTGATGCGGAATGCTGAGAAAGACGCTGCGGATTCCGAGGGAGAAGGCCGTTTGGTGGGAAAGGGACGAGACCGTTTTCTTTACCTTGCAACCAAGACATTCCTTTCCCAGGGATGCTTTTGTGTCAGGAGATGAGGGGAAAGAAAAATAACTTATGCCAACAACTGTTGTGCTAACCGGTCAGTGGATGGGAAACAAGTGCTGCAGGGTGATTTTCTCCCAGTATCCCTTGCGTTTTGACTTTTTATGGATCCTGCTGTAGTTATGGGTCACTCCTAGACTCTTTCCCCAACTTTAGCCACACCAAATCCTTACTCAATGACAATTTTCTGTAAGGTTACACCTAAATCTAATCATCTCAAATCATTCTAATCTTCAGATCTAAACATGCTTTGTTGACTGGTCCCGTCAAATCCCTGGAAAAAAAAAAAGCTCTCTAGTGGTTAGTTTAGGTTCAAGGAAACAAGACAAGCTAATCAAAGAGGAGTCTAAATGAAAGTTAATGATCGCAGTATTGCACTTATTGTATGTGTGCAGAGAACAAAGACATGAGCTCCCTTTCATCAGCTTGAGTGTTTGAAGAATTGCGCTAGACATCTTCATTTAATATATTTCACACTCTGAGAAGATTGTGTACAGCAACACATGAAGTGCTTTTTCACTATTAGAATGAGGTTTTAACTAGATTGACTTCATAAGTTTCCACTTTTTCTGTCTTTTACAGGTTCCAGACAGATTCCTGGAAGTTGCTGAAATCACCTTGCATGAGTTTTACAATGCCATTTCTGCAACCAAAGATTCAGACCCCTCTTGGAAAAAGGCCATATACAAGGTGATCTGTAAACTGGACAGCGACGTCCCTGAGGAGTTTAAGACATCTTCCTATTTATAGGCCAAAGTGGAGAGTTATAACAGCGAAGGAGTTGAAGTTAGTCACTTGACAGTATTATTTCATCCTTTCTTGTAGTGCATTTTAGTGAGGTGAAATGTAGATGTTGGATAATTAATTATTTTGTTGATCTGTAAAAAACATAACAAAACACACAAAGACACACACAACAAAACCCACACACACTCTTACACCCTCACACACACCATTTCATCGATAGTCAAAAATACTGTATGTTCTACTTTTATCAACAAGCAGATGAATATTAATGCTCTTGTGGTTTATTCTATTGTTTAGTGTTTACTTATCTAATCTGCCTCAACACATTTAGAGAGTTACTGAGTTTGTAGGTGTGTAAATGTTTACAAAGTGTAATCATGCTTATCAATATTATTAAACTATAGTGTAGCCTGATTAAGTTGAACTGAAAGAGTTTTTTTTGGCAGTTACCGTCAGTATTTCTTTGATTTTGATTCCATTTCATTTCATAGCTGTGCGTGTTGTGTAAATGTACATGCGCTGCTGTTGTATGTTGCATAATGTTGTATAATTATGTTGTAAACTATTAGCTTGACAGAATGTGCATGTGAAAATAATGCAAGTGACTGTCATGGGTTTTGATTATCATGTATAAAGGTCATGTAAAGTACAATCATTTTCAGATATTTCAGTCACAGACATTGTATTGGATGATTATTGAAATTAAAGATGCACTAAATTATAATATAAAACTTGAGTGCTATGTTGTTTTTTTGATAATAATCATTACATTAACCTTGTTATGAAACAAGGCACACCAGGTAAATGCTTTGTTTTTAGTTCTAATGTTTAACTCACCCTATGAAAATACTGTGTGCCGCTGCTGAGCCCCTAAGGTGCCTCTAATCCACGTCCAGCAGCCAGCTGTTAAATGTCCCCCAAACTATGCTGTTCACATTGTTCACCGAAGCCAATTCAAGTCAACTTTCTAAGGCCTGCATTCATTGTGTGGCCGCTGCGGATGCTGCCATGTCTTAAAAACAGGCACAATGCATTCCCTCCTAATGACTAATGCCCGAGGTGACCTCATATCGCAGTTGTGCCACCAAAGCAAAATTCCACAAACCCGTTGACGCTTTCTTCCAGGCATACGCTCAAAGCACGCTGATCACAAACACACACACCCACATGCACAAGTTTGGTGATGTCACAAAAATCACAAATGAGCTACTTTTGGTGCCTTAACATAAATCATGAAATCACAGCAGTGAATTAAATGTGATAAAATCTAATTCCAATCATTTCACCGTGAATGAACAGTGGTGAATTATTTAACATATAAATACTATTATTGTATGTTTACAGATAATTTTATGCTTTAAAAAAATGCAAAGTGGTGCCTTTACAATAAAAGAATAAAAACAGAAATGCATTGTGCAGAACAGCATGATCCACTTCTATAAAAGTGTTTCTTGTCACCCTGTGAGATTACATTGTCAGTGCCCAAAACCAAAACATTTAATTGGAAAACCTGTTAGGCACCCAAGCACCAATTACATCAGAAATGATAACATTAAGGAAATTAAAACAATAGTTGGATTGGTTGATGACAAAGACTGGAGACAATAAACCTCACTAATCTTTTAATAGACATTTCTTTTCAATTAGATCTGTCTTCTTCTTCAGTAAATTGATTTACATTCTCAACTCAATTAAAATGCCTCTGGTTGAACCAAAGTGCTCTGCTCAAATTAATTTGTTGTGTAACATTTTCTGAACAAGACTTGGTCACCTCTGATATAATGAAAGAAAACAAAGAAAATACCTTCAGCTGTTTAAACCGCCTCTGGCTGACAAGGCTTCAACTTAAACAGCGCGAGATGAAATTACGTTCTGTATTAGAGTGTGAGATAAAGCAAAGCATGCTTTGTAATGAAGATGAAATGAAAAGCAAAAGGCAACACGACGTGATAAAATTCAAATGAAAACATTGTGTGTGAACAGATGCTTTGTGTTACACGTTTAACCTCCTGGAAAGGCACATTTATACAAAATATAGATTTTAATGAAGCTGTAGTTTTCTCACACTGAAAGAGACAAAGTAAAGAGAATTTAAATCGGAGCCAGTCACTTTGTTCTTGGAGGGTGATGAACAGAAAAGAGTAACAGCATCATCTAGTGAATCTCTGCTGTAATACAGACAGCTCAGCTTGCCTCAAAGTCAACTCATTTATCTCCGCCAGTGTATGTATGATATTCTCCAGTGTATAAATTGTTTTTTACATTTTATCCAATGAATAGCATTCTTTTAAAATTAAATATACACTATAATTTTGTGTTTTAAGCTGTTTAATATGCAATGTCAGATTCTGTTGTGTGCAAAAATCTCCACAGAGGGGTGCACTTGTCACTGTGTAGAAACTGAACTGCAGTTTGCTGGATTCTTTAACACAGCTCAACGAGGACTTCAGGGAGGACACTGTGAAATCTTTTATAATTGTCAACCTCACATTTTGTACATTTGTGAGTTAGAAAAGCTGTTTGTGCACCGTGTGTGTGTATGTGTGTGTGTGTGTGTGTGTGTGTATGTGTGTGTGTGTGTGTGTGTGTGTGTGTGTGTGGTGTAATATTAATAGGAAAATGTGCCAGTGTCTCCTTAGCAGGGTCCTGGAAAGACAAAGGCAGGATCAAACATCCCTGAGCTGGAGAACCTTTTGTCTCTACCTCAGGGATGTTTGATCCTGTGGGATCGGGGGCATTGGGACAGTCTCTGTGTTTAATCTCCTGCTCATAGATACGGGGGGTTTTTGGCAGGCTCACACTGGGAGGGTGCAGGGAGCAAAGGGGAGTGCAACTTGAGAATGGAGGCCGCTGACTTTAGGCTGCCCTTCAGACAACCACTTCTTGGTGTAGTTTGGTGTGATCACCAGTAAATCTTTATTAATTTTAATTGGAGCCCCCATTTAAAAGAGCAATTAAAGCGGATTAATCGAGCCCATCCCGTATAATGTCTTCTGTTAATTAGTTTGTCAGCACTGTTTTAATATCGCTTAATGACTTCATATTTCAGGGATGACATTAAAGGGATGCTGAAGGAAAAGAAATGGCCTTATCACAATGCGCTGCTTTAATAGGAGATGTCCCCCACCAGCGGGCAAGGTCAGGCCTGGGGCCGCTGGGGAGGAAGAGGCTTCAGGGTGGCACCGAGGCAGCCACCACCAGGGATACACTGCCTCACACACACGGCCACACAGTCAGCATTGTACATACACTCTCCCCTCATCTAAGTCTACAAATAACTCTGGGAAAGAGAGGAATCGAGAAGTGTAGATCCTTGTCAGATTCTGTCATATTGTTGAAAATACCTTAGAGATATTCAGAGGATTTGGTTGGGCTTTCAACCTTTTTCTCTATACTATTTATTCATTGTTTTTTTGGCCATTGTGCCTTGTCTATGGAGAAGGATGGTAATGTTTAGGACAACCAAGTCATCAGGATGCTGCATAGCATTCAAGGAGCTAAGAGCTCCTTTATCTTCACATCAACACTGAGTGGTTTCAAAGTGGGTGTCATGAGGATGGACCAAGACTTTTTGATTTCCATTTTGTCCACACACATCCATATTCAACTTCATAAATCCTGGCTATTGCTGTTCCCAACATCAGATCTGTGTGAGCTGATTTTCTCACCTCTGACAAACATGAAAAACAAGACAAGAAGAAAACACCTACCTCTCTTCATTATCTCCACCTTTAACTATTGTCTATTTCATGTTCAGCAACATAACATACAACTGATGATTTCTTTTTTTTCTGACGCATTGAGGAGAGCCCTACATTATTGGCCTACATTGATGTTTAAGTTTATATATGTGTGTGTTATTTGTTGTCATTAGTTTGCTGAAATAAATCTTTACAACAGATATGCATGGTGTCATTTTTGGTGTAAATGTGTTGTGTGTAAAGGAGGAAAAAGAATCAATATAAAGGAGATTCATGGTTTGAAGACTGAGAATCCATAGATAGAAAATACATGTAATGTGTTGTGCTGTTTAAAGGACCTTCTAATGCTCCACCTTTGTATTGTGATGATGCACCATATATTCTTTTCTTTGTGAAATACCAGCTGTTTAATAGAAGCATTGGGAAACTGAAAATGCTCCTCTGGTGACTGTTAACATAAAGTTCAACTACTGTAACAGTGCCTTACATAGTGGCTGTACATTAGGCTGTGATGCTCCCTTCACAGTGACACCGAGCCAAAGGTGGCCAGGCAGCAAGAAGTTGATAAAAACCAACAGCACATCCTCCTTATTGCAGCCCTGGCTGGCGTGCATCCCTGCTAATTTGAGTGTGCCCTCGCACCTCCACTCTCCTCAGCAGATTCATAAATCTCATTCCCATTATCCCGCTAATTAGCCGGGATTACAGGAGCATGTAATGCCCCCGCTTCCCAATAGATTGATTGGAGGACGGTCTCTTTGTTTTGAAATCACTTCCTGATTGATGTACAGAGCCCTAGTTTGCAATTGTAATGGCCCAGATGTTAACAATCAAATGCGTTTCCGCTCCAGGAAGTAACAGTCTGTCATGGAAGAGGAGCCAGCCGAGCGTGTAACGACACATCACAGGAGTGTGGGGAAGGAGGGACTGCGGAGGAGAGGATGGAGGGATGAAAAGGGGGGTTAGGTACTGGAGCCCTGGCTTGAATTGCCACTGAGAGAGGGCATATTGTCCATGCCCATACTTCCATCTGAACTGTACTGTAAGATCTGGGCTTTTTTTTAGGGAAGAAAATTGTTTAAATTTGCTTTTCTGGTGCTTTATTCTGGATCTGGATTTGACTTTTATTGCTTAAATTGGCCCCTTCTTCAGTTTGGTCATTGTAATTTAAGATGGTTAGGGTTCACATAAGCTGGTCTTAGGTTAGAAGACATACAGGACTCTTTTCCAAAACTTCATCAGCACAATAAGTGTTAAAGATGTTATCAGTGCCAGTTTCCACAGTGCCTTCTCTGTCAAATCAGTCCACTTTGCACACAGTAGAGGGCACTATTGTCTAACCAAACTGGCTCCATTGCCTTCCTCTCCATTCCTTTTTTCTTACCCTTCACCAATAAATCACTTTCCCGGATAGTTAATGGATATAGAAGCAGATCATGAGTGAGCTATCTGTGGGGCGATAATTTAAGTGAAGATCCCCACGCTGATTGCAGTGAAAGGTTATTTATTTCAACAATAATGCAGGACACAAAGGGGGAATCTGGGCAAGATTACCAGCTAGGGTACGCTAGAGTGCTCATCTCCAATGGAGCAGCGTGTAAATTGGGTTCACTTTCCCCAATGAAAATACAGACTGCAGTTTATTTCAACTTTATGCACATGGAAGGCTGTGCTTCCCTCTCAAGGGTGGCTGGGGACTTAGAGATGGCTGTGCATATGAGGGGAGGGTGGGTTTAGACCTTGAAAAATGCCCCTTTTGTCCCTGAGTCTCTGGAAGGCTGAACTATTGAGGTATGGTCCCCCATCCACCAGTTCCCACTCTCCTCTAATTAAAAAACATGATGACAATAAGGAAATGGTCTAAAGCATGTTGGCCTGAATAATGGACAGAATAAGCACAGGCTCATGAATGGGACCGAGGAAAACTCTTTGCACGTGTCTGTCTTTGTGTGCTTGTGTGTATGCTGTGTACACAGTGGTGCATGGGCACTATTGATTGACTGGGTTGGTGGAGGACTGCAGGGCATAGAAGCCAGCTCGGCACAGATACTCCAGTTCTCCCCTCATGCAGAAAAATGCATGATTAAGGCCCAACTGACATGTCTAAAAAGGACCTGGAGAGAGAAGAGGAAATAGCTCCATATGCTGCCCCATGTGGTCACAGCATCCTGAAAGTATGGCACAGCTCACTGTCTGGTTCTGCATCACTTCCAATAGCCTCTAATCACTGGGCTCTACAAACAATGCCACTGGTAAACACATGCCACGGGAGAGTATAGGAACTTAAAAGCCGCTGCATACAATGCTCAGTGCACTTGGGTGTACAATGTACACTTTTACATGTCTGTCATGCTCCAGGCTTTCAACTATGCTGTCAGCCAAGATATGCATCGGACATGGATCCAATGCTGTGTGAGATATAACCATTGGGTAAAGGATGGGAGCCCTTGAGCTGCATGATAAGCACTGTGACAGAGACATAACATATGTATCTATGCTATGCTTTGCTTAACACTCCAGCAGGCTTTGGTTGATTTTACCTGGGGGTGGCAGGTGAATTCCCCTGTTTGGTGTCATAGCTCAGGAGTGAGAGGATCAAAGCAGCAGTGACAGTGCAGAGGATGAGCAACCGTGAGAGGTACAGTGAAGGGGTGTCTTTAGGACTCCCATGATTCGGACTCTCCAGGGGGGATCTCTATCCCCAGATGGGCCTCCAGATCATCAGACTCCTTCCTCGGGGTGATTGGAAGCTAAGCAGCCCTCTCAATGCAGCCTTCTATCCAGATGGGTGGATCACAGGTCAAATCGTCCCAGACAACTGGCTTGGGACATTTGGGTGGCTGGTCCCAGGGGGACAGCATGAGACAAGAGGGAACCTGCCTGAGACTGGCAGCTGCAGCACTCCCTCCTGGCCTAACACACCCGAGGGTGTGCCTGCTGCTCAGCTTGTGCCCCAGTGGCATGTGACAAATGGTGACATGCTTCTGCTCCCCTGCTTTGTTAGATCGGTGGCCCTGATTGAAAACAACGCAGCAGGCATCGCTCAGATCCATATGTCTGCAGAGAGGGGGCAGACTCATCTGCAGCTTTAGCGAACGCTCAGACAAATGAAAATAAAGTGATATCATTCCAGTGCATAAACGTATGCAATTTTCTGCAATAATGGGGTAGTGGAGATGATCATATGCGCTGCCATCATTTTATTTACATATGGATGAGACCATTTTTGTTTTTATGCACACCACTCTCTTCATTAAAATGTGCAGCTCAAGTCATTCAAAGAAGGATCATATTTCATAGAGGAATAAGGAGAGTTCCAAAGGATTTTGAAGAAATAAAACAAGAAAGAAGACAACTGAGCCAGGCCTTCCACTGAAGTTCCAGCAGCCTTTATTAAAAGTGTGGCATGATTGATAACCTGTCAGTCATCGGAATAATCACGACCAATCCCGTCTTTCGCAGCCAGCTCTGCTTCCCGCCCTCATCCTTTATGCCCCTATCACCCCCAACACATCCACTTGCCATTGAAATCCTGTAATTGAATGAGTTTTTGTCATTATTGTGATTAATCATATTAATTTGAACTAATTAAGAGATGGTTCGAAGTTATGACAATTAGATTAATGAAATTAGTTTTAACTTTTTTTTCACCCAACCTAATAAAAAAGGGAAAATCAGACCCGGACTGTTATGAAACAGTTGGCAATCTGGATTTTAGGACTAATTGAATGTCTGATTTTATTAATGATGAAATTTATAAAAGTCCTTGAGGGGGAAATTAACGCAGATTCAGCTGCTAAGAGTGGAAAATTAATTAAAATTCCTGGAGATATTCCTGTCATTAAAGGCACAGGCCCTGTTAACCCTGGTCCTACTGTGAATGGCTAGTGTGTACACACTGGGGCTCCCTACACTGACTGGAAGGAGATATATGGGGTTTTTAAGGATGACAAAGCTTTAAGAATTCCTCCGTTAACAAGGGTTATTACGTGTTCGGTACTGAAACTCTTTTTATTTGTACAGGTATTTCCCCTACATGCTGTCTTTGCACTAGATCCCAATCAAATTCTGAATACAGTTCAACATTTTTATATTAATTTTTACAGCTTGGCATGGTCAGTCTGCATTAAAGAGCCACTACAGCCCAATATCATATCATATCATATCATAGCTTAGCATATCATAGCATATAAGTAGGTCTATGTAGGTTTTCGTATTAGTGCTTGGAACCAAATACCTGCATAGCATTCTTATCAATGTGTTTAATGCTAATTAGCAAATGCTAGTTAACACACTTAATTAAGATGGTGAACATGGGAAACATTATACCTCAACATCAACATGTTAGCATTGTTATTGTGACCATATTAGCATGCTAACATCAGCATTTAGCTCAAAGCACCGCTATTCTAAATTTAATTTCAAAAATCGTGCATGTATTTTATGTTTGTTGCGTTTGTCTTATATTGTGAAGCTCTAGAAAGGTGCAATATAAATAAACTTGCAGTTCCAAGTTGTCTTAGGTGTTCGGACAATGATTAACATGCCTGCAGATAGTCACTAATTGTGACTGTGAGGTTATCACATCAACTATAGCCATGGGAAATTCAAACCCAAACACCCCAAATTCCCTTGAAAATGGTATGCAGGACATTGGACACTGTATAGAAGTTAAACGGTTTCCAGTTTGCCTTGTAACAAACCCTCCAGCCTTTATTTTCTATATCCCAATATTTGTCAGGAAGAGATGATACTTAACTTTCTTGTGCCGCAATCAAATAAAAAAGTTAATTTCCGTGTGAGTCAAAGTACAGTTTTTTGGGTCAATTCCAAGCATTCCCTGCCCTGTTGCTTGGCTGGTTGCTAGTGATTGACACCCAGGTCAACCCCTGCCACTCCGGGTGCAGTGGGGGTCTGACACTTGTGTTGCATGGGCTCTGCGCGTTCCTTCAGCTCTGCATATTCACCAGCCTGTCTCCCTCTCTGCAGGCCAATTCATAATTAACAGCTGTTGGCTTGTCAAGAGTGGCCCTGGCCATGGCACACACACATATATTTATATTCACTGTGAAGACCCCCTTGCCATGGATGGATTTCAGAGGCCATGAACCCATCCTCTTTCCCTGAATGATGGACACTCACCTGAAAGCTCAAATACATACTCAGTCAACCTGCTCTCGCCATCCCACCACCTTCCCCTTCTCTCTCTCTCATTCAGTTTCTCTCCCATCTCTCCTTTTTTCTTCTCCCTCCTGCTCAGCACCTTCTGCCACCATGTCAGGAACTTTTGCATTAAGTCCAGTCCGTCTGGTCTGCGAGGAGGCAATATGAAAATGAAGTGTGGCCGCGGCTGGTCCTTTGCTATGTGTGTTTGTCATGCCTGTTTAGCTGAAGTTGAAATGTAAATATAGACCGCGGGAGATCTCGGCAGCGATAGGCTGCTTGAAATTCTAATAAACAAGTAGCTGTCCACCTGTAATAAATGATACCCATAAAAAGGGGTGATTCCTTGAGCAGATAAAGATGAAAAGTAATTGTTTGTGCTCACACAAAATTAATCAGATCAAAACAGGGGCAATCATTTTAAAGAGACACCAGACCCATAAAAAAGGCAAAGCTGTGATAAAGTATTGGCTATCAGGCATGCAGTCTGGAGGTTAGCATTACAATAATATGGAGGGCCAGTATTCATGTGGCTGGAGATAGGATTATTGCATATATTCAAAGAGGGGAAAATGTTTATGGTACATACGTATAGAAGCAGAGGTTCACAAAGACACTCAAGGTACAAGGTCATAAGCAGTGGAGAGTTTCACTACGGTGCGGATATTAATAAAGAACAAAACTGTTAAAAATGTTTATATGCTTTACAAGAATGATATTTTAATCCATGTAAAGAGTGTTTATAAATGTTATAAAGAAGTATCAATGCAGTACATACATTATTTTAATAATTAATATAATTATTAATTCATCTGGTGAATTACTGCATTCATAATTTATGAAATAATAATTCATGCTCTACACTGTACCTGATGGCATTAGTCTATCACCATTTTCACATTTGCGTAAAAAGAATTGGAATGAGGTTTGTGTCTTGTTTGCTTTGTCATGGCTGCCATCACTTGTATTGAAACTAACAAACTTGCGGTGCCAGCCAGGGGTGTTCCCCTTACCCAGATGCTGTAGTGATCAACACACACATTGTGTGCCATCCGGTCTGAGGGCCCAGATATGATAGACCACCTGGAAAGAGAAGAGGCAACGCAAACATGGTTATTTTCACAGCTTTGATATGCTAAACACACAAAACCCACTCCAGCAAAGGGGCCAATTTCTGTTGCTCAGTGTTTAGTCATACACATGGTGAGGACATAGAGGAGCTCTGTTCAGCTCTTATGCACTGGCTGTGGTCCTATGTAATGTGTTTACCAGAGCAGTGGAGAGAGACCCTGATACACACAAACAACAGTGGAGCTCAGTGCCCACTTGCCACCTTGGAGATCATCCATATTTCCAGCATTAGGACTGTTCATTTTGTGCAATAATGCCTATTTGAATACTTTTTTTAACAGCCATTTTACAGCTGAATGTTATAACTAAATCCTCTTCTCTAGGTCAATTCTCTCTTATTGTAGTATTTGATACGGTAAAACATCAGTGCCAGAGGGTCAGCTTACCATTTCCAGAGCTCAGATGAAGCTCACAGTGAATCACAGTTTACTGGAACAATTCAGTCCTGTCAGCTGACAATGACCTGCTTTTCTATTTCAGTGCAAAGCTGCCAAACTAAAGTACAATGAACTCCAAGGGTGTCAAATAGAAGAGATCAACAAGTCTTCCATTTAGCAGCTGTCCTAATTGAGTGGGTGATGAGGCTAAGGCTTCTCTGGAGGGTATTGTATGCTTTGGCAAGTGTCTCATCTACTTACAGGCAAAAGATTGCATATGAGGAGAGCCAGCAGCCGAAGGCAGCACTTGTGTGAAACTCTTTACACCGACCAAATTCCCTGCTCTCTTTATTCTTGTCTGGCAGGTTGTAATGGAGTTAATTGTACAATAAAAGCTATTCTCTAAATCATTTCCTCTCTGTCCATACAAGATTGATCACGGAACCAATCTTTTCTACTGCTGTAATTTTCATATTTAATGAGCGTGACTCCAAAACTATTACACTAATTAGTCAAATCTCACATATCGGTAATGATGCTCGCAGTAATTAATATTGTATTTAATTAAAAAATGACCCATTTCAATGGCTTGCATGCAGGCGTTGCTGGTTGGTTTGCCTGCGGGTAGGAGGGGATGTTAGAGAGGGGGGGAGGATGGGGGTTGGGCCGGTGGACAGCATGGTGGAGATGGATAGAGAGCTAGAAGAGATGGGGAGAAGTGGGTGGGGAGGGAGGGGAGGGTGGTGGTAGACAGGTGTAGGTGCTGTGAGTGTCTCTCTCTCTAGCTGTGCCGCTGCAGATTCCCAGTTTCCTGCAGCATATGTCTGTGTGGTTAGCATGTGCTCGAAACCCCCTCTTTCTTTCACTGGAGGCAGCCAGCCTGTGTGATTTATGTGGGGCCCCTGTTCCACTGTGCATACACTGGAAAATCTCCAGTTTACACAAGAATTGCCTGAAAAATGAGATCTGTGACTACATTCTTTTCATTAGCGGCTTACGCTAGCGTGGAGCCTGGGAGCCTCAGAGCTCCTAATGATGCGCACGCAGGCCCGTAGCCTCCCAGCTGCTCTCAAGCTCTCATTACCTACAACACTCATGTCACAAACACTCTTATTTAATTTCCACAACAATTAAAAAAGGAAAACAGTTGCTAAACTTGTGCTGCTTGAGGCAGCTGAGTGCTGTGTTCTCAATGGCTCAAACAAAATGTTTGTGCAACAAATACACACACACACACACACACCAACACACATTTTGATGTTCAGCTATAAAGGGAAGCTATAAACAACAGATATATTTTGATATTGTATTCCATGCAATACACAGCCAAAGAGCTCCAAGATAGGAAACGACATTAGGATGGATATACTACCATGAAATTTTATTACCATGGGACTCAGTTCACAAATGCACACTTACAAAACAAAAACCATACCTGTCTATCTGTATAGTGACAGATATTCTCTGCTTGTGGCCTGTACGCCTGCGCTCCTGCAAACACACAAACAATATTCAATCTCTCTTATAGCATAAGAACATGCAAAGACCAGCCACTTTCCCCCGAGCCCTCCCCACCGCCTCCTCCTCCTCCTCCTCTCCAGCCATCAGTAACAAACAATGATGCTCTCGTCCCGGGCAGCAGTTCAGTTCTCTTATCTAAATAAGATTTAGCCTTCATTTAAACGGGGCCTCCATCAGTTTGGAGAGATGGCAGAGGAGTAGTCAGCGGGATAGAAGACCTAGGGCACCTCATTTTATCTTTATTTATGTCTCTCTGCCTCGCTCTTTACCCAGCAGCAGGACTGGGTGTGCACATGCCACCGCCGAGACGCACTCAACAATGTAATTGGGGTGATGAAAAATTATCGTGATTGGGGGCATTGCCTCTCTCCCTCTCATCCCCCTCGCCGCCCTGTGCTCCCCAGCTCACACCCTCTCTTCCCAACATCCTCCCCCCCCCCCCCCCCACTGCCTCCCCCGACCAGTAATAACATCTCCGGGCCCATCTGTCACCATCTAATGTGACAAAGTTTTTATCGCATGTATTAAGGCGGCCAGATTAAAAAGTAAATACGGCAATCTCACCAGGCCCCTGCGCTGGCAGGTTATGGCGCATTTCACGGTGGCCTGAGCACCTCATCAGTGTTCCGCCGCCTGTGCCCCTGGCAGGGAAACAAACAGGCCCCCAGGGAGCAGAGCCTGAGGGGGGTGGAGGTAGAGGGGACCGTGGTGGGGTTGTGAGTGGGTTGCAGTTGGCTGCAGGGGGAAAAGAAGGGGATGGGAGGTGCTCGGCAAGCAAGGGGGATTGGGGTTAAGGAGATGTTAACGGATACCATTAATGTTATATGTCTTCTTCCCCAAGAGGTAGGCGGCAGCCTATATTGCCCCTTTGTTCCCCCCACGGTTTCTCCGCTCCATGGGTTAAGAGTGTGGAAGAAACCGAGAAACTGCATGGAAGGAGAAGGGGTGAAGGGCCAACATATCCAAGTAGATACCACAGCTTTTAGGAAAAGGATTGCACATAACAACTAAGTGCTGAATTGGATGTTGATTTTCCCAAACTTCATGCCCTCACCGATTCATCCCTGGTGTCACCATGCATCTTTCTGCATCCATGGTCAGTGGCTTGCCTCTAAAGTAGGGTGTTTTCCATCTGGCCCATCCATCCCGGCTCTGCACTCAGGAGGAACACACTGTGGCTCTCAGCACCGCGGCTGGCAGATGGGGAACTGAATGCAGTATGCCTGTCAGATTAGCTCCTGTAATGGCTCATTTGGGCTCCTATGAGGAGATATTAGCACATGTGTTCCATACGTCTGTGCTGAGCTCCATTACACTACCAGGAGAATCCTTCATAAACACAAAATGCACACCTCAGGAGTCATCTTAACAAGAGAGACCGAGTGGAACAAGGTAGAGACAGTTTTCTGGAAATTTAACACCGGTGCACAAGATGACTGAACAGCATCGACTCTGGAAGACTCTAGACAGCAATTCAAAGCATGAAAAGTGCTGTTTATTTGTGTCCCACACTCTCTTAGGTGTGTTCATAATGAAGTGGCCAAGGCCGCTTTGAATAAAGCCTTAATGAATCTTAGCAGCAGCAGGCTTGGCAGCGCAGCCGACAGAACAGGGTGTGGAGATTGTCAGCCGAGCACCTGGGATAGCTGGGCTGCGTGCTGGGCTGCATGGCTGACAGGCTGGCTGCTGACAGCTTTGTGACAGGTCAGTGTCTGTGCCGGAGCGCTATCTGTAGCCTCCTCCAGAGGGAGAGCCAGCGAACATGTGTAGCTGTCTCTCTGCCTGTCATTAGGGGCTGCTTAGCGAGAGGGCCCCAACGCGCCACTCCAGTTCACAATTAACTTTGCAGGGCGCCGGGTGTGACAGACAGTGGATAGTGCGGGATGGTGTCGGGCCAACTGCGAGGACAGGGCGGCCGCTGTGCTGCTCCAGTCTGCAACAGATGCTAGTTCAGATGCCCGGGACCTCGGTGTCACTGACCAGTCTCATTGCCACCACACTCCATGGACCTGAGATGGCACTTGGACAAAGACCAGAAAATTCAATGGCAGCAAATACTCTATACACGTGTCTCACTCTGCATAATGCAGTGGAATGGATCGCTGACAGGCTAGTATGCTGTGTAGAACTGTATCTACAGTACAGTTTAATCGGCTACATACATGCTGTAGGGCAACAAAAAATGTCATGTGGTGATATCATGCAACATCTCATCTTCCATCTGCCTACACTGCAAGTCTGAACAAAATGCAGCTGCATGCATTGTTGCAGCCTGCATTGAGGCCTTCTTTGTTACATCTCAGCAACTGCATACACTTGTGTTTGTGCGTGAGAGAGAAAGAGTGCGTCTGCATTTGTACGGCGAGCTTGATGTGCTGACAAGCTGCTGATGTCTGCCAGCCAGGCCACACTGCAGATGGAGGACACCCATGGTGTTGAAAAGGCCAGGGCCAAACACTTAGGAGTCAATTCACCAGAAAAGAGCCCACCAAGAAAGGTCAAGTGGACACATTACTGCATTCAGCGAGGAAGACATGGGCTTTATAGGGCGGAAGAAATCAATTCATAATCTCCTAACTGAAGGTTTTTCTGTGTGCGTGTGTGCGCGTGGGCTGATACCTGCTATATCTCTCTCTTTCCAGATGTGTGTATCACGATGCTGTATTATTGAATGACCTATTGTGTATCTAGTCTTAACACACACAAACACACATTTCAGTCACGACACTCACCTTACCCAGCTGCAGAGTGTTGACCCGAGAATCTAAATAGCACAGTTGAGTTACTTGACTTTCAAACATCGACTATAATACCACAGAAATGAAAAAGAAGCAATCTCAGAGTCCTTTAAAGGTTGGAAAGAGATATTTTACACACAGTAATACAACACTTTCAGGTACACAGCGCAGAGGGGGAATATCTAATAAAGTCTTAACAGATTCAGTTGGTTTTTTTCAGCCCCTCAGTATTTCTGCCAAGTGGACATCTATCATTGATTCCTGTAGCCATTGTGATCAGATATGTGAATGACCTCTCATTAAGTCAAATGCAGCAGATTAATCAGGGCCAATGGGTCCCGTTCAGGAGCAGGATGGGAGAAGGGGGAGAGACATAATGACTGGGGTATGAAATGAGATTGAGAGGAGGAGGAATGGAACGTAAAGACAGAGGAGAGAAATGGATCATCCTACCGAGGCAGAGAAAGGTGAGAGCAGAGACGGGAATGAGTATGCAAACTGGGCGACGGATGTAGCTCCACCACTTACTGGATTACTCTGTTCACTTTATTTTAAAATATTGTCTGGACATACAGGGTGATATAGGGAACACATTACAATATCTATTCATTTCATTTTTTGTTTGCAGCAACAGAAAATAATAATGTAGATGAAACACATTCATTTGTTGTGAAAAAGAGAAGAAAGAAAGAGATCTAATGCAAAATAAATAGAGAATTGTCTGTTTAAATTAATAATTAATAAGTAAGAGTTTGACTGATCTTGGTACTTTTAAACTAAATGTGAAATGTTAAGGATTATACGGAATAAGGCATTACTTCATTAATTACTGCATTAATTCAATAATCTCAATAGGAGACATCTGGAACAACCTAGCCTTCATTTTTTAGTTTATTCGGATATATTCCTGTTGCATTTTGACACATTTTGTTACTCTTGTCCATTTACCACAATATTTCAAATGTGATTTGATCATTTTACTTTGGCACACTCATCAATATAATTTTACATTCTCTCTACCAGAGTGCAGAGAATGCCAATGTCTATTATATAGCAGAGGAAACTAAAAGAAGATGAAGAAGATGATGTGGAAGCAGCCAATGGCAAGATGCCTGAATGGTTCTTTTGCACAGTTAATGATCTCAGCTCAGTGTTTGTCTGTTGAGTGCATCTCAAAATTTATGAACTGAGCACTCCACTATATTTTTGGATTAGGCTACTTTATGTGTAAATACTTGGACAAAGCATTGTCAGCAAAGTAAACAAAAGTATAGACTAGAAGTTTTTTTCTCATGGCCTCCTGAACTTTTGGAAAATGCCGATACAGGAGCCTTTTGTTGACCAGTCCAGTCCAACTGCCAACATGACAGTGCTCATTTTGAGTAATTTCTATGAAAACAAAATTAGTAGTTTTCTATTATCTGATTATTTAACAGAGATACAAATGAAAAGACAGTCTTTTGTCTTTAAATACATTACACAAAACCTGTATCTACAACATGATTTTTATGTTTGTGTCCTTTACTACCATACTTTTAGTTGATAATAAAGCCTTTACAATTACTACAGTCCCTCTACTCATACTTATAAATCAATAAATCCTTCCTCTGGAGGAAGGTTGCAAATCCACCGGCTCGTCAGTAACTCAGAACGCAGATTATTTCATCTTCAGCCACTATTTAGTAAGAAAAGGCTTTTTACGATGACTCATAATATTTATAATATGATAATATATCATATAAATTCATAACCTATAATCTGCTTCATTCTGACTTCAGCAGAGTTCTCAAGTGAAGATCCCACATTGAAAATAAAGTGTGAGTCAAGTTCCTGCTCACCCTACAAAAACAGGTGCGTCAAGCTTCTCTCAGAGCAATGAAGTCATAATATATATTATGATACAATAAATACTGCACAACTATTGTTGATCTTTGCTTGCTACACATGCTAGATGTATTATAATGTGTGCCGTCTTTCTGCCTGCTGACTACTGATAATTCCTTTTGTCCTGTGTGTATCTGGTCACCTGAGATCGCCCTCATCCACACTTGTGTGGATATTGACGAGTGGACAAGGTCAAGAGCCAGCAGCCCTCCCACCTTCTTGTGCATGGCAATTAACATTGAAGCAGTGGGAGGGAGGGGCCTGATTTCACTAGCCAGTCAAAGTGCCAATCAACCCTGATTGGCTCTTCTTCTTCCTCTGGTGTGGATGCTTCTGGCTGGGGTGGTGTCTGGTGTGGGGGTAGTTGTGGTTTGAAGGGTACCTGCAGTGATGGTTGTTGGGGAAGAGGGTGTTTAAGCTTTTAGCACAACTCCCACTACTTAGCGTCTTTGTTTAGCAAAATGGTATTCCTGATTTAATTAACACTTCAATTAGATGTGATTGCATAAACACTCTGCTAATAACAGCAGAAACCCGCTTGTAAGCGGCAACATTTGAAGGAGTTTTTCTCATTATGGCAATGAGAGCAATCTTGTTACACAAATGATAATTAGGTGTCATTAGCACATACAAACTGGGTTAATTAGGGAGCAGGAACACAAACACTCGAGATGGACTGATCAAAGTTCCAGTCTGACATCGTTAAGACTAAATTCAGCTAAGGGTAGGGCTACAGAATTATCACTCATATCAGCTATGGAGCTGGATGAAAAACAAAATATGAATACACAGAGAATCATCCATTATGGAATGTGTTTTATCATACTCTCAGGCTCCCCCTTATCATCCCAAGTTTTTCCTCTTTATTCATGGAATATTCCTGTGGTAATCTGTAGCTGCTCAGAGCATCCCCCCACTGCTACAACAAGATGGTAGACTCACACCTGAACTTTGATACTCTTTAGAATAATTGCATATCAGCATACAGCATCACCGTGGTGCGCACCAAACAAGCTCTTATGCATGGCAAAAACCCCAGTGTTTGCATAAGCCCATTTATTATGAGTGATAGCGCTGCCTTCACTGACATTTCGTAAACTGGAAGCGCCTAATCTTGTTTGGGCTTGATACTTATTAAAATACCAGAATAGTCAGGCAGCCGATGTCCAAAGCAGCGCTGGCCATGTCCTGATAGGCGTCGTGTTTTTGGTTACAAATATAAATACATTTGTCTTATGGCGGGCTGGCTGGCTGGCTGGGTGCGTCTGTGTCCGACGTGCTGTCCGAGGTGAGAGGAGCCCCGTGGCTGCCTGCCTCAGTCACATGATTTATGATCTAAAAGCAGCAAGCAGGAAGACATGGCTGAATATGAAAAAGTTCACCATGGCTGGCCAGAGAGCAGGTCTGTGTTCCCTCCACAGCAGGCTCGAACAGAGAAAGGCTGTCGATATCACATGAAGACGATTAGATGTGTGCTTCTATGCAATAAAGACAGGTGGAGGGGGCCTGTGATGGTGGTGTGGAGGTTAGTAGCTGAAGACAGGTGGGGGTAGTGTTGCCGAAATAATTGAATTCTACAATGGCTGGCAGATATCTGAATGTGACTTTGTGCAGCTCCAATCCTTTATCCCTTCCCAGTCCGAGTATTGACAGCTAAAAACAACAGCCATTATCTGTTAATTACATTAACATTTTATCAGCGGTGGGTTGCTGGGGTGCATGTCCCGCAGCTGGAAGATAGCTGTCAGTCAGGAGCGCGAGCATGGAGGGGAGTGGAGAGGGGGCTGGAGAAGCAGGCCCTGGAGATGCAGCCCTGCAGGGAAAAGGGTCTTCTCCAAGTTGCCCCTGCTGCCCCCTCACCCCTGCCCCCTCCAGGCCTAACAGGGAGGGGGGCTGACAGGGGCTCGGCACCACCTCCTCAGTTGTCCTGTCCACAGAAGACAGGCCAAGATAACCGCTGACACCTGCCAAGCTATCCAACCCAAGGGCCAGAGACTCACCGATTCAAACAAACTACTCAGGACAATGGACTTGAGACACATGATGATGTGTGATCAATGCCACACTGCAGCTCTGTGCGAGAACTAAAGGTGGAGCTGTTGGCTCTACAGCCCCCTGTTACAACTGTAATTGTACTGGACTCTTTTTAAGCTGTCTATCTGTGTCTATCAATGGACACTGCTCTCTGGCTCTGTTGGCCCTACAGCTCTTTTCTCATTACAGCTCTCATATGTTTTATTTATGCTGTCTGTAGAGTGTCCAGCTCTGCCCGGGCACTGGCATGGGTGGCAGTGCCAAACAGAGGACAATAAGAGCGGGTGCCAGCTAGCACTGCAGGACTTGGCAGTAGATTCAGTGTGATGGCCTCAGCCAGAGAGCGGAGAGATGATTTCGGATCTGCCTGCAGGTCTTTGGGGTGATCCACAGACCTCAATCGCATTACCCCCTGGCTAGTGGGGCTCCCGCTTTGGGGACTTGGCCCTGCCCCTCCCAGCTCCTGGCTCTGTTTATTGATTGGAAGCTGACTTATAACTTAATATTTCACCTGCTTATTTCCCCGACTGAGGCTGCTTCCTGTCAGAGGGGCGACAGAGGGATCAATGGGAACCTTGTCTGAGCAGGGTAAGGTCCCAGCAGGGGTCGGCCGCTGATTGACAGGAGTCCTGCATCCAGCTGGCAGCAGGACAGCTCACGGTCAATGAGAAAAGCCATGTCACTCTGGCCATATTGGGTCTCCTCACAATTAACAACGTTACCATGTTTTTACATGGGAGGGTGCTGCAGTGTTCAGTCACTGAGGGGTTAAGGGACAGCTGCTGGGCTGAATACACACAAACACATAAACCATACACCAAACCATACACAAAAAATGCTAAGAACCACTGCTGACAAAGAGAGAGTAAGAAAGAAAGAGATATCAAGTGTAGTAATCAAAATGAAAAATGGGTCTCCGGCTACTTTAAACAAGAGCTAATTTATCACCAGAAAGTACGGATAAGTAGCCGAGTTGTTGCCGTTCAGTAAGTACCCGTTCTGCACCAAATTATTCCACCCCTGCCTGCGTGCAACCATAAATCATACACTTCCACACATCTTTTCCTATTAGCAGCCGTGTTAGGCATGGGCGCGTGCTCAGCTACCAAACACAGACTAATAGGCTACAACTTTTAATTTTGAGAATGCAACTCCCCCTTCAATGCTCCCTCCTCCAATCCCTCATTTTCTAGTCACCCCCCACAAACCCCCCTGCTGCTCCTCAGAGCACAATATTCACATTATCACATACAGGAGCATAACACAATCATGTTTATCACCCGGTGCCAAACATTCAGCCTGATTGTAAATGCTGTCCTCCCCCTTAGTCCTGGTTTTTTGTAGTGTGACTGGGGGGCTTCACGTTACAGCCCACCACTATAGATAGAAATGATCTTTTAGCTCTGAACACAGGAGAAACACCTGCTAGCACTGTGCTCCCTGGATGTAGACCCATCAATTGAGAGCACTGATACAACAAATTAAATAAGCTGCACCACAAAGAGCACAAATCTAAATGAAAAGGCTGCATTTAAAACATCGCAGCTTTGATGCAAAGAAAATAAACACTCAGTACCTCTGATGTGTCTATTCAAGTAATGAAAATTTTATACTTTTTATTTTGTTTGACATTTCGGGAAATACACTGATTCACTTTCTGGTGAAAATTTACATGAGAAGATAAATACCACCTTCAAATCTGTCCATTAAATATGAAGGTATCCTGAGCCGCCTGTTATCTTAGCTTATTTTAGCTTAGCTTAGCCTAGCTTAGCTTAGCTGGAGACTGGAAATCGGGGGCTGGAAATCATGGGAAATAGGTAGCCTGGCTCTGTTCAATGGTTAAAAAACCGCCCCATCAATACCTCACTAATTATACTAAAATTTCTTAATAAAATGTATTTCATTTGTACAAAAAAGTGTAAATTTGATTATTTCTTGCCTCTGAGCAGTTGCCAGGCAACCACCAGAGGCTAATCTCCTCCCCGCCCTAAAACGGCACGTTGACGTTTCTACATTTTGTTTTTTGTTCAGCTTAAATATCCAAATATGTGCTAATTAGTGACCTTTAGAGCTGCTTTTTTTTACCTTTAGACAGAGCCAGACTAGCCATTTTCTGTTCCTGACTTTACAGTGAGCTACATATTTAACAGATAGTTATGACAGTGGTATTGAGCTAACTATTTGTGTTATAACAAGGAAATAACCAAATGTGCTTTCTCTCTGAATACATACATCATATTAAATGTTCAACACCCTCACTCACAACACTCTCCTCAATGGAATAACAACACCAAAACAATGGCCAGTGCAATAAATTCATCACACAGGCTTGCGACTTAGACTGGGAAGTCCCAGGGAAGACAGCAGCGCCAGCCCCAGTCAAATGCTAAGGGGACGTTATACGTGATGGATGGAGTCTTTGACTTCCAGTAGAAGTGGCATGATGGCCTGGCATCTCTCTGAAGTGCTCCACTCGCATTGTGACCAAATCCTGTTATGTCCCTGTTTCATTGTGGTGACAGCATGAGGAATGCTTGGTTTTGTTCTCCCCACTGTTGCTATCCATCATCTGTGGAGAAATAGAAAGAGAGCGCAGTGGCACTTTGCTTTCCACCTCCAATCCCCCTCCTCCTCCTGCGCACACACACACACCTTTCCCAGCACACACCTCTCTCTTTCTCTCTGTTGAGACATCCTGTCTTTGCCACAGTGCACTCGGCCCCCTCCTTTTCATCTACACGTGTGTTGTTAAATTATCCCTCCTGTTTTTCACATACTCCACACTCCATTCCAGGGGAGCTCTCTTTATGGGCCATGTGAAAGGACAGAAGAGGAGGTATGTGCTGCAGCTCTATTCAGAAACACTTAGCTCGTAAAGACAGCCTCTCCTTCCCCAATCAATCCGCTACTTAAAGGCGGATGTAATTTGAGCGCAGTCAATGTGCTTGGTGTTGAAAGCATCCTGCCTGGTTTTCCTAACCTGAAAAAAACCCACTAATGTCCAAGCATCTAATTAAAGCTTGAGTCTCACTTGATCACATTCTGGAGCGGTCAATGGGTGGGGGTGGGAGGTGGGGTGCAGGGGATGGGTGGGGGGTGTAATAGTTTAATTATCTCCCCCCAAAGTGGTTAAAGCTAATATTTAATTAGAAAATAAACAGAAAACGGAGGCCTTGGTATCAAATCATGATCAATGAAGCAGAGCAAGGACCTATATCGTAATAAGGGGGGAAACTCCCAGCTTATATTGCCACATAAAAGAATCATAATTAGTCAAACGTAATTAGCAGAACATTACAGAATTACTAGGCTGCACAGCAATGCCTTTCATGCTTGTGTGAAGAGAAAGCAAGGAGACGACTAATCAATGAGCCTATCATTCTACGGACATGGATAGCGTTTATACACGGCAAACCTTCCAGTTCTTTTAGTGTAACACAAAACATATACAACATCATTGTCATTTTCATTTGTTTCTTTAGTTCACAGTCAGATTTAAAGGTTTCTTGGTAATGCCCCATCTGAGTACTGTTATCACTGTCACTAAGGATAAAAAATAATAACCTGTATGTAGATCTCTATCGAGGAATATCCCACCTCAGGCAAAGTATGCAGACATGCTGTTATTCTGTTGCTTAATAAGCATCCAGGACCTGGCTCTGCATGTAATTGTGTGTCAGTGTGTATGACGCAAGCTCAAGTGTTGAGATCCTATCTCATAAAGAGGCTTATAAATGTACAACTATCTCATGTCACATAAAGGAGCCCACTGATTTATTCCTATTGATCAGCTGCCGGGGGCCGCGACAGCCTTGTAACGGAAATCAACACTCCCTCACAGCCAAGGCAGTCTGCCTGCACTGAGACATATGCACACAAGTCGTCTACCGGACTATACGGATTAAAATGGAAATTATGCATGATTTATCACGCTTTACTTGAAAGTAACTCCATGAGAGGAAAATACAGCGTGTGTTGCAAGAAGACTAGCAGACAGGTGGACATAGAGAAACACATGAATATTGCAAGAGGAACCTGCACGAGCACTCCATCCCCAACTTTGGCGAGCTTTTAAAAAACAAGTGGAGTAAACTGACACCCAAGTTTACTAAGTGTTTATGTGACATCACAGCTGACCAGTGCTAGACAATGACCCTCAACCTGTCTCTGTATGGTGCCCCAGAGGTGTCATAAAACCTGGGCAGGGAGCTTTGCTTGGGATGACAGAGTGCCAGGCGCTCTCCCACCAGGACCTAATTTCCCCCTGTGAAAATGGATAGCACGTCCATAGCGTAGCTTAGTTTAAAATGCAAAATGTGGACATTATCTGGCATGGAGATTCAGCGGCATCCATCACACTATGCTAATGCAGCCCAGTGGTTAAGATATTCTAATGTAAGCCACCCTGGAGATGTAGAGGAATTAACACAAACAGAGCAGGGCGGCGGGAACACAGAGGGGTCAGGAGATAGGACAGGGGAGCTACTCCTGAGACAGGCGCTGCCACACACACACACGCACACACCCAACACACACACAAATAAAATCAAACAAACAACAATGTTTCTGAGCATGTGCACATGCAGGCATACTCATAAACACTTTCTTACTAATTTATGCACTCACTGCCCATCCATCCATACATGCATGTGCAGGTGCACGTGCTAACATACACCGACTTATGTCAGCCTATATGTCAGAATTTGCTGACAGCTGTCACACTGCAAGGCAATGTTATCTTTGACAGTCAAAATGACAGCAGGAATATTCAAAAAGACAAATTGTGTTATCCCTTTGTAGAGTTAAAAGTAAATGATGAATCCATTTTTAAACCCACCATCCATTTTCAAAGTCCAGATGTACACACAGTAATTGTCAGACGGCATCGACTATTTGCTCCCATATCTGGTTCATCCTCCATTCAGACTTTTTCTCCCTGGCTGGAGTAATGTTTCCATTCACATTACAGCTGCAGGAGCGGTGAGCTTGTTTTCCCCCATCCTGCAGGCTGTTTGGGGGGCTGTGAGTCCCAGCAGAGTTCCTCTCTTCTCAGCTTAGCGGCACTTATGAAAGCCCTGTCCCAGTCCCCTGCTCTGCCTGCCAGAGCTGTAAGGGAAGGCATTATTATCATTATATTAATGTGACATTAATTGCTTTTACTTTTTCACTCCATTAAGTGTGCTCTATCTCTTTGGGAGCCTGGCCAGATGGTTTATCACTTCCTGTGCTGTTGGTAGCACCATTAATGGGCTAAGACACTGGGCTATAAAGTAATTGCGCCGCAGTGTTGGAAATGTTCATCGCGCTAATTGAAAAGTAATTGCGGAGGTATAGTGCAACTGTCACGCCATAAAAGCCTGTCATAGGAGAGGAGGAGGGCTTTCTAGTAAAAGGCTATTGTTTGCAGTCATACAGTACAGCAAGTGGTCAAAGCAATGGTGGAACAGCCTTTATGCTAAATGTTAAGAGGGGCAATGATCCATTGAAAACATGACTCTTTTATTTTCTACAACCTCACATATTAAAGTAATAAATATATCACAGCTATTCTCTTTTATATTGTAGTGATCTACATGATCTTAGTGTTTTTATGTCTGTAAACCGTGTCTACATATTGTAAAATTAATACTGTGAGCAGGAATGCATGAGTCAATTAAAGGAGTAAAATGATAATGCAGGTCCTGTGATGTGACATTGGAGTGCAAACATACTTTCAAAGTGCCAGCTGGTGAAACCTGCAGCGCAGGAAGATGATTTTTGACATTGGACAGTGGTATTAGATCAAACTGGGTGTAAACCATTGGTTAAAATCAAGAAAGCATGCAGGGCAGTGAGAAATGGACTATTTCAGTTGCTTCTGCTGACCGCACTAACATACAGCCATGCCTGTCTGCAGCGAGGGGGATGAGGGAGCAGACACAAAACAAGCAGAGTCTGAATCAATAACTTGGGAGACCAAAACATACAGTATATTCTGACTTTTCTTTGCCCTATGCTTTCTAATGTGTAATCTAACATTTCCCAGTGTGTGTGTGTACAGCAAGTATACATGTGGATGTGTGTTCACCCACTCCTCCAGTACACACACAGACACACATTTGGTGCATCCCTTATTTTCTACTATATAATGTACATATCTTGTTGAGATATAAATCAGAATTACAATTTCAATAACCACAGCTCCATCAGTAATGAGATAAGATTTACTTCTAATGAACTTTGATTATTACATTGCAGATCCAAGAGTATTAAATCATTAAAAGTGTTAATGTAACATTATAAAACGCCATTAAGTTGGCAATTAATCAGCTTGAAAAATAAAAAGGGTTTTACTGCTCCAAAACTTATAGATTTCTTCACAATACTGAGTGTCCCTGCAGATCGTCTAATGCTGAGACGATCCTATGAAGTTGTTGACGCTGCAGCAAACACTCAAATAAAACAAATGAGGTGACAAACAGGCAAAACTTGGAGTAGTTTTCCTGAAGCTCTGAGCTGTGGGATGTGTCTGGATGCAACGAAGCGAGGGTTCACAGTTTGTTTGTCCCATTATCGACGTAAGCTTGTTGTTTGAGGTGACGCTGTGGGTTAACGGAAGGGCCAGTGGGCGTTCGTTTAAGCCGTCATTACTAAAACAAAGCAGCCTCTCGCTGCTTATCAGCCCCTCATCGACTCCCCTTCCAGCCCCCTGTCGCTCTGGCCAATCCAGCGTATTGACACCCATTGACTGGGACTTGAGGAAGAACAGGATGGTGAACTTGTCTAACACAGATCAGGGTCAGGGCAAGGGACAAGGGATGGGGATGTTTGTTTGTGTGTTTGTGTGTATGTGTGCAAGACCCCCACATTCTCCCGCATGGATCCAATAGTGCTGTGTGCGCTCCGAATCAATGACATGGGGTGAAAATGAGGCCTGAAATTGGAGTGATTGATTCCAGTAGTTATGATGCTATGTTCATTGATGCCTCTTGATTTGCACTACTCTTCCTTTTCGATCCTTCTTACTTCCAAAATGCTGCATATAGACTATAGTAAACTGTGTGTGTGGGCCGCTTTGAGGAAGGAATAAATTCTCTGTAGGTCAAGCAACCGGCATGAACTGTGAGCCACCTCAACCCCTCACCCAATCTTCCCTCCCTCCCTCGTTCTCTCCTCCTTCCCAAGGTCAATATCCTCAACAATTAGTCCGAGGAGGAGGAGGATTTGAAGCATGGTCGCACCCTCTCCAAATGCCCCCTCAAGGGCTTCGGGGGGCAGCAACGGTATGTCAGACTAAAGTGAAAAGTGTACCCATTCCCTCTTTATGTCTCCATTTTCTACCCTCATTAGGACCATTCATGAGCACTTAGAGGCCCCCTGCACATCCACACATCACCTCGGTCAGGTCTGCCCTCTCCTCGATGCACCTTTCCCAATCAAATAACTATCATTAAAAGCCTGTCTGTGTGTGTGTGTGTGTGTGTGTGTGTGTGTGTTTGTGTGTGTGTGAAAGAGAGACAGACAGGGAGCAAGAGAAGCAGTCACAAAGATAGTTGTATCCATATAGTGCGGCCGAATGTAATATTGATTGGTCCCAGTCACCATGGCACCAGGACAATAGTCCAGTCCTGCTGGCCACTGGTCAGTCTCCCAGCAGCCTTCCTCCTCCCCCACTTGGCTGGCTGGATGATCCATGCTGCAGCAGATTAAAAGGTATGGCCCTCGTGTGTCTTTGCATAGAGCTCTGTAACCTATAGCGCACAGGACACCAGCGTCAGAGGACAAAATCTAAATGTATTCATAAACTTCATCCTCAAAGTGGCAGGTCCATACAGTCGTAAATCTCCGGCTCATGCTCTTCTCTCCTTTTTCTTTTTCTCTCCCCCTCTGCCAACGCCCGCTGGCCTGTCAAGCCTCAGAGGAAGAGAAAACAAGAACGGGGTAGTCGTCAGCGAGGAAGAAGAGTGTGAAAATACAGCGAGGTGAAGCAAGTACAAATGTTGAGCTCAGAGAAACTAGTCCCCTGTGAGTTCATGTGCAGTGCTACAGGAAAAAAAAAATCGAGACAGAATCATTACACTCAGCTCAGGATTTGCTGTTTGTTCTCACAGTCACCCTCTTTTCTAACACATGGAGAAACTTCCTCTGTTCTGAATATTTTTGGTGCAAAACACAGCAGTGAGCTGACGTCATTTTAAATTCCAAATATCTGAGACTGTTTCTTCAGTTGTTTGGTCTGGACAGCTGTGCCCTTCCATCCACCGGACCACACACACACAATGAGAAACAAGGGGTTGAAGGTTTGCAGTAGCAAAAAATGCACAGCAGAACAAAACTGTCTGATGACACGAAGGGCAGAAGCAGGCAGTTTTTTTGATTTTCTTGACGCATCAGCTGCCTGAAAACAAAGAGCACAGGACTCCATTTTTGATTCAAGTGAGTGATTTGCATAGAAAAGTTCATAAGCACGGGACATAAGGATATGGTCATAAAAGAGGGCAATAAAAAATTTAACTATGACAGAATATTAAAAGTGGCAGTAAATTGAAGGCAGGCTGCAGAATGACCCTCGTGGAGTGACTTCCTCGGTTGGGACTGCTAATCTCAGCGTGTGAGAGGGGCACTCACTGTACACAGAGAATAAAACATCTCCTGCCGACCCCTGACAGATATGGTTGTCTCTCACACTTTAATCCTGCTGGATAGTTAAGATTTAAGATAATGACACAACGACTTTCACGTTGATGCCGACATTGAATCTTTTTAAGAGGCCTCCTGCTGCCGAGCCGGGACGGCCTGTCAGCCACTGGCAGTGAAAGAGTTGAATGTCTTGCGCATACTCGTTTCCCGATGTCAGGAAGAAATTGTTCGTAACATCGGCCCCTCACACTTGTCTCAACTCATTTATTTCAGCCAAGGTCTGCGGATATAAATAAAAGGAAATGTTACTGGAGCATTTAAACTCGGCGCCAGCCTTGAGACCAGTAATGTAACCACATATCATCAAAAGTGCTGAATCTCCCTTTGTCACCACACATGACATGCAATTCCTCCAAATATATTCACGTTTTGTTGCCATTCATACAAATAAATAATCACAGAAAGCCAGGACAGCCCTTTAAAGCTGACCTCTACAGTAATACTAAGTGTCCATCAGATTTATCCTGTGGCGACTAAAAATAGAGCTTTAATATTATTTACCACCCGTGAGCATTTTCTTTAACACACTGGAGTAACAAGCTTCATCTTAGCTGTTTTTTTAATCATGAATGCAGTTCAACAGGTGGTCCATAGATGGAGCTCTTCTCATTAGAATATGCTGTACATTACATTACATTATGAGGCTGTCCTCGGGTAACTGTGAGCTGTCCTTCATTCTTCAACAGCAACAGAGCTGAGCTGCAGCACGGGCTCTACCTTTACCTGCCCTCTGTGCGAGCAGAAAAAAAAAAGAGGCTGCTGGAAGACAAACATGCTGCCTTACTGAAGGAGAAATGTGTATATATATTTAATTCTTTTTTAAAATGATATAGTGACCATTTTAATAGTTGTCTTTCTCTGCCTTACTTAACACACTGGACCCCTTGTGAGCGAGTGTCAAACCACAAACCACCGGGTCCCCGGAGCAGTATGACTTAATTGAGCTATCCTGGGAAATCTAATTACAATAATGCACAGAGGATTGTGTAATATTCCCTCTGCTTCTGCTCTAACACCTATCCCTCACACGCACATGCACTCTCGCTCACATGCTCACACACACACACACACACACACACACACACAGATAAAATGAGAGGGAGGGTGAGGGAAGACATACAGACAGGGATGTGTTAGGAGGTTGTGGATAGGCACAAACTGCAACAACCGTAAAACATTTCACGGGAGATGTTTTAATCACGATTCATGGGCCAGTAAACCTTTAAACAGCAGTCAGTCAGATCTTCTGGGCAGTGAGGACAAAACACTGACAGTATTATGTGATCGAAGAATGCAGCATGGGGACAAAATAAAGTTGCTTCTTCTTTTGTTTTTCAAATTATTATTATTTTTTATAGTTCCTCAAAGTTTGTGAGGAGGGTCTGCGTGAGAGAAAACAGTTCAGCTGGAGGTGGGGAGGTGACACGAGAGAACAATGTTAGAACAAAAGCACACTTAATTTGCTCATTTGATATTACACTGTACAGCTGGGCAATGATCATAGCCATATCACTGTAGAGAGTTATTGAGCAAATCACGGCAATTCAAACTCGGCCATATGCAGTGTATCTCAGTGCTGCTGTGGCCAAGAGACGAGCTATAGAACACGCACACACACACACACACACACACACACACACACACACACACAGACACACACACACTTCTACAATAATCTATCACTGACTGTGCTCATTGACAGTGTTAATTCCACTGAAAAGTGTCCTAAAATGCCTGCCAATATGTGAGCTTTTACTGCACAAAGACAATGGGAAGAGTCCTGCAGCTGTACACTGAAGGTATTGATGTTCGTCAGGCATTGACAACCTTTACGTCAGGTATGGACTGACAATGTTAGAGGCACTTTGGGTCGCTGCATTTTGCTTTAGAGTGACACTACAAAGGGAAATGACTGGACACTGAATGTCGAAATGAATAAATTTGTATTATTTTGTAAAATTTATCTGGGAGTCCTTGTGAGTGCGTGGTGTGAAAACAGAAGCATATCAAAGGCTGGACGTGATTTGTGTATAGTTTCTTATAGAGTCAATGTGTGTGTGTGTGTGTGTGTGTGTGTGTGTGTGTGTGTATATGAGGTCTGTTTGTGATTGAGTGCAAGGTCAAAGGGACGCAGGGGAGAGACGGGGGAAAGCAGTGGTGAACTAAGAGGGGGGTTGCTACTGTGCCCAAGGCCATACCCACACAGACGGACACCATATTGAAATTAGTAAATGGACTGCATAGTGTCGCTTGCTGCCCCATTTGCAATCCCCTCTTCTCCGGGTGATATACAGATGCACCTCGTGAAGGGACATCACCGTTTCGAAGTGGGAGCGGGGTAACATCTATGTAGTGGGGGGGTGCTGGCTAACCTCCCCCCGTCCTAAACTGAAATGGGTCGACTCTTATTTATTTACAGCATGTTTTGCACTCATCCCATAACACTGTAAATTACCTGCGTGGTCAAGGCTCCTTTCTCAGGCAAGGAGAGAGGAGAGAAAAGGACATAAAACATGTGATCTATATGATATTTAATTCAGGAATCACATATGATCTGTCAATTTCCATATATCATGCTTTATGAGTCATATTTTAAATACAAAATCACATTTATGAATATAAATGTGTGAATTACGAGCGGTCATATGTGTTATATGATGTACAATATGTCTATAGGCCGCAGACGGAGTGTCTTGCCAATATTTATGAGATTTCCACAGTATATCTCGTAAGAGGATAAGAGACGGGTGATTTCCTTGCTGGGGTCTTAGGTGGTTGATCACGGATCTGTTTCGCACATCGCGTGCAGACTCATCATGCTGTTGACTGTTTGACTCCCTGTTCATCTCTTTCTGCAGTGCAATTGACGTGAAAATGGAAACAAGGATGATCACAATGAAGAACATGTTGCAGTGTATTTTCTGACCTGAAACACTCTGTGTAATTTATTGTTTTAAAACATGATGAGTGTGGTTTGTCTGATACAAGAAAGCTTGACACTTACTTGAACTTAATTATATGGCAAAGCAGGCAGCAATGGAGACAGTACTTCGTGTGTGTGTGTGTGTGTGTCGGTATATGTGTGTGTGTGTGTGTGTGTGTGTGTGTGTGCGCGCGCAGAGAGAGAATTCCATCAGAGGGAACTCTCTCGGGACCAGACCTGGTCTCTAGCTGAAAAAAGGCAGGGGCCTCCTCCATTATGGCAAACAAGTGCATTTGCTTTAAGGCCAGTGGAGATTTCTAACCTTTGCTTGACATGCCGAAAAGGTCAGGCCCATCCGTGGCTTCCCTCCGGAGTTGAGCCTGACCATTTCCTCCCTGCTCCTTTGGACCCCAGGAAAGCCCAGGATGAGCACAGTGCAGATAGTCAGTGAACGACACATGACAACATTTGTGTTTCTGCTTAAATCACTAGTTTTAAAGTCTCGTTCAGGAGATTTAACAACTTCAAACAAAATTATTTACGCCATCACAAACATACATGTATATTTTGCAGTAAAAAAAAAGACAAATTACAAGTGTAAGATAAAAAATGTTCTCAAAAAATACAATTGATCACCCCTGCACACTCAGATGAAGCAAACGTCTTAATATAATTCAAAAGACAGACCCGTCGCACAGTAATAACTCGGTAATTGTGTTAAACGCCTGTGAAGTGAGCACACACAGCACCCTGTGTGAGTTTTTCTCCATTTGATGGACGTATCCATGCTTATCAATGTTCCTTATCTCCCTTCATTATTTCCAAACCACTGGTTAAATTGGAAAAGCCCATAAGAACGTGTGAATACATGGCAGAGGCAATAAAACAGTAGGGAGAAGAGCCCCCCCACATCCCACAACAGTGTTTTCCTTGGGTGGAGGGAGATACATTCAGCAGATAGTTGGAAATATTTCTGCTTCCCCCACAGCTTCATATCAGTGAGCAGCACAGATAAAGATACAGTCGGGCAAATAAATCTCAAATGAAGGAACAAAACCCTTCACATGCAGTTATCTTGTGTGTGTGTGTAGTGTGTGTATACAGTTTATTACCTGCCTGCTCTCTCAGCGTTTGTGTTCCTACAATGTTCAAGTGTTAGGGAAGGCAAGTGCACAGATTTTTTTAGCTAAAAGCACTATTTTCTCTGCAGTGGTGGAGGGTCAGCGTGGTCTCATCCTACCAGGCGTCCTGTGTGGTGGCGCCCCGGTGGTGTGCTTCTCTCGGTGGATCCTCTGGGACTTGTTCTCAGGGGGATTTTGTGGGTTTGCTTAATTTCTATAGCACTTATCAGCTGAAGTAGAGAAGCTTGTTCATGCAGCTCCTTCTGAAGGACCAGTTTGGCCCAGAAACATACTGATGGAATACAAGACCTGATATAATATTTAATTTCTTTTTTTTGTTTCAGATTTTTGTCTGACACCTGCAGCATATTGATATTAGATCAGAAAATGAGTATTTAAATTGTACTTATGCCAAATGTCTCGCCTTTTGCTGTGTGATTGCATAATGGTCTGATGAAAAACGTAACCAGAGTAATTTGACAAACTGGGACAAAGGTCCGCTGATGGCCATTAGGTTTTTTAGGACAGCAGCTCAGCCATGCATTAAGTGGTGAGGAGAGCAGGCGTGTAACCTGATAAATGCACTTAAAACGGTGAAGATGGACAATGAGAGGGCGAAATCTCAGATGGCCCGGTCTGTGTGCCTGCTAGGCACTTTGACAGCCTATTGATCAGCCAAAGAGAGTCTTGGGCAGGGTCAGAGGTGTGGGGATGCATGGCTCAGATACTGCTAGTGGGACAGGTACAGGACAGCAGTAACCAGGATCTATTAGGAAATAGATCTACTCTTGAGCCAATTACATTGTCCTTTTGTTGAAGATCAGACATGTCGTTGACTGCTGGCACTCGCGGTTTCCTCTGTGGAGATGGGCGAAATTTCTTCTCCAATATAATACACAACAACAATATAGCAATCTGTCTGTTGTTTAAAATTGATGTGACGTAACGTTTCTGTCTGGGACATTGATAGCCCACGGTTGTGAAAATGCCCAGCTCCTGTTATTGAATAGTAATAGGCTTGTCGGCCGGTGCCTCCAATTTCACAAATGGAGCAATAAATACACATAACAGAATCAGTGGAACAATAAGAATGCCCATAAAGGATGGTTGTGCCTCAAAAACAAGGAGAAGAGCGCGGGGTAGGGGGTGGAGGAAGAGGGAAGGGGTGGTGGGAGTGGAGGGGGGGTCAAAAGAAAATTTGACAAAGGAAAGAGATGAAAAGTGTGTGTATGTGTGTGTGAAGGAAACAGAGAGAGAGAGAGAGAGATGGTGGCCCACTCTTCATTTCTGTGCCACAAGCTCTCCTGGGCATTTGCGTGCTCCGTTTTCAACCTAAGTGTAATTTGAGCCCTGGGTTGATACAAAGTGTATGCAGCAGCTCTGTTCAAACCCAATCACTCACCCTGACGTGTAATCCTTTCCCTCACCATCATCAACGTTGCTTTGGGAATAATGAAACACACTTAAGCAATACACAGCAGTCATACAGCTGCGAGCGTGGCCGCATCTTGATGAGATGCCTCGTAACTCTAATGAAAGGTGTTTTGACCTGTCAATGGAGGTAAATGATTGCCTTGCTACTGTATCTGTGGGAAACTTATTGATGGCTATATCTGGTCCAACTGGGTGATTTGCATGAGAAACGAGGAGCACATTGCTTTTAAAAATACAGCACTTGGCAACTGTGCTCTACATTTTATTTGTGTGGCCCTCCAGATCTCCTTTTTCTTTCCTTTCATCCTCGTGTCATCTTGTCTTGTGATGCCATTGTTTCCATGAAGAGGATTATTACAATTAATTGGTTAGCAAGACATTATTTCAAAAAGGGAAATTGGCTCTTATAATTATATAGAGAAGGGAATACTTTAACTCCCTGGAATATCAGCTTCCTGAAATAATGGAGCTACAGCCCCTCACTTCCCCCACCTCCATCAGCCTTAGCGTGTCTGTCTGCCTGTTTCCTGTGACGGATCCATTTTCAACAGCTCCTGGCCCTGCAGTGGCTGTGGTTGATGGGTGGATGGTTGGGTGGCCTGCGTGAATCTTTGACTGGCTTGCCTCGCTTACTGCCACCCATCTGCGGTCTACTGGGAGCTACGATGTGCTCTTTGTTCTGTCCCTTTGCTGAACTCTTCGTCAGTCAGTGTGACCATAGCTACAGTGCAATAAATACACTGAGCTTGAGGGCAGGGTTAGGGTAAGGGTTGCTCCACTGGGTGAATGACTAAGTAGACACACTGTAGTGACTGTAAACATAGTAAAGAGTAAATGTGTGTTTTACTTACCCTGTGAGCAGTTATTTCTCAGCATTTTTAATAGCGTTTACAATTATTAGTTTTCCCAATGCTAGAGGATTCTACGGTTGCCAATGTCTGTCAGCCTGTCGGTAGGTTGCCCAGAACTATTGAATGGATCATTCATTGTTCCCAGAAGAAGAATCCAAATGATATACGGGATCCTCTAACTTTTCCTCTGGCACCACCACCAGGTCAAGGTTTTTCCTTATCCTGTGAAATCTGATGGAATGGTACAAACTTTTGTAATTTATTTAAATTAATTGTTCCGAGATGGTGTATCCTTATGACTTTAGTCAATAACTATTAGATTAGACTTGTCGCCAAGTGCTTGATCATGGTGGAATTGTTGGGTCTCTGTAAATAATATTATAAAGAGTACGGTCTAGACCTGCTCTGTATGGAAAGTGTCATGAGATAACTTTTGATATGATTTGGCACTATATAAATAAAATTGAATTTAATTGTTTTCCAATAAAATTTGGTACATATTCTTGTTCCCTACTGAATGACTTATAATCACTTTGGTTCTTTGCTTTTTTACTTTGTTTATGGTAAAATACCTGCAAACCCACTGAAATCCCATCTGCTTCAACTGTATTTTGTATTTGATGCTAATTAGCAAATGTTAGCATGCTAATAATAAATTAAGATGACATGTTCAGTGTGTTAGCATGCAGATGCTAGCAGTCTCACAATCGTGTGTTTAAAAGCTGTTAGCTTAAACAAACATAGCGCTGATTGAATGTGATTTATGAAAATGTTGGCAGTTTGTGTTACAACAGTTAGACCACAAAAGAATCACAGAGTTCAGGGAGTATTTAATTCATTGATCCTTTACCTTTTTGAAAATCAAAACGTAAAAGTTACACAGATATTGGTGATTTAACGATCAGAGATATCAATGTACACCATTGCCAAATGATATATTTCACACCATAAATACTCATAGCACAGAAGCAGGAAATCAGTTACCTGCCCCTGTCTGCAATTTATCATCGAGGGACCAATTCTGACACATTGATGTTCATAAAAACACATACCCGCTTTGTAACCAAAATGGGGGTCACACCCACTGATGGCCAAGTCACGTGGTCAACGTGAAGCATGCTTTACCTTTACAAACGGATCTATGAAGAATGGATGGGAAGAGAAGATCAATAACTACAATTACAAATATTTTGGCAGGAGCACTGAGGGAGAAACAGTTTTTGATAAAAACATGGATGGCTCAGGTATGTCACAGACATGTGAGGATGATAAAGAGCAGAAATTGTTGAATCAGAGAAATATTGACAATATGATAATGAGGTAGTAGTCAGCAGGGCGCTGCATACTTTATTTTCAATGGTATTTCGGCAACCTACTGTATTGACGCTAATATATATACACACTTAGACACAGCTTGTAATGTAAGACGTTCTCTTTTACTTAACACAGTGCCATATTACAAGGTAAAAAGAAAAAAAGAAAGGGAGATAAGAGGACTCCCGTTATTATGATTCTTATGGCTGATCATCTTGGGCCACTACAAAATTCTAGTTGTAAAGATTTTCTGCAAAAGTTTTCATTTATACTGCACTTTTATTGAAACAAGCAAAAAAGTCTTTTATCAGTGGAGCAAATCAAATATAGTTCTTCTGATATACAGGATACATGTTTCTGATTAGAGGGATTTAGAATATGTCACTTAACAGTATACAAATTCTCCCAAATCTAAGTAAAAGCATGCCTTCAGCATGGTTTCAGTCAGAATTGGTCCCTGTTGTATTGCACAACAGTAAAATAACTCAAGTTATATTGTCACCCTCTACAGTGGAGCTTGTTAACTGGACAGCGGCTAGTTCAAGTTGGGATGATTGGGTGCTGGAGTGGGTAGGCATCCTCCATTACGTGGCCAATCAGGCTGCTGTAAAAAAAGGCATGCCGGCTGCTGGATCAGTGCTAGCCATTGATATCGCAAGCATGGCGGCAACTCTACCCTGCTGCAATGTCAGGGATTCCTTTGATCACAGTATCATATTGTTGTGACAGCGCCACAATTTATCACATCACATAAAATCCTTCAGTAGTATAAGCATTCACCTCCAACACATTTTCTCCCACATGGAGACGAGCGGCACAGCTCTGCTGGACTGGACTACAGTATTACTCACACCCAGCGCAAAGGACATGTAGCTAAACACAGGGAGAAGGGAGCACAAGATCTCTTTCTCCCACCAGAGATCACACCTTGTACTGACACACTGTTGGGTTGCTGTTACCCTTTGGAGCATGCTGACACTTTGTTTCTTGCATAGCTATTCGCATGTGCATGCTTAGGCATCCCAAGCTCTCCTCACAGATGCCCGCCTGCCTCCTGGCCAGTGGGAAGGGTGTTACTCTGCACTGGCCATTGTGTCAACATGAGGTCAAGAAGAAGTGTTCCATGTGTCTGCTGTACTCCTGGAGGGAGGCCACGTAGACAAGAACCTCCTGCTGGGTTAAAAATAAACCCAGTGTGAAGTGCCACCACTCCCGCTCTGCACCTGCCATTTACCTCCGTTTGGTTGAAGCTCTATAAATGCAGGCACGGCTATTAAAAGACGGGAGGTGTCTAAAATGGCGAGAGCAGATGCTGGGCACCTTGCTCCCTGTGTGTGGGATGACTCTGCCACGGGCTTAAAGGGGCCCAAAATAGAGTGGTTGACATATGGGCCTCTGATTGTTTGAACATGGAATCTCCTGGACTTCTGCCACTCGGCATAAATCCTTTGATACTGCCACACCAAACCCGCTGATCATCTTTCACCTAGCCCGAATCAGGTCATCTATTTGCATGCCAAGAGGCAATTTCCATGGGCTTAAACAATGACCAAATTTGGGGTTCAATGGGACGCATTAACAGCACCGACACAAACCACTACAGGAGAGGAAGAACACTAGTGTACAGCGGTGTGTCCAACTGGTGGGAATGAGATACACAGGCATGGTCTTCTAGCAACAGCAGCATTGAAAAGCACATGAAAAATAGGAGGTTAAACCCGGTGTCCCCACAGCTCCCTTTATTGCTGAGTTACTACAGAATAAGACGACTGACTACTTGTACCTGCCTATGCTAGTTTGGTTAAACATGGGACCAGCAAGTCTTCCAGTCTGAGACAGATCCACAAAGATCACACGGCTTACTGCTCTGGAGAGGTATATCCAAGTACATTTAAACTGATAAGAGTTCACATTTAGGTAACAATTTTAGTTCATTTTTTTTTCCAGGAGGAGAACAAGAGAAAATGGCCACCAAGGTCACCAGACTTTGAACTGTACACTCAGTCTTCCAATAATAAATATATACATGTCCTGGTCAAGTCCAGGCAAAAACACACAAGTGAGACAAGTGAGTCTGTTTATGGTTGTTGACACCTCCGCTGTCTTCAGAACAAATTTAAGGAACTTTTAGTTTTATGAAAAAAAAGAAACCTCTTTATCTTGTTATCAAGATCTGGCAACTACTTATTCTGAAGATGCTGAGGGGCAGAAGGGTCCTTCTTCATATACAGCATGACCACTGACAATTAACAAAAACCAAAAAAATTATTACTGTACATAGTATTTCTTATATATTTTAAATTAATCTGCATCATTTTTATATTTATACTAATAACCAAGTTTTGCATTTGTTCTTTTTTATTTATTGTCCCAGGGTTCCAGGAGGAGGAGTGAGAGAGGTCAGCCTCTGTCCTGCCTAGCACAGTCAGTGGGGGGGTCTCCTTCTCCCGAGTACCCTCAGCCTTGGTTCAAGTCACTTTCTGATTCGCTAATGCAGCCCTCCGCCATTGCCGTGGCCAATCAGCCACCCTCCGATCAGACCTTGGCCTCCAGCATCTCCAGGAACAGTTTGTGCATGGGCACCTTTCCCTGCACCTTGATGCTGTAAAAGTGCTGCACAGCCTTGGTGGCCGTCTGCCGCAGAAGAGGCAGGGTCATGAGCAGCTTGCCCGCCCGCCTCGGGTCCTCCACGTGCTGGCCGCTCTCGTAGTCCTGCAGGGCCTCATGGAGAGAATCCTGAAGCTTCTGGACCGCCTCCATGTCCTCTATGTGCATTGAGTCTGACGGGGACGAGAGCAGAGAAAGGAGCATGAAGATTGGTGGATTTTCAAATTTGAAAAGTAACTTGTAAGAAATGTAGTTTGCACTTTGAGACACTGGTAATATAACAGGAGTGATGGGAAATGGATTTTTCTAAAACAAAATTAAATGTCATGATTGATCTTTACTGCTCTGTCAGTAGCAGTAAGGTAGGGAACACATTATCAGTATAACTCAAACCCTGACAAGATAAAGAATAGATCATAAAAAAGAAAAAAAACAACATCTGCTTCATTTTATTTATTTATTTATTTATTCTTTGGTGGACTGGGCAGGACATTCATATGGCCCTTGACCAGAGAGACTGAAAATCAATGTTATCCTCCAGTAACAATGGCATGAATAGCACCCAATCTCTGCTGAGTGAGTACACATTAAACACCTCACTGTTCCAAAGGACAGATTGTTTTCGAACAACAAAACAAAAGAAAAAAAAGGGGGGCTCCATTAGAGAATTGGACGCTATAAACAAGCCTGAGATGAATACAACACTTCCTCTCAATTAATTTCCTTCCTACTCCCTCAAAGGAGTTTCTGACCACCAGATTGGAGGGAAAACAAACAGTAATGAGTTTATTTTACTGATACAAACAACAAACAACCAGTCATCTAAGTAAGAAATCTCACTATACATTTTTGTTTTATTTGTCTATATTAAAAAAAAAACCCTCCCGCTTACTATATTGTACTGTGAACAACAAAAACTGTGACTCTCTCAGCTTCAGTCAGCCCCAATCCCCCTCCCACCCCCTGTCCTGGCCAGTTTTAGAGCCGTCTACAGTTTCAGTCTGGCTTCTCTCCGGTGTTCATCGCTCCTATACTGTTTCGCTACACTGCCACCGTTTTTTACTGATCCTACTGTACATCATGTTACAGCACTCCCCTCTCATTCTCGCCTTTTTCTGCCTCTGTCTCTATCTCCCGGCCTCTCTCAGGGACAGTCCGGGGTCGCGGTTTCTCTCACTGGTTAACCGGTGTCTGGCACTCCGGAGGCGGCATGTCATTGGCTGCCTGACTCGTCTCACCTTGGTGGTGCATATTTTACCACACGGGACAATAAAAGGCAAAACAGATTTCAGACTTCGCCCCAAATTCATTGACTGGAACAACTGTATTCCCAAGACCTTGAGACATTTCTCACCCTGACGGTTTTCAAATCCACAGTGGTAAAATGAAGTAGGTCGTTTTGTAAAGTGAATGTGGGAGGGAGGGGGGTTAGAGGGGGAGGATGGAAGAACAAAAGACAAAAAAGAAAAAAAACAATCTCAGATGAGGATGTGGTGTGACATAATTATCTCTTGTTCTTTTCACAGAGGCTGGATTCACAACCTAACAAGCTGCATTTTTACAAATCAAACCAATATCTTGTTCCATTTTTCACACTCACAAACATGCACATTTTAGCAATAAACCTAATTTGAACCAGATATAATTGAATGTTTTGCAGCAAGGATAAAAAAAAAAGAGGAGCAAATAAAAAGAGAGAGATAGAGACGTCTCAACAGATGGGCAGGAAAAGAGGGCAGGAGAGCTCACGGCTTGTAGTCCTTGGAGGAGGGGCAGACTTAAAAAAACAACTTTGAAGAAACAATTTCCTCGCAATCCATCAGTGAGCCCACGTCGATCCGATTGATAAACTGCTAATTACAAAATCAATCGCTATGAATTTTCACAGCTGTCAGACAGAGGGGCTCCCGGGAGAGTGATCTCCCAGAGACCTTGTTCCAACAATCCGGACACCCTCCTCCTCCTCCTCCTCCTCCGCTCCTCTCCTCGACCCCCATCTCTCCTCTCTCCCACACCCCACCTCCCTACCAAAGCTCTGTTGTCTGAAAGCAAAGGCCCACCATCAGCATTTTCATTTTTCAGCCCCGGACAAAACAAGGGAAAAAACGGCCCAGTGACCCAGGCGTGCATTGATCAGAGCGGGACAGGTCCTGCCTCCTCAAAAGGAGCCTGTCAATAGCAGCGTGCCGTCTCGGCATTGGAACAAACGAGGCCTATCACTCCCTGATACTCATTCCATTCGACTTAACACATTTTATTGACAGCCCCTGTGCTCCTAATGAAATGCTAAATTTATCTCCCGTGGCTGCTGTGCCCTGCAGCTACTGTTATGGAGATAGAGAAAGAAAGGGGAGAGGGAGCGCTGGAGAAATACCACAACATGGAAGGTGTTCAATTAAAAAAGCTCACTCCTCCATCCCTCTTTCCCGTACACTGCCCTTATCTTCTCTCCATCTCTCCATCTCGCGCTGCAAACTAAAGGTTACACTGAAAAACTCCTGAAAAACTAAGAAATGTCATTTCTGAAACTGTGTTAGGCAATACCTTACTGTTTCTGGATATTATACTGTCTAGTGTGCATTACTCAGAGGACCGGTCAGGAAATATCAGGAGCGAGTAATACACTGGAAGAATGTCTCTAACATTTTCATGTGAAGCCTTGATTTTTTAAAAAACAAATAAAGCTATAACTTTTTTCATATAGTATGTTCTTTGTTATTTCAGATAAAAATACTAAAGGTTTCGCTTATCGTTATTTAAAAGTAATAAATAGTCTCCATTTATTGTGAAAAAAATCTACAAATGATATTTTTTTCAGTATTTTTTTTTTTGTCATATTTCATCTACCTACATACGACATACAATAATAATTATAACATTAATTAGAAAAACTGAGAAACCGGGTACTATAAGATAATTTAAAAACAAAAACAAATCAAATCATGGAATGAAATAACAATAGTAACATCAAGCAAAGACACTCAACAAAAAATATTATATGTATTCCAAATTATTGACTGTGTTTTTTCCTCTGAAAGTAACTCTAAATTATAAATATTATAATAAATATTGTTAAAAGAAAGGATTTACATATATGGTTAATCAGGAGACTTTTGTTCAGTCAGAGCAGGAGTTATATTTCTGTGACATTTTCATTAATTATTATGTTATTATTATGAAATACCATGACGTTTAAAATACTGAAAACAATAATTTTTGTAATGCTTATTTAAAACATAATGCAGTTTTTATTAAAATGTATGTAAAATTAGCTTCTTAAAATCTTAACAGCTGAATGTAATTTATGATGTGTCAGCGTGCTGAAGACACCTCACCTGAGTTGGCGAGAGCAATGGCCTTGAGGGTGACGAACTCCTCCTTCTCCACTTTGAGCTTCTTGCATTTGCGCACCAGCTGCAGGATGGAGACGTAGAGGTCGAGCAGGCCCGTCAGCCGCGAGTGCTCCTCGTCCATGATGTAGTCCTCGGCGTACACCAGCTCGTCCTCGTATGGCAGTGAGCGGAACACAATGCTGAGGATGAGGATCTCCATCCAGGCGCTCTGCAGTAAACTCATCTGGTCTCCAAGAGAGAGAGAGGAAAAGCCTGGAAGGACAGAGGAGGAAACTTTATGAGGACAGGAGGACTGCATGACAGTGGAAAAATAAAATATGTATCTATGGGTGGTTATGCATTATTAATCACCTAATCATTTATCTAAAAAATGCATTTTTTCTTCCATGATTCAGCCAGAAGTCATCTTTTATTAGAGAGATCAAGAACTACAAGAAAGTATTTAGAAGTAAAACAACAGACAGCTCTCTCTCTTGAGTTATCAGTAAACCAAACAGGTCTTGTCGAGCCCCCGGTAGCCTGGAGTACATGCCGAGGCACATGTTAGCGAGTGGTGTTTAATTTTAAATGCACAGTGGAAGGTCCTCTTTGAAGCCGGTGTCAGAGCACTTGAGTGGGCTTTACTGTAAGTGAGGACAGTAAATCGGTGCAAAGGTCCGAGACACACAAAGCCATGTGGTTACCCCTTGTATCCTGTCACACTTCTATTGGTGTGAGGGGGATTAGCAGCGAGACACATTCTCATTGGAGGGGTTGAGGACATGACATGCACTGTGTAGTGGGAGAAGGTGACAAGGGGATGCACACACACACACACACACACACAGCAACATCCACAGATACACAAACATGTGTCAACCAGGAAAACAAGCAGATCATGACACCTATACGTATGCACATAAATGCGCACGCATACATAGAGCACTGGGGTCACATGGTTCAAGCCCAGCCTGAAGACCCGCTTAAACCCAAGTCCTCATTCTCCAACAGCAGCTGGATGAGCTGATTGAGCTTGGGCACATCGCACCGCTGTCATTTCCCCTTCAACACGTCTACATATGCTCAGAATAGAACATTAAATAAAACAAACTGCTAGATCCTCAAAAGATGAGCTGTGAGAAACTCAAACAAATTAAAGAGAGTAAAGGCAAAAAAGAGAAAGGAAGAGAGAGAGTGAGGAGCAGATAGCCAGATAGCCATCTCATCCCTTTTCCCTTCGTACTTCCCTTTAGCTGTCAATAAACTGCATGAACCCCCCCCCCGCGCGCACACACACACACCCACACACACACAAACACACACTTTTTCCACTCCATCTCCCACCTCCCCTCCTCCTGCACAGCATGCCTGCAGGCGGTCCATTCTGACAGCATATTAGGCTCTTCAGCTCCGCCCCTGATTAATACGATTGCTTTTACAAGTTTGCTGCCACGCTACCTGCCACCGCGTGATTAAGAGGCGATAGATTACAATATTGACCAGGGCGCTCACCGCACCTATACCCCACGTTTTCTCTTAAATATAAATGATCTCACTGGGGTGCAGCCACCGGCCTGATGTTTATCTCCTGCTGCCGGGACACCATGAACACACGCACACACACGCGCGCACACATGTGAGAAGAACAAGAGACATGATGAGAAGCGTGAGAGAAAGTGAAAAAGAAACAGGACAGAGAGAGAGAGAGAGACAGGCAGAGAGAAAAAAAGAACCAGGGAGAGTAGTACCTGAGTGTTCAATTTCCCTTATCGTGGTGATGACCACTGCAGGGGAAGAGCTGGAGGATACATTAATTAACAGATTGTGATCAGAATGTGAGGGCCTTCACATTTTGAAGGGGAATCAATAGTCAGTAGAATAGAGTGCTAACAGAAAGGTGCTGGTGCCCGGCTGGACTGGTCAGAGGTCTGAAGAGCCCAAATTAGACCCAACAAAGCAAACTGCCGAAAGCACTCAAAACGCTTGACTATTATCAGCGGAGGCAATAAGCCATATTTTGTAAAGGCCTCTGCCATTACACATATCAAGACTGCATCTTAAAATCTTCTGTTGTGTTATTTCCTTGTCTGCATACATGGCCATTAAGTTGGACAGAATGTGGACTGGCCGGAGGGAAATTGTCATGCAAGCGTGGACGCGGTCTTGATTGCTGCATCAGGTTGGCATCACAATCACAGGCAAGGCTTTGTCTAGCCTTTTAATGCCAAGGAGGACTGAAGCGGAACTAAAGCGCTGCTCCCAATGTGACAGCCCGTGTGAAGGCCTTGTTCAGGGCTTGTTGGAGAGGCTTTAGAGTTGTTCTGATACAGCAGACACCTCTCAGCCATATGCACACATGCAGCCTAGCAGCCTACAATTACCTTTGACGCTAAAAGTCCTTGAATTTAATCCAGTGTTGTGAGATGGAGAGGTGGTGTTTTTCCCCTGCTCCATCCCCTCTCTTCAGGGCCTAAATTATCGCTCCAAATGGGATCTCGTGTCGTTGCCTCGCCTTTTTCCACTCAATTTAATCGAGTAATGAAGTGACTTCCCGACTCCGCAGGTCACACTGCGCTCCGGCCGCCGCACTCTGAAGGTGGCCCGGTTAAGTGCCGTCGGAGTGGGTGATTTCCTCTAATGAAATATCAATATTTACATCTTCATTTCCAGCCCACTGCCTTGGCGGGGTTTGACCAAACATGACACAATATTGACCAAATCAGAGAGGCCTGTCTACGCGCTTGAAGGGCCTTTTCCACTCCACTGCTGAGTGCACCGGTAAATTTCTGTCTGAAAGTCTTTGTGGCAGAAATACAGAGATAATAACAATGCAGAGTTTTTCTTTGTTCACTTTGACTAAAGCACCCTGCTCATATAGAGATCATATGTCTCAAAAGGATTTTCACTTTCCAAATTACAAGATGTAAAAAATGTTCAACGTAAAGCCAGTTCAGTCTAGACAAAGGAACAGAAATAAATGTAGGTGACAAAGAGACAACATTAAAGAGCAGCCCAGTGACCACTAACTTCATCAGCACACCATCATTCATAGCTCAAAGGGTGAAAACAAGACCACTAAAGACCAACAACAGAAGCCAAAACCATCATCTTTCCCTTTATCTCCCCAAAAGCCCTCGGCTGTGGGCAGGAGGGGGCAGCCCAAACCCACAGACGGCTGCTTCAAACCCCTCGCAGAGATTAATCAGAGCGCCGTTTCATCTGCCAGAGCACAGGACGGTCCAAAATGAAATGCTGGAGATTTCTGTTGAGCTGGAGTTCATATTCTATTAATTTATTATTGTTTCCCTCTCCCCGAGGGCCATTAGCGCGGGTAATAAAAAGAGATGTAATTACGAGGCACGGTGGCCCCCTCCAGCTGCAGCCCCCTCGTAACTCACCCTCAATCAGACAACAGAGCAGACAGAGGGAGGGAGAGAAGGGAAAAAAATGGCACGAGAGAGGGAGAGGAATGGAGGATAAAAGAGAGGAGAAGATATGGGCCAGAGAGGAGAGAGATAAGGAAGAGAGAAAGAGAGCAGCAGCAGTGGGCGAAAAGAGGACCGGTGCACGAGGGGGAGAGGAAGAGGCAGATAGAAAGAGGAAAGAGAGTAATTCTGGCTGGACAGGGGCTGATCTATCATGGCTGGCTATCAGAAGGACAAGCAGGCCCTGAAGACTTCTGCCCAGCGGCAATCTCACCTCAGCCAAGTCAAGTGCTCTCTGGGCTCCAGTTGGAGTAAAACTGCCCCTAACAGGACCCCAGGGGTTCAGCACGCCTTTTTTTTTTCTAACCTCAAACTGAGCTGAATGATCATGCTGCCATAAGCTTCTTCTTTATCAAAGCTTTTTATTTTACATGGCAGTTTAAAAAAAAAGAGGACAAGAGGAAAATGTATGCACCTCTGATTTGTATAGAGTCCTCTGATCTGGCAGAGTGACATGCTATGGTGTGAGATGTATAACCAATACAGGAATGAAGGGCCATTTTGAGCAGCTTCATAATGGAGTGTGTGTATATCTGTGTGTGTGTGTGTGTGTGTGTGCAGCTGCCATGACTCTTCTTGAATTTACATGACAGCGTCAGGAGGACCCAATCAATAGCAGCTTGGTAATAAATTGCTGTGCTTGACATAAATAATTTGACCTGAAGTCCAGCGACACGTACAACACAAACAGCTCAGTTTGCTGCGAGCTTTCCCCTGGACACTGATTTGATGACACAAAGGCTGTTTTTATATTGGACAAAATCATGTCAATACAAACTAAATTGACTCGGTTAAAAAGGGGTTGCTGACTGAAAATTAATCTTGTTTTTTACAGCTCCAGCGCTCACTTTCAGGAGAGTCGGCTATCTGCCTCCTTTCAACGTGATAACCAGCCCATTATCCCATTGTAAGTAGCTTGGGAATGGGTGATTTGACCAGTAGCCTGTGAACGTTATGAGGTTGAAGAACGTTAAATACAGTAATCCCCTTGTTTTAATCTGCACCCTATGACCTCCTGACCCTAACGGAGAAGTCTTTAGGCCTCCCCAGGGTCCCACTGCCCAACACTGACGATACATATATCTGTATAGCCCCAAAGACCAGGACGAATCAGGCTTTAATCATTGCTGTAATTACACATAATTTATCTCCGCTGCCATCAAGCAACATTGCTTAATGAGGGATGGCGCTCTGCTGACGATCACTTAAAGGCACATCAGCATATAAAATTTCCTGCTGAACATTTTATCTAAAATATAGCGCACATTTCTACACAGGTGCTACAGCTTCAGACGCAGGATTTTGTACAGATTCGATTTAGTGACAATGTAAACAGTGCATGCACATAATTGTGATGCTGAATGTACCTGCTCATGTGTCACAGTAACTAAACAAAGCCCTCCCCCACCCTGCCTGGCAGATGTCCCTTTCCTGGCCCTGCATACTCCTGACTGCCTGTCTGCCTCCAATACGCCCCCATCTCAATCTCCCTGCAGCTTTTCCGCCTTCCTCCTGCTCTCCTGCCTGGGTTCAGGCCTCAGCATCCACCTGATTGCTCAATCTATCTTTATCTCCTGTGTTGAAGCCTACGTCAGAGGGTAAATTGAATATACTAAGAGCTGTCTGTTGGTGTCTATATTTAATAAAGTGCACTGATGAGGCGCTGATTTATTGCCGGGCAGTATTCACACTCTATTACAAGGAGATTACGCAGCTTGAGTGGGATCAGGCTGGCAACACAGTAAGTAGATTTCACAATTTAATGGCAAAGAGAAAACAGGAGCCCGGAGGGGGCTGGAGGAGGGTGGGCTGATGGGTGGGTGATTATAGTGGAGGGTTGAGCTGACACAAACACGACAACATACAAGAGGCGCGATCTCTTTTTAACATCGTTGCCTCGATGCTAACAGCTAACACGCCAGGCGGTTGTCTGTCAAATGCGGAGCTGATGAGCTGAAATCCAATAAAGCACAGATGATGAATATTCCCCAAACACCAGTAATGAACAGAACAATGCAAACAAGACAATTTCATCAGATTAATCTGGTCTGAATCTAACACCGAAAAATGCAATCACACGCGAGGAAGACGTTTATTTTTTCTTAAGTAATATTAAATAAATCTAAATGAATTTAAGACATAAAAACAAGTTCCAAATGCTGTTTGAATATTTTACATTCTCTGGATGACATGCCAGAGCAAAAATATGTTTTATTGTGTCGGAGCAAAGCAGCAGCGGCAGTAGCAGCAGCAGCAGAGAGTCAATGTTTGTTTGGCCCTTTAGCCTTCTGAGAATTCCCAGCTGAAAACAATCGGGCCTGGGAAGCTGGGATGGGAGCTGACAAACACCAAACAACGAGTACCTCTTGTATAAGCAGCATGCACAGCAGTTTTTACATATGAACACATGACATTCCCACTGCGGGTGGGAAAGGATGTGGAGTAGCATGAGGCCACGGGGGTCAGAGTGGTATCCTACCGCTCCTGAAGAACTCAGCGATGTCAAGGAGGTAAACAGGTTCTCATGTACTGAAGCTGTCAGTAAACTTAGTTCCTACCTAAACCTCTTGGTCAGAGTGAAATGTAGCTTTACGGGATGGAAGGGGGCCAGAGGGGTGGACAGTGGACTGCTATGTGTGTCAAAGGTTGTTAGCACCTTAGGAGCAACAAGCCATCTGTCAGCATCCCCCTAACACTGCTCCTAATGACCCGACTCCCCTCAGGCAACAGCCGTGTTAGACTTCATGGTGCTATTTGGAGCAGTGACACTCGTGTCCGAAAGCTCTACAGTGATTATCAATTAATCAAAGGCAGATTCAGAATGAGGGCAAGGCTGCAGTCTGACAATGGCAAACTTGTGAAAAGGCTCTTGATATGTGACACCAGCCTTCAATCTACCTCATTAAACTAATGTAACAAGTGCACCAGATCTGATTGTGTTCTTAATTCATCTAAAATTGTAGAAAATACACTGTAAAGCACAGAAAACTGACCTTATGGTATGCTCAATAGAGTTGGGATGACAAAGTTGACATTGGACCCTGTCAGACAAAGATACCATCTACACTAATGATAGGGCTTTGATATCCTCCAATCGCCCTCCAATTAAAACTCAATAGGGCCACTCTACTTCACATTATGCCACTTTTGAAACGCGTTTTCAAATGTTAGCAGAGAATAGGGGAAATTAAAAATCAATTGGGAGAAGGTAAGTGCCAATTTTCGTGACATTTAAATTGTTACACTTGGACTTTAGTTATTGGCCCATCTGTCAATGGCCTAATCAATGTGGTCTACTTCATAATGAACTGTTAATCTTTTTAATTCCATTGCCCGAGGCTGCAAAAATCTATCAGAATGCAATCAGCAGTTTTTCCCCCCTGTTCCTTTCTTGTCCCGGAGCGGATGGAGGGAGAAATATTGTAGGAACCGAGCATGGTAGGCTGCCCTGGGGTACCGTTGTTGCATGGAGTGTTAGTGCACGGAGTCTCGCTCAACCAGTGAACCGTCTCTGATCAGGTTCAGCCATGTACAACTCAATTATGCAGCCATTTCATGGCCAGAGGACACTCACTGTCCTAATACAGACACCACCAAAGGGACAGACACAGACCGAGCACTCAGCCGAAGTGGAAGTCTTTATCTCGTCAAATTGTCTTTTTAATCTAAAAAGAATATGCGTGATTTTATGATAGAAGTTTAAAAAATGACGAAATGTAAAACAAAAGTACAAGTGTGATTGTGTGTATTTACACAGAAGCAGATCAGAATAATCTACTTAAAGTCTACGATCTCGCAGGTGCAGCACATTGTTTATCGCATCCGTTCAGTTCCAGGTACTCGCTCACAGTTGGAACAGACTCTCAGGCTTACTGCCTCAGGTTTTGGGTTAAACGATCATTATCAACGCATTTGGAATGACAAGTCCTCTCCCGCAATCAGTGGGGCAAATCCCATTAAAGTTATGAATCTATCCACTGTGCAATACGTGTTAGTATAATCTGACATGTATAGTGCAGTGGATAGATTGACTGTACAATACGTGTTAGTATAATCTGATTAACATGGCTTCAACAGTATGACACACAAAATCCGAGTTGGAGTGCACACATATTAAAATGATGATGCACCCCAGGATTGTTATATTAACTACACCTGCTTCCGGTTACTTAGTGGCCTCAGATGACCTGTGAAATATTCTTATATTATTATATATTTTTTTTCACTGTTAAAGATAATAAAAGACAGACACTGTTTCTGCTGTATCTGTACATATGTGTGTCTCAGTGAACGATGCGTCCACATTTGCACAGTTTATACTCAGCAGTCAGCACAGGAATGCTGTCATTTTTCTGCATGTCTGGGACGCCGGTGTAATTTTTGGGTCACAACGATGAGAGTGTGTTATCGGGTCAGTTGTGATCCAGTCCTGACTAAGCTCCTTGTTAAACTCTCAGTGTGCTGACCACGCAGGGCCCGTGTGGAGTGATCCAAACTGTTTAGACGCGTAAGGGGCTGGGGCTGAGGCCAGGGGCTGAGAGCATATCCATCTCTAATCTCCTTACTATCAGATCTGTACCTGATTAATACCCCTTCTTCTGAGAAGTACTCTAATACCTTTTCAGTACAAAACGCACCTTCCCGAGGTCAGGTAGGGTCCAATTCACTTAACTGAAAATAAATGAACCATTTTAATCCATGATTTAGGATTGAAATTTATCTTCTGAATTAACCGATATGACGCGTGTGGCACACCTGTATGTGTGCGTGTGTGTGTGTGTGTGTGAGAGAGAGAGAGGCAGACTGTACATGTGCATCAGTGCTGTAGTGATGTCGCACATTTCCTGCTCGGTGACAGCTCCGTGCCTGTCCAAGTTATGCTGATGAGAAGAAGAGGTTATGGAGGTGCCGCTGAGGGACACATTCATTTAGTTTGTTACCCCTCCATGCCTACAGCACTGTAATGTTATAGAGTTATGGGGGTCAAGCTCAAGATCAAGGAGAATCTGCCTCGGTTGCAAAAAAAGAGCGGCTAAACAATGTGTTCTCTGTCAAAATCAGAGGAAAACTCTTGAAGGAAGCAAAATCTCTGCTGACGTGAGGTGCTGTATCCTTAATTCAACAGCCTCTTATAACCTAACACCTCGTCTATCAGAATGCCTATGGGGCAAGGAAGAAACATGATTATGCCCATCAATAATTCAATGTATGTGTGCTTGCGCTTGTGTGCATTCGTGCGTGCATATATGTGTGTGTCTGTGTGTGATATGATGTCTTGTTTGATTGGGCAGGGCCCCAACTTTGTTCTAAATCTCCCTGGTGATTACAACCTACATTGGCACCGGGTCTGTGTCCCCCTCTCCATTCAATGCAGGGATTTTAGATGCACTCTATTGATTTGTTTCTTGCACAGCTCTGTCCATTTTGCACCACCTCTATCCTCCACACACCCTGAGGCTGTATGAGCTGCTGTCATTAATTATCTACATTTGTGTGTGCGTATTCGTAGAGGGTGTGTGTGTGTGTGTGTGTGTGACATGAGACAGAGAAAGAGAGATGAAAATAAATCTGGCTTTAAAATAAGACAGGGCAGACAGGTTAAAAAAAAAAGATGAAAGGCGGCAGAAATCATTTGTTTCATACCTGGGATGTGCTTGGCCCAGCCGATGATGACCACCAGCTCACGGTCAGCCAGGTCGCACAGCGTGGTCAGAGCCTTGATGTCGCTCTCGGGCATGGTGGGGTCAGGCATGGCATAGATCTTCTCTGGCTCCGCCACCAACAGGTGAGACACTATCTTTGTGACTGAGGATAGAAGAGGAAGGAGGGGGTGGGTGGGTGTCAAAGCAAAGCAGAGGTCAAAGGTCAGACCACTGCAGAGCTCAGTGAGGCACAAAGATGCACCGTGCTGATAAACATTGAACATTGTATTGAAATTGTAGAATGGTGGTCTTGCTTTCACAGCTTCTTTCTCTTTCTCATTATACAAACTAATGGATGGAGCTTGAATTGTATGAGTGAAGTGAAGGCACTGAAAGCTCTTATCCCTACAGAATGCATGCGAGTGGAACAAAATGTATGTGTGAAAATGTGAGTGTCCTCGAGCACTTTGTCATTGTTTATAATATCGGTCATCTGCTCACAGACTTATCATATTTCAGCTCTGACCGGAACAATAGCTGGCCTATATTTCTGATCAATGAACTCTTAACTGTCCAAACACGGAAGAGACAGTTTTATCAGTTTTACCTGCATGCTGGCCTGGCAGAGGAGGGGCGGCGGCGGTGGGAGACAATGGGTTAGTGATGGAGCAGTACTCACGAGGCTTTTTGGTGGGAGGGGGGAGCGTCAAGCCCAGGTATGGGTTGTTTTCTGAGTCCAACCTCCGCTTGTACTTCTGTCTGCCCCCTCGCACACGGTCCAGACGAACCCCTGGGTTAGAAAACGACAGGAGGGACACAAGATGAAGAAAGTGCATTTTTTTCCAGACTAGATTTTATGGGATATCAAATACATGGAAATTAACTAGGTCATCAAAGGCTAATAACAGTTAAGATGCAAAGATACACACAATAAATCCTCCATCTATCAGACTAGAACAAAAATGTGATCAGAAATTACACCCTCATGGGTTAGATCATGTGTAAAACCAGTAGTGTAAGTGCTGGTTTGTGTCTCGTATATAAGCATTTTAAAAGGACTGCAGAGTGGCATAAGTGTGTATGTCTGTGTGTGAGCATGCACCCGTTTGTGTGCTTGTGTGTCTGCGTGCGGATGTGTCAGAAGCACGGCTGCCTTCCCATATGTGGTCCATGCCTGGCTGGTCTACTGTGACACAGCTGAGCCCAGAGCAGGTCTAAACATATGAATATTTAACGCAGGGTCAATGATCTCACAGACTGGCCCTCTAATTATTTAGCTTTTGGGGTGAGGCACACTGCATACTAATTAGCTGCCAGCTACATGCCTCTTTGCTTGTGTGTGAATGTCTGTGAGAGTTCAAGTGTGTGCTCTTTGGTATCCAGAAAAAGAAACTTAACCAGCCTACAAGCGACAACGTAGTCCCACACACACTGTACAAAACATCCGCTGTCATACTGCAGATAGATAACTAGGTATTGCTTTCCCATAAAAGACCCTTATTTCACCCCTCTTTCACTGGAGTAGCACTAAGGCCTTATCACCCCCAGCCACAGCTAGGGGGGCCAGGTTGCACACTGATACTGTAAATGTCAAGCTGGCCTCATCATAACATAAGTTATTTATTATCTCATTATTTGATAAGAATGTTTCCATTTGGATGTCTTTTCTATTCTATTAATTTTCAACATAGTTAAAATATTTCATCTATGCCGTTCTGTTTATTTGATACCACCGGGCAGGTATTTGGTTATTTAATGCAATTGTATGCAAACATTTATATCCTGCATTTGGCCCAGCGTGTCACTGCTGCCGTACATCCTAAATATCCCTGATATCTTAATCCTGTCAAGAGGGAGAATCCCTTCAATTTACCTTGTATGCATAATGTAACCCCCTACCTCCCCCCCAAACAAATTTAATACTAAAGGGCAGATGAGAAAAGGCTCAATGAAATGCTTGCGGTGGAGGAGGAGTTAATTTGTCAGCTGCCTGCGTCCTCTGAGCGAACAACACCCGCAGCCAGAGCACTTCCTTGATGATTTCATCACTTTATAACAGGGAGAACGGTGTCAAACCTAGGCATTGTGTGGCCACTGCAAATGAGCCTAATACAATTTGCCCATCGGCGAGTGCTCTTGGAGGGGATGAGTTTGGATGTGTCCCATGCACTGTGATTGGAGGTCGCTCGGTGAATGGGGGGCGGTAGCCTTCGTTTAACAAAAAGGACTTCAACAGTGGATTTATGCAAAATATCTCCTTGATTTTCACCGCTGATATTACATGGCCAAAGCTCCCCTCCCTCACACTCAATGCATGGCGGGGGGGTCCAGTAAACTGTATCATCATGTAACTGCATAAGAAATTTCTTCTACTTATATAAATGATTTGATTCCCTAGAAACACAAATCTGATTAGGATTGTCTTTCAATTTCCTGACACTGACAACCCACTAACCTAATTACCCCCAATTCCCAACAGAGCCTCATCCTTCCCAGCAAGCACTAGGGAATCATCTGATGGCAACTACCTGTACTTTATACACACACAGCCAGACGCCATGACAATTTCATTTTATGTGTTTTATTTCTGTGAAGCTGTCTTGAGAATAGTATAATATTCAAACACCCTTCCACTTGCTCCTCGGATAAGTGCTTAAAAACTTTCTTCAGATTTCGCAGAGATGGTAACGTTGCTACTGTAGGGATGGAAAATTCCTCTCATTGTCAAACGTGATGTCATCCCTTTCTACAGTTTCTTCCGGCTCTCCCGATGAGCTCGGCCACTGCCAGGTGGCTGCGTTTCTGCACTCCATGATCCTCTCTGCCGGTTGAGTCATGTGGCTGTGTCAGCCAGTGTAAAGCCAGCGATGAAGGTAGATGGGTGCCTCTTTTAATTAGAACAGTCCTGGCCATAATTAACAGATGCTGACAGGAATTAAAGCTTGGCACTAACCTGTCTCATTTTACTGTCCAACAGGGCCAGATACAGGCAGAGAGGAAGAGAGAGTGATTAAGAGCAGCTAGACGGATTCATTCACTCATGCTGTCGGGCACTATGATCAGGACTTTATGGGGGCCTTTGTGAGGTTCATATGTCTCTTTGGTGGCACCCGAAACTTTAAGTGGTCTGACTCTGATCAGTCTGTTGTACTCCTTCCAAAGTAAACAGTAGGTGTGTTATAAATGTGTGAAGAGAGTTGAGTACCATTACATCCAAAGTCATCTCACTGTTTTATGGCCCACTACAGTGCAGCGAGGGTAGCAGTGGGTGAGCTCGGGTATCATCTCTTCAAAGCAGGGTGCAGGGGGAGAGGGCTTTTGGCCAAGGCGGCTGGCATTTGTGCACGGATTAACGCAGGCCTCGGGGTGGGGGCTTGGGCCAGCTGACCTAGGGCTCTTCTTTCTCTCCAAAAACAATAATAATCCCCTTCAGAGCACACTCCTACAAAAGGGCCTGTCTTCACTCACTTTGTGTGGCCGGCCCTGGTAGGGGCCCTTATTTTGAGTCCCTCACCTGTTCTGGGTGTCTCTCCCTGGGGAAAGTGTCAGGATGTCTGGGATGGTTGGCAATGCCAAGGGGGGCTTAGGCGGACCCTATTTTAGCTGGGAAAATCAGAAGGCCACATGGCAAGGCATGGTGAACCTTGCCTTTCAAGGAAGCCGCCCCGCTAAACTGCCGTCAGCACTATTTCAAAGGGCCCCTGTTGCCAGCTTTGCATACTTGTAAGTGTGTTGCAGCATTTTTAATCACGAGTGGTGATGAGTGAGGGTAGCGGAAAAATTGTCACGCATTGCCCCCCTCCCCATCTGCTGACCCCAGGAGCTGCCATACTGACATATACTCCATTTACAGGTTAGTTACAATATCCCTTGTGACCTGACATCCCTGCTTGTAGTGCTAATTGAAAAGCCCAAATAGTACTTAAACTACACTTTAGACTGATCTAAATTACAGTATTTTTTATGTTTGCCTCAGCAAAAGCTTCATTATTACTGCTGTCATTACTGACTCTTGAATGATGTATTTGTTGTCCACAAACGCACGTGGACATTTACATGTCTAGTATTTCACGGACTTTACAGTTGAGTTGAATGTGGTTTGTGTGTATGTTCTGTATGTGACTATGATGGGGCTATTGTGGGATGTGGTTGTTCTTTGCATGCCAGTCTGCTGCACAATGTGAGGTGTATTGTATATCAGCACAGACACACTTTGCTCCTTTGTTCAGCAAATGTTCATGACTGTCACAGTGTTCTCTCACAATAAGACAGGATACTTTCTACCTTTACACACAGAACACAGTTACACAGTGAGGACCACGGAACAAAAAAGCTATTGTCTCTGGTCGACGTTGCAAATGTGTAGATAAAAAAAATATATGTAACATCAGAGAATAAAAGGTTTTTTTGCACTGGTGTGTATGTGGAAGAATCCGTGTGTAAGAGAGTGAGGAAGTCTGCGCAGAGAGCAACTGCTACTGAATGATGTCAATGTAATCTCTCAATAGTATCTTGTCTTCTCTCCTGCTCTAAGCTCTGATCCGTTTTCATTGATCAGAGGAAAAACCTGTTGCCCCTGACATTTGATTCTTCTATTGATCACTTCCTCCTTTATACAGTCAAGGGAAAGTACAGCGACTCAACACAGGGTTTAGGTAGGTCTACTGTAATCGGACTGCTGATCTTCAAAGACCATTTTCATTATGCCTTACCACACTCAGATATGAGTGGTCTGATTGTAGCTTTTGTGCTTGCTCAGTAGAGACTGATATCCTATGAATTTTACTACTGTGAGTATAAACATCTAACCTTAATTTACTCAAAGGATGTCTAATATTGTTATTCTTTCAGAGACAGTGGTGGATTTAATCTTCTGTTTCATTGGGGGGCAGCACTGTACTTTGTAGGAGCTGTAAAGTTATAATTAGGTGAGTTTCCATTGAGACACAATGTGACCTTTCTGCAGTAATGAAAGTAAGTGGTAACCTCAGTCACATGAGTGGTGGCCATCTCCACACCCTGGGCCCGAGCATTGCGTTGAGCCGGTGGCTTCATGGAGCTTACAGTGGACATAGACCACATGTCTCTCTTTCCATTTCGTCTTGGTGACACTTTAAAGTGCTGGGCCTCAAGGCAGAGCTTACGCAAAAATGCACTTCACGTCTCTCTGTTAATCATGACAAATGTGTTTATTAATGTTTATTGTGACAGAAACCAGTTATTTGAGAGGGATCTGTGACAACACCTGTGCGAGATTTCAATACGTCTGTGACAATAGTTGCAGTGTGATGATGACAGCCGTTAAGTAAAAGAAGAGGGTCATTCTAATTCTGGGAATGTGCTGAATTCACAGAAGTATGCATTAGTATCCCAGGCTTAGCCGAAGTCTGCATATTTGAGTTTTACACTCTTTTTACTCTGACCTGACACTGGTCATTCATTTATAGCCACGGCTACATATTTTTGTAGTCTTTTATTCTCCAAGATGATATATTGGCATAAATTTTTCATCAGATAGTAATGCGATTACTCTGTCTTTCTGGCACTGAGGCTTTATCTGGCTGCATGCAGTCCAGGGGATTCTGTTACTGTGTGGAGATCCATAGGGCTATGGCTCTGGCTTCAGGTGGCGACTGGATATATATGCATCCATAAATCCCACTCTGCAACGAATAATGGGAGGAATAATGGCAGGATATATATACTGTATATACTGCATAGAGTTTGATAGAGAACTTAGAAGCGGAAGATTTTTTAAGATTTTTTTTGGGGCGGGGGGGGGGCATTTTCAGCTTTATTGAATATATTGTGAGTGAAGAGGGAAGGGGGCATAAAATGCAACAAAGGCCTCTACATAGAAACACAACAGCAATGGTGCGGTAATGTGGAACGCACTGTAACTATATGCCTACTAAGGTGCTCTAAAAAGTGGAAGTTTGCATTGAATTTCATTTACAGTGTATTAATACTGCTGTATAACCATAAGGGACAATGATACTTTGCACAACACAAGTGCTACCTGACCCATACTCATCAGCACTTGAGGAAAACACGTTTCCTTACAGAGTCCCTGAGCTACTCCCAGAGGAGGGTTGAATAAATATAACACCTCACCCCCAAGCCACGCATCTTTCATTATTCATTTTGTCTGGCCTTTTTAGAGCAACCAACAAGTGAGAAAATGAGACGCCATAATGCAATGGGGTAACAGAGAAAGGATAGGTGTCTCCCCCGGAAGAGCAGCCAACCCTCAGGGTCTCAGTGGGCTCAGTCAGTGGTTATAGCGAGAGAGGGAAGGGGGGGGAAGAAACCCGGCCAGACAAATCCATCGGAAGCATGTTTAATTGTCACTGAATTCCCTGCTGGCGTGACTTTAAAAAAAACCATCCACAGGAAGAGAGCTGAGATGTTCGGAAAACATTTAGTGGATCAATATGCCGAGGAGAGCTGAGACTGTGCCGAGTGTGTGCTCAGGGACCTGGCCTGAGCCTTTCCAGGCGGAATACTGTTACATTTCTATTACTCAGACGGCAGGAACAACCTATTCAGCATATTTCTGTCCCCAGCTCAACTGCACATTATTTACTGCTATGTATCTAGGGGGAGGACAAGGGGGCTGGGAACTGTTGTCTAGGCCAACCACTTGTATTGTATGCATCTCTTACTCTGGACTTTTAGAAGAGAAATACTGTGGGACTCGTTGCTGATGAAGTCTAAGACTTAACGTAACAACTATCGTGTAAATATCTTGTGTGTAATGTTGTCATATTCCACTTGCAGCTCCTTTATCTGATCAATTGCGCATTCTTTACTCGTGAATGTTTATGAAAGTTAAAAATCAAAATACGTACAGTATGTGTATCTGTGTGTGTAGAATAATAAAAAAATGTTCTTACTCTTCTTACCTTCTTTGAGCATCCCCACTTTGAGGCATTTCATGAAGCGACAAGCCTGACATGATTTGCGTCTCCGTTTTGTGATCTCACACTCATTTGTGGCAGGACAGCTGTATTCTATGTTACCTGAGGAGAAGAAGAATACGATCAGATTATCAACAACAAAACCACTGATGAAGGCCCAATAAATTATCATTTAATACAAAATGTTTATGGAAATACATATTGGGTATAACATGAGGTGGAAGCATTTCAGCAGGCACTAAAGAGAACCTAATTGTAAAATCATCTTTTTCGAGGCAGGCATGGGCACTTGTTAATCACATGTATTCCTACAGAATCTATTTTTGCAGTGTGTAGGTAGTTCAGGTGTTCACCAGTGAGTACAGGACCGTCCAAGCAGTGAGGTCCATGGCAGAAGGAGAAGCTGAGCTGGGGTATGAGGTAAAGGGTTGGGGGTGGAGGTAAAGCTACAATAGTCCTTGAGGACCCATCAGTAGATGCCACCCTGGTCCAACACTAAATTGGCCTCATTAATTCTGCGCGTGTCCCCTCCGGGCCCCGGGCGCAGGCCATGTCCCTCTGCACTCAGAGGGGCCTGCCACTGCCTCAATAGCAGGCTAGAGAGCCAGACATGCTGCCCCTGACCACTTTACATAATACTCCTGCAGACCCAAACCTGTTGTTACCACTGTTGCCATTGTTGACTATTTACATAGTGTACAGGCAAGAGGCCTTATGCATTATTCAACTGCAGCGTCTGATTCCAGGACGGAGCAATGAAAAAGAGTTTCATTGCTACACAATAAAAGAGCCGGTTCTGCTCTACTCTAGCATTAGCAAAAGAAAGGGCAGGATATGTGAGGCAATTCTTCCGCTTCCGTCTGATTCCCTACATTTTACTGTATTCAGGGGTTTTCAATAAAGGGTTTCAATATAATGGTCTAGGAATTTGAATCATCTTCATTTTGAACGGGCTTTCACCTTTAAAGCTTTTGACATTGGTATTTTTCTAAACTTTTCTTTTAACCTAGGGTTTACGTCTTTGTCAGTAAAGTGAAATAAATTGTTGAGTAGTAAAATCAAATGTAATCATTAGAATTACCTCAGTATTTTCTATCATCCACTAAAATACATGTAAGTAAATAATATGTCAGTAAATATGCTTTCTGTTGAATCTAGTAAATACACGCATACTGTACAAGAAGCCCTTTAACAGATGAAGCACTTTTTACTGACGGACAAAACACACAAACACATTAGGATTGCATGCCAACATCGTGTAGCTGCTCCACAGCTCTGACCCTCACTTCATATTTCTGTACAGAGAGACAGAAAGCTGTGTAATATTCCATTGGCGTTCCTCCACTAGCCCTCCAACATCCTTTGACAACTTATGCAATTATGTTAACATTATTGGACAGATCAAGTGGAGGGTCCCAAGATGTTATAAATAATTAGAAATTCTGCCTTATATCTGGGTTAGAAATCATTATGCTAATTCTCTTCATCTCTTTGGGATTGGGGTAAATAAAGGTGTGAGGGAAGCGGCTGATGAGCTCTGATTGTCTTTTCGCAGTCTGTTTTCTCTGTTGTCATAGCAGAACCAGACCATAATAATCCTATCCATTTCCCATATGCTGGGGGGAGGCAATCAGTGCCACCCTGCGCTGAAATCAATTCATGGAGATCTTTTTGGTTTGCGTTCCCATTATACACTAACCAATCAGCAATTTTCTGGGATGTAAAGTACTAAATACATTGAAAAAACAAACATGTTTTTGATTACAAATCTGGTAGAATATTCTCACTTCATTCACTATTCAAAAACAAAGCAAATAGACGTGCTGTGTTGCAGGTTTCCTTGCACAGCACAGTTGACCCTGTGTTTCCCTGAGGACGCTTTGTTTATGGGGGTACTTTTCTTTCCTCCTCCCCGCCCTTCCCCTTCTCAGGGGTGCCAGGGACATGTGCATAAACCACACCTGGTGGCTAACTAAGAGAGTTAGCCCTTTGATATCACACACTCCAGAAACTAAAACAAACATACGCTCACACACTGCTCGGTCCACCTGTCCTGTCAAGCCCTCTGTGCGTCTGATGTTCTGTCAGAGGGGGCTTCTCGTAGCTCATTGCAGAGAGAAGGGTGGATTAACTAATTTTTCATCTCTACGTTTGGTTTATATTTAGGAGAGAGACGGTGTCAGTGTCCGTGTACATACAGTGGGACCTACTGAAAAAACATGCCTACCACCTCTTAAGTAATCTAGAAAATAATCCAAGAAATTTTAAAATTAAAGGCACGGTCCATGATCCAGATGTAAACAAAAGTGCAGCCCCACCACCTAAAAATGAAAATACAATATTGGAACTTCCAATTTGTTTCTGGATGATCTCATACATCAGCAATGTGGTATGTAAATAGTGGTGACAAGCATTTATATATATATATATATATATATATATATATATATATATATATATATATATATATATGTATATGTATGTATATGTATGTATGTGTGTGTGTGTGTGTATATATATATATATATATATATATATATATATATATATATATATATATATATATATATAAAAATGTAATAATTTATAGTCAAATATAACTGTAATTTATGTGGTTAATTGGATAGTTCATTAATACAAGTGTAATAATATATATTTATGCATTTAACTTTTTACTTTGAACAGAATAGGTATTATTACTACAGGGTGTCCTCATTATTTTTATTTCTATTGTGTCTTTCTTGTCTTTATGTTTATGAATGACATTGTTTGTGGCAGTCTTTTAGTCGTTTCTTATTTCATTTATGTCAGCTTTCCCCTCGAGGGATGAATAAACTATGATCACCTGAATGTAACTAAACTGTCTGATGTGAAATAAACTGAAATGAACTGGATTCAACTGACTTTGTGACTCTGTACAAGATAAGTGAGTAAAAGAAAACAGATGTACGTATTTAACTTAATTTAAATGGAAATTTCTAGTTACAGTAGATTCAAACATTGTCTTTAAAGGGGCTCACCTAATAAATGTTTTACAGTAACCTTGTCATTCAGAGACGATGCCTGGAAATCCAGGCTATGGCCAGTTTCACTTTCAGAAATGAAGCATACTGGCGGGAACCCCTTTAACCCGAGGGCCATGCTCGGGTTTATCTGTCTTTAGAGAGGTTATGGTATGGTTACCAATAACATTACAGAGTGAAGGGAGAAGAAAAAGATTTCCCTCCTTCTTCTCTTGATAAGTATCTGTCTCAATCTATTTTATGGCTTTTCAGGACCCATGCCAGGGCACAGAGGGGAAAGTCAGGTCTTGTAAGTAAATTACAGTAAAATGGCAGGTATTTCTCATCAAAATCTAAACTGACTTTTACAGGCTTACTGTCAAGGTCTATTACTTCATATAAAAGAGGGCCACTGAGTTCAGTTGGTTTTCAAGCAATTTTACACTTGGGTTCAAAATGGGAAGAAAACACGGTTCAATAAGAGATTTATGTTTTTGATTGGTGGGGCACGTGAGGTGCAGGAATGGAGAGATGATTAGAGAGCAATGAGAACAGGGGTATTTCTGGGATGGATGGAGATCCAGGTTGACATTAATTTGGGCCCGGCCTTGACTAATGTAACTATCTCCGCAAAAGAGTTCAAGGGGCTTTTCATTGGATGAACAGGTGACAGAAGATGAATTTTCCATCCGCTTTTGTTGAAAAGGTAAGGGCATGAGCTGAAGAAGTGGAGGCCAGGGTGGGAAGTGAAACATAGACAGTATATTACACAGTGAATAAATGTTTTAAATGCAACTAGATTGAAAGAATATATTATAATATATTTTAAAATGAATTACAAGTTTTCTACCAAGACTTAGCTGCTCTATCACCAGAAAATACACAGACTTACACAAGGTGAGCACAAGGTGATAAAGAAACTGTCATGTACATGGTTAACATTAACTTAGCATGTTGTTTTCCCTAAGTGCTATAGAACAATGTGATAAAGGGCTGGAAAAGACAGCTCCTTTGTTTTCCTCTCATTAGAGAGGGCCGTCTCACACTCCACCCTTGACTGCCTCGTTATTCCTTTAATTAATCAGTTCTCATCAACGGCACCCTCTCGTTCTTTCAAGGGCTCTACATCCTGCTATTTACTGCCTCCATTTTCCTCCAGCAATCCTGCATGTGTTTCTTTTATCATTTTGGAAGGATTTCACCTCCCCCAAAAAGTCCCCGCGTCCTCCTGCCTTCTTTGCCTGGGACCCCTGTCTGATTATTATGCCATTAAGCCTCTCCTCCTCTCCTCTGAAAGAGCAGCAGGGTCCCTCTCCAATCTAAAGAAGTCCTGGGTTTTTTTCCCCTCCTTTCCCTGAAATTACCCGGCGACGCGTGCCTGAGTTTCTAATTGGCATGCCTGTCCCTGGAGACGGCCCCCTCCCTTCTTCCTAATGAAAAGCCTCGGCCTTAATTACACTTTCCAAACGCTGATTGTTATTGACAAAACTCCTGTGGCTCGGACAAACGACGGCAGATTAGCTCCATTACAGGCAGCCCTCCAAGAAGAGAAAGAGAGGGATTTCAAATCGACAATGCAAAGTGAGGAGGGAAAAAAGAGGGGCTTTCAATTTTTTTCCATGTACCTTTCTCTTAATTGTTTGGGCCATTGCTCCACTTAAGACGTCTCTTTCTTCTCCGATGCCTCTTTTCTGTTTCATTGTGTTGCCGTCAGTGTACTTTTAGTGAGGGGACAAAAGCCCAGTTATGTTACTTGAGAGAAAATGTTCATCTTTTGTCAATAGACAGGATTGCTGATGGCAGCATGGGTAAACAGGAGGATTTGGCCTAATGCTTTTGTTTGCCTGCAAAAGGTACATAGACTGTCTAAAGCTGATAGGGCTGTAAGGTCCAAAATCAACACCTATCATCCAGACAGACAGCCTGCTCTCCATATAATGCCTGCAATCATTTGTTGATGAAAATGTACTCAAAGCAATGGATAAAAGATGTCAGACTCATTTAGTTTAAATGTCAAATTCTTGTTTTTCTCCCACTCTTATTCATCTCATTTCACTCCAACCCTTTGGCTCATTTTGCCCATTTTATCTAGTTTTTCCACTGCATTTATTGCACTGCTAAGCCGACAGAGCTTAGACCTGGGCAGCTGTGCCTGTTGTACAGATTCTTTTTTTTTTTCCAGGCTCAACAATATCTCCGTCTTCCTGATTAATCTGGAGCAGAGCGCACAGTTTCACAGTGGGGGGCCTTTCATTGCCTCTCTAATGAAAAGCTGTGATACATCATGCCTTGCAGATAGCCAATAGCACCCTAGTACCGAGGCACGCACACACACACACAAACACACACACAAACACAAAACAGGGTGGGAATAATAGACCACGTTCTCTGAGCCCCCCAAGGCATCTGGGCAAACAGCCCCTCAACTCCACCAAATCTGACCCCTGAGTGATGATGTCATGTCCACCATACACCGCCAACCATGACAGATGATGTAATCATACCTACACGATTGATCTGTCCCGTCAAAATATTCTTCTGATTTCTATTTTTTGAAAATCAACATTTTAAAATTGCACAGTTATTTGATGATCGGTAAATAAGTCTGCATGTTTGTTTTTTTTTTATCCTGATCAATGATGTCAAAAGCAAAGATTTTTTCTATGGAGGTTGCTGGTCTCAGGAGGGAGAGAAACATCTTCCACACTCCAGTGGATTTTTTTTACATAGTAAATCGCTTGGGCTGAGTATGTGAGTGTGTCAGTGTTGTTATGAGGCCAAAGGTATCTTGTATGGAGGGTGTTTTTATGTCTGGTGATGAGGCGTCATGGGATGAAGTAAGTATTGAGTGTTTGTCGGGGGAGGAGGTGAGAGGAGAAAAAATACCTTGTATTGTCCTTTTAAAAAAGGCTTTGCAGGCCTCACAAGAGGCCACCCCATAGTGATACCCCGAGGCTATATCTCCACAGACCAGGCACAGCCTCTTGGGGAGGGAGTTCAACATGTATTCGCACTTTATGGACGAGTCCTCCATGATGGTGCTGGAGCAGTCGTCATAGCGCTTGCGGCAGGTGCCGGCCCCGAGCCCGCTGGGGGTGAACATAGGTGGAGAGTCCAGGCCGTTGGAGTGGCTGTTCATGGCGCTGACATAGCCACCGCTGGCATCTGAGTTGCCGCTCGGGCTGTGGTGGCTGACCGTGTCGATGACCGAGGAAGGACTGGATGGCTCCGTCTTGATGTAGGACCCACAACTGGAGGGTAGGTGCCGGTCATCAGCGGCCATTCTATTCAGCAGCCTGGGGGAAGTATGAGGTGAGAGAGTTGGGGATTTGGGGAGAGAGATGATGGGAAAGGGAGGAGGAGAAGAGGAAGATGATTAGCAGAGGTCTTCAGAGAGTAGAAATTAATGTCATCAACCAGTTGAGTGAGATAATGCCTAAACACCAAAATACTTGATTGATATTAAGTACAACATATAATGATTGTGAGGCAAATTCATGCTAATTACAACACAATTGTTTGTTTCATTTAACTAGACATGTTAAACTTTATGGAGTTAATGAATATACAGTAATTTAATTGCTGAAAGATAAGTCTTATATTAGACTACACAGTTCAACTGCGCTTCTAGAGAAGATAAACTGAAAAAGATATTTCTACATAAAGAGAACAAGAGGCAGAAACGATAGGAGATGAGACATTAGGTAGGTCTGATGTGGTCAAACAGCCAGAATTGATTAGCCAAACATTTAAATGTATTGTATATCTACTTTTGCTGTGTCTTTGGTTGGTACGTCTTTCCAATTTTATGTTCTATATACCACAATGTGTCCTAACCTTGCCCAGACACCAGTGAGTCAGAGGGAGGATCTTAAGTGCTTCATTAGCCACACACCATGGCAGCTGCGAAAGCGCTTCCGTGTACAAATACGCACAACTACAACACGCACGTCCACACACTGCTGCACACGTGCCAAACCAATACAAACACACAACAGACAAAAAGAAAGTAAAAGAGGGAGACAGAGAGGGAGAGAGAGAGGGAGAGAGCACTCAAATAACTTAACACACAAGTGCACACACACACAAACACAGCACATCAAGTCAGGAGCATCTCCATAGTTTAGAGAGTAGAGTGGACCTTGGCTTGTCTCCTTGAGTCAGCAGTCAACCAAAAGGAAACACGATGGCAAGATATTGACTTTTTCACTGTCTGACTAATAACTGTATTTTGGACTACATGCAATATGATGCTGTAACGTGTGCAGACTAAAGTGCAGCCTTTTGGCTGTGGCCACAAAATGCACTCTAAAGCCTTCCTTGCTGATAAAATCTATTTCAGTCCTGCTCTATAACCTTTAACTTGAAATTGCATGGGGAGAAAAACGGGAAAAAAACTTAAACTCACTATTTTGCTCCAGAAAATAGAGTGAACTAAAGAAGTGGTTTGGTCTAGGAGATGGATAACTCAATGTATTGGGGATGCGGTGTAGACACAGTGACCTCTTAGGGTCAAGGCGAGGTCACACACTTACATACATACCCCCCCCTTTGCATTAGGTACCATGGAAGGGGTGAAAGGTCACCTGCACTTGCCTGCATTAACAAAATTGAGCCTTGCATGGCTTATGCAAATTCAGACACAGGGGCTCCTTGTGAGTGGCAGCTCGACAGCCCAAGTTGTGCCTTAGCACATTAGTTCCATTAGCATATTGCCAACTAATGGTAATGTTTACATATTTGACATGTCAGTTTACCATCAGCACGGGGAGAGGGAGGTGTTCCCTACTTGGCTGTATCTGCCTGATTGGACGATCACTGCTGTCTGTCTCGGGGTGCTTCAGAGGAAACAGGAAACGAGAGGCCTCCACTGTGTCCCCTATCGGCCGGCCGGACAGCCTCTTGCTCTCTGAGACTGATTTAATTGTGAGGGTGGGTTACGGAGGAGTTCAGGCCCAGGGGTCAGTGGGTCAACCTTATTTTCTCACCCTGGCTTCCTGGGCCCGTGGAGATGGGGGTCAGCATGTCAAATTAAATCTCATTCCCAGGTTTCCCTCCCTGCTGTCATGTATATTCATCGGAGCTCCAGGTGCCTACCACTTCTGGAAATTCACAAAAAGGTTAACTGCTAAAATAAATAATAAAAAATGCCCCCTGTTAAAACCGTTGACCTTGTGGAATAAGCCTTTTGCCTGAGCACTCCTGGAATTCTTCTTGCAATATAAAGCCTTCACTATATACAACTGATACACAACTACGATTGTAATAGAGAATATGCTGTCTAAATTACAGTATTTCTTCCAGCTACTCTTAATTTAAACAATGCAAAAAATACATTTAATACTGCCGGTACTGTGCGTTGTGGGTGGTTATTCAGATTTGCTGTTTTAAAAATGATCCACTTGTACTCTTAAATGTCCTTGCAGACAGAAATTGAAAAAGTGAATCCATTTCATGCCTTTCTAAAATAGAACTTGCCGCTCTTGATAATGAATGCAGATTGCATCCCCATAAATTAATGCACGGCTCTGTGTTCATCTGCTTTATGTTCTCTGTTTCAGATGGATATGTGCACCTGTGTGATAGGGCACCTGCACTTGGCTTATTAAAGGCTATATATTAAAACGCAGGAGCACAAGATGACTCCATTTAGCTTTTATTTCACAAATTCAGAGCAAGCTTAACCCTGGTTCAAAGGCCATCTTCAGGGTGACACTTAGCATAATTGCATAAGTGTCTTAACTGTTTCCCCTCCAGCTCAATGTGGTCATTTATAATAAATGTGCTGGCTAGAATCCCCTTAACTCATTCTGCTATGACACATTATACCACTGCTATGCTTATGTTTTTAACAAGCCTGCATATATTGATTAATGATACTGAGGGAATACTAACCACTTGAACCTGGCGTATTAATCAAACAGTCTAAAATATTTCTATAAATATTAGTAATCTCTAATGGGACAGGTCCAATTTAAATCTATAAATACCATTGTATGGGAAAATGAATTATGAACATTAAATAGTTTGACAGCAGCAATAGTTGTAATAAATAATTCAATATGTGGGGCAGGTGCTAATTAGCTTGTATGCTACAAAGAGAGCAGACAGGAAAGGGTCTGCTGAACTAACTGAGGCTTGATGTTATAAAATCTATAGTCCTGTCTTACTTCCTTCCTCAAGGTAAGAGCATTTCAAATTCTGCTGCCTGGCTGCCCAAAGGAGCAGTGCTCGTCTAAGATACAGTATCTCTCCCTCTCTCTTTTTCTCTCTCTGTTCCTCCTCCTTTTGTTCCCTTTGTACCGATCAAAATTCATGCTGAGTAGTGGGTTATGGGCCCGCAAACGCACACTGCGCAGTTTGGTTTTAATCTGATTCCACCTGGCCCCCCTAACAGCATTTCAGATCCCTAATATCATTCCACTGGTGCTGCTGTGACCAGGATTAGCTAGCCTAATGATCTGGCAGCTCGTCTCGCACTCACTGTTCCTCCACTTCCGAGAGGAGAACCGAGGAGTGCTCGCTCTCTAACGTCTCAACACTTCCCTCGCCTGCAAGCGAAACTCTGAACATTGGATGACACTGTCGTAAGAACGCAGTACATTCAGGATCTAATTGAGTCAATTTGTAAGTATTCCTGCTGAGCGCTTCCTGCTCACTTCAGGAAGACAGTGACATCCTCCTCTGTTCTCTGGGCGACTACAGCTCTCTTCCTGTTTCATGTGTAAATCACAAGCACAACCCCGTGCTAGAGGCTCAGCTCAAACGGTGAGTAAATTCTTGATGTCCTTTTCGCTCTCAAGGCCACCAGATGCCAAAAACACAATTTTACAACATTTGCTAACCTCATCCCTGGTGTCACATCCTTGCTACCTGATCAGACTGGGTATGTGGAGGGGAAGGGGTGGGTGGTGGAGGTGGGGGCTGACATCTGCAGGCAGGGTGACGGTGATATCAGATGCCCCGGTAGGGGCAGATCTGTCTGGAGGGCCCCAGGCGATGTGGCCTGATAAGCCACTGGCCCCAGAGTCAGCGCTGGTAGGACGAACTCAATTAGCTCCTGACAGACCTCCTCTCAGCCCAGCTCAGCCTCCCGCCACAGCCAGAACCCACTGGCAGCTGCCACGCTGACCTCTCCTCCAGGGGCCACTGCCACCTCTTACCGCTCCAACACACAGCCTGGGACTCATTTTTTGGGAGAGCGAACGCCACGCTGAAATTCTGCAGAGCCCCACTAAAGTCGCAGAAATACATGGCGTAATGTGTATGCCACCTAGGGTGCTCGGTGTGTGTTCTCGCAGGGGAAAATGTAAATGAAAAAGGACTGGGGCTCAGGGAGGGGTTGGGGAGGCCCTTTGGGAGAAAGGAGGGGAATGGAGATTCCAAAACACACTTAGTTGAAATATGGAGGATGCCTCCCTGTCTAACTGGCTCCAGGTTAATGACCATCAGGGGAATAAGGGGCCAAAAGACTCTTGGGGCGATGCACATGTGTGTCTGTGCTTATGTGCTCATAGGTCTGAGTGTGTGTTTGCGTTGCAGACAGAATATGAAAGATGGAAATACGGCGGGGGGGTTTGGGGGGGTTGGTTGACGGCTGTGGTTTGGTTGGAGGCAAGCCCGGCACTCCATAGGGACCCATTCTAATCTATGAGGGAGAGGCCCCTAATTTTGGAGTTTCTCATTCATTAGTCCTGTTCTGGCAGAGCGAGGAGGAAGCAGAGGGGGTGGACCTGAAGGGAGGGGAGGGGCCACTTTATTAACGGATATGCCAGACACTCAGGAGAAGCTGACAGAGATTTATGATGTGCAGATCTATGGAGGCAAACAAAAGGGAAGTCGAGAAGACAGAAAAACAGGAAAAGACAAAGTAAGCGATACATGAGGGGAAGGGAGAGAAGGGACAGAGAGAGAGCTGTGTTTATCGTACCGGTGGAAAGCGAGGGCCCCGGATCAATAGTCCGTAGGCTAGGGGCTCGTGCAGGGTTACCACTGGGGGGACTGTGCTGCTCTGTGGCCTGGGCAATTAAGTTTTTCAGTCTCCAGAAGAGGATTATATTTAGCTGCTCCACAGCGATGTCACTGTAGTCTTTATAAAGCCATGAGCTCACTCCACTACGACAACATGAGCCCCATGCTCCAGCGGCACCACAAGATAGCGCTGGCCAAGAAGCAGATCACATCTATTGATCCCCCTCTTGCTCCTTCCTGTTCTAGAGATGCTGCTGGCAGGAAAGAGAGGGCCTCTTGTGATACAGGCGCTGCTGTTTGTCTGACGTAAACTGTCTGGGCCGCACTGGGCAGATCTAGTTCTTATAAGGGGCTGAGTTCAGGATGTTGAGAGAAGCAAATGGCTAATGATAGAGCTACTGTCAGTGGGGGATGTGAGAGAGTTGTCGCTTGTCTAAACTTCCTCCTACTGTGGAGAGTGAAGAGTTAACCATCGTCTATGTGAACCCATTGGGGAAGCTCCCTGCAGATTTGGACAGCTCACCATACTGTATGTAAAAAAGAAGTTCAGTGATAAGTCTAGTCTGCCATGCAGTACATTTGGGATCATATTTCTAATTCTGCCTTTTCATTAGAAAAGATTAGTTTCTATTACCTCCATTATGTGGCATGGTCATGGTGTAATTTAACAACATAAATTTACAATAGCTCATGATAACTAGAAAAAGTAATTATAGTCCCCTTCTGGCACCCTTAAAAACAATGTTTTATATATTAAAAGTCCCCTCCAAAGCTCGCCACAAGAAGACTGGTGTGGTTAATGACATCAGACACAACCTGGTGTTGTGTGATACGTTACTGATACACTGGCGCCAATATCACAATACACTCTCCTGCAATACTGAGGCATAGCTACTCAAGGCATAGAACTGTTTTTCTCTTTTGAATGACGGACAATGTGAAAATGTTACTAAAAAGACACATTGCTTCATCATGTTTTAGCCACAAAGCTCTAATACACGGAAATAAATACACTATATGTTTGATTTCTGCTTTTTGAAGAGTTGACATTTAGTGGAACAGCATGGTTTCCTTCTCAGTTACACAGATGCTGTCATGCGTCGTAAATAAATGTTTTGCAAGATATTATCTAGCACAGAATTGCTTGCATCATCAAGCCATCATTAGCGTATCATGACAGTATATCATGAGTCACCCTGTGAATCTCAGTCATTTATATGAATTTACATGTGTAATATGATAATATAGTGAAACAATAAAGTCAGAGGAAAAGACCAGAATTTAAACACTCCTATAAAAAAACTAAACAAAAAGAAACTTGGTAAAATGCTCCCAAATAACTGACCTGTCTAGACTAATATAATTTCTGTTATGCCACAAAAGTCAAGCTTTTGTTTAACTGCCATAAATTATGTGGAAAGCCAGCAGATATCAACCACAGCACACCTCTCACGTACTCTCAGTAGAGTTCCTTATGTAAAATAAAGAGGGGGGATTATAAAATATGAATGATGGAAACTTGAGAAAAAAAAATGTAAAACGAGTGCAAGTCATGTGTTCACTGTCAGGATATTTATGGAACAAACAGTCAGAGAAAAGAAATCCAAGATGCTGGTTAATTTCATCAGAAAGGTGAAGGATATTTTTGATTGTGTTGCATGCTTTTTTTTTTTTTTTTTTTTTTTTTTGCAGTGTGTGTATCACAAACAGAAAGAAATATTATTATAAAGGGTTAAGGCTATTTAACACAAGTCCAGTGTAAATCACAGGTTTAGACACAGTGACTGTGCGTACAGGAGGACGGAGGCATAGAGTCATGCATGAAATTACTTCATTAATCTTCCTGTGATAGACCGTCCTTGTTTGGGGGTAGGATGGGGTGGGGGGGGGCTCTACCTGTTTAAAACAAAGAGCCCATCCTGCTGCCATCATAAATTGTCCTCTTCATAAGAAGAGCCAAATACAAACAGACAAATACACATGCACACACATACACAGGGGCAGAATTAACAGGCCAAAATCAGCAGGTTTATCAGGTGTCCAGAATGATTTTGACGCAATCAGATGTGTAAATGTTTGCACGGGTTTACAGTCAGTGTGTAATCCGGGTACATAGGTAAGATTAAAATAACATGCATTATAAAACATGATCATCATGTCAAAAAATGTAAATTGATTTCTCACATTTAAACTGTTGTTTGTAGCACACAATTCAAACTGTTCTAAACTGAACTGACACTGCTCAAACCACTATTGCTGTGACTGTCTGCCACAGCAGCAGACACAGTCATAGCAATAGCCTCTAGCTTTTTACAGGCTCATCTCAACCAGCTGCCACACATTCCCCATAAATAGTGCTGGTAATAAAAAGGCGGGTGGGTCTAACTGATTTATACGGTAGTGTCCACCACCACACCATTCAGGAATAATTAAACTTTGGGGATATTTCCTGAATTAATGTGTCTCCTTCAGGGGGCAATCTAAACATACATTTCAACATTCCCCACGTCTGGTGTCACCGGACGTACTGGGAGGGAGGGACTCTCAAAGTGGCAGGTTCAACTGCCAGCCACTCAGTGTGACCATTCGATTGCACTTAGCGCTGTAGGGGTGGTCTCATAAGTAGGCATTTTAATGTGAACATGTTTTGTGACCAACAGGCAAGTATAAACAGTTGTATAATTTGATCATTTGAAGGCAGACGAGAATCAAACACACTAACAGATCTGTCAGTTATCAGATCAAATGATCGTATTACAATATAATGTTTTGTATAACAGACAGATTATTTCACTTGAATCACTGAAAAGATTTGTCAAAGTCAAAGCTGCACAGGAAAACTGTGATTATGATTTAAATTGAAATGTAAGCAACAAATTTAAATAATTAATTAAAATAATATTTCCAAAAAGTAAAATAGAAAAACATGAGGGTGTGCATTAATGTTATAGGAGTTATTGCTAATTCTGTGTGAGTTAGTGAGGAAATTCAGGCCTTTACAAAATATTTTTTCCACACTGCCAAATATTTATTAATTATGTTGAGTTTGTCGATTCATCCAGCTCTGATTGCTTAAAAAAGGATTGCAAAGAAATCTCTTCTAACATAATTTAAAAACCAAAACGTTTTTTTAAAAAGTGTTGGTTGTTTTTTTGTTTTTTTTTGCCATTTTTGTAATATGAGCATATTTGACCTGGGTCAAGAGAAACAAATACGTCAATAGAAATTCCTGTTCAGCACAGAAAAAGTAGGTCTATGGTGTCTGGCTTTTTGCACAGTGCCATGTTAATGGCTTGTTGGTCACATCTACTTCCCTTGGGCAAATCAGGGAGGAGCGATAGTGGTACCCTCTCTCTCTCTCTCTCTCTCTCTCTCTCTGGAAAGCACAGCCATAACAAAATAGCTACTGTAAGTGTGCAAACTGCATTGAACTTTTTAATTTAACAGTTTTCAACACGTCATGAAGCCGTGCCCTGTGTGTTTTAACATTTAATCACAGCTTTCCAAAGACTGATGAGAAAAAGAAAAGTGCTTGGTGTCTAAAAGCTGTAATGGATGCAAGGCTCACCGGGCCATGTAGAGAAGACTTGGTGAAGCTGTCAGTGGGAATCAGAGCTGCAACTGTGACGGACGGTTTCAATATTGATTTCATAAATAAACAAAGCTAAGCATCGATCCTAATGTTATTTTGCATTTCAATTACTGCTCCGAAACATAACCTTCAAACAACTGGCCGTTCAATACCAATAGCCTTCACTGATAAACACCCATATAGTTACCCACCTTACATCACATTTTCTTACCAAGTGTGAATTAGTGGACCTAGAATTTTCTCTCCACTACATTTAGGGTGGAACGGCTGAAAAGCAGCAGCATTATAAGGAGCATTCATATCAATGAGGACACACATGCTAACGGAGATGGTCGTATGAAACATGGCAAACTTAGCAAACACAGAAAACTTGAAACTAATTTACCACTCGACTGTTTTCAGTATTTTTTCAAGTGTGTCTATATTAACAGCTATTTTAATGACTCAGTTATTTTTCTCAACTTCTGTATTTTAAATGGTGTGTGAGCGTTATCCCTACATGCATGCGTGCATGTGTGTGCAAATGAGGAGGAGCCCTTCAATGTTGGAGCAACAGGAAGAAGTGCTGACGCACCGTGTCAGTGATAGCACTCTGCTTGCCACAAGGGCATGAGAGCCCACGTAGGCTAGTATTATCCTTCTAGACTAATGGACCTGGTTATTTTTAAACAGATTCTCACACTGCGGTGGAGGTGTCCAAGGTTACAATGGATGAGAAATCAGGAGGAACGCATGCGGTGACGGTTGGCGGTTTCTGTGCGGGTGGATGTTGTGAAATAGCCAAAGAGGCATGGTAGCTAATCAGTGAGAGGTGTAAAGGCCAAACATCAGATGGGGTCTCAAGAGACAGCATGTTATAATAACATGGCAACAGCTTCCTAAATTGACCAATAATATGACATATACAATGTAATACACTATACAGAGAAAGTTCACTTGCAAAATTTTTACACTTATTTATATATATGCACATTATTAAACAGAGTGCACTGGAATCCAGATGAATAAATATAAAAAAGACGAGGTCAGGTTTCAGAACAGAACAAATCTGGATATGCTTTTCTTACTCTTAATTTCCCAATTAATAGCCTGGGGATAAAGCACCACTACAAATGAATGGGTGAGTTTAATGTGGCAGCTCCTTAAAAGCCAGCCTAAGCGTTAACAAGTATGAACCCGAATACCTCTGAAGCTGCAGAACAGTGAACATCCAGAGTGTCAATATACTCTGCATCCCCGTTTGGCCTGGAGAGGGACAACATGCTCCACCCTCCCCCCGCTCAGCCTGAGCTGAGTGACATATTTACAGTGAAGGTAATGATACTAGATACCAGAAATGAGAGGGCTCCAGCGTGGCCAGTGGACTCAGGAATCTCTCTAATGAATTGGACAACAAAGCCCTGTTGGTACAAGGAAGAAGTATTTAGAATTGGGTGACAAACTGAATTTTAAAACATTAGGTTTTCTTTTAAAGGCACATATCCCAACACCTCCTAAAAACTCTGGGAGATGAGGAGGGTGGGTATGGGAGTGGGACAGGTGGGTTGGCTGGTCAGCTGGGGCTGGACGCTGCAGCTACAGAGGCCACCAGCTCCTGGCTCATAGCGGGGTGGCCATTCTCGGCCAGAAGCCTCTTCTGGTAATGTATTCTGAAACCAAATTACCGTAAGCTGATCCCATCTGGATAGTGTCTGTGCACGGCTGCTTTGGTTACCCACCACTGCCTCTAGCCTGCGATAGCATCTCCATGAAGACAGCAAAAATCTGATTAACCCAATAACAATGAAACACTTGGTCAAAGAGCAAAGAGCTTTTAACTTAAGATACACTAATGCAATTCCCTCGCCTTGTTTTCTGAAACCTAATAAGAATCAGGCGGACGGACTGCTACAGATGGGTGTTTGCAGGCTCTAATGCAGCAAGCTGGGAATGAAGTCAAATAAATTGAAATCTAATTCATCATTGTGTGCTAACTTCTTTCTGTTTCTCTAAAAAATACATTAAAAAGCTCTTATTTCATGAAGGGAAATTGGATAGACTAGTTAGTTTATAGCAGTGGCTCTGCCAGGGCTTAAGGAAAGCGAGGGTGTTGATGGAACATTTAGAAGCAGAAAGAAGTCACATCTCAATTCACTGCCGCTCAGACTGTGTGTGTTTTCTAGCAAGCACCGAGGAACTCAAACTGACAATGCTCAGTATTGGCTGACTTCTGAGTGGCGCGAATTGCTACTGCAACACAAGATCAACAACAAGCCTGTCAGACTCATACAGTAAGTGGCTCGTCCCACTGCGCAAGTCAAGAGAATATTTGGACTCTAACAAGTCAAGCAAAAGTAAATAACAGGTCGAGTGTAATGGGCTGTGAACAATAGAAATGCCAATTTGGAGAAAATGCACATCACAGAGAATGAAACTTTCAGTAAAACCTGTGATAATAACTTCCCTACGCCCACATTTGTAAATATCTCCAGTGTGCAATGAGACAAGAGGAATGTGTCTCTCTATTCTGAAGGCAAAACCGTTTCCATCTAATTCCCAGGCAGTGGCGATGCTCTCGGGTCAATCTATAGAGTGTATTACTACAGTGATTCCACAACAGTGCTGTGCTAATTACATGGAGCACATACGTCCCACTAATCCTCTCACCCAAGCATCACGGGCACATCCTGCCCACAGTGAGGGGTTGCAAATACCGCTGTACAATTAGCAGCAGAGAGCCAATGCTGAACCAAAATGAGCAGCACACGTAGGCCAACGCTGGAGAGATCCCACAAATAACTAACTGTTGGTAGGTGGACATGTAATCAGGAAAAAATTGTTATTATGGCAGATGTTAAGCTCAGGAGTTAGAAAAAAAACTATTACATCTATAAAAACGATTTTTAAACAAATTTACAATAAGTCTGTGAAGTTATTTTTACATGAAACACCTGTTCACAACTCAGCTTTGAAAGAGTAAATACTCTTTTCACTGTTATTTAAAATGTATTCACATGAATATATTATGGACATGGGGCACAAAAATGCTTTCCTGTGTAACAAAAACTGCTTTCTTGCGTTGAGTGTCATTAAATATTAATCAGTATTTTCTTTTATTATACACACATTTCAAATCAATGCACACCATCACTAAATCTCTAATAACATTGCAATTTGTAATAATGAAGCTGCAACGAGTTAACGAGGAAAAAAGCAAGATAACAAGAAATAAACATTTGCAATATAATACTGAAATATATTTTGTGTGTACATATTTAGGAGCTTAATATTTTACATCTAATAAACTGACATTTGAGTGTAAAATAAAATTAAAAATACATTTATGAATTTTTCCAGATTACCAAAAAGAAGACAAAGTCAAATAAAGTCAAGTGAAAACATTTTAAACAAACATAATTGAAAATGTCAAATGTTTTCATATTTAATAATGTTTTTCCATGTTGCAATGGATATGATTCAAAATGAAAATAATTTGAAAATGAAAAATGTCTCCTCAGACTTAAAGATAATCAAATATATAATCAAACATTTTGAAATACACATTTGTAGTGGGGTGGTGTAAAGATCTGTTTAAAAACTAAATATCAATTATAGCAGTTTTGCCTTTAAATTTTGTGAATACCTTCATGGAATACTACAATAAAAAATATAAATACACTTGAAGGTATGATACCTGATGTGTTAAAGAAATATCTTCTCTGTTACTGTTGTTTCAGTAATTTTGTGTTAAGGTGTATCTGAGAGAGAAGTGAAATTGAAAAATCCATTTTAGTAGAAAAACAAAGGAGATTATTGCACGTATGTCTAAGATATTAATATGTTTCCTAGAATTACTTTTTGGATTTGCAGTGATTAAAGCTCAGACTAAAGAAGTCGAGTGAAGCAATAAACACTAACATGATTCAGCTCTCTAACTTTACACTGACGCAATTTTCTGTTAAGAATTTTCAGTGCTTGCAATTCTTTAAATCTAACAAATTAAATAAACTCCTCAATTATGATATAATTAAATAACGTTCAGTATATGAAAAGTTGCTAGAAAAGTCAATCTGGGCAAATGATAAGAATGCACAATTTAAATTGGACGTTTTTAAAGAAACAGATTAAAATAAAAATTTAAAGAAATGCATAAAAGTCTCAGACAACTGTAAGATTGGTCACCACTTTTTCACAATATACTACTTTACCATTAATATCTGAAAATATTGCATAATATGTAATATAATAAAGATTGATATAAAAATTATCTAAAAATTAAAACAAATCTTTACACAAGGCCAACGTTTTAGTCTGTGTTTTTCATACATTAACATGGATGTGTGGGAAGTAAATACATTAATATTGTACCATAAAACTGTTTCCAATAAAAAAAATTTAAAAAAAAAAAGTATTCATATTTATATAAAAAAATATTCTTAACAACTTAAGAAGTTTATTTTGTATGTATGTAAGTTATCTAAGGATTTACAAAGTTAAAGTGTGGTAGGTATTGTGAGCTCAGACTGTCCCAGCAACCAGGAGCTGTTGAGACAGCAGCTTGCCTCGCATGCCGCTGGCTTGGACAGACCTGTCAGCTCACTGAGGTTACAGGGTCCTTTCATTCGTCTTTCTCTGGCTACAAATATTACAGTGTGTAATTTATCCCCTCCAATTCCACGGATTCACGTTAATCTCATCTCCTTAAAATATTATTCTCACTCTCCCTAGGCGGCCTGATCTAAGAACAAAGCCATCAGCAAACAACCTCCTAACCCAACTGGACAGGTACCCCAAATTCTTTAAGGGAAAAAAAAAAACGCACTTTGCAGAGAGGCTAAGCTTAATCAATCAGCCATGCTCTGAATGAAATTTATAAAGACTGGCATACATGATGTGCTCACACAATAAATCTACACACATACACAGTTCCACCTGCCCTGTTGCTCTACACTGTCAAGTCCTACATGATTTAAGAGCCCTTAAAACAATGAACAAGAGAAAGTGCATGTTTAAGAGTGTGAGTAGGTGTGAGAGGGAAAGTACATCACTGTTAAAACAAGAAAAAGTTCACTGCCTAGACTTGTAGGGTTCAAGAAACAAAACTAGAGCAGACACTGTTAAAAGAGCAAGGGCAAAAAAGAAGAGAGGCAAAAGGGGAAAAGAAAGACAGTGAAGAAATAAAACTGCATCACAACAGAGGAGTTAAAAGGAAACGTGAAAGAAGGAAATAGAGAAACAAGGTGCACCTACTGGTTATGATAGCTGAGAGGGTCTGGAAGACAAAGTTCTGAAATGTCCATCAGTCCAGTTTTAGCATTCCAGGAATGAGAGGAAGAGGAAAGAGAAAACAATTGAGACCCGCTTCTTCCCCCAAATGATAGCACAGCACCCTCAGAGACAACGCTGCCGAAAAACCCCCTCCAGCACCGCTCCCCCCAGCCTGCACAGGTATGTTGGACTCTGATGGATTGAGTGGGCGCGTGTGTGCGTGAGCATGTGTGTTGTGTATGTGTGTGTGTGTGTTTATGTATATATGTGTGGGAGAGAGAGAGAGAGAGAGAGAGAGAAAGTGTCTGAGTGTATGCAAGTGAATGTGTGCGTGTGACAGATAGAGAGAGAGGGAGAGAGTGAAGGGGGGAGGGACAGACAGACAAGAGAGTTAAAGGGGGGTGAGCGAGGGAGAGAGAGAGAGAAGCGCAGGCAGCAGCGGGATGAGCGCTAAGATGGAGAGAGCATGAGAGCGCGAGCGAGAGGAATGACTCTTTCCATGGTCGGGATAGGGCTCTTTAAGACTCAAGGGCTTGATGAATATGGAACAGCTGCTGTTGGCTGGCTCCGAGGGGCAGGACTTAAAGCGACAGAGGGGCTGGCGGAGCACCGAGGAGGAGGGATCCAAACGCTCACTCGCTCGCACACTCCGCTATGCACAAGTACAACACACACACACACACACACACACACACACACACACACACATGCGTGTGTGCCACACATGGCTCACACACACATAGACAAAACAAACTATCACATGAACAACAGAGATTCAGCCAGGAGAACAGTCAACACCCAAAGTTTGTGTCTGGATTAAATAAAAAAGTTGTGAAAATGTGGATGGTCAGAACTCAAATTTATGCATAAATGAAGATGATAAATAAAAGTAAGAGTTTTGGTTATCAGTGTGTGCACCTTGCATTTGGGGAATATTTAAGAAATATTTAAGAAAGCTTGATTTAAATATTTCTGTACTGACTTTTAGAAAATGCAACATTTACATGTGTAATAACATTTTGTTTATGGATTTGCAAAGAAAACTATTTGTCTCTACATCTTGTTTGCACGCTTGCATTAACATGCACTGCAATCAAACAAAGTCAAAGCAATCACCCGACAGCAACAGATAACTTCACCAAGCAGCTGACATTTCAGAACTTCACCATCGCGAAAAAAAAACAAAAAAACTTAGTGTAATCCACTCTGTGCATTTTTAAGATATTAAAATGTACAGTTATATAACACTCCATAAAGTAAAATCTGACACCAGCCTAAGCCACACTATAGGAGCTCCAACAAGCAGTCGAGTGCATCTGCAGCACTTCACTTTCAAAAAGCAATAGCTTTCAAACCACTAAGGACAGTAAATGTATTTATTGAGCTGTGTCGCTAGCTCCATTTGCCGGTGTTACATGTGAGGTACCATTGTGAAACCTTTCACCACCTGTGAGAGATGATCTCAAGCCATAACTCATATTCTGGACGCCCATCAGCTTCTAAAGCAGCGGAAAATCCAGCTCTGTCTTCTCTAACCCCAGCTTTAGAACCGCCTGTGTTTCACTGTTGATCAAGCTCAGTAAGAATGCTGAGAATGCAGATACCATTTCACAGTCAGTGAGGGTCTCCATGTTACTGTATCCCCACATTATAAGAACAGAGCTTACCATGGCATCTTATTGGAGAAATGAGCAGTCCGACAATGGCTGACACTTGGCTAAGTCAGGCAGAAAGAAACAGCAGCTTCTTTAAAACTCACAAGGCGCCTGACAACGATCTTCAGTTACTTCATTAAAAAAAAGAGTGAGCGAGGAGGAGTTGAGATCTACCAACAGATTCATGAAAAAAGGTGCGTTAGGTCTCTCTGTTGCTCTCCAGTTATGTCTACTGAACAGGAACTGTATAACCCTTGGAGAGGAATCCAGTTCCATTCATCGGCTCACGTTTCTATAATCAATGCAAAAACATCACGCAATCCCTATTGATCATCACAGGCCTATTGATGTGCAGCAATAGTGCCTCCACAGTGGCATAGATCACACAGCATCTGGTCCCTTTTTATGACAAAAACAAATGACTAAATAAACGAAAATCCAATTAAGATTGATGCCAAATCAAACACCTGTCAGTTTAATTCCTTAAAGAGGAAAAAAATCACTATCAAACACAGTTCTTAGACTTCAATAAGCCTAAACAAAATACAGGACAAACAAGAAAATACCTGTCCATATTTGTACATCTCACAAGGCACAAACAAGACACAGTGTACACTGTACTCCATTATTGATCAGAATTAAAACACATTTTTAAACCCACATTTTTAGCTATTTATTCAAGTTGCGGTACTCCAATCTAACTCACTTGGGGTGTAAACTTCTTTTAAAATGTTTCACAAATAGCTTAGAGCTGTCAAAAAAAAATACTCCATTATGAGTAGAATCACTGCGCAAAACACAAAACATATTCTACCAGTATAAATAGCTGATCCAGCATGGTTTAAGTCAAGACTTGAGACTCACAAGAGGGGGTACTTCCTCGTGACAGACTGCAGTATTATCCTGGTATCTAACCTGTGGACTGTCTTTCATGTTGATAACTGCCTTCACTTGATAAATCACATTTCTGCATATTTTTCCTTAGGCCTCCCAAGGTTTTTCGACTGACACCACACAGACTTTTGTCACGTAGTGTGAGCTATGAAAGCCCTGCTGCTGCTATCGTTGCTTCTTATCAGCTCTGTTATGAAAAAAAAAAGTCACGGCATGTGACAGTTGATTTGACAGGAAGGGATCAGATACAAATAAAGAATAGAGCTGCACTAGGCAAACACTCGATCACACATGGCATGACAAAGTTAGCAGAGTATGACAACCGGGAGAAGGACTGTGTTGAGTATATGACAAGTTAATTTTTTTTGTTTGCTTAAATGATTGAGATTTCTGCTTTTTAAGGCGTCACACATATCTGCATTCATTCGCTATGTGCAGCTCACATGTGTATGTGGGAGTCTGTTTGTTTACATGTACTGCATGTGTGGGTGGTGCAATGAAAAAAGGAGAAAACAGTGAGTAAGACTTAAGCTACAGTAGGTCACAGACTGGTCACCTAAAGTGAACTGAATGCTGTTTAGTTTGATCTATTAGTGTCATGAAATGATAATGCCTTCTTTTTGTTTTTCATACAGCAGAACCTAAACATAATATAATCAAATGTTTTCCAGTTTACACAGTGCTGACCTTTACAGAACAACATGAAGCGTCATGATGGTCTGATAATGTTGCTTTAATCAACTTTCTAATTGATTAAATGTCACTGTTACACAAAATATCATTAAAGTCTGGTGATGTAAACAAGTTTAGCCCGGGAGAGAGAAAGCGAGCATAACAGCTCTTAAACAGCTTTGAATTACACCGTTGCAAAGATTTAACAAATAAAAAATGCATCGTTGGTGGTCTGCGTTTAACAGTTTTCACCCAGAATTTCTCTGGAAATAAACAGACAGCCAGGCCTTATAAAGTCGCCATATTTAACCTTTTCATGCATACAGTAATGGTCAAATCAATAACGTAATTCAGTCACTATTCCCAGAGGACAAGGTACAGTGTAAGCACGTCCGCGTGCACTTTACATGCCTCAATTAGAGCTAACCCGCGCGTGCACACTGCGCAATTTACAGCAGCCACAGGTGCGTCGATGCTACATTTAAAATAGCATAAAATATATATAATTTTTAAAAGTACACAAACTGGGAAAAAACAAAAACAAAACAATGTGTGTCGAATGTGATACGGTGATGAATATGTAGTGTACCTTACTCGGACAAGTCATGTCACATCCCCGGCTGAGCACAGCGCACAGTAGTCGTGGTCGTGTCTCCAGGTTGTGGTGGTGCTGGTGGTGTGGCTCTGTGTGTCTGAGCGCGCCGTTTAACTGTCACACACTACAGCCACACTATCAACTCCTCCTCCGGCGCGCGCCCTGTGGCTAAACCAAACACCTCCACCGGCAGCAGGAGCTCCGGGTGAGCGGGGTCAAATGTGATTCAAGAGGGGGGGAAAGTTAGAAATGTAAATGTTCAGTTTGTATTGTGACTTTGACTCCCACTTTTTTTTTTTTTTTTTGTTAAGTGACGTTTGTTAAAAAAAACACCACTGCATTTTGAGCGAATTATTCGACTGTTATTATTTTATTTTACTGCTCCGTGAATTTCTCTAGGCACCACATCCGGTAAGGAAACTCACTAATTTTACTCTACAGCTATTTGAAGTCTGTCAGAGGCTCTAATTTGGTTTATTTTGCCTCTCTGCTCGCTCGTGTGCGTGACTGCGAGATGTGTTGCGTACATTTTCACCTGAGAGAAAAACGGCAGGTGACAGCAAACGTGAAAAGGTTGAACACCACGGCAGTCGGCTGGTTTCCACAATTGATGAATAAATAACAGGACAATAGCAGTGTTGCGTCTGTTGCAGAGATCACAGTCGCTGTATCATATAACAAAGGCGTCCACAAACTTCACTAACTCAATTTGATTTCATTTTTTTAGGGGTTATTTAAATATATATATTCTCTTATGGAGTTTTGTATGTAGTTTTCGGTAGGTCAGATACTATAATATGAAAGCAAACAAAGATCAATGCATGTATTATACATAAGACTGAAATTAAACTTGTCCAACCTCTCTGCATGACCTCTGGAGGTCCTCGGGCCTTATTCTGGGACCCCCTGTCAGTATTATGGCAAAACATCACATATAGAACAAATATCAACATGTAAAAACATTTTAAAGATACATCTTACTAGCAGTCCACCTAACCTGACAACTTCTGGGGCCTTTTTAATTTAAGAAATGCGATATAAAGATTTTGAAATGTTCAGATATTTTCTGTTTGTATCCTGTCTTATGAAAGGTTTTCGGCCACACATTTTACATTCTCCATCATTGACTGACTGCCTCAGCTGTGGACCAGAGCATGAAGCCAGCTGACAGCAGTAACCAACTCTATCATCTCCACTAGAGGGAGGGCTATCTCACAACAAGGCCACTAAGGAGCTGCAGCAGAGGTACCTTTATTTATTTATTTTCCCAGGGTGATAGTGTAATTCATAAACTGAATGAATGACAGTCAGGACAGTGCCAACAACCAGGCGCACAATGGAGACTCGACTGCATTTACTTCTGAGCACAAAACCTATCCATTACAAACGTGTAATTATTGTCCTTAATAGATTAATTCATGCTGAAAGATAGAAATGGGTTCCAGGCTATTGATGTAATCATTTCACTGAGGAAATTAAGTGACATTAAAAGAATGATATTGTCACCGTCAAAGTATCATTGATTCTTTTCGAATGCAATTAACTGTATTTGAAAATGGGACCTGCACATTGAGCTGCACAAGGAGCACTGAGGATCACTTCATTTGTGAGAGATATAAAGACCAAATTATCCCATCAAAGAGAAAATCTATAAATGTAATGGCACAGCGCTTCAGCACTAAGGAATGACAACAGCGGTCCTGTTCAGTTCCCTCTGTTAGGTGTATTAACTACCAGTGAGCGGCTCTCAACAACCCACAGAAAGATTATCCAGACTGTGAAGGAGAATATCACTCAATTTATGAATTCACATGTGATTTTTTTATTGGCGAACATAAACAATTCTCTCTTAAAAGTAGGAGCCATAAGATGTATGGCTATAATATGTAATGTCATCGAGATATTGTCACACACTAAAAAAGGAAATGGGCTCAGATTGTACCCAGCGTGGACTCAATACAGCACCAACACAATACTGGGTTAACTTTACCCAGGACCTACACAATGTTTTGACCCAGTGTCGGTGTTATTTTTATTGGTGTTACTGTTGGGTGACTGGATCAGAACAACCATTCTGTTTTTCTGGTTTTCTACACTTTGTTACTGGGTGATCCCAACCCAATATTGCCTCTGTGCTATATTAACCGCACAGTTTAACCCAGTGTTTTTTAGTGTGCACCAACTTTCAGTGCTTTTAAATAGAAGAGTGCCATGGAGTTGTTACAGTTTCTACACTCAGTGTTTTTGTTTAAACTAGAGTCGAAACAATTTGTCCATGAGTCGGTTAGTGGATCAACTGAAAATCAATCAGCAGCTGTTATAATAATTGTTAAATCACCAATCAAGTTTTTACACAAACATTTCAAACATCATGTAGCTTCCATAAATGTGAGGATTGGCCTTTCCTTGCTTCATAGATTTTTAAATTTAGGTTATCTTTGGGTTTTAGGCGGTCGGGCAAAACAAGCAATCTGAAGACACCTCTTCAAGGATATTTTTGACTACTTGGTGACATTTTATTGGCCATTTTTTTATTGTGTCAGTTAACCAAAATGTGGCAGATTAATTGATAATAAATGTCATTGTTAGCTGCAGCCGGACTTCAAATCTGAATCAATTTCGGTTCACCTAAAAGAAGAGTACTTGTCTCTGCCAGTGAAATATTATCCACAAAAACATATTCATATATTTGAGTATTCAAATCAACTGATTATCCCCATAAAATGTAATTTCATTCTTTTCTTATGGTTTTCTGAATGTCACCATCAAATAAATTATGATAATGGCCAACATCACTGTGGCCTTTAAAAGCAAATTTCTCTCGTAGTTTCTCCTGTCTCCGGTTGTACATTGATGGCTTGACTGAAATGGATGCATGACAAGTTAAGCTCTGACAACACACACTGGTTCACATTTTTCTTTGTTGTCTGTAGCTTTAGAGTCAATGTTACCTTCTATGAAGTTGTATATGTGTACTCTACATTTTTGTTTTTGGCGTGTTGTTGACTTTCCATAGTTCTGCGGTGAGTTTTGATGGGTTCCAACAAAAGCATGCTCGTACAGCAGTTACTGGTCCACACAACTCCCTAACCCAATTGCACTGTTGGTAATCCAGTGAAAAGAAATTCAGTGAAGAGGAAGAGAGGCAGACAGAGAGAGAAAAACATGAAACATAGCAGACACATCTACTGATATGATGTCCAAGCGTCAGATGAATCAGGCATCAATCTCCAGTCCTGGTCAAAAATGCAGCATAATTCAAACCCAAACATTTTTCTTTGCGTGATTCAAACCAAATCAGAGGGTCCAAAGCCTCTCTCCCTCCACCTGCTGTCAGCCACCAACCCACCCACCCTCGCCTAAATTTCATTTAGGAGACATCTTTCTCCCTTTCCCCCTCTCGCTCATGCTCTCTACATCGCTGTCTCTTCTCTCTCTTTGAATTCAGTGCGCCGTAGCCCTTAGATTTACTTGCTTAACAAATATGGACAGGGGGCCTAAGTGGTTTTTGAAATCTTCGAATGGACTTTGGAGTGCCTGTGCTGTGCTGGGTGACAACACTGTCTCTGTCTCTCTTTCTCTCTCTCTTTCCCTCTAACCCATATGTGTGTGCTTGTCTGGTTGTCTGTCTGTTTATGTTTATGTCTGTTTATGTTTATGTCTTTGTGTGTGTGTGTGTGTGTGTGTGTGTGTGTGTGTGTGTGTGTGTGTGTGTGTGTGTGTGTGTGTGTGTGTGCACGCACGTCTACGGCTTCCCCACGCTCTCCCAGACTCCCTGGCTGGGAGATGGCAGCGCTCGCTGGAGCGGCAGTCTGGAAATGAGATAAGGATGTCTGATTCATAGGATCTGACAGGAAATCTATACTCTGCAATGTTTATAATCCAGCCATTACTACACAGCCAAATGAAAGAACAATAATCCAATCATTTACTCCATATTTACCTGAGGCAGATTCTCGGCTTTAAAGGCAAAGTGCATTGCGCGGTGACGGAGGCTGTAAAACTACGGCTGATATGGGTGAGGCTGAGGAGGTTGTTGGGGGCAGCTTTCTAGCTCAGAGTGAGGGGCGAGGATGGACTGTCCTCTGGGGAGACGTGTGTCTGCAGGAGAGGGGTTGGTTCACCTGTGTGTGTTCGGGAGGGTTAAGGGTCACTCATTACTCATCATTAAGACCCCATTGATTTATGAGTAACTTACAGAAAAAAGAGAGTAACTAGACTTTATGAAACATGGGGTTAAAGGTTACAGAGATGAGCTCTAAAATTTCTCCGAATGCGAGTGGAGAAACAAATCCTCAGCACACATGTACCATATTGGCAAAAGGCTTCTACTATTACAAAGCTTATGCAGTTTAAAGGAGAGGTGTAATTTGGCTCCCTCACGCTGATCCTGTGTCATCTATAACAGAGAAGGCCATAGATGTAACGTCTGTCCATAAGCATGGAGGAATTCAGCGGTGGGGGTTTACTTATCATAGAGTCTTTCATGGACAGTATGCACCGCTCTTCATTGTGTACGAGGGGGGAGGTTTATCTTATTTGGAAAAGTGAAGGGGGCCTGCCCTTATCTGTCAATAAACAGTAATTAGATTTTGTGGCTGATAGCGTCGATTGGTTTCTAATCTAGCTGTCGCCCTAGACGTGTGTAATTAAAATCCTGATTGATAAAGGGGCAGAAGACCGCCCACACCACCACTTTACCAGACCCTACCCCCGACCCCTTCAAAACACAAACAAGAGAGAGATATGAAAGAAGGCCTGGGGAGAAAACTGCACTACCTATTGATCAGCTCTATCTGCCTTCCTATCAATGCCCTTTTCCCACAATGTAGGGGCTAGTACAAAGGTTTCCCACGTAAAACTTCATAGCTAATCTTCATCCGGCAGATTTTATCCTCCCTGATAAATAAAACCAAAACAACACAACATTTTACCTAGGAAAACTAAAATCTGGCTACTTGCACTCAAAATAATAAAAATATTTGCATTTGTATACATGTGTGTTTGTGAAATTCCCTGTCTAAAATAAGAAATTAAAACATGCTCACCACTAATGAGGGAAAGCTTACTGTGATTGTAATGCAATCAAGGAAAAACACCCCTCAGGCGATACAGAGATGAAAGAGCAACAATGCATTTTATCTATTTAACTAATGGGCCTGTGAACACAAGAATAAGGTCTAGACAAACACACATACATACACAGAGGCACACACACACACAGGTGAATGTCAAATGTGCATCACGCATTAGACAAATAAGGTAGTGCCTTCAAGTCAGAGGACTCCCACAGAGAGTAGCCAGGCTGAAAGATGTTCAAAAACACTGCCTCCAGACCTCACTGTCATCAGGGTCCATGCAGACAGACGAGCCAGGAAGAAAGGCTACGTGCTGCTGGAGACAAAGGTACAATAAAGAAAGTGAAATAGTGAGAGAGGAGAGCGGGACAGAGAGAACACACCAGGCAAAGAGGCATCCAGCTAAGTGAGCTCCACTCCAACCTGTAAATATCTCATCATGACCCAAACCTCAGAACGGTGTGAGAAGCAGATAATCTGTCTTATAGAGTCAGATCTTGCCTGGTTGTCTGTAGAATTTTTTAAGCTCTGTAAACTGGGAGAGAGTGCAGACTGCAGGCCTGTGACCTTTCCTGATACTGGTCACCTGCTGTCACGTTTGAGGGCTGACCCACAGCAGTGAATGATGGTTACATACTCGTCATCTCCCCCCTCCCTGTGACACATATGCACTGGAAAATGCACACACACACACACACACACACACACACACACATACTCTACACATTCTGGAGTGGATAAACCACCGCTCACTCAACAGCACACCAATGCTCCTAATACATCAAGAACATAATAAATCACAAATTAGAAGTGAGTGTGTGTATTTCGAGGGGGTTGGACTTTCTAGAAAGCACTGGTCCGGTGCTTAATTCGATTCTTAATGGAAGGCAAAATTTCCAAAGGAAAACTTTCATTGGGCACAAAATGACTTTCCTTAGTTTTCACTTTCTAACACTGTGAAAGAAATTGAGATTGATAAATGCTGGCAGTGCATTGCCAGACCATGCATGGTGTACCTCATTTAACTGATTTCTGTAATTTCCTCACTAAACAGTGATTAATAAATGGTTACCTAAACAAATGGGACACTAAAAATTGCTAAGAAAGCTTTTTAACTTTCAACCAAAAATCTAGTGCCCTGCTTGTCTTATAAAATTCCTATTTTATAGAATAATGATTCACGCTTTGAAGAGTTCTGGTAGTATTATGCTTTATTATTAGTGCATAAGACTATCAAAACCACATGAGACATACATAATGAAAATGACAACATTAGTTGCTTCATATGCACTACAGTACGTATATATGCTCTGTAATTATTGTTCAAATCTAATTAAATGTATTGTGAGTTGTTGAGTGACAGCAAAATACTAATAACTGTTTTATTAAGTTCACCTTACACAATGCAGCAAAAGAAAGTATTTCAAAATAAAAGTCTTTAAATAAAGATTTCTACCCTTGAAAAACTTAGTAAGAAACCTCCTGGATATAAAAAACCTTGTCTTGTGTGAGTAAATGTGATTGGAGATCAGATTCTCCTTTAGATTCTTCTTAAGAATGTCTTCCCTCTTGATAATAAGGCCATCTCCCCCTGTGGTGCCACAATAGTGGAGTGACCTTGTTACCAGGGTGCCATGTGTCACAGTGGGGGGACCCAGAGGGAGAGGATGGGGTGAACAGATCATCTCCCTGCATGCTTGGTACCCGTGCCCTACCCTTCCTGCTCCCACCACAGGCCCAGCACCAGAGAGACCGGTGCAGGGAGAGGAGCAGCTCCAGGCTCTGGAGAACATGACTCCAATTAAGCTGTGGAGGCCTTGGCTCACGCTCCACTGCCTCAGCCCAGTTGTCCTACGCAGGAAGACACACAGTCAACTCAGGGAAATGAACTTTGTCAGCACAGTCACGATAGTCACTGAGAGAGTTGGATTGTGCTTTACAAACAATTTGAACCCGATAAGGACTCACAGGGATCCATCAAGAACCCACAGATAGAAACTGAGCATAAAATCATGATTGTAGCAATGTTGTTAAACGGTATAAAAATTAAAGCAAAAATCTCAAGGAAAACAGCAGCAACAATGATAGTTTGTTTCCTGTTTGGAGAGCCCTGGAGAAAAAAAATGCGGAGAGTTAAGCACACAGTAATAGATGAGAGCGATTGAGAGGCTTCGTTTTCCCCTGTGATTAAAAATGTATGTTGCCACACGCAGCCTTTGGTGAGGAACTCTCCTGGAAAAGGAGCTGGTTAATATTCAGGCCCATGTCTGGCTAATGTCTTAAAGTGATAAATAGGAGGGGGTTGCTGCCGTTTGATTGTTCTTCACAGGCAGTCTGGGAGCAGCAGCACAGGGGGATTTAAGGTGGTGGAATCCTCTCAAAGCTCCTCATTCATTCACTCTCAGACGCCCCATCATTAATTGGGCCTGTCGACATGACTCCTCTGTACCCAGGGCCACTGGCAGCTACCACGGTGGATGAGCTTTTTAAGACAGTTCAAAAGAGTCCTTGCCTCATGAAAGGCATTCAAATTACATGAAATTGCATTCATGTCAACCCTTGCAGGCATACTCATACAGTACACTGGCATAATGTCTTGTTTCGTGCCTTGCATATCTGTGTAACTATATAATCGTCCTCTTGGGAACAAATCACGCTTTAAAGAGTTTGCTTAACAAACTATTAATTTTTCATTTTTTAAAATGACTGTATGTACATATATACATACAGTAAATTCAGTGCTGTATGGAAAATACAATTCACTTCACTGTAATGTAATATTTTCTCATTAAAAGTGGCATAATATACCCAAGAGTACCTGACATTATGGAAGATAAAATTTCCATAACAAACCAGTTTTGTTTAATGCAAAACAGGATGTAACATTCCCAAAGAAAACATACAAATCCAAAGGGAGTGAGCCGTTTTCACACTGAAAATAAAGAATGAACATACAGTAGTAGCAGCAGCTTGGAAGAAACCAGATGTATCTGATCAAGTATGTGACTGACTCTTTCACACAGACGTTGTAACTGAAATGCACAATAAAACCTCTACGGTAAATAGGGAGCTGTACTACAATATGTGTAGCAGTTATCCCTTTGGCACAGTTTCCACTTTGACAGTTATCTCCCCACTCTGTGTAAGTGTAGCTATGCAGGACAAGGTGAGTCCAGCCTTCAAAACTTTGTGATTTCTACTGATGTGGAGTTGGAAGGTGATCGCAGAAGGTGGCCAGATTTGGTTCACGATGTCAACCATGTGATACTTTAGTATTTATAACCATTAGAGGCTGTATATATGTCATGAAGTACAGCAGGCTCTTTTTCAGGGTGGCCACTGGCCTACTTCACTTCCATCCTTGTCTGACTGTTTCTTCATGCCAGGACCGATAACCCCTACTACAGGAGGGTTTAACTCTTTAAAGGGGTTCCTAGCTTCTGTAGGTGATCTTCATTAGTTTTTATTTAAAAATGTTTGGGATTTAAAGCCAGTGCACAGTTTGGCCCTAGAATTACTGTTGCCTAGGTTTATTTACTGAAGGAAAGCACTGATTCTCAAGCCACTTCAGCTCACTAGACCTGACCTTGTACAATAAAGCCATCAAATGCTCAGCAGAGAACACAGCTCTGGGCTGGGATTGACTCCCTGTTTGTTTCCAAAGAGGCCTCACACACAGCTTTTAGTTAGGGCCACCAGCGATTCCTGCTGTCTCTCCATCAATCAGACGAGCTCTTGCGTTGTCATTCTATGCATTTGTTCATACGACTGAAACTATTCGCAGTCTCACTTTTTTCTCACTCACTTTCACTCATCACTCTTTACACATTTCACTATCTTTTGCATTCACACCCGTTCAGTATCCTCCCATTAATGTTTCCCCTCCTCCTCTCCCTGTCGTGGAAGTGGTTTCTGTTATGGCAGTGGGAAGGCTACCCGCAGCGGGAGAGATCCTAATTAACAGCCTATTCATTTGTGTGGAGCGGAGGGCTCCCGCTTTCTGAGCACTTGTTTTATGGTGGCGCTAGGGAGCCCTGTCCAGGGATTTGGAGGGGGATAATTGCCTTTGCCGCAGGCTGCAGTAATCTGGTCGGCTAATTCATTATTTTAATAAGTTAGCTTCTCCTCGGGGGTGTGCTAGCTGCGCTGCGCCTCAAACCTTGGTGGTGCACCTCGTTATTGTGGCGCTCTTTTACACCGCCGCCCGCACGGGGTTAATAACTGTTATTAGCCTCTCTCCTCAGCCTGCAATTTCTCGTTTAACTGGGGCGATTCAAACGAAACCTTTGCGAGCGTCTAATAATCAACCTCTCTGGAACCAGGGGTAATCCCTATGAAGGGGTCCATATAGTGGAGAGGGGTAATGGATGCAATCGCCTGAGTGCCTTTGCCTCCGCTCCTTTCATTATGGGTCCTGATGTTGTTTTTGTTGTTGATGCTGCTGTTGTTTTTACTCAATTCCTCCAAAATCATTTGAGGGAAGAAATATTTGAATTGAGCAAGGGGAATGCATCAGAGTTATACATACAAATAAGATGATCATTAGGTTTGCGTAACTAATAGCTTCATTTAGGCCATAATCTTCCATCTCTCTAATGGGCTATGCAGTCAGTGGGATGTGTGCATGTGTCTGTGTAGAGACAGGTTTAATGACTCCAGTGCAGTTAGACATTTTGTGCATTGGCTGATTAAAAACCATGTCGTTTCAACAGGAAGGGAATAAAGAGAGGGCCTCATGAATAGAAGTATTTGAAAAATCCAATATTGGAGATGGTGATGGCTAGATGTTTGAAGGAACCTGCAGTTAAAATCCAATTATGAATACAGCACAAAGTGGTTAAATGGTTTTGAATGCACCTATTGGTTACATTATTTCACCACGTGAAGAAAAGAGATGTCCTAATTCACTTTTGTAGAAAATACAATGTAGACAAGGCAATCCTATTATGTGTCCCCAGATATCCCTGCTTTGCATCTGCCAATGACAAAGTCCATCACTGTGACTAAAGAAGAAAAAACAGTCAGACTGCCCTTAACAGTGAAGTTACAGACAAAGAAACTCCAAATGTTCTGCCTGGTGCTGCCTTTAAAAACTGCATTTTCTTAATTCAGACATGTTTAACAGGGCAAATTACTAAATGCACAACTAACTGTATCTCAATAACAATCCATCTTGAGTGTATCCTCTGCACACTCAGGAGAGTACAGGCCTTACTCCACATGCTCTGTGTGGCTTATGTTCCATCCTGTAGACTGGCTTGTTTAGCTGTCATCATGCTGTGACCTGCCAGCCACTGTGAAATGAGCTCCTGGATATTAAAGAGGCTATCTCTTCATCTATACTTAACCATAGTGGAGTGACACATCACATGGCCCTGGGCCCTGTAAAGGAGAGGGGCAATAACATCTAGGGTGGAAAATGTTGAAATGAGCAAGGCCATATTCTGTGGTCAGTCATATGACTGAAAGAACATTTGCACTAATATGCTTTCTCATCAACCCAACAACAAGCTATTAAAGCACCTGAAGTATTGCACAATGTTTATCCAAGACTGTGACAGTCTGAAAATGGCTCTGTATGATCATTTAGCACTTTTATCTGCATCTAAAAGTTAAACCTTCTCTCAGCCACAGCCCCTTCTGCACACACTAGTGGTTTTGCTCCATAAAGTATGCACATGATAGTAAATGACCTGGTTCACTATTAACTATTATCCACTTAATGTCCTTCCTGGCTTGCCACATGTGGAGCTTTGGCTGAGCGCTGGCCTCTGGGGCTGCCTGGGGCTCGTTCAGGGCCATGACTTTTCAAAGCCCACACTGCCATCTGCTAGACCAGCGGCCCTGCTCCCCTTCCCCGGGCTGATGTGGTTGCAGCTTGTGGCCTGTGACTGTCCCACACCCAGGTGTTTACCACAGCTTCATGCATATGGATTTAAAGATTGCTATATATCTGTGATAACATTTGTGGAAGCTGACACACGACTAATAAACACTCTGCTATGTGGACAGTATTGCTAAATGCTGTTTGTGCACAGGGAGGAGTTCACTTATTGATTTTTGTTCCCTCTTATGGATATATCTCATTTGACACTCTTCTGTGTGAGGCAGTATTGATCAATGATCAGCTGATGTTTTTTCAAGTGCTGCTGGAGTGGCATACTCAGCCCAGCAGTCTTGCCCACCTTAAAGCCGCTCAGCTCAGCATGACTGGCTTCTAATGAGTGGTCCCTCCTCTCATCACACAATCCTGAGTCCCACCCTCCCGTATTCATCAATTCTCATTAGGGAAAATCATCATGTGGAATACCAACTTTTGGCCAATATTCATCACTGTCAGCCTTCATCCACGGCAGCACAATGACAGACGCAGGATCTGGGAGTGCCTAAGTAGCACTGACTTAGCTCTTTTATTCCCTAATCTCAGCCTCTGTGCTTGTGGAACCCGAGCAACTCTCTGCAGTGCACACTCCCTGACAGCAATTACTTTATGCAAAAAGAGTGGAGGAGTTCAGTGAGTGGCGTGAGTGAGAATAAGCCTCCTCTGAACTGGCTGTTGGCAGGCTGCAGCATTCCAATAGGACCAGCTCACTTCCCATGGGCACTAAAGGGCAGCGAGGAGGGAGGGGAGATGGCAGAGGACAGCTTTGTAGCACTGTGGCAGCGATCTTATTATGACATTGCCCATCTAGTCATCACTCATATATCACTGCTGTAAAAATGATTACATAATTACATAAATTCATTGTTATTGTGCTCATACTGAATAGTGATCCCCCAAAGAACAATTAAAGCTTTGCTTTATTTAACATTGTGAACATATTGCAAATATTTTATTCTTAAAGGTCCAGGGGTCTGTATTTACAAAATATAGCAGAAATTGAACATAATATACATAACAATGTTTTCATTAGTGTATAATCACCTGAAAATAAAAACTGTCATGATTTTTGCCTTTTATATCTACAGACCCTGCAGGTCCGCTTCCACGCAGTCCACCACGTTGAACCCCCATGTTTCTACAGTAGCCCAAATGGACAAACTAAACACTGGCTCTAGACAGGGTCCTTCACATTTTGCATGCTTCCCGGCCACTGTAGTTTCTCCTTGCTTGGAATGGTGTTGCAATGTGCAACTACACCGCCTTCTCTATCAATGAGAAGATTGATACCACTGTCAAGTCTGTCTGAGGTAAATATGAAGCTACCACCAGCAACCAGCTAAGCAAAGGGGAAACAGCTCTGTCCAAAAGTAACTAAACCTGGCTACCGACACTCTCTAAGAATGACACATGGTGATTTTAGGAGGGTTTATGCACCATCCTTTCTTGACTATAATACGTGAGGTTGCCAGGCAATACCACATCCTGTTGTACAACTACAACTTTATTTTACTTTATTTTTACAGTTCAGTTTTTGAATAGAAACAATAACAAGACATAATGTGTTAATCAGTGAGCTTTAGCTTTTATTCCTTCTGGATGAAGTCAGGCTAGCTGTTTCTAGCCTAGCGTATTTTACAAAATGATAAACTATTCCTTTAAAACAAGGCTGCATCTTTCTCCCATCAACTGGGTGCATCTACCCTTTAGGAGCTTATCTACGTCACAGACAGTTTGCCTTCGCCAGCAATGTGTTCCCCCTCCTGTAAAAATTAGCTTGTGTGTGTCATTCTCATAACGGCAGCAGGATCAATACCTTCATTCCCATTTTAGCTGCTCTGCCCCTTTGCCCACCCACGCCCAAGAATAGGACAGCTTGCAAAACCCAGCCGCCATGTCAGCTAATCACAGCCCTATTGCTTCAGTCATTCGTGCCCCATCGTTGGCCCACACCGGCTGCCTGCCCAGCACAGCAGGAGAATTTACCCAGAGGTCAGTGGGCTGGCCAGCCTGTCTCAGTCCAAACTTCCCTCCTGCCAGGTGGATCAGAGGGAGGCTAGCGGTTTGCTTCAGCGCTGAGAAAATGAGATCACACCGCCACTATAGGGGGGCTGCCTTTGGAAGACCTTCATTCCAGGCTACAAGATAATAGTGGAAAACCATTTGCATCAACGAAGGAGATATTATAATAAATCAGACACGGTGATAAGTTTTCTTAATGCCTGACACTAACAGGTGTTAACCGACTCTCAGTTATTATCATTTGCAGAGCTAAAGAAGGTTTCTGTGTTTTGTTATGAACGTCTAAGTTAAGTTAACAATCTAATCTGCTCAAGGGATACAGCTTCTTTGAATTCAGGCATATAAACACAAACTTGAAATATGGGAAAAAAATTAAAAAACACCTTAAAATACAATACAAAAACCTTGTAGTAAATACTAATTATTCATTAAATTAGATACGTTTTGTTTGTTTGTTTTCGCTTTGGCTCATATTCTCTAAACTGTGCAAAAAGTGCAAATGTCAACCATTTCATGGGACATCACAACTCTGTCTTACTCAAAACATTTCATTCATGCTTCAAGACCTAGTTATTGTGTCAGTAAACTGGCCAATGCCGACAAAACAAAAAGTTATTGTGTCATTGTGTGAGCTGTACTGAACAAAATGTTGAAATGTTTTTTCACCATGGCAGTCAACCCTGGAAATGTTTACAAGTCTCTGTTTTGTTCTGCTTTTTTGTTGACACTGACTCCTTACTGTACTGTACAAGAATGTCAGTTTTGTCAAGCTGAATAGTATTGTGTATCCCACTGAGCTTTTTAGATTCAGATTTCAACAGTAGGTGAAAGTTTACTGGGTAAATTCACCTTTAGTCTTCCATGTGAAGTCATTTTAAACAGAAAATTTGCCACAAAATGACATTCATGCCAGAGAATGCCTGGAATAATTTTTGAAATTTCAGATACAGATAGATAGAACGTGTGTGCTGCTCTGCATCTAATCTCTAAGATTGCTAAATCTTGTATGAATACACACACACACACACACACACACACACACACACACACACACACACACTAGTGGATGTAGATTGCATTGGGGAAGAGCTTGGAGGGCAACATATGATGGCCTCAGGCGGTGTCTCAGTGGTTGAGGCATGAGTAACTTCCCTCAGGGCTGCCAGTGAAAACATAAACAAACAGCAGTCCTCCTCTGCAGGGATGCATTCAAGAAAATATCCATCTATCCATCCATCCATCCATCCATCCATTTTCTTCCACTTATACGGGGTCGGGTCATGGTGGCAGCAGGTTTAGCAGGGCGATCCACACGTCCTTCTCCCCAGTAGTGCAGTCCAGCTCCTCCTGGGGGATCCCGAGGTGTTCCTAGGATAGATGGGCTATATAGACCCTCCAGTGGGTTCTGGGTCTGCCCCGGGGTCTCCTCCCAGTTAGACATGCCCAGAACACCTTCGAAGCAAGGCACACAGGGGGCACCCTTATCAAACCACGTCAGCTGGCTTCTTTCGACGCGAGGAGCACTGGCTTTTTCTCCAAGCTCCCTCTGGATGTCCGAGTTCCTTACGCTATCTTAAAGGCTGAGCCCAGCCACCCGGTGGAGGAACCTCATTTCAGCCACTTGTATCCATGATCTCATTCTTTTAGTCACCACCCAAAGCTCATGACTATAGGTGAGGGTTGGAACATAGATGGACTGGAAAATCTTCCCCACACCGGTCCAGTACAACGTCCGCAGTACTGCAGATGCTGCACCAAACCGCCGGTTCATCTTACACTCCATCTTCCCATCAAACGTGAACAAGACCCTAAGATGCTTGAACTCCTTTGCTTGGGGCAGCAACTTGCTCCCAACCCAGGGGGAGCATTCCACTGTTCTCCAGCAGAGAACCATGGCCTCAGACTGGTGCTGACTCTCATCCCAGCTGCTTCAGACTTGGCTGCAAATCACTCCAGTGCGTGCTGACGGTCACAGTCCAGTGCCGCCAAAAGAACCACATCATTCAGTCATGCAGGCTTGGTGGAGTACAACACCCACTGAGAACGTATTTGACTTTGTGCCAAGAATACAGACACAGCTCTCACATTGGTAAAGAGCTGGTCTGTTGTTCCACGGCCAGGACGGAATCTGCATTGCTCCTCCTGAATCTGGGGTTGCAGTAATTTGTCGGAGCCTCCTTTCCAGCACCCTAGAATACATTTTCTCTGGGAGGCTGAGAAGTTTGATATCCTGATTACTTGAGCACACCCTCTGATCCCCTTTATTGAAAATGGGGACCAGCACCTCGGTCTGCCACTCCACAGGTACTATACCCGTCCTCCATGCGTCATTGAAAAGGTGTGTCAGCCAAGACAGCCCAACAATTTCCAAAGCCTTCAGCATCTCAGGGCGAATCTCATCCACACCTGGTGCCTTGCCACCAAAGAGCTTTCTAACTACCAAGGCTTCCCCTCGTCCATACCTCTTCAGGCTCTGCCTCCTCCACTGAGGACATATTGATTTCAGGGTTCCTAAACCCTAAATTGAGTTCAGGAGTTCCTAAAAGTGCTCTTTCCACCGTCCAACAATATCCCCGGTCCGGGTCAGCAGTTCTCCACCCCGACTGAACACAGCCTGGGTCAAGCCATGCTTCTGCTTCCTGAGTCATTGAACGGTTTGCCAGAACTTCCTTGACAATAATAAAATGGGTATTAATGTTGATTTAGTTTATTTACAGGATTACTGTGGTTATCAAACTGTTCAGTGGGCATTGCAGAAGCTAAGTACATAATGTTGGTGGTAAAGTTAAATGGGTGGAATTAATGTGGGAACAACAAACACACATAAGCAGGCAATGCAAATCGTGTAAACATGTCAGTCAGAACAAACTAGCAGAAGAAGAAGCTTATCTTGCTATCAGGTTCAGAAAGGTGATAGGAAACACAATTCAATATCAATCTCATGTCTGTAATGTGAAGCGACAGCCAGCGGCCGCTTAGCTTAGCCAAGAGTCACGTCGTAAACATGAGGTTGCCAGGCGACCACTGTGGCCTGTGTGTCTGTGCCCAGACAAGAAATAATCCACCTCATAAATCTGCATCTTGTTTTACACTTTGGTTTTTGTACAAATTAAACAAAAATGAGATAAAAATGTGTTGTGTGTAGCATGTACCATGCTAGCTGTTTCCTCGTTTCCAGCCTTTGCGCTAAAATAAGATAATCTACTAGGTGGAGCTTCAAATAAACATATTGCATATACAGAAAAGTGCACTGTGCATATACATATAGTTATACACAATGTTTTTTTCACAACCTCATATGCATCTCAGAGAAACCAGTGTTCGGACACATACGGTAGACACACATATACGCACTTACACCTGACCCAAGTCCTTCATCTCTCAGTAATATGGAGCTCCTGAACTTTTTTCTGGGTGTGATCGATGGATGGCAGAATATCCCTGAGGGACCGGTGATTAAACAGGAAGTAGAAAGAGTCACTGAACAGAGCAGGAGCTGGCTGACCCCTCCTTCTCGGCAGCTTACTGATCTGCTGCTACAGAGACTATAAGATAGGAGGGAAAGCATGAAAGGGAGCCATGGATTATCAATAAAGTCAATATGGCATTGTGTTACATGCGCCCTCTGACCTAAGCAGGGGTTACTAGCTCTGATATCTGTATTAGGATGGTACTATTGGAGGAAACAGTTATAACTTATCCATATTTGACAATTAGATGTTGTGTGCTTATCTGTTTTTTTTTCTATTTTTTATTCAACTGTTCATTCAATTCATGTTCAGATAAGAATGATTGAGAAATATTAACTAATTTACAACTGAACCATATCACATAATGATAATCTGACACTGTAATTTCTTGTTTTCACACAATTTAATTCATAAATTGCAAAATAAATAAATAAATATAGATTTTTTTCTTCATTTCTGTCTTATTTTTTTATTTCACGTGATGTCTCATTTGTATGAAATTCTCACATTAGTATGCAAATTATTCAAAAATAATCTCACAGTCACTTTATCAAAGCATTATCTCTTCATACCTAATTAGAATTCTAGTCACAGTCAATGAAAAGCTTGTTTCAACATATACCATATCACCACTGCTTCTATACAGTAATGCCACTGAGCTGCAATCTGTGTTATACCTGCTACTTTAATTCATCTCCAGCATTCCCATGTTTAATTTTTAGCCTTGGCTGCCCACAGGGACTTTAACCCTTTCTGCTGTCTCATTTTAATCGGATGCTTTTTTGTTAAATGTTTAACTTAAATTGGGAGCCTCATAAATATTCCAAATCACTCGTCCTGTGTTTGATGAGGAAATGAGCCTCGTACCCGCCGTGATTCCCCAGGCAGGCAGGGAGGGAGAAAAAAAGCCCCTACAACTTAACTCTTGGAACTAGACCTGTGTGCCGCTCTGACAGCCTACATTAGCAAGCAGCAAATTGTTTTAACAATGTGAGGGCCGCCTTTGTGTCGAGATAATGATGATATCTCTTTTCTGTGTCGCTACATGCTACTGAGGTAATCATAAAGGTCTACTGTCATCACTGCCTGAGAGTAGCTAAAGGGACAACAGCTTGTGCTGAATATGAATCTCACTGCTCTATCATAGACTTTGCATGCAGCAAGGCAAGTTTTGATATCTGTTGAATTATATTTATATAATTTTCTAAGACTAACACTTGTAACAGTAGTGCAGACATAGTTAATATGGTAGCTCCCTTGCAAAGGTCAAGCAGGTCTGACCTTCGAGTTAGTCAGATAGGCTGAGGCCTGTTTCAGACTTTCTCTCTGTTTCTGTCTGTCTTTCCCTCCCATGGCTCTGTGGTCATTAATCTTCCACACAGGTGCTGAGGACTCCTGACCCTCTGCTCCACTTCCTCCATTAGCACCATGACAGCTCCACTGTAAGGTTCATATAACCAACCGTATTTCCATCCCTCTTCTCCCACACCACTTCAGCTGGCCTGGGAACTAAAATCCACAGTGTCCCCTTCACTCCTCTAAAGTTAAATTACACTTGTTTAAGTGCAGTTTTATCATCCAGTCGCGGCATTAAGAGATTCTGATTCAAAAAATAATATTTTTCCCACCCTGTTGGTTTGCACTATTGTCTAAGTTTTATAGTTTAACGCCAATGTAAATACAAGCAATTGAAATATAGTTTAAGGGAAAAAAGAAAAACAATGCAGACAAACTGCAGACTGTGTGTGACACTGTATATTTAAAGGTATTACAAGGATTTTTAACTGGTTGAAAACTGTTTTAGTTTAATACTGATACCTCTATATGACTTATATAAATAAACAAGAGCATCAACAAGAGGATTGGCTTTTTCTATGTAGTTATTCTGAGCACAGCGATGCCTGCCACCGGGTCGTATTTAACTGGTTTCCCCTCGAATTTAGACGAAACAATGTGGTGGACACATTATGGCTTTTGTCCACAGGGGTCGCCAGAATCAACACAAAATGAAAGTTGCTTGTAGCTGCTTTAACAAACTATGTTGTATAAAAGACACAGAAAACATACTCAGTGGTGTTTGACCTTCAGAATAAGTCTTTGTTGAATAGATGTTTTTGTCCACAGCAGGTTAGGAGGAAGTGGATTTAGTCTACGTAGGAACAAGGACTAGATGTCTTGAAAGTATTCAGTTCTTTTACTTGAGCAGCAATGTAAGTGTGCACTTTTTAAAAAGTACTCATTATGCAGCAAAGAGGACCCTATATTATATTATTATATTTTTGGGTTATTATTACAGATATATAAGAAGCATTTTATTGTTATGGCTGATTATGGTAGAGCTAGATCTATTTCACATACTGTTTACACTGATAGGATGTCATATTAGAGTAGATGGTCATGTTTAGTGTGGAAAGCTAACATCATATTACTTATCAACCATAGCTGTCAAATATGTCAAATATAAGTAGAAAAAGGCTACTCGCGATCAAAGATAACTGGAAGAAATGCATCACATACTGATACGCAGTACCAGCTGCAGTGTAATGATAATGTGACAAGACCATGACAAGATTTCTCAACTCGAGAACAATATACCAGCTCTCTTCAGAGCCTGTTGTTTTCATCAGCGTGTCTCTGGATACGTCCCAGTCAGAGTTGTGAATCTGTGCCATGTTCTGAGGTCGCGACCCCTCCGCTGTAGCTGCCTCCTGCACAGAGTTTCAGTTTCACAGAGGAAGCCCCCACACAACAGCTGGACTGGCTCACACATACACACGCATAGACATCACACACAGACGTAACCCTACACTAACACATGCAGGCAGTTGCTTTAACATATGCAGCATCTCTGTGCATCCTCTCACAGGCTGCCATACGCCCAGGCCCAAGGCAAAGGAAAACACAAATGTCAGTCAGGATGGGGAAAGGTTACAGGGAAGCTAAGAGCTCGATACTGTTAATTTGCTCCCTGGGGTCCAAGGAAGTCAACCAGCAGAGTGATCTGGCTCTGCTAACTCATGAGATATATCCAAAATACCAACTCCTCCGGCAGACTGCAGCCATCAATGATTAAAAAAAAATTGACAAAGAGCATCTTCGTGAATAGTCAGACTGTGGAGAGATAAGTGAATTACCTGCAACCTTTTCCTTTGTGACAACTCGACATATACCTGTGTCTGGTTGAATATAAAAATATTATAAAAGTATTAAAACTTTTTCTGTCACGGTCCCTTGTAAAACAGAAAGAAATTCACTCCCTTGTAAACCATTTGAATTTGAATCTATTAACAATATTGGGGAAAACAAGTCAATCCATAGTTGTGTCACTACATCCTTAAATTGACCAAACATAAGACGAATCTGCAGTCTAATATCATGAAATACAACAGAGACTGCCAAAAAGAAGATTGGACATACTGACAGAAAGTTTAGCTTTCATGTTTATAATACAGCTTGTCTCACAATTATAAAGATTTTAATGTAGTGACTGTCCCACATACTGTTAACTACATATGTAATATATTCAGACAAAGTACCACACAAAAGTTTAAAGGATATATTGTATCATGCAGTCATAAGAATACTTCTACAGTCTATGTTGAGTGTCCTTTTGAGGGTGGATGTGGTGTAAACGCGGCGTGTGAGGTGTGTGTATATTCCTGGTGGTCCCATCCAGACGGTGTGTCTGACTTTCAACATGTCTCTCCTCCCCATCTCACCGAGGTCACCTCGTTGGTATCGCAAGCGCAGCAGTCACATTGTGCTTCAATGCAGACAGATTGCTTATAATAACCGTTAGAGACCTTTCATTTTTCCCTGTCAGCGATATGCAGGATAATTTTGGCACCCTTTAAAGATTCAACTCCCCTAATAAGAGGATAAAAATAAACAAGCTAGTTGTTGAGGCACTATATTGGGACAGCATAATCCCATTTACAAGTCTGAACGCACTCTGGCCAATAAAATCAAACCCCAGCAACATTGTTATATGTGGCAATTTTCACCATTTCTAAAACAAGAAATGACTGAGTGCTCGGCTTTTAGACTGCCAGGATTTACTAAATGGATGAAACGTCACTTTCCAAATTTCATTACTAAAGACCTACAGTGAAAAATGCTCAGTCAATTCATGTACCATAACAAATATTAGGTACATTTATTTTTGGTTCAGCTATTGACCACTTTGGCAGCAAATTACATTATAAGTCTATTTTAATTTACGATATAGCTGTTTAAAAACAAGTTTCAGATTCTGCAGAAGTGCAGCTTATTGATTCCTGCAGCGAGGTGCAGCTTTACTGTCAACCCTGTCCATCCATTGTGTCACAATTGATCTGACAACAGCCTGACAACCACATCGCATACCTATACAGTCTGCCGGGACACTTCATTTGTTTCTGTTCTTTTGATTTTCATTAAAAGTAGAATGACGATGTGTATGAAAAGTAGATACTCAAAGACATTAAGCAGAGCTAAGAGATTAGGAAAATTAATCAAGTGATGAAAGTTTGAGGAGAGAATGCTACAAAAAGGTGATGTATGAAAATGGAATACAAAGTATTGTAGGGTGAGATAGAACAAGTCAGGAGAATTAATCAACAGAGGCTGAAGGACAGAGGTTGAAGGAGTAAACTAATGTCGGTTCTGCCTTGAGTGAGATGGACATTTAAAAACATAGCCAGAGATCAATACACACAAGGCTAACTCAGCTGATAAGATCTATCCATTACTGTGTTCAAAGTTGAACATTTAATTCTGCTTTCTGATCAAAACCAAACATATCTACATCCTTTTGCAAAGAAAATGCTGTTGTCATTGGATAAATATTGTGACAGCTCTTCTTACATTTGAATAATACAGTATTAACAACTGAATATATAACCTACTGTATATGTTAATAATTTGTGAGGATAACCTGTAAAACGTTGAGGCAAAAATGGGGTTCATTCGGGGGCACCCACACTGGCAAAAAATAAAATGGAAATGTGTGACATTAATTCCGGGTCTCTATTTATCCCATTTCCTATACTCTCTTTATGTATCTAATATTTCTAATTTACCACCGTCCAGGAAAAGTGACACAAGAAGCCATAAATTCCCTTCTAATTCCAAATAATTCCGATTACATGGACGAGTAGTTTTCAATCAGAAAGATAATCTGGATGATAGATGGTGGGATAATTGGCTGTCTCTGCCACGTAAATATTGTGTCGTTCTATTAATCTTGCCGAATGAAGTGTCAAGCTGTCACTCATTCGTCAAACTGAATTAGGAAATATAACGAATAAATAAATGCATGCGGGTGGCAGTGACTGTGTGTGTGTGTGTGTGTGTGTGTCTTTTTGTGTATGCAAGTGTGTGTGTGTGTGTGTGTGTGTGTGTGTGTGTGTGAGAGAGAGAGAGAAAGAGAGCGAGAGGAAGCGATAAGATGAGATGAGAGCAGGCAGCTGCAGTGGCCCTGACTCAAAGGAATGGGAGACTTAGAGAGATGAGTGTCGTCTGTGCTTTAGTGTGTTTGTGTTTAAAACTATGTGAAAGACAGCGAGAGGGAAAAGAGAGCAAAACATAGAAATGTGATGTATATATCGACAGAGGCTAGAGGAAGGACGGTACTCTCAGTTCCCCTTCAGCGAGTATAAAATCATCTGGAGTATTACACATCTTAAACCATTACTGGGTAACAATACACTGCGCTTCATCTTGCCAAAGGCATTTTTATCAGGACGGATACCCTCAGAATTACATTGTCTTTTCTGTCCCAGGGTCCATATCTGTCACATGTCAAAGGCAGCTCCAGTCACTGAATATTTTACCCAACTATCAGGTGAATAGCTGAAATTGTTTTTAGCGTGAGAGGAAGAAAGACCATTTGTGGATATTCACAATACATTTGGTAATGTATAATAAATGTTTACTTGCTAACTGAAAGCAGACTATAACAGAAAACCAACTGGGAATTTGCTGCATTTTATAATTAATATGTAAGAGATCAGTCAAGAGGTGATAAATATCTTATCTACCCTTTAACCTGTAGGAAAGGAAGATAAAAAAAAAAATCAAGCAGTGACATCCTCTTAATTTAATTTATAAAGATCATAATTAACGACCTGCAGGCTGCAGGAGACCCCATTTCAGACTGGAGACAGAAAGGGTCTCAGCTATAAGAATAAAAATGAAGTTTTCATTGAATTCTGAATTAAATCTCAAATATCAGTAATTTCACAGAAAAGGTCAGCTCTAATGGAGTTCCTCCCTGCTTTTTAATATCTCATATTTCTCTTGAAGGAGTCTACCTGGCGTGACGTGGGCTGCTAATTGTGGCCAGTTAATTAATGAAACCATCAGGTGTTTGCAAAGGCAAACAAAGAGCCGGGCTCTCCTAAATCATCAGTGCCCTTCGACATGGTTATTATCCGGCGGCAGGTGAACCCAAGCCTTGACGCATGACAGATTAGATCTTCTCAGAGGATGGGCCGTCCATTTATCTGCCTGATAAACTCAGAGCCTCTCTCCATTTTCAATCATCAGAAAGGAAATGAGATTAACAATCTAATGACGCCAGCACCCCCCCGCACACACACACACGCACACACAAAACAATACTCATGAGCAAATGTCCATTTATTGTCGCTTTGATTATGAGCACAGAAAAAGGCTTCTTCGGTGATATATGATCAAATTATTATTTATGATATATCAGAAAACAGGGAGCTTTTTTTTTTATTATTTGATGCGAGAATTATTCTCTCAGTTTCAATTCTGCCTGCTCTGCTGTGTCCCTGTTAAATCACACAATGCGGCGTGGGTTCACACTGTTCCACAGAGGTCCAGGGCCTGTCATTTCACAGCTCCCATACCTCAGACCTAAATTTACAGTGCAGGGCTTGTATGCCCCGCTGTACTCCCCTTGTGGGTCAGCCCCTCCCCTGCTGTCCCTGACACGCATAGCAAGCATCCTGGCCCTCGTAAAGCTGACATCTTCACTAAACTATGCTAACAAGGCCGTAGTGATTTGTATATGCACAGCCCAGTGGCACGTGGCGTTGGGGGTTGGTGGCGGCATAGAAGAAGGTTGAGGAGGGAGATCACGGGTGGAATCTACTCGTGTGGCGAGGGCAGCTCATCAAAGTGCCGCCACATGTAAAGGTTCCAGTGCACACAGACAAACATATATGCACTGAGAAAAAAAAAACACATATATGAAGGTTCACATGGTGTAAGGTGACAGAAGAGGCGACCACAAGGTCCAGTGAGCAGGCCGTGGAACATTTCAGCTCTGTGATTCCTCGCAGCGCTAGGATTTATAGACTTCAGGCTGAATGGCTGGTGCAGGTGCAGAGCACAGACAACTGCTCTGCTCTGCCGATGCAATATATTACTGAGCAACAAACATCAGCCAGGGTGTCAACACGAACAACTCTTATTATTTAAGGCTGTTTCTTTTAAAGGTGATGAGCTTGAATGGCTAGGATGGTGCAATCAAGTTGGGGGTTTGAATGTTGTACACATTATTTACGAGAACTGAGGGGTTGATAAATTGAATTCATTTGTTTTACTCACCTCATATGGATGAAGATTAACTAGAAAGCAAACAACTGATATATTCTGAAGCAATGTTACGCTTTGTCTACTGCACAAACCAACTTTATATTTCTATAAAGCTGACTTTAAAAAAAGAACACATACAGGTTGCTGCATTAGTTGATCAGTGTAAGTCTGTCATGTCTCTGCCTGTATCTATTAATACTTGTAGTTGTGGACTGGAGGACAGGGACCTGTCCACTGCTCACTTGCTGATGATTGAAGACCCTGCATGCTCTTTTAATGCCCGACAGGTGAGGCTTATTTGAGGGCATCGATGAGAGCAGCAGCCCAGTCGTGACCCAGCCACTGCTAATTTGAGAGACTCACAGTTAAAATTATATTACACTTCATTAAAATGCACTTCTTTTTTATCTGTGTAGGAATGACATTCAGGAGGTGCTTGGTTAATAAGATCATTCTGCTGAAAGATCCTCAACTTTGAAATGAGTGTGTAAATGTGTTAGTGACAAATCTCAGTTGAACAAAGACGTCTGGAAAGCTTTAAGTAATTTTCTCACTGCGCTGTTCTTGTAGTTTGCAGAACACATACCGTACAACAGAACTAATGAGTGGCCTTTTAGCCATGCTAGAGACTCTGGATGATAATGTTAGGTCAGTCGGTCAACCACGTCTTGTCTTTTAAAAACAGTTGGTTGGATTGCCATGAGGTTTGGTACAGACAGGAACATAAACATGTTAGCACTGTTAATATCGTACGATTAGCTATAAAACGTACTACTTGTGTACGCCAAAATTTTCTCTGTAGCAGCTCCACAGTTTTGGATGCTCACTTTATTCCTAGTTTTGATGTAGGCCGATAGTGTCGGACTCACAGTTCCATAGTGTAAAATACTCTACCACAAAAGTAGTAAAAAAAAAAAAAAAAGTAAGTGTGTAAGTAAGTGTAAGCATTAGCCAACAAATGTTAGAGCTGGTAAGGGTGGGGCTAATATGCTGGGTAGCTTAAAGTATGTAGGATTTTGTATGTAGCTGCTGATTGCATTCCCCTCACCTCACCTTCTCTTTCCTAGCGTGAAGAATAAATGTTTCTCGTCTGCAAAACACAAAAAGTGGTTAGTTTGTCCAGACGCTGTGGAACAGGATCTGCAGGGTTTGTAGATGTAAAAGGCTCATTGACAGTATATGATGGTAGTGGACAGAGCTGTGAAGTGAAGCCAACATGGAAGTGTCTTAAACTTGTTAATGGCCAGCAGGGGACAGCTCCATTAGCTGCAACAATAAGGTCCAATTATATAGAGTTTTATGAGAAAATGACCTTACCTCTCACTTGATTTGTTCCTCAGTAACCCGTTTATGGTCTCAATCAATAGTTCCAAGTCTTCTTCCATACAACATGATTTTCATTTTCTAAATGACCAAAAAATAGATGATTAAGCAAGGTATACTTTAGGAAGTGGCTACCTCGTCATTCACATGTTCATCCATCTAACACACCAGGCTCATGAAATTCAGATGAAACTACCAAACTAGGAAATGCTGATCAAATATCTGTTCCTGTATTGACTATTTCTAGCTTAAATGTTTTTATAAATATCTTTTGAGGGGTGTCGTTTAACTCAGTTGGTAGAGCAGCCGCCCCATGTACGAAGGCTCAGTCCTTGCCGTGGCAGCCCAGGGTTCGAATCTGACCTGTGGCTCTTTCCCGCATGTCATTCCCTGTCTCTCTCTCCCCACATTCCTGTCACTCTTTAGCTGTCTCTATCAAAAATTTAAATAAAAAGCTTGAAAAGGTCAAAAATAAATAAATAAATAAATAAATATCTTTTGACGCATTGTTTAGCTGTAATCCTGCTTGCAACCAAAACCAAGCACACCCCCAACTCACAGTAGCTGTTGAGTCCAGCTTGGGGCAACCAGCTGCACGTACTCATCCAATCATCGTCATTTCTGGCTCCGAAAAAACAAGACAAACCAAGCCAAGCTTGAGGCTTTAAAATGGTTGTCCACAGACCAGAGTGTGATATCATGGCAGATTCACCTCATTCTAAGGTGACAAAACCATAACACTTCATATTTTCAGGTGATTATACATTAATGAAAACAGAACTTTGTGTATTATGTTCCATTTCTGCCATATTTTGTAAATAAAGCCCCCTAAATCTTACACACTGGACCTTTAATCTACAGTATAATAGGATATTACTTGATTTATATTTTGAATAATAACATGAAGCTGCCAAGAAGCTAGTAACTAGAGTTGTTAATAAAGTACAATACTTCCCTCTGAAATGTAGTAGAGTAGAATTAGCATGAAATACTCAAGTAAAATAAAAACTGTTCTTAAATACAGTGCTGAAGTAATTGCCTGGCAAGTATTGCCCTGTCAGAATAAAACTGTATAAGTATATTAATTTCCTGTTTGGTAACTGCAGAATAGGAGGGAGATTAATACATAGTGTTGACAATTTGTGTTGTAGTATGAAATAGCAAATCACATGAGTCCAGTCACATGTCAAGGTCTTTCATAAAATAGACTTTATTAAAAAAATGTAAGTGTTTTAAATAAAAGCTTGACATTATTTTGTTTCTAATACAATTGATCTTTTTATATACATATATTTTCCAAAAATGTCAATATCATTGTGTCTGTTCTGCCCTAAGATTTTCATCTTATCTCTCAAAAACACCTATTTTTGCTATAAATATCGCTCTGTAAGGATCGTCAATGGTTTTATGTAAGATAAACAACATTGTAAGACTTAAGATAATCTATGTAACCATGGACTTTTCAGGTCATCTCTCCCTGATTGTAAACATCTCTTTCTCTGTCTCTCTAGCCTGGGGTCAGCAGGTAGTGAGTCAGTGGAAGTGAATGAGAGAGCGCCTGATCTCCTGCGAACGAGGCTGTCAGCGTGGCCCTGAGTGGGCTGTATGGAGCTTCTGTCAGAGGGTGTCAAATTTCCACCATCCACACTGTGGCCCTCTGTCCTGTTCGTGGCCAGATCTCAATGGGCCCTTTGATGGGCCACCCGAGGCCTTTCATCGTGCACCTTGCCACAGAGCACGAGGCCCGGGGGGGTTCACGATGCACAACACCTGGCAGGTATGCAAAACCACGTGCCCAAGACAAAACAAAAGCCACTCTGTCAAGCGTTTATTGGAAATTAATTTCCTCTCCCCCCATCTTTTTTGCATTCATAAAACACAGGACGGAAAAGAACAGGATGATGTGGGGCAGCACTCAAACATGGGCAGTCACAAGAGATGCGATAGGTTATTAAGGAAGCCTCGCTGGCAGAACATGCCACATTTTAGATTAATATCTCACAGAGCTAACTTAGGTTCTGATCATTTTTCAGATATTGTTTGTGTGTTTGATAGTCTGTTTAAAAAGGTTGTGTGCCTTGTGATCATTAAAAGTATGCAGGACAATGCAAACTTGGCGTAATAATGGATTGCTGTAACTGTTAGCAGTGAAGTTAGTGAAGTTTTCATGTGAGAGCACAAAAATCTACATCAATATTAAACCACATAAAACTGTGTGAGTGTACTGTAACTTGGACAGCTGCGTCTGTCTCAGGTCTTGTCTTACTTGGCCCTCTCCAGTTCCCATACACCTGCCTCCCTCTGCCTGCACTGCCCTTCTACTTTTTTGCCCCTGCCCCATATAGAGCAGGCCCATCCCCGGGATCATCCTCTTCCTCCCTTATCTGAAGTTCAAAGCCTGTTGACTGAATTATCTCTGGACGGTAAGAGAGAAAGGAAACAACTGTCGGCAACCCTCAGTCAGCCGGAGAGAAACTCTTCTCCGACAGCTGCTTGGTTAACTGGTCTTTAGTGCCTAATCCCAAGGTGGAGGGACAGGAGCGGAGAGAGAAAGCACAGTGTAAGGACACATCAGCGTCTGCACATGGAGCTCTCCACAGACAAATGGGGTCAGTGTTTCCTCTCGGGGGAAAATAGTGTCATGAGATAGTGGATGTTCAGAGCAAGAGCGGAAGCTAAGGTCTCAGGTTTGAGTGGCCACAGAGAGCGCTTGACTGAGGTGTTGAGAGGAAAGGTGTGGTGGCCCAGGCCCACAGGAGGATGGAGGGTAGATTTAACTGCTGCGCTGAGGGTAAGAAAGAACAAGCGCTGCACTACAGGATGAGTGGAGCCTATTGAACCCAGAACACCTGTGTTTACTGATCAAAGCAATGTCTGTGCGTCTAAAGGTATAGATCTGTCTTATATGCCCAGAAACTATTTGAAACGACATTCATGTACAGTAGTAACGGGAGAGGTGACACCTTTGTTGTGCAACCAACTTGAACACAGGTGCAATAATCAGACACCAGTATAAGTGGTAAATAGTTTACTACAGTATTTTTGTCATTTGTTTCAAGGTTTTTAGCTTCATGCTTTGGGTGTAGATTTGTTCATAGACATGTTTGGTGTGGGACATTTTACATCACAACTCTTCATTGCAAATTAAACATGCTGTTCCTCAGGTAGAATAAAAAAAAACTTCTCAGTCCACTCGTTCTTAAAAATATTATTTTCATTATAAATTCCTAACTATTACCAGCTATTGGCCTGAAGCATATTCATACACATTGAAAAGAACCTACACGCTCAAACTGATGACACCAACACGGCCAGTCAGCATAAACGTTTTACCGCCATATGGCTCGACCCTTAACTACAGTATGGCCTGTTAGATACAGTTGATTTAAAGAAGCCCAAGTCCTCAACATCCACATAGATCTCCCCCTGGCCCTCTCGTCTGTCTTGGCTCTCTGGCACACAAGGTCATCCCCTAGCCAGTCACGACACTCCAATTAAGGCGACTGATGGACGCAGCTAATTGGTAGGATTTATAACGTCCTTTTATTATGCTTTATGAGGAAGGCAAGTGGAGGGCATTACCATTTATAGGCCCCAAGCTCCATGCTGGATCACTGTCATCCTCAACTGTCCAGCCTGACTACTGAATAACGCAGCCTGAGTAGCTGGACCTGGGACATCTCTGTGTGTGTCCACCCATTCCTGTTTCACCTTCTGATATAATGAGAGAAAAACAATATGCCGTATGAACTCAAATGTAACACATGGAGGAAAAAGAGGAGGACACAGGAAGATTGAAATAGAGACTGAGAAGGGAGGACAGAGTTAAGGATAGGGTGAAGCATGGAGGGAGGCTCCACGGGGCAGGAAGGCAGGGGAAGGCAGGCAGGGCTCCCATAATGAGTGTGTGGTTATTGATTGTATTGTCAGGATGGCTGACCAGGGTCCCGTGTGCTATGGGCCCCAGTCCATCTGTGGACAATGCAGTCAGTTACACCTCACTGCTCCGTCTAATAAAGAACAGGCAGATTGATGTCACCAGTATGGTTGAACTCTACCTAACACTCACCAGCACCCCTCGGCGCACGCACGCACACACACACACACACACACACACACACACACACACACACACACACACACACACACACACACACACACACAGGCACACACAGGCACACACATACACAGGCACATGTGTAGAGTGGGACAGTTGTGAAGCAGTGAAATCATTTTTATTTCCTTTCCAGGCAGACAGAGAAAACTTATAGGAACAGTTAGGCTGCAACTATTAATTGTCATTATTAAACAATTATTTGACAATCAGTTTATTCATTTAGTCTATAAAATGTTCCAAAATAGTGAAAACGGCCTGATGATTTCCCAGATCCCAAAGTGACATCTACAAACAAAAAATTCTCACATGTAAAAACATAATGTTTTTATCCTGATAAACAAATTTGTTTTTAGATTGTTATTAGATCGTGTAAAATAATTGATTTTTGTGTTTTTATTGACTACTCATTTATCCAGCTAATGATACCGAAGGATATTTGACAAAAAATGATTTTGTGCTTACCTTTTCGTTTTCAGTCGGGCTAGCAATCACTTGATGATCTCCACTGAGGTACATTCTACATTATACCTTTTGATTGTGAGACACTGTATTAAAGTATTGATACATTTATATAAATAAACAACAATAATTGCAATATTTATTCCTATAGGTGCTGCATTAAAGGTGTTTTTGAGGCTATAAAGAAAAATACAGTACATCTCATGTGGGAACACTTTGCCGCTCTATCAGTCAAGTACACACTACTATTAGCAGCAGCCAACATATCAGCAATAGACGTCATTCTCAGCTAACTGACTGACGGCGTATCGGGTCAGGACCCTTATATAAATGATGGAACAACTGCAGCTGTAATGAAGGCTCTGTGTTCTACTGCTTAAAGTTGCCTCCTTTAGGAGGAAGTCAGCGCCTCCACCTGAACATTTGGCTGCACTCGAGCCCCGTAGCCTCCGTGGCAGCAGCACGAGCGATTACTCCTGCGCAGCCAGCCAAAACACAAAAATCAATAAACAATCTCAACGTTTCTGAGGGCCTTTCGTCTGACTTAATAAATGTCTCAATCCACTGTTATGACTTCATTTTGCTTTAACGTCTTCTTCATGTGCATCTTTTGCCGATCAATTAGAGAATGGAGTGCCCCTCCTGTCACGACACATGCCCTCCATCCGCTGCTGCAGCACACACACAAAAAGACAGACACACGCACACACACACATCCCGTGCCCAAGAACAAGGTGAACTGCTATTTTAATCCTTGAAATGAGATACTTTTTGAAAGCACTTACTTAAATGGCTCATTAGAGGCCTTGCCATCCACTCCTTTCAGATATTCTACATCTCCTGTTCCTGTGTTGGATAATTTTATCTTGTCTCACTTTGAGATAAGAATGATTCTTCTCTGCAGATAAAGATGTTTGCCACTTTTGCATATTACTCTGACAGGAATCCCATGGAGCAGTGTGGTGCCTGGGTCCAGCCAGGTAATGAGACATATATGTCGTCTTAAGTGTGCAGAAGAGGCACCATTTCCAGGCTGTCAGTGGTGATGACGACCACAGCATCTTTCTCTTCAGGCTGCTCCTGCTGTCACAGGCCCTATTCCTGGTGCTGGGGGGATGACAGGTGAGTGGTGCCTGAGCTCCTGGTCTGTGACTGGAAGCTCCAGGAGAATTTCACACGCACCCCTCTCTTGTCTCCCATCGATTCTGCCACTTCCCATTATTGTCAATCAGAGCGGCGGCGTCTCCACGGGAGAAGCTGTGCAGCAGGCGATTGCCAGGGCAGCGGGGTGCAGAGAGCAGCAAGCTGCACGCCTGCCAGCCACTACACCAGCATGGGGCCACCAGGGGCCCTTCTCAAGAGGCTGCCTGGGCAGGATGCCACAACTAAAACTGAAACCTTTTGCTTTACAACACATAATGCACATGGCTGAGAAGCACGGAGGGGTGAAACCTCTGGAGCAGCTTTGTGTTGACAAAAGGAGCAGCTGAGGCCCTCGCTGCAAACATACTTTCACAGGGCTGTCAGCAGGAAGGCAATGCTGCTCTCTGAGACGTGACCGGCTTGTTAGAAAAATGATATAATAACAATGACAGGAATAATGGAACAGAAGTGAAGCACTGCTGTGCAGGTTAAGGAGGGCTGCTCTGTAAGCGATCTTCCGGTGTGGCCACGTCCCCCTGGTGGCTCCTGACCCTGAGTGGGCCACCAGTGTGGTGCCGTGCAGGCGTTCTGGTCAGGTAAGGCAACCATGCGGTGGCTATAAGCCCTGGAGATTGATGGGAGTGGTGCCCTCCCTCCCTGCGCTGTAAAAGATTATCCGCTCACCCGCTGGAAACAAAGCTGTGATGGAAATTCGTCTCGCATCATCAGCAACAAAATATCTACACGGCGAAGCGGGAGTCTCTCATTTTTCATGGGCTATATATTAAATAAAAAAAGGGCATTAAAGAAAAAGGGAAGGGGGTGGTCTGAGTGATAGCACTAGTTAGTATTTTTTTTTAAATGGGCCACTTGAATCAGGGAGATTATACGGTTTTTATTGGCTGTCAGGAAACACAACTTTCTGCGTACTTCACCCGCTGAAGCTCGTAACGCTCTGATTAGAATGCCAGCAGAAATGAAAAGGGATGGTGCTGGTGTAAAGACACAGGAGGAGTAGGCAGGACAAGCACAGATGCCCTGGAATCTGCTCTCCCTCAAATACACAAGAGGACCAACACATGCACACCAATAAAGCACAAAGTGAATGAACAAGCTGCACACGAGCTTCAGATAGAATTTATACACCAAGTTTCACAGTGAGATCTGGTGTCGGAGACTGAGCCGTGCCTGTTCTGAATCGGATACATGAGACACATCAAGGAGAGTGTTATCTCTCGCTAAGTGAATATTGCATTCAGCTGATATGTGATATTTGAATTTCCCATTAGGTGGTGGTGGGGGTGAGGAGGGGTATGTGTCGGAGTGAAAAAGCTCAGTGATGCTTGCTCATTTCAGAGCAAGCAGTGAATGGAAACCTTGCTTCACAGTTGCAGTGTGTCATAGTGATGATAAGGATGAAGTGATGGAGGGGGGACTCCTGAGGGGGTGACTAGTAAGAAAACTGACTGCTGTTACTCACAGGGTCACCTACACAGGAGCTCACGAGTCAGTTTGAAGACTAACTATCATTTTATAGAAACTCAGCCTGATCATCGTGATCTTCTCCAGTGGTTTAGAAGTGTTTTTTTGTTTTTTTAATGGCAGAACTGATAACCTCACGTGTAAAGCAGCAGATTGAAATCGGTCATTATATTGACTTGAGAGACTCCAGTCTGTTCACGTCTGTCAGCTTGTTCAAACTCAGCTTTCAATTTCCCATAGCGGAGAGAGAGTAAGAGAGGGTAACATCAAACTCCCAAACATGACAGAGCTGGCTCTTTCTGACGAGAGGAAGCCATTGATTTTTCCTCCATTTCACCATCAATCTGGTGGAGAAGAGGTGGCTGTGGGTGCTCAGACAGCTGATGATGTGATTTGTAACCGTGGACCACCGGTGAGCGGAGAGAATTGCTCTGACTCTCAACACGCAGCAAAGTGACTACCGTCGTCTTCAGCATTCAGCCCCAAGATTAACAGTGGGGGATCTACTGATAATCTCCATCGGTCGAGGGAGTATTTTCTCTGTCCGCCACACTGCAGCCACACTAACATTTGTATTCAACAGGACCACTGTCAAATCTTGCGGGGCTTGTGTTACTCCAGTGGCAGCTCTATGGATGGCAATGTCGTCCTGTTGGTTGGTCGGACATACCAGACTGAAATAACTTAATAACTATCGTATCAACTAGAGGCTGAATTGCAATAAATTTGGTACCGAGATGTTCCCCTCAGCACCAAACTAATGACATTTCCATCAGCCTCGCCTTGTTCAGTGCTAGTTTGTAAATGTTTGCAGTCTAAACAAAGATGGGGAAGATGGCAAAAGTTAATATCAAAGATTGTTAACATTGCCATTGTGAACATGCTAGCATGCTGAGGTTGGCATTAGGCTCAAGGCACCACTGTGCCTAAAAGCCTCAAACCATGACTTTTTAACTGTGATTGATCAAGAATCAACATGTGTGATGATTAATTTTAACTAATTGATTAACTAACTATTTGTATAATAATATGTATGCAACAGCACGTCTAAAAAAAATGTTTTAGATTAAAAAAAAATACCTCCAGTCGTCTTGGTGTTTAGGTACATTCCCAGTTTGACACCAGCCTTCGTTGCATGTAATCACTCCATCTCTCTACCAGTATTTCCTGTCTATATATACACCATAATACTACCAAATAAAAGGAAAAATATGCATAGATAAGTCAGTATTTCATTCATGGTCACTCATTTATTGCACACAAATTCAGCATTTGAAATAAATACATACTGCAGTTTATTCTATAAATACTCATGGCATGGAGGAATGATTATAACATGACCTATGAAATGAAAGCGAGACATTACATCGTCTTAAAAACCTATTTATATAATTGAAAATACACAAATGACCTAAATAGAACTACGACTTCTTTAAACGGCTTCCTGTCCACAATAGTACATAATCATGTTCACACAGAGTTTATTTTAAAGCAAAGTATCAACGTCATACTGACAGTTATTTTGACACAACATTATGTGATGATCATAGAAAACAGAGCCATTGCATGTGCACGAGCGCTGCACTACAGGTTTGATTGAATTTTACCATTGTAATGTCTCTCTTAACATCTAGTGACACCGTGCAGGCTTTCTAAGGGAGGAGTAATCCTCTTTAGATCATTTGCAAAGCAATTAGGCATGCCTCCACTGCTATTAAATATAAGATAACAGCCTATGAGATAAGATGCTGTTTGTACTACGTATCAAATGTGGATAGCTGCCTAAGAGCCCTGATATCAGGGAGATACATTTAAATCCTTGTAAATGAAATTAAAAAATACGACAGTAAAAAAATTAGAGAGACATATCTACTCTACTATCTATCATGAAATTGAATTTATGTATTTAATGTCCCCAGACTTAAATCCTCAATTAATGGACCTATAATTACGCATCACATAAATACTACACATTATACAGTGCAATCACTTTAAATGCATGACTTCGATAATATCAAGTCTGACATTCCATTGAACAAGGCAAATATATAAATACTTTTAGCTGCCACAAAAACATGAGATAATGTAAAATATATTGATCGTTGCAAGTGCAGCATCGCCACACTGACAGTCGCAGGAAATCCTGACCACACAAGGTTGGATTTCATTGAGAGAAGGGTGCCCAGATCAAACCAGATCGCTTTTGAAACCCAAAGTGAGTTGAACTACAGTGACACGCAACATGCATTTGTCAGCAGGAACCAGAGAGCCTCTTTTGCATATGTTTCTATCATCACTACACACTACACCGCAAGAACAAATGCCACTGACAAGAAAGGACCCAAAAAAAGAAAAAAAAGCAAATTCCCCACTGACCTGTGACCCGGGGGACCAAGGGGGCTGCCCTGCATGCATACAGAGGAGGTTCAAACAGAGTTTATGACTGCATTATCTCTTTCTCTTCCTCATCACCTCTCCACCCATCAGTGGACACTAGAAGCCACCACGCTGGAGCAGACAGACCAGGCATCACTCATTCACTCGCCTCCTAGGTGCCTTTGTCAGGTGATTGCTGGCGGAAAAGGAAAACAGATCAATACATCTCCCATGGGCCTGACAGGTAATCTTTACCTGGGATGAAATATGAGTGGTACCAGCCTGCTGGATTCCTTAACTGTAACAGGGCAATTGACTGGCTGCACGGAAGCCATTCCTCCACTTCCTGGCCATTGGAAAATCATTTTGGGGCATACAGTCTGGCTGAGGTGTCATTATGGTGACTGCTAATTACCAGAGAGGCAGGTGAGGTGTTTCCCCTCCTGATACTAATGGAACTGTATCTGAACCGATGCGTCTTCTTTCCCTGTCAATGCCTTGGCACCAAAACACGGACTGACGGATAAGGCAACAGCAAGAAGCTCTCCTTAAAACACTACACAGTCAATACTTGTCAGCTTGTTCAGGGGCATACGTCTTAAAGAAGCCACCAAAGTATTTATCAAAAGCTTCTTTTTGTTTAATTACAAAGCTCAACTATTGTGCTGTTCGTATCAATCAGGTGTGTATTACTGGTGTTGGAAGAGTCCGCGGTGCTGCTGGACTCGCCCGGTCAAGCTGCAGCGACGGACGTATCCGGATGTGGGGGAAGGGGTGGGGTGCTCTCTGTCTCAACACTTTGACTGATTTCCGTGGCAGGATGTCTTGTGTGAGGCATCCATTTAGACGAGTGTGCACACACAGCATTTATAAATGTCATCCCTGGCCAACATGATCACATAAAGCCTTCTCAGACGGATTATTGCAGACATATAACTCACGTTAATTGGCAAATCTCATTCTACTAAATGCGATTCTTCTCTTAAATAAGGCTTTTAAGTGTCTGAAAAGACATGCAGCGTGTAGCTGATGATATTCAGTTCATTTCACTAAAAAGGTATCTACTCATCATTAAAGAAAGTGCATACCTTGTTGCTGGGAAGATTTCAGATATGTCTTTTTTTAAAGTCCGTGTAAAGGCAGTTCTGAGATTTCTTTCAAAATACATTAAATATGTTGGACTTTGAACAATATATTACTTAAATGTGGAGTCAGAGGTTAAAGCAGTTTTTCACCAGTTTTCAGTCCAGGTTTTCCTGGGCGGTCCTAAAGGGTGGCTCGATGACACGCTGAGGCCATCCTGAGCATACCCCTGCACCCCGAGCAGAGAGACAGAGATGAATTCATCTTGTTCAAAGTGTTTCAAAGTTAGTCATGTCATGAAGGTTAATAACACTAATATTTATTCTTACTTTACACAGACTTTAAAGACATTAAACTTTTGCACACAACCAAATTCACTTTACTCTTTCAACATTTCACTACCTAAAATTTTTTTGAAGACACTCACCAGCAGAGAGGATTTCATAAAGTACAAATGTTTGTGTTGTTAAAGGCTACACAAACATCAAGGTTTAGGTCAAGCATAATGTACTCCACTTGACTCCAACATAAAAAATGCATTTTTCTGAAAACACTGCTTGTTTACCAGCTTGGCTGAACTATTGTGTTTGATCTCACTGTATGCTGCCATTGATCTTTTAATGCATCTGATGCAGAGGGAGCCGGGGAAATGTATACCCCAAGGGTAGGTGAAAAGACAGTGTGCGACTCTCCTCTTCCGTCTCCAACAGCTCCTGCGGCACCATTCTACCAACTCTCAATCACCCTCTGCACAGCCCCAAAAGCAACTAATCCACCACCACTGAAAAACTGTTCAAACAGATTTGCAGCTGGCCTTGAACTTAAATACATTTGGGGACATTTGAATATGGAAGGTAAGCTGAAGAGAACAGAGGCAACCCTCCGAGGACGGCAACTACACTCCCTCTGTGTTGTGCTAATGAGCACCTTTGTACAAACTGTAGCTTTTCAAATCCATGCTAATAGGAGGCCTGTACTTTGTGTGGCACTCTACCGGTGGTCGCCTCTCTGAACTCTGTAGCAGCATGTGGTAGCTAAACATTCTGATGCTGTCCCGTCTCGAAGATGCACAGCTATTGTTGCCACTGCCGTAAAGTAGAGCAAATTTCCCCCCATGGCCACCCAGCCTCAAGTGACCATCTTCCCAGCATTCCCGCTGACAAACGCTGCGCTACTAGAGTGGACATAATTGCTGGATTGTGTGGTAGCAGGTGGCCTGGAGACTGTGTGTGGAAGCAGGGGGAGCCGTCGAGTCTTGAGTCGAAACGAGGAGCCTCTTGAAGCTGCTTTCTTCCTTGAGGAGATGGCAGAAGGCTTAACAAGGCTTGATTGCATTAACATTTGTCATGCTTAATATACTACCTGGAAAGACTGATCTAGCAGTAACATGCTGATTTGAGGAGTAATGATGTGCTTTGTATTTTTTTTCTTTGTCTTTAAGGTTTGTGCAGCAGGAGGAGTTTTAGCCTTTTCAATCTCTGACACATTAGCTTTTCTTTTTGGCACGCTCTTCCAGACTTAGGCGCACTTGCCCAGTCCCGTTCAGGTGTCCTCGCGGTCTCCCCTGGAGGAAAGATAAACTCTCAGGCTGAGCAGAAGGACCGTGAACCTGGTGCACTTTGTCCCACAGCCTCTAGGGTTGAGGTGTTACTGGCTCCCTGTGCCTCCTCTCTCTGGTGATCCTTGTGAAATGGATTGCAGGCTGCATGGAAAAAGAAAGCACATATTATATTCTGGACGTGTAACACAACACTGAGAACAAACAGTAAAAGATACTCACATAAATCACATTTTCCTTGACTGTTTCAATGGACGGCCTCTCAAATAAAAATTAAATTTGGTCCACGACTCCTGGATCGCTCGCTGTTTTAGGTATATTAAAATAAAACTTTGAAGCAATCCTCTTCTAATAGGTTAAATATTAATGAGGTTTTGGTCAAGTGAGCCAAATCCAATTTGGCCCCATATGACTTCTGGACATGGTTATTAAAAGGCCAATCTGTGCTGCTCCTATGGCTTAACTTCCCTCCTCCAGTTATGCTGTGTAAGAAGCTATGTTTTTAACTCCATTCATCACACATTCACATCCCACTGACTAACTTCCTTTTTAAAGATCCTCTTTCTCTTGATCTCACTCACATTTAGAGCTTTTTGTCTCCAGGAGTGAAGGAAAATATCTGAAAGAAAACTGGGGCCAATTTTTGCAGAAGACAGAGGAACTCTAAAACAATTGCACTCCCTACCATGCTTGATAAATAAATCTTTCCTGATCTACCCAAAAAAAAAGTTAGCAGCGGTCACATAAGACATTTGTGAGGCGGTCCCAGTGCAGAGGACAAGGGAACTAGAAGTGACATTGTGGCTCTGGGCTGTCTCAAAGGATTAGGCATTACAGCATTCACTGGCATGTGCTTTTGCTCGTTCCCATTATATCTGCTTGTGCCTCTTTCCAGATGACTTCTTCTCCAAACTGATCCGGCGGGCAAGATAATTGATTAATATTTCTTGAGGGAACGATGACTAACCGTTGTTGAGGTTCAACCCAAACACTCAGGTTAAACATAGTCAACGGCATGGATCAAAATTCTGGGATTTACGTATTGGACAGATACACAGAAATGGCTGAGAACATTTAGTTTCTGAGTGTGTTAACATGCAGACGGCAGACCAGATATTAGTCTGTATCCTCAAGTCAAGGTCACAATCAGGATAAGCTGTTTTTATATTGTGATCAAGAGAACAGATTTAACAAAACATTTTAGATAACCACAAGCTGTACTAATTCAAGGAATTATTCCAGTTTGTCGCTGTACCAGTGTTCAAGTTTCTGACATTTAGCTCATTGTATGGTCAGAAAGTACTCAAGTACTTCTGTAAAAGTACCAATACAACAATTTGCTCCAAGCAAAACATTTCTTACATTTAAAATCCTACATCAGTACATAGAAATGTAGAAGTATTATTAATGCCAAATGCACTTAATGTATCAAAAGTAACCCAATCTGAACAAAAATATCCCATGTGTCTGATATATTTAATAAATATTGTGTAATTAGACTGTTGCATAAATACTTCAGTAGCATTTTAATGTTTGAACAGGTTGAGATAAATACTGTTTATATACAGTTAGGTAGTTTAGCACAGTTGTTCAAAATCTATAGTAGGAGACCAAAGAGACACAAGATAGATCTGAGGGGTACAACAAAAGAAAGTTCTGCTACACATTTTTGTGAATTTTTGGGTAGTTTAGAGGGGAAACTGGTGAGACTGCTAACAAGGGGCTTGAAAAATGTTTAGGAGCACTGGTTTAATCTTTAACAATACTATGTATTTTAGAAGATTAGCATATGTTTATTTATATGTAAAATCTTAAAAGTACATCTTCCTGTTATAGAACTATAAGGTAACAGAAAATGTGAATACCTCAAAATTGTACTTATATATCGTACTTGAGTAAGTGTACTTTGTTACTTTCTATCATTGATTGTAGATACGTTGCAGGTAAATAACATGAAGCCTTCATACAACACTTCATTAAAATGATTATCTTTGTATATTAATGTGTATAATACTATCATGAACCATGTTTTATTCAGCTGCTTAAATAAAAGATTTCATTTGTGAAGAACACCTACACTCAACTGGTTTTACATCAAGGTCAATAAAGACATTACAACGCAAAGGTTTTCTGTCAATGGGAGAATTACAGTACATGCATTTATTGTGGGTGATAATGGGAGGTTGAATGGAACCATCTTACCATCTTAATAAGCTCTCATGTGATGCTCTCTAAAAACAATCATTACAGGCCTTCCTGGAGCACTCCCCTTCCCCCTGTTTATTAATCAGCTAATTACACATTGACAGTAATGGCCCTGCTGATTCCCACAGTTAAATGAACAGGGCTGAATAGCTCTTTAATGATTAGCCTTTGTGTTTCTCTCTCCTGCTTGCTCGCTCTCCTTCTCTCTCTCTCTCTCTCTCATGCACACACACACAGACCATTCTTTTCACATTTGAAAAAAAAACAACAGGAAATTTAAATCAGACCTCCCGGTGAGAGGGTTTGCACACAAACGAGTCAAGAAGCATCTGACAGACTGAGCCCCTAAGAACAAATCTGTCTCCACAAACAGAAAACAATTAGAGTGGTTACAAAGACAGCAGGTTCACGGTTACACTATGTCAACTTGTGTGGGTTTCAGTGTTAAGCTCAGCCTCCAGCAACAGCAAAAACCACCATGAAAGTTTGGTGGAGCAGCACAGGCAGGTGCAGGTGGAGACGGAGAAGATGGGGTTTTTTTTTGAAGGACGCGAGCAGGGTGCGGAGTGGAGCCGGAGAGGGCGAAATAGTGCGGTGGGCTGCATTTCTGTCAGCAGAAGTGATGGCTGAGTGGTAGCGTTATTTGTCTTGTGCTGCCATACGGCCCTCGCACCAGCCTGGGCATTAATGAGAGGGGGCCGGACCGCCGGGCAGGAACACGGCGGGCCTCCGACGCAGGTGATCTGTCACGCAGCCGTCTTGCTCGGGCAAGGAGACACATGAAGACAGAGGGGAGAGGAGGGGCGGCAGGGCTGACCGAGGGGCTGGCCTCCACATGGACACCTACAAGTGGCACTTTCTAACATGCAGAGATAACACGCTAACAGTTTGATGAGGTCAATCAAACTGACTTTAACCCTGCCTATTTACTCAAACTCTTCCTGAACTGTAGCACACTGAATAAGTTCAAGTTATGGTTTATTATCCATCATCACTTCATAGAGATAAAGATGAAGGGCATTATAGGAGACAGCAGGGCTGGGGTAAAATTGCAATAATTAATTAGTCTGTGCGTGAGACCAGCCAAGCCTATTAAAATCCATCAGAATCTTTACACGTACTGATTCTCAATCATTGGGCAACATGGGGATTTTCTGTATTTTTCTGTACTGCAGAAGAAAAATATCAATATTTGTAGAAATTCTGCAAGTTATAGCAAATAAGTCCATCTTAAGTGACAATTTGAATCTGTATTTTTAATAAAACTCGATAAGATATATAACGGAAAACTCTATATCTTGTGAGGCCTTGTTGGATTGAGTTGGATTGTTGGTGGTGTGAAAAGTAGAAAATGGCCAATTTAAGGCTGAGAAATGGAGTGGTCATCTAATCCAAACAGATACCTGGCTTGATAAGTTGCCGTTTTTTTCTTTTTCACAACAAGCTTCAGCACTGCCGTGGAAGTGCTAAAAGGGTAAAGAAGAAGACAAAAGCAACAGCTGGGTACCGCCTCAGTAATTCCCAACGGAGCCCTGGAAGACACCTCCAGCCACAGACCATTTTCACTCCTGATTACAGAGTTTCAAATCAACCACTAACACATACAACAATCCACTTCCTCTGGCCAACTCAAACAAAGACTCGGCTGTCGTGTTCACTAAGAGCAGCGCGCTGTCTTTCTACTAAATGCAGTAAACAATCTTTTCATGCAAACAAGATGTTTACCAGAAAACAACTCCACTCAACAAATCACTGAATCTGATTTTGTCTCTGTACACATTTATGCCAGAATGGCAACAAACCAAGATTTGTACACAGAGAGTGTGAAAGCTTGTCAGAGTGAATGTGCATCTCCTGACGGTGGTGAGATTACTGAGGAGAGACATGGTGCAGCAGGCTGCCAAAGTAAAGATTTATACAGAGCAGTTGCAGCTGCAGAAACTGACATTGGACGACATGGGATGCATGATAAATCATGGTGGACAGGGGGCACTAGACTCAAGAAGCAGGAAAACACTCTGAGCAGTGCTGATGGAGGGGTGGTGGGGTGTAATCAGGAACTCTACACTATGCAATTTAGGAAAAAGATATCTTTTAGTTACTTAATCCAAAACAAACACAATAAAATATCTAAGAATTCATTTTCAACACATTTCCACTTAAAAACACATTGATAAGTGTTTTTTTAGATAATATATAGTGAAAAATGCCATATTAGTAATTAGGACTTTTTGCTTGGATGACACGAATGTTTGATTTCATTTGTGGGAAAAGAATAAATCAGTTATCATGTTTGTTTTAAGATTTTAACACGTGTACTTCTGCCTCTTTTACAACAGACGGTGGGCCTGTTAACTGTCGAGAAACTGAGGGATGCCCCTTGTTCCGCATGTTGACTATGAGGGGTCCTTAAGGGCCAGGGGTGAATCCTTTTTTACTTTTATGGGAAGTGGTAGAGCGCTGGGGAGGTGAAGGACAGAGTTGCCGGCCGTTCCATCACTCAATGCAATAAATGGATGCAATCTGTATCCAAGTAAAGCATTGGCTGTTTTTAAATTCCTCCTCTTTTATCCAAATGAATGATGGACCCTGGTACAGTGCACTGTGCGACAATATTAATATACATCAGAGGCCTGCACCCCTCACTAAATCAGGGAACCACCAGCATTTGTTATTTAAATGACAAACAGCAGCTGCAGGAGTGGAGCATGGAGAGGGGACGTGGAAGAAAAGGTGGACAAACCAATTCAGATTTCAATCCGGGAAAGACACAAGGCCCCGAGCCATGGCTCTAATGAAAAAAGGCAGCTCCACTGGTCCAAACAGACACAACGGCTGCTGCTCGGTGCCACCTCCAATAGGACGAACTCCACATCACACTTCTCATCTTCTTTTGCTTTAAACAGAACAGCTTGCTAACATCCTCAATGACCACATGCTGATTTTCATGTATAACATTTACTATGTTCACCATCTTAGTTAGATCAGTGGCTCTCCCCCTTTAGAAGACAAAACATATGCCTCCCTCCCCACATCCCAGCAATAACAGATTTCATTTTTAGCATTTATCATTAACAATACCAGGGAAAATATTAATAAAATAAAAACCTAAATTTTAGCCTCGCTGGTATCAGAGCACTTTTATTTGTCACCACGTTAATAATTTTCATGCAAATTTAGATTCAATTCAGTTTGATTTATATAGCGCCATATCATATCAAAAGTTATCTCATGACACTTTCCATATAAAGCAGGTCTAGACTGTACTCTTTATAATATTATTTGCAGAGACCCAACAATTTCCACCATAAGCAAGCACTTTGTGGTCAACTCAACATTTCCCCTGGTCATTCACACACCCTTTGGAAGGCCTCCAAGCCTCCCAGTTAAAAACTACCAGTTTAGCATGTTAGCATGCTAAGATTTTAGAATTAGCAGTAAACGCAAAAAACAGCTGACGCTGCTGAGAATGTAATGTTATTAGTTTGACCACCTTTTTGGATAATTTGATATTCTGAGCTAAGGCTGCAAAATTCCGGGAATTTTCAAAGTTCCCGGAAGTCCATGGGAATTAACAACAATTTATGGGAATAAACAGGAATAAACCGAGAATTTACAAAATTCAAGGTTGGCCCTAACAGGGAACTATATATACTATGTATACAGGGACATTTATTTTAGCATAATCTTGAGTAAAACAACCAGATTTCATGCAAGTACACTTGAATATCTGCTATTCCTCCATCACATGCACATAGCACACTGCTTACTGCAGAGCTATTGAAGCCACGCCCCCAACATGCACAGATGATTTCTACAACCTGGACCACACTTTGAGCCCAGAGCACAAGACTATTGAAGCCACACATTTGAGCCCATGGACTACATAAAGTGAAGTAAGTTTTGATGATATTATGGGGTAAATATATTTGATGTGTGGTATTAATGTTTAACTTGCAAGTAGAACATGAAAATGTCTTCATATAGTAGATAGCTAGCTGATAAGTTAGATGCTAAATAAGCTATAGCATCATTTCATTGACCATTTATGAGGCTATCTTATCATGATGCTAGCTTACCCCCAATTACTAAATTACCCCCAATTTCCAGTTAATTCCCATAAATTCCCATAATTCCCATGGAAAGTTTCAGATTTGGAATATTTCCCAAATTCATCAGCTTAACTTCCCATGGAAAGTTTCTGGCAATTTACCAGAAATTTTCCACCCCTTTGCAACCCTATTCTGACCTGATGGTGGCATCAGACTTCATCTTGAGGGGAGCATGAATGTCTGTACTAAATCACATGGCAATTCTTTCAACATTTATGACATTTCACTAAAATCGACGTGCTGTGTTGGCACTAGAGGAAAAATATGGGATCCCCAGTCTCAGTAGGATTCATCCTCTGGGTACCATAAATGACTTTACACAGTTTCATGGCAATCCATCTAGTAGTTGAGACATGCTGCTAACATATCTAAAAACACAAAGCTACACAACTTTTTACACCTCCAAAATAATCTCTCTTTGAGATATGTAACATTCTGAATCTGCAGGTTTAATCTTGTATTTAACAGCAACAAAACACCTCCAACAATAATGTAAAAGACTGATGAGGAGTCCAGAGATTCATCAGTATGTGTGGAGGGTGTTACCTGATGTTGCGACGGACACAGCTTCCGTTTCCCTCCTCCTCCTGGAGTCTCCCGTGAATAACAGTCCTGGAGTGACATTAGTCTGCCTGGGGCGGGGCGGAGGGCGGGGGGGGACACAGACAGGGAGAACAAACGTTACTCACAATATGATGAGGCAGCTCCCACCCACAACGCACACATAAACATGTAGAAATTTAATAATTTCACAAAAGTCAATAAATGCAAGCGCTGCACATTTAGCTTAGATTCAGTATAGTGCATATTTGGCCACATCTTAATTTTTCTTCATTAATAGATGTTTTCACCGGAGAGAATATTCGATGAAGAGACGTGCATGTGGCTGAGTCATTGCAGAGTTCACATAAACAAATTACACCTGCTCTGTGCCTCCTGTGTCATATGTCAGGAGCCCTGAAATAGGAAAAGCCCCCCCCACCACCAGCTTAATAGCCCTGACTTCGGAGATGTAAACTTAAGGTCAAGGTCCGTTCCATCACGTGGGGGGGGGTGTGGGAGCAGCTGATGTGGTAGATGCAGTGTGTGTGTTTGTGTGTAGGAGCAGGGGGGGACAGATTGAGTGAAAATGAAGTGAATTGAGTGTGTGAGGGAGCTACACTGAGAAGATTTAAGTTTTCAACTGGACCGCATCTCACTGAGGATTTTAAAGAACAATATGGCATGCTGTTCAACGATGCCAATAAACATAACTTGTAAAATTGAATTCATGACAGTCTGCAAAAGAACAGAGAGAGCTCCTTGTTAACCAGTGCGACTCATCTCGGACTGCAGGTTACATGAAGCTCACAACCCTAACAGGCACATGCTACATCAAGGCCCCGTCAGGGCAGCCTTTTAACAGGCAGCGTGTTCCATGACCTCAACACCCATAAATCACATGACGGGTGTGCAGGCACGGGGTGTCGAGAGCTGTGCGGGGCATGCTTTGAGCGAAGTCTCTATGTTGTATAATCAATAGATATAAAAATAAATGGCCTGACCGTTATTCTCTCCCTGCTACCCCTCTCTAATAAAATCCCAGTAATGCATATTTCATTTACTTTTATACTTATTGATTACCTGTACTCCAGTTAGTAAATCACGCGCCTATCGATCCCTCAATCGTACCTCTGTCGGACAGCACATAACCAGCCATTTGCGCCCCTGATAAAGAGCTCAGGCATTGAACTCCCCACAGTAAATCTTTGCAAACTAACTTTTTAATTCCAAAATCGATCCACGTTTAAACGTCGCATTATTTCACGAGGCACGCCTGCGGTATTAAAAGTAATACCCTGATGCATTTGGTCTTAATGTGTGGAGGTCCATCCCTCCATCTCTCCTCTCATTACACAGAGGCCGAGGCACTCCGGGGCCCCTGCAGCCTGGAGGGAGGTGAGGGCCCTCCCCTGCTGCTAAGAGCTGAGAAGCAGATCCGCTCCGGAGCCGCCAGGAGCCTACAGAGACACTCAGCACAATGCTAATCAAACATAAGAATACCATCAGCTGGCTCATTAACCAAGGCAAAACACCACCATTCATCTCTGAGCCGAACCCAAAGGCTTTTTATAAGCATGTTACATGGCTCAGTGTAAAACTGAGAGAAGTTGTAAAAAAATGCACAACTGTGTTTTTATTATTTAACATCTGTTACTTCATCAGTTTTAACAGCACAACAACAGATGTTGGCCAGTTGTTTTGTCCCTAAATCTACAGAAACTGTGATGAGAAAACAAAGATTGACTTAGAGGCAATGAGCAATGAAAAAACAAGTCATATGTAATGAAGACGGTCAACAACAACTAAATTGTATCAAAGACACAAGGGCACAGAGGAAAAAGTCTCAAAGATAGATTTTTCAGGTCATATGAGACACTTTTAAATGCAGCGCAGTCCCTTAGGGTACAAAGTAAAACAGCACTGACACAGGGTCAATTGTAATTTTGGCGCCCACATCCAAAAGCAAATATATCAATTAAAAATAATAAATCAAAAGAGGAGTGAGGAGCTGCAGTTACAAACTGGCCATCTATTTTCATTAGCGTACACGGTGCTTCAGGTGTGAGCAGGATTTCAAGATTAATAGAGGTATTCAAATGAATCAGAAAGGATTAGGGTCTCCAGGGAACATAATCAATAGCTCCAAATCAATAATCAATAGGCCACTCACACCAATATACTAACTGCTGACACCGAGATCTCACAATTAAAATGAAAACTGGGAAGGGAGTGGCGTAAGACTATGATTTATCTCACAGCGCAAGTGTCATTTAGAAATAAATAAGTCAATAGATAAAAGCTGCTGCTGCCTGGCTCAGGTGGGAGGTAGCTATGCATTTTAACGTGGCCACGAGCCCCGAGCATTATAGCCAAATCCCACAAAGCATTGCGCCTATTCATGCACCGATACGAGGATAAACAGCATGCAACCTCATACAGCCTTTATCACTTAGCATCAAATCTCTGATTGTCGCCGTCAACTCGCGGCAAACAGGAGATGACAGCTTTTATTAATACAGTATCATTTCAACCTGACCGCAGTACAAGATTAATGCTCACGCTCCCTCTGCCCACAGAGAAAACACTTTTCTCTCAAGGGTGTTTGGAAACAAAGAAAAGTCAGATATATGGGAGCTCACCCAAAAAAAAAAAAAAAAAAAATCGATCCCGCGGGTAAGGCGTTGCAAAGAAATGAAAATAGAGTGAAGTGAAATCAGGAGTGAACATTTTAAAGTTTGTTAAGCGTGTGTGTGTGTTTCTCATTGTCATGCAAAACAATAACTGTAATCGTCCAGTGTTGTGTTTGCATGTGAATGTGTGTTTTGGAGGAAGTCAAAGGAAGCAAATGGGTGCTATGCGTGCAGAGCTGGGTCGGAAGGACAGAGCAACCGTCTCACTGGAGAGTGGATTTGAGCAGCTTGGGGAGATAGATTCAGCTCATGCCGTCCAACGGGACACATCAGAAGCCCCTCTCGTCAATCCCCCCTCTCTCCCTCATTCATTTGGGAGTATGATTTATACTTTTTGAAGTGAAGGGTCTTGAATCCCACTATAAAGGAATTAAGAGGTCTCCCCTGAGTCTGCCATTCAAATGAGAGCATGGCAGGGATATGAGGGCTTTTTAATAGAGAGAAATTAGTATTCACAATGCCTCAAACTGGAATCTGAAGGAACCTTTCAGGTGGAGAAGAAAGGGCCAGTTTAGAAAAGAAAGCCCTAAGAAGTCGGGGGCTTTTCATAGCAGTCGTGTTTTTGCCCCTCATCAAGGACTGCTGTAGCGCTCTGTGAAATAACCCAAGAGAGAGGGAGGAAAAAGTGTGTGCGTGTATATGTGTGTGAAAATTAAGAATGCACCATAAATAGGCAGAGTAGAAACAATACAATGAGGAGTCCCACAGTCTCGAGGCCAAGGGGGCTAAGAGGCTTCTCAACAGTCCCCCGTACAGATCCAACAGTTCCAGGGATGACTGGGAGCGATGTGACGCTTTGACAAACATCTTTTGGATAAACCTTTTTTAAATGTTTCTGTGCAGTCCAAGAAATGCCGGGATTTCAATCTGCATTACAACTATGTCAACACATAGTATTTCTCTATTTGGAAACGCTGACCTTGAAAACTACTGAACTGAAGTATTTCTGCATCCAACTGCAGCTGTTTATTGTGAGTTCAGCTCAGACGGGCCAGGATTGATTCTAATAACACTTCTGTCCGTGGTCCTGGAGGCCCCAGGCCCTCTTTAACAGCACAAAGTAATATACTTAAAATTGTTTTCGCACGTTGACACTTTACAATTACAAAGACAATTACATAAGAACTGTTCATAAACATGATTTCAAACTGACGTTAAATAACAAAAAATAAGACATTACTTCTGTTTGGGGCCTCAGAGACTTTTTAAGGCTTTTCAAAAAGCACTAACTCGCTGAGTTGACTTAAATTTCTCTTATAGGAGTTTCTGGGGTCTCACTGAACACAAACATGAGTAATCTCACCATGTAGGAGAGCATACTGTGGATTTGTGTGTCTATGAATGACTTTTTAGCAAACAAAAGGGATATATACAGTTTATGTTCATGCATAGCTCATGTTAAAAATGAAATATTACCTTATTTGGTGTAATAATAATAACTCTTTATGATAATACTCATGCTCATATTGTCACTAAAGAATGTTTTTTTCACGATTCAATACTCTTACAAATTACAAAATACAAATTGGGTTTTAATGGGGTCAAAAGAAAAGAAAAATAGGAGATATTGTATTATTATTTTTACACATACAGCCCCTCATGCAGCGATGAGGAAGTAAAGCTAATGTCAACAAAATGGATTGAGATGGATGTGGAAACACTGCAAAAATATGCATAAACATAACATTAAATCTTCTCTGGTGTATTTGCAAGAAGAATATTTTAGTTTTGAAACAAGCTGTTGAAATCAATAATTTATGTAGCAAAAAAAGGCTAACAAATAATCCCTGTGAAGTCACTCAAATACACATTGAGGTGTTTGTCCCCCTCCTATACAGCCCAATCACATTTTGATGGTGAAGAAGAATGTTTAGGGTTGGCCAAAACACACTCGCAGTCTCTGAGGCATCATCTTAACAAAGATTACTCTGGTTAACAGCGACCTATGCTCTGTAACTGATTCATTTAAATTAGTTGGCCATAGACTTGTCCATCAATATATTGAGCTTTGATCGAAAAAGACAGAACGGTGTCTCCGATAGGCCCTTGAGAGGCTGATTTGTTTAACTAACATGTGGCATCAACTACCTGTTTCTGTAGATTGAGGAGGAACATCTGAGACGGGAGCTCTCTGACACCATGTCAATAGGACACACTGGTAATGGGCACAAAGGGTTCAACTGGAAATTGAAAGTATCAATAACATTTAGATTTTGCAGTTTCACCATTAAAGTCTGAACAAAACTGCCAAAAAGATCATAAAGCTTGGAAAAAACTTGTATTGTAAATACCTGGCTTCGATCTCGTTTTCCAACAGAAGGCAGCCAAAAACTAAAAGGAGATAATAAAAGTGTAATTACTGATTGAAACAGATTGATTTAATACCACAGGAGCGCTATATAATGTTTTTACAGGAGTCTTAACCAGTATATCTTACTCTCTCTGGTAAGGATCTTGGGAGAAGTGTCTCAGTCTCTCTACAAACACTGGCATGCTGTTGCCCTGCGAAACACAAATCAAAGACACACAGTCAGAAATAGACACTATAAAACACTGTATAACTGTTTTCTACTGAGGAGGAAGATGCCAGTTTACTTTAACATTGCTGGGAAGCCGCCTCCTATCCTTCCTGATGCAGCAAGCAGCAGAGCCAGGCAATCGTTTGAGACGTGAATGATACCGATACCCTGCAATGATACGAAACACATTCATATTGTTGCAAAATAGTCAGAAAAGATCATTAATGTTTAAGAGGCATGCAGGAAAAAAAGACAAAATCATTGTACTCTACCTCTCTGAGAGGGCCGTGCGGGCTGCAGGAAGGTGGGCGAGGGATGGTTACCCTCGAGGGAAAGCTGTTTGTCTGAGTCCCAGCCAGGCAGAAGGCCGGCCACGCCCGTCCCGACTCCACAGTCCCCCTCGAAGAACCAGTCACTCTGCTCGTCATCGCCTACATACAGGGGACAAGGAAGATGTTGCATTGGTTAGTATATCGCTGCTGCATGTTTCTGGCATATTTCTACCAAACAAACTTTAACAAAATTACGTTAGAAATTTATGATGTTAAAATTATATTAGAGGTAAATACTGGAACAATGTGACTGAGTGGTTACTATACACTTTTGCTTCGTGAGCTGTTGTATGCTTGGTGATCGGACAAACTTCAGTGGAGCTTCGACTGACACGTGTGCGTCAATAATGACTTGCTCTTTTAACCACACACTACCAGACAACCAGACAACACCAGCCTCGTCCCCAGACAACAAGCTCCTCTCAGACCTGTCAGTCAGCAAAGAGCACGCAGGAACCATGCCTCTCACAGTCAAGGTGTAGTGACAACTGTTAAATCAGAGGCCGCCTGGCCCCACCACGGCTAATGAGATTAGCAAAGGCTTCAGCGCTCATTAACACGACATGACAACGTCTTATTAGAGTCGCCTGGGTGCCCAGCAACCAGCCCATTGTATCAAAACCTCCCTCTCTGGCCCCAGCATTCCCTCAGAGTCAAGCAGGATATTGTCCAAATCTGACAACTCGTCATCTTTCTTCACACAATCCAGAATACTTCATCTGTGAGCTACAAATACTCTAAATCAATCACTCACTAGTTTGAGCCACATGAAGAGATGAAGATGTCGTACTTAATAGTTTGCCGTATGTTAAAATTATTAATTTTTTAATACCTTGTCTGCCCTCATCATTGGTGAACAGCCCAGGGTCACTGCTGCATGTGCTGCTGGTTTCCCTGCAAAGAAAAGAAGAACAAGATCACACGTGAATGATCACCACTGACCCGTTTCTTTAATATCAATGACATTTAAGGATGAAACTCCGTTTTGATTTGTCATCTCAAACCTGATGGGTTCTTTAGGTCAGACAGTGTAATAGCATCTGAAAAGTGAACAATGTGCATCAAAAATTTACATGGCCCCGTAATGTCAATATTTAACATGTAACATTCAATAATAAAAATAATGAAGAAGTCCGGAGCTAGAGGTCGACATAAATGGAAATGACACAAAAAGACAGAGCGTGCTGTGTTCTCTCTTGTTGCGATAGCAAACACAAAGGCACGAGGAGAGGCTCTGATCGAAGCCACTGAGTGACATGCACAATCTAATTGAATATCCTCCGCTGTCAGCTCCAATCTAATCTGGCCTGCGTTGTGGAGGATGACAGGAGAGCGAAACACATTCCCCTGTCCGCCCCTCCCTCTGGGTGTGCCCCACACTCAGAGCGACCCACAGACGTGCCGCTTCCACACAACAACTGGCCAGCATCTGCTGTGTGGGCTGCCGCTGCTTCCTGCCTAGGCTGTACCCATCGCCTATCCTCTCCACACCCCCCCAGGCAACCTCTGTTACACTGCCTCCACACCCTCTGTGACCCCACTCTGTTACCCAAGCCCACCCTGAGTTTCTATACCTTTCTCACACCTCAGCCGCCTTGAACTGGGACCTCCAGACACTTCAAGGTCATGGAGGAAGAGGGTTAGGGGAAGGGTGGAGCCGATAAAGATGGAGGGATTCTCTCTGAAAGTATAATGTCACACTGCTGTCATTTCTTACTTTAGAGAAATGGAACAAGCACATGTATTCAATAGCTTTTACTTTATTCCTACTATTATTATTACTATCTGCAAATGAAAATAGTCCCCAGCATATGCACTATTTATGAGTAACATACTAAAAACTAGTGCCCACCTGTTTTGGTATATTATTAAACCGTCCACCTTGTTGTGTTGTTTAATGTTGTATAATTTTATTTTCTTTATTTAAAGGAACGCGCACATTTTTCAATATTTCTATCAGTGTTAGCCTGCAAGCTAATGTTCAACTGCAGTCAGTTTCATATATTTATGACCAGTCTTTTTCAAGCTTTCTATCTTGGAAATCATTATCATTAATCAAGTATTGAGAGAGATTTTCGTTACATTTGTTTACCATAATGTCAGAATCTTTTAATCCTTTTATCATTTAAATTAAGCTAATTTCCATAAAACTACAGCGAAAGAGGAGAGAACCTGATGCTCTTGATTGCTTTTCATTTTGCTTCATATTTATTATCGCTGACCTTGCTTATAGGAGAAAGCTGGAGGGTCAGATATGCGCTGATACGGTGCTTTGCCATATTGCACAGGTCTGCCAGTGATGGCAGGATCAGAAAACCCTCCGTCCAGCCTGCACGTCTTCCTGGCCAGATGGTCCTGCATCATCTCCGCTCACATCCGCAAGAAGCAGATGTGAGAGGGAGCAGGCCTCTCCGGGGAATCTGGAAGATGTCTGGCCTAGCCATGCAGTCCTGGACCGTCCCTCAACCCCCGTCCCACCCCTTCAGCCCCCTCTCCAGACTGACTCCCCAGGCCTCTGCTCAGCTGTACCCCACCTCTGGACACATCGGCTGGCATCTGGAGCACTCCAGCATCAGTAGAGGACACAGCCACAAGCTCTATAATAACTATCATTTTGGTTTTATGCTTCATTCCACAACCTTTCCTGAAGAACCAGTGGTGGTTAACTATTTCCAGCAGTGTGGGAGCTCTTATTGGAGGGATTTTGTGCAAAGTTTGAAAAAGAATCACAGGTATAAACAATTAATTAGAGACACCCATTAAGTATTTATCCGTATTAAAGGTGTAATGTGATGTCGCTTGGAGCAGCACAGGGCCGATGTGAGACCGTTTCCATTAAGTACTGCTTAATTAATGGCATGAATAATTGAGACCCCCCATTTTTCTTGAGACCAAAAAAAACACCTCCTCTTTCTTCAGCAGTGACCTTTGTCAGGAAAAGTTGACAAACATTTTGGGCAAACTTTGGTCTACAAAAAAGCACATCCCCCAGTCAAAAATAAGATATTCGATTGCAGATTAAAAACAAATAAGTCTTCATTAGTTAAAATACCATACGTCCATGGTGAAACAAAGGCAAGGGCAAAGACTGTATTCCAGTGTTCTAGAGCTCAACTCCTCACATGGGCCTATTGTCTCTATACAAGCCAAAGAGTTGAAGCAAAACACAGTATCCAGATGAGCACTAATCATTAGGATATAATCCTCAGCTCCTGGGAGAGGCAGACCAGTTTGCACAGAGATTACAGGCTAGCCGCCATTTATTGAGCTCGGGCTCATTCTGCAGAGGAATAAAGAAGAGGCAGAGACAGAGGGGGGCAAAGCGCTGATAACAATGGATCTGTGGGCTCTTCAAACAAGCCGCCTCAACCCAAATCCATGCCCTCTTCCATGGGTGTCTGATTATAAGGTTATCCCACCATCCCTGAGCTGCAGTAATTGGATTAGTCTCAGAGATTTATGAAAATTAACTTCAGCAAATGCTGCACTGCTTACCCCCAAAAACTCCTCATAGAGTTTTCAAAATAGAAATTACAGCATGATAAAGCGTGTGTGAGAAAAGCATGCACAATGGCTTTGTTTTTCTGGTGGCCGGGTTGAAGTAAACATCACCAGCAGCAGCACACAGCTGGAGATAGAGGCTGAGCCCAGGAGAGCATCTACCCACAGGTGAGGCATGCTTGCTGGGCCAGCCTGGGTGCCAGGTGGCCTCACTGCCAGCAGGCTGGGCCAGGTCTAATCAAGGATGTGGAGCCCAACTGGAGCCGCCAACATCTGCTCCTCTTGCACTTGGGTGGCTGAAGGCAAAGCTCTGCTCAGTATGCACATAAGAGGAGTGACCTTGAGGAGAGACCAGACACTCCATATGAAAAAGGTTAATGGAATGAATGGAGACCAAAGAAATCCAAGTGCTTCAAAACATTTCAACAATGGCATCTGTATCTGACATCAAATGGACCATACACTCTCAGAGTATAAATATTGCTGTTGTACCACTGTCAACCCCTCATCACTGCTGCCATTTGTTCATATCCTTTCTCTCAGCCACGGCGTAACCATTAGATTGTTCAGCCCTCAGTACTGTGTGGCAGTCTACTGAGCAGCAATCAAGAGCGTTGGCGTTGTGTAAGTGAGAAATGATTGACAGCATGCCATGGTGTTCCCATTTATTTCTTCTCCGGAGCTGTTTTCTGTCAGAACGGCTATTGATTTTTCCATAAAGTAAGAAAACAAGTACCGTTTAGGGGCTAGGGAGGTCAGCACAAATTAAACCAGAAGATGTAAAGCCTTCTGTCTGTCCCATTACTGGTTACCTCAAATGTCTTCTTCTCAAAGGAAATACACTGTGCAGTAGCATGGCAAGACATTGAGAATGGGAACTCCAGACTTAAAAGACTCTGTTACTGAATGTTACAATGACACTGAACTGAATTTAACTGCACTGCACACCAGATCTGCCTGTTTGTCAGCTAATTATACATGTGGACCATATGTAAGATATTAAATAACATAACTCTATTTATACATTCTACAGAAAAACACTTGATTTACAAGTTTGATCACCTTTAAAATGTTTATCTTTTTTTCTATGCATCCTGGTTTACTAAACATCTTAATAATACTCCATGAAAATGATAAATACCAGTAGAACTGAACAATTAGTCAATAAATCGATAAATCCATTGACAGGGATTTAATCTGCAACTATTTTTACAACTGATTAACAATTAAAATCATTTTCATTTCATTTCAGTTGAATGCAGAAAATTTCAGATTTTTGCTTCTCACGTGTGTGTGTATTTGCTGCTTATGTCTTTAAGGTCCACCATTTTGGTCCAGACAACAATATCTCAACAACTGATTGCCACGATTCTCTATAGTCATTCATGGTACCCAGAGGATGAACCCTAAACATTTTAGCGATCCTCTTTTCTGGTAGCACCATCAACAGTTCAAATTTTTCACATATCCAGTGAAATATTTCAACCTCCATTGATTTGATTTAAACATTCATGGTGTCCATCTTATGAATCCTAATGACTTAGGTCACCCGACTTTTCCTCTAGTGCCTCTATTTGTGGTTTTGAGTGAAATGTTTCAACAACTATTAATTTGGCACAGACATTCATGTCCCCCTCAGAACAAATTGTAATCACTTTGGGGATCCTTGAACTTTTAATTTGGCGCATCTTCCGGTGAAATTATATTTGGTCCAATACTTTGGTTTATGACCAAATACCTGCAAAACTAAGCTGTACTTTGTCTTTAGTGCTAATTAAAGTCATCATGCTAACGCACAGGACTAAGATGGTGATCATAGTAAAGATCACATCTGCTTAGCATCAGCATGTTTGTATTGTCACTGTGAGCATGCTAGTGTTTGGTTAGCATGTAGAAGTTAGTGTCTCACTCCAAGCACCACTGTGACCAAACACAGCCTCACACAGTCGCTAGTAAAGAACTTTTGAATAGAATAACTTTATTGTTGAAATGGTGCTACACAAATAAACTTGCTAAACTATTTCCTGTTTTTGAAGAGGCCGAATGATTAATCAATTAACTGAGATTCAGATTAAATAACAGAGAAGATAAACGTTATTTGCCGCTCTTTATAGCAGAAAACACTGGGACGACGTGTCAAAACAAAAGAACAACAAATATAGTGTTCCTGATTCGACAGTATATTATAATCTTTGCTTCAGTGTAATAATATAATGTCCCTCTTTGCTGCCAGTTACAGCCAAATCTAGTTTTGCTAAATAAAATGCACACAAGAGGGTGCACTGTGGGACACTGGGACAGGCCCAGCTTTAATTACCCAGCCCAAGACAGGAATTCATTTCAAAACAAATCAATACCACACCAAGTCACTTATTTATTTGTGACAATATTTCTCGAAAGGAAATAATGAGCTGGCAGATGCCCGGAGGCATAACTATCAAAGATCCTTCCCTGGTGATCATTTCAGCTATAGGAGATGAGGATGAAGAGACTCTATCATTCATTTTTAATGTCAACTCAATACTTTAAAGTGAAGTGGTGTGATTGTGATACCTTTTTTTGGTTTAGTTGAGGACACGCTGAATATTGACAAGTGGCTCGATGAAGACAGGCAGTATAGATCATCTTAAATGTCGCCTTGTTTAATTGCTTCTGTCTGATAGTAGTTATGATCATGACTTTTATGTTATGGGTTTAACTGCCTTGGTAACTTTCCATTTAAAGGGTAAAAAGGGCTTTTAGAGTTTTGAGCTCCTTTTTAAGTATGGTTTTAATCCTGACTCTTTAAACAATGACAAGGTTAACATTTGGCTTTTTGCAATACTATAAATCTATTATAAAAGTGGAACTGCTTATTTTTCACAAATAAAGAACCTAAAAGCTTTTTTATATAAATCTAAATGAACACTAAATGTAGAGTGGCTCTTTTCCTATAGGGTCTACCTGTGTAATAACATTGTAAAGAATGAAAGGTTAGGTTTGACTCCAATGTAAAAAGAAAAAGAAAATACAAATATCCGTTCTTGAATCTAACATTACCCTTCAGACATGTTCTCATCTGCAGCATCTCTGTGTTCCTTGGCCATCTTTCTCTTCCAGCACTCCTTTCCCATTAGCCTGGCTCCGTCCGTCTGGCGATCTGCTCCCACCCAAACACCAGACCTCTTCTTAGATCCTGACAGATGCTGCATCCTAGACGGCCTGTGTCTCTGTTTCCCGTCTACACCAGAAACCTTCAACTTCTGCTGCAGTCTAACTGTGACATCTGAGGTCATGCGTTTGACCTTCCTCCGCCTCCTCAGTGGCCGTCCCGGATTATTCTCTGTGAAGGAGTCAGATTCTGGCCAGGATGGCTGCCTAGTCCTGACCGGGCCTCTCATGACGGAGCGCCATCGGTTGGTTGAAGTCATGTCGTCAGAGTCACTGCAGTTGGCCATGGAGGCAGCAATGGCTGATGAAGAGTTCTCCCTGTATTCTTTAGTCTCGTCCAAGCTGGACTCTGAGGCCTCAATCCAGCATCGTCTATGCTCCAGCGGATAGAGGGATGATTCACGACAACGCTTGCGGCATCTGCGGCGGCGGATCTGCCGGCGTTGCTGCAGTGGACTTAGCACCATTTCCTCCCACAGCTCCCCCAGCTTACTTTGCTCTGAGGTCTGCTCCAGGGCAGACACCAGGTCCTGCACCAGCTCATCCATCATGGTGCTGGAAACCAAAGACACAAGATACAACAGAGTTAATTTAAGCAATGTCAAGACAGATAATTAAACGCCGTAGATGATGCTACATCAAAATAAATTGCAATAGGTGTAAACAGGGTACATTAGTCTGACATACAACAGCCATGTCAATAAACAAAAGCTGAATGTGAAGCCAATGCTGAAGTGGATTAGAGATGCAGCTCCTCTGATGACCAACACATTCTGGCACTGAGAAACAACCCATGTCTCTCTAGAAATAAAAGGTAAATATCAATATTTATATTAATATTTATACAATACCTAGGGTCTCAGCCTTTTACATTTATATTACCACTATATGTGGTAATGCAAATTTGGGATACTGGCTCATATGGCAATATGATGGCAATATTCAGACATAATGATGTCATACCATTACGCAAAACAACAACAAACATGGCTGAAAGCCAAACTAACCAAAAAAACGTTTTATTCCAAAACGGCGGGCAGCTTCAGTAGTGTGGAAGAGGTTTGGTCACAAAATATCAGATGTAGAACAAACCATGGTGATTTGTAAGAAGTGCAAGACGACTGTGACACCAACAGGGAGCAATACAACAAACTTATTTCACCACCTCAAGCAGAAGCACCTGGTTGAGTACTAAGAGAGGTAAAAAAAAAATTTAAAAATCTAGTGAGAAAAACTCATTGGCTTTTGTGAGTTCTAAAATATTTTGTCAACAACATTGTTATCGCAGAAATAACCTCAAATACTGTGATTTTATTTTAGGGCCATATCGCCCATCACTATCACTTTGTTTATTAATGGTTATATGTGCAGGTGGAACAGCAGATGATACACGAGATAGATCTTTGAGTTGAAAAAAAAAATAAACAGATTTAACTGGGATATGACAAAACCATGAGACAATATACACTTGTTTAGTATCAGATATTTCGCCACCACTTATATTCTTCTCAGGGTCGCGGGGTCTCCCTATCCCAGCTGCAGCTACACCCTGGACAAGTTGCCAATGTTTGCCATACTATTTCTAACATAATTGCTATAGTACAGCATAATAATATTTCTAGGTGTTTTGAGCCATTGTGGGGAGAGTTTTATGGCAGTACTAGATTTTTATATGGTTTTTGCATCAATGTGATGAAGTATCTTGATTTTAAAACTCAGTGTCCTGTCTGGTTATTTGAACCATAAAATGTTTCTGATGGGATTTTACCTAAAATGTTTACTATCATTATGGTAATATAAATCCATTTCTACCATTACTGAGAGAATATGCCTGCTTTGCATCATGTTCTACTGTAAAATTGCGTTATTTCTGCCTCCTTCATTGTTCATTCACTCACTGCTGAGCACGAATATAACATGACACATCTAACAGGAAGCTCTTGGTGTTGAAATCTAATCTGATCACTGGTTGATGTGGGACTTTCCTGCTCTCATCTCCAGCTGTGGTTGTAAGCTCTGTACCCAGAAATGCCAATCTGCACCTGTTATTTTTTTTTAAGTAATAAAATATCCCAAGGCTTATTTTGTCTTTTAGTCTAGCAGTATAAAATTATAGAGGATCATCCACACTGTGAAATTTCCAAGCTCTCCTTGTTTGCAGCTATAAAAACACACACAGCGCCTTCATTATTAGCCAAGAAAGCGACTGTGCAACATCAGTGCAGCTGAACAATAGCAGAGGCAGGCTGATCTGTCTGCATGCTCTCTGTTACATAACATCATCTCACACGTGAGCTGTGCACAAGGACAGGCTGGACAGCCTCACATCTCCTCACTGTTAACCATCAGCGAAACACGCCGTCTAAACGCCTTTAAACACACTAACCGTGTCATATACGAGTCATAGATATCACAATGTGATGGAATAATAAGGGCTGTGTTTCAGCACTCACCAGTCGCAGCTTGTCTTGTTTTGTTTTTCAGCACAGCTGACACACCAGACGCACTTCCGCCCTGCTGTCCAGCCAATCAGGTGTCTCCGCCTCGCAGTGACGCTCCTGCAAAACAGCCCGCCACGCACCGTCACAACGTCCGCACAGATAAAGAGCCACGGCTCAGCCTGCTCTGCTGCAGATAACAGACACATTGAGCTTCACCGCAAATTGCTGCAAGACTCAAATAACAAGCTGGAAAATTACTGTAAACTTACCCAAAGCCCCGTTTTAGCTTTACAGTAATGTGTCTGTGATAGGCTGCTCAACAGAAATGACTTGAGAGTCATTTCCTACTTATAGTGGTACTTCGAGGAAACAATTTTTGAAAATGAAATAAATACATTAAAAACATAATACTATGCTAGAATGTGTGTATATATATATATATATATATATATATATATATATATATATATATATATATATATATATATATATATATATATATATATATCCAGCCTAATAGATAGTACACATTCATGCAGATAGCATGTAGCGTCAATACATCCACAACGAGTTACAAGATACAATGTGATGTCAAGATAGTGAGTGAAGGTAAAATGAATGGTTCAAAATCTCTGCAACTGTGGCTCCAAACAGGAAATATTAGGAAGACAAGTGTAAATCAGGAGTGCACCTTTGACACCAAATTATCTCTGGTTCTTGAACCAGTTGTGTTTCAACAACAGGATTCAGCAACAGTCAACAATAAATAATCTTATTATAAGAATAAACCTGCCTCCTGTGTGAACTGTCTGTACCCGGACAGGGTCAACTGTTATGATGTTGGTATTGGCCAAATATTTTCTAAGGTGGTACGCAGTGAAAATATTTGAGAAACACTGATATAGTGCATTATTTATTCCTTATAGTGGGGGAAAAATACATTTTCCTGTAGTATGAACCTAATACTGATAGTAGATGCATCATATTTAAATGACCAGGGTGTTGCCAGGATTGTAGAAATTCAATCCTGGCAACACCCTGGTTGCCAGGATTGTATTTGTCAGTTTTATTTATTTGTATTTTTCATAGTGAGGTGTTCAATCATACTTTCTATAAGTTTGATATAAATTGAACAATTCTTTCAAAGAAATATCCTTGCAAAAAAAATCCACCAATACCTTTAAACTCAATACAACTAACTAAAATAGCTGACATCCATATCTTGGATGAGCAGTGAAACATCTACAACCAAGTCCAGCCGCCCCAGATTTAACTCTCCTCACAGAACTGGATGACTAAAAAGGTTTTTCCAGGAAACCTCCAAGGAAATTACAAAACTACGGACCCATAAAATAAAATGTTACCATGTTATTGTCCAACACGTAGCCTCTCCACATATTTTTCACTAAACAGAATCTAACTTTGTGAAACTTATCAGTTTTTGTTGTGACTGTATCCTTGAGGCATTAGTTCAACTCTATTCTCCAACTCTATGGAGATTTTTAAAGGGTGAGCTCATGCCGTTGTGTTGGATTATTTTTTGTTGTCAGGTGACGCCCCTACAACACTCATTACAACATAATACAGTGCAATATGTCATAAAACCCGCACAAACAAAGAAGGTGGGAGAGCAGTTCAACCACTAACCACAGGGTAGGTAGTTTGATCCCCAGCTCCACCTGTCCACGTGTTGAAGTGCCCATGAGCAAAACACTGAACGCCAATTGCTCCTAAAGGTTTAACCATTGCCTTGTATCTCCTCTGCCATCTAGGTGAGTGTGTGTGAATGGATAAATGTCATAATTAATAACCATTTATCTCAAAAATAGCCCTATAGTCGAGTCAAATCTTCTATGACAGAGTTTCAATGGAAATCAAACACAGTAAGATTTAAATAATCTTAATAAATCTACATGTATGTAACATTTTGAACAAAATCCCAAACCACTGTTACGTTTGTGATTAGTTGTAGATTACAGTAATTCTATTACGTCCGCACTTTTTAAAACAATGCACTAATAAGTGTTTTATGATGTGTGACAACTCTAAGTAATGAAGAATTGTCTCTCAAAGCCAGTGTTACGCTGAATGAAGCAAAAAAAAGTAATTTACTACTTCTTTCATCTCTCAGATGAAGGCAGCCTAAATAATAAAAAAAAATAAAAGTCTGTGAAAATGAGCACAAAAGCCATTTAATCTCTCTCATCTTCCTCTTAATAACTGCAAATTTCCCCTTGGGCCCATGGGAGAGGGCCTCTCTGTGCCGCTGCCACCTTATCTGTCGCCTCCATATTTCAGCATGCTGAGCGGCTCCCTCAGTACCCAGCCCCCGGCCTCCTCTAGCCGGGGCCTGTGGGGAAGCTGGGCTCCTGGGCCCGCCATTGTTCTGGCCTGGGAGGAAAGTCCAGAGAGAGCCCTGAAAGCTAGACAGTGAGAATATTAAAAAAAAAACTTGAGCCACTGCTTCATTAAGCGGAAGCCTTTCACAAGCAAACATATCAGAAACAGCCCCTTTTCAGAGGCAGTAATTAGCAATTTGGAAACCTTGCCCCCTCAGGATATACAGTTTCAATTTAGTCAGCAGCTTTAGATTCTTAGGCACTTAATATTCATTGTTTCTGCCGTCTTCCCAATTTCTCAACGTACATTGTCTAGTCTTTCACTGGCGATAAAGTGTTTTATCTTTCATGTAATTCTTCTTTTCAATGAGCCCTTTGCAAGAGAAGTTAATTTTTATAAATAATTTTCAAAGGAATTTGCAAAGAATGTGAGGGATGATAGCAAAGTGCTCTTCAGGAAGTGCCAGGCTGAATATCATATGGAGCTTTTGCATGATTGATTGAAGTCTAGCTGTAAATAGAGTGTGAGAAAAGTTCCTGCAACTTCCTGGAAAGTTATATTGCTGCAAAACCCTCTACAGCTGATGACGTCGATCAAAAAAGGAAAGGATATTCAAGTTTAAATGATATGTACTTTACAATGGTGTCATGATGTTACATTATTTACTTCTATTCTACAATTACTGACTTATGAATATTGTTATCAAGAATTATTTGCATGTGTTTGCAGGGACGTGATAAATCCTTTGCATGGATTTAATGGCAAATGTTTGCAAACTGCTTATTAAGCCAAACCACATATCGTACCTCAGGGGTGCAAGACTGACACTTATCTTTGCCACCACGAAGCCTTTGTTTCAAAACGCTACCACTTCCATTCATTTCCAATCAGCATTGTCTAATAGAAATAATTGATTTTTGCCTCTTCTCCACAGATGAAAAACGCTTGTGATTAAACATTTTGTCTCCAAATCTAAATTCCAAGATCGCCATCAACACTTGAGAAAAATACTCATTAACGCAAAAAAAAAAAAAAAAAAAAAGCAAAAAAAAAAAAAAAAGAAGTAGCTAAGATGTGAAAGGAGGAGGCAGGGAATGAAATAATGAATGGAGTCCGAGTGAGCTATCTTTCCCAGGCAGAGCGCCACTAGGGATGCAAACTCTCAGCCACCAGAAATGAGCTACCTATCTGTGAAAAGAGTGACTGCTCCATCCTATTTGATTTGGCTCTCCTATCATCTCTTAAGAAGATGTCAGCCTTGCTTCTTCTATTGCTCTGAGCCTTTATCAACCCGGAGACGATTTCCCTGCGTAAAAAAAAAACAAAAAACAGGAGGGGGAGACGCATTTCAGTGCCTTTCAGGGAGCAACACTAAAGAATAAATGTTATGCGATAAAAAGGGGGTTGTTAAATAGATCTGTCTATTTGTATGGTAATAATGATCGCTTAAAGACTCAGGGCTCCGTGACTTGTAGAACAAGGAAACAAATCTGTATTCAGGTATTGTGTTAACATGACTCTCCAAACGACCTTGTGAAACTTTCATACAGTAAAAAATGAGTTGGATTCTCTAGTTGTTTTTTTTCTGTTTGTGTCAGTTTGTTCCCTTTTTCTTTTGGCGTGGAGGAATCCCTGCACAGAGCAAAGCTGACCGTCTCTACCTGAGCTCTTTGCATTTTAAATGATCTCTGTCCGAGTATTTATTGACAGATCTGGTACAGATTATCTGGTTGAGTATTCAGTATTCAATTCATTATGTGTCTAGTAGTTAAATACTGTATGTTCACCATTCTGACATGCATATTTCTTCAAGTTTATTTAAAACAATAGAAGCTGTACCACAGTTTTAAAATACTCCAGTACAAGAAGTCCTGCGATCAAAAGTAGATTACAGAAGTAGTGTAGTACTTCAGCAAAATATACTTAAAGTATCAAAAGTAAATGCAGAACGGTCCCTTTCAAAGGGTTTATATAGGCCTACTGTGTATCTCATACAATAACTCCACTATTGTTATTGATGCATGAACATGAATTGTAATTGTGTAGCTGGTCAAGCAGAAGCAAAATCTTTAACAACACATCATATTTTATAATAAAATAGATAGTAACTATAGCAGAGACTGTAAATGTAAGAGTACAATGAGTACAAAGTACAGTATTTCCCTCTGTTGATCAATGTGTGTCAATGTGTGTCCCAGTTTAACCATTAAAACCACAGCAATACCTGCTGACTGTCAAAACGTCAGCCCTGAGGTCTTTCATTAGGATTCAGGGTAGGCTCTAGTTTTCTGTCCCCAGGTGACAACAAGCTATTAACAAAATTATCTGGAAAGCTGGCCCATAAACCTCAGGAGCATTCTTTTGTTGTCAAGCAAATCAAACAGTAAGTGGGGTTTATTTGTTGCTCTGCGCACCTGGAGACCCTCCTGTACATTGTTTCAGATGCATCACTGCCATGAGGAGCCATGTCAACCTGCTCCACTAAGGTGCATTTGACGTGTCAATTTAGAAGGTGGCGGGTTGAAGCTGAGCCCGGTTAGTTGATCTTTTATCTGTTCCTTTGATACAGTATCTGCATGTCAGTGTAAACAACAAACAGTTCAGCTCAGAAATGTCTGTCAGGGGAGTGTGACTGATCCTTCAAGCAGTGGTGTAATCTTTTTGCATGAATAAATAAATATGTATGCAGTGATGCAGCATCAAATGTAATGGCTTAAAAAGGATAAGACATGAAGATAAAAATTTGATATTAAAATAGCACACTGGTCTTGGTTGATGAGAGCATGGAGGGTACCATGGCCAACACTCTGGTAGCTGCTCGCTTGACAAGAGATGAGAACAAATTCAGTATGGGGCTGCAGTGATAACTGAGAGGCACGTGTGAAAATACGGAAAAAATGTGAAATTAACAGCACGAGTAATTGCTGATCCAGCAGAGAAGATGCAGCCTGTTACACAACAACGTTAAGAAAACAATAAAGTGAAACAGAAAACCTGCCGTTATCTTTTCTGCCCCCTTGCTAGTGTAATGTCTGGAATTATCAATAACTGATATATATGAGGAAGAAGGAAAATTATGTTTTCATTACAGATTTTTACTAGTAAATAGTGTGAAATATGACTTCTAACTTTATACCTATTACCAAACAACATGCTGCAAGTATGAGGGAAACAAGATACAAACAACTTTTTTCAGATCAGATCTCATGCCTACAAATTTGATCTTCCCATAAGAACCATCAACAATTTAAATTAAAGTAATATTTGATTAAAACCCTTTATGAAGATCTCTGCCTGGTGGTCTACGCTGCATACCATGTAATCCCAATGTAGCTGGTCCGAGTCCAGCTGGAGACCTTTGTTACATCTCATCTATTCATTGTTCCAGTCTTACTCGACTGTCAAACTACTAAATAAGAGCAAGATTTCCCATCAGAAGAAAACAAAACAAATGTTTTAATCAGTTTTGGAAAAAGAAGCACACACATAAGATTTCTTCAAAGGACAAAGGAGCAATTAATCCATATCAAGGCAGTCGTGAACAAAAAAATCACCTGACAAATATAGAACTGTTTTACTCATACAGTATGTGTAATGTGAAAAACTTTTGGATAGTTAAAAGTAAGCATTCTTGTATCATCTCCTTCTTCCGTATTTCACTGATTTGCTGTGTTTATGAAAGTCTGTCAGTTCCACAGAAAGGGGAAACATGCCAACGAAATGCAGAAACATTAAAGAATCCCTTGTTTAACAAAGATACATGAGCAGTATTCAAGATGTAGAAAATGTCCTTAAACAACTCACAACTTACAAAATTATGACTACATGTGTTTTGTGTTCTTCCCTCACAACTGTATTCTCTACAATGCCTACAGCTGAACAGAGGAGGAGGGGGAGGATGCAGACTACACAAGGCTCTCCAGGCCCGGCGTGGAAAGCACTAGAGGTAGATTGATTAGCCTGCTCAGTTTGGCTGATTAATCAGGGCCTGTTAGGTGGAAACGAGCACCATTTATGGCTGATTATCTTCCCAGAAGGCAAAGTCTTGAGGTACAATCCACAGTGGAACTTTTCCACCTCCATTTAAACGCAGCATTTTCCATCTCCTTCTTTTTTTCAGTAATGAAAATGCTGCTTACATTTGGTTTCATGAAGTTTTAGATTACTGCTGTTGGAGTATTAAGCTTAACGTTTTTCCACTTTAATTTCATAATGACCAACAAGTCAAAGTAAAGGGGAAAATATCTATTTTTCCCCTTCAATTCAGAAATGCATTAAATGCAGCAAAATGATCATTTTACCAGATAAACTAATTTCATTACAGCTAAATGACTTGCCGTAGCCTCAGGCAGGGACCTCTTGATCATCCAAAGATTTAGGCTCTTAAAGAGGACTCGTCATCAAGGCGGCTTAAGTGGCTAAAAATCAGTTTGAAAGACAGGTGGTTATGTAATTGATTTGTTTTTACTCATGTAATTCATTCACTGCTGTTCCTGTTATTTCAACTTTCAAAGGAGCTCGGACTTAATTCTGCTGTAGAAAAGGCGTTTAACGGTTTTAGTATTAGTTCATGCTCATTCTAAGCCTTCTTAAAGGGGTTACATGTGAAAACACTCATGTCAATTTAAAGTATTTTCTATGATGTGAACATGGAATTCAATGATTTTATATCAACTTTTTCTATTCGTCTGTTTTCAGGAGAATTTACATTCTCAGGCGTAAAACTGTTATGATGCAACATGCTGTTCTGTAAAGGAAGACGGAAATGATAAAAATGTTAGGTGAAAATATACATTTATATTTATGTCACGCATTAAAATATTTAAATGCACAAACGTCCACATCTTGTATTTATTTTTATGTTTATCTTTCTTGTGTCTTTTTAATTGTTTCTATCCTTTAAAGCTGCATTTTAACATTTAACACATTTCCTGTTGAGTGCTTCAGTGCAGAAAGAAAGTGTGATCATGAGCAGGAAAAATCAATTGGCAGGTAATTAATTGCCCACAATTTTGATCCTTGATTAATAATTTTAGTCATTAATCAAACAAAAATGCCAAAAAATCACAGGTCCTAGCTTCTCAAATGCGAGGATTTGTGCAGATACCTTTGAATATCTTCATCTTTGGGTTTTTGACTGTTGGTTAACATTTTTAAGAGCTTTAGGAAATTGTGGTTTTATAAATCAAGCAACAAAACAATTACTCAATAAAATAACTGAAACTTATTGATGATGCCTTAATAACTGTACAAGGTACCGTATGTAGCTCTAAAATACTGAGGAACCAAAATAACTAACTACAAGCTCCAGTAACAGTGAAAGAAAGACTTTATGCAAAGCGTCTGTGACCTTTTACATTGAAGTGAGCTTGATATTATAGTAATGCTGACACTATCAAATTGGAAAGTGAACACCTATCACACTGTGGACAGTTGCAATCACCCTTTTCATCTTGTACAGTTCATTCTCAATGGAGCTAGACCACATGTGACACGGGACTTTAACTTTCCTCTCTATCACCACCACTAGCTACGGGAGACAGAAGCGAAGGTTTACTAACGTGTTCGAATTTCGGTGCACGTTCTGTGTTTTACCACAATTTCTGACAGGTTTTTCTCTAAACAATAGGAAAGGACGTCTCTGGTGGTAACGGCGCCCTCGTCTCTGTGGACTCGACCCTTTAATGTTCTCACCACACCTCATGCTACTGTCCAGCCTTGCAGACAACACTCGCCTCCAGAGTGGCCTTCCCCGGCCTGGTCACCCGTTTCCATTTATCTGCTGGGATAACTATAAAAATCTGTCAGGAGCAGGGTGGCTTTTTTCGCTCAGCTCAGCCCAGCTGGCAGATTGAGAGCCCCCTGTAATGCACAAGTCTGTTTTTATTATTCTTGCTGGGGGAACACTATTTCATCAAGTGCATGATTCCACAGAGGAGAGGAGACAGCCCCAGCCCGGCTATATTTCTTCCAATCAAACATTCCAAGGGGAAAAAATGAGTGGGTGCCATCAAATCCCAGAATAATGCTGCCAGATTTTATGTAAAAAGAAGGACTGATGGACAAATACAGGAAGGCAAGACAAGTTTAATGACGTGTGTTCAGGAGCTGAGATTGGAAAACTGACAGAGAAAAGCAGCCTCTTTGCTGGAATATAAATTGTTGTGCGCTGTAAAAAGGCTTTTATCTGGAGTGAATATGGGACGAAATACACAGGTCAGGGTTAAGTCATTTTCTCCGGCAAGTTAAGCGAATAATGAAGGCGAGCCCGTGCGGAGAGGAGCACTGCTACTGCCAGTTTGTCTTCATTTATTATGCCAAATCTCATGATTTTGGCGTTGGCGCAGTGAGTGCTCTGGCGCGCACCGGTGGACGACATATCGCTTAATTTACACAAGGTAATGAAAGCAGGGAATGGGAGGACAAAACAATTTACCTGCTGACACGGGAAGAAGTGATTTGCGAACATGGGGGGTGAGCGAAAGAGCAGGCAGAGGGCCAGGGCCAAGGGGTGGAAGAGGAGCAGAGATAGGGATGAGGGGGAAGAGGAGAGAAAAAAAAGAGGGAACGCAGCGGGGGAGGCAGGGAAGAATAAAAAACAAAGGGATGAAACTGACAGACTCAGGCTTAAGCCTCAGCTTGGCGGGTGATGATGATGTCTTCAATGAGGCAACTGTAAACTCTCACTCCGTCTCTCCCTCCTCCCCCCACGGACACACACAAAAATACACGCAATCAGGGGGCGAAATTGACCTCAAATCTGGAGAGTCTGTGCTGACAAGGCCCTTGTTTTACTCCCTCCAACCCACCCCAATTGTAATCACTTATCAGAAAGCCACTTGTGTGGAAGGGATGGGCGGCTTCAACATCACTCTGGAGCCGCAACAGGTATTTTCACCCAAAGACCAAATCTCTGACTGCTCTCTCACACCCAATTTTGCTGACCAGTTCGGTGAGCGTGTATTTTATTAATGTGTATTTAATGTATTAATGTATGAGTGCATCATTTTAGATGTAAAAAAATGCCCTGAAAATATGTCACTTACCAGCATAATTTGCTCTGTATCCTCATATTATAGTCAGAGTTAAAGAAATTAGGATTACCACACAAATGATCCAAACAGGTAATCACTCCACAGTATTGATGGATGCATTGTAAAAGTGCACAATTGGCCATTCAGCTGATGGCCTTTCACACAAACAGAAAAAAATAAAAGAGTCTCACCGAGACTCCCTGACAATATGGCTGGAGCAGCACTGTAATTTTCCAATCACTAGCCCTTCAGGCCAGGCCACTCCTTAGGGCAGTAAGATCAGATGAGCTCCGGCATTTTCTTTTGTAAGAGTCCAAACTCTATTTGTCTGCTCACAGGAACAAAAACAATCAGGGAGCCAAGAGAGAGAGAGAGACTGGCTTTTTGGTCTCTCTGGAGAAGGGCCAAAGACAGAGCAGGGGGGGGGTTGGAGGGGGCAGTGACACAGATAACCGAGCCCCCCCTCTCCACATACACACACCCACATACACACACACCACTCGCCCGCTGTGGGTGGTTGGTTCTGGTGATGATGAACGGGGACGCAGCTCAGCACCAGGTCCCTGCTGTCAGGGCTCTCCGCAGGACGAGACAGAGAGAGGAAGTGTCACTCTCGGCGGGCCTGCTGGGCCAACCTGGACTCTGCTGAGTCCTGCTGCTCGAGTCTTCACAACAAATCAAACACCATAACACCCACCCCTCCCAAACACGGCCACACACACACATACACACACACAGACAACCAGGCCTCTGCCACTGTCCAGGAGAATGTGTCAGAAAACATAAACATACTGAATGTCTGTCTGTTAAGTGTTTGGGCTGATGTGGACTGATATTACGAATATTCAGCTTTGGCTCTCGTTGGAAGAGAAACTAGTCCTTGGACGGTGGTTGTACGCTGGGGGGCTCCCTGCAGCCTCTCCTCTGTCCTCCACCCTCCCTTGTCCGCAGCCCTCTCCACAGGCTTATTTCCCCTCACAATGAGAGGTGACAGTGAACAGTGGAACTCGTCAGTGTGAATAACACGCAGTCATGCTTGGTGAGACCCTCTGGTGGAGCGCGACACACACACACACACATAATGGCGCATACACACTGAGGCTCAAGGGCCCAGCGGTAGGCACGCTGTCAACCTCAGTGCACTGCCTTCCATTACAGCTTAACTGGGGACAAATTGAGCAATCTGATGGGTTAAATTTGACGTTTGCCCATCTGAAATGTAATACTGTGTGTACAGTATCGCTTTCCACACTTCCGTGGGGTGAAAGCACCAAACTACAGGACATAGATGAGTTCTTAATGAATGCAGTCAACCTAATGTGTGGTCTCGGATCATAACGAAGGTCGGAGTGACATTTTTCAAGTTTACAAACTCAGCCAAGCTCACGTTACTGTGCCATCAGGTCTGATGTAGTTGCGTGTCCCTCGGTGATGTGCTGTTCTCTTGGGTCTTGCCGTGTCCTTCAGTGGCACCTTATGAGAGCAGTCCATAATACAACCAGTGGTCAGGCTTAATTTACCCGCTTTCTCTGTCCACTGCGCCATCAGCATATAGTATCACATAACTGTTAATGGGCTAATGGAGGAAGGAGGGAGGGAGCAGGGGCGAGAGGAAGGCAGCGATAGTTAGGGAAATGGAGCTCAGGTTCATCCAAACATTTAATAACTTATCCAATGTGGAGCGTTCACCTCTTACTGGGCTAATTATATCATTTAACTTGGCTGGGAGAAGAGGCCAGCGTGGACGCTCCTGTCTTACAGTGTCATCACATAATTATGACTTATACCAGCGCGGCCTAGCAAGCTGGATGAAGTCAGCTTGCCATAAATTTTAATGATCACTTAGACAATGCGAACATTCGCGGGGCTTCCGCTACATTAGCAGGGAAATATGGACGCCGTCGCGCGCAAAAACCTAAAGTGTGGAAGCAGATGGAGAGGAGAGAGGTAAAAGGAGAGGAGAGGAGGCAAGCCGCAGGAAGTGCAGGGAGGAGATGTTTGTGTGACATGTTTGGGGAAGGTGAGTTTAGACTGGGCAGAAACAGCCGCTTGATTGTGTGGGATCAGGTTCTGTGGTCACTAGGCTGCTAAGAGGCCAACGTCAGGCCTGTCAGAGGGCTAAACACCCGAGTATAGTCTGCATCAATGGAAAAACAGCAGCTGACACTCAATGCTTGTGGGCCAACTGCTGACCTCATTCTGCGAATAAAAACGCACTGGACGGAAGGGAAGAAAGCTTGGCGCATCTAATATGGAAAATTCATGCTTTATTCCTCAGTGCAGCAGAAGTTTCTAATAACTTTCAAAAGTTGGGAAAAAAGAGAAAAGGCCATAATAGTGTGAAAATAGATGGGGCATAATGAAAAGGGCTGAGTGTCTTTTTTTTTAATAGCTGTAAAATGGCTAATTAGCCCTCTATGATTGATCATTGTGGGAGCACACATTGGGAGGTTTGAGTCTCCTGGGCTTTAATAGTTTTCTGGTAAAATAATTTTACATTTCTGGTGTAATTAAGAAATGTTCTGTGACCTCTGTGACCCTTTGAGAGTGGTACGTGAAAATATTTTTACAAGTCAACGAGGGTTTCATTTAATGTTGTGTCAATAAATATGACGTTTGTCATAAGAAAATGTAGCTTACGTACGGGTGTAAACCTATACTACAGAAGGAGGAATATTGATTTCAAGATGCAGGTGCCCAGATATTCTGCACTTATGAAAAAAAGGAGAAAGGAGAGCAGTCAGAGAGAAGCTGATCTCTCTTGCACTTAATATTAATGTCTGTTTTGTGGCTATCCCGTTTCAGGAGGACCCAGCTCCTGCGGTGGAGCGATTGAATGACAGAGATTACCTGTTTGGAAAGCCCCACGAGACAGCTGATTGATAATGCATGACAGAAAAATGTTTTTGTTTACCCACAGATATGGCTTTGAGCCGGGTTTCAGTTTCTTTTGTTTTTTTCTTCGGAAACCTGATTCACTGGACTGAAGTGGATTGAGGGGAGAGTACCAGGTCAGGAGGTCTCGTCTGTGAGTCAACTGTGGCGTCTGGCTCCATAGGTACCATCTCAACCAGGGGAGGGGGTCATCCACATCATATTCATCCCATCCAGTCTGTGTTGTCCTAAAGGGGATATAACATAAAAACATAATCTCACACCACAATTTCATTCCTTCAGCAGCATTAGATTAGATTGAAACTTCCCTGCACACTTTCCTGGGGCTGTCAAATGAGCTGTCAGTCATGTGTCAGAGCCGGCCCCTGCTCATCTGCTCTAATACATCACACAGCCTTTTATATGGATCAGTATGAGTGTGACTCTCTACACAAACGCCAGCAGCTCCTCCGCTGGGACGCGGAGGTGATTGATAACACTTCCCCAGCTCTTCACACTCATGCCCATTTGTATAGTTGGTTGGAGAAGGGCCCCTGGTGTCCACTGACATCTACGGTGCCCATCATCGCCTGGCGGAGAACATGACATCAGCCTCTGAAACACGGCAACTCGCTGTGATACATGCCAGGAAATGGTCAACTTTTCATTCATAAAGTACAGTCTGACAGCCATTGACAGATCACTTGTACCACAGACTGATATTTGTATTTTCCTGAACAATGAAAGCAATACGGGAAACAAGCTGAGGTCCACTTGACATTAAAGATGCCAGCTATTAAATCAACTATTTAACCTTCATATTATCACAGCTGATAAATGTTTATTGCTCATTAGCTTGTCCGTACAGTTTTAATGCTTTGGAAATCCTCAGTGTTGAGACCACTGAAGGGAATCCTGAGCCTGTTTTTTGTGTACCGTCATATTGGCATATTGGCCGGGCTAATGGCCACTTGGCACATAGACAGCTATCCATCCCAATCTCAGCTTCACTAATCCAATTGAGGCAACCTGCTTGGCAAGAGAGAGACTCATCTGTCTTTACTGTTCATTAATATGGCTCCTCCTCGAGCTCGGAGCCCATTCACATTCCTTCAGATCGGACCGAAGGCAAACCCCATCACTGAAACACTGGATCTGTGCTGGAGGTTCAGCACGGAGAGGAGGGGGCGACGGATATATAATCACTTCAGAGATACATAATCACTGCTGTGTGGGGTAAAGTATCAGAAAATATGATACCTCCCAAAGCGATGAGCTACATATTTTCATAGACAGTATAAAAAAACACTATGCAGGTATGTGATTCAGCTCAATATCATGACGACCATGCTATGTTTTGTTTTTTTAAGCCTGTCTCACTCTGTCCTGAGTAAAGAGCCTTCCTGTGATTGTTTTTTTTCCCCTTTCCATGGCAGGGCTTTATGTCTTGCGGTGGAATGATAATAATGTTTCTAATCTTGTTACATTGCACACAGAATTGTCTTCTATGTTAATGATGGACCGGCCCCCTCCTTGCTCCACTGAGATGCTTACTTTCAATTTGTGTACTGTCATCTCCCCGCCACGCGCTTGAAATTGATGCACCCTCTTCCTTTTAATTAAATCAAAAAACAGTCGGGGGTCTAGGCAGGTGGGGGACCTGCTCCCATATACAGCCATCACAAAAGACCTGGCTGACTCCAGGACGAATGCAGGTCGCTCCTGTTAGTCTTTCTGTGTGTCGTCAAGTTATTGTATATATGAAATTGATATCGGATTTAAATTACAAGCACAAATAGGACATCTCTTAAGTTAAATAAACTGATTTTTACATGTTAATCAAGTGGTTTTGTCAGGACAAACTATTTTCTTTTGGGTTCCACTGCAATCTAACTTTCTTATAATATTGATTTCAGTTAAAAAGCCAGTGGACATTTTTCCTTGTAAAAAAATAAATAACAATCCCAGGAATCTTTCCCAGGTAGGTTTGCCCTCGGGCAGAGCTGGAGCCAAAGTCTAAGAAATGAGAGCGTAAAATTCCCACACATTAGAAGGCGGATAATTGGATTTCCTGTGTCCTGTACGGTGGGCGGTGTGGTTCCTGCAGCTGTGACATTATCAAGGTAACATAACCTGAAGGCTGCGGTGCAGCAGCACAGGCCCCGCAAGGCCTGTCCTCCAGTTCCACATCATTGCCTGCTTGGCTATTCATCCTGTGGACCCTGCAAATGAAATTATGGGAGGAAGAGCAAAGGACATTCTTTGGGAATTAATCCCATTTATGCCTAAACCCACTTCAGATTTTTATAGTGAGGCCCTCTTTAGATGTAAGGCGCATTTACAATTAGACAAGGCCTTAGGAGGATTGAAAGAAATACTGTGTGTGTTGGTTTGTTTGGTGGGTAATTTGTAGACACAGACAGGAAACAGGAGAAATCAAAGGAAAAAATAAAAAGCTGAAACTTTAATACTATTCTTAAAAATCGTTTGTCATTGAAACGCATCTGGGCCAGATAGGCGTCATTTGACTTAAGTGTCTCAATGATCTCTTCACTTTAACATTACAACATGGAACAATGCAGAAACAGACGGAAAACTGTATTAATTACCATGTGAGATAAATGTAAATATCTTTTATATTGCTACTGAGAATCTGAAATACTTGAATCTACAGCAGCCAAAATTAACATATTTTTAATTGATTATTAAAATATTTCTGTTTTCTAGAATCATTACATTTCTAATCATGGACATATTACAGAGACTCACTGTGGTTTCTACAGTCAAACACCATCCATACAGACACATAAGCACATATCGAGTCCACCGAGTTTGTTTTCTCTAATATGAACAAAACAACATACAATTATAAAACACCCTTTAGAAATTAACACTATAACATGTTAATGGTATTGTACAACTATCCCTACAATTGTTTCTTAAATATCATAAATACATTTAAAACGACACTAACCTATATTTACAACACCGTAAACTCAGTGATATTATAGGACATTTGTAGAAATATGATGGGGATTTCTTTGATACAGCATTTTAAAACTAAAATGTTCAGGATGACTGAGAGTGATGTTTAAAAAATAAATAAATACAACTGTACCATCAGTTGTCTGATACGACATATATATATATATATATATATATATATATATATATATATATATATATATATTTATATACAGTGTTTTGTTTTGTTTTGTTTTGTTCTACATGACTGACATTTCCTCTCTCTGTGGAAGTTGGAGATTCAGTCTCACAGGTCAGAGCAATTTATTCTTTCCAAAACCAAAAAAAAAAATCTTGCATGAATACCATTTTGTGTAGCAGTTTAGCTCAGAGCAAATACAACCTTGTACTAAAAAAAAAAACTGCATTAAAGTTGCATAAAAAATGACTAATTGTCTTTATAAGTTCTGGTTCCATCTTACCTCTAATACCGATGATCTAAATGTATTACATCCCTGTTGTAATATTCTGCTTTGCAACTGTGTTTCACCCATGGATGTATGAAGAGGTTTTACCCACACAGCCACAGAAAGCACCTGACATCAATTAGCCCCGTCTGTTTACTCTCGCGATGCATTGCAGATAAACACTGCCCCCTAGTGACGGCACGAGAATACAACTGTTCAAACTGGAAGATAATCCCAACATTGTTTTGTAGGTGAATCTCTAAATCCTGTCGGATTTTTGAAACTCTTTATTTACTGAAGTTTTATAGAGCTGTGGGGTAAAAAAAAAAAATGTAACTCCTCTTTTTATTAATTTGGTTTTCCACCATGTTTAAACATCTAAACCCAAAAAATAAACCAATAGACTGCACTATACACATTTTAAACAACTGTTTATATATAAATCACACCAAATCTTTGCTCATAATATTTAAATATTGTATCTTATTTTGTTTACTCTGTACAAAATACTATATAATATTGGATTCACTTAGATTATATAAAATAAACACATGGGTTTGTCATAGACCGAGGGATACAAAGCTGGACACACACACACACATTCACGCACACACACACACACACACACATACACACATCATACAAGTCTTAGTACAAGGGCTGGACTGATTACAGCTACTTCACTGTCCTCATCAAGACCAGCTCAGACCACAGTCAGAGATAAGAGGCCCCACACACACACACATATACACACACACACACACACGCAGTGCATACAGTAATCTGCTCTATCCACTGCACACACATACTGTACTTTTAAACACACACATAAATAAACACACAAACACACACATACACAGTGTGACAGCCTCCTCAGGCAGCCTCAGAGCTCAGACAGGTCCCTGCCATCATCCCGTCCTCTACCCTAAACACGCAGTTTTAATTTCAAAGCTCTGATTAGCTGATGATTGCATGACAGCCGCCGACCAGGTTCCCTTTTCGCCCGGCTCCCAGACTGCAACTCAATCATGCCCAATTAGTGGGTCCCCAAACACTCTCTCTTATTAGAGGACTCATAATCGACTCATTGTGTCCTGATTTGGCAAATAAATCACTCTGGAGGCTGCTGACTCCCCCCCCCCCTCCCACCCATCCCCACTTTCTCTCTCCCCCACTTCTCTCACCCTGTCTTTCACTGCCCACTCCCCTTCTTTTCCTTGTCCAGGGGTTCAGTGACAACGTTTTCAGGCGTGCTTTTCATTGGAGCTGACAGTTTGAGCAACGCCGGACTCCTTTTTTTTTTTTCTTCTTCTTCCTTTTTTTTTTTTTTTTATTCCCCCTGAAGAATGAAGAATAATTTAGCAGCTAAGGCAAGGCAGGCAGCATGCGGGTGTCCTTGTCCTACAAGGTTAAGAATCCATTCCATCTGAGCAAGAAAGGAGTGAATTAAAATAAATGATGGCCAGATATTTATTGCGAGTTTGTAGATGAAGCCAAGTCACTCCAGTGGACCAGCGGGGCCTGGGCTGCCAGTGGCTCAGTGTAGCCGAGTGACCTCCCTACCTCTCCCTGCCTAACTGGGGAATAACACTCAATGTCACATTACTCCTATCCTGCATTTGATATATTTATTTATATTCCTATATATATTTATATCTATAAATGCATGTGTTGGGGACATCAGGGCAAAACGTCAAATGAGATAGCGGGACATATATGAAATTATCCGGTTGGGGAATGCTAAAAATAATTGTAATTTGATTGAAGGAGGGGAATTCTTGAGAAAACTGAGGTTTGGAGGCACAGACAAGGAGATGCTGAATGAGATGGGACAGGAAACATGGAGACACATTTGTCCTTCAGTGTGGAGACACAAAACTGAAGGACACCCTGACACACACTAAATGTATTAAATGGTTTAAGTAAAGGCACAGACAAAGTTCATTATCATGTTGCGTTTTGAATTCTTCCTAATGTTCAAACAATTATAGAAGCCCACAAGTGGAAAAAGCCAAAAAAGTCATTATTTTTCAGACACGCCTTCCCAGAATTCCTTGCTCCACACACTTCCTCAGGACAGAGATCCAACACGAGAGCTTTACGGACTCAGCGGGTGGACCAGCTTGAGCCTGAGGGCTTGCAGAGCACAGGGAGGCCTGTGATGTTGCATGCATGCAGGAACCCAGTGGACTGTGATATAGTGGACTCAGATTCAGACCCAAAGAGCAGCTTTAGCAGTGTCCCACTGTGACGGTGAGCTCCCAGTCCAGGCTCAAACAGCTTCTCCCACAACAGCAGATTCTATGAAGTAACCTCAGGATGCTGCTTTCCTTTGTCCAAACCAAACCAAACCTTTTCCCCAACATTGGTTCCCCCCTCCTCCACTCTATCAAGGGCTATGTGTTTGGTGTGGGTGTGTTGAGTGGTCATTAGTCTCTGTTTACAGTGGAGAAAGCCTGGCCAGCTGGCATGTGACGTGTGATGTGCTGCGCTGTGGTCTACCACTGTGAGACCCCCGTGGCAGAGTCGTGGAGGCCCAGCAACCCCCTTCCCCAGGCGGGCCGCAGAGACCGCGGCAAGCCCTCGGCAGATGGAGCCTCCAGCGTTTCCCATCTCTCCTCTACGAGCAAAGAAGAGGTGGAGCGAGCGCTGGAGGTGGGACTGGCCCTGGCCCCCATCACAGATGCCAGGAGAAGGCTGAGACTCTGGCGAGGCCCTGCTGGGAGGGTGCTGGGCCGGAACAGGTGCAATCTCAGCCCCTCGATCCCCTCTGTCAGCACCTCAGTGGTGGAGCCCGCTCTCTCTTCCTGTCCTCGCTCCTTCTCATTCACACACTCGAGAGGTGTTGTGGGGCTACATCCAGCTCCCCCTCCCTCCACCCAGCAACAAATCCAGACACCAAAAATCCCGAGCAAACACAGCTCTCTTGCTGCCTTGTGCCTTTTCTCTTAAAAGGAACAAACATTAAAAGTACCAGGTTCAAAGTACAGTAACAGAAGTGTGTGTTTGTGACCCTCAGAGGGCAAACAGTGGAGTTGTGTTGACTCAGGCGTTTTCCTCTGCTGGCCATGATAAGCTCCTCGGCTGACCCTGCCACTGCTGGGGGGGCCAACACAACCACTCTCCCATCAGCCCTTGCTTTATCGCCAGTGGCTACAAGACAAAGAGGTTCTGCTCTATACCTGGCTGCGGACGGCATCCGGCATGATGGAAAGAGTTTATGACAGAAGGGGGTTGGGTGGCGAGGCCCAACAAGCCACCTTGACCTGTCCCTGCTCAGAAGACCTTGGTGAACCCCGTCCCATTGCCCCCAGCCCCACACAAGCGACCTGGCCACTCCAACCGCCACTGAGTTATTATCATAATTTCCCAGAGAGGCATTACAGGGCCTCCACGACCAGAGAGGCATCCGTGTTTTACAGAATGTTTTGTGTTTTATTGCCTTTAAGTCACTCATAGGCCAGCGGAGAGGGCCCACAATGATAAGAAAACCAGTCATGTGAAAAATGAAGGACCTCGCGTACAGGACTGAGAGGTGAAGAAGGGAAATAATAAAATACATGACAAATGTGGAGCTCGACTGTATTTCATGTTTAAACCCCCGGTCTCGCCATCCAACCCTCGGCTGCACTAAAAACATACGAGAAAAAAAGTAATAATAATAATAATAATAATTAATTCAGCCAATCTCACTGTTAGAAAAAGAACAGAAGCTTTTTTTCCCCTCATCTCATGGCTTACACTTTAAAAAAAAAAAAAAAAAAAATCCCGGCCCTCTCACTCCCCCTCCCGGGTGCTTTGACAACATGACGGCCGTAAGATGCCCAGGGGCATTCCAAGCTGCCACCGTCCCAGCCATTTCATGTCCGAGCCCACCTGGGGTAAACAAAAAAGGACTTGGAGCGATAGAATATTAACTAAAGAAGAGAGGGGAAAAATAGCACTGACAAAACTGAAAATACTTTTCAACTGGTCAAACTTTAGGTCTTAAAATTACCCCTTTCATTGTCTCTTTTGTGGAGCAATTCCCTCTCCTCTCCCACGACCCCCTGCGGGTTTTTAAAGGTGCAGTATATCTAATGAAAAATAAAACATCTGTTTAATCTAGCTATTTCAAAAGCAAATCCCCTTTTGATCAAAAAATGATATTGATCTGACTGCCTTAGTTGTGTGGCGAGGATTTCTCCTTTAAACTTGAAATATCATGGAGCCTTTGTGGCAAATCAATACTGCGGCTGCTTTTTGAGGCTCATTTCAAAGGACACGAGATCCATTTGAATACCGTTAAGATAGTTATGTTGTAAATTAATGTGAAAAACATGGTTAAAAAGTGCAGGGGGGGGGTGTCTTTATTTTCATGCCTTTTTAAACAGCTAATAATCCTCTCATGACTGGTTCATGGCACCGGTCTGATGCAGTGATGGCCGGGTCAAAGACAGGGAACCTGTGACAGGCACGCGGCCCCTGGTGGAATGAACTGGTCCTAATATTCCTTGAGCTTTAGCGTGTCTGTCCTCACCCCTCACTCTGTGTCTGCGGGGCCCCGGCATCGGGCCCCAGCTATCTCCACATCTCCCCATTTTCTTTAATTACACCTCAGCATATTGCTTTTGGGCCATATGGAAGGCAGATATTGAGACCAGATAAGATGTATAAACTTCTGTCAACACCACAGCATATTAGGTAGAGCTGGAAGCATATTATCTCTATTCTATCCTTCCAATTAGCGCCCAATATCAAAATACATTAAGACAAGCCTGTCGACGAGGACCAGGAAAAAACATTACATTAATGGGGCCTCCGTCCGTTTTTTTTTATTAAAATTGTATTACTTCCTCGCGTTTGTTTTCTTTGCCACAAAATGAAAAGTCATTTCCACCATGGGACCCAATAAAAACACAGATAAATTACCCATTTAAACTCAATGGCCTGAGAACTCCCTGTGCTCAGCTGGTCCATACTGGCCTCAAGGTTTTACAGTGGGCCCTCGGTAACAAACTGCTGCTTTGAAAATAAACAGTGTAGATTCACACGAGAAAACTTATTTTCCTACATAAACTCAGAGATTTGGTGTGTACCGCGGTCTCGCATGTGTCCCATCGTATCAAATTATTTTAAACATTGTGTCGCTACTGGAACATTTTGAGAGAAATATCGGATCGCAGATGCATGCACTGGGGCAATGTGGATTTTTACAGCAGTAATGGCTCCATTATTTTAATAGAAAAATGTCAAGGGAACACAAATCACACCCTAAACCCACGTGAGGCCTGTATCATCTGATCTGATATACACAGCATCAACATGGCCTCAGACTCGGCTCACCTCCCAGTGACACCGTGTTCACGTGAGAGCTACCGCCATAACCAAAGAGCTCTCTAAGAACACAACTGTCTTCTTCACTACGTATACTGTATATTGTAGCTGTTTTGACGTGATTGAATTCACTGCACCCAGACAGTGAGAGGTCACTCTGAGCCTCGCTGCAACATCAGGATATACTGTACACACTGAGAGACATGAAGAGAATAAAGGAGAAGAGAGCGGCAGGATGAGGCAGTATAGAGAGAGGTCACTTTGAGAAGCTGGATGCAAGCACATGCCAAACAGCGTCTCTGGATCTCTCTCTCTTTCTCTAATCCCCTCTCTGATCCACCGACGTTCGGGCCAATCATTTGAGGCCGGCCGCAACCCGTGATCACTGGGCCCTAATCTGAGTCCTCGGCCCGTCCGCAGTCCACCTCAGACAGCACCGGCCGGCTGCCAGCAGAGGAGTGGCAGGCTTAGCCTTCTCCAGAGAGACAGCTAGAGGTTGTCTCTACATGGATGGGCACTTCGCAGCTCGGCGGGGGCGGGAGGAAGGGGCAACATAGCAGCTGCTCAGGGCATATGGGCAGAATTCATTAAGTCTGGCTAAATAAGCCAATTGTGGAGGCGGTAAAATAGTGTGCATTTGTATGTCTGTATGATGGAGAAACAAACAGAGATCACTCACTGCGACTGAGCACTGTGCTCAAATAATAAATTCTGCCACACCCGATTATTCCGAGCACAAATATCCCGTGTGATAGCTTCGTCCTGAGGTATTACACTTGATGAAGTTGATTCAAGGCCCACCAAATGAAAAAATCTGGATCTATTTGTGATGGGCAGTGATTGAGCTGTTAGATGCATAGATTATGTGTCCTTGAGGACTTTGCTGTGCATCTCCAAATGTCATGAGACTGCTCTCTGCCGCAGAAATAAACCTAATCACAATCTGTAAATGTTACAGCTGTTTCCCTAATAGACCTGGCCTGACTTTGGAGGCCTGCATTTATATTCACACACATGAACCAAAGACAAAACTGAATGCTGATACATGCGACCAGCACGCGCTGAAGCCATGGTATACAACACATTTCATAAATTATATCAACTTCGGTGCAAAGGTGTCACAGCCAATGTCCATCACACCCTGTCCTGTGGCCTGTTGTGCTGGCTCTATGTTCAGTCACATTGTTGTGGAGAATTTTCTTTACTTTACTTCACCAACTGCTGTCTTGTTCCCGTCTTACATCCATTCCACTTTATCCAGTAAAAGGTATAATGTATGCTAATCCCCCAGGTGTCAATAGGAACTCTGTTCAATGCATTTGAGATAATAGAAAAGAAGGGGTTGCTCCTATCGAAGACCTGGAAGATAAAGTCAATGGCACAGTCAATAACAATAAGGTTGTAGGATTTAATGAGGAATGTTAATTTGAACACAATCAACTGGATTTCAGCTTAGCTGATTATCAAACTTGGACTTGTATGAGGGTGTTGATAATGCTGGCAGTGCAGGGAGGGCATTTTTATCAGTGACAGCTTTTTTTCAGAGGGGCTTTTCAAACAAAATCAGTTTGCCTTTTGGCTGTTTAAGTTAAAAACTAACAAACAAAGAAGGGTGAAACAAAACCTAAATGAAGACAGGGTAAGAGAACACTGCACTGCTCACTGAACTTTATTTAGAAAATACGACAAATACTGTATATACACTTTACAAAATATAAATTCTGGATAACAAACAGTAATTAAAGTTACTGTATCCAAAGTCACTGGACGTTCTGTGTAATGAACATTCACCCAGTTCCCACTGGAGCCATTAAAAGTCCCACTCCAAACCTCCTCCTCATATTACAGGCAATGCGGCCTGCTCCTCACTCTCTCCTTGATCCCATTCCATCAGCAGCTCTGAGGACACCTCTGTAAACAGATGATCCCAGTCCCAGCTCACATCATCCTGCAGAGCAAAAAGGAGAGACAGAAGAGGGGGCGAAAAGAAGAATTAGAGAGGCAGAGGGAGACATAACAAGAAAGAGAGCATAGCGAACAGAGGGAGCAAAGAGAGGAGAATGGGGAAGGAGAGCAGAGGGTGTTAATGTACACATCATAAATCTTGATTACCTGGGAGACAGAGTGGCAACCTCCCCTGGTGCTCTAGAAACAGCTGGACAGGCCTTCGCTGGGAGCTCACGAGCTATATTTACTAAAAACTCACTCACCTCTTTCACCTCCTGCTCAGGAGCTAAAACCTTGGTGAGAAGCCTCAAGTCAATCTCTCCATCCTGAAGAAAGATCGCAGTAAAATTCACTTAGCTTGCACAAACAGAGGTGATGTTGGTTGCAAAATTAAATGGACCACCTTGACGAGAAGAGAGGGAGGAATATCAGGGAGATATAAAAATAAATGGCCTTGACTTACTAAGGTCTGGAACGCAGAGTAATACTTCAGATCATTGTCCAGATCTCTGTAGGTCATTACCCGGTTCACCTGGATGCTAACAGGGTAATACATAGTCAGAATAAGCATCTGATACGCTAACAGACTTGTATTTCAATTAGAAAAACAGCAACCAGTCTGACTGCAGCGCTTTCACACTGCATACAAACCAAGACTGAGAAGTGGCTTTGTAGAAGTTTGAAGTGTATGCACAATCAAGCTCCAAGACTTGAAGCAAAGACCACAGAGAGCAGGAGATGGTTGCCAAGTGGTAAACGCTTCAAATTGAAACCCAGCTGCTTATCTGTGGGTTGGAATTAAGTGGGGGGGCTCTCAAAGTGGCCGGGGCCTAGCAGTGCATGCCAGTCCTACTTACTGCACATTACACGCTACATTGCCCCCGCAATGAGTTCAATGTGGATATTATCTCGCACAGAGAGCAAGCCCCAGCCTAATAACCTCCACCGCTGTCATAGCCTTGCTACATATTCGACACATGTCGGCGTGTCTCTCACTGCCCTGTAAATCAAAGGGCCCGGTTAGTCAGGACCCTGGTAACAGAGTTGCATAAATCACACCCAACTGTTATTTCTCCATTTCAGCCCGATAAAGCTAGACACTGCGCGGTGGCACGAGTGGAGGACAGGTAACCATCAAAGTCACCAGAGCAGGTTACTGATCTTGTGTCCTGTGCACGGACAGAGGTTAACTGTCACACATGGGTCTGGGGACACGCTGTGTGTGTGTGTGTGTGTGTGTGTGTTTGTGAGTGTGTGTGTCAATCCACAAAGAGTGATAAGGATGAACTTCGACCTACCTTGGTGGAGCTGCAACTTGCATGGTGAGATCTTCTTCCTGTACTTCTTCAAGGTCTGGAATCACTGGAATATCTGGAAAAAAAACAAGACCACACCATTTTACAGATGATTTGATTACATTTTTAAAAGTGTCAAATATTTGAGGCAATCTGATTGGTAGCCAAAAGACAGAATCCTTTGTGAAAAATACAGTAAATCCCCTGTGTATGGCTGCTAGAAGTGCATATTTTTTGTGAGTATGTGTGACCGTGTCTGTGTGGCACTTCCTCCCCTCCCTCTCTCTAGCTACATCCTCATAAGAGCTGCCCTGTCACAATAGCCATGCGGCCATGAATATTCAGGAGGCGAGGCGGCAGCTCTTCCTGCTGTGAGAGGGGCGCTGGCCAGGGGCTCCCCAGAAAGCACCCCCTGCTACCTTAGCATTTGGGCCCTGTCAGCGCCGCCCACCCCCAGGACCCGCAGTGGCCGGTAGGCCGACCTCCATGTCCACTCTGCCACTCCGACTGGGGCGGCATCCAGCCATGTGCAAGAGTATTTGCTTGCGGGCCCATCTGTGTGGGGTCGGAAGTCACAGTGCGGCCTGGCAGGGGCTGCAGTGCCGAGAGCCGCCAACCCGCTGCTCAAACAGTGGGAACCCACTTTAATTGGCAAAACGCAACAGGACAGAGGATGGCTCCACTCCCAAGAAGGACAGGGCAAACTTTCACAGCATTGGACATTTGTTGGAGCAGGGAAATAAGAGAGGCATAATCAGGGATATAGAAAGATTGGATGGAAATAAGCTGAATGGTAAATAATGAATTAAGATACTGACTGAAATGTGTTCAAAGGCTTTCATAATAAGTACCTTATTGTGTGATGACATTCATCATTAAAAGGTTATTGCTAATGTAGGGCACAACAATCAATGATGAAAAAAAATGTTTTATCATGTCAACAGTACACATTTTATGCAGTACAGACAGTTGCCAACAACTTTACTGGCTTCCCATCTGCCCTTATAAAATATGTGTTAACTTTGGGTGTGATGTAGCGCTCCTGAACGATATTTTCTGGGGAAGGCAGCAGACTCCACATCCTTATTAGCTCTACAGCTGAGTGTTGACAGTGAGAGAGACAGAGAGAAGAAGGAAGAGAGAGCGAGAGAGCAAAAGGGAGAGCTGGACTGCATGAAGAGGGTTGTCAGTAATCTCTAACCACAGTACTGCGCCCTCAGGGGAAAGTCAATAGAGGAGCTAAATAGAGGTGAAGAGATGGAAGTCTGCATCTGATGTGAGGAAATATCTTGGCATCTGTGTCACCATTCCTTCAAAATAACTCCTGAAAATAAAGTGGAGTCGAGGAAACATCGATATTTGATGGAACACTGAATTTCAGCTCGACACAAAAGTTGTGGACTGTTGAGACGAACAGAAATTATTTTCAATCGGAGCAAAAATTCAGAAGACAACGCATCAACTTTGAGTAGATAACAAAAACTCACCCTCTGTTGATAACTTATTTCTTTCTCTTTTTTAATTAAACCAAATTAAAAATGCCACGCTCGTTTAGCTGCTGACAAGATTCATCTGTGTTTCTGATATCCAAATAAATGCAGGCGCGGGTATTTCATATTCATGAGGCCCCGGTGACACTTTGTCCTCTCATTTACAAAGCACAGCGTTCAGCAGAATCCGTCCCCCCTGGACCCCCAATCAAATTTAATGGTCTTAGTGCAATGACATCAAAAAGCCTTGCCGTCCAGCTCTTTGCAAACAGCTTCCTGGGTTGTCTATTTGTCCACACACACTCTTTTTCATTTCAGCTAGTAATGCACTATTAACACACTCCATGAGGGTTCAATGTGAAGTACAGAGGCATATGTCGTCTATATGCAAAATCTATTATTAAGTGAAAAAAGGAACAACATTTTTAAATGAGCTTCAAATTCAACCCATTACTGGAGGTCAGGTGGGGCATCAAAGCAGCTGCAAACAAGCCACTGTTTTCTTCTGACGCAAAGGGCAGCTCCATCACGAGGAGCTGTCTCTCCTCGGCGGCACACATCACCTACGCTGACTTCCTTCCCTCGACTGGACATGTATCAAGGTGGCTTTTGTCTGGCAGTGAGCGAGGCCACGCGTATCCTTATTACACGGCCGCGTCCGGCTTCCTCGCTGAAGCATGTAAATATCAAAAGGGGATAATTTGCTGTGAGTGTAGACACACTCCCGGCAGGCACACACCAGTCAGCGACTTTAGAGAACAGGATGTCTCTTCACATCACTTGGGTTCCTGTAATCTACGCAGGGGTCCAGTCAAATGATTACCTTGGCACAGAATCCATTTGGAAGGCTTATGGGGACAATATTCAACACAATAAGTAGTAAGAAAGTGAGACATGAAACAGATGAGCGTGTTTGCGATACTGGTGCTATTTTGAGTGACCAGCAGGAGGCTGTGGGGGCAGCTGATGGGAAGATGGGAGCAGGGAACTGGGCGAGCCTTCCCTCGCTCTCTTTCTCTCACTGTGCTTGTAGCCAGTGGACATAAGGGATAAGGGTAGGGGACATAATCAAGATCGCAGGGGCTATCTCACTAACCCTCAGCACTGTAATTTCCAATGCCCCTGCCTCCGGCTCTGTATTAAGAGGTCTCCCTCCACAGAGTAATAATCTTTCCGGCGGCATTAACTGCAAAGGAACCAAACCTCTGGACTCTTCATTCAACTGGCCATTTGAGCCAGTGCACACTAGACAGTGACAGACAATAGTGTGTGTGTGTACATGCTGTGTAACTATGAGAATTTTAGAGCAACTTAATTACTGCGGTTCATGATTGTGATTTATCAACACATTTTTAATTTCATTTTTAAGTTGTTTTTTTTTTAAATGGTAATTTTTCAATTTTCAACAAAAAAATACTCAGAAAGTAAGAAATACAAATATAGGAGGGAACTATTGCAACATTTACATAAGAGTGTGATAATAAAATATTGTTGTTTACGATATCTTCTTATAACAACAACAATAATAATGATGAAACACTCTTTTAGTTCATCATCCATAAGAAAATAAATCATAAAAAGTTTAATATTTGAATAAAAAAAACACAAAAACTCAGATTGTTTTTCCTTTTTTGTAATTCATCATATATTTGTTGAGATATAGATTTTAAAATTATTATTCCTTTTCTAATTATCATTATTATTATCATGAATTAAGAAACATTATAATGGACATTTTTAAACTGACTGTGGATAAAAGGGTTACGATCACATGGCATCTTACCTGAGGTACTGACGTGTAATCCTAAAGTCCTTCAGTGTTGTCAACTGAGCATTTCATGCTGCTAACCTATCTTTACTGAGGCAATTTGACCCTATTTCCCCAGCTGCCTTGTGCCGCAAAATAGAACAATTATTCTAGGCAGGGTTTAGCTGAAATTTCCCCCCTCAGTCATGACATTGTTTGTGGTGCGCACAGTTGGGCCCTCAGGTGACTCAGTTACCGCTAGATCTGTATTCAACAGCACCTGTCTGACACTGTGTGTGTACATATGTGTGTGTGTGTGTTTGTGACTAACTGTGTCGCTCTGGGTGGAAAGGCGAATGCTTAAATCCTGTAAGAATATTCTCCATCAACTATATATCTAACCTCATTTAATGAGCAGATTCACATGTTTATACAGTGTCACACACTGGTCAAAAGGAGAAATGCTGGTCAAAGACAGCGTTCTAACACATGAATCCACGCTGGACTCAAGGAGAAATATGGCGTGAGCATCAGTGAAAAGCGATGATCTGACCGTCTGCTTATCTGCTCTACTTCCAGAGGATGAATGTGCCGGGGACGCACTGGAGGGCTCTTCTTTGCCCGTGAGGAGACACACCGAATGAGGGGGGGGGGGTAAGGGTGCTCTTACCTCCTTCATCATCTGATCCCTGGGGTGTTTGTGGTCGAAGGCGGCGGCTGTAGAAACAGGAAGTGTGAGAGTATGAATTATTTAATAGTTTCAAAATGCAGCCCAATGGTGAGGTCATCACAGTGAGTGGGTGAATTGGCTTTGCTTTGATGATGGGCGGGTTTTTTGTCTTGTCTTTCTCTCGTGGTAGTTAGGACACTCAGTCTGCAACAGTCTGACTGGACTTCTCAACAGTCGTTCCTGCCAAAAGGCACTGATGGTGCTATGAGACACTATTGTGCTGTCCGGGTGACCAGCCTGGCAGCCTTAGACAAGATCACCTCCAGAATTTTTTCAAAAAAACAAACCCAGCTGGAGCAGCAGGATGAATAAGTATTACTAAGACAAGACAGCTGTGACAGGAGCACAACATAAGGGATCTTTTTGCAGGGTAACAACTTTACACACAAAGCCTCTGTCTCACTACAGCCAGTCAGGCACCGGGCTCCGACTGCGATGATGAGTAAAACACAGACGACTGCGTCCTCTACCTGCCTCTTCTCGTGATGTCTATTCTAGTCACAGAATAACGGGAGGGAGGGTGAGGGGAAAAACTAGAATAACAGGAAAACTTGGCTCCTAACAGCAATAAAAGTGATGACAACTCAGTCACGCTGTTTTTTAATCATGTTAAGTGATTGTTCTTGGAAGGCAAGGATTAGCTGCAACCAAGGACAATCTGAAAGTACGGCGCTATTCCCACTTTACTGCAAAAGGGACAAACATTTAAACTGACCTATTTTTATTGAAACACACACACACACAAAAACAAACACAAAAATGTGACTGGCATTGAATTCAGTCTATACCTACAGGAGGAGTAGGAGCAGTGAACTTACTCTTCCAGGTCTTCAGCTGCAGGTCTTCTTGAAGATCTGTGTAGCAGCAGAAAAAACAACTGTTAGACAAATTAAATAACACACTTGTTAGATTAGATTTTTCCTTCCTTATCTAATCATAGTAATTCTGCTACATCAGACACAGTGGGGTCTACGGTAGTTGTGTCTTCTCCTATCCTCTCTGTTTTCTCAGTTTCGTCTCCTGCTGGACGGTGCAGCTATTTTCAGACTTCTCTCCATTTACATAGCGCAGCTTGAACAGAGCATGCCAGACACCGAAATACTGTGTTTTCACACTTCTCTATTTTTAGCATTCACTATCTGTTTTAAGAAAGGTAGAAATCACACCAGACACTAAAGAAAAATAATATAACTGCATGGATATTATCTGAGAAGCATTTAAACATATCAGTCATCATATAATATAAGAAAGGAATCAAATCAGAGAAAGTTCTGGTATGTTTTAATTAGTGACATAAAAATGTGTATAAAATGTTTTAATCTTCTTTTCATCATGCAAAATGGTTTTGCTAGTTCTCCTGGTTGAGTAGTGCCCCCTACTGGTTCTAAAAGCAATACATCAGTATTACAACAGTCTGTCATTTCATCCTTTTATACAAGTAAAAATCAAGATTGCAGACATGTGGTATTAATTGATATTAAACAAATTCATGCTTTTAAATTGAACATTTATCAAAAAATAAATCACTGCACACTAATGTCAGCAAAAAACAAGTAGTAGAGACAACACTAGAAAAGCAAACACCCTGTGAATAGCACGGAAAATAAATCTAAAGTCCCACCTGTACACCAACTCCAAACTCTACATCTAGTTCACCATAAGAGGGATCCCTTCCTCTCCCTACGATTACATCCATTTTTTTATGTTTAAGAGTTTTTTCTGGGGAGAGTTTGCTTGTGGAGTTTGTAAAGCTTTGAAGGCAAAAATGGGAATTCAGATGGTCAGAGCAGCTCAGGCAAACAAACCCGTCATCTCAAAAACATGAAGCTTGTACAAAAATCCAGAGACACAATAACGTGGACAAGGAAATCTGAATACTTCCATTTTATACCACAAATCACCTGTCATTACTTTATTAAGAACCATATTAATCAATCATTTTTGAAATGGAGACCCAAAATAAAGGGAGAGGATGACATAAAACACAATTATCTGACCAATTCTCAGCTAAAAGTCCTCATCCATGCTGTCTGAGGGTAGAGTCCAACCAGGCAGGGCAGAGAGGAGCTGAGGGAGCCTACCTGCCTGCCCTTGGACTGTGTCCTGTCCGGGGGGGGCGGGGGTGGCGACACTTAAGACACATTACAGGCCCCTTGATTAAGACTCATGTAAGGCAAAGCGATAGACATGGTAAAACTGTCTGGAAAAAGTTGTTAGGGATAAAATATATTGTGACAACCTGGTTTCAAAGGTTCATCAATAAACTGACAGATCATTTAGTGTCAATTAGAAGTGATAGATCGACAAATCCCGGGATTTCTGCGCTGGGATTAGTGGGAGGAGGGCGGCGGTGATTGAGCATGAGGGGTGACATTGAAGGGAAAAGTCCTTGCCCGTTCCAGGGGGGACCATTACTTACTTTGTTTCAGAGAGGATCAATGCGCGTGCAAACCCCTTTTACACCTCCTGTATTTCAATCGCTTTGAGACTGGGAATCAAGCTGGGTTACGCAAAAGCAGAGAAGCGACACGCTGACCTTCTGTGAGAAAGGAAAGATCTATTGAGTTTGCTGTTTTCCCTGCTTGCACTAACGATGCAGTAAACTACGCAAATAAGTACAATTGACTCAGCCTGTTCACTTCAATGCATCTCCTATGCTCTCACCTCCACTGAGACTTTAAAAAAAATAGGCACAGTGGCAGGTGGAGGAGATAACGAGAAAAGAGCTTCCATAATAAATGTTGATTCAGTCATGTACAGTATTTAGATTTAGATTTGTTGGTTGTAGATGGAAGCTTTGGGCAAACACCTTCCATCTGTTCCAAATATTTCATGAATTCTCCATGTTGTGCTCCCTGTGTAAAGAGCAGACTGCAGTGGAAAGGGGTGATTAAGTGGCTTGAACCCCTGTGATGAAGTGGCTAGCTGACTAACAGTGCCCTCCTGTGGCTGATGCATTAACCATGTCAATTACCGCCTTGCTCACAGATGAAGACGAATGGAGAGTTGCCTGCTCAGACAGGCTCCCTCTAACCTTGTTGATTCACAGCCCGAGTGCCAAATATGCACTGATAAATAAGCTCATTCAACAGCATGAGAGTTCATTAATAACACATAACCCAAGACTGCAGCTCACAGTTGCCGCCTACAGTGTAAGCCACAGGAGATGGAGGAAAAGGTGTAGATACGTACTTGGCAGAACCGGACCCAGAGCTTTCTTCTGCCCAGCCGCCCTGCCGCCGGGCCGGTTTGGGAGGAGGCCCCTGGAAGAAGGAGAGAACGTTAATAGCAAACAGCTTCATTGAATGTTTACTCACTGACATAGATAAATAAATCATATCTGTATGCATTCTAACTGTTATTAAGCTTTAATCTTGAATAAAATAAAGAGCAAAAATGTCTTGTTTATGTAAGATACAGCTTAAACTTCTGTCATAATTATAGGGCTTATGTGTTACATCAAAACTTACTTGATATATAGGCTATATTTAATATATTATGTCATGCACAAGAAACTTAAAAACACAAGTTTTTAAAGTGGAAACATGCCAGTAGGTGGCCACCTTGTCTACAGCAACATAAAATTAAGACCCCGACAGAAAAGGCAAACCCCTAAACTCAACATGAATGTAAAAGGCATAAAAAAAAAGCAACTTCAATTGTTCTGCTTAAGGTGTGGGGACCATTTAAAACAATGTTTACCTCTAATCCTATACAGTAAACAATGTCTGGTGTGTGCAGCACTGAGTCATCTATATGCACTCCATTGTTTTGTTTATTATAGTTTTCAATACTGTTCGCTTCAAAAGCACAGGAACGTATGGAGTAGAGTGTGGGAACTGCCAGAGCCCGTAAGTCTGACCCGAAAATAGATCCACAGGAAAAAATGACCCTCTCCCTCTCATTCTTTGATTCTGAAAATAGTAAACCGAGTATGCATCTCGATCCTGAGACCGAGACCCTGAGACCAGCACTTCAATGAATGAATTCCTGAGAGCACACGAGGGTGGGCACTAGACAAATGAACTAGGGAAAAAAAAGGCACAACATTTCTCATTACTAAATTGGGTCTGCAGAGGACAAAGTGCTCGTGAAGAATTTCTTTCGTTTATGATGAAAGAGGAAATAATCTTTCATGGCTGGTTCCTTCACCAAAGCCATTTATAAATCTGAATGTCACCATTAAGCAGGGCAGAAGGAGGGGGAGCCACTCTGCTCCGCTGTATATTACCATTAATCGCGAGAGCTGAGGCCGAACAAGCTCCCTCAACTTTGTGTAATTAGTATCTGTCTCTTTATTAAGAACAAAAGAGATTACAGTGATGACAATTGAGTCATTTTAAGCAACATCACAAAAACCCTTCAAGTGATGTGAAATCTCTCTCTGTTTAATGTTTGGTGTTTCAGACGATGAACATTTTTCACGAGAGACAAGATAATACAGTCAAGTGTCTTTGAGTGTAATAAATTCATCCTCTGACAGTTATGTCACTCTACAAAAATGGAGAGGACCATAAGTGTCCTGAGAAACAAAACAAATCTTTGGTTCCAATTCTCCATGACCAAATATGAACCTCACAGTTGTAGTAAAACAGTTATGGCTGTTAAGGCAATTAGCTTAGCCCTCATGGTTTCTAATTTAGGATTCTGTGATGGTCTCTAGGGCAAGGAACTTATGGTGACCAAACCCTATGAGCCCATAAAAGCAAATGAGTCTTTGTTTAAAAGGATGTCAGGAATGTGACCAATCAGTTGGGTATTTTAGGCAGAAGAGGCCAGGGTTGATAAACGAAGACTGCAAATAAACCCACCCAGTCGCACGACACTCTGGAAAAATGTATTGCATGTGCGCAGCAGGTCAGAGAGGGCGCGAGAATACTGGTTCATACATTAGGGAAGTTGGCCTAATTTGGAAAGATTAGCCTAAAGCAAAAGCATTGCTGGGATTTTTTTGCTTTGGGAATGTCGGTTGGTTCACCGTTTGCCAATCCAGGAGACATGACTGATTCCATAAATGCCAACGACAGTGAAGAAAAATTATTTGTTATTTTGCAACTGTCGCTTCTGATCTGACTTCTCTCATATATGTTTGCCCTATATAAAGTCTAAATTTAGCTGCATTGACTCCAACTTGTTTTATGAGGCAGAGATCACTGAGAAAACTTTACAACGACATCTCATCTAAGACTTAAAGTGATTCACGCTAGGCAGTATAAGGAGAGGATTTATTAAAATTGTTGGTAGAGTTATGGGGACTTTTGTGATGTAATCTACTTGTTTTTCAATTAGACAATTTACAAGAGGACAATTACAATGCTTTGTGACTCCAAAGTTTAAAAGGGGTTCGGAGTTTGTATGAAGTAACACTTCAATACATTTCATGCAAGCACATCAGATCCATTACACACAGGACAATAAATAAAGAGCAGCTACAGTTTTCTAACCCTGACCGTCTATGCTTTAAAACCTGCAGAAGACGGAAAATAGCAAATGAAACGTCTCTACATAAATGAGAAAACTTTATACCATGTGTGTCAAGCTGGTGTTACAGTGTGAGGTGGTGAATCTCTGTGGTGTTTATGAAACTAAGACTACTGTACTGTAAATCATATACTCTTGATGTCTGGAGCATTAGCAGCAGAAGCCATGCAAAGTCACTGCTTTTTTCATGCAACCTACCTCGGCGTCATCAGGCGATTCATGTATGAGACAAAATCAAAATGCATGTTGATGAAGTTTATTGTGAGGTGAAATTATATCATGCAACTAACAGCCTATTATCATGTTTTTTACATACTTCTCCCCCTGAAGCAGAGGTGGAGGACTTCCTTACGTAACGTGAATCTTCAAACGATGATTGGTCTGCTGCAGGGCGAGCTCTTCGTCCAGACTTTGCAACCTGGGAAAAGTGCATAATTTTTAAAAATGGAAAATAGATTTTGATATCATAAAGCCAGAAGCTGCCACTTCCAACGGCTACCAAAGACTTTGTGGTTTCGCTTAGCTTAAACCGTGCCATCTAATGAGCCAACCAAATGTTGTCTGGATGGACTTCAAAATACAGCAGATCAGGTTATTCCACTTGCATAAACCAACCGAGTTTGGTGCTTCGTGGGCTTTTACTTACTTATTTTGTACAACTTCCAATAATGTGAAGTTTCTCTTTGCAGATGTGGCAGAGATACATTTCTTTTTGCATCCTTCCATCATTCTACTTTCAAAATAGGGTGTTATATAACTCTAATGTGCTTTTACCAAACAATGAAATATGTTGGTAACCTTTTTTCTGAAACTGACAGCATGATTATGAGCAGAAATTCTTGGAGCATAAAATAGAATAGATACTTTATTGATCCCTCAAGGGGAAATTCTGTTTTCACTCAAGTTTTTACATCCATTTTACCTGAAATACAACCACAGACACACACAAAGGGCTCATAAACATGCAAATCTGGAGAGATGGTGGAGTGATGGGCGCCCTGGGAACAGTTAGGAGTTCGATACCTCGCTCAGGGGCACCTCTGCAGTGCCTAGGAGGTGAACTGGTACCTCTCCAGCTACCAGTCCACCCTCCACACTGGTCCATGCTGGAACCAGCCACCCTCTGGTTCCCAAGCCAAATCCCTACAGACTGAGCTACTGCCACATCTCAGTCATCTGGAGAAAATCTGTTGAAATGCTGTAGTGAAGTATCTCATATGTGACCTGAATTTTAGCTTTGCCGTAAGAAAGGGGACGAGGTCAAAGATAAAACAAAAAACATGCATTTAATGGAGAAAGGCTGCGCTTGAATTACAGTAAAGGTTCACCTGACTATGGATGTTTTGTTTAGGTCAGAGAGGGCACAGAAACACGCTGCGGTTACCAAAACAGTTAGCTGTGCATGTTAGCACGGCTAACCCTTTAGTTAGCGTTAGCTTCACACTCAGAAACAAGCCTTCCTGCTGCCGTTGCTCAAAAGTAGTGATCGATAATGTTTGTTTGCTGGTAACAGGTCATTTAAATAGCTACAACACTCACCGGCAATGGCTAATACTGACGTTTGCTATAGCTTAAAAGCTAAGTAGTTAGCCATAGCCTCGCTCCCTCACAGTTACAGTGAGTTCCCTCAGTTTACAGCACACTGAATCTATATCACTACTGCTTATGCTCTCTTACTGCATTCTCCGCTATTCAAAGGGGTCACTCACATTTTTAACCGTCCCAGCATCTCCGAGATGGAAGTTATCGTCCATTTTTTGCTACCAGCAGGGACTCAGGGAAAGCGTCTTCCTGGACTTCAAGAAGCGTCACATAGCAACGCTCTCCATGGTAACGCCAATCAGAAGGAAGGAGCGCGAGTGGAAGGACTCACAGAGTGAATATACTAATAAATATACAGTGCAGGGTTAATTGTGCTAAGTTATATTGTTTCAGTATGAAATATAATATATATGTATATATATATATATATATATATATATATATATATATATATATATATATATATATATACAGTAATAGTGCGCGTGTGAATACAAATGATAACATTTAGTTACCAATACACAGAATAAACAGCTAGATATGAATACATTATGTACAGTATAGACAGTACTATATGAAGATATTTGCAGTGGGACAGTATTGGGCGATGGGTCAGAGGTGGAGAATGTGGGAAGCACAGATATAGAAAGATATTTCAACTGAAAGATGATCCCGATGATCATATTTAATAACCGAGTGACTTATTTCCTAAAATTAGAGAAGAAGCACATTGAAGCATGCTGTTGCAGCAGTGATATGTCGGGCCAATCATTATCTCAGTGTTTGGTCAGTAATAAAAACATGAAGAAGTAGCGCTGTGGGATAGTAGAAAGATGATGTCATCTAAACAATCAGAGTCAGAGTTTGTCTTTTTACCAAACAAACATCATCTTTCCCACAGCTCCCACGCATTTGCCATTTTTTGAGATCCTTAATCAAGCAGAGCCCCCATCACATTATCTCATCTCCGACAGTGTGGCCTGTCAGTCGATATCCTCAAACAACCACAGCCTGAGAAAGAAAACAGACACATGGGAGCTGAGGTTTCATCTGATGTTCGCTAGATGTCGCTGTTGTGCATGTTTTTATGTGACTGTGGAGAAGCTGAACGGTAGCAGCATCGAGCAGCTGGCTGGGCTCCCTGTGCACCTTCAAGATCCCCTTTGTTAACTTTGGCCGTCCATGTGCGTCTGATTTTCCTATAAAACTTTGTATTGGATATGGTTATTATTGTCCAAAGATTCTCGCATTATAAAAAGTCTACTCAAAGACCACCCCCCACTCAGGCTAATGGTCCTCAGTTGATGGAAATTTATGAGCGCGCAGCAAAACATTGCTTAACTTGAGCCTTATTCATAAAACACAAATGTGTCCGTAGAAAGAAACAGAACAAAACATTCCCTTGACAAATCAGTGGCTTTCTCTGTTGCGAAATCACGCATTGCTCAACATTACGCACGTTTTCTAAGGTTTGATTGGAAAACAGCATCGACAACACAATCTGAAGTCTAATTAAATGCATTTCAGAGTATCTCATTGTCCTAACACTGGCTATTACTTGCCGCCCCTCCCTCGAAAACGTCACAGCTTGAGACTATAAATTGTGAGTGAGAGTGGAGAGCGCCTGAGTGTGTTTGAGGCTGGACTGCAGGGAGATTAAGCAGAGAGACGCACCGACTCCATGAGCACAAGTGGATGGAAAGAGCCCAATGCAATGGAGACCCGCGGTGCACAGATCGGTGCCCTATAAACTCAAGAAGGAGAGAAGAGAGGCTTGCATGAGACAAGGGGGAATGAAGAGTAGGATACAGAGTTTTAATGAAGAGTTGAGAATATATTTTCCAAAATGGCACGGATTTGCTCCCATGCAAATGCGCATTTTGCAAAGATGACATAGCACTTGAGAAAATGGGAATCCTCCAGGAACAGAACTCACTCACGACCTGAATGAAAAGAGAAAAGGGATTCTATTCAAATCGGAATTTAGTTTTGTTTTGCCTTCTTTTACTTGACAAGCCTCGGTTGTGAGTGAACGCAGAGTGAAATATGAATCTGGGCAAAGCACTTCTGTTTTTCCTCCTCTCAAATTGTGTGACAATGACTCTGTCTCTATCCACTTGCACCACTGTGGACATCGACCACATAAAGAAAAAGAGAGTAGAGGCGGTCCGGGGACAGATTCTCAGTAAACTCCGGCTGACCAGTCCGCCTCAAACAACAGGTCCAAGTCAAGTGCCGTTTCAGGTTCTGGCCCTTTATAACAGCACCAAGGAGCTCATTGAGGAGCTGGGAAGAGACAGGCAGCAGAGTTGCGGACAGGATAACACGGAGACTGAGTACTATGCCAAAGAGATTTACAAGTTCAACATGATCAGTGGTCCGCCAGAAAACAGTAAGTGTGTTGTTTTTAATTATGGTTACCCAAGTGTCTCTTTTGCAACTCCCAACACTCACCCAATACACTACGAACCTTTTATGTTCTAGATGTGGGTCATTAAAAATAGATAGGGTGGAGTAATTATTTTTTGATTGGCAAGATGTTTTATTTTGCCAGCGCGCCATGCAGCCAACATTTTTACTGGTACTTGATCCAAATGCCTTTGTAAACTCACTTGTGCAAATCTTTTTAAAAAAAAAAAAAAAGTCTCACCTCATAAAACCAAAAACTTTTATCTGGCTTCGATGCAAAATTCTTACAGGTGAGGTAACAATGTCAAAAACAGGGTTCTAACTTTTCCAGCTGGCGTTACGTCCACTCGTGTCTGTGCAGCTTTTACGCACAGATGCGCCTGTGAGCAGTGGAGCGGCGCGCAAAGGAGAGGGCAAAGTAAACAGTCTAATTGGAATGAGCACCATTCCTCATACATACCTCACACCAAAGCCATGGGAACTCCAGCCTAAGTCTGACACATTCCTAAGCGGGGAAAATTCTCAGGCAGTTAAGTCTAGTATTTATTGCCAACTCCAATACCTCATTTCCATTTTCTGGCCGTGAGTTCCCCAATATTTTTCATCCACTCTTACGACTCTCCCTTCTATTTCCCTTCTATTTCTTTCTAGTAGTGAGGAGCCCGAGTAGCTCTGTGTTATGATCTAATTCCCTTGTTCATCCATATTGGTATTTCCTGTATAAACTATGGTCCATTGATTGTTCCAGAAATCAGAAACAGAAGCTCACTGAGCAGCAGAATCTCCAGAGGAAGTCGGTTTTAAGTGGAAGAGTTGGATTTGTGCCTATTCACGGGTCAGAGGGTGGTTAGTGAATGGTGTTACCATTTTGAAATCAACAGGTGTTTATGCTGTGCTGTGACACTGAGCAGAACCTCTGCCTGTTCCAGCATTAGCCCTGAATCAAATCCATTTCACAGGTCCCACAAAGTGCCTCTGACATTCAAAATACACAGCTCAGGGTTTATCCACTGGTCAGAGGTAGCTAGAGCTCCCAAAACAAACACAGGTCTAAAGGAGTGGGATCAGTGATGGCCAGGTGCCCAGGACACATCACGCTGGTCTCATACTGTAGGCAATACTATAGGCGATAATCCAAGACATGAACGTGACTTACTACTGGCAACACTTTCTGCACTAAGCAGCGTACCCAAGGATGATATTAACGAAATCAACAGAAGGTGCCAACATACATTAATTAGCACTTTTCTCACCCTTTCCATTTTGTAATGTTAAAGAGAGCAGGGCATGTTGCTGTATGTAGGAACATAATGTCTGTCACCTTGATAATTTTGCAGTGTTGTTCATTTTCATTCCTGCTGGATATAATGAGTTTTACATTCACCGTTTTTGGAAGGTGGGAGTGTTTGGGAATATAGTCAAGTTGAGCTTTTTTTCATGCCCAGTTAAAAAGTTAAACAGAAACTTTTCTCTCATACTTGAATGCACCACTTGCTGCAGACTACTTTTCTTAGACACTACTACCAATGCAAATCAAGCCATTTATGACTAGATGAAGCATAACTGAGACTGGGCAGCAATACATCTTTCTTTTCTGGTGCATCAGGAGGTCAGCGTGGCTCATTTTATCATCATAAACCAAATACTGCTGAAGAAAGGAGATAAAGACAGAACTGAACTGAAGGTTGACCTTTGGCACAATAACATTTTTAGGAATCCACTGACGCCTGAATTAGAAAGATCGTGCCATGCGCACTGAAGCGTGCAGTTTCAGTGAAATTTCAAACCAATCATTGACTCAGTGTTGGGTCAGTAAAAAATGAGGACTAGTGCTGAGGACAGCAGGGTATCTGATATGGGGGATAGTAGAAAGATGATGTCATCTGAACAAACAGAGACAGAGGTCTTTGGCCAGTTCCCAAAGAAACAGCATCTCTCTTCCCCCCCTTCAACTCCCACGCCTTTACCATTTTTGCTTCCTCATCCTTAATCAAGTGGAAAAAAAATTGTTTTTCTGCAGAACAGAGCTGCGGCACATTATCACATCTGCTGTAGTGACCTGCCACAGTCAATGTCTGCAACAGCAGGAAGTAGAGAAATGAGACTCCTCTCTGATGCAAAAGCAGCATCTAGGTCATGGATAACTGAAAATCAAACCATAGTAGCATGATGCAAACTGATTCTTATTTCACACACTGCTATTTATAATAGTTAATAGAATTTGAAACTACTACTTTTCCAAAGAAATCTCTGTTGTCCTTTGTAAGACCTAGACACCTCAGCAGCTGGCTAGCACCTGCTGCCTTATGCTCCCTATTTCCTTTGTTTACCTCCACAAAGCTCTGGAGAGACTGACATCACGGACAATCCTCCGGGCAAAAGGGCAAAGTGAGGTGATTCCTGGGAGTTCTTATCAGGGAGTTTGTGTGTCATGAGGACAGGAGAGAATCCCAGACACAGGAGCGTGAGTGTGTGTCGGGGTGGTGTGAGGTGTGGTCGATAGTGTCTGGGCGAGGCACTTTATGTGAAGCTTTTTATGTGAGCTATTCAAAACGTCTGTCCTCAGGCCTTCCTGAACAAGTTTACCTCTCTAAATCCCTTATTTAAAGCCCATCAATGTTCAAATTAACTGAGTGTTAATATGAGAATGAGATCAACAGGCTTTTATATGTGACTATAAATACACTTTTGCAAGCATGTTAATGAGAAAATCCTGCAGTAAAACTAAATTCTCTAATTAGAATCTGATCTAAGAACAGTGTGTAATTTAACTAAATCAGTAGTCACAACAGTAAAATAGATTTGTTGACTTCCATATTAAAGAGTATTTTTTTCAACTAATATTTAACACGAAAAACTTGAAATCTTTCATTTCTGAGTGTATTTTACCAGTAAAAATAAGACACTGGAGAAGCTTATGAGCATTAAAGTGTGCTGCTTCGTATAGTTTACAGGTCAAACTCATGTCAGCATCCTGACACTCAGTCTTAAGAGCTATCATCTAAAAATTGTGGGGGTCAGAAAATTGGTGAATGTATTTCATTTTAATTATGCAAGCAATCCCCTCCACTTACCAACATGGAACAAATTACCTTTCAGACCCTTGGCAAAAATAAGCCATAATGTGAAATCCACCTAAAACCATTGCAATGGGAAAAATGAGGTCATCCAAAAGGAAACCAAAGACTTGATTAGAATTTCAAATCTCCCCTCGAAGTGGGGCTTTCCACCTTCTGTGGGGGAGGCAGAGAGGGGTAGTGGTGGTGGTGGGGGGGACGGAGCAGTGAGTGAGGGGAGGAAAAGGCTACTGAGGTTTCCTCCTTATAGATTGTGTGGAAACACTGGACAGATATCTGGCTAGGGATGAATGCTGAAAAGGTCACCTATAAATAGGGAAAGTTGAATAAAAAACTTTGTGGAAATATCAGATAATGACTGGGAGGACACTGAAATAGGATTATGGGTCAAATGGAGTACAGATACTCGGAGATGTGCAAGTTCCTTTTGCATGACACAAGAAACAACTGAACTTCTGAGTTTCCATTTATCCCGAAACAGCTTGAGGTGCAAATCAGCTAAAGGTGCAGTGCCCCTTTCAACCACCAGCAAATCTGAGGCTTGGTAATAAAGCTTAAGCTTGGGGTAATAAATTAGCCATGGCTTGGCTGTAAATGACTGTTTCCACTTGGCCCATAAAAAGTTTGCTATGTGCTTGTTTTGCTCAACACTGCGTGTGCGTGGCCTGTTAAATTAATAAACTGTTCAATGCCATTATGGTATAAAAAGGAGAAAGGCTTCAGTACAACAGGAAGCTTTTCAGATACAATCACAATGTTGCCATTTGTTTATCTGATTCTGCTAAAGGTCAGCACTCTATCACACACACACACACACCATGTATACAGCAAGTTACTGCTTGTCAAGCATGCACTTAGTGGCATTACTGTCACGATGGAGTCGCCGTCCTTGTTGCTTTCTCAGGTATTGTTCTGCTCCAGCACGTGAGCCCAAATGTTCCTCTCGGTTCCAGAGAATACTTGGCCGCTGTCCGAGCCCTCGGAGCACCTGTTGAGCTCCAGAGCTAGTGGGAGGAGGAGCACGCTGCCGTCCCACACTGCAGCCTGCTCCACCACCACACATGGGACATTTGGTTTTCATTTCATGACTTCAACTTGTTGCTAACTCGGACCGCACAAAGCATAAGCAGATGGTTCGCGGTAATGGCCCACGTCTCTGTGGAATGGACTAGAAATAGTAAAAAAAGGAAAAAAATAGAAGGTTTGTTTTTATCTGAAACTATCAAAACTTGTAGAGGGACACCCTCTGCAAAAAAACTTATCAATAATCAGAAGGTAAACATGTCCACCACTGTAAGGATGTCAGTGGAAAATAAGCTTTGATAACATGTACACAGTGAGGTAACAGATGGACAAGAGCTTAAAGGGATTCTGACAAAAGCAACAACAAGAGTTCCAATCTGATATTTAAAAAAAAAAATCGATATTTAATAACATCCTCTGTTGAGTCATCATTTCCTCTTTACCTGCAGATGACCTCCCCTACTGTCCTAAGGGTGTCACCTCCAAGGTATTCCGCTTCAACGTCTCCACCATGGAGAAGAACTCCACCAACTTGTTCCGCGCTGAGTTTCGAGCCCTGCGGATCCCCAACCCCGGCGCCAAGAGAAACGAGCAGAGGATTGAGCTCTACCAGGTGTGTGAACTGACCGTTCATTTCCACTGTTAGCAGAGCACAGGGGGGTAATGTGCTCCATTTCTCTCCGAAAGCCTGTGTAGGTCAGCGAGAAAGATGAAAACATTTATATTAGGGTGTCCAACTCCCTCTCTCCTCTTTTCATGTGCTGATCATTATTCCATGTGCTTACAGTGAAATGGATTCTGCATTAGGACAAATTTAAGAGCTTGCACAGCCGTCTTTAAGAAACCCTAGATTACCATTCGGCAGTTTCTTCTTTCTTAGCTGTCAATCTCAAAGCAGTTGTCCATCCTTGTTAGATCAAGTAAGGTGTTATGCTTTCAACAGGGGATTTATAGATCCCCACCTGCATTTGTGTTTTTATGAGCATTTTTTCGTGAAGTTTGTTAGAGCATGCTTCTGTTAGATGTCTGTGTGTGTGGGGTGGCAAAGATGGATTTTTTTTTTTTGCTCGGTTTCCTCATTAATCTCCCGTGAGAGACTAGGAGTAATGATCAGGTTCCAACATTTCCTGCCAGGGAGACAAGCGTCTCCGGACTGCATACCGCCTCTGAGGCAAAGCTCTGGCCGGCACTGAATACAGACTGTCAGGCCCTCAGATTGTTTCCAGGGGCCTAGGAGGAGATAGAGGCAGGGTCACCCACCGGGGGAGTAAATGGAGCTGCTTGCTCGCCCCCACACTTTTCAGGCTGGAGCTGATTGGCAGAGGGCTGACGCTGGCAGTCCTGTGGTCCCTCATTCCCACAGGAAGGCAGATTAGATCCTGACAATGTTCAGGAACCTGGTTATCCATAGTACCACTGTGGGGCTAAGTGCTCATACCCACCACCCAAACACATACATTTCTCACTGCAGATAAACACCTTTGTTCAGAGAGGTGCTGATGGAGGTAGGAATGTCTGAACCACACTGTTGCACTTTCCTCCATCTGCAGTTTTGTATATTTGGGGTCTCGACATGATAACACAGCTAGGGCATGAATTCCCGCAGAGATACCTGCAACCCTGCTTTTTTAACTGCCTGACACTGCATCTGGGAGCCCGGCTAAAGTCAAAGTTTGAACTGCTGATGTGAAGGACAGCCAGGTTCTCATTGGCAGGAGGGTAACACGCAGGCATTAACTTGCAAAATGGGGATATCAACACAGGGAGTCACTTTTTCCATGAGGAGTAGACATTTGGCCCAAGGCATCCTGGAGAGTCTGGCTCAGACAGCTCTGTTTCTGTGTGTGTGTGCAAAAGAAAGAGTTTATGCAGCTGGGTCACATTTTCATCTTTCCTCGCAGATCCTCCAGAAAGACGACCCCAAAGCCAAACAGCGCTACATTGGGGGCAAGAACGTCCTGACCAAGGGAACGCCTGAGTGGGTCTCCTTTGATGTAACAGAGACAGTCAGGGAGTGGCTGATGTATCGACGTGAGTGGGACACATCGCAAGTTTTCCTTGCATCACACCTTATTACAGATCCTGCCAAAGAGCACTGGTTCATTTGAAATGAAGGATAGCGGCCTCAGGGAAAAAATGTCAGCTCCTTACACCCCTCTGCTTTTGTTTTCCCCTCAGAGACCAATCTGGGCCTGGAGATCAGTGTGCATTGTCCCTGCCACACTTTCAGGCCTAATGGTGACATCATTGAGAATGCCAGTGAGTTGCTGGAGGTCAAGTTCAAAGGTGAGAGTGCATTTAATAACTCAGTGATTGTGGGCTTGTATCAGCAAGCTTGTTTGTTTGCTTGTCATGACCTGCCTTACTCAGTTAATGTGTCATGAAGGTGTTAATAAACGATTTGCTTCCAAATTGGCAATCAACCAGACATATTTACATAAACCTATCGAAAGAATATTATAAATGAGGGAAATAAAGAAAGATCTCTAAAGTGAGGATGGCATTTATATGAGTAATTAAAAAAAATCAAAATAGTATTGGTTAGAGTTGATTAGGTAGTACTAGTCAGTCAAGATTCTTAGCTGTCACATACATTGGCATGTCGGTTTATGACATGTCACTACATCATGAGAAGACGTTTATTCATTTTCTTGAGTTGCATCATATTTAGCGTACAGACATGAGAGTGGTATCAACGTTCTCATCTAACTCGCAGTAAGAAAGCCAATGAACATATTACACTAAATGGCAAATTTTAAATATCTTGCATATCTCTCTCCTAGATTAATCTTTCTGCTTCATCATCATTTTCATTGTAAAATTGGGAATCAGTAACTCCAGTGTCTTCGAGAATTTCACTCTGACTACATTTGTCCCGTTTTTAAAGCACATCTCCGTCACAATCTCGCCTGTCGTGCAGGTTTCCAGCATTTTCTTGTGTCGTCCTGTCTCTACGGCCAAACTGTGGTCACTGTATTGGTCTCCGCTTTTGATCTCTCGCACAGAAAGGATGTTCTGCCAGCTTGTATTTATGATTGAAAGCCAGATAACATTTATGTCTGTCTGATTTCTGTTTGATTTGTCTAATGTTCTAGATAGGCATCTCATTTTTGTTGAAAATTTTGGTTTATTCTGATTAGAGCTATTGAGGCATTGCTGGTTTTAGGATGATTTGCCATAGTGGGTCTCAGGACCTAGTATAAACTGTTATACTAGAAGTTTGTTTTTGCTTCCAGTTTTAGTTTATAGTGCCTCTTTCAGATGTTTCCCCAATTTCCCCCACTATTTTTGGATTATTAGTTATTATTTAAACACATTATGAGAGGATATTGGCAGGCATTGGTTGGTGTTCTTCTGTTACTGTTAAATATGGTTCTACAAAACTCTTTATGCAGGGCCTCTATAGGATGCTGCATCTGGTGTTGGCGGAGTGGACTCTATACTTTACTTGTACAAATGGCAGAGGATTTGATGACGGTCCAAATCCTTTAGATTAAACTCTAATTTGCACGTCTGTTTTCTGGATTCTTCTCTTAAGTTGCATAGAAGGTTCTTTTGTTTCATTGCGTTCATTGCCAAATGAAAGATACCTCAGGCGTTGATTTTGTTCTTAACCACTCATTGTGCAAAGTATGTTCCAGTGCAAAGTTTCCTAGAACAAATGAGAATCTCATTATAATACAACAACACTCACTACACACTCCTGATTATGAAACCGGTCTAAACAAAAGTTCCTTTTAATCCTGTCATCAACATGTTCTTCTAGCATCAGTACCTATTGAGGTCTTCGTGGTAAGATAATGGGTTTCCTTTCTAAGAGGAAGAGAGAGACACAGAGCATGGGAATACAATTGATCTGGTATCTCACTTAGCACTGGGGCCCCCGGGCCCTCGGCCCTGGGAACACTCCCGACTGGCTTGGCCACAAGGAATGTGCTGCCACGGCGCTCAGACGCTTGGCCCTGAATTAAAGAGAGGCGTACATATCCACCAGCAGCATCTCTCCTGAGATATCCACTGCTTTAACTATCAGGGGTAGATTGGATGAGCAGACACAGGCCCAGGGGGGAGAACGGAGGAAAGAAGGAAGTTAGGAACCAGTGCTGAATAAGGAGAAGGATGAAAAGTGAGCCAAAAATGAGTGAAGCACGGCCTGGATATTACAATATCCTTCTGTTAAAGTTACAGTTGACTACACTGATTAGAGAGAAGTTGTGGTTCTACTGAAGTCAGCGCTTGAAGCGCGGACATCTTCAAATCTTCTGTATTTTTGCGCAGTTTTTCTTCGTATTCTCCGGACTAACTGACTCACTCCTGCAGGTATGGAAGCGGACTATGATGATCAGAGAAAAAAACAAAAGGAGCAGCTCTACCCCCACCTCATCCTCATGATGCTCCCTTCCCACAGGCTGGATGCCCAGTCCTCGTCCCGCAGGCGCAAGCGGGCACTTGACACCAATTACTGCTTCAAGTAAGGAACTTTTCCTGGTCCTGGAAAATTGTTCATTGTGTTTAACTCTGTAAAATAATTTCTCTGGCTGCACCTGCTCAGTTTTGAAGATTTGAACACGAAGCTAGTTAATGCATTACAAATTAAAATTACCCACGCTTACCATCTTGCAGGTGGCGGCGTATATTGTCAGGTATTACACCAGCCAAGACAACATGAAATGGAAATATCAGCTGTCACGTCTCAAACAGATGGCAGAGAAAAACAGTACCTGTGCAGAGAATACATAGAATAAGCTTGTTAATCACCTAGACGAGCATGACAGAGGTATTAGTCGATACAAGTTGGGATCTGTCCCAGTACTAGCAAACGCTACCTCCTCTTACACGCCGACTCCACAGCTCTGGATTTCCTCTGTCAGGCTGACAAGACACCTGGGCTGACTCCAAGAGGGAAAATAAGGGCACACCTATGAGTGGAATTTCTGAACGTCTTTCTCATCTCTAGCTGTGAGGTCACAGAGAGTAAAATGTATACAACTCTTAAAATTGTGTGTTATCTGTGAAAACGAAGTGTGTAATCCTCTCTGTCTTCTCCTGTCTGCAGCAATTATGAGGAGAAGTGCTGTGTGCGACCACTATATATTAATTTCCGGCAGGATTTGGGATGGAGGTGGATCCATCAGCCTGAAGGGTACTATGCTAACTTCTGCTCTGGTCCATGTCCTTATCTGCGCAGTGCAGACACCACCCACAGCACGGTGAGACAAAGTACCACAACATCACGTTAAACTTATGAATCTGTCTGGCTATTTCATCGCTGATCCCTGTCTCCTCCTGTTCTTTCCTCCATAGCTGCTGAGCCTGTACAACACCATGAACCCCGAAGCATCCGCGTCACCCTGCTGTGTTCCTCAGGACTTAGAGCCCCTCACTATCCTTTACTACGTCGGTCGCTCCCCTAAAGTCGAGCAGCTCTCAAACATGGTGGTCAAGTCCTGCAAGTGCAGCTAGGCTTCAGGGCCCGGTGAGAGACGTGGGATGTGACGGCTCCCAGCACTACTCAGGAGCGGGTATGAGAGGTTAAAGGGGGGCGCGGTACAGTTCTGTCCTCCCTGAGTCCCTCCAACCCCTGCTTCAGCCTTGCCCAAGCTGTCTCTTCAAAATCAAAGATGCAGTCCACCACTTTCCTCTAAAATCATTGGCAGCATTTACCCAGAAGACTCGTCAAACACCACTTTACTAACGCTCTCAAACCCATCAGGCCTCTTCAGCAATCGCCTTGTTTGTCATGTTTCTTTCATATTCCAGCATTTTGAAGAGCCTGTACCTCAGTGTTATGACAATGAAAGAGGAACAGAGCGATAATTATCTTAACGGGAAGGATGCGGACTGAACTCAGCGCGATAGGAATACGTCAGAGAGGGTGAAACAAAAATAATCATTTGCTGAGAGCGAACACATCCCCCGGCCCTGACACACAGGACACCTTCGAACATCCGAGCTGGAAACTGACGCTGTGCACGCCACAGCTCCCAACACTGTTTTGTTTAGGATGAAATAATGCTGTTGAATAAAAATGACCTTAGGAAAAAAGAAAACATGCTGGAAACCAACCTTTATTTCAAAGTAGTATTTCCATGGTTCTGTTTACCTCTGTAATACAACAGGATGGTGATTCCAGGGATCGTTTTTTGTTTTTAAAGTGAAGCCTTTCTGTTGTATGAGATGATGTATGTCACTAAGTGAACACTTAACTTAGATCACGAACTGTAAATGTTTTTCTTATTACTCTTGGAAACACCTTTTTTTTTTAATTAAAACATGGACAGTTGGATAGAACTGTTCTATTTTCATTTTTTTCTGAGTTTTCCTTTTTTGCATTAAATATTTTAGAGCACTTTATTTCAGAGGGTAATAGATTACATTCAGATGACCAAAGTAAAAAAAAAAAAAAAAGTCCAGTGATTGCCAACTTCCAGTGTACAGCATGTGTGGTGAGCAAATACATTTACTCACATGATCAGCATGTTTTAATGTTTTCTGTTGTTTGATACAGACTGCCGAGATGATTCCAAAAAATATTACATCTCCATGCATGTGTGTTGTAAACAATCAGCAACAAAACAGATTAAATGACTGACTGTAAACAACTCTGTATCACCACATGATAATATAGACATTGATTTGGACTCTGCTGTTGGATTCTTGTAATACGGCATGCACTGGCTTTAACAGCAGTAAATCCACAACATGAAGTTTAACATTGATCACAACAACAACAACAAAAAAAAAGAAATACAATCAAGTATATTAAATCCAGGTCTGTTGTACTGCATTGAAAACTACAATCTGTGCAAAGTCACTGCGATGATAATCATCAGTCGATATGACAAAGACATGCATGAAATTCAAGTATTTTCAGACATCATAAACATAAGCTGAATCTCTTCATAAATAACAGATATGTTTTATTCTATTAACACGCCCTGAGTGAACTCACTATATGGTCCCTAGCAACAGACTATTCACAACGATATTGTTCTGCTGGTGCAGCATTAACCTTCATTGTAGGCAAGGCTTTGCATAACCATAATCCCTCTTTATGTTATGCTTCAAGCTACAGAACGGCCAAAAAAGGCCTTTTGGTAGACAATGAATAACAGTTTATAAATACTGAAGCAATAACAATGATTTACTTAATATTAATATTAAATTTGGTCCATCCAAAGGAAAACAACATCAACATCTCAACAGTTTACAGGAACAATCACAAGCCAACTGTACTCTTGATTCTTTAAACACCCCAGCAACAGCATTACATTGTTCTTGTAAACAGGGAACAAGGCAGCAACCAAGCGTATTTAAGATCAAACAATATTTTTTAGGGCCTCTGAGCAAAAGATGCAATACTTTAACACATCCTTTGGCAATGGCCATAGAGTCAGACTTGGCAGAAATTTGGCTTCCAACAAGCACTGGGATGCCAGAAACCACACATGAAAGGAACTCCTCCGCATGCAAGCAAGATGAGAAGCTGCTCAGACAACCTCTACAATACTCGTCAAAAGCTTTTATTAGCAAAAAACCACCATCACCAACTTTTTAGGAAGATAAAAATCAACATGAATGACTGACGGTGGACACGCCATTCATGCATGAGTAAAAAAGAAACTGTCGAATCCCACTGGGGCTTGAAGAACCATCTGCTGAAGGATATCTGTCAGTGAAATCTTCACATGGCATCAGTAGCATGGAGAGAATGAGGGCGGACAACTGTTGGTATATAGACTGAATGAAGCCAAAGGGGATGAGGGGGAAGGGGGGAGGGAGAGGTTAGGGAGCTGAAAAGGCCAACTGATGTTGAGCTGCGCAACAAAATCCCAACCTGCGTCAAAGCTGGGCATTCCTGGCCTCGTGGACCATCCTCTCGCATGTCTGTGGCTGTATCACAGAGAAGTTAATAGGGCCCTGTTCGATGTCTGGCATGCTTTCATCTGTTGCTGTTGTCCTTTCCCAGAATACACCTCTGTGAGGATGTAGTTACATGCAGAGACACCTGTCAGGCCAGCAGAGGGGCAGGACATGCCTCTGGTCGCCTTCCTGTCATCTGTGACTGGGCTCCTGGCCCTGGAACAGCTTGTGGTACACAGAAAGACCTTGGAAACAGCAGATGAAAGTAACATTAATAAAAAAGAGGTGGAAGGGCAGCACAAGGTTTTTTTCCCCCCCAAAGCGCCTGTGTGTGCACAAACAGAAATGTTTAGGTCAAACCTGAAAGAGTTTTACTTCAAAAGAGTTCATTTAAAACCCTCCCGGTGAATGTTTTGTTGATCTTTTTAATCATTTACGGTCAAGGTTGTTTCCAGCGGATCTTCTCAGTGCTTAGCCTTTTGTCCGACTGTCCCCTTATTCTCAGCCCTCTCCTCATCCTCACTCCTCATCCTATCGGCTGGCGCGCGGCCAGCCCTCCAGTAGAAAAAGGGCTTCCAAGTACAGTTAGAGCTGCCGTGTTTGTGCTCCCAAACAGTATTCCCTTTCATTGCCTTTCTGCACACTCTGTTTATTTTGGTGCTCTTTTACACCGTGGGGCCTGACTGAGCTGGAGAACGAAAACATCTCCCTAACTTCCAATCCGATGACATGACCCGCTGGAAGCAGCTTCCTCTAGCTCAGCAAAAGAAAGATAAAGGGACAAAATTCTCTCGTGTCCCACTCCAAATGACGGAACAAATGATGTCAGCAGTTTGTTCAATGGCAAATTAACCCCAAAGGTCTAACAAGTGGAACAGAATAAGAGTACAATCAGCTATCTAACTGAATTATTTCAGGATCTTTGCAACTTACACTCAGTTACAAAGGAATCTAAAATCAAACACTGTTGTTATTACATACATTTGACTTTATCTACTAGTAACATACACAATAAAATACATTGTTAAAGTGATTCACCAAGAGAAAAAGGTGCATCAGTGACTTCTTTGAATCAAACATCCAATAACTTACATGATATATCTGAAAAGGGGATGACAGCCAATAATACCTTCCTTTCCCAACAAGGCACCACACAGTCTTATTTTGATAGAGAGAGAGAGGCCTAAGCTATCCGTCCTGACATGATCAGACTCCCATTAAAATGGCACAAGTGCAGCATTCATTTCCTCCTTAAACTGAAGGCAATAAATCTCCTCAGTCACCAGCTGTGGAGCTTCAAGGCTTCAAGGGAATCATTGTAAAACACATGTGGTCGATATAATCTAGGTTTGTAAGCTTTGATAGGCCCTCATCAAAACCCCTCCCCTCGTCTCGTGTCAAAAGTGAACACAGAAGGAGTAGGGAAGGAAAAAGGGGGGGAAATGGGGTGAGCGAGCAGGAAAAGTTTTCAGAGGATAAAGGCAGAGTTGTATGAGTAAAGAGAGGAAGAGATTAAGAGAGCGCACAAGAGAGAGATAAAGGGAGAGTGTGATTAATGATGGTTGACAGCTGATCATAGAGAATGCTCTCCATTTGGACCCTGCTCTAACTCCCTGTCAGAGTCAATCAGTGAAACTCAGTCATCTTGCTACAAAGGTACACTGAGCAGGCAGAAAGACCTGACGCACTTGTAAGCTCCACAAAGGCTGTGCCCCTTCCAATAACACCCACCTCCCCCCACAACACCACAGTGAGTCTCTGTTCAACTCCCAGTCCCATTCATGGTTAAACCTGCCTAGCTAACTGGTTCTGGTACTGGTATTTTTTTTTCTTCTTCTTTGGTTCAGACTTTTTTTTTTTTTTTTTTTTTAAAGTCAAGAGTGAAGCATCTCCCCCACCCTTTGCGTCCTGAACGACGGAAAAAATGCATTCATGAAATTCAGGAGCTTCTCCCAACGGATCCAGTTACAGTAATTGATGAGTTTATAAGATGTTTGTTAACCTAAGCCAGCCTTCATAGTTTGGGGGGAAGAGGGAGAATGAAAAGAAATGTTCTGGTCAAAGACACGCACACTCATTTTTAGCGTGTGTGTGTGTGTGTGTGTGTGTGTGTGTGTCTGGGTGGTGCACAGCTACTGTGTTTTTCCGACAAGCTGATCTCTGGGACGGCTCGACTGTGACACTCACATGATGTGATGAATGGTATGATTTGCTAATGCTAATGTATAGTAGGTCTGTGGAAAGAAAAAAAAAAAAAAAAAAAAAAGGCCCTTGATCAGGCAAACATGTGTGCATCAGCGCAAACTGCTTAATATCACTGTTACTGCAATAAGCTCAACACTTCGCTCAGGATGGAAAGAGCTGTGGAAATAAGGGCAGGGTGACAGGGGCACACGTGAGTACATACACACACTATCGCAGTGCACTGCCAGTAATAAGCTTAGCAAAGACTCAGCTACACTTTTCATTCTCTGGGGTACGACCGGACAGCCCTTTTGGCGGGTGGACAGTAATTAAGGCTGCGCAGGAATGACCAACAGATGGGAATGCCCGAACAGTTCCCATCACTGGATCTCATTACAGAAGAAAGATGTCATCACTGTTATGCCTCTTTATCCTTCAGCAGTAATCTGACCTCTAGTCTTGGACACATACAGACGACATGATCAAACAGAAAATTACCACACTGGAATGTTGCTCTATTCCCATTCAGATCTGGCTGCATCAACTCCGCTTGGCACCTTAACTCTAACTTAAGCGGGTCATGGCACAAGTCACTGTAATATAATAACCAAAAAATCCTCACTTGTACTCTTCTAACAAGGTTGCAATTAAAGTTTGTACACTGTTCATCATCGTGACAATGTAGTTATCTTTTACAGTGTGCAAAATACATTTACACATCCTGCACATCACTGAGCAAGCAGGAGGTGGCTAAAAATATCCAGTGGTGTTTATTAGTCCTCCATGGGGAATGTCCACTATGCCTGGCTGTAATCACTGACACTGGCATAGAGAGGGCATAACTCCTCCCCCACCCTGTTTCCTGAGGACTACAGCACCGCACCAGCAGGCCAAGTTACAACACAGTACTGCAGCATCAGACCCACCTGTTTTACCGCAGATGGCTTCATAGACGGTATGCTGGCCGCTGGACACACTTCCACTGGCTGAACTCTCTGCGGATGTCTGCCTGTTAATCAAACACAAAATAAGTGTCAGTGGTGACCAAGAAGATCATGTTATGGTGACAAACTGGATCTGAAAAGCAAAGATTATCTCCACAGTATGGATCTGGAAGATGTCAGGACACATCACTATGGATTTATACGAGTGTGTTGTTCCATTTAGAGCTGAATATTTAAATAAAGATATAAAATAAGACAGTTTGAGCTTATGTATGTGTGAGTGTGGTATCTGATCTGAAAAGCAGAGTCAATTTCAAATATCTAGTGTGCATTCAGTGGAGGCTCGTGGGGGTTAAGTGTTTACCGAGTGTCTCTCATGAGCTATTGTGACACGAAGGGGGCAAATTCCTGCTCCTTGTCCTGGGTGATGTGATTTTCACATTGGCAAGATTACTGTGGTGATTACTGACTATGTGTACCTAGCGTGCATTGGCTACATACGCAGTCTTTCTTATTGGGGGGATAGTTAGTGCAGTAGTAAATATTTATATGTTTATCCCACAGGGCTTCACACAGAGGTCTGGAGATCATAGACAAAGAATCACATAGCCACACAGCAAATATAGTGTTTTCACAAGTAAACCATTATAAGAACTGGTGGGGCGTAGAGCGGGAGCAGACATGTCTGTAACCTTATACATTAAATCTGTTAAGCATTTTTTAGGGGGAACAATAAATAAAGCTTAGCTGGCATTAACCTCTCGCCCCATAACAGCAGCTTGCCAAAGGAGCATTAACAAGGTAATGAGGGTACACACTGCCTCCTTGTAAGGGGCTGCACAGTTGTTCTTTCATACCATTACACAACCACAAATAGAACTGGCCCACTTTAAGCGTGGCATACCTCCACAGGAAGCGACTCCTTTCATATTGAAAGGGGGGGGGGGGGGAAACTTGACCTCTGGGTTCTTCACATCACTTTCTTTGTCAACAGTCTCTCACTCTGTCACTTCAAGAGTCAGGCTGCAGCCAGAAGCACTGTAGGTGAGAACAACATCTGAACTTGCACTACGTCCAGATGACACATAAGCCCAAAGTTGAAAATTTCACACTGCTCACAGACAGCTGAAGAGTTTATGTAAACATAGCTGATGTGCAGTTTTTGGTGCATTCAGCTCACTACTATGTCTTAATGTTATTCAGACTGACCAAGGGGTGTAAAGATTTAACCATAAACACACGTTTGGCAGCTTCTGTGTGTATACAGTATCCTGTGAAAATAACTACTGTTGTGGCTGATTAATAGGGAGTGAAAGCAGCAGCGAGGTTGACATTAATGGTGCTGCTGTAATTGTCACCCTATTAGTAATGCCACACGACAGCCTGGGTTTCCGTAGTTACAGCTGGGCCTAGCCAAACCTTGCAAACAAAATACCAAACAGGCTCATTTATTTGTGTTACAAATTGGTCCTTTCAAAGCCTTCACTGAAGTCATACCACTCTGAGTCCTTGCAGCCCCTCGGGTTGGCAGCTGTGGTATGTTGATAGACCAGAGAGCCCTGCCCTGCTTGAGCAGATACCAGCATGAAGCGCGTTTGGTACAAGCAAGTGTGCCACATGTTAGCTGAGCTTGAAAATCAAAATGCACTGTCACTCAGAAACCTCGCCACGGTCTGTTCAGCTTTTCAATTAAAACTAAATGCTGACGAGTCCCTCAGTCCAATCACGGGGCACAAGTCAGCAGTTTCAGATAAATCCGATTGGATAGCACTCTTGAAGGATTTTGTCTTGCGGGCCTCCAAACAGAGGAAATCATTTGGCAGCATCAACAGAAATCTTCACTTCATTTCCTTTCCTAAACATGACCAAAAACCAAATGTCTTTCTGATAAACAGATTCAACTAAGAACTGTCAATGATCATCAGTGGTCTACTACTCATGGGAGGATCAGTCGAGGCCAGCGATGGTAAATTTGTTAGTTCAACAGCTGGCTAGAGGAAGGTGTTTGGAGGGCTGGATAACCTTGAAATGTTTGAATACACCCAGCACAGTGATTCTATTATAAGTTGGAGGAGCTTAGGCCTACACTGGGATGCATTTCAGATGTGTCTCAATAACAGAGGTATTGAGTTGCCCCTAAAATGAGTGCTGGAAATAAAGGGAAGCAACTTATTATCCCACCATTCTCTGCAAACAATCTTCTCCTTTCTCCTGGACAGAGTTTACTTTTCTCTGTCGTTATTTCTTCTCCCGTCTCTTTATTCTTTTCTTTTCATTGTTTCCATCGGTGCATTTTTTGGTCCTGAAGCTTCCGTTTTTCCCACACTCTCCCCTGTCACACTGGTCGACCACAAAAATGCAGGACAGAGGAGAGTGTGAGGGGGCTCTGGAATTCCACATGCAGAGGGTAAACACAGCCACTGCCAGGAAGACACACATACAGGAGCAAACACAGCACCTACCCGGCTACCCTAACCTATTCTACAACCCCAGCGCTGCACCACTGCCCTCTTAACACTTCACTTGCCAGGCACATTTTGTCCAGTCAAGTAAGATGACTGAATGTAACACGTCAGCAGAGCAAGGGATTCGCTCGGTGCTACCTGCTACTCTCAAACCGTTCTGTTTAGAGTGTCTGTGAAGTTGCAATGAATGAATTAAGTCACACAGAGAAATGGAAAGTCAGAGAGTTGCCAACTCACATACAGTATGGGCTTCACTCATATGCAATAAAAACACCGGGTTCCTATCCAGTTATGTCCTTCCGTCTTACGCGTTAGAGGGCTGTGAGGAGCCCTTCACCACTGCAACAGCGTGCTTTAAACAAACAATCAGCCCTGATCACAAAGACTTGCTGTTGTTGTGTAATTTGGCCAGATGTTGCAGTAATAAAGTCATAAAGTAATTGAGGGAAATAGCTGGCAGTTCAGCCCTGTTTCACCCCTTTCCTTTTATTTTCCCTTCTGTGCTCTTCAGCTTATCTCCAAACCAAACAGGATTTAAACGCAGCTCGGAGCTTGGGCCCTTCCACTGAACCACGCTCTGTTTACGGTTCAGGCAGAAATCAGGCCCGTGATGAGGTTGTTTACTGAGCAGGCAGATACACCCTGCGGCCAAAAGACTGGGAGCACTCCGCTACACACACATATTCTAACTCTCATTAGCATTAGCCATGTCCTCTTGAACTCACCAACCCCATGCACTTTGTCTCGATCCACAAGCAGCGGCCAAACAAATGCCACTGGATTTAAGTAGCATCAGGAGTCAGAAAGAAAGAACTAAATCTGGAGTGGATGCATTCACTTGCAAGGCTGGTCTTACTTGATGAGCCGCTTTGTTGCCGTTTTCCTGATCTGTCCTTCTCTGGCACTGCTGGGTGGCTTTGGGGTGAGCACAGGACTAACACAGGTTTGGATGTGGCTGTGGCTGTGGCCATGACTGTGATTGGGCCGAACATGAAAGCTGGGTGGAGGGCAGCTGGATGAGTTTGTGGGAGCCTGGGTGTGTGGAGTACTTCTCTGGTCTGGAAATTGAGCCTAAGAAACAAGAAAGAAAACTGTTATTTAACATCAGTATCATTGAGACACTATATATAACTACTTTTGACATTTTTATCAACTTAGTTTGCAATGATTGACTTTGACTGAACTTAAGCCTTTATGGACAGACAGTTGAAGGCTGTCACTACTCTAAGAGGAGCTATTAACAATGACTTGTTATCACACAATTTTGATCCAAGAACATAAGTACTTTCTGAACTCTACTGCACCAACAGCAATAGAGCTACAAGCAGGTATTCAAACAGCATGGCTTACTAAAGGCGTTATTGGCAATTTGCACACTGATACATTAAGTCTACCAACTGCCCAATTCTGAGAACGATGGGACAAAGTATTGCGTAGATCACCTAACTTCCTGCTTATGCATCTTTGTCACATGAAGAATGAATGAAGCAGACATTTTGACAAACGTGTCAGAGATCTGTTGGCTAAAATTGAATTACAAGATAATAAAGGAAACCAACAGATGCTAAATATTACATAAAGATCAAGACTGGATCAAGTTTGCAGAGGGTGACGATGGAAGAAGTTGACGGAACTAAGCATGGTGGCCAACTTGCCCGAGATTTTGATGAGCACATTTGATCATGTTTGGGTACAGTTTACTTCTAACTTTGTAGAACTGTTCAAACAAACTGTCTAACTCATCTTAATTAAAAAAGCTTCCTGATACTTTAAGAGTCGCAGGCCAGAAAATGACTTTGGAGCAAAGGTGTTGCTGAATTGATCCCAAATTATGTGCCTAAATTTCCTGGACAGACTGCTATGGATGTACAAACTGTTGTAAAATACAACTGAGATGCGATAAACACCCATTACAGACAAAAGTGGCAATGGAGCGTGGATACCAGAAACTTCCACAGCAGTTCTATATCATCTTTTCAAGGTGTTGATGTTAAAGGTATCCTACTAGATTGGGGAGCTAGTGATGTTCCACAAGGATCAATCCTAGGACAAATACGGATAAAATATGAATACTAATAATGCTACTACTATTACTAGAAGAATATGAAATCTGTGGTTGATTGTGAGCTGTTCTGTATGTTGACAATCGATTTGTTACATACTGAGTACATGACTTTCATTACACATGTAAGACTGAATCGACTGTATTCAGTTTGCTTCAAATAGTAAACCTGCTCATAACAAGCTTCTTAAAATCACCTGTAATGGAGTCTTGATTAAAGGTTGGGTGTCAGAGTTAAGTCATGCACAGCCATGATTCGATCCAGAATTTATGTGGATATAACTTGAATCAAAGCTTTATCAAGGACATGAAAAAATTGTACAAAATGTGTTAAAACAAATGAATTTAAATCATGAAAATAGTTAAAATATAATATGGCATTATTTAAAATTTCAATAGTCAAGCAACAGAATACTGTATTGGGATTTGTTTGAATGTGGAGCTGTGTATGGGATCATATATAATAAAAATTAAATCATAGATGTGGTTGTTTGGAATCAGCATTATGTGTAGATGCCATAATTTTGACGCCAGACTGTCATTACGTGTGTGTTTCTAGACTATATATGAATAAGGAAGTACAATCACATTTGGAATGGGTTAATCATGGGAAAGAAATGTGGTCTCTGGTCATTTAGGGGAAATATCAAAGTGCTTGACATGAATTAGTGCAGATATTAATGAAATGCCATCCAGTATCAAAACAAGCTCAACACTTGGCTGTACTGAGAAGCAAATTCTTCACATTATTTATTTGTTTGTACAAGATCTCTTCAAAGGCTTGGGATGGGGAAAAATACCGTTTTCCTTCTGACATAATATTTTAGAGCCACATTTCACTCTGTCCTCGCAGTGCAGGGGAATGCTTTGCATACATTCCTTCCACATCTCGTGCCAATGCTATTTTCTCTGCAGCTTTATACGGCTATCTAACAAGCTAATGGTTTTCCAGCTTCACAGTGCAGCCGTTCAAAGGGCCGGCAGTGTGACAGGGAAATATCTGATGTAATTTGTGTGCTGATAAATGAGAAGCTGAGTTTCCAGGTTGCAAGGCCTATGGCCACAATTCCGTTTGAGCGGGACCAGGAAGGGGCACCTTTATTTGGCTGCCAGGTGGCCCGGGGCCAAGCCTGTGGAGGAGCCGTGCAGTCTGCACCCAGTAACTGGAACGTGGACCGGAGCGCCGGAACAGCCCCCTGTCTCTTTCTCTCTCACAAAAGTACACACTCACACAAACATGTGTGCATGAGAACTTGCACTAAATGAAGCACTTCCTTTTGTGTCTTCGATTAAGTCAAAATGATCAATGAATTTTCCTGTGAGGCCAGAAAAAATTCTCATGCCACTACAGAGAAGTCAGACTAATTCCTGGACCTGCAAAGAAAGTGTGAGACAACTGTTTCTGGAGTCAAAATGTGTGTAATAGTAAAATAGCTGCAGGATGGAAGACCTCATTTTCAGTGAAGATAGTAACTGCTCAGTCAGACTGGCAGAGAAAACCATGTGGGTGGAACAAACAGGGAGGGATGGCAAGGATTTTAGGGCGGGATGTCTGATTTGATGATGAGACAACTATACCCAGAGTCAGCCTTCCTATGACCTCAGTTTGTGAGAGTTGTACAACATGATGGCTCTGTTGTAAAGTCCCATGCAATCCTCACTGCCACCAACTCTTTCAGAGTTTCTTTGTACAAGAGTGCCCTGCCTCCATTCGCTTGGAGTATGACGGGACATTACGTGGTCATCTATGTTCAGGCTGTGAGATGATATAAGAAGGGGAATGGAGCAGAGGAAAGGCAAGGGATCACTTTCATAAAGTGGCTTGCGTAAGGCTGCTGTACCAAGCCAAGAGAAATATCACCTCAATTGCATTAATTAAGGGTCAAACCAAGATGATGAAAAAACAATGACGTGAGAGCAACTGCATTACTCAGGACAGAATCGGAAAAAAGTGGGTGCATCCAATCATTCCACCCTGTAAGCTGTCCCATGGCACTCTCCTGTCTCTGTTTCTCTCCATCCATAGATGGACTCCACAAAATCCTCTGGAAAATGAAGAAACTCTTCCTGTTACGGTCCTCTTTCAAAGCAATTGTATGAAAAGACAGAGGGTCTATCTTTTTTCTCTGACCATTAAAATTATGTGGGGCGAAATGACCGAGACCTCTCTGCCATACTAATCTCCCTCTAAAAACAGCCAAATCACATCTGTCACGGCTAGTCAGGCATGACTAAAAGGTTTTTTGTCGCTACATTACTATTACTGAGAAAATCATATCCCAAAATTTTATTTGTGTTGCAATGGGAACACAAATGGAGCTCAAATCTGATGTGAACTGTAATGGTTAGACTTTAAACTTATAAAGGAGTCTGTTCTGGGGCCTCTCTAGTGCCCTCACGGGCAGCATTCCTTGATTGCTCACCTTCCAACATAAACCTAGCCGAGTCACTCAGCCAAACAATGTAATCTTGGGGTGAGGAGTCATGTTTGGCTCTCCAGGAATGAGCTTCTGTTGAGGAAGATATTCCCACCGAACTCCATTTTGTTAAGTGGTTTGGAAAGAGATTCTCAGAATGGCTTTGTAAATGCTAACATGAAAGCTTTCCCCTAGATGTGGGTGTATTTTGTACTATTTTGGACAGCACTGTGCTTAGGTAAGGGAATATTCTGTACAGACAAAAATATGAGGGTTTTCCTGAGTTCTAGCTCAATAGTTCTCATACACGTTGTCAGTTTTTATCCATGTGGTGTTAATATTAAAGTAAGACATCAAATGAAAACAAACAAAGCTGAACAACACATTTCTCTTAACTGCTTTACTGAATCCTAATTGAACAATACAAAAAAGGTCTGGTGTTTTGAGGGAACAAACCCTGACAAATTCAATTTCCTTATTTAAATGGTATCAACAACACATTCCAGACACATGGTGCTTTTGAGCTAAACTGCGCAGTAGTGAGCAGGGAGATCACTTTCCCACCAAAGGTTCAAGCCCATGTGTCTAAAAGTAACTACTCAGCTGTTGTGAACTCGTGGATAAAAATTGGCCTTTACCAGCTTCCAGAGCTCTGTGGACAGGACACTTTAACTGTGATGAATGTAGTCATAATGAAATAATGGGCAAAACAAACAAACAAAATATCTTTTATACCTGGCGTCTGCAGTGGCTTTGGTCAAGAAACTGTTGAGACTGAAGTCTTTGCTGTTGCAGCTTCTGGATAGCAAACTGAAGCTGGTAACTTCCTTGGGTGGCCTGGTAGTGCTGCTGGGGGTTCACCCCCGTCACCAAGCTGTACGCGCTCTGCATCTGTCCATCCCAAAGACCCTCCTCGTCTTTCAGTGGCCTGTGGCTTGGAGAGCAAAAATGACAGGAAAGGTGAGAGAATTAAAATAAACAAAAACACAGCACTGAAACAAGAAAACTTGCTGTTGCTTTGCAGTTAATACAATCTTCAAATATTTGTCTTATTTGCACTCAGAGAAACCAAACATCTATCCGTGAAAAAAAGGACATGCATTTTGCAAAATATAGTTTATTTGCTGTCTTGCTGAGAGGAACAATACTACTTTAAAGTCTCCTTGTTCAATACGAAGCTACAGTGAGCTGCTGGTTAGCTTAACATTATTAAGACTAGTCGGGGAAAACAGCTAGCATGGTTCTGAAGGTGCCATGACCAGTGTAAGAAAGGTTTAATGGACAGGACTGACAGTCAGGCTAGCTGGTTCCACCTTGTTTTAAGTAGTCATGCAAAGCTAAGATAATCGGCAGATGACTGCAGCTTTTTTGAGAAAGCAAATAAATGTATTACCCAAAATGTCAAACCATTCCTTTAAAATTGTCTGAAGCTGAGATGTGACAATCCTACTATAGCCCCAAAGCATTATTTGTTACTATTGATCCACTAGTGGCTTAATACATTTTGTTATCCTCCTCCTTCTATCCTCCTATAGATATGAAGTGCAGAAAATAGAAAGCGGGAGAGGAGACAAGGAATGGAAAAGATGTGACAAAATTACAGCATAAAACAGCATTACAGCCTAAACTGAGAGGCAGGAGTGCGAGCATAATGTTAAAATGATTGCATACAAAAGTCTTCTAATATTGACATTGGGTGAGTGAGTCAGTGAGTAAGATGAGATTTGTGCTCTCCTTAAATCCCTGTACGCTCAAATGAAGCTACCACTGACTTATCTTAATAGCTAATAATTACCTGGGATATGGCAAGATGGCACATGCTTCAGTGGCTCAATAGGGAGCCATAATAGCACAGTATTTGCTCCCGTCTTTTCCTTGTCAGTTATTTTACCACCAAACCAAGGCAGAGATGTAGCAGCAACTAATTAACTCCCCAACACCACTGGCAAAAAGACAGCTCACATCGTCCCAGTCGGGGGCCCCAGAAGCCTGAAGTCAAAGTCAAAGTGCGCAGATTAGAGTCAAAGTAGAGGGCAAGCCTGTGGCAAACACAGGCTGAACTGGAAACCTTTCCTTTTTGCCTCAGTGCTCCCTGAGCTTCACGTTCCATTCACATCACAAAGCCACAACCTGGAAAGCAAACCTTTTGACGAGCTCCACGAGTTTGTAACTGGATTATCTGTCATTAGAACTAAGCCTGTTTCAGCCTTTTTTCTTTTTTTTTTTTGGCTCCTGCTAAAGCAATGAGGTGACCAGCCTCCCCTTCAGACACGCTTAAATTGAGTCTATGTGGAGTCTGGTGTGCTGCTGTATATGTATCACTTCAGCCAAAAATAATGCCATAAAGAGCACTATTGGGAGCAGCGAGGAAAAATATGAAAGAGAAAAAAAGGGAGAGATACAAGTACAGCTGGAGAAATGGGATCCCCGGGGGTCATAATGACAAAAAAGTTCTTGGAAATTCCTCCCATTACATGCAATAACATTTGTCTATTGGTCTAGAGTAAAAGAAAACACTGTCGACTTAAAATCACAATAGCTGCTATATTTTTAGAACCAAACTATGATAAGCTCTAAAATTAGAATTCTATTAATCTTGAACAACAATGCACACTGTGGGATAATAATCTTGTGTCGCTCAGTTGAAAAAAAATATTCCTGTCCTGGGTGGCCAAACAAAGACACAAGGGATCTTAAACTCATGTGAACATGCTATCCGCCCATGCATTTCTCAGTTCACATAATGGCATATATATTGCAAAAACAACTGGTGTGACCATGGGCCAATTCAATTTTTTTAGCTCCTGGAAACAAAGGCTTGTCTGTGAACCTCGCTAGGCCAGAGATTCTACAACGCCAGGAGACAAAACAAGAACTCGTTCTTTGTTTACAGCAGTCATTTCCTTTAACTTGGCTGCAGTTTGCACACTGGACCACAGGGACCTTCAGTGCTACCATTTTATTAGCATAAGGTCTATAACGGACAATTTCTCCAGTCTAGAGCATATGCTTTCCGTGAGTGCAATGTCGCAGTAGGACCCCAAGGAGAAGTCATTTCAGACAGGGCTTGTCAACACAACCCCACGCAAAAAAATACTACACATCACCATGACTTTAAAAACAGCAAGAGTTCTTATTCCAACACAGTGACCAATGAAATAGAGGGAAAGAATTGAAAGAGAAGAACAGTTTTACATCTGAGTTTCTCATCACTACTGCAGCACATGTGCGGAGCTCCAACTATCTGGGACTCCCTTCCTGCCGGACTTCTGCTCATTGGTGTCAGCTTACTCCCTGCTGGGCTCGCCATCCTTTAATATGCTGATATGACTTACTGTAGAACAACACAGCAGCGCAAGTTGAGCACATGTGCGGCATCAATCTAACTCAGTGTGAATGTGGGAAAATGGATGGTCTGAGATGACATCATGCCACAGTATCTCGAAGCCCTGCCTGGTCAGTGTAAACATCAGCCGCCTCGAGAGCGTGAGGGTATTTCCAGCCATTACTCAGCTATTAGTTGCTTGTTTACCTTGTTTTATTGCAATAACGCAATACTCCACAGACCTGTGTGATTTGTTCTGGGAGCAAACAGGGATGCTGATGCTTTAGTTAGGGCAGTGATGAGTAATATGGTGTATGGTAAGAGCCTTACTGAGTTAACTAAATAACTTTGAAGAGTAAAATCTAGAATATCTAACTATCTGGACCAGGGGATAATGTAAAAAATGTAAAAGTTTCCTTATAGTTTTGAAATTAAAACAGAGATGAGTGAGCTGCATAAGAAATAACGCTGAAAGAAATTTGTCTGTCAGCCACTCTAGAGGTAAGTGAATCCTTAAATCTCTGTACTCTCAAATGAAGCTAGCGCTGACTTATCTTAACAGCTAATAATTACCTGGAATATTACAAGATGGCGCATGCTTCAGTGCCTTAATAGGGACTTATAATAGCACATTATTCACTATAATCTTTTCCTTATTATTTTACCACCCAACCAACAGCGCACATTGTCCCAGTTGGACGGTAGAGGTAAGTGAGTGCGGGGATGGTGACAAATAACATACAACAAATGTTGGATATGAGCCTGGGGCTGGTTACATTAATTGTTCAAACTAGCCTAGTTATATCAGTGTTTACTAAGCAGATTAGATTTACACACCATTAAACTGGTTATTAACGTACAAAGAGATTGCTTGTTAATAACTATTTCACAACCTACAGGTCTAACTACTGCAAACAGCAGCTAACTGAACCAAATGACAAAACTAGCTTGGCATTTAGACTGAAGAGTTACAGAGAGAATTCAGTTCAACAAGTAAACTGAGCGAAGTTAACATTTAATTTCCTAATATATGCATATATAGATAACGCTAAGTAAAACCTACATTAACAAATGATTGGCAGTTAAATTTAACATATCACTTGACCCTTAAAAACAGTTGTATTTGCGAATGATGTTATGGCTGGTGATTTCCTGTTGTCTACATGGCTGATTACTTATGACTGACAGATGTATCTTTGCAACCAATTGACATGTTTACTTAATTCTTTTCTAGTTAAGAAATGTATCAAGTTTAATGGTGTTACATGATTTAGTAAATCACTAGTCTTACTAAGAGCATAGTTAACAATGATTTTATAGACAAACTTAGTAATGGGTGGCACAACTCATTCCTGATCCACTGGCAACCACATGTTTGACACACTAATAGCGCACACTGTGGGAAGCGTACTGCTGTAAAGGTGGTGTATCTGCTGAACAACCTAAATCCATTCACTGGAATTTCACTAGTTCTTACCTTAAGGGTTCTCCTTCCTATTACCACATCTGGCTCCAATCAATGTGAATAAAAACTTCTCCTCTTTTAAATTCAAAGGAAGAGAGACATCAAACCAATTTTGTGGGGACTTTGTCCCCCCATCAAAGAAGTTTTAAATTTTCACCAGAGTTTTTCTGATTAGTTGGGTTGTTGGCTCAGCAAATGGGCTGTCATAAAATCCTTTGGAATGGTATGTCCTTACAAAATACGACCAAGTCAAACATCAATCCACCAAAGTATTGAACAGAACTAAAAATACCCTGCACAAACAGGGTTGTGGTATTTCTCAGTTCTAGCTGTGCTGGAGTGAACGTAACACTGCAGAGATAATAGTTTCCGGTCATTTGTATGTGCAGAGAAAAGAAAATGGGGAGGCCAATTTTTGTGGCCAGGGTGCTAACGCAGCTCAAGGCACATTAATGAGTGTTCACATGACTAATACAAGACAGACTTGGAGCGCCATCACCAACTCGAACCACATCTGTAGAAGCAAACCAAATCATTCAAAACAAAAATATATCAGCAAAAAATAAGATGCTAAGTAAAATTACATTAAATCATTACATTTACAACTTAGACAATTTGTCTGTGTGGAAGTTTATACAAGTAACCAAACACAACAAACTGGTTGTTGTTTGGTTAGTTTGAAGTTTGAAGTCCGTGACTGTCGTCTGAATGTCTGTCGTCTGAGCGTTTCAAACTGCTCTCATCGTTTTATAAGTACATTGAATGGAAATCACCATAAACCTGTCAGGAGGTCCAACACCAGAAATGATCCCAAAGTTAAGTTGTGGGTGTATGAAGACATGTAGCGAAGTGAGGCAGCAGCTCTCAGAGTGCTGATGCAGCATACCTGGTAGATCCTGGCAGCGGCACTTCAAAGAGCCGTGCTACTCTTTGAAACCCATCATACTTCACCCCTGTGGTTGCTTAAAGAGCCAGTGTGCTTAACAGTTTCAGTATGTTTGGCACAAACCACCAGCCCCGGTGTAGGAGAGAGGGGTGGTGGGGGTTCAGGAAATTCTGTGTTATAAGAAACAGCGCCTTTATTTCACAGAAGTGATATAAAGGCAATTTATCCTAATATCTTATTAAATAAAATTTCAACTTCAATAAGGTGTGAATGCCAAACCAAAGAACTGGGAGCACTGGGGTACAAGAGAGCTTTTTGTATTGCAAGCTAGTGACAAATGGGAAGATAAATGAAGCTATGTATTTTCTGGAGAGATCTGGAATAAGCTTTCTAACAAAAGCCACTGTATTCCTCCTTTTACCTGAAATGCGGACAGTTGAAATGTCAAGCTGTACTATATTTATCTTCTGATGAATGAAGTGCCAAAACAATACATGGAAAAGCAGAAAAATATAAAGGGAATGACTAAATTCAGAGAAGAAACGTGTGATCCATCAAACACTCGAGGTCTAAACTCGAATACGAGATCAAAAGGTGACTTCTGTTTTCTCAGTATTATATATAAAAGCTACGTGAAGCTATCCGGAAAATTATAAATCGTCTTAAATATCTATTCTTGGTTTGTGGAAATAAAAACTTTTCTAAAAAGAGAAAAGGCCAGACATTCCTGGAATTCCCTGACAGCTCGATACATAAGGAAGGGCTGGACTGGAAAAACAGAGTCCAAGATCAAGGCCAAGTTGTCTGAGACAATGTCACATATCAAAACAAAAATAAAAGGGGAGAGATCATAGATGGTTAACCCCCAATGAATTATACCTTCAATAGTCGATCCCAATGTGGTACCGCAGAGCCTGACCGTGTGATCATTCTCTGTCCTACTCTTTCCTTCTTTCTCTTCTCAGAGCTATGTGAGAGGGGTGAAGTAAGGGGTGAGGAAGGGGAGATTTCAATAGCTGCAGAGGCGAGAGCCTGGAGCAGACAGACTATGTGGGTGTTGACATTGTCCCCTCACCACCACCACCACCACCACCACCACCACCACCTCCACCCCTTCGACACAATGTTTTAAGCTGCCAGCATGCTTTGCACACTCCCAGAACTCAGCAGCCAATTCCACTGTTAGTTACCTCCACAAAGCACAATTAGAACGGGAACAAAATACCCATTTCCAGACACATATTGAACTAGCCTGCCCAGAGCAGTGTTGGCACTCCACAATCCTTTTCCAAAGACTAACAATCTTCAATCTAAAAAGTCGTCAGAGACCATTAAAAAAGCCTTTAGATTCTATTGAGTGTGACCAAATAGGCTACCACAATCTAAGTGTCTACAGTAAAGACTGTGTAATCGACTTTACACAGAAAATCCTCAAGACATTAATTTGGCCAGAGTGTATAATACTTTATACGTGCACAAACACATCAATCTCAGGAATAAAAAAAAGCAGCTTCCCTAAAGTTCACCACGTGACAGATCATGAAAAACAAAAAAAAAAAATGTCTGGAATACTAACTACAATGTGTCAGTGTGCATCAGCACAGCATCTCACACTCAAGCCTCTTAGAGGAGAGATATGCTGTTTACCTTGGCAGTGAACCCCATTGAGACTGTAACGCACTATTTCTTTTCTACTGCCTCAAGGGAGGGTGAATAAATAGTACACGTGAGCACAGTGGTGAAATTTGACCAAAAGGAGAACTTATAAGGGGGTAGAGGTGTGGAGTAATGGGGAAAGAACTGTAACAATTTCCACAGAATAAAAAATATCTTAAAGTCCAACTGACATCACATTTAGTCATTTTGTAGTCAAAAATAATACCAAAGTGTTTTTTAAATGTCACAATAATAGTTTCTTTTATTATTAAAAGGAAGAAAAAAAGGTCTTGGGGGGAAATATCAGAAATGCTCCTTTTCATCTCAGTCGGGTGAAGAGCTGCGTCAGTGTCTGTGCTTTGATTGACCGGTTACACTGCTTCACAGTCAGCTTGAAATATTACTGAATTATTACTGGGTGCTATCCAGTTGGAGTTCATAGACCAAACTATGATACTCTCTCAGTTGTGTTGATTTATTTTGTGTACCCAGCTTTGACAACTGACTTGCAGTCTAAGCTGCAAAATAGTGATACCAATATGTTTCCTTTGGTCTGTGTCTTTGAGAGAGACAGCTGTGGTTAAGTGACATAGAGGATGGATGAGGAAAGGGAATACCGGTAGCAAAAAAGCTGGTGAATGAGAAATAAAAAGTTATTTTCTGATGTTATTTAATGTGCTGCAGCTGAGCAGCTAATTAGCATTCTAGTTTGTGCTTTTCTTCTGTGAGTATTTGTTTGGTGGTTCAGTCTTCATGTTTGTAAGTTAAATAAGATGGAGAGCAGGAAAGCTAATGTGGTTGTTGCTCTGGCTCAATGTGACCATCTGCTCTGCCTATGATAGAACGTTGATGTTGATTGGCTGTATCGAAAAAAGGTCTCTTCATCTGTGTAGATGAAGAAGTAACAGTATTCGATCAAATTAACGTAAAACTAGGGAGGGCCAACACGACATCAAAAAATATAAAGATTTCAGTTGAATATAATGTGTTTTCTTATGTATAATCAACTTAAAAATATAAATCATTATGTTATATTTATTCCTATAGAATAACCCTTTTATATTTATGTACGTAGATGCCACTAAATCGCACTGGTCCTTTAAAGGTAAGATGAAGAAATGTTGGTCCATCCCTACTTGTACTGCAGAAAGAAGTATTTTTAGAATGGCATTTTCATCCAGAGTTATGTATTACAGATTTGTTTAAATCAGACCAAAATATTCCCCGTGTATGCTTCATGTCTTTGGACTCACCCAGTGCTGCTACATAGATCCGATCCTGAGTGAACAGCTTTTATTGGCCCTTGGGTTGCAGCAGCTGTATGCCGTACTTTACGGTTCAGTGTAACACTTTCTCTGCTCAGCATCCTGTTGGTCAGGTTCATGTTGGTCAACTGTGGGCAGAGGAGAAAATTTCAACAGATGATTCAACTCAAACGTTAAGTCACAACATCTCACTACTAGCCATCCCAATGTCTAAAGCAATGGAAACACGTGTAATGAATAAGCACTTGTGCTCCTCCCTACATCAACCGCTTCATTCTCTTGTATCTGGGGCCTGCGTGAAATGTACACACAGCACATGGCAGCGCTAGTCTCCACTCAGCACTAAATCCAGGTGGTCCCCTCCCCCTTTCTCCTCCATCTATAACAGAATCAGCTATCGTGACTCGACAGCACAAATCTGTTTACAACCACGTCAGGACTACTGTAGCAACTGCACCTCCGTACTGCCCGGGGAATTGTGCTCAGTGAAATCTAATGGGCGAATTAATTATACTGCTGTGGCGTTTTATTTACTTTATTTCCTCCTGTGCACTAAATGTGCAACAGGAAAATTGTGATGCTGCCAAGTGTTGTACAATGTAAAAAATGTGTCAGCATGGTGTTTCATAGCTACAGCTCTAAGTTACTTATTAAGCTATACTGGTTGTATTCATACAAACTGTTTAATTTAAACTGAGGAAATGAAAACACAAACATGAGAGCCAATATTGCTTAGCTTTTGGCTCAACATTTATATATATATATATATATATATATATATATATATATATATATATATATATATATATATATATATATATATATCCTCTAGTGTATGCAGTGTATGTAGTTCGCCCATTGTCTAAAGTCATGTCTAACTGAGACAGAATGTTACAATGATGTCTATATAATAATCTATTAAATATAAACATACACATTTACACACATACTGGAAAGATTCACAGTCATATCTATGCATAACAGCGCAGGAAAGTATACTTTATTGAAGGTGACTGTGTCTGGCTTTACTCAATTTCAGTTGCTGTTTTTGTATACATGTGGCCTAGCATGAGAGTGAGTAATTACTCAAACCTTAGAGGTCAAGTACTGCAACAGGGTGTTGTTCGTGTTTACAAAGGTCTCCATTTAGTTCAGCAAGTGATTTAATGACTTCAAATCTGAGCCCTAAAAAAAAAAAAAAACACACTAAATGTACCCTGAGCCTTTAAGTGCAAAACACTGGACTATTTTACTCTGCAAAATAAACTGCTGCCAAACCCAGGATGAACTATTCATAGGGTATACAGCAAACACCTTTCAGATAGACAGAATAATGTACAGTCAAAAGGAAGCCATAAAATCTGCAGTCTGTGTGGTCTTGTGTCATCACAAAAAACTTTGACAGAAAAAAATCCAGTGAGGTAGAGGAGAAGGAGGAGGAGGAGAAGGAGGAGTAGCAGGGGGAGAGAGAGGGAGGAAAGTTTGAGGGGCTCCCCATGCAGAATGACAAACCTTTGGGGAATATAGGAAAAGGTGGTGATGGAGCCAATGGAGCTGCCGCTCCCCTGCTCAGTGCCAATTTGCCACATTCCTCTATTTATAAGCATCAATTACCACAAAAAAGTGGCTGCTTGTTAAGTATCAACAGAAATCACTCCCCCATGGTGCATCTGATAATGAGACCTCACACAGAGCTGAGGCTTGATGCAGCTCACCAATGTTTAGGCCAGCCAGCCTTCAAACCCCACTTCCAGACCCACCCCCGCATCAACCCCAGCCCACAGGCTGCAGGCGAACTGAGGGCTGAAGGAGGAAGGTGCACGGTACGAGGCAGCAGACCCTCCGGCTCCAACAGGTCTGCTGAATGAATGAGCAGCTAGATGCCGCCAATCAGCATGGGGTCAGAGCCAGGTTTACACATCAACAAAGAGAAATATCAGAGACCTCACAGTGAGAGACTACTGCAGAAGGGCCAGATTCTTCTGCCTTACATGAAACATTACACAGATCAGTTTACAGTTGCTTAATAGCTCAACAAAACTTCTTCTTCGAGCACAGTGAAACGTCCTGCTCCAGGTGGGACCAGCTGTTAGCTCAGTGGGCTCTAGACGTTAAAAACTTAATGAACTCACGTGTTGTGTCAACAGGTTGATGTGGCTGGAGCTGGCATAGTGGCGAGTGACCTGCTTGTCAGCCAGCTTTTGCAGGGCTGAGATGAAGGCCTGCTGGTTGGAATGGGCTTGAGCAGACAGGGAGTTTAGCTCCTTGAATGTCCCCACTGAGTTTGACTTCAGTTTGCTGGAGCTGCTCCTCCTGATCACTGACATACAGAAACAAAAAAGATAAATGTGAGAACATGGGAATGGTTTTGAGAAACAACAGCATGTAGAACAGTGAGTTTACCTTGGCCTGCAGAGGTAGGTCTAGAGAGCTTCTGGCTATAGATGTGCGTGGCACTCGGGATGGAAGAGGCTGTTCCAGAGTTGGACGCCGATGAGGTAAAAGACTGAATCCTCCTGAGCACCTGGGTTGGTTGCCCAGTAGAGACAGAGCCAGTGGAAACAGCTGTCCAAATTGCTCTCGAGGGCTGGGTGACCACGACGGCAGAAGTGTATGCAGGAGGGTCAGAAAGGTTTTCAGCATGGCAGAAGTGAGACTTTGCTATGGACTGTGCATAGGACGGTGGTTGAGGAGGTGGCGGCGGTGGCGGGCAATGGAGAGGCAGGGACGTCGGGGTGGGAGAGCAGTGCTGTAGATGAATATGTGTGCAGTCTAAAGTCACAGGAAAGCTGGAGCAGTGCTGGGAGGACTGGATGTCCGGCTGGGTTTTACCAGTTCTAACTGCTGCCTGTTGGTCTTCAGGAAAAGCACGGACTGAAGGCTGACTCTCAGTGGCCTTGATGTCTGGGTCACTGCTGACTTTCCCTGTGGAGAGCGAGGACTCTGAAGCGCTGGAATCCTTTTTGGCCACAGGCAGAGCTGTTCAAAGGAGGAAAGAAGCCAGAGCTCCTTTATCATCAGTTAGCTATTCCCCGGCTCTGACACACATTTGTTTTCCCCCAATGAGTGCTAATCGTTTGAAGCTGACCTTTTCTTCACCCCAGATGACTCAATCTTTTTCCTTTACTTTTTTTGGGTTTACAAATCTAAACAATTCCTGTTTACTGTGCTTGAATGATAAAATATTAAACATAAACCAGACCTACAGTAATAAGAATAAGGTGGGGGCACAAGAGGAACTCACGTTTGGAAATCTCACAGTTGCCTGAATCTCCTGAGGCATTTACTTCAGGAACGTCTTTCTTAACACTCCTGACTTTTGTTCCTAGGAAGACGGTGGCTGATTTATTTTTCTGTGTGTAGAACGTCAGTACTTCCTCCAGATCGCTTTCACTGTTGAAAAAGAAAAAAAAAGACAGGAGATAAATGTGTATAGCAGATTGAGACCATTCTTCAGACAGTAAAATATATGTAAACTGTAAAGAGCCAAACACTGAACAATGGTAAGTGGGCTTGCCAATTCACTAACCTTGCTGCAGTGATGTACTCCTGAAACACACTGGGGTTAACACAATGCTCTTCTTTGCCATTCTCCTGTTTTTTCACCATATGATCAGTTTCCTGAGAAGACAGGTAAGAATAAGACAGCAGGTATACTCAATATGCACAATGTTTCCCATGTTTGCGTCATCTCTTAGGTGGTTCTGTGGTAAAACTGAAGTCTGGGAATACCTTGTTGTAACAGTGGATAAACTCCCCTAGCTGGTGGGACAGGATGCGTCTGCGGTCTTGGAGTGGAAGCTGCCGACTGGGCAAGACCACCTTAATGTCTTGTTGAAGGTTACTGGCCGCTCTTCTCAGGAAGCGAATCACCAGCTCCTGTGCAGACGAAAAACATTTATGAGAAACATTTTATTATCATTGCCACGTATCACTGATTCATCCTACTGCATTTATTCAGGCTGCCTGTGTGTTCTCCTTTCAAAATACAACACCATTTAAAACACAGAGACCTATGAATTTAATGGCCTAGAGAACAACTTCACGAGTTCACAATGATTTTCCCAAAAGGTTTGAGGTCACTGATGATGATGATGATGATGTATGCCATTAAAATGCAGACTTTCCAATCAGGCTAACTTCTACAGAAACCACGTTTTCCTTTCGATGTGGCCACAAATGCCGCATACACATTTCAGCTACAGCCAGGGTACATATGAGTAACAGAATAACAAGGGAAAATCTGGCATATGTGTACATATGAGGGGAAACAATGTCCCAGGGTATTCCACCATGTTCATTTATTAAGTTAAAGAGAATAAAAAATGGTTATCACTGCACCATTTGGTCGTTGTCCTTGTCTGGCCAAGCTGCGATGCTGTTGGCCCTGCTCTCTGCTAACAGTCTTTGCTGAACTCGCTGCAGGTATGCGGAAAAGGCCACCCGGGCCTGCACTTTACTTGAGAGAGAGAGCGTGAGAAAAATAATTAAGAACCGCACAGGCACAGCAACAGAGAGGTAAAGACACAACAACAGTTGATAATAAACATTTTCCACTAGGTCCTCTGCTAGTTTGCTTGAATCTGTCGGTAAAGACTATTTAGCTGCATTGGAATCTGTTACAAGAGACAGAAAAAGCAGTGCTTATTCCATTTGCTGACATGTCATCCAGAAAAAGAGAGAATGCAAAAACAGGTATGTATCACTTTCAGCCAAAAGTTGTTGAAACACTGTGTATCTTGTCCTGCGCCGCTATCAAAATGATAAACTGTCTTTGTGGCCCAGGTGAACCTGGAATGAGTACTGTCAGAACATTGTAGTAGTAAAAAATGTTTTGGAAAAAGCTGTCAAACACAAACAATGATATGCTGTGCTATAATTTCCTTGCTTCATGCACAGTCCTGACAAGCGCTGAGGAATTTCTACAAAGTCAGACTTGTTATTGTAATTCCTCCTCAAATTATAATTTCAGCCACACTTTGAAAATCAACATCAGACCACAGTCTTTGTTGCACGTAGGTATAGTGGTATGTACAGCATGTAGTACGTGTTAAAAGTCAAGCTGTAGCTACAGAATAGGTTAGGTTATTAGGTTATTATTTATTTATTGCAGCCTCATCATGAATCTTAACACTTCTGACAAAGTTTTTATGATGTTTCTTTCATCTACACTACACCGAACCATCAATCCCTTTAGACTGAGGAACCATCAGGCTTAAAGCTTTCAGTAAGATGAGTTAAGACTGTTATTAGAAATTACATTTTTTTTGCCCCAAGAAATTAGAAAACAGTGAGTCAATTAAAAGGACTAAAATGTAAAGAACTATCTGTACTTTGACCTCTGGTTTTCCATGTGGCAAGAAAAAAATAATCTGTAAACTGTCTAAACGATTTCCTCTCATTCTCTTATGTAGGTGCATTGGTGCACTTTGTATTTCTCCATATTAAATATGGAAGGAGGGGAAAATAGTGAGGGAGAATAAAATACAGTGAGGGAGGAGATGAGAGCAACAGCCAACCATAGCAGCGGTCCAGAATACAGACTGACCTGAGGTCCCACCCCTGCTGAAGGATGTTGAGCAGGTTGACTCCGGGTCTGGCATTGTGCGTAGCTGCCTCTGAGCTGGACAGAGCCTCACCATGGCAGTGATCCAGTGGTGTGGCCACTTGTTTCCTTAGCTCTGCTACCAAAGCCTTGTGTGAGACCGGCTCAAGGACTTGTTTCACCTTCTCTCTTTCCTCCTGAGCGCACTCCTCTCCCTCCTGACTGCTGCTAGCAGTCGGGGAGGCCTTGGATTCCTTCCCTGTGGTATGCAGCATTGTAAGGAAAGACAAAAGTCAGTTGCATCACTGGTATTCTGGATAAAATACACACACATAATACTCAAAATAGGGATTTTATTGTTGCTGCAGTGAAATGAACTCATTCAGAGAGTCATATTTGGCCAACCTTACTGTGACACAAGGGAGTTATTTATTGGAAACAAAAGCGCATTAGTGTGTGATGTTGTCCCACATAGCTTCACTCTCCTCAGTTTTAGGGAAAAAAAGGCAGTTTCCCGAATTGAGGCAGAACACATCAGGCCTACCCGATTTCTTCTTCCCTGCAGCAGAGCGATGAGTCAGGTGGCGCTGTCTCTTCTTACGTGCCTCCAGAGACAGCAGTTTCCTCTCATACTGGACAACGTGACAGCTATGGACAGCGTCCACCTGCAGCTGCACATTCCCGGTCACATTCCTGAGAGACAGAACAAGACATGTCAACACAATGGGAATAACAACAACTATTATGATTTATATGTGTATCATCAAAAATTACAAAGCGATAGTTCTAAATTTCAACATTAACTGAAGCCAGTTCTGAGAAAGATTAGTGCAGTTGAGTAGCTTGTCCAGAAGTTGACGCGGGAGACAGTGAAGGTCCAAAGGAGAAAGGATAAATGGCAGATAATAACAGCAACTGAAGTCTTGCAGCAACAACTGTCTCCCTAATCTGGCTAGCTAACGAATATGGAAAAATCATAGATGGGCTTAGTTGGGGGCCAAATCTCCAGACGATATTGTGCAATATTGAAAGCTGTGGTTAAAACTTGAAAGCTCATACTGATTCAAATAACATAAATGCACGTTGTATTACAATAACAAAAATGTGGTTCAATAAACAGGCACAGTTCATCTATAACCGTCTTTCCCCTCCTGCTCCCAAATCAACACCGCAATGCCACATAGACATTGGGCGCGCACTGGAAAAGTTGACTGTGCAACATCTTTTCAGCTGTTCCTCTCACCTATCCAGTCAAAAGACCAAACAAACGCCACGTTAGAATCCAACCGTTTCCACAAACTGATGGAGAGATTTATTCCCCAATCCCAACCACAATGGAAATGCTTACCTTCCATGGAAAAGTCTGTTTGCCAACATGTAGTTCATTGATGTCTTGGACTCCAGATATCCACTGAGACAAGAAGATAATAAGCAAATTACAATAATCATAAAGGCAGGAGCCCCAATGAGCCTCAACCTCATTATTTGCGGCAAATGTGTTTAAATGAGGCTTCTGTGATATAGCTACTCTGGAAGCTATATCACTATTAAATGCAATCATTTCCCACTCTATAACCGCTCTATAATATGCTGTTAAAAAATGCCACAAAATCACTGCTGCTAAGAGAGCCATGGATCTAATCAAGCAACAAATCATCATATAGGGATATGAATTGCAAGCACAATTTCCTCTTTAATAGGGGCTTCAATTCCATTTCAACATAAGGTCACCAAGACTTTCTCGGAGCATAATGCACAGAGTTCAACAAATACCAACTCTGTAGCTACATCTTAGCCTGTCACACCTGAGTGACAGTCAAGTGGATTCGGATGGTCTGACACTGACTGTATTCATTTCACCTAAATGCCTCATTTGACAACTATATTAATAAAGAGAGGAACATTACAGGCAAACGCACATCGGAGATTACAAGTGATCTCTCTCTTTTTGGCTCAGCTTACCCATAGAGCTCCCATGTTTCTGCAGTGGGGAAGATCCTTACGAAGCCTCCTCGTCTCTCATACTCCTCCTTTATCCTCCTCAGCACTTTGATCTATATTAGTGAAAGAAAACATGTTCTAAAAGAGTTAATATAGTTTCAGGTTCCCATAATGTCTCAAATTTCCGGTGTGAAAGATTTACTGGGCACTCCAGAATATGGCAGAAATGGAATATAACTATGCATAACCATGCTTTCATTTGTTTTTTTATCACCTGAAAATAAGAATAGTTGTGTTTTTGTTACATTAGAATGAATCTTTTATATTTACAGATGCCAGAGGTCTTCTTCTATCGAGTCTGCCATGTTGCACCACTATGTTTCTACACCAGCCCTAGACAGACAAACTAAACACCGGATCTAGATAGGGCCTTTTGTGTTTTTTCACAGCTACCATAGTTTCTCCTTTACGATGTGAAGGAGAGGGTGAGATGAGGGAGTTGCAATCAGCAATTACCCTACACTCCTACACACTGATCCTTTACTTTTTTTTCATGTCTTATCCAATGATTGCTAAGACCTTACCTCCTCAGCAGTCAAGCTCAGAGTGCTGTCTCCTTGGCCTTGTTTAGGTCCTTGCTTGTCTTTGGACCCCTCTGTTTCTGAGTTGCTAACTGATGCAAGCTTCTGCCGCTACAGGGGAGAAGAGTAGATATAATATCACTTTAAACTAATGCCAAACATGTACTGTCATTCCTCTTTCCAACATAAGTGCTTGCTGATGTTAAAAATGATCATAATAATTTCAGTATGCTCTATGATTGTAAAGACTCATTTATAAATGAAAAGCGTGCAAACTACACTATGTGTAACAAAAGACACCCTCTCTTCTTCTTTTTCTTCCTGTCACATGAATGGAGCCTTTTTGTTATGCACTGGCATTCCTGGCTGCCTCCCCACTGCATACACTATCAACCTGTGATTGACAGTTTGGCATGCAGGTTGGAACTCGGGCCAGACAGCAGGCCACAACCTCACGGGATCACATGCAGAATTTGTCATCTAAATAGCAGGGGGATTATATTTAATTTGTGTGACACGGCTAGGGGGATACAAAGGCAGCCAAAAAGTGACAAGGCCTAATCCTTCAGAGAAAAAGACCCAAGTGTTGCCCCTAATCAGAGTAAAAGGAGAGGATGGTTATTCTGAGGGCCCTCTGTGGCAGTCTTGGTTTAGTGTCAAGTTTGTTTTTGGTTCATCTGAGTAACTGAGACTCTGAACAACAAAGTTTCTGTGTTTTGGGTCAAGTGGCGCACTGCGGCATTTAAAGCACTTGCTCACTAAGGGCACTTTGCTAATGTAATGAGAATTCTATTTAATATAGCATTAGGAATCAATACAAGCAATCTGTCTGTCACTATGACAAATAGGAAAGCCACATAATCAAATAAGCAAAAAGCAGTAGGCAATTTCTTACCGGTAATGTAACAGGCATCGGGGAATTGCAAGAAAGGGACAAAGCAAAAGAAGATTAATATGTCTGAGTCGGAGCAGAACTCACCACTCTGCTGTGTGCAGTGGCTGTCGGTGCAGAAAGAGGTTTCTAAGAGGCAATGGGTGGAGACAGTGAGTTGTGGTTGAGCATCAGCATTATCGTTTAACCTTTGTGAAGCCACATGCAGATAGAAAAGCATGCTACATCAACATCCAACAATGACACATGGTCACTGTATGTCTAAACAGACCCTTTACACAATATAAGGTGGAGCAGAAATCTGTCTGATTTAGTAATCTCCCTGCAGCAGGTCCTGTGCCAAATCTGGGTGCAGTAGTCAAATGGTGGGAGCCAAATGCATTAGCTGTTGTGGCATCATTAGGCAAGAAGGCCTAGAGAGAGCATTAGTCACTTGATTAGAAATGATAAAACAATAAGCCACAGAGTGTAGCACTTACAAACTGATGTCAGTCAAACTCTGTAATTACATTAGCAGTTGTTTTGCATTACAGTGAATTTTCCATGAGGGTAAGAGAAGAGCTCAATGGCAGTGGCAGGAATGTACTGTAAGAGAGATGAAGACAAGAATGGGAATGTTTCACAAGGAAGGGTGAGTGAGTGCAACACTTGGCTTGCCTCTGCAGTGTGTGTGTATGTGTGTGTGTGTGTGTGTGTGTGTGTGTGTGTGTGTGTGTGTGTGTATGTGTGTGTTTGTGAGAGCATCCAGTACCTGTGTTCTCTGGGCTGCTGGGGGCTTGAGGCCTGGGTCCAGGGCAACTCGGTCAGAGCGTGGCTGTCTCGATAGGGGGTCCTGACACACAAAGCCTGCGGGGACACAGAAGGGTCATAAAGGGGTATATGAATGACATCAGGTCTTAAACATGTTACTCATTCCCATGACCTTCATATATTGCATCAGATCTTCAGTGTTAGTGCAAGAAACCAAAGTAGAGTGGGGGCCACAGAGGCAATAAATTACACATCAACAATATCTTTAACAATATCGTGATAATTCAAAGTCCTTATATCTGCTTTCAGAACTTTCTTGGTCAGAAGAGGAAGACATGTTTGATATACTGACACACTGTTTCCCAGTACAGCCTCAGCTCCCTGAAGTGAACCACTGACCTTTCTTAAAGGAATAGTTCAACATTTTGAGTATATACGTAATATATATTATTATATTAATAATATATTATATATTATATAATACTGTCTATGTTATTTGCAGCAGCAGCTGATTAGCTTAGCTAATCAGTTAGTTATAAGTAATAAGTAATAGTAATAAGTTAGTTAGACAATTTCTTGTCTCTGAGCAGTTGCCAGGCAACCAGCAGACACTCTAAGAAGTTACAGCACATAGCCCTCATAAAACGATGGACGTCATTTTAAAAACTTCAGGTTTTGAAGCCAGTTTGCACAAACCCAACGAGTGGAATGTAGGAAAACATTAAGCATTAAACAATAGACGACTGTCTCCACCTGTTTTAAACCACCCAACCCACATCTGAGCATTTGGAGTGAGACTAGTGAAGAAAATACACCATAATTACAGCAATTACTCATACTTAATTATTAAGTATGAGTAATCCAAATGTTTAGCTTTAAGTATCTAAAGACGTCTTAGATAGTCTAGTTATATAGTTAAGCTATAGTTTAAATTAGTTATGTTCCAACTTAATTCTGTATTTTGAATTTTTGTTGGTGGATTATTTAAAATGTTTGCATGCTTAGTAATTTAAATTTGCAATCCTAATGTTGGAGAAGCTCATATAAAAGTGAGAGAACTTTTATATGAGCTTCTCCAAAATCAACATCTCTATCCCAATTATACAATTTTTGCAATTAAGTATTTCTATTATATACAATGTATTTCCAAATCAAAAATGTATATATGTCATATAAATATAATTAATGTTGGACAGAGCCAGGCTAGCTGTTTCTCCCTCCACCACAGACTGCTGGCTGTACTGCCATATAGAGCGAACAGACTCTACAGACAGAGAATGTCATCGATCTTGTCATCTAACTCTCCACCAGAAATCAACTCTGTAACACATATACATTTTTCAAAATGTCAAACTGTTACTTTAACTTTTTAATTAGAGAAAGAAGATGTGATCTCTTATAGCGATACTACTTTATATTTAATCATACAGCTCCACACATTTACATTTTAGTGCTTAGCTGATAAGGGTGGGGGAAAAATGTTTGCAATTCACATTTCCCACGAAGATGTTCCCACCCAGTCAATCTATGATCTTCTGTTTATTAATTCCCACACTCCTTCAAAGCTAACTAGTGGTAAAAGTGAAGTGTTAAAAAAATATGTTTATGTTGTATCTTGCAGTCACGCTTGAGTTGAATTAAGTCTATTGGCAGCTTGGAGCTCGAGGCTATTTGTAATACCTCATCGGAGCAGTCAGGTAAGAATCAGGTCCCTGCCATGCTCTTGCCTAAACACAGCAATTATTACGAACATGGGCGACACAGAGCTGACAGCTACACACAGGCGGAAAATGAATGCTAATGGAATGCTGTCATTATTTACAGGTCTGGGATGGAGCCCAAGTGTTATCAGCCAACAGCGTCTTTAGTTTGTTTGGTACATAATAGATGTGCTATGTTTTACATGCCACTGCTCATTTTCCCCAGATCCACAGTAACGTCTCAGTCCAAAGATAACTGGCAATTTATGACTCTACTCTTTCATTTAATGAGCCGGAGGGGAGGGTTTCAAGCCACAGCATGGCCTGGGCTGAGAGAAATACACACATACACACAATAGCCATTCCTGTTCCTCTAATATCATTAGGCTGAGACCACAGAAAGACTTAATGGTTCAGTGCCAGCTTAGATGGACGCCTGCTAATCAGTGGGCTCCATGTAGTGAATGGTATTAAAGATAAATCAGAAAATTTAGTGAAGCAAAATAATCAAGAGATGTGAAAGTTTGGTTAGAATTTAGTCTCTTTTTTGGAAGATGTCATCTACAAGGATAAAGACAAGCTCTCAGACTGTATGTGGTAGCGGTCAGGGTATGAGATTCTCCTTGGCATAAACTTGCATATCACAAAATATTTTAAGCTCTTCCTCTGGATGAGAATTCAATAATTAAGAGGAGAGGAGACATAGCGGAGACATAGCTCATTCCCTGCTGCAAACACTGTTGTATAAACAGTGTTTATCTCCGCCTTGGGCCAGGCAATTTTTATTTCTTCATGCTAAAGATTCTTTTATTTTGACATGTCGGATCCAGTTTCTTAAGAAAGCTTAATGACTACAAAGCAACTAAGACCTCTGTTGACAATTTTGTCCGCAAGTCATTTACTCTTAATTAATGAAGCCTGTGGTTTATTCTCTCAACACTGGAGCTCCCATTATTAAGCCATACAGCTATTTTCTGCAGTTTGCACAAACCCAACGAGTGGAATGTAGGAAAACATTAAGCATTAAACAATACACGACTGTCTCCACCTGCTTGAAACCTGCTGGTTACAAGAAGCAAGCCAACTAGCATCTAAGTATTTTGGAGAGAGACTAGTGAAGAAAATACAGCATAATTACTGCACTTTTCATTTTTTATGAGCTTCTCCAAAATCAACATCTTTATGCCAATTATATCATTTTGCAATGAATAATATCTGAATTGTACCTCAAGCAAAATATTACATATTTTACCTATTATTTCTTTCTTTTTTCCATTTAATTATTAAGTATGAGTAATCCAAAATTTTAGCTTTAAGTATCTAAGAACATCTTAGCTCTGTTGAGCTCAGTTTATATTAGCTCTGAATATGACTGACCCTATGTTGCTAAAAATGACATTATGTTCCAGCTTAATTCTGCATTTTAATTTTTTGTTGATGGATGAAATTTATACATGCTTAGTAACACAAATCTGCAATCCTAATATTTTCTCTCTGACTTTTTATGTGCTGTATATAACCACAATGTTCCCTTCTCTGTTAATCATTTGTGGCTAATAATAGAACTTAAACTGTGGACGTTTAATGCTTCTGTTCAAAGTTTTTTAAGGTTTCTACTTATTTGATGCACTTTAATTCACTAGCCTGTAATTTAGGTGAATGGATTTAAACATCTTGCTATGATCATTGAATTTGTACAAACTGAACGTCTATGAAGTGCAATCATTTGTGCAAAACTTTGGAATCAAATGGAAGTTACATGTAGACATTGTTTCAGCATGCACTCACCCACAAGTGAAAACATGTCTGCAATCATGCTGGCCTTTATCTTCAGATCCAAGGGCGCATCACTGTAAATAAAATTAATTTAAAAAATAAGAATGAAAATTACAACAGCTACATGTGAACAGGGTACAGCAAAATAAGTCAGTTGTCATAAGAAGATAGATTTGTTGCCTGACCACAACTAAACTGCTAAACTCACTAAACATATTTGTAGGGCTACATCTCTAGCCTTAGGGTATGTTTTAGTAAACTATGTGCCGATGCCATTTCCTTCAATGTGGTATTTTATTAACCTCTTTTTTTTGGTTGCAAATTCAACGAAAAACCATCGTTTGAGCTGCTTAGGTTAAAATATTTTCAGCGACATATCCTCCTGAAACAACAAAATAAAGAATCAAACGATTAAGACAGTGTCACTCACCAGGCCAGGGAGGGAGAAAGGTTCACCTCTAACAACCAGGGTTTGAGGTTGGAGTCAATGAGCACATCAAAACCATACAGCTCTACAGAGGGAAACACAAAATGAATCAAAAGGTTTTCACCACAGACTGGGAAGTGAGCACAGAGAAGCAGAATTAGAAACCTCTGAGATCTGCTCGCTGAAAATAAAGGATGAAGGGTATCAAAGTCACAAGAGTTTTATCATAGCCCAATTATGTGGCATTTGGCAACATGGCCTATGCATTTCTGCTACTGATTACACGCATGTTATGTACCCAATCACTCAAGGGAGAAACATTCACCAAAGCCTGCTACTGAGGGATTGGCTCAATTACATTAACTAAGTACATACACATTTCATCTGTCATGAAGTTGCTTACGTAAGACGGTAGATCAAAAACACACTGAGGCTGTGAATATTTTTATAGATACAGGCAATCATTTTCTTATGACAAGGAAGGTTAAGCAGTCTACATATTGTCACTACATATTAACAAGAAGGAAGGCGTTCTAATGCGTAACAGAACAAGCTTCACCCCTATCATAAAGTTAGTATCTTATCCAACTGGGGCAATAAAATAAACTGCAGGAGTACAAAGTGACAGTGTGTCCCAAGTGACAGAAACCTGGGGAATTAGAAAGCCTTAAGCTGAATATTGTATATGTTTCACTCCAGTAACAGCTCAGCACTGAGTGACACAATAAAAGCCTTTTACAAAGTGGTCAGGAAGTTCCCTGTGTGAAAAATCCATCCAATCTATCCCGATTTTCGCTCGTTTCACTGACTGATATATGGCTCACTGCGACAGAGTTGGCCTGCGTGCCCGCTGAAAGCCCTCAAACTGCCCTGGGGAGTGTCACCCTATAAGCCAAGGACCCGCCGGCCCCAGCAGCAGCGTGCAGGGAAACCACAGTATTTTACAGGGATAGGGCAAAGCCCAGCCATAGAGCCAGAGGAAAAAATCCTTCTAATGGCACTTCAAAAGAAAAGACTATGTTCAGAAGAGGCCAGGGGGGGTTGGGGGTTTCAAAGCTGCCATAACCAGCACTGTTTGTTCAGGCATCTCAGGTCAGTGCCAGTGTTAAACATACAAAAGCCAGCGTGACAGCGAGCAATGGGTTGATAGTGCACTTGGTTGAATAATGGCAGGCTGGGTAACTCTAGTTTAACAGGATGAGTTAAATTTACTGGGGTGTACATTATTTATTGTAGTTATATGAATCTGACAAAAATCTCAGTTAGATCAAATCGTCACTCTGATGAAATCTATTTATCACAAGAACGTGGATATTTGTCTCACTTCGGCACATATACAGAATAATGTTAGCAGAGCTGCTTAAAAATTGCACCAGAAGATAATCAGACGCCACTGTGAGTAAGAAGTGTTAGTGTTGATATATTATGCTTGCCGAAGTCCCAGGTGATAAATATCTGGACTTTCAATTAAAGGAGTGATTTTACTCAATCATCAACAGCTACCTGATGATACCATCATGGGTTATCTCAGCTTGGAGACTACAAATCTAAAACAGATAGTCTGTGATACAAAATGGGAGCATGGAGTTTGAAAGACATGGACATTTACCAGACACGGAGACTAATGAAAGATGCTATCAAATTGTATTAAACAAAATGTAGGATTGTAGTTTTTCCAAGCTAATTCAACTTTGACTTTTTTAAATCTGTCTCTTGTGAGTCCCCCAACTTTATGGAGGTGTAACCCAGCATTACTGGAGGACGCTTTTAAGGTTGTAAGATTTCCTGACAACGTTTTATGCCCTACGTATGTTTTCATTATCTGTATCAAGACAAGTTGGAGACAACGCGAACTGGATTTTATTCATTGGGCTATATTACATGGGTCAGGAGCTCAAAATATGCTAGTGTCATGAGGTCCAAACTGGTGTAACTGCAAGCTCTATTTTCATGAAGGAACTGAACAAAGTCTGCCATACACCCCTGAGCCAAGACCTGCAACTGAAGCTGCCACTGCCATGTTTAACTTCTTTAACTTCTGAGGATGGACTGGACCCCCACTGCTAAACAGTGCTCGCTTATGCAGACCACTAAGATTTTATTTTCCACTTGCCGGCTTATCCCTTATAGCCACTTCTGTATAAAAACACACACCACACAGATCAAGACTAAAAGAGAGATGGAGAGAGAGCATGTGTCATAAAATGTTATGCATTAGTCTTAGGGAGCCGAGCGCTGGAATAAATTGGTTTGAGCCTGCAGTGCCTCAGCAGTGGCACCACAACAACAGGGGAAAATGGGGAGGTGTTACACCACCTCACCAGCCCCCGACAAGCAGACTCCATGTGCCGCGCATTTTCCCCCAATTAGGAGCAGACGCCGCTCCTGCCCCATGAGCCGCTCGCTGCTAGACACGTTTGTTCTATGGCTCAACCGCTGCCGGGGGAGCGCTGTTAAATGTGCCCACAGAGAGCCCACAACAAGCATCACAGACAAGGAGAGGAGAGGCAGCGAACATCCACATCACACCCATTAAAGAGGGAGGGAGAGAAAAAATGTGACAGAGAAAAGGGATGATGAAGAGCTTTTTGTTTATTATTGGATGGGCGCTGCTGGAAACTTCACCACAAGAGACAAACGCCCAAAAACAATGATCTCTCCACCCTGGCCATGCAGCCTGTTGGCCCACAACAACAACAGCAACATAAAGTATTTCCTTTATGTGTGTTTTCTCCATAGGCGAGGACAATTGAATTACTTTTTCATCATTCTATGATAAATTATTGCTGCTGAACTGTTTCACTGCTGTTGCAGGGAGCAGCGTGGAGCCACAATAATGAAAACACTCTGAGGACAACAAATTAAAGTTACACTTAACACTCTATAGCATTATTATGATAGTGAGGCCCGATCCATTAATCACTCTTAAAAAGATTTTGAATTATACAGCAGCCACACTGTCATCATAGGCACACCAACACTGTGCTGCAGTGAAGTGTGGGAGTATCTGACAAATGTAAAACAGGGAGAGTGGTTCACAGACGGGGGATCCGACCGCATTCAGCACTTAATGAGGGACGCTCAGTGGAACACAGGACCAGTAAGTGGAATGTTTTGTGTGTAATAAAATAGGCCTTTGGCTTGGCTAATCAGATCTTAGTCAAAACATCTCGTAATCAGCATCCCTCAGCAAAAAAGCCTGTCCATTAATCACATGGCAGCGGTAAAGAGCTGCATGGGTGGCATTTTCTTCCCACAGGCACACACACACACACACACACCCACATACACACACACTTCTTACCGACGTAAAAACTAAAAATCTGTTGTTTTTATTCCTTCCCACATGAGACGTTACGGAGCTATAAAAAGATTTTGTTACAGTATGCCCATTTAGATACGGATGTGCAATTTGAGCAAAGGGAAGAAATCCCATTTGAAAACAATAAACATTGTATTAAAGCCATTAATAGACATTAAAATTGCAGGGAACAATTTGCAGTAAATTAAGATTATAATGTGCTTTATGATCTTGCATGGCTCCCTTCCAGACAAGCCAGAGACCGTATAAAAACTCTAAACAATGGCTGCTTTTATCAGCACATTCACTGCCCTAACACGCATGTATTCCTTGCCCTGCACTCTGATGCTTTACCTGTTTACTATTACAGGCAGCTGCCGAGGCCAGGGTTGAATGCTTGGTGTATTGTAGGTTGCAGGAGGAGCGGGCGAGGAGCAAGTGTAAGAAAAAAGGAGAATGGCTGACTGAACATGACTCCCTGGCGGTTTGGGTGGGTTTCACTTAAGAGACAAGAAAAAAGATACTAGACTGGACTGTGTTTGGAAAGCTACATCTACACTGGTTCCTACATGTCTCTGTACTCATACTGTCATTACATACTGTACACACACATACGCACAGGGAGTTTGCATGCAACACGACCACACTGTGAGAGGCAGATCAACAGAAAGAGGATGAGGGTGGTCCTCTGGAACCATCAGTGTCTCTCTTCGGAAACTTAATCCTGTAGACAGACTATGAATGCTGTAATTAACTTGCTTGGGGCCATCTGAAGACAACAAAATTACACTAAATTCAATAGTAAACTGATATGGCTGAAGTAGGGTAATGGGGATGTTCATAGCACACCACAGTGTATTATATATCTTAGTAAAAGGTGTAGAAGCTAATTGCTTTTGTACTACACAATGCCATTGCTGTAGTATCTATGTCTATACAGGTCTCTATAGGCATATGTATAAGATTTCAATGTACAACTAATATGGATGCAAACACCCTTAAACTAAAAGTCATTATTATGTTGTTCAATGTTGTTCATAGTTTTATTTAATATCCAGTTTGAGCTGAGTATAACTGGGTTTCTCTTTATATGTGCTGGTGCAATGCAGTAAAGTAAATCTGCATGGTAACACCAAATGCTTCAAAAAGCTTTTTTATGATTGGGACATGAGGATGTGGATAAACAAATATGCCAGGCTTACCTGAATGAATGAAAAGAGCAAACTTGTTTTTCCATTCCTGATTTTCACGCTCAGAAAATACGTGTCTTTTGGTTGTTTATTCATGCCTATCAAGTGCATATGAGAGTCAGGTTGAGGCTTGGTAAGCCGCATTTCCCTGTACAGTAAATATCTGCATGGTCACCATTCACACCTTTGGCTAATGTGGTTTTTATACCCTAGCAGGGATGCTCAGGGTACAGATAGGATCTTTATGCAGGCGACTGTCTGATGGTGTGAATCCAGCCCAAACAACCACCAATCGGGGGCTATTATGTCTACAGAAGCCTGTCACAACTGCAAAGCCCTTTATTTTTCTAACATCTGAGAGGTGAAAGAGAGTGTGAGCAGGGGAGGGAGTATTATAAACAAACAGAAACGGCGAGAGAAGAGGAAAAAGAGAGTGAAAAAGAGACAGCGGTGCTGAGGGAGGCTTGGCCGATGTGCTCGCTTTCAAACCCCAAATCTCAGAGAGACTGCTAGATAGAGAGAGAGAGAGAGCACAGACAATTAGTGCCAACACTAACATGGGTAATGGCTCCAAAATGGAGTTCACACGAGCCCGCTGCAAGGCCAGAGCAGCCAAGAAAACAGTCAGCCTAAATCAGGCAGACCTGAATGGCAACAGAGAGAGGAGGAAGCAAATTCCTGCTTCAGTCAATAGGCCCTCCACGACCCGGCAGCCGGTCAGAGGGCAGCAACAGGCAGGAAGGCTCCACACACTGAGGAATGACTACAACCATGTCTACAACCTCAGCCGGGCTTAGTGGAGAAATAGTATAAAGGAACTGCTGGACAGTGAATATGAAACTGAAAGGAAATGTGAGGGGTGTGGTAGTGTGTGTATGACTAAATATGTGTGAGTGTATCTGCACTGTGAGCAAAAAAGGGAATGTTTTTTTTTTTTTTCGTCCAGAGTTCAGATTTCATTCAAAGGAAATTCTTGACTTGCAGCTTGCAAGTCTCAAGCATATTGTTGTGCTCCCAAAGTTTTAATATTGATGCATTTCATTTTCAAGCTATCCACTGACGCTTAGATCTGTGCAGGTGTAAACTTGTTGTGGGTTAGATTTAGGTCTAGGTTTACTTAATCTAATGCTGTGTAACATTTCTACCATAAAATAACAGATTTTAAATTATTTTGGTGTTACTCTGACTCATCAGGCGAATGGTGTCTCTTTCATTCCCACTCCGTGCGCTGTTCGCTTATTCTTTCACTATGTAACTGAGCTTCGGGTTCAATCTCCCACAAGAAGTTCACTTTGCGGCACCAAGTGTTACACCGCCAGCTATTTCACTGAATTTGGTGAAACTGGATCATATTTTATGGAAAAAATGTTCTCTGGTTTCCCTCTGATGTTCTCTGGCTGTTCTGCATCAACTGTCTGTGATTTACAGTTTCCTGGTGGACAGTAAAGTAAACTGCTGTGAACTGTAGCTGCTGTTAGCTAATATTAGCGCAATTTGCTAGCCAGGCCGCCTGGACTGTGAGCTCAGCGTACCAGGGGAGTGTTTTCAGGGGGTTTTCAGGCACGGCGGCGGGGGAATGCTGACGAGGAGCGGAGATAATGTTGGGTCAGAAACAGAGCTGGATAAGTGGGCAACATAACCAGGCTTAGCAGCTTCTATGAACATAATGTCAGATGGGAAGAGGACGTTGATGCATGAAGCTAAGAAGAGAAAAAGAGTGACTGAAGAAGAGGCTGCAGACAAGACTAAATCTGGGATTGACTTTTATCGTTGGCAAGAGCTTAATGAAATAAAAGGCTGAAAGACAGACGCCAAGCTGGGCTTCTTGCTGTTGGACTAGTCGGTAATATTAGCTGGCTGCTATGTCTTGTGTTGTTGTACTTGCTAGATGTTTGGCTGTGTTAGCAAAGCTGTCAACTCGCTAGTTTTTGATCATAAGTATTGCTTTGAGAAGAATATGAAAAGATTACCGAAGCAGTTTGTCTTGTGGGGAACAAACATCTTGCAGGCGGTGGCTATCTGTAGTTCAGCACTCAGTACAGCTTTGATGATAAGGTCCTCCACCTGTTTCATCAGCACTGGAATAGACAAAAATTGAGAGATGATTTTTCTGTAGCACTCATAAATTCTACTCTCAACAGTTCTTGTTTGAAAGAAAAGTTGTATCGGGGGCTCAGAAATGTGCTGGAAACTGGGTCAATTTTTACTTTACATCATCTTTGCACTGACATTAAAACAAAAGGGAAAAGATGAAAAGGATGAGAAAGGGAAGAAAACAAAGGTTTGACTCACATGTGGTGTCCTTCCCATCCTGCTTCAAATACCTCAACACTGCACTCATACTCCACTTGTTCCCATAATCCTCAACTTCAGGGTCATCGCAGCTTAAAAGGAAGAAATGCACTTCAAACACTCATGTTACAATAAAATGAATGAGTCAATCTAACCTCCTGTAACAGCTTCACAATCAATGTATGTTCATCACTGATGAAAGTTACCTGACATAATCGCTGCTCTTTTTGTTCACGCTGTAGTTAGTGAGATGCATGAACGTGTTCTTAATGTTCTTTGAGGTCCGGTCGTACTTGACTGTGGCAAATCTGTAGACAGATGGTGTTTATTTGGACAAGACTTGCCATCCAACAGTTTCACTACATAGCTATCAGCCATAATGACCACATTCATGCAGCTGACACTTGACTGAATCCCAAGGGGCACTTGGGAGAGAGATTAGTTTCTGGCAGCGTTTGAGAGGAGTGGATGCCACATGTGCAATAATGAGAATTCCTTGGCAGGCAATGTGTACCTGAATACCAACACAACCCAAAGGAATGTCAAGAGATAAAGGTAGGATTCAGAATTTGGCGATGATTTATTGCCCACAGTTGATAATCAAGCCAGCAAACAAGGGGGTGGTGGCACTCTAGCACGTACCTCTATCAGACCAAACCAAGGAGCCAGTCGTTCCATAAAACATCTATCCTCTCCTGACCTACCTGTGCCTGTCAACTGGCCCTTCTTGGATTAATAAATTATTCCTGCTCTAAATACCAACATCCAATAAATATAGTGCAATTACACCAAGATGCAATCAGCAACATTTGATGAGCACATCCTACAAGTGGAACAATACGGTGCTTTATCTCAAAGTCACCACTACACAGTAGTTGGTCTAAAAAGTGAAGGCTGCCCTCTTCTGGGCACTGAGTGTGTACCAGTGGATGTGCTTCAAGTGCAAGAGCCAGGCAGTGTGTACACCAGAGCACCGAGAAACTGCTACAAGATGCCTTAAGGACAGAGGAGTCATTTACTCATAAAACAATGGTAGATTTCCATAACTATTCAAACTGCACATGTGTGACTCACTACTAAATTTACTAAAAACTCTTCACATTCAGGGCTTTAAAGAATTGCCTTTTAGTTTGTACTGCACTTGTTATTAAAAGTCAGTTGTGCTGGAATGATTTTTTATTTTTTCCCCCCAACAACAAACAACCCGCCCACAGCTCACCTCGCCAGACCCTCCTCGTACACATAGATGAGGAGTGGATCGTATGATGTTACCAACACGTACAACCGCACATCAAACTTGAACTCTGTGAACAAAAAAAAAAAACAGAAATTTAGTTTCATTCATACAGATTATTCAGAATGCCAAAATAATGCTTACATCATAAACTGTGTATGTGACAAAGAAGAACTCACCATCTATCAGTAGTGGGTTATTAATATAGCGAGACACCAAGATGTTTTCATCCATTGAAATCTGATTTGGCTGAACATGACACATAGAAACAAAAGGCAATATAATTAACAGATGAGGAAGATGAAGGCAGTATTTATCGTATTAACAGGTTTAAAGGTACAATCTGTGACTTTCCACATGTTCAAACTACAGCGACGATGACAGAGGAGAATGTCATTAATTGACCAGGTCACACATGAACTAATATAGTAAATGATTTACTATAGTGATAAAGTTAGATGTCACTGAACAGATTTTCCAGGGTTTTCTGTGTTTCACAGCACTCCACCATATATTCATTCACATACAGCATTAAATACTGAATTCCGAATGGATGATGTGACACTACTGTTAACCATTAACATCAAAGAGTCATCAAATCAAGAAAAGACTGCAGTGACACCGGCCATAGCAGGTCAACGTTAGAGAACAGCCTATAAAAACACAATCTGGTGATGGGAGATGGGTCATTTATGAGGTTGAAATGTGTTGCAGGTGGCGAAGTTGAGAAGAGATGGGACGGGGGAGGGTGGAGGGGTAACCTCAGTGCTGGCTACAGTTCAGAGAAAACCTGAACCAAAAAAATGAACGTATTTCTTTCTTCTCTCCAAATATCGCTCTGACATTCTTTCCACTGTTTCATAAAAATGCCTGAGAAGAAGAAGAATCGTGCATATGTTTTCCAAGAGTGAGAACCTTGTTGAGCTCCTTCAAAAGCCAGGGCCTTGGATGTGTGTGATTTACTCCACACTTAATGTCTGAAACGCTGGTTGATTCTTATTTCAAAGACAGCTGTATCTGTACAACCCCCACCACCACACACACACACACACACACACACACACACACATACAAATAACATCTGGTCAACTGACTGTTTCACACAGTATTTTCAGTCAGTATGCTTAAGGTTAACTCCCACTAGGTTTGACATTAATGTGAATCTGTGTTAACTCATGAATCAGGAGGAACTTTTAACACTCAAACAAAAACACTGATTAGCTGTTTCCAGTCAGCTAACCGCCTACTGGCCGCAGCTTCAAAGTTATTCTACAGACAGTAGTATCAATCTTCTCACCTCGGTCTCAGTAAGAAAGCAAGCTAATTTCCCAAACTATTCCTTTTACATACGGCTTAATTCATACCACTCTCATGCAAAATAGTGGCAGAAATAGTGACGTTATACCAGCTATAAACACAGTCTCAAATAGAAAACATATAAAAAACACAACATTATGAGTGTTAATTGTTTCATCTATACAAATGCTGTTCACCCCCAAACACAACTTTATTTTGGATCACTGCATCCGTCTGAGAGGGGTAATAGAGCAGTGGTTCCCAACCCAACCCCCAGATTTAAGGGATAAGACAGAAAAGAAAGAAATATTTCTGTTCCACAAAATTATGTATGAGCTTGAAGGTTCATTGTTGATCTTGGAAACAGCAATATTTCACAAGAAAAAAAGCAAAGATCTGAGAGAACTCCAGAAAAAAATCTGAAAGTTTGAACAGAATAATTATTATCACAAGGTCCATTTACTTGGTTGTTTTTTGCAAATCTTTCAGTTCCAAAATAAATTATTTATTTAATAATTTAATTCAATTTTCAAACAAAAATGCCAAACATACTTTGGATCCAGTCTCTCAAATATGAGGATATGCTTCTTTCCACTGTTTTACATGATAGTAAACACAGTATCTTTTAGTTTTTAGATGGTTGGTCTAAACTGCTACTATTTTCTGATATTCTATAGACCAGTCATTCACTTTAGAAAATAATGATAATAAACATAATTAGTTGTAGTTCTACTTCCATCTCTTCAGGTCTCTACAAATCAAACAACTCTGACTCTGATTAAACTGAACACAGCCTGTGATGGGGTGTCACTACTGTGTGGACGCACAAGCAAAAAATGTTTGATAACTGATAACTCTAGTGTGCAAAATCACTCACATTGCTGACCAAGTAGATGCCTCGCCCTCTTGAAGATGCTACTGGTTTAATAATCCATGGGCCCTTGTCCTTGGCAAAACAATCTGAGATTGAGGCAGAAAAGACGAGAAGAGATTCAGAAACATGTATAATGTATACGTTTAGAACGATTGTGAACGTGTCATAAAGAGGGGATCAGGTGAGAGGTGTCTTACTGCAGAATTCCTGGTACTCAGAGGGAAGCACAAAGGTCTGAGGAACGATATGGAAGTTTTTGAATCCATGAGTCTGCTGCATTCGCTGGATGTTTTTATAGAGGCGGTCTTTGCGCGTCAATTCATATGACCTGGAAATGAGCAGAGCCTCCACCGTTAAAACTACTCCACAGCTTTGAGACTGACGGAACAAAAATAAACTCATACATAACAGCAATAGATCGCCCTCTGCCTGACAGTATGATTCATTTCATGTTTCAGAGAGGCACCCGTCCAAACTAAATGCTTTGCAGTGGAAGCCAACAAACACACTGCCTGAACTGACGCGCTTAGAACAGCGCAGTGGTGATATTTATAACACAGAAAACAGTAACAATACACTCATATATCTGAGCACTCTATTGTACCTAGGAAAGTGGTTGACCTTCTGGAAGTCTTGAAGGCTGCGTAAAATATAAGGCTTGAGGTGAGATCCCGTCCACATGAGGTTAAAGTCATTACTATTTGGGTGAACCTGAAAAACAGACAGACTGATTTACTTCAATTGACAAGCTGGACAAAATCATTTAGATTCAGTACACACAGAGCAAATGACCTTTGCAAAGGGATCATTAAACAAAGCGTAAAACCAAGTATAGCCATTGCACTTCATATTGAATCCGCACTGTAGAGTTTCCAGTCACCAACAGCAGTATTATATTCTGATGTCCATCACATATGACAGCTCGGTTAAATTAAATCGAAGAAGCAGATCAGACACTCTCCTGCTAACCTGGAGGAATACAGCCTGCTCTTTAGAAATTATCTCAAAAGTAAGGCCAACTCACAGATTATCATCACCCTCATATTATTTTATCTATTTTGTTTTGTTTTATTCCAACAGTTCGTTAGGAGGCTGAATTCACATGGCCGCTCTGTGTCTAGGGGAGAGCCAGCTGTTTGTAATAAAGGCTTATTAAAGTTTGGCTCTGTCGCCGCTGTGGTAGACACTCGTCTGCCTTTGATGACGGGTTAGCAGGAGTCAAGAAGCATTGAAATGAAATAAAAAGGGAATTAATTGTAACTGCTTGGAAAGAGCAATAATGGGGATTGTGTGCCCTCGTGAAACAGGATTAATTCTCTTGAGGTCATTTCGTTTTTTTTCCACGGGTGCGTTCCCGGGATTTGACATTGGCATTATCAGTCAAATGAAATCAGAACGACCCTACTATTCCTCATCCTACACAGCACAGAGGTATATAAGTAACATGTGCAGCTAAAAACAATGCATTTTTACTAATCTTATAAATTTGCATGATTTGCCGGAGAACATTACCTCATGGAATCCATGATTGGTGAGTATTCCTCGTACCAAGCGACTCTCTGTGCGCACAATCTTGAAGGCCATATGATATCGCTCTGAGCAAATGAAACACATGTGACAACTAAATATCCTTAGTTGCCAACTTACTGAAGGCTCTAAATTTTGTTATTACTTTTCTCGTAGTCATTTTGTAGATTCAACAAATTGTACCTCCAGTAGAGCAGATGTTGCCATCTTTCGAGACAGCAGCTTCGGGGAAAAACAAGAGAACTGGGATTGTCTTGCTAAGGCCACTCCAGGCAATGCAGGGATGGTCTCTAGTGGAAAAACAATTAGATGATACATCATCACAGTTAGAGGCAGATTTTTCTGAATGTTATTTGAATAATCCATTGAAATAAACATTTCACACAAAGAAACCCATCCAAGTAACAATATCAACAATAGAGATGTACTCCAGGGTGAATATCTCCCAGATGATGTGAACGAACCTATGCGGGTAGTTTACCTAATGCTGGGGGAATGTATCCTGACATGGTGTTTGTTTTAGTCAGGCAGATAGAGATAGAACCACACATAGTTTCAGGAGGTGCTGGGCAATAACAAACCCATGTAGTAACAAACACCCTTGTAAAACTGCAGACTCTCTGTTAGTACCAGACACAGCCTGCTTATCAGGGGCTAAAAATAAGATAAGGTGGCATGAAGATGGAGTAGAACTCAATCAGGCATGGATGGTCTTGATAAGGGGGAGAAGAAGGTAAACAATTGCTGCCCCTAGCTTAAATATGTCAGACAATAAGGTAGATATCTTTTCCACTGTGGTGGCTTTGTGGCACACCTTTAAACAACATATTTTGTAATATTTTTAACATCCATTAAGACTATTAAGATATTATACAAACAAGATGTGAAACAAAAGGCAAAATTGTCCCTTTAAATTGCAAATATCTGGATAATTTTCAAACATAAATGTTTTCTTAATCTCATTCTATCAAAAGTGATGAAGAAAATCACAACTAGGCACTTCACAAGCATCAATTTAACTAGATTACATCTCTGACTTGCTAGAAATTTAAAAATCTGTTTACTGGACAGACATCAGCACCAAAACTATGAGCCATGAATGTTTTATATTCATTAAATACATTAAAAAAAGTTCAAAAAACATATTAAAGGTGTTTTCAACCCTCCATTAATCTTGTGTGCTGGGTATCTTTGGTTTCCACACATGCTTCATACTGAACATGTGTCATACACGTACATACAGGTGTTTATTCCTACTATATTTGCCCGTAATACTAGCCTTTGTTATCATTTGTGTTAATTAGGGTTACGTTAACATCAACTGCCCCTATAATAAATAATGTGATAGCAACAGCTGGGCCGCGAGTTAAACCCTAATACTAACCAATCCAAACTAATTCAGTTGGAAATTAGGCTAAAAGCAGGTGGCACCATGGCTCTCAGTAAAGTATGACTAAGTATAGCTTAAGAGGGAATTAGTTGGCAGAGAGAAGACAACATAGACCAACTGTTGCAGCTATGATCTAGAGCTAGATGCCCTTCTCTCTCTCTCATTCAGTTAAAACTTTCATCAATTATGCAAAATGAAAGCTAGCTGAAGGCTAAATGTATCTTGGCATAAATTATTAAACATGGCTCAGGACATCTTCCGTAATCCTGCACAGATTACATTACACATTCAGTAAACTATGGCAAGCTGCAAAGACTTTGGTACGACCAAAAGAAATGGAGCAATGCTTTTTGTCAGCCTGGTGTCACATTAATACTGTATTTAGAAGGAGGTATTCCAGAAGGATCAATAGGATAAGAACTAAGAACAGCCACGTCCACGAGCTGCAGGGACTGTGAGCAATATGCTACTTATCTCCACTGATTATAACAGTCCGATATAAAAAAAAAGAAAAGAAACAATGGTTTTAAAGAGAAAATACTCCCACAAAAGTTTGGTAAAATTTTTAAAAAAGGGATAATGTAAAGATAAGATAAGAGAAGATAAGAGAAGATAAGATAAGACAGACTTTATTGATCCCACACCGGGGAGCTTCACTTGTTACAGCAGCTCACAATATATACTGTTGTCCATAAAGTTGGAATAAAATATTTTTACTTCTTCTCATGAAATGATTGTGACAATGTGATTTATTCTTGATATATAAAGTGTATCTTCTCAAAACTTTATTGATCAACCTCTTCCAAACATATCACAGTGAAAATTAAACCACAATTAACCTGATGTGTATAAATAGAAATGAAAAGAGAATGTGTCTGAAAACAAAATTATTCTAACTTCATGGGCAACCATGTATATACGCTGGATTAGAAAAATCCACCATGTACGAAAGGCTGAGTCCTTCCTTAGTCCATGATAATGAACATTCTAGTTTAGGGTGTCCTAATTTGTTCAAATGTCAAAGTCTGAGGTGACTCTGAGGTGATTTGGCATTTGGATGTGTAGGACAACACCCTGTTCAAGGGGTTCCCTAACCAAATCAAGGGTCTGAGAATAGAGTGTGTCATATGCTTTACAGGCTAAATAAAACTGACTTGACCACAGACAACATAAACATGACAACAGACACATAAAATGAGCTCACAGATGGGACTTTCCCTAAGGACACACTGATTTGCTTGTTTCTAATGCTGACCGCAGTAGACCACAGTCAATATTAAGAGTTTTCTGAGCGACTGCAGTACAAAAACTTACTCTTGCTCGTCCTCTGAGGAGGATTCAGAGTCCTCCTTATTCTGGATCACAGCTGGCATCTTCAGGGTAAATGGGGACGAGCTGTCCGGTGAAATCTTGCCGGGATCAGGTGTCTTACCATGGCACCTACCACCTCCAACTGCAAAAACATCAGTCACTGAATAGCTTAGCTCAACTCAAATTAACAGCAGTCAGTTCCTATCCATTAGTATCTATTAATAACAACCTTACTAAGGCCCGTTAACACAGTGCTTCACGTTGAGGTGAGAGCAGCTGCTTTGTAGCTCTACCTGTAGTGATAGTGACATTAACACTACCTTTCTATTAACGTTACAGTAGCGAGAAGACGTTAAGACAAACGTTAGCTAAATAAGACTTAGGTTACTGACATGTTGCTTTAGGTATGGGAAGCTAACCAGGTAAAGTCTGCTTAGTCTGGCACCGTTTAAGTACACCTTACAAACACACACCAACATCAACTTGCCTTTATGTCTGAGAGCCTGCTAACTGCTAGCTGGCAGTTGTCATCGGGGCCAGTTGATCAGCGCGGTTAATCTTCCTGGTAACTACAACAACTGAGTAGCAACAGAGCACGGAGCATGCGCAATAGTTAACTTTGTCCACCCAGAGACGGTTTGGTTTAACCGTTAACCGTATTTTCGGTGTCTGCGTCCAAACAGTCGGTGTATGGGCGAGACGAAGAGAGAGTCAACTGTCATGTCCTCTAAAATGATACTTGTTGGAGCGTGTGCAGCAAATTAAATCGTTAACGATCAGTTTAATACACGACGGAGAACAACTGCTTCCTGCTGTTTTATATGTGTGCTTTGTGTGTACGTCTTCTTTCGAAGCAGGAAACACCGCGCAGACTCTCTCTCGCTCTACATTTACTCTTCGTTTGAACTAGTGATGGGAAGATCGGTTCTTTTTAGGGAGACAGATCATTTGACTCACCTTCACCAAGAAGATCCGGCTCTTTCGGCTCCAAAACGGCTCTTCGTGTTACCACTTATACCTTTCATAGTTCAGCCAAACTTAGCACTGATTTGACTGAGCCAATTGTTTCATTGCGTTTACAGACCCTTGTAACTCTCAGAAACCACCCAATGAATGCACTAAAGTGCTTGTAGAACCACTCTGCTACACAAAGCAGATAGAAACACCTATAAAAACTATAAAAAGCATAAAAATTTTTTTAAAAGGACAGCTATTGACTGTTGGATGCACAGTTCTCGTGTGTCTGTGAAGGTTGTTTGTGGACGCTGCTCAATAAAACAGCTTGGCTTTGCAAAATTCTGCATTCTGCCTTTGTGTTTTCATTTTTTTTTTAAACGGGTCCAAATGCTGCTTCTTTTTCTACTGTCATTTAACGGCTCACGTACTGGAGCCGGCTCCCATCGTTCACTGAAAAGAGCCGGCTCTTTGAACCGGCTCGTTCACGACCGACACATCACTAGTTTGAACGCAGCCTAGCTTACAGTCTACAGGTGACCGACTTCCTTGATTTGTATTGGTTGTTGAAGCAAAGTAGGCGGGACCTGGACGCTCGTATGGGCCAATCATATGAATGGTACGATTGATGGAGCCATTTCTTAAGCTCTGTTATTGGTCAACCTCCACAATACAAGGTTGACAGACTTACCATGTGGACTATAACACCATACTCGGCTGGCTTGAGTCCCACTTTACTGATTCTTATTTATCTATCTTTCTTTTCAGGAATATGCTCACACTGTAGATTAATACACGTCGCCAGGTAAATATACATTCACGTTATTTTATTTAATCATAATATTATATCGTATTAATCAGGTTATAGCAGCGTTAGCTTGTTATGTCACGTTAGTTATTACTATATTGTCTCCCTGTGATGTGTTAGGTAAAATACAGCAGACCTATGTTATAACAGCTGCACTTGCACTGGCCTTCAGTTTAGATTAAAGGTCCATTCTGTAAGATTTCTTTGCAGGAATGGAATACAATATCCATTAGTATGTTTTCATTAGTGTACAATAACCTGAGCATAAGAAGTGTTGTGTTTTTGTTGTCTAAAAATGAGCCCTTTATAGCTACAGTGAGAGCGGGTCCTCTTCCATGGAGTCCGCCATGTTGAACCAACATTTTTGTACAGTAGCCCAGAGCAGACAAACCAAACACTGATCTAGATTTGGCCTTTTGCTTTTTAAGTCTTTCCTACATGCTTGGTAAGATGTGGGAGAGTGTACAATTGGTTGCAATCTGCAACTTCACTGCTAGGTGCCACTAAATCCTACACACTGGACCTTTAATAATTTATCCTGCATTGAACAGACCAACTTTACCTTCTCTTGACAGGTGTTTCTCATAGAGAGAAAAAAGATGAGTCGCTTTCTGAACGTCCTGCGGAGCTGGTTGGTGATGGTGTCCGTCATCGCGATGGGAAACACCGTGCAGAGTTTCAGAGATCATAGCTTTTTGTCAGAGAAACTCTACACAGGCACGCCAGAGTTTGGTGAGCAAACTAGGTTTGACGTGACAAAATATTGACAAGCTTGACAACATTAGATACCATATTTTTCACTGATGTGAGCATCATGTTGGTGCTGTCAAGTGTTCAGGAGTTTGATATGATTCCTAAAAAAAACTGTTATAAAACTGTTTATAAAACAGTGAAACAGCAGCAATTGTATCGATTGTATCATGTCATATTTTTGAACAACGTGTTTAACAGTCTTTAATATTAGACCACAGCGATACCAATACCAATATTTGTGAGTGTAAATAAAACAGGATAAGTATACTTAATAGTGGCTGATGAGAACTTTAAATACAAAAAAAATGTGATACCAATACTATAAATATTGTTGTTGGAGGTGACACTGTTGCAATTTCTTATTACCGTCAACATGTTCATACACCCTGAAAGCGATATAGTGTTTAGCTAATATCAGTCTTATGAATATTACAAATTTTTGCTCAGCTGGTTAATCAACAAGGCTCTTTTGTCTTTTGTAAATGAGCTTACCTCCTTCTGATTCCGTTAATGACATACATGGGATGTACCCATGGCTACATTATGATCATTTCATTCCCATTTTTAAATCATGCATTCCTGATTTTTCCGTTTCTTTCCATTTCCTCAGTAAATGGCCTCCAAGCTCGAACATTTGGTATTTGGACGTTGCTGTCATCGATCATTCGCTGTGCCTGTGCCATTGACATCCAGAACAGAGCGTAAGACATCTTCTCAGCTCCCGCACCTTGTTTCTGTCCGCTGTCGTCACATGTTCTTACTGTATGTCACGGCTCCTGCAGGCTGTATCACATCACCTTATGGACATTTGTGCTGGCGTTGGGGCACTTTCTGTCTGAAGCTTTCATCTACAAAACTGCACCTCTGACTATCGGAGTCATGGCGCCTCTCATTGTGGCAAGTGAGTGTGCACGACATTGAGTGATGGGAAATATATCCACGTTACTCCTTAAATGGTTTACATTTTAGGTTTTAAAAGGTGTAAAAACATCTTTTAATAGCATCTTCATGTTTTTCCAGGTTTCTCTATCATAGGGATGCTGATTGGATTCCAGTGTATTCCAGAGTCACAAGATGAAGTTGGAGCACGACAGAAGAAGCGAAACTGAAGTTCAATTTTCCTTCGGTCCCTTGAACCCTCCTCCGCAATTACAACCAGATACTTGTGGACTGGTCCTAGTGTGCTACTTCTTGCTTTGAAGAACACGAGATCTGGATTTTCCTATTGTGACATCTCCTATAGACTATATGCAGTACGTCTCTGTCTGGGCTGTATTTAATGTTTTTAAACTGATATTTTACGTGAACCTTTGGCAATGAAATGTGTCTGTTCTGAATGACATATGTTCATATTTCTCCATGCTCACCATTTAAGTGTCTTCTGTTTGTTTGTTTGTTTGTTTGTGTTATGACAGGGGTGTCACTGAGTGAATGACAGAAATAACCCAGCGTAGATTTATTTCATAATGTTGATTTGTTTTATTTCACCAGACCACCACTCACTATACTTTTTTTTAAATTCAGGATTTACCAAAGAACTCAGATGTACATTATAAAACTATGCTCTTCATCACAAAGTATCACAAACACGTATATCAGAAATTGTGTGTGCTGTGAAAAATTTGTACACCCTTTGGATTTATGCAGAGTTTTTGTCTTATAAAACATTTAAAAATGAAATGATTTGATTCTGATGTTTTCCACTAAAGTCACAAGGAAATGATGCGTTTTTAAAACGTTTTTTAAAACTAGAAATGAAAAATAAGTTGTGAGACATCAGCTCTTTTTAACTGAGGTTAACTACATTAGGATGTTTATAGAAACATTTTCACAGCACTGTCAAATGTTCTACGGATGCCACTGAATAAAGAAGTAGCACTTCTCAACACACATCAAGTAAAACATGTTTATGACAAACTGTACGAACACTGGTTACGCAGCATGAAATACATTTCTCATTAACAAATTAAAGAAAAGAAAACAAACAAAAGAATATTACACATAAAAACATTTTCTTGTGCAAAATGACAACTGCAGTTGATTGATTGGCATCATCCTTCCATCATGTTTGGCGCTGCTGCATGTTGATCCAGATATTTATCACTAAAATATCTCGTGTTACAGTAAAACAAGGACAACAGTGACCTTCCAAAGTGTACTCAGATGCACAGCATCAATCATACTTTTAATTAACAGTATTCAGAAGTGTGATCCTGAATGGCAGGCAGAGGTGACATGAAAACCCTGCTGCTAGGTGAGCTGACAGGAAAAGACAGTCACAGTCTGCATTTAGTGTGCTTATTCTAAAAACAGAACATTCAAAAGGAATACCTTCAGCAATGTAAAGACTGAGTTCAGTTACACACAATATTGGTCCGATATTAGGAAAAACTCACAGTTTAAATGTTGCTCATTAGATCCGTAGTGAACACTAGTCAGTGGGGGACGGTAAAAAGTTTAGGAAACAATCCAGTTAAAAGTTAAATTCAGTTTAAGAGTGTAGTAATGTTGGAGTTACTAAAGTGACAGTTGCATTGACAAGACAAAATGTATAAAATGCCTACATTAAATAAGGAGTGTAAAAACTATTGAGGGTCCAAGTGCGTTCCCCTTGTGCATGACTGACTTGTGCTTGCTTTGGGATGAGCTAAGTTGCACTTTATATTATGTGTGTGAATCTCTGTGTGTTGAGGCCAGAGTGTAGCCTCTATACAGTACATCAAATATACAGTAGTTCTGCTGGTTCTCACTTTAATCATAAAGGCTCACAGAGAGCCACTCAGTGTGATTCAGTCTCTACACTATCACTCTTCACAGCAGCTCTTTTTTCTCTCCGTGGCCATGTGTGCGTGTTTATGCATGTTGACGTGTCAGTATTTCTGTTTTGATCTGTACACAGTGTCTTAGACAGAGGGAGCGTCTTTCCTCCTCATTTTTTCAGGATTTCAGGTGGAGAGACGCCTCCTTCGAGGTGAGCTGTCACTTTCTGTGAATGACAAGGACAGAAAACAATTACAATCACGTTGTCCAGAGTAAAAAAACATGAAAAGACACAAGTTCTCAACTCATCACAGACCTCAGAAAGACAACAGAACGTTGACATTAAAGTTGGGGTAAGTGATTCTGGAGAAATCCAATACCATGATACATCCCATAATATAGTGCGAACAACAACACAGCAAGTAATGTAACTAACATTAGCTATGATCATCTCAAAACATCTCTCTCACCAGCAGCAAATTAATATCATCAATTCGTTGTTATGTACTCAAAATCTGCTCAGTTAGCACTGTGAGTTAATCACGAATGTCAAATGATCATTTGATAAAAAAGATGATTTATTAATGCAGAAAACTACGGTGACATAAAAAATAGAGACATAAAGAGATATGTTTAATTTTAATTTCATTATTTCACAAGTAGTTTTAAATGAGGTTAAAAATCCTTGGAAGATCCATAATACCAGCAGGTGAGCCTGTTTAATTTAAGAATAGACTGTACTGCATTACAGTATAAATAACCTCATGAATTATTCATATCAATATTTATAAAATACCAGTTGTGCTTTTGTGAAGAATGAATTATACCCTTTATTTTTGTCGATTGAAACAGTGTTTTGTTGAATGTTCAGAAAGATTCATTGATGACAATGTTTGTTACCTGTCACGTTTCTCCCTTCTGTGTGTGTGTGTGTGTGTGTAGTGTATTGTATTACTGGTGTTGAAGCTTGGGAGAGTGTGTGCCCCTACCTCAGCAGGTGTGCGTTTTGGTTATTGTGAGGTTGTGGGTTTATGTCAAGACTGCTGTTGCCGAGAGCCGTTGGATGCTGTGGCCCCGTAGTCCTGCACCGATGACAGGGAGCCTGTAGGCTGGAACGATAGCTTGGGTGTCACACCTCTGACGAGCCACGCAGAGGGGCCACCTCATCCTCTACCATCTCCTCCATACCACCGCCACCACCACCACTAAACTTCCCTCCCACCTGCACATGCAGCTAATATTGCTGCCTGCTACCTGAGCTCTAGCCCAGTGACCACACATACACAGCCTACATGTGAACAGTGCTTAACATGTTGTAACTGTACCAAAAATGTATGTAGAGTGTTTCTGTTTATTTATTTAGATGTATCTTAAATTTAAATTAAATTAAATAATTTAACAGAACTGGCTTCATTAAAAAAACAAAAAAGGTGGTGGTGGTCTGTTCAATGTACCTTATTTAAGTTGTGTTAGTGTGCAGGATTACTGGAGCTTCCCATTTTAGCAGCATTTGTATTGTTAGAATATTACGAACAGAGAAAGGACGAGGAAAGATTTACATTTACATTTAGTCATTTAGCAGATGCTTTTATCCAAAGCAACTTACAGAAAAGGGAACAATCAAGGTATAGTGCGATAAGAAGCGTTAGTGCAGCAATAAGTGCTAGTGACGATTCTTTAAGGTGTAGATTTGTCGTGTAGTGCTAGGAGAGAAGGTACTCTCTGAGGAGCTGAGTCTTCAGGAGTTTTTTAAAGGTAGAGAGAGACGCCCCTGCTCTGGTAGGAACTGGTAGTGCGTTCCACCAACGCGGAACAACAAGTGAGAAGAGTTTGGATTGCCTTGAACGAACGGGTGGCAGAGCCAGGCGTCACTCATTAGACAGATAACAAAAGAGGTCCCAAGTTTGTCCCAAAGAAAGGCAACGATTGAGCAGCAGAAGACACGCAATGTGTTTAAAAAGCATTGATTGTTAAAAATTCAAAGGTTATCCTGAGCAGCTGGAGGCCACTGAGTTTTGTTTGTGAAATGTTTCAAACATGTGAACAATTGTACAAAAAGATGCCTTTGTTTTTGTTGATGTATATCCTAGATTAACTCAATAAATGAAACCTAATTTTTATCCATTGATAGTGGATTTTGGTGCGTTATTATCACATTATTACAGTGATTACAGATCTGTTTGACAACTGTCAACTGCACCCATGTGAAAGTGTAACAAAGCATGTCAAAACAAAACAGATTTAATAGCAAAGGATGACAAACATGCAAGTTGGAGAGCTGTCCGACAAAGCAGAACTGTGCTTTCTGGAAACAGCATTTGTGAGTAGAGGATGTTTTTAGTGAGTTTAGAGAGAAAGTTTCCACCCGTGCAGCAGTGCAACCCCAGCAGTAACTCATGCAGAAGTGTGAGGACAGTGCATTCAGCCCAGAGCCAGGGGGGCATCTAACACACTCCTTCTCCACAGGGATGTGAAGATCCCACCTCTGGCTTCATGTAGCACACACACACATGTACTTACACTCAATGACTGCACCTCAGCCTGTAGGTTGGCTTTCTGTCGTCGGAGATCAGACTTGATGAATCCTGTGATAAACGTGGAGCAAAGCGAAATGTTTAGCTTATGGGAGTCGTGTTCTTGGTGGACTTTCACTTTAAAACTAGTGTTGGATGCTGTTTTATTTTGGCAAGAAGAACAGCAAAACGTGCAGAACTGTGTTCAATTAGTAATCGACTTAAAATCAAAACAAAATGACAGATCTGTGATCTGTAGTGAAATGTACATTAGGTTGAAACAGGGACGCCACAGAAGCCGCAGGCATATGGAACATGCCACAACCTGATATGTAGTTTTGAAATAAAAGTTAAAAGTTTGGGAATTAAACAAAAAAGAAATTTATTATGAAATTATGAAGTCTTCAATGTCATCAAATTATGCCTTTAATAAACAGGGATTCTTCATTCAGCCACTAGGGAGCAACCTTGTTCTGTGAAAAGCACAACTGAGCATCAACTTCAGTGTTGTGAAATACAGATGTTCACTGTTGACTGTTGTTTGTAAAGTTGTTCTTAACACCTTACCTGTCATAACTGTTCCTACTAGCAGGAAGATACTCAGGAAGATGTTTCCTGCTAAAGTGCCCCATTTATCAATAATCTTCCCTTGGGAGATGGTGAAGATGATTCCAAAGATCTGAAAAGAGAGTCGAAAAATATTTTATATTCTACCATATACATTTATTGTGTCATCACAGTTAACTGTGCTAACATTTACTGACCTGAGCTGAACAGTTAAGCAGTCCCGATGAGGTTCCCTCTGATTCTGGATAGGTGAGTTCAACCGCAAACTCAAAGCCCAGAGGGAGATATCCTGTCATGAAGAAGCTGCAGATAAGCAGACAGTGAGGATCAAATTAGAAAGGCTAAAACATAATTGATATATTTGTGATATGTGGCAGTTTTTATCCCCCCAAGAAAAAGAAAAACAGCTCCACGAATTCAAAAGTAGGGCAAGTGTAAATTGCTGTATAATACATCCTGTCTGGGTTTGAGGAATGAATTGCTATGGAAACCAGCTATGGGCATAATCAGCTTACTATGAATAGCAATAATTGTAAGGGCAAAGCACGTGGACCGGGGAATTGGAGGAGCGTTAATTTTGCTTTGGCAAAGCAGCACTAATGCCGGATGAGAGAAATGCGAAGAAACATGACTACATATAGCTTCAGCAGAATATTTTAAGGAACTATTAGCAAAACCTGAGACCTGTGGACATCAAATGTGACTGATATGGTTAATCATAACCTTAGAGTTAAGTTCTAAACAAAGAATGCAAAGAAATAACCATTCTCTTTAGAGAGCCTTTTTAAAGGCAGTCTAACTGAACCCACAAAATGTGACCTGCCACAGTTAATTTTTACCCGCATTTTGCAGGCTGATATGTGCAATTTCCTCGGCTGTGATGTTTATGAACTTTGTAGTCGTAACTCTAATAATGATAACAGAAAAGTAATGATTACCTACCCTAAAACTCCAGCTGTGACAAACACAACCCACAGGTGACCCAGGTTGAGGGTGAAGGCATAGACAAGCATCCCGATCAGAGTGAGGAGATATACAAACAAGGTGGTTTGTCTGAGGAGACAGGAGATGAATATAAATCATACAGTTTAGAAAGCAATCAAACATCCTGTCCTGAGTCACTGAAGACCCCATGTCATAACCCAGGCCATCTGCACAAACAGGCTTACTCATACAACCATGCGTAAAATATTGCTGCAAAATATTTTTGTTAATATAACATAGTCCTCCTGACTCTCTCCCACATGGGACAATAGAAGTGTGAGGGTCAACAACACAAATCTGAGCCTCACTGCTTTGACAGTGAAGCATCCTGATGGCATGTACGGAATCTGAGGACAGAGGATTTTTCCTAGTCATAATAGTTTGCATGCCAGATGCATACCTAACATCTAACACACAGCTGAAAACTTACTTTATGAGAAATACAATGACAAAAAACAGTTAGCATCAATAATCAGATACTAATCGAAAACTAAACTAAAACTTCAGATTGAATTATTAGTATTTTCCATGCTAAATGTAGTGGAACAAGGGCTGAAATGCGACCTAGGAAGACCAGCCTGTCAGTTCAGATAAGCAGAGAGGGACATCAGAAAAACTCAGTTCCGCTGGATTCTCATTCGTGCCCACTTTGAACAAAAGCTTTAATTCACTTGGACGTCTCCCCGTGAATGGATGATTTAAAAGAGCCAATGTTTTCAAGCACAGTAGCGAGACATGCTAGCTGTGTAGCTCTATGGGTGGCAATGTCGCTACAATTGTACTGACGGTACAACAGTTTGGTCGAGACTGAAATATCAACAACGATTGGATGGATTGCTATGAAATTTTGTATGGATGTTCATGGTCCCCGGAGGATAAATCCTCTTTATTTTAGTGATAATTAGCAAATGTTAGCATTCTAACTCACTAATGTGGTGAACATGCTAAACAAATGCTGCTAGCGTGACTGCAGACTCTTATTGTTGTTGCATTAAAGGGAAACTTCATTATATTTCTAACTGGACCTAATTTTCTTGTTTGTTTTTTTCACGGCAACTGTAATGGGGACAAGAAGTTTTGATTTTGATCCAGTTTTGACGGAGTGTGCTGCAGCCTGCTGCAGCTACGACACAAGCTACGACTTTGCACACCAAAATACGACCATTAAAAGTGTTTGTTTTTGCCACTGGCTGGCTCAGATTGTTATTATCAGTGTCTGACAATATGACACAGATCAAGCAAAAGGTACAGAAAATGTTTCATTTTTCTGTAGGGTTTCCTCCATAATGTTGTCAGTCACTAACCACAATCTAAGCAGCAAAACTAAACACTTCTTATGGATGTATTTTGATGATGTGCACCTGCTCACAAGAATCAAATGCTAGCTTGTCACTCTGACACAGAAACATGGGGAAATAAGTTCCAGAAATACATAAATTACCCTTTAAGTAATTGAAAGGAAATAAAAACAAATAATTATTATGTCCATGGGGCAGCGGAAGAAACAGATTTATTTGTCTCTGTAGTAGCATGATTAAATTAGACACTTCTGGCTGTGGAAGGGTTTGGTTACTTCTTATAGCCTGAAGCATTACTTTAGCTCAGTCTGGCACTGTTTTTACCCTCTTATAGAAATATCTTACTTGTAGGTTTTGGTCTTGTCCAGCCAAATGCCACATATCAGCGACCCAACCATGCCAGCAATGACAATAGTTAGACCGATTCTCCCAGCATTGACCTCTTCACCCTGAGAGAAAAAAACACTGACATTTATACTTTTACAGAGGACACAAGACATCTGTGACATTTTGCAACCTGCAGTTATCTTTTCCTGAAAGGTCTGGGGCATAACAATCCAAATCCCAGACCCTGGTTATCTGTGTCAGGGTCATCTCCTTGGTAGCTTTATAGTTATCAAAGAAAAACACAGTCTATGGTCGAAAAGAATGGAAGACACACAGAGAGTGAAATAAAAGCTAATCTGGTTTGAAATAAACATAAGGCAGTAGCATGTATTAGACTAGGCATGCTGGGACTTACAGGATAGTGTTCAATGATCATCCGATTCAATAATGTGGAAACAGCGTAGAAGCAGCCAACGTTCAGCCCTGCAGACAACAAACAGAAAACCATCTATTCTAAGAAAACCGGTAGGAAAAGGAAAAGGTCCAGATGGGACCTCCTGCTTCCTCCCAAAAATACTGCTAACAACCTCACACATCAAGTCCATAGTGGCCTTTAGACATTTTCATTACTTTGCTCAAAGCATTTAAGTTTAAGTTTATATTGGAGCATGTGTCAATCAGCACCTCTTGGTGTAAAGATATCCCCAGACACAAAATGACCTTAAAATACAATGTTAGGGGTATATATTTACAGAATAAGATATTTTAATATTCTTCATGCTGTCAATCATTGTCATTACTAAAAAGTGACCTTTGAGCAGGAAATGTGACAAAAAGACCTTTAGATCAACACAACACATCCATGTACACGTGTAATGACGACATACTGCATCCTCATATCTGCACACCAGCTGATAAAGGCTGTGGGAACCCACAAACGAGACATCTATTTTGACATTTGTTACCTTTCACCTCAATATTGAAAAAACATCCAAGCCTGGGTATGTGATAAAAGTAAGATGTTGGACTGTGGCGTGACCTGCAAGTCACAATGATGTAATCAAGATGCCATGACATACCTGTATGACACAGGAGCATGTGAAGACACAGATCTGAGTCAGACTTCCTCCCCTGCTATCTTTATATCATTTGTATATTTTGATGTAGGTGAATCAGAGATTTACAAGCAACAGTCTTCTAAAACCTTGTTGTAATACTTGTAAAAATAGTAGCAATAGTTAATAATAGTAGGGCTGAAACTATTAGCTTGGTGATTGATGGGAAATTAATGAGCAATAATAATTAGAAATAGTAATAATAATAATAATTCTGATGTTTGATTACTCACTATTAATCATAATTTAGGAAAATGCCAAACATATGCTTACTTTGATCTCTGATCCTGCTTTTCTCTGTTAGTCGGCCAAAACAAGCAATTTAAAGTCATTATCTTAGGCTCTCAGGAAGCTTTTTTTTGTTATTATTATTTTTTTTTAAAGTATGTAGTCTAAATGATGTAACAAATAAATAAACAATAAATAAACTCTTCATGGATCTAGATAAACATCAGTGGGGAATCATTACATAAAGTGTCCTGATCCACCAGTCTGTTTGTGGCAACAAGAAGGGACTCACCATAGCTAACCATCAGGAGCATGAAGGGCTTGTTGCGCAGCAGCCTCAAGATAGAAGCCGTGTATGAGTACTGATCGGGGGGGATGCTCCTAGCCTGAGCCTGGGCCTGGCTGGGAGGGATCTCTGGTCTCTCCTGAAAAACTGAAAAACAAACACACATTAGGTCATTAGGTCAAGAGGTCTCGTGTGTTTTTAGGATCTAAGATTAGAGAGGGGAAATACAGCTTGATTAAGCTTGATGTGATAGTATATCGTCTGTTCTCTGATCAGCCAGCACAGACGCTGACAGTGTGAGGTCATACTGATAGAAGGAGGAGTAACAGTGAAAGCAAAATAGGTGTGTGTGTATGCGTGTGTGCATGTTTCTACAGTGAATCAGTGTGTAACTCTGAAATGTTTGCACTATCGTAGCTGTTTCCCGGCCAGCTAATTATCATGTGAGTGACACACCTGTAATCAATAAGCCAACAGGTTAAGTCAGCTTAACAAGCACTAATCTTTATCACGCAACTATTTCGCTTTCCATAGCTTTTATATGTGATCTGATCAATTTTATTACCACATCCTTGCTACACAAACTCACAGTAGAGCGGCCACACTGTAACCTGGCCCAGATTGGATGAAGGACCAAACAGTTAGTGTAGTAAGAAAAATGTAAATGTATAAAATGTTTTTTTATAAATAAAGTTTTTCTTTATCACTTATTTTCTTCATCTTTATTCTTATTCTTTTTTTTTTATCAGCAATGGATAAAAAACAGTAAATAAATGTGTACTTGTGTAACCTGATTATAAAGATCACCACTGATTTCTTCCATATATTTTTCAAATCAATTCATCTTAATTACCCAAATATAGTTCTGGTGTTGGGTACAAAAGTTTCTATATGGCCATAGTCCAGCCACATTGGTATTTTGATTATGTAGCAAAAAGTCTATCCACCCAAGAATCTGCTTCTATGCCAGTTAACATCCCCCAGAAAAAAAAATGTGACCTGTCATGATGCTTCACCATGTTTCTCTGACTGTCAGTGAGTTTTAGTCCTTTCGTGGAGGTGAAAGGAGGATTTAACAGAGCTTAGGGGAAGGATGATTTCATCAAACACATCCATGACTCCCTGAGTCCCTGCTTTGTATTTCACATCGTGTCCGAACACATCTCATCAAAAGGTGGACAATTACAGCAATTACTGCAGCTGCTCTTCTAGGGAAGTGCAATGCTGTTGGGTTTTTGGTAGAGAGCACATCTCACGGAGACTCAGCTTTCTAGCAGTGCTGCCTGAGGAGACTAACAACCAGATAAGAAGCTCTACCGTATAGATATGAATGAAACTGTATGTCAAACAATGAACCCCCATGTTGCAAAAACCATTATAAAGAATTATTTGTGTTCTCATCTAAAAATGTCATCACAAAGCTAAAAACAAATCCCAGTGGCATTACTGTGGGGGGCAATGGTGGTAACCAGTCCCTACCACTGGAAAGCACAAAGTGTCAAGATGACTCTTCGCTTTATGTGTTCACAACCATGACTGTAGGAGTTATATGACATTGAAGGGACTTGCAATTGGCTGTTGCATGAGTGAGTAAAGAGCCCTGACAGCCCCTATGAGCCTGCAAATGTGAATAATCATCTTACTGATGACCACGAGGATAAAGATGACGGTGGCCACTCCTGCGCTGATGTAGAACATGACTCTGATGTGGCGCGCCAGCTCATTTATATCATCCACATTCGGCACAAGGATGGGTGGGATCAGGAACCCAATGGCAATGCCCATCTGTAGGTGAGAGGCACAAAATTAATTAATGACTCTGCGCCTGTAGCTGTTGACCACACACACAAATATCACATAGCATCTTTATAAAAGTGGGGAAAAAAGTTGAAATAAAGAATCAGAAAGGAAAAAGGTAAGGTAAAAAGGAAAGGTAAGGTAAAATACTCTACTTTGAAGCAAAAATTGATGGAACTAAAGTTCACGTCTGACTGGCATTTCGCATTTGTACGAGTGATGGTTACCGGCTATTGTAAACAGTTAAATATGCTTATTCACTGTATGTAGTAACTATATTTGAAATATGTCAAAGAGGGAGTGTTAAAGGAGATTTAGGGAAACAGGCTTATTGTTTTTTTTTTGCTGAGTTAGATGAGAAAATACCACTCTTGTCTGTTCTGTAAATATGAAGCTACAGCCACAAGAAGGTTAGCTTAACTTAGCATAAAGACTCTAAAACAGGGGAAAACAGCTAGCCTGGCTCTGTCCAAATGTAACACAATCTGCCTATTTGCACCTCTAAACCTCACTAATTAACAAACTGTATCTTGTTTGTTTAACCTGCACAAAAATCAAAGTGTAAAAATGTCAATTCACTGGACTACTTCGTTATGTGCTGGACTACTTTTTGGCTAGGAGGAGTTGTCAGACAAACAGTGGAGACTTTTTAATTCACTGCTACCTTTGGAGGTGTTGGTCAGCAGATTTTGTTACTCTTGAATCAAGACAAGCTAGCTGTTTCAATCTGTTTCCAGTCTTTTTACTAAGCTAAGCTAATCAGCTGCTGCTATGTGACGCATATCAGGGTGGTATCAATCTTCTCATCTAACTCTCTGCCATAAAATCAATAAGCATATTTCCCAAAATGTAAAACTATTGCTTTATGAAGTACAGGTAATGCAAGGGGTCATATTTTGTGGGATGTGTGCTTGACATGAAGATACAATGTCTGTCTGAATTTGGGAACACCCATCCCCACAATCAGAATCTAATGGATCCAGAGAAGGTCTAGAGAAAAGGTGAGACAATGAAAAGCATAAATCTGTGAACAATGTCTAAGACACAGAAATACATCAGACCATGGTTTATATATCTGCTGTTACCCTCTACAGCATGAAGAGACGTGAAACTTTGAGCAATCATTAACTTACCTTGTGATCATTTTGATAGAAAAGGATTGATAAGATACTCACAGGAGTGTATAAAATATTAGGGATATTTTATACACTCCTGTGAGTATCTTATACTTAGCAGAGTAACTGGAGAGACATCTCTGTTTAATTACGTCATATATCCAAAAGCAAGAGAAATCATTGTATCCTTATTTTTTGTGCATTATGGATAAATAAAGCAAATCTTAATAACTTGTCAAAAATGCAAAACAAGATTATTTTCAGTCAAATTAAGGATGGCTTCTCTTATGAAGTCACTTTTGGCACACAAACTGTTGATGTGTTTGATCTTCAAAGCATCACAGGCTTTTATGGAAATCCTACCTACTTTTTCATCATGTGAACTACTTCTAAACATCCAAGGGGATATGTGAACTGCTTCAGCCTGAAAACTTGGAAGGATTAGGTTGAGGGACCAGAGCCAAAGGAATAATGTCGTGGTGAGCAAGTCAATATCAACAACAATGTGTCCTTTTTATCTTCAGCTGCGGGGAGCAGGAGTTAAGCACAAAACAACATGCATGACAATGACCGGCATGCAGTGTTTGGTCTAAGGCAGGTGAGAGAGGACAAACTTCAATTGAAGGAAAAACAGTTCAGCTTCAGAGGTTGAAGAGCATCAGAGGAATCAGATATCTTTTGATGGTATATGTTTTGCGCGGTGTTAAAGTATACATAAGAACTTGTGGAGTATTCATTGGGTGTTTTCACTGGCTTGTACAACTCAAGATTGCATCAAACCTTTAAAAACTGTGTCACTCAACATGCAGAGGTTTTCTCAAGCGTCAGATGACCAAGCAAGTTTAACACATTTTATAGTACTTTTTAGACTGAGAGTGAAGAATAAACGACCACATACACCCTCCCCAGCAGCCCTCACTAGCTTGCCATGGACACAGCATTCTCAGTGTAATCTCATTGAACAATTAATTTACCAACAAGCCTGGGAGCTTGTTCAGACGCAGTGGAAATCACCCGCCATCCCCCGCAATTTGCCCTGGCTTGGAAATACAAGTCACACACACATACATAAAGGAAATTACATTGAATAATTACATCACTGGCATTTTCTTTTTTGTGACATATCTGCTTCAACATCCTCTCAGTTTGGGAATGTAGTAGATAGTAGGTAGATTTTTAATAATCTATGAGCTGACATGGAAATTAGCTCATTGCTCTCAGGTTTTTCAACCAATTTTCGTTGGGGTTTCTGCTCAAAATGTCATATTGACACTGTTCTGACTTCAAAATTGAAGAATATATATTTTGAAAATGGTAAGACTACACTCATAATATGTTTAGAGAAAGTAACAAAGCAATTGCAAGCCAAAGAATATAGCCATAGCCCTGTTAGAAATCACCATCGAGCATCTGGAAAATTACCTAAAACAACAGCTCACACAAAAATATCCCCGCAATTTACCTCATATACCACATGTCATGTGGTGTATGTAATTTCAACAGAAGTGAAACTGACTCTGTAAGCATGCATTAAGTGCTTTGTTGTCTAAGTTAACAGTCGTTTCCTCTCTAAGATCCTTTTCACGGTTCACTGTTCACTGAAGGTAAACTTTTTCCACCATGTATGAGTTGCTTTGTTTAACCTGCTGATTCGACCAGAAGATTGGAAACAGAATTCACAGGAACTGACAACAAAACACACATACAATTGTCTTAACACTAATATGAAAAGTGCTATACAAACACTACTATTTGAAGTGCAGCAGGTAAACAGAGACAAACCTGGTTTCCTAGAACGCCAATAGAACAGGCAGTGGACACCTCCTGCTGCCCAAACCATAGGGACGCAAGTCTGGATGGGATGCCCAGGATATAAACGGTGGCCACTGAACACACAAACTGGCCGAAAAAGGTCATGGCAAACATGTGGGGGTCGCCTGTGCTCGTCTTGATCCAGGCCCCGATGCAGTTGAAGGCTGAGCCCACCACCACGACGTCCCTCATGCCTCGGTTGTCAATCAGCCACATGACAGGCAGGATGAGGGGGATGTAGGTGAGGAAATAGATCATGGAGAGCCAGTCAATTGCCAGGCTGTCAATTTTGTAGAAACGCATGAAGATGTTGCTAATGATGCTGTACTGCAGCCACATGAAGGCGTTACTCATGGAGTAGACGCTGAAGATGAATAGCATGACCCATCTCCGCTTGTACAGCTTGGTCTCCATCAATGGGAAGAGCTGTGCTGTGTCTAGGACTGAAGTCTCCAGTGTGTCTTCGCCATCTCCCAAAAGCAGCTGGTGGTCGTATTCTCCAAAACTGGTTCTCTCTTTTCTTATTGGAGTCCAATCTTTTCCTCTGGCCTCGCCAAGGCTGTCCATCCATTCATCCTGAACACTCATGTTGCTCCCACTGAAGCAGTTTCCTTTTACGTCACGCTTCTATGGCACTTAACAGCTGGAGGGAAGAGCAAATATTTCTCTTTGTGTGTGTACTTTGGTAACACGAAGCCAGTTTACCTAACTCACGCTTCCACCCAGCAGGTATATCTTACATGCCGACATCAACAAGCTCACTTCCTGTGCCTAAAGTGGAAATTAGTCTTTATTAAAGTGGAGATTACTGCTTATTACTCCTTTTTATTTAGCAAAGATGGATTTGGGGGTACAGTTTAAATATAATGAGAGTTACATACCTGACTGACTCTGGTGTTAAACACCTCTTTAGTCATGTGACAGATTTCTTTTAGGAGTTCCACTACTCATTTCAAAGTCCTCCTTCCTACCCATGTCATAGCATCAACCAGCAGGACAGTCAAAGACAGCTTAAGTTAGGCACATGACACACACACACACTTAATGTTAATGTGTACAGAGGAGCTAAAGTCCATTGGGCGTGATGCTAAACTAAAATTGCAACTTCATCAGAATACGGATAAACTGTAAAACTGGAAAGACGGGACAAATGCATAAGATATTTTTGGATATTTAAAGCTTGGAACTAATGTCTCAGATAGTTTGGCAAACATACAATCCAAAGTGAGATATAGCTGTTGCCTTATTAAAATAAACCTAAATTTGCACCAAAATACACTTAACACCCTGTCTTGACCCGACCCTGTCTAGAATAAAGCTTTAAATATTAACAGTAGATTACCTCTAGGAATACTTCTTTTATTACTACACTATAAAACAAGTCAACTCTCGTGTATTCATGCTGTGGCTGTAGGGAGGGAGTACTCCTCTGTGCTCAAGCACAAGACAACGGTATCCCACTGTAGGAACACTGGTTATTAAAGTGTGTGTGGTCATAAATTGGATTTACTAATGCACAATCACTTCATATTACATCCTCTGTCTCAGTCGCTAACATACTGGCAGACCTGAAGCTGGTTGATTTAAAAAATTGTTTACATACACAGCGCAGTCAGAAAGTATTAACACAGTGACACGTTGGCTTAGTTAATCAATGCACAGTGCTTGTGAACTCAAAAATACAGTTTTAAATGAAAGGGAAATGTGCGGGCATAATCAGCATGGTATTTAATGTGAATACATGCTTAATCAATAGCATTAGCTGCTCTATTTTGCTTATTGCTAAGCGAGAATCTGCATCTGAGGGCACGCACATTAATTAGTTCACTCGTCTTAAGAGTTTTCAGTTTTACAGTTTTCAACAACACACGAGGACACATGACGCACTGACATTAGGAATAAGCAATGGGATGACATGATTAGATGAGGTCAGTTGGTGCAGAAAGGTCATTGGTGCTGAGTAATACACTGATTTAGCCTCTTTAGACTGCTTCCGAATAGCCTCGTGGACATATTGTCTGAGTTTAGACTCACATATTCTCATATTGATGCCCACACTCTTCAATGCAACACTTGAATGACAAAGGCCACGACAGTTTTAAGCACCCTGCCCTTGAAAGAGTTGAATGATTAATGGGATATGACATGAAGAGGTTCTGATCAACAGACAGGCTATCAGGATGCTGGAGGGCAGGTTTTGAGGTTGACATAAGACTTAAGGATTTCTTTGTCTCCTATAATTATTTTGTAATGTGCTGGTCAGACTAAACATGTCATTTTATGACCTCACCCTGGGCTCTGAAAACTTGGAATGGGTATTTTTTGCTGCCGCCTTATAAGAATCCAGTTTCACTGACCTATTCAAATGCATTATCTGGTTATAGATTACTTGTGTGTCATCGTATGATTCATTTGACAGTTCGACATGGAAGGACAGAAAAGTCTAGCTTTAACTACAGGCAGTTAGAAAACTTAGGCTCCAATAGGCCTGTATTAAATTTGTAAAATAAAAATACGAGTACCAACCCCATTTCCAAAAAAGTTGGCATGCTGTGTAAAATGTAAATAGAAACAAAATGTGATGACATTGAAACGCCGCATTTAAAGAAAGCACAGCGCACAGTATAAAAGCCAGCATTCATGATCCACATCATAGCAGGATGGGTAGCCTACATATTTGTAAACGAGATAAATAGGTTTTGGGGCAACATATGCTGCCAAGTAGATGACGTCTTTTTCAGGGATAGCCTTGCTTATTTCAACAAGAATGAACGTAAAAGACGTAAAATACGACACAGGAGACCCCAAACTGTTACAGCAGTTGACATCAAGCAGGATGTAGGGTTTCACTTTTAAAGATTACAGCAAAGTCTCCTCAGTTCCCTGAAGCCTAAAGAGCATTGTTAAAAGAAGAGGTGATGTAACAGAGTAGTAAACATGGTCCCAACTTTTTTTTTTTTAAAAAAACATGTTGCTGGCAACAAATTCAAACTGGACATACCATTTTTCCAAAAACAATTACATTTCTCTGTTTTAAGATGTCTTTGTGCTATTTTCAATTAAATCTGGATTTTTTTAATGTTTGTACATGATCACATTTTGTTTCTATTTTGTGTCAACACCTTTGGGTTGTAATGGTGTATTTAATTGGTTTTCATTTGAGCATTACTGTAGCTCAATCTGACTTCTAACCATCATGTTGAAGGATGCTGTAGGTTTATGTTATTATATAGCTGTTGTTGTTATTGAACATACTGTAAATTTCCTATACGGCAACAGCATACTGTAATACCCCTGCTGTCTCCAGACTCCGTGTCAACCAACACTGCCAACATGGAGCAAACCCATGAGCGGAAGGAGTGAAGGGAAGAAAGGGAGAAGTACAACCTCTCTCATGGTATTGAAACCCCCAAAAGACTTCACTATTCTCAGGCGTCTTTAAACAAATACTCGCACTGTGCTGTAAAATCAAATCATGATAGTCTTATCGGTGTTTAGATATATAAAAGGAGGCACAGTAGCCGAGATTGCTTCCTTGGCAGCGCATTTGTTTTACAAAACAGCGCAATAAAACGCTTAACTCCAACAGATAACAACTATTTCATGCTTGTTTTGCTCCGTATATGAATCGCTTTAGGTGTTTTGGGTAAAGGGCTGCCTCAAGTCAGGATCATATTACGCTTCCTGAAAGTGACGAGGTATAAATACACTTGCACCAAATACACAAAAACTTTACAGTCTATTATTCTCAGAAGAAAATGTAGCATAAAAACAACTGTCAGTTTTCCATACCTGGAGCACGGCGGCATTGATACACTGTACTACAGGAGTACGCTAACTTTAACAGACAGACGTTGAACCTGGGTACGTCACGACGGTTGAACCAACCGTCCCCAAGTTTATGAACCCAAACATTTATGCTGACTTTATTCTGTCAACTCGCTTTCCAAACACTCGTTTTTCAGTGTGAAAGTCTACCTGAAGGCAGGATATAAACTCTGATTTTACGCGACAACACCACATACACTGCTATTAATCAAATTGAGTTGATAATGTAGCCTATTTGTCCATTAGAAAGTTAGCGCGAAGGTACGTGACTACGTCCGGTTTTCAAAATAAAATGTCATAAGGTTAAAGCAACATTGTGTAACTTTTCTACCATAAAAAACATTTGAATGAAACTATATCAACGTGTAATCAGGTGAATAGTGTCTCTGTCATTGCCACTTTACGCCCTGTACTTTCTGTTTCTGCCGAGCAGCAACGTCTGTGACTGTGAAGTGAAGCCAATGCGAAAAACTGCAGTTCCTCAAACGACCACTTGAGGCTGGCTACAGAACATGTCAACTCCCATATTAAAATGTCCAACTTCAAAGCAGAAATAAACAGGCTGGTACAAAAAACAGTTTTGGTCTCTGTAGCTTATTTCCGTGTTCATGACAACTGTACTAAGTCTGAATCTTTTTTAACTCACCCGTTCAAATTATATTACAGGTCCAGTGTGTAAGATTTAGGAGTATCTATTAGCAGGAATGGAATACAACATTCATTAGTATGTTTTCATTACTGTATAATTACCTGAAAATAAGAATTGTTGTGTTTTTCTTGTCTTAACATGAGCCCTTAATATCTACATTGAGAGCGGGTCCTTCTCCATGGAGTCCGCCATGTTGAGCTGCCATTTTTCTACAGTAGCCCAGAACAGTCAAACCAAACCCTGATCTAGTTATGGTCTTTTGCTTTTATGTGAATTTTGCAGCCATATTTTTTTCTACATGCTTGGAAGAAGAGGGTGAGATGTGGGAAAGAATTAATTTGGTAAACTGCTACAAACTAAACTGTAAAAACTCATTGCTCCATAATTTCAGACAATGAATGATGATAGACCATTTTATCATCGGATAAGATCAGTCAGGCTTTATCAAAGGCAGACATTTTAAACACAATGTCATAAGGCTCTTGAGTATTACTCATTTCTGTCAAACACAAGAAAGTGATAATATGGTTATCTTCTTAGATGCAGAGAAAGCCTTCGACAATGGTACAATGCTTCAACAAATCCACTCAAAATAAGAAAAAAAAAAACAATGAATTCTGTTAAGCTTTTGTAAGCAGACACTGTGAATATACAGATAAGCTTTAGCAAGTCAGATTACACACAGGCAACTGATTGCCTCTCTAGCAATGGCTACACAGAAAAACAATCAAAGCACATTTACACACAAACTGAAGTGGATGTTGGACCCTGTGTTCTTAGTATCACCCATCTGTGGGCTAGAATTTATTACAAGTCTGTACCTCTTCCATAGCTTCCATCATTTCATAATCAAAATGAAATCAAGAAGCAGGAGTTGGGTGAGCTAAATATCCAACATGTTTGTAACAAAGGGCATTCTTTGCTAGACAGGTCAACAAAATATGGCACCACTTCTTCTCCAGGCACCACTACATTACTGGCAAGAGTTAAATATCAGTTGAATAAGGGTCTCATCGGATAGTTTGATTTGATTACATGCAGATTTGCTTGAGAAATTGCAGTAATAATGTACAATATCAACAAAGGCAGGTTGCTGTTGATATTGCGCTCAAATTAATGTATTTAATCAAACTCATAATCTAGGCCTAGCATGGTACAGTTTGGTTTCTGTGGTGGAGGAATGAGGGTGGGTCAGCTGGGGCTCTGACAGAAAATATGCCCAAAGCCCCCCTAAGAAGTTAATCCAGCCATGGGTTTATAGCAAGGTATAGGGATACTAATTGAATTGAACATGGCAATTTTATAATAATATCTCTGGAGCTTTTGGGACAAAAACACTATCTCTTTTCTTGAGGGCATAAGAGATCACCTCACCTGACTCCCAAAAACTCCAATGGAACAGGCGGTGGAAACCTCATCTGCACCGAACCAGACCGACGCCAGTGGAGAGGGCATCCCGAGGATGAAGACCATTGAAAGTGAACATGAAAACTGTCCGAGCATAGCCGCCCAGAACAGGCCGGGTCTGGCACTGGCCACCTTGATCCATGTCCCGGCGCAGTTGAACAAATTGGCCAGCAGCGCTATGACCCGCAGTCCTTTCTTATCCAGGAGCCAAGTGACCGGGAAGATGAAGGGGATGTATGTGATCATAAACACAATAGACAGCCAGTCCACGGCCAACGCTTCCACATTGTAAAACTTCATCATTATGTTGCTGATGATGCTTAAGTGGATCCATTGGTATGCGTTGATCAGGGAGTACAAGCAGAACAGAAACATGATTATCCATCGCTTCTTGTATAAACGCGTAGTGTCCACAGAGACACTGTCACCGCTGGGGATGCTGCTGCATTCTATTTGGCACACCGCAGCTGGACAATCTGCTCCCAAATGTTGACCATCATCCTTAGTACTCTCTGAGATCCGCGTATATTTTACCATGTTCTGCCTCTCTTAAAACAAGCACACTATGGAGACAGGTAAGCCTTCAACCTAACCTACTAAAAATGTCTTTAAAAGCAGAAATACATTTTGATCATCACTTTTGGTCCTTGTGACAGTTCAAAAATCATGAAGTTTTCAGGAATAGCAGTTCCTTTTATGTTGACTTGGTAGCTTCACTAATGTCTGACCTGCTCCCCAGAAGTCTAATACCTGAGCTCCTGAGAAATCCCCTTATATAGACAATTTTACTCCGCCCAGCTGCTGAGATAAGAAAGGAAAGGTCCTTTTAGGCGGGACAATCCTATTTAAACATAGCAGATTCTCAGTATGCCACAAACAGCCTTGATAATATTCTAATTCGTTGTAAGGTTGCCATTATTTTTCTACTTTTACTTTTCTGTAGCTCCAACCATCCCCAAGTTTGTAGTTAGCCTGAACATAACGCTAACTTTATTCTGTCATCTCACTTTGAAAGACTTGTGTTTCAATACAAAAGTGTACCTGAAGACAGGATATAAAATCTTATTCTACGCGACAACATAACATGCAATGCTATTAATCAAATTTTAAAATTCATTTTCAAAATAAAATGTTACAAGGTTAAAGCAATATTGTATAACTTTTCTACCAGAAAATATCAGGTTATAAATCATTTGAATTTAGCTGTATCAACGTGTAATCAGATGAATAGTGTCTCTGTCATTCCTACATGTCTGTTTTCTGCACTATGTAATTTGTGGGAACGATCGCCCATGAGACGTACATAACTCTTTACAGCACTAAGTCACACGTCATCAACTATTTCACTGATTTTGGTAAACCTGGATCATCACCTGGATCCAACTCCTCCACATGAACTCCTTCCTGATGGACAGTAAAGTATACTGCTAAGAACTGTAGCTGCTGTTAGCTAATGTTAGCTCAGCTTGTTGGCCAGGCTGCCCGGACTGTGAGCTCAGAGCACCAGGGGAGTGTTAGTTTTTGTAGTGTTTGTAGCCTCATCGAGGTTGTTGAACCTTTTACTGTACTTATATTTATGTGCTTTTACTTTGAAACCAGAACTTGTGGATTTTGTATGACTACTTTTACTTGATTAAGGGATCTGAGTATTTATTCCAGCACTGAGGAGTGTTTGCCTAAAGGCTGAACATGAAGACGGTACAATGCTTTAAGAAATCCACTCAATTTTTTTTTTTAAATCAATGAACCCTGATAAGCTATTCAAGGTAAGTAGGCACTGTGAATATGCAGGTAAGCTTTAGCAAGTCAGATTACACACAGGGTACTGTTTGCCTGTCTACCAATAGAAAAACAGTCAACAGAACCCAAGTTCTCCTATGAACCTTATGCAGCAGATTGTTGTTATAGCAGAAAAGCAAAGTGAAACAGTGAAACTGCAGCGCATCTTTCTACAGAGGCAAAGTCTGAAAGTGCAGAATTGTAGTTTTCTGAGTGCCAAGCAGATCCCCAAGAACATGCTCATGGACTAAGCTGGCATTGCTCGCCAGACACCCTTCAGTAAAAGCACTGCCCACATCCCTCCGAAGATCCCTCCAACATCTCTGGGATAAGGAAAAGGAATGGGATGACCCCCTGCTGCCATCAGATCTCCTGCAGGCTTGGAACACATGGGAAGATGAGCTGCAATACTTATCACCAGAGACTTGTGACTTGCTTGATTGACAGTGATAAAAGACTTGACTTGACTTTGACTTGCTATTCATGACTTGAGACTTGACTTAGACTTGCATAAAATGACTCGACAAGTCATTGCTGATATTTTTTCCGTGGCCGGATAATTTCATACGTCTATTATTAATTGCCCGCCAGTAAATCACACTCCCAGCACTCATACTACAATTCCCACAATGCACTGCAACAGCTGACACACAGGTCAAGACCTGTGCACCACCTCTAACCCCGCTGCTTCGGTTGTTTATTGATACACTAATCAGTGGTCCAGTGTTGACAACTTAGCGACTTACCACATACTGTATATGTCCACATAACAGTGAGGGGCTGTATATTTAATGAGAAATTAGAGACGACGGCTTAGTAGAGAAGCATGGACAACATTTTCAAATGTTAACATCTTTAATTGATTTTGATTAAAAAATATTTTAATTGCAATGTTACCTATGTATCTAATGGAATACTATGCAATGAAAACATGAGCCGTAGACATGGAAATAGACATACTTGTTCAAGTTCATTCTTTGATGCAGTGTTTTTTGCGACATATTGAAATATTTGTTGCAAATAAAAGTCCAGCACTTTAAGATGGTTGTCATCCAGCTTATTATATTTCTATGACTTGACTTGTGACTTGCTTGACCTAAGCTATGACTTCACTTGACTTGACTCGACTCTCACAAAAATGACTCGGGACTTGCTTGAGACTTGAAGGTTAAGACTTGAGACTTGCTTGAGACTTGCACATGTGTGACTTACTCCCACCTCTGCTTATCACAGATCAAGCTTCCATGGTGTAACTTTACCTCTGACCTCACCCCACATTTTCTGTGATGCGTCAGAGGATGCATATGGATCAGTGGCATATCTCCGCACTCAAGACAAGCAGGGAAATGTTCAAGTTTCCTTCATCATGGCTAGATTGCGTGTTGCCCCCAAACAGAACCTTTCGATGCCAAGGCTGGAAATCTGTGCCACCCTAACTGGAGCTCAGCTGTCCAGACTACTTCACAACAAGCTCACCCTGGAAATCAAGGACACTGTTTTACGGTCCGACTCTTCTACTGTTCTCACATGGCTTCAGTCTGAGTCTTGCCGATTTAAAGTGTTTGTGGGAAATAGGGTCACAGAGATTCAGGAACTGACTGAAGGTCACACCTGGAGGTATGTGGATTCTACCAGCAATCCCGCCAACGACATAATGTGGGACAAGACTCTCCTTGAGCTGGCCCAGCCTGACAAATTGGGACAGGAACTGTGGGCCCGCAGTTCCATTATCAGGGTCCAGAAGCATGGCCCAGGCTTCCAACCCCAATAAATGAGGTATACCCTGAGGTGCTCCGCAAGCCTAAATTCTGTGGTGCATTATGGCAGAGCAGAAGAGACAGAAGAGGGCATTGATGGAGGAAGTTAAGAAGAGAAATGGAGAGAGTGACCGAGCAAGAGGCTGTCGGACAAAAATAAATCTGGAACTGACTTTTAGTCGTTGGCGAGAGCTTGGTGAAATAAAAGCCTGAAAGACAAACGCCAAACTCGACTTCTTGTGTTCAGACCATCTTAAATGGCGTTATATAATTTCCATTGTGCTCTTCCGTGTCAGGTTTTGTTAACCTAGGAGTATTAAGAGAATAAAAAGCACTCCAATATTTCAGATGTTTATCAGGCTCCACTTAGAATAGAATACAATGGAATAGAAACTTTATTGATCCCTCGAAGGGAAATTCTTTTTTAAATGCATGCCCAAAAATACAACCACACACACACAAAGGGCTCATAGACATGCAAGAGATGCATGAGTGATGGGCAGCCACACAGAGTGGTGCCCTGGGAACATTTGGGGGTTGGTGCCTTGCTCGGGGGCACCTTGGCGGTGCCCAGGAGGCAAGCTGGCACCTCTACAGCTACCAGTCCACCCTCCATACTTTGGAGGGTGGACTGGTAGCCCTCCATACTTTGGAGGGTGGACTACCTGGACTTGAGCCGAATCACTACAGACTGAACTCCTATCATTTGAGCTCAAAAAGACATTTAGATGTCTCAAACATCATGGTATCAGCCAGCATCTCAACTGAGCTTTAGAACATAATTAGTTAAGGAGGATCCTACCTGAAAATGTTACAGTAAATGTTTGTCCATACAAAGAAAATAACAAAAAAAAAAAAAAAAACAACAACCCCCCCACTAAACAAACTGGAATGAAATAACAATGGATAAGTTAACTAATCTCTTTTACCCTTTATAAGTACAGTTCATAAAGATATGGACTGCATATCTCTCTTCCCAATTCCACTTGTAAGCATTCTACTAATTATGGATCCCTTTCTTTTACCTTTTGTACCTTGCTTACAACATAATAGTTGCAATGCAGACTGGTTTCTGTGGTGGAGTGATGAGGGTGGGTCAGCTGGGGCCCCAACAGAAAATATGCCCAAAGCCCCCCAAGAGGTTAATCCAGCCATGGGTTTATAGCAAGGTATAGGGATACTAATTAAACTGAACATAGCAATTAAATAATTTCTCTGGGGCTCTTGGGACAAAATAAAATCAAACACTAACTCTTTCTCAAGAGTTCACCTCACCTGATTCCCAAAAACTCCAATGGAACAGGCGGTGGAAACCTCATCTGCACCGAACCACACCGACGCCAGTTGTGAAGGCATCCCGAGGATGAAGACCTGAGAAAGTGAACTTGCAAACTGTCCGAGCATAGCCACCCAGAACAGGTCGGGTCTGGCACTGGCCACCTTGATCCACGTCCCGGCACAGTTGAGCCCGTTGGCCAGCAGCGCTGTGATCCGCAGTCCTTTCTTATCCAGGAGCCAGGTGACCGGGAAGATGAAGGGGATGTATGTGATCATATACACAATAGACAGCCAGTCTACGGCCAACGCTTCCACATTGTAAAACTTCATCATTATGTTGCTGATGATCCCAAACTGGATCCATTGGTATGCGTTGCTCAGGGAGTACGAGCAGAACAGAAACACGATCACCCATCGCTTCTTGTATAAACGCGTAGTGGCCGCAGAGACGCTGTCACCGTTCGGGATGCTGCTGCATTCAATCTGATTCACGGCAGTTGGACGGTCCGCTCCCAAATGTTGACCATTATCTTTAGTATCCTCTGAGATCCGCGTATTATCTCCCATTTTCCGCCTCACTTAAAACGAGCGCACTGTGGAGACAGGTAAGTTGTCCACCTGACCTACTTTAAATGTCTTTAAACGCAGAAATAAATTTAGATTATCACTTTTGGTCCATGTGACAGTCCAAAAATCATGAAGTTTTCAGGATGATTAGTTCCCTTTGCTCTCACTAAAGGTCTGATTACTTTAGATGTTGACTTGGTAGCTTGACTAATGTCTGACCTGCTCCCCAGAAGTTCATTTCTAATACTTGAGCTCCTGAGAAATCCCCTTTATTAGACACTGGGTATGAGCGGACCGGACTTTTACTCCGCCCAGCTGCTGAGACAAGAAAGGACAGTTCCTGTTAGGTGACAATAGCAGATTCTCAGTATGCCACAACAGCATTGTTATAATGCTAATAATATTAATAATATGCTGATTTATTGTAAAGTTGCCATCATTTCTCTACTTTCACTTTTCTGCAGCTTCAGTCATCACTTTCTTAATCTGCAGACTAAATCCCTCCCGGTAAGAACAATAAGTGCCTTGTTGTGCTTGCTATTAGTTGGTACATGCTGAGAACTTTTGTTATTATATACTTATATTTTTTCTATGTTGGATTAAATGTGGATTAAATGCAAATTGGAACTCGTGGTGTGTGGTTACACTCCACTATTGATTCCCATTTGATTAAAAAAAATACAAATTGAGAGGCATGCGAGTATTTAAGACTTATTGAAGAATTACATGTGAAGTGAGGGGAATATGATTAAATATTAAATAAATATATTATTTTACTTCATGAGACATGATTTGTGTGGAATTACCCACTGCTGAAATAAAGCTTCCCCTCTACAGGATCCCTTTTGATCCCAGAAAACCTAAAAACAAGCCAAACGTGGAGGGGAAAGTGAAATTTGTGAAAGTTCTTGCACAAAAATATCACAAATATGTGTGGAAACTAATAAAAAAATACATGTTGTGCTACTCCTGGCCACAGGATGGAACCATTTACCTGAAATCTTTTGTCATGAAGATTGTATCCAAAACATAAAACATCACTTTTCAGAACACAAAAAATAATTCCAGAAAAAAAAGAAACTAAACATTTATTTCTTATGGAAATACAAAATGGGATTTTGTGATAGCTTATATGCTTATATAACATCATATACAAAAGTATAAAAAACATAATTGGTAGTAACAATATGGTAACAGAAAATAAAGTACAATGTAAACAGTCCATATATATATGTGCATATATGACGCCTGCGCCAAAACATATGAATAAAGAAAAATAAAAAAAAAGATCAATCGTTCTGCCACAAAATGTACGAAAGAACAAAAATGACTGTGAAGGTTATCTTATAGTAAAAAGGCTGACTGTGTGTGTGTAAGTTCTTCATACCACCACATATTATCATCAGTACGTGATGGTTAATGCATTCCAGTAGTTGCTTTTTAAACTTTACCAAATGTATCTGTTAACTCATTTCCCCCTAACTGCCTACCCTAAAACTCAGATTCCCAGAATGCATTTTAACAAAGACAGTCCAAGTAATTCTGGGCATAAAGGCTGAGAAGCATTGCAACTCCTCATTATAACAAGATTATTTTTAGCCTAATCACATATATAACCACATGTAACCCGGCCTTGCATGGAAACAGTAATTGAAATGCTGCTGAAACAGTTATAGTAAAAATATAGTAGAACAATTTGTACTATATCTGTTGTTAGAGTACAAGACATTAAGTACAAATCCACCGTAGAAAAAACAAACTGAACGTATGGGATGCAAAGTAATTTGACAGCTTTGTTTAACTTTATACTGATAGTGGCTGAAGCTCTGATGACCAAAATGACAAATAAATGGTAAAGAAAAATCAAAAGACAAATCAAAAGAAGTTTGATTTAACTGCCAAAACAGTGTCCAATATTATTGGATCCACATTTGTGGTGTAACGCTCCGTGACTTAAGGTGAGAGGACTTGTTGGCTGGTTCTCCTCCATGACCCGAGGCCCAAAGCTAAGTGCTGCTAGTTGGCTGCTTCTTCTTCTCCTTAAGTGTAAACTGCAGAAAGTCGTCTCACCTTCACTTGGCCTCCAGCTGCTGCAGCAGGGGGTTCACCTCGCTCTCTGGGGTTTTGACACTATCTGTCCTGACAATACACGTCGGGCGATGGCGGTTAAGCATAAGGATCAGCTGCTGTCGTTCGAGCTTCAGTTCCTCAATCTGGGCTTTAAGGTCAGAGTTTAACATCTCTAGTCTCTCTGATTCCTGTGAGAGGACGGAGGGAAAAGAGGTGGTGACATAAAGTTGGAATATTGTTTTAGCAGTTACAACAAATAAGATCAATGTGTTAGAGTTTGAAATACCTAGGTATGTTTTACCTTTTGTAGATAATCTGTCCTCTCTTTCTTTTTGTTTCGACATCGAGCTGCAGCCACTTTGTTTTTCTCTCGCCTTCTTTTCCTCCTCTCTTCCTCTTCATCTCTCTAAACAACAGTGCAGGTAAAAGGTTGCGATGTACTTGCTTTACATTAAAAAACATTAGCTTTCCTTCTTTATAGTACATTGTCATTTGACTATAATAGCAGTAAGCTATGGTCACGCCTTCTTTAAAATCGTTATCAATAAGTAAAATTAATGTTGAAGTGACTACACATGCTAATCTTTGTCCTACTACTTGCATTTTAAAGCTGAGAATAAAGTAATACACAGTGTGCAAGATTAACAAGACATAACTGAGCCTGTGTTGAACCTTGTTTGCAATGTTTACCTATAAAAGCTAATGACAATTTAAGCATATCAGAAATACACATCAACCCTTATACCATAAAGACATCCAACTCTGATGGGTTTTTTTTAAATCTCCTACATGAGTTTGTAAAATGAAACAAGAAGTGAACTATTTTACAGATACATGTCCAGCAAGGCATTCTCAACATAGATACACCAGGACTTTTTCTGGGCTTTTTGCTTATTGATACTGATAGAGGATAAAATGGCGCAACTGAGAAATGTATTATTACAAATGAAACTTTTACTTTATGCATCATTAAATAATAGGCCTATATAATTTTAATTGTTAGGTAGCCAATTAAAAAAAATGTGAGGTGGCACTGGCACTATGTCACATACATACACACACAAAATCAATCATAGAGAAAGACCAGTGTTTCACTAGATTTTGTGACTTTTCAGGCCCTCTTAGATCATTTCTGGGCCAGCGAAAAGGTGACCAGCGACACATTTTGTGACTTAGTAAGTTAGGTGTGGTGTATACTGACCTTTTCTCTTCAGGATGTTCCTATAGCTTTTATGTAAACAATGCATTTGTAAATTGTAAATATTTAGATATTTAGATATTTAGATAGATAGATAGATAGATAGATAGATAGATAGATAGATAGATAGATAGATAGATAGATAGATAGGTTATTTGACCTTCTCCCTTCCTTTGTAGATTTCATTTTGCCTTTCTATACAGTATATCTAATATATGTCCCTGTAGTGGGTTGCTCATTATTTGGTTAAATAATATTTACGTTCATAGTGTGTGTATATGTAAATTTCTATGAGAAACAGATTTGTATTTGCACTGCAGTTCACATTATGAGTTATGCAAACTGATTATGGCCAAACATCGAGGTTGATTTGAATTTTATTCTGATATAACTGCAGGGAACAACTACCAGGACTTCTAGAGTGAGTCAATGAAGTGATGCTAGTTACTGAAACAAAGGTGTTAAACTATATTTATTATGCAAAATAAAAAATAAATTTGACTTGGGACAATGCCTGTTAGGTTTGTGCGAGTGGAAAGTAGAATTCAGGACAGACACCTGAACCAAATGATCATCTGTACTGCTATCACTACGACCCAGCTGCCTGCTACCTACCCTTACAGTTAAATAGAGCTGAAAATCCATCTGGTTGTATAATTCCTGTCACTCTGATCATATTTTTCCCTGGACACCCACAATGGAAAGACTCTAGCAGTATATTTAACAACAGTAATGTGTCCTTCTATGTCCACTAGGTGGACCTGTTGCTTAAGATATGACACAATGCTGTAATTTCAAAGGTGCTTTCAGTTCAAGCAAACCTGTAAACTAGAACCTGTAGGAAAAAAATTGAAATACTGTATTTGGATTGTTAAAGTATTTTTTTCACATTGGCCAAATCTAAAGAACACATAAATGTTCGTTGTTTTGATCATCATGTGAACTGAATAAAAATTCAAAATGTGCTGTTGATATTTGTTATCAGCTACTCCATATACCTCTGTCTTGATGACTAGGGGCCTCTTCCCCAGACTGTCCAGGAAGTGCAGAGGTGACAGCATTGTACCGAACCCCTGGAAGTCACCAAATTTGAGCTTGTCAGTCAGCGTGGTGGCTGAGATCCCAGCCAGCGGGCCCAGGCTGGGCAGGGAGCCTGCTGTCACAGAGGGATCTGGGATTTGTCCTGGCATCGTGTCAGACTCGGTCGTGACCACAGCTAGGAGGCAGAGGGAGAAAATGGTAGACATAGTCAGACGGCAACTAAACCAGATCAATGAAAAAGACATAAAACTATGTCTGCTCTGCTTGTTATAGTACATGCTGAGGCATACTTCATGGCATGTGGGTTCGAAAAAGAAAAACATTTTAATTTAAAACATGAGAGGCAAACAGATATGTAAGTGCTTTATTTGACCTACAGTCTGTTACATGGCTTCACGAAGGCATTCGCCTGAGGTGCACTGCTGCTCTCTAGCAGTCAGACTAGCCAAACTGTGATGAATTGCTGGTCTGTTATAGGAGCCGGATGCTGAGACTGCTCTCATTAGGCTATTTTATTATTTTGCTTCTTTTTCTGGAATGAATATAACACCATTTACAGAGATCTTGGCAGGAATTTACCTCCTTTAATCCCCTGGAGACCAAAAGAGAGATGAACAAGAGTGTACAAAGCAGACTCAGACAAATTCTCCCTTTATTTCAAAGAAAACGAAAGCAAGCCATTGCCAAGAAACACCCGCTGACCATGGTTTCCTCCTTGTGAGATTTAATGTCAGGGTAGTAGAATGTGGTTCCCAAAATCCAGCATAATGTGGTGAAGTTTGACCCCATATTTAACTTGTTTTGTTTCATTTAGCCAAGTGAAAAATTAAAGATGACTTTGTTTACTCCTAATGCTTCGTGCTGAACATTTTTTCGCTCTATTTTGTACTTTGCTAGTGGCAAATGCCTTCATTTAAAAATGCTGAATATGAACATTTAAATATATCCAAAGACAATGAGAGAGGTGTGGGAGCAAAGCCAGCAAAAAGACACAGGAAATTACTACAACAGCTCAGCGGATTTCCAAGCCACATGATACAGCCAAAAACTAGGATCTAAGGTCAGTCATTCAGAGACCTTTAGCACACACAGCTATGAACAGGCTATATCTGATATAAATATCACTGTAGGAAACTGAAAGAAGACAGATCTATGGGGATTTTAAGGGAAAGGTTTATGTATGCAAAGTACATAAATTGCTGAGAATGACGAGAACAGGCAACATAAGGAAAGCACATGGGAATAACTTTCAGTTTTTATACTTCCCGATAGTACAGGTTGAATAAACACAAAGGGAACTCTGCAGGCCGTGTCTGACACATGATGCCAATGTAAAAAAGTCATCTTAAAAACAGGTAAAATGGAGGTAATCTGTGATTACATCTTTGGAAATTTTGTTTTACATTTTTTACTAAAACAGTAAGCAGAGCAGAAGTCAAAACTAACTTAACACAACACAACAGTTCTTAACTAAACATACCCTACATGTCCTTCTTTTGACCTGAAATTTGACTTTGACCCAAAATACGCAAAAATGAAAATATTTTAAAGGTTTACACTTCTGCGCAGGTGCTACAAATTTTTGTACATTGAGGCTGTAACAAGTCAAATTTGACCCGGATCTATTGAGTATTGGATTTTAGATCCACTAGTGTGGGTCGAGTCAAGGAACATAAAGATTATAAAAAGATTATAAGAGGTACCTGAGCTGCTCTTTCAGTGACAGAGGCACAGAGGTTATGGCAGCAAGACTTACTATTCAAGAGGCCCTTGATCAGATCTTCCACAATGAGGAAGCTGATAGTCATTTGGAGGAGGATGTGTCAGATCAGGACAGTGTCTAATGGTTGTAATGGTAATACGTGGTTATACAGCTCCAGAATGTTCTTGCCATTTTCAGTATCAATAAAAAATATTTAAATCATTGTGGCTGTTATGTTTTCATGTCTTAGGTAAAACAGGACATGATATAGGTGTTTTTTTCTTCAAAAACGAGTGGTGCAGAACCTAAAAAATACACTTTTATGCTATCTAAGCATAAAGGATTAATAATGAATTTATTAATGTTAGATAGGCTATTTATATATTCTAAATAGGTCTAGTTCAAAATTTGGTAAGGACAATTTTTATGAGGATTTTCTTGCTGTGAAGGCATTGAATATGAACAGTTTGTAAGTGTTAAACATGTTCTTTAGGACCACTTGGACTGCCATTTGAATATATTATGGTCCACAGTGTAGGTATGATTCAAACATATCTTATAATGTTAACATATTTGTAGCAATAAAAGGTCCAAGAAGCCATTTAACCTGTCCTGGTTAGACTGTATTATAATTATTTAGTTTGCAGTTTCACAGGTTAGTTTTGTAGGGATATGTATGTAAAGCTCCTCATTGTGTTGCAGCATGCATACTGAAGTCATTGGTCAACTTGAAAGCGGAAGTTTTTCTTCAGTGCGGCATTTATCTTACGTAACTTTGTCTTCCCATCAGAGAGCTGCAGTGATAAAATGTTACAGCTTTTCGTTCACTACGGATTTCGCTTTAGATTAAACCACGCTTTAAGAATCAACACACAGCACCAGTGTGAAGGATAGACAACACTAAAGAGGAACATTTTGTTCTGAATTGTGCACGCCGTGCTTCCATGTAAGAGGAGCATGCAAACAAAAGAAAATGATCTTTTCTGCAGCATGCTCCGTTAGATGTCAGGTCGACTTTTGTGGACACCGCAAAATAAACTCCACAGCAGTGAATAGCACATATAAGCGAAAACATCACAAACATGCTCGCTGTCTGCTCACAAACTATCCTCGTTATGACCTATGCGTGGCGCGCCAATGAGCTATTTAGTATGTAAAAATGATCCAGTCCTCGACTTATGAAGTTTTGTATACCGACCTGACTTTGATCCCAGGTGCAACAAATGTCCTTTCTTCTGGTCAGCCGAGGGTCGAGAGTAGATTTTAAAAAGTGGAAATCGTTGCATCAGCCCGATTTTAAACGTGATCCCAATCTGGGAGGATTTGGGAATGCGGAACTTAGGCTATGCCAGCCAAACGTAAGCAGGGATGTAAAAAAGTACATAGTGGGGGCAGAAGTGGGGAAGTCGCACCGCTCCTCCCATAAAGAAACACTGAGGCTGCATACTGCAACGACAGACTATGGCTCAGATGGAGGCCTGCATTGAAAATACGGTACAAGCACTCATCCACAGTGAACTCCAAAACAAAACTGGAGAATATGAAAATGTGAGAAAGGTCAGATGTTTTACTTTTTGTGGAGGAAAGGAATATGTTAGGAATATACCGTAACTATGTCTTCCTTAAAATTTATTGGACTAAACATGCATATTTTCATATTTATTAAGAAATAGACTTCACTGATAGACAGATTGCAAACACCAGCATCAAACACCACTCTGAATGTAGATTTATTGTAATTATTCAGCAGCATAGATAAGCAATCAATGCTCATTTTTACTTATTTTTAAATTTAACAAATAAGTCAAAATCTGAAAGGTAAAAAAATAAATCATAAGTTACATCTTGATAAGATATATTAATATATATATAGTATATAGCACTGGATGTTTTCATGGAAAACTTTCAATGAGGTCAAAACCACAGTTGATGACATTGAGGTATGCAGGTACTTAACATGGATGAATATGTAAATACAACATTTACCGCAATCAATACACTATTAACAACAAAACACAAAAACCATACTGTAACATTAAATTCCACATTACATCTTAGATCTAGTAACAGATCAGATATATATACGTTTTTGAAAATTATTTGGAATTTCTCAGCATGCGTTTTTTAAAATCAAAACTTGACCTTAGTCCCTTCTGTAAAAGTAAAAGCCATGCTTTTAGCTACATCACTCTGTTGGCTATGTATCTGGAGAAAGTTTATATGTTTGCTAAGTCGCACACAAGACATTTCATGAATGTATTCCTTGAAGTGTTACAGCATACTGTGGCATATGTTGTTGGTATCATTTCAAAGTCAGCAACCTGCAGGACAGAGATAAACAGAGAGATCACACAGATCACTTCCCTCTGTACATTATAAGGCTAGGAGAGTTGGAGAGTTGAGGATATCAACTGATTCGGCTTTGCCCCCTCCACCTTTATGGCTGTCAAGTCCCTCTGTGAGAGAGTCCAGCTCAGGACAGGCAAATGTGAACACAGACAGGTAGCTGCTGCAGGTGGGAGTGGAGGTCACCACAGGAGTGCTGAGAGGCTCCAGGTCGCTGGAAACAGACTTGTACAGGGTCTCCCAGTCCGAAACCCCGAGAGAACTGCTCAGATCTATGTCTGGCACAGATCGAGCTGTCTCCATGGGGGTTTTCTCCTCCAAACTGGGTAACATATTTTCCAGTAGCCCCTCCTTAATGTCCAGAGAGGGCTCAAGATCGCAGATGTTGATTTCAGCGCTGGCACACAGCAAGATATTGGAGTTCCCAGAGATGGCTGTGGACGGATCACTGGGGATGTCCATGTCCTGGAGCGAAGGAGCTTCCTGGGTGCCATCCTCTGGAAGTCTGTCCTCATCTGGACTGGGCGAGAGGTCTGGGGATCCTGTGGGCTCCTGGAAAATAGACTCCAACTCTTCTGACATCTGGCACACTGGTTTATGGGTGGCAAGGATGAATTCAAGCCGCTCTTTCTCTTTCAGGAGGTTGGCTATTTCTGTCTCCAGGGCTGCCTTTTCCTCTTCCAGCTTGTCTGTCTCCTTCAGATAGATCAACATCCAAAATCATCCACATTGGAAAACACACAAACAGTGGGCGCAAATGACAGCTGAGTAAATGCATCACTGTTTACTTACAGCTTGCAGCGTGTCCGTGAGTTCCCTCCGTCTGTTGCGACACTTTGCTGCGGCCATTTTATTCCTCTCCCTCCTTATCCTCTTTTTCTCTTCCTCCTCTGGAGACAGCTGGGATGCAAAAGAAATAATTCAGTTATTGCCTTGAAGAATCCAGCCATTTCATCCCCCAAATCCACTACATCCGTTGCCAATTCACCCTGTGAAGAATGGCAAAAGCATGTTTCGCTGCAATGCGTCTAAAAATAGACCATTGTTGCAGACTTGCTGTGACCTGAATATAAATTGACTGCCTAAGGAAGGCACACAGCCAGCACACGGCACCAGAGGAGCATGCACAATAGCACTGTTGCACACAAGGAATTCAGATTGGCATATGTAAATTCACACTATTGACTATTCTGTCCAATAGCAGGTAGACCTCATCTGTGCAAACCTACCTGCTCTGTTTTCCCCTTTCTGACAGCATTTTTCCCTTTATTCCCGCCCTCTTTGGGTGTTGCCTGGTGAGAGCTTTGTGGTTCATTGGCTTGCTTGCTACCCAGAGACGGGGAGACAGATGTAATAATCGTAGGCTGGACCATCCACTGGAAATCTGGGGTAGAGGAAATTGCAGTGACTGTTGGAACAAATGGAGTGTCTTGAATGCTCATGTCTTGGCAGAGCTCCTGAAAAAAAAGGAAATAATTGACGATGAGGACTATAATAGAGATTTTATTTTAAATAAATCCATTCACATGCTTTAAGTTATTGTGATGAGAATCATCAATGAAAGATAAATCATATGTTTAGAGTCTAAAACAGAGGGTAGCCTGCATGTGTTATATTTCCTTGAAATATACCCGACCAGAAATAGCCTTCTCCGGATCAATATTTGACTTTATCATTGTTTCTGACGTCAACACTGACGCAGAGATGCTGTGGAGTCTCCTGAATGGATTTATTTTTCTCAATGAACCGCTGCATCGACACGCTCACATTTGGTCCCAGGACGTCGGAATCATAACAACCCGACCAACGCTGCTATTTTGTCACATTCACACTTGCATTGATCCCTGCTCCATTTATATATATATATATCAAAAAATGCTGTTTAAAAAAATTAAGCGCACCCAGTTAATTAAAATCTTATCAATCAGCCTCCCCCCCTCCCCCCACCGTGAATATAAAAAAAAAGCATAAGGACACACATTGAAATTGATGTTTAATCTGCTTGTTGGATATATATGATCAACAAAGCCATTCATACCTTTGCATTGCTCTCTGAGGAGGAAGCTGGAGAGCTCGCCTCTTCTGGCGTCTTCTGGCAGAGTGTCCCGACAGGAGACTCTGTCCGGCAGGTGGGTGAGACTGAATCCATGTCGGGCGTCAGGTTGTTATGATACATCACGAGGAGGGAGAGGGGGGGGGATAAAAAAAAGTCCTGATCAATGACAAATATGACTCTGGCCTTCCGCTGGGCAGAGCGGCTCGGGTCTTTTCTCCAGGTATATACCTGGTAACTGGACGACTAGAATGCAAGCCCCTCCTTTTATGCTCTGCTAGAATTTTATGAATGAACCAAGACTGTACCATCAGCCGAAGGGGAGGGGGGACAGACTGACAGCCACACAGGCCTACATTTCGGGGTAAAAAAAAAAAAAAAAGAAAAAAAAAGCATTATTTTGACATTCATCCTCTTTGTGTATTTCCTCCGTGAATAATATGTTTGCCTTGTTTTATCAGATTTGGTTACAATCTTTATCACATCACCACCACGAAAGACAGTTTTCATTTCACTCCCATTCATAAATATCGGCTTCATATGAATGCAACGTGGGGTGAGAAACGTGAGCCTATTTATAAATACACATATGTAACCATTTCCTGTGCTGTTCTGGTGCATCCATTTAATCAAGGGTAAAAGATCCGATTCAGAATACACACACAACCGAATATTGATATGGTTTGATAATGTGAAAAGCTCATGATGCATTTCGACTATAGCTCACATCTTTATTCTGCTTCCATGTGAATTTAGTCTTCATTTCATTGATATGAAACATACTGCATATTTTAACTCAACAGTCTGACAGACGTCTCTGTGAGCTGCTCGGTACTTTGGGACTGCCTTTTCTAGAAGATAAGAATCGAGAGCTGTTAGCAGACATAATGAAATGATGCTGAATTGTTTACTTGAGGAGGAGGAGGAGGAGGAGGAGGTGGTGGTGGTGAAGAGGAGAGGTTGCACATGTGGGGGCGGAGAAGTCACGTGATGCGACCCGGAACTGGAGGCAGGAGAGCCAAAGGAGGGAGGGAGGGAGGAAGGAGGAGGAGGAGGAGAGGGGGCTGCATTTGACAGGAGCAGCATCGTCCTTCAACCCTCCCCATCAAAACAAGGGATTGGTGGCATGTCAAGACTTATATCAGTCCCCTCGGACCTGATGTTTGCTATCAAGTCTAGAAAATGTCTCCAGGAAGACATCCACAAAAATGTGTTGCTAACAAAGAATAGCCAAAAAACAGCACTGATTTGAAGGTACATGAACGTGTCACACCTGAAACATGTCCATGTCAAATATGTAGTAATGTATGTAATGAAATAAGACATTGGGTCACTACATCCTGCAGTAAATATACGTCCATGTAAATACTCTTAATATTAATACTACGTTTAATGAAAGGGGGTAAAAACAATAATTTATTTGATATTTTCTGGGATAACTGTCAGAAATAAAAGGGCATTTTTAAAAATGTCATTCTGAGAAAACAGTCTAATACCATATGTTAAGAACATTGCCATTTATTGTTTTGCAGCCTTTAAGAAACAAAGGAAACAAAACTAATTATATGATATATGACTTGTCTAGTCTCATATCAAGATATCCATGCAGTACTGTTGGTTTATCATCCACCTTTACTCCTATTGACTTTGTGTGCTCTGTTGACTCTTTCCTCAGATCACTGATACGTTTGGCAGCATGCTGTACACCAAGGAGAATACCACAAAAGGGACATTTTGATTAACAGAAGAAAATCAAAACCAGTTTGACGTTTGCTTCTACAGCAGATCTCCGATGGGTGACTGAGGTTTTGACAAAAATATCTAACATTAGATAATGTTAAAGAAAAATATAAGTGTTTTTCAATAAGCTATAGGCTCTCTTCACAGTACATTTGGACTTGTCAAAGCAGGACAAGCACAGGTGTAACTTATAACATGAACGATGGCTCCATTCAATTACGTGTTTCAATTAGCTATGTCAGTGGGTGAGTAGGCAAAATACCAGAGCCCTCACCTAAATGTAATGCAGCCACCACTAATCTTATCAGTTTCCTGGTTTTGGCAAGTCAAAATGTCTGCTGTGAAAAAGATCTATTAGTGATCAAGGGAGTATTCCAACTCTAATGGACAAACAGTACAGACACTAGCATGATTGCAATGATCAAAAATCCTGACTACTTTTGTCAGATGACATAGTAAGCGATCAATACTTGTCATTAGGCAGTGGGAGGGTGCCAATTCAACTGGTTATACTGATCATGGAACATGGCACGGAAGTTAATCTAAATGATGCATGATGAACTTTGTGACAGCAGTGAGAACGATGATACAGAGAGATCACAGCGTCTTCGTCAGATTAAAGACGTGGAGAAACTGACCCCTCTTGAGGTGAGGCCGAGCACCTCTCGCAGTCCATTGCAGATGACTTTAACTACTTGAAGAAACGATGGCAGGAGACACACGTGTGGTAAATAGAGCTTTATGTTTAGTGTACACAATTGCAGCTGCACCGTTTTATATGGCTTTAAATGTTCTAGCCTTTCTTTTGTCCTCAGCCTTACTGTGGTCTTCATCTCTAGAACAGTCAGTCTGTGGAACTGAGGACTCGACCTCTGTAAACATTATTTACATAACAGATATCTTTTTAGTCTGGCTTTTATGTAAGGTGCCTCATCATTTACTGCCTAGCTTTTAATCCTCATCTATTCTAATACTTTTATCCCTTGTGTTTATTCACTTAATGGATTTTAATAAACTTTTAACTTTTAACTGTTTTTATTTGGCAGTTTTTAGGTCTTGCCAAATTAGGCCTTGGTTTCTATGCACACTAACGTGTATATTTTTATTGTCTTATTTTTAATCATAACTTTTTAGAATTAACATTAATTTTATTTATTTTTGCAAAATTATATTCATTGTTGTCTATTTATATATTTACTTTTTGCACTGTGAAGCACTTTGAGCTGTGTGTTTGCATGAAAGGTGCCATATAAATAAATAAATAAAGTCTGAGTCTGAGTTATCTGTGAGGTCTTAGCAGGTGTTTTGCCTTTAACAACTGATGTGTCAGGTGTGGCCAGAAGAAGATCAAGCTTGAGGGTTGGATCTCAGAGTTTTAGCAGAGTTTTCTCCTGTGTGTGATAAATTGCTTATTGTGCCTGAAACATTTAAGTTGACTGAGTGAGGTATTTCCTATCGTAAACACTTTCCATCAACACTAGTGCTCCTCTTCTCCATGAGCTGTTTGAGTGCAATGGCCATGTGGCAAGTTTTCTATTTGAAAGAATTCCTCAAGGAAAAGAAGATGATTGAGTAAAAATGTTTTTATGATCTTATGAGTTACATCAGCTTATAAAGTACACATTTAAAATAAAATACACACCCACTTATCTATTTCCATAAAGTTCCCATGCTTTATACATTCTCCTCAGCTTTTGGAGGTTGGGTTTCTGTAATTCCTGCAGGGACAAGAATGATTAGTCACAATCAGATTGTGGTGCTGTAAACAATGTCTTGAATTCAACATTTAGTACAAAGTCAGATGTGCCACTCCAGTCTGGTACCTTCTGGTCTTTGTCCAAATGGAGGATGTCTACTAAGGGAGCAATGGATGGACGGCCATGGGCACACTGGAAGGGGAGCTGGCAGGAGGACAAGGATGCCACCAAGCTGTGGCATTCACCTCTACTCAGGCTGTCATTGAATTTGATGGCACCTGTTGAATACATACTGGTGATTTGTATGAAGATTTCATTGTGAAACTGTAATTTATTCATTCACTTTTGCAACAAAACAATAAAGTGAAGGATGGAAAATATATTAATTAAACCTTACCGTGGCATGCTAAGGAGGCTAGCACCTTCAGCACAGTGAGAGGCAGAGTTCCTCTCACCCTACCAGTTGAACGAAGTAGCTGAGACAAAAATAAGAGATGATACACGTCACTCTTTATTGATATTGTACTACTATATGAGATACTTTCTCCCCAGAAAAAGATTTAGGCTCTAGAAACACACTTCTGAACTTACCTCAATCTGCTCTCGAAGATACTCCTGGAAAAAAAGCAAAACAGTGAACAAAAGGGGCTAAAACTGTAAAACAATCACTTGGCTAAATGAGTGATACAACTTGTTTGTCTTGTTTCAGAAGTCTTACCTCAACAATAGGCTTAATAACAGATGGTCTCCCCCGCTTGAGCTCATTCCTCTCCTTTTCTATAAAGCAAAGTGGTACCTTCCCTACAACGACTTGTGGATCTGCCGCCTGCGATAACTTCACTTCCAGGCCCAAACTCCTCAAATGTGGCTGACATGACCTGAAAGAAGAAGAGTTCACAACACATCAGCAAAACGGAGAACACTGCACAACAGTACTACCAATGTAATGTGTAATGTAATGTCCATCGTGTGAAACAAACAGGTTTATAACATGACAACAGATTTCTGAGGTGAATGACTGACTCTGTGTGTCAGTATCTGTGAGGCCTCATATAATCAAGGAATGTAGATCACAACATCTGAATAACAAAGGGATCAAAGCTCCAGAATATCTTAAATGTAACCATAATCAAGAGGCGAAACAAGGCAGAACGTGTTCCTCCGATCTGACTTCTTACACTGCCTGGAAACGGACAACACAGTGAACCAAACACAACCTTTGCATGCAACTTTAACACATTTAAATAAGTCATATTACTATGTAAACTCCATTATTACTATTATTACACAATAACAGCATCAGAGTACTGACGCTACTGAATGATGGCTCATGAGGCACAATGCTATGCCACAGCTCTGGGTTAAGACAGGGGTAAAATGAGGCTGCGTCAATGCACCCACCCCTTTCTGTCATCTTTATTGCTACCATCCTTCACCTCATTGCCAAAAACTGCTGCTGGGTGTCTCGGCTATTGTATAGAGCAGACTGCTGGCTCTCGAACCTCAACCAGTTTAAGGCCAACTGCAGGGTAAGTAAATCCATCCAACAATGACAAAGCCATCACACCAGAGTAAAAAACACCATCGCCCACAAATTCAAAGAGTTGTTCCTAAATATATAAGACACAGGTCCTGCACCAGCTAACTTCTGAAAAGTAGCTAGTGAAGGCTAGAACTAATCATTTTCAGTCATATAAAAAAGCACACCTAAACAGTCTTAGCTCCTCTTCTGTCACACTGATCTCAACAGGTGGCAAAATAGTCGATGAACACAGACGTCTCTCCCCCGGTGCCTCTGGGTCATCCTCATAGGAATCTATGACAGGACAAACAGTTATGACTGTAGTATCACAGCAGGATCCTACCAACAGCATTATATATTAATATTAATACTGTCCATTGTGCGTTTTTGCTTTGTTTTTTACCTGCAACTAGATTTTCCAGTCGAACTCTCTCGTGTGCAGCGTGTTGATCCACCAGTACCAGGAGGTTTCCTGGGATTTTAATATAAAATGCATTAGACATTTATAAATCAGTAAAAGACAAAAAGGTGATGTTCCTGTCTATACCTTCCGTTGCAGCAAGTGCTGCAGGCTCTTCATCCCTTGTATTAATAAGACACGCAAGAAACTTCTTATCCACTTGATGAATGACCTATAAAAGGTAATTAAACAGCAAATTACTTCTTGACATCATTTAAGGCAAAACAGCTGAAGCATAATAAAGAACAACTTCATCAGAGCATTCAAAAGGGAACCAAAAACGACACTTGCCTTCATTGAGTGAATCATGTCCTTAGAAAAACGGTATGGAAAGAGGATGTTGTGAATCTTGACAGCCAGCCCATCAGCTTGCCCACTTGATACGTCCACACCGACCTGTCGGTGCAGTAGAGTTCATAACGCATCGTTAAAACAGCAGAACACTAAACTTTAGATTAAAAAATACAAAACACTCATTTGTTGTTTACCATAGGAGGTCGGATGAACACAGGGTTATTCCATTTTGAATACAATGAGGCAAGTGAGTTTGAGCTCTCACTGTTGTCATCTGTAAAAGATAGAAGATTATCCTTAAACACAAACATGCCTGAATTCATTTTGTATATTTTGTGCATGTGTTAGGCACCCTGTGGTCTACACTCTGTCTGTGAGGTACCTCTGTTGTCAAGCCCTGAACTAATCACTCTGTCTGTCCTGGATTTAGGCAGGAAAGGTAAGACTAGATCCACCTGAAATGGGTAACATCTGTATTCCATCCCTACAGTTTACAGAACAGGAACAACAGTGACAGTGAAGGTATTCTGGGATATTATCAAGTCATCGTAATCTTCTTATAACCACAGAAAAACTCACCCATTTCAGAGATGACACTAACTGCCATATTGGTGACATCAGATGTACAGTGCACATCTTCAGTAGATGGGACCTTGAATCCGCTGAGCCCAGTCACTCTGTTGACATAAACCGTCTTTCCCACAGATGTATCATAGTGATGCAGCCAGTCACCTGATGTTGTCCCCTCTTCCCTCTCAGCCAGCTGAGGATTTGTACTGGAACCTGGCACTGGTTCAAGATCCACTGCAGCATCACAGTGATTCTCGTTGTTGTTGCTGTCTTGGATGGCGTCATTACATATACTGTCACAGGTATTGTCCTGTGAGGTAGTCCTGGACAGATGTGGTAATACTTTTGAATCGTCCGTCCTGTGTTGTTTGAAATGGCAGAGTTTAGCTGCCAAAGACGTTTTGCCTATATTCTGTGCTGAAACTGGTTTTAACGTGGTGGAAACCGAGAGGCTGCTCCGTGTCTCTTCTTTTTCTGTAACATCAACATCTTGTTTCTGACATACCAACAAATTCTGGGAATTCAAAATGAATCTGTCTGTGTGAGGCAGTTTAGTATTATTCTCTTGGGGAATTCTTTGATAGGATAATTTAAGTTCATCAGATTTACCATACACTCTTCTAAACTTCTCAAGAGATCCAGACTCCTTACATAAAAATAACTTTGGACAAGTTACAATTCTGGGAACCTTTGAGGGAATGACAGCAGCAAAGTCTTTGCATAGTTTCTGACAAGATCTGCCAAGGCCTGCATCCAGTGAGATTTTGCGTTTTGATGCAAAGGATCTCTCTTCACATTTCTGTGCTGAGAGTTGCTGCTGAAATACTGACTTGTTGATTTGGGACGGGTCCTGAGTCTGCAGACTCTCATGAATGTATGGATCAGACAGACTGATCTTTCTGTTACTTACTGAAGTCTGTTCCTGCCCTCCTGTAGCCTGGCAGCCTGGCAATGTTTGCTCAATTATGTTTAAAGCAGGCTGAATTTCGTCTAGTGAAGTCACATTGGTGGATGAGGTAATGTTAACTAATCTCATCTCCCTTTCTTTTGAAAGTTTCAGTTTTTCACTTTCTAGTTGTCTGGCTGAACTTGACGTACATAATATCTGAGAGCTTTCCCCAGTTTGACTGAATGTTGGCTCCTCTTCTTCTTCAGTAATGTTATTATCAGATGCGGGCTCCAGTCTAGCCAGCTCACACAGTGGCTCATCTCTGCGTTCTTTGTTTATGCTTCCTTCACTTTCTATCTCTGCCAACTCATTTGCAGTTATTTTCTGCCCCAGTTGTTCTTCGTTGCAGTCCATCAGACCAGACTCCTGACAAACACTGTCCTCACATACATCTTCGTCATCTTTGCGCTTACGATAAACGGGTTCAGATGCCAGTTTCGCTCCAATACTGCAATCCACTGCGGAAGCACTGCTTGTTGCTTGGTCACCACTGCCAGTGTTGTCCATCTCTTCAACTGTATTGTGAGTGCCAAACAATTTGGGGGACACATTGTCCAAGTCATCTTGGGAAAGCACAGACACCAAGTTCTCCCTCCGCAGGAAAGCTTTCACTGCCTCTTCTATACAGAGCAAAATGCCATCCCAATCTTTGAACTCTATTAGAGTTTTGGCAGGCTCAAGACATATGTCATACTCTGAGTAAGAGCACTTGATATTGATGATGTATACTCCATGCAGCTCTTGGCTCCGTTTGTGCTTTGGACTCCTGATGGCAGACTCCGGACTGTCGTTTTTCTGATTTGAACTACTTAGTCTGCGTAGGAGAAAGTTCAGCAGCTTGTGTATCCGTGTTTTCAGGACCAGTCTGTCATTTACATACAGGAACTGTAAGCTGTTGTTGTAGTGGCCTTCTCTGCCAATGTGACCCAACACCTCGAACTGCCCGTGCGCGTGGCTGATTTCCCCGAGTTTCTGCGCTCGATCGAGGCCGTGTATCTGAACAAACCTATGGTAGGTGTTTCTAGCTTTGGGAAGCTGCACCATCATGGCTCCTGTGCAGTCATTCTTCAGGGTGAAAGACACAGAGGGATGCATCAGAGAAACAGCCTCCAATCTGTGTCTTATTCTCTCTCCCTCCAGGACAGCGTCCATCCTCTTCCTCCTCACTGGCATGTTGTGGAAAAAGCTACAAATGACAACAGTTGTCCCTGCAGAGGGTCGTGCCGTCTCTGCTTCAAACACATCCATCCCTATGCCACCCTTGAAGATTTTGACGTGTGTTTTGACTGATGATCTGGACCGGGATGAGATTTCAACTAGTGTGGCTAGAGAAACTAAACTCGCCAGGGCTTCTCCTCTGAAACCATACCACCTGAGGTTGTCCAGGTCTTCAACAGAGCTGCATTTGCTCGTGTAGTATCTGTTTCCCACGCACTCCATGTCCTCGGCGTTCATCCCAGCACCGTTGTCGATCACCTGAACTTTGAACGCCTCCGTGTCCATCCTGACTCCCACACAGGTCGCCTCGGCATCGATGCTGTTCAGGATGAGCTCCTCCACACACTGCTGAAGCGACGGGATGGCGACACCGGAGCGAAGCTTACCCTGAACCTCTTTAGGCAAACATTTAATCATAGTGTTCAACACATTATACTCAGTCTCTTACATATCCAGACTGACCTCACAGCAATAAGATAAACAGGCTTAAGAATGAGCCGTTGCTACCTAACGGCTAGTAACAGTAGCTTGAGTTTTAGCATTAAAAAAAACGAGTGCATAGCTCGTTAAATTAGATAATTAAAATAAACTATCAAAAGACAGGCTGTAAGCAAACTTAACATCTGTTTACAGTCAACGTGGAACAACAAGAAGTGACCGCGGCAGCCGAAACTAACAGTGCCATCTTCTGGCGTGAAGGACCGTCGTCTTCTTTTTCTTCGTTGGCTGATTGTCTCTAGCTGCAGTGTGCATACCGCGGCCTACTGTACGGAGTGTGCCATAGCATGTGTTTGTTTTCTCTTGTCCAACACATTTCATTGCACTGTTGTTGACCCTGTGTTAAAGGTGCAGTGTGTAAGATTTGGGGCCTTTATTTATTTATTTACTTTTATTTGTTTTCATGCATGTATAATCACCTTAAAATTAGAATCTTTTTATTTTTGTTACTATAGGAGCCAAAATGTGTGTATATAGTTTGCGTTGTTTATTTGTTCAGATCACACACGTTTGTAGGTCACCTTTACTTCGTACTTTATTTTTACTTGTGCACTTGGTGGCGGGAGTTTTGAACAAAGAGGGTGACAGGCTCCGATATTTTCTGTTTAAATGGAAAGTTGCTGTTACAGTTATTTAAAAATTTGCCTTTTATGTCTACAGTGGGAGCGGGTCCTCTGTCATGGAGGCCACCATATTGAAACACCGTGTTTCTACAGTAGCCCAGAATAGAAAAACGAAATACTGACTCTAGACAGGGCCCTTAAATCGTTGTTTCTCCTTTACACTAGGAAGGTGAGGGTGATATGAGGAGATTGCAATGCAGCGATTAGTCCACTAGATGCAACTAAATTCTACACACTGGACCTTTAACCTGCATATGATAAATAAACCTGAAACTTGAGTAGCTCAGTCTGTAGGGATTTGGCTTGGGAAACCGGAGGGTAGCCAGCTCAAGTCCAGCATGGACCAAACTATGGAGGGTGGACTGGTAGCTGCAGAGGTGCCAGATCAACTCCTTGAGCAAGGTACTAAGCCTCTAACTGCTCCAAGGAAAGCTGCTAGGTGTGGCTCACTCCACCATCTCTCTCTACTTGCGTGTCTATGAGCCCTTTGTGAGTGTGGTTGTATTTCAGGTAAAATGCATGTAAAGACTTGAATTAAAAAAAGAATTTTCCCTTAAGGGATCAATAAAGTTTCTATTCTATTTCTAGAGATTCATTTAGAGAAGACTTAAATTTGGGGCAACTGGACTTGGTTGTAAGATCTGACTAAAGACATTTCACCTCACATCCAAGAGGCTTCTTCAGTTTTGACTGGGTATCTCCTGGTGGGGTATATAGCCTTGGTGTGGTTGTGAACTGGTTGTGTGAAGATAACTAAGTACAAACAATGGCATAGTTAACGATCCCACTAAAGCTATATACCTGGGTCATTCAAAACTGAAGCCTGTTAGATGAGAGATGAAATGTTTTTACGGATCCACAACCAAGTCCAGCTGCCCTAGGTTTAAACCTTGTCTAAGAAAGATTACCTGGACAGCTAAAAACCTTCACAGACTTTCATAAAGATCCAGATTATATCATGGCCCGTCTTTATGTACTGTTCTTTATTTATATTTATATTTTCTAGTGCTTGATTTTTATCTTTATCTTCCTTATATTTTTATGTTTGTTATGCACCAAAACACCAAGACAAACTTCTTGTATAAGAAAACCTACCTGTTTCTGATCTTTTCTCCCTACACATAACAAGTAAATATAATAAGTAGATTTATCACCTTTTTCTCAATTACATGTGCCCATTATTAAGTGTACAGATTGGAATTTTATATGCAAGTCGGGCTTGTAATAGCACCTCTTTTTTTCTCCCCCCCCCCCTTTATAATTTGGCAAATTTAGTAAATTATAAAAAAAAAACAGAGTGAGACCATTTATAATCAGTGTTTTGTTAAGACAGCCCAGGATCAAGATGTCCCTCTCTATAACACAAGTGTTTCCTCATCAATCAAATTAGAGGATGAATTGATTCTACATCTTTGTCTATTTTGCTAGTCTTTGTCCACAGACGCATGCAGGACTCAGTACTTGCTAACGGAGGACAGCAGCATCCTGATCAGGATTAAGTTATTCATCAGGATCCCCTCAGACTCCTTCAGTCAGTCTTTACGGACGCAGCTCAAGAAAGGTGAGATGACATTTTTTATTTCAAAGACACACCATTGCCTTTTTGGATGTTTCCTGGACTCTAGTTTGTTTGCCCGTCAAACATATTACAGTGATAACAGTCTTTCTAAAATAATGTGGTCACGTACTAGTCCAGGTCCCTGATAACCATGTTTTCTGTGTTACAGCTGATATAGACTTTTAGAGTGAAAGTCATCAAATATTCCCTTATTGCATTTACTATAATAAAATTCAAACAATGTGACGCCCGCTGAAAGGAATTTTTCATTTATTAATGTAATTCCATATATTGTAGATGTTAAGGAGACCTAACATACGCACATCTTTTACATTAATTATGAGGTGCATTTGAACAAATAAAAAAAACTAAATAAATAAAACATCAGCCTCAAAGTTAATATTACAGGCACAATCCCACAAAATGTGTCATTTCATTTCACTATGTTAAAAGAGGAGTGTTCTAGGCTATCGACTGTTTTCTCGTTCTTGAACTCTGCCTTGGTTATGTGCGACTTGGGGCTCCCGGTGGATTTCAGCCATTCTTGCATTTCTTTCACCTTGCTGCGTGGGCCTTGTAGCTGCCCCTGAACTGTTCCCGCGCTTGTGTTTTGGACCCATCCAACGAGGCCAAGCTTCTTCCCTTCTGCCTGGGAAAGGAGACACTGAATTAGAAGACAGCAGAGGCAGGCTGATGGAGAATATAACTGTGATGGGATATAGTGAAGGGAATTAATTAGAAGTTACAGAAGTTCAGGGTTGTCATTAAACACAGTTAAGAGGTAGATCTCTAAGCATTTTATATATATATATAAGACAAAGACTGTCATTTTCCAACTCAGTGAAACACTTGTGTTAAAACTAAAAGATTTTGAGCGTGAATGTATTCTTGACCTTTGAAATGGCAGCTTCTTGAATAAAATCTTGAGTCAAGGCCCACTTCCCGCCTCTCAGAAGCTTTTAACATCAGTTTTTAATCATAATCTATGAAACTCCATCTGCAATATCATGTGAGGTGGTTAAAAGCTCCACAGAAACATAGTGAGCGAACCTTAAAGATAAGATTTTCTTGTTAAAGGTCCAGTGTGTAAAACTGAATGGCATGTAGTGGTGAAGTTTCAGAATGCAACTGACTGAATACCCCTCACCCCACCCTCTAGCTTCAAGCATAAAAGAGAAACTACAGTGACCGTGAAACTTATGACAAACGCAAAATGTCCTACAGTATGTAGAGCCAGTGTTTGGTTTGTCTGTTCTGGGCTACTGTAGAAACAAAGTGATTTAACATGGCGGACTCCGTAGAAGAGGACCCGCTCCCTCTGTAGATATTAAAAACTCATTCTAAGGTAACAAAAACATAATGATTCTTATTTTCAGGTGATTACACACTAATGAAAACATAGATATGAATATTATATTCCATTTCTGTCAATAGATCCCCTTAAATGTTACACACTGGACCTTTAAACTAAAGCTGGACCCCCGACCATGCTGCTCATCTAACATTAGGCTAAGGTTATGTCACTGTCAAACTCACTTGAGTGTATTTCCGAAAAAATACACCTTGCACTTTGCCAAAAATTTCATAATCCACTGAAATTAGGTCTTCGTTGGACATAGTTGACCTAGAAAAGGAGAAATAAGACAGTACTTGGGTGCTGTGTTGAGCAACGCAGGTGCTACGTTACAGCTACAAGCTATGCTAACCCGGTTTGTTTATGATCAAACGACTTGAAACCTGAATAATTAACACGTTTAGCTTCGTATCAGTGCTTTATTAATACACGACAGCCCGCTGTCTGTTATCTAATTCACCTGAATGTTGTTAGGACGCCGTGAGACGACCACGCAGCCCCCGAAGGATCTCGATTCAAAAACATACGGGACTTTTCGCTTCAGGACGTGATGTTAAACGGACCAATCAGGGAAGAGAACACTAGAGAGACCTTGTTTCTAGGCAACGGGTGTAAACGTTAGGAGAAGGATACGCAGGTTCTTTAATGGCTCAGCGTTACTTTTAATTCAGACGACATAAAGTCAGTAAGTGTTTGTTTATTCACGGGTTTTTTGAGAAAAACAAGTCAACCACAGATGGAGTACTAAGTACAGATAACAGCCTGCTACATTTTTTTCTGACATTGACCTCTATGTAAACAAATGCTACCAAAGAAAGACAAGAAACGTCATGTTAGCAATGTTTTGTATTAGACTTCATCAGCAGATGAACTTCAGTTGTGTTCAAAGTCTCCGTCATTCTTGACCTTACATCACAGCCTCCACTCAAGGTCCACTCACTTGCTTATTATTATGATGGTATAATAACATGATCTTCATCAACAAACTACATCTGATTCTGATTACTTTGTAGCCACAAAGTCCCACAAAGGCCAGGATGGTGCAAAATGTGAACATCTATAGTTGTATGACAACTGAGTATCTAAACACATCTAAACACTGTGTACTTTGGTTGAAAGCTGCAGAATAAATGTACCAAGAGTTGTCCATGGCTGTCAAAGTCAGGAAGTAATTGTTAAGCTCAACCTAAAGATCTGTACAATGAAAGTTGGAGCACATATCTTCATAGTTTTTGTCTTATCATGATGTTATTTGTTCTGACTTGAATTGTTTTTTCTAAATTTAGACTAATAACGTGGAATTTCTTGGATAACTTCAGTACCAAGCTCAAGCAAAGTTGATATAGTCACACTGTGCTGTTATTTTATACAAACAAATGCTCCCCAGCCCTTTCCTCTTGTAAACCTTACTTCCTTTCTTTGCTTGTTTTGTTTTTAATACAGGAAATGACCATCAGTAACAGCTAGTGTGGTTGGCTCAGGTGTCTTTTTGCAAAGATCTAAGGAACAGCAACAACAACATAACCTCAAAGACATGATCTTCAACAACTGATGAAGCCATGAGCACATACACAAGGAGAAAACACAATCCTCAAGGGAAGAACGTTGCAGGAAAAGGTCACAGCATTGTCTGTACTCAAGCACAACATGGTGTTGTACCTGGTAGGAGAGCAGATGAGAAAGACCAGCTATTTCCAAACAAGCCTGTGAGCCACAGAAGGCCTCTCAACCCCAAGACACAAGATTCACTTGATGCACATGATTTTGAAAAAATCACTATTACAAAACGACCAAGAGACCCTTTGTCACCACAAGAACATTCAGGAAAAGACTCACAGAGACCACCCAGAGGAGAACTGCAGATGGCCAGAGCAATTCATGAAAAAGAGCTCCTGTTACAGGAGAAGCTGTGGAGGGTTGAGGAAAAAATAAGACAAAAAATCCATAGAGACAGCGCAGATGCTGCTGAGGAGGAGAGGGGAAAAGTTCAGACAAAAACCAGACTATTCGAGCAACAGAGCAGAGAACCAGTGAGAGGCAGAGAAAAGATGATGCAGGAGGATGTTAAACAACTTAAGAGGCAGAATCAGAGAAATGAAGACAAAATGAGGAATACACATGAAGAAGAAGAGGCCAGATGGAAAAGAAAGGAAACAGAAGTTGCACAGAATCCCCAGTTGCAAAGAAAAGGACGTAAAGAAACTCATGAGATAGTTCACAGGCAAGAAGTGAGTGGAGAGCTGAACAAATCGAGGTGGGAAAATGTGAAAAACCATAGCAGAAGAAAAGGAGAGGATCACAAAGATAATTGGGGAGAGACAGGTGTAAAGTCACAGGATGTAACAGAGAAAGCAAAAGAAAGAGGAACACTGCTTGCACCCATTTTTAGTCCTTCTCACTCCAGCAGACCAGAGCAGGAGGAGCTCAGACTTAAAAATAGCACAGACCCCAGCAACCAGCTTCTTCCTTGCAGAATCTGCAACAGAAAGTTTGCAAGTGAAAGACTGGAGAAGCATGTCCAAATCTGTAAAAAGGTTAAACAATCACAACGTCAGGTCTTCAACTCCTACGTTAATAGGACCAAAGGATCCGTCATAGAGGAGTTTTGGAAAACCCACAGCAGACCCAAGACTCCAGAGGTCAGTAAGATATTCCCCTCTTTTGAAAGGCCACACTTCCAATTTTCCCACCTACCAACCAGACTGGGTCGCACATAGCTTTCTTTGTTTACAGAAAACTACACAGGATACCTTTAGGTGTACCTCTCACTGGGGGAGGGTGCACTCAGTCTAAACTAATATTGGACTTGTTAAAGTCTAATACATATACCTTGACGACATTGTAGTCGACAGGGTAATTTGGTTTGGACACAGCAAATCCAATTTATTTTCCCAAAATTTCCCTAACATTTTGGGAATTTAATGCTAAATTGATTATTTTAAGTGAGTATTTACTGTTTTTGATTGGTATTTGATTATTTTTTATTCAGGTTGCAAAGAAAAAGAACATACGACAGACCCACAAGTCAAACACAGGGACTCTGCATGAGGGTCGACTCCCAGCTGGAACCTCACAGCCAAAACAGTCTAAGTGAGCTGACCTGAACGAACCCGGGCACTTCAGCCCAGGACCAGGTGAACAAGAGATCTTCAGTCATCCATGACCATCAGTCATGGTTATTGTTAGTGCAGTCTCTGAATTATATGATTTTAATAGATGTCTACATTGTTTGAATATATCCTCTATTAACTAAACTGAACTAAGATAGGTTCGGCGGCTTATGATAGCTTGTGATTATTAAGAAATAGTATACTGTAGCTGACACTGTGGTAAAAATATTGACTATACACGCATAGCAAAAGATAGCTGTTAGTTTTATTTATGTCTTTTACACAAAGCATGAAGCAACAGTGTGACTGTGAGAAGAGGAAGGTTTCTACAACTGTTATATCTCCACAATATTTGGTTAACTGTTGAAAAAAATAAAGCACATTTTTGTGTCATCACTGTATAAAAAAATCCCCAAAAAGGCACAGCATTGTCGTAATTTGCACTAATTTTGGTTTCAATAGCTTGCTAAGGCACTGTATTTAACTGCATAAAAATACAGCCAGTGTTATACTGTTGACATCTGACAGTTCACTGACGAAGAGTCAACAGATCATAAGCGATTTTACACACACACACACACGTTTGTTATAACACACACAATGCGGCCAACGGACCTCAAACAAAAAACAAAATGCAATTACATACTTGGGTTCACAAATGATGCAAAATACGCCAAAACGTACCAAAGACAGTTCAAATGTTTTAAAAAATGCAATAAGAAAACAATAACAGTATAGCTGCAAGGTCAGCTATATCATAAATGTTTTAAAAACCACGTTTTCCACATTCAAAGAAAACTTTTCAAGTGTTCATACATGTCACAAAGAAGATAGACCAACATGTGCTGCACCAACAAGAATTCAAGATTCATAGAAGGCAATAAGAAAAAGTAACCAAAGTAGTTGTTAAAAAAAATGAATCAGTAGTTTCATGTTTCACAAATGCTTTTATATGACAATAAAACATGCAAATTTTAAAATATATATTTAATAATATATATTTGTAATAGCTAACATGTCTGATAAATACGGAAAAGTTTGAGAGGTTATTTTGTATTTGGCACTTTTTAAGAATATCAAATGACATGAAATGAAAACAACAAAAATAAAGTGACACATAAGAAAGTCATGTTTTCACATTGGAAGATGGCGCTAACCTCATGAATCATGATCAATCTGCACAACATACTGGCTTGCCCATCCCTCAACAACTGAGAGGAGGCAACCCCGATCTTTGCATGCATTAGCAAACAGTTTTCTATTTACATTAGCTGGTCTTACCTGTTATGTGATAAATACTAAAATCTGAGGCGCTAAAGACTGGAGCCTCAATGCTGACATCACTTACAGTCAATGATACCACCAACACATGGACTTAACGTTCACATTGCAGAGTAACACTATGATGATTGTCTCTCGCATGTGTCAAGGTCCGATGCTTCATGTTGAATCCAGCCAACATTTCAGTCTGTGGAGAAACTAGCTAGATCACTGCACCCAGGTGTAAGTGAGCATGAGTGTGTGCACAAGGTGTTATACAGTATTACATAGGCAATAAAATGTAATCATGCAACTTGGCGCTCTGTCAAACATACACTGTAATGTAACCATTGTGATTGGGAAGGAGGCTGCACCCTCTAACCGAGCCTCCGCTCCCTATCTAACCAGCTTTAATTCAATATGTGTTAAAGAGTTTTGACACTTCTCCCATGATCAGATATTATGCACGATAAGTCTCACACACTGGCCCCTGCAGATCGGCCCCCGTGGTTTGTGAATCCGCCTCTTCGTCCTCCTCCATCACCCGGCATACGATCTGAGTGATGGTTTCCGTTATTGTCACATCCTGCTTCCCGTAGCGTTGAACGACTGATTGCTGCCCAGAGGCGCTCATTCTCTTTCTGCTGCTCATCGACCTAGGAGACGGCAGGAATACATGCAGTTACACAGATCAAAATCAGCACTGAGGGTGGCAGGTGGCTTTTGGGGAAAAAAAAGTCTTACCTGCTTCTCAAGCATCTGGATCCTCATCTCTTGGCGAGCGACTGTCTCTTGCAGCTGCAAAATATGCCCTTCTGTCATACACTGTGGTGATGGGATGTATTGATTAGATCATGATTTGTGCTGTTGAGTATGCTGATTTGATACCTGTGTGACTTCGATACTTGCTTTGCAGCATGCACCCGATTCTCCTTTTTTGCAGACATCAGCCTCCTCTAGTCCATTGACTTTACCACAGCTCATTCGTTTAGTCTGAAGAAAATTGAGAGTGGACATAATGGGTCTTTCAAAAAGCAGTATTTCACAGCATGAACGCGGTATTGTGACATTTAAAAAGGTTTTACACAGTAGTATAAAAGCAGAGTATATAATTCATGTCTAGATTAGTGCAAAGGACAGCTATTTTGGCATTACCGATAGGCCTTTCTTACTGCTGACTGCTGCTGCCGCGGCCTTCAGCTCTTTCAGCTCCTCATATGGTAGAGTGACGCTGTCAGAGAATGAAGAGAGCTGGTCAGGAGTGGGTATCTCGGAGCCTTCTGGCATCGGGATGTACTCTGCATCCTCAAGCTCCTGTTGGATGAGAACATCCCTGAATCAGAACACTGAGTTTTTAGCCAGATGTTTTGGTCTTATGACTCAAATGAAGGTTCCTGCTTTGTGCTTTCATGGTAACAAACCTTTCTAAGCCAGAGAGGACAGGAGCTGTCCCCAGTCTGACTTGTCGCTGACATCATTGGGGTCTCCATGAAGCACTCTTCTGTATTATCCTCCATTGTACCCCCAAGACCCCTATCACGACACTCCGTCTCTGAACCAGGTTCCATGTCCAGATCCACTGTGGAAGTAGATGCCTCCTGGCCCATTCCTGTATGTATGTACACACAAACAATGGAGAGTTGTAGGTATAAATGTACATTCTACATCCCCAAGCAAATACAACAAATAAGATATACACGAATCAGTGACTAAATAAAAGGACTTACCACTCCCAACTGATAGTCCACTGCTGTTAGAGCGAATAGTCTTGGAGTTGAGCACTTTCTCTGCAAAGAAGAAAATATATTAGCCGGTGGGCTGCTTGCATCAGTACACTGTGCATGTGTCTGGTTGTGATTACCAACCCATTATGATAATGGTGTGCCAACCACGGCAAGAAAGGTCCGGTACGTGGTGAAGGGAACCAAAGATTGGCCTTGGCATGGCAGGGCACACCTCTGAACCAAACCCCTTATCAGCAGGCATCCCAAGTCGCCCGTTTCCTGCGTTTCCCCATGCAAAGATCTGGTTGTCTGCAAGAAATAACAGATGATGATATATCCTCACAAACAAAAGTCCAGGGCAGCCACAAACACTGACATAAAAATCTAAAAAATATATACATATTAGTCCCAAAGATGCACCACAGGACTGTGCATGTTCTCACCCTCAGTGGCTGCGATGGTGAAGCCGTCTCCACAAGACACTTTGGTCACTATCTTCCCTCCAAAGGGTCCAACAAGGACTTGGACACCCTGGTGTTTCTTAAAGTCCTTCACACCCTGCTGTCCATACTTGTTGCAACCAAAGGTGATGAGACGACCACGTTCTGCGAAGCCAAAAATCACGTGAAGTAACGATTCTTTGAAATGGTGCCAGTTTTTTCACTTACACGAGAAATATCAGCTTTGTTTACCATCAATGGCAGCTGTGTGGGTCTTCCCTGGAGCTATGGCGTGTATCTTGTACCGTGACAGCTGCTTTGCCAAGGTCAGTGTGGTGATGTATGGGATCCCTTGGTAAGCCTGTATGTGAATAATAAAACTTAAACTAAGCATGCTGTAAGTGCATCACCTAAACTCTCTACTTTTACCATCATTTAGGTACAACCCAGTACCTCTCCAGGGTGGTTCTTGAGACCAGAGATTCCCTGGTTCAGACCAAGCTTGTTGAATTCATTGTTTCCACACGCTAGGACTTTTCCAGCTTCTGTCAAAAAGAAGGTTCCATCGCTGCCACATGACACTGAGGAGATGGTGGCGCCTTTAGGGATCTCCACCTGGGAAAACCAGAAATGAGAAAGTACTAAATAAATAGCAACAAATAAGATTCTTTTATCATATTTCTTAAAACGCTTTGTATCTTACTGGCTCCTGCAGGGCTTTAGACTGTTAAAAATACGCCAGAACAGGGAACAAAGTCTTACTTGCATTGGAGAAGAGAAGTCATCCTCACATTCCAAGCCGAGACGCCCTGCAGCAGGAAAATTGAGCAATTTTGACTGGGAACACGTAGTGTGACTGCACATTAAAAGTGCAACTATCTCCACCTGCTGGCTACAGTTATAACAGCAAAAACAACTTTGCAGAGGCTCAATGACATAACCTTAAAACAACAGTAAATACAGCAAACCTATGTACCATACTCTCCGCAGCCCCAGGAGTAGATGTCCCCACTCTGAGTCAAGACCACCACATGGTTGTCTCCACACGAAACCTGACGGACAGGCCGCTCCTCAAAAAACTCCAAAAGCACCGGCTCCAGAATCTCCATGCCGAGCTCACCCTCCACTCCAATGCAGCCGTAATAGTCTGATCCGAACATGTACATCTGGTCCTCATCTGTAAAAGCGGCAGCAGCAGCAGAGGGTTCAGAAAGTGTGGTTACAGACAATGTTTTCTTTCCGAAGTTCCAGGACACTTTCCATACTCACCGGTGACACAGGCGGTGAAGTCGGCCCCACACGCCACCTGTCTAATGGCCTTCCCCTGTAGCTTCTCCACTTTCTTTGGCTGCCGGTACGAGGCTTGATCTCCATGCCCCAGCTGGCCCACCATCTTGGCTCCGCCTTGGACATTCTGAAGAGATGGTTGAAAAAAGGTCCTTGTAGTGAAACACAAGAACAACTGGATCCGCTATATCTCTGCCAGAGTGACGGATCAGTACTCACAGCCCATGTATACAGCTCCTTTTCCACTGTCACCACTGCAAAGTGGCTCTCGCCTGCACACACGTGTTGGGCACTGCTGCCTCCTTTAAACATGTCCATTTTCTGGGGGGTGAACTTCCCTCCGCCCCAGAAGTACACCTCCCTTGAGCGTGTGGTCACCACAGCAACAGGGGTGTCAGTCACCGTACTCAGCCTGTGGTGCAAACCAGGAAAACATTAATTATATACTACAAAATCTTACTTCAGGGACCACAGACAGGCCGTTAAAATGGAGAACTTACTTTGGTTTTTTCATTGCTGAATTCAGCAGGGCAACTCTCTCTTCCAGCTCCCTAACAGAGAATGAAGTTGTCAGTGGGTGTTTCAACTTCACTGCATCCAACAGAATCTAAAATATTTTCTTATTATGTAAAGAAACATAAAAAAAACTCTTTTTTCTTTCAGTCAACTTACTGTCTGTAGCAGGAGATGACTGGCTGGTCCAGAATCTGATCAGCTGTAGGCCTTTTTGCAGGATCCTGTAACACACACACACAAAAAATATCACTTTACTTTATTATGATAGCCCTCACAAAGGCCACATTTTTCCTTAGCATGCACTATTATCTCTGGATTTGATTATTCCTTTCACTCACTTGATCGAGGCACTCATAAACCAGTTTGATCAGTGCAGGCGAATAAACATCCGAGTTCACTTCCATAGTCCAGTTGCCCTGGACTATTTTCACACAGAGGTTCAGTGGGTTCTTATGGGCACAAACGGCAAAATAAATTAATTCTGATGCAAATTTTCTGAACAATGCAAATGATTACAACTATTTCTATCAAGTTCACAAACCTACCGTTGCGTCAAATGTTCTTGTAAGAGTTAAGACTTCAAAAACTACACAACCCATGGCCCAGATGTCTGATTTGAAGTTGTATTTTGCTCCCTGGCACAATTCTGGTGACATGTAATATGGAGTTCCCACACACTGGGTTTACAGAAGAAGAAAAAGAAAAAGGAGATTAGTCAAATATTTATCTGAAGCTGATGCAGAAGGAGTGATGCCATACAACCGTGTGGTGCTGAGCAAAGTAAACTCGCCATCAGAAAACAGCCTCATATCATGTGATCAACTCTGTCGGCTGTGACAACCAAATATTAACTATTCACACTAATTGTTAAGATTTACTCTGTGTGTTTTCTTCTCACTATACTTCTCAAACTGTATCATCAGACAGAGCCTTCTCCAAAGCTGCCCTCTTTCTCTGAAACATATCTGTGACTGCACTGACCTATCCACCTTCAAACCCCTGACAAAACACACCTTTTTAAAACTGCTTTTAATGTTTAGCTTAAGTCTTTTTTGATTTTGTAAAATGTCTTTGAGTAGAAAAGTGCTCTGAAAGAATAATAATGTATTATTAATAGTTACAACGTGACGTAGTGAAAAAACTATGCTATTCTCTGGATTTAATTGGACTGTACCTCTAAATAATCTAGAAATATCTCAAAAAAGAGCAAGTACAAGACCTACATTTCTACTATGCTATTAGAGTCAGTAGAGTAAAGAGAGTGTTCACCACTGTGTAACTATAAATACTTATTAAATCATAGCCAGTCTAGGTAAAGATGCTAACAGGAAGGGAAGCACAACTTACAGTCTCCGCCATCGAAAACTCAGAGTCTAGCTTCTTTGCAAGGCCATAGTCGCCCAGTTTGATGAGGTCAGTCTTGGTCAGGAAAATGTTAAGAGTTTTGATATCTCTGCAAGAAAAACAAAGCATGGTTTGATTACAAACAAAATATAAAATAAAAAGTCAAGCGACTTGCCAGATGCCTACGATAAGGGCACAAAAACAGGCTGAACACCTTACCTGTGCAAGATCCCAGCCTTGTGAATGTGGGACACTGCTGAGGCAATTTGGTACAGGTACCATATGACCACCTAAAGAAACAAGTTGAAGATATAATCGAGGATATAATATTTGTATTACTAAAACGCCTTGCAATGGTGCACTCTTACCTCTTCGCTGAAAAGCTTCCCCTTCTGTTGGTTAATTTTATCATACAGATTTCCTCCTGCGATGAGAAGGCACATTAGCATTCTGTCACAGATGGACAGCATTCAAACTCCAGAGCGGACGCAGTATTATTTCCTTACCATTGCAATACTCCAACTCAATGAGCAGGGAGTTTTTATCCATGAAGTGATTGAAGTAGGCTATGATGTTGTTGTGCTCTAGGATGGAGAGGATGCTTATTTCGTTCATGACATCTCTGCGCTCCTTTTCGGAGAGCGAGTTCAGGTCCACCTCCTTCCATACCACCAGAGAATTGTCCTAGGGAAGCCAGAGGGGACATGGCATTAAATAAAACATGTGTCCAGATGACAGAAAACACCGGTTTGAGTTTCTCTACCTGCTTACAGAGTAGACAGACAAGAAAAACCCTCACAGATGAAAAATATATGAAATATAATTGGTCAAAAATACATTTTTAGAGGGTTTACGCTGCTGTATGTCCAATTGTAATACTGGCCAAAGAAGCAGGGCATGGGAAAGTCATTTATCTTGTTGTCGCTCAAGAATTTTTCACAGGGGTATGGAAACATTGGAACAATGAGCAATTCAAGTTAGCCAGACATCCTGTACAATAAATCACAATAATCCACTTCACAAAACAAAATGTAACACTACTAACAAGACATATCTGACATGCCTAATCAGGATGTTTTCACAGTAAGCGGTGGTTCTCATCATTTCTGACTTTCTGCCTCATGCATGTCCAAGTTGCAGAAGACAAGTTTTCATTGCAGTCTTTAGGAGACACATTAAACAACATAAAGGAGATCGCATGGTTGGTTGTATGATTTAAAAAAACAAACAGTGCTGAGGCATAAACCCAGCTTACCTCTGTTCTTCTGTACAGGGTTGCTTCACCAAACGCCCCCCTCCCGAGGATCCGGATAGGAATGTAATGCAACTTCTCCTCTTCGCCATTAAATGTGCCCGACGCTGATCGCTCACTGACCACAGACCCGCCGCCCAATTCTGAATTTAGCGAGTCGAAATGTCTTTCATAGTCCTCCAGTGACATTTCTGTTTAGGGACTTGTTAGCCAGTGGCAGTGATGGAAATAACACGAACAGGCCTTTACGACAACTCTTTCTGAAAGACTCCTACAAAACCGTGCACACCGTGTCTAACATGACTACCCGTGTCGGCTTAACAAAAACACACGCTGTCAAAGTATCAGTACTACCACGCGCCTCTAAACCACCACAGATACACAATGTAAGGAAAATACAACGTAGCAAAATACGTGCAACTATAGTGGTCGCGCCAGTGTCAAGCATGACACAACAAAAATTGAGAAGTTCAGCCAACTTTTGGAAGTTTCAAAATAAAAGGATTTATCCGCAAGCGTGTTGTGGTGTGTTTTACGTTGAAAGTCATAACAGCGCACTTCCGGTCCGGCCTCTATCTCCGTTAGCTTGACTCGGCTAACAGTTAAGTTAGCTGGACGAAAGCGTAGCGCCGCCTGACACATTAAAACAACAAACCGACGCGGAAATGTGACCACTTTGAAACAGTTTAAGCAACTCTGCTTAACAAATACACGATTGACGCATGTTTGAAACAGTTCGGTCACGTTTGAGACTCGATTAAAGACTTAACAACACACCGAAAACACGTCCATCAGTTTCAACGGGCTCAAACCCGGAAACTGTCAAATTAAACAACCTCCCTGGCTGAGAGTTTTTACAATCTTTATCATGATGTATCTGTGTTTCCTCTATTCTAACGACACTAAATCAAAATAAAGGACAGCACACATGTAGTTTGTAGTGCAATTTTAAAAGTTTAAGTTCACAGTCTTTCAGAATCACTTTAATTCGCCAGGTGTGTGTACACACACGATTTGACCCACTTTGCTCTCCTAGCACAAACATCAAACATTTATAGACATAGGTACAGTTAAAAAACAGAACAGAGGACAGGTAAACGTAGACATAAACATAAACAAGAACAAGAACAAGAACAAAACTATGTACATATAAAAAGGTAAATATATATATATATATATATATATATATATATATATATATATATATATATATACACTCCTGATCAAAATCTTAAGACCGGGGAAAAATGACTAATATTCGCATTTCGCGCTGGTGGAACCTATCCAGGTTGTAAGCAGAGCTTCAAAATGCAAAAAGAAGAAACAGGAGCAAAAGACAACAAAATAGAATCAGCAGTTTATTGAAAACTGCATTTAAACTGAAACAAGCTGTTTATCAGCTGATCAAAAGTTTAAGACCACAGCCCAAAATAGCCCAAAAATAGATCTAAAAGTGTCAAAAAAGACTCAGTTATGCTCAGTAGTACTCAGTAGTACTCAGTAGCCCCACTGTTCTTGTTTATCATCTCAAAAATTAATTTAGGCATGCTTGATGTGAGTTTTTCCAGAAGGTTGGTGAGAACATTGCCCCATGTGGTGAAGATGGCTTCAAGAAGGGCATCCATGGTCTGGAACTGATGTCCATTTTTGTAAACTTCCCTTGCCATCCATCACCAAATGTCCTCAGTGGGATTTAGATCAGGGGGACACGCAGGATGGTCCAAAAAAGCCTAACGCTAACCCTGGAAGAAGTCCTTCGTCAGGCAGGTGTTGTGAACTGAAGCATTGTTCTGTTAAAAGACCCAGTCATCACTGCACAGACGAGGGTTCTCAGTCAAGAGGGATGCCTGCTGCAACATCTCCACAGAGCCAGCAGCATTTTGACGCCGCTGCACAAACTGAAGCTCCATTTTTACATTGAAGGAAAAAGCACCCCAGATCATGATGGAGCCTCCTGCACTGTGCTGCGTAGAAAACATCTCCAGTGGGATGTCTGTGTCATGCCACTAACGTTGGAAGCCATCAGGACCATCCAGATTAATTTTTTCTTGTCAGAGAATAAAACTTTCTTCCACCTTCTAATGTCCCATGTTTGGTGCTCCCTTGCAAACTGCAAATGGGCAAGTTTGCTGCGTGGGAGGAGACGTGGCCTTTAAAGACATTTTTTGTTCTTTAAGCCCTTCTGTTGCAGATGCCGTCTTATGGTGATTGGGCTACAGTCAAAAAGTACAGTACAGTAATGGTCTTAGTTTGGGTCAAGAATCGGCCTGTGTCTTCACGGGCAGCCTATCACATCCTCCAGCTCAGTGCAGGTGAAATTTTTTTGGGTCTATCACTTGACTTTTTTTGTCCCATAACCCTCCCATAACCCTCAGGATCTTTTAAGAAATTGAAAATGACTGCCTTACTGCGTCCAAGCTCGGGAGGGATGGCGCGTTGCGAGAAGCCTTGCTTGTGCAGCTCAACAATCCTTCCACGTTCAAAGACAGAAAACCTTTTTGCCTTTGCCATCAGGGGGTCATGACAGCGTGAATGCCCAATAGAAAATGACATGAAAGCCAGATTTTTGCGCAGATTTTGACTTTTTAAGGCTGCGGTCTTAAACTTTTGATCAGCTGATAAACAGCCTGTTTACACTACAAAACTGAACAAACTGATTAAGAAGGCTGGCTCTGTGCTGGGGACTACTCTGGAGCTGGATGTAGAGAGAAGGATAAATTTCTTAGCATCATCAACAATACCTCACATCACCTACATGACCTCCTGATCAAGCAGAGCGTATTCAGTCGGAGACTCTTGCAACTCCACTGCAAAAAATACAGCTACAGGAATTCACTCCCTTCTGTGCAAAAAAAAGGTCTCATTCTGTGACAGCTGATATTTGGATTTGGACATTAATACATAACTTGCAGTGACTCATCCACTAGCTAAGAATGCACAATGCACATTTTTTGCACAAAGTTGCTTTACAGAGTTATATGTCTATTTTTACACGGATAGAACTATATGTTCTTCCTTCCCTTGGACTTTTAGTCACTTTAAACTTATCTACCTCATGCCTGTTTTGTGTTTTAATACATGTAACTGCGGCTGTAACACCAACATTTTCCTTTGGGGATCAATAAAGTTCTCTCTCTCTAATCTTACAATTAGATATCAATATACATCACTATATATGACATTTTCTGGATAACCACTTGTAAATACTGTAAATGGATAAGATAATCAAACAGAAATACCTCACAAATCAGGGTACCAATGTGTTATATTGGTACAAAAATCATATGAAAATCTGATGTCACAAAGCTGTGTCCTCATGGATTTAAAACATAATTTCAGTAACACAGAGCAAAAAAAAAAACATTTTCCCACATGAGAGGGTGGTAAAAGGGAAACAAGCACAAACACACACACACACACACACACACACACACACACACATATATGCACGATTTTGTAATATTGACACAGCAGCAGCCTCACCCAGATAAAAGTGACCAAAAAGCGATTGTTCAGTAAAAACCTGAGGACCAGACCCCAGACATGATTTCAAATGACGACAACGGCACAGATGGAAAATCATTACACACAGGAAGGAAAGGTAGGCTTGTGTTATTTAAACAGCTCCTGTAATGGTTTAAAAAGACATACTGTATTATTATGTGTTGTTTGCCTTGAGTTCACATCAAAGTGTCTGTTTGTTCAGGATCCATGTGCACAGTCAGAGTCGGGTCCAGAAGTCTTCCACTGTATCCACTGATTACCGTGTGTTTAGGAGTACTAAACACTATTCTGATGTTAACTGCTATTGTTATTGGGATTTACTGTGAGTACAACTGATCTGAGGAGGGTCTTGTATCTCTGCTATTTATTTATAGTCAGTTTGGAGTACACTGTACTGAACAATTCATTCAGTTATGACATATAAACTTAGATAATTAACTATATTAGGGCTTCAACTAACAATTCTTTTCATTAACGTTTAATAAGTTAGTTGTTTGATGTATAAAATGTCAGAAAGTGGTGAAAGATGTTGATTACTGTTTCACAAAACACACAGTGACATCCTCAAATGTATTGTTTTATTTCACAACTCAAATACATTAAGCTTACTGTCACAGAGGACTAAATAAACCAGAAAATATTCACATTTTTGTCTTAAATTTGTTTTATCAATTATCAAAATAGGATGGATTAATCTAATACACTGTAAAAAAAAACAACAAACATTTGCTTTTACGGTAAAAAACTGGCAGCTGTGGTTGTCAGAATTTTACCATAATTAACCTTTACATTATAACCTTTTCTAATATTACAGTAAAAAGATATTAGTACCCTTGATTTCATACATAAGTTTTTTTATTCAATATTTTAAAATGTCTGTCTTTAAAACTGCCAAACCGTAAACCGTGACATTAAATATTACAGTGTTTTACTGTATTAACAGTCCATATATAAAATATATAGACAGATAAAAAATACTTTATTCTGTATAAATACTCTTAAAATGCCATATAAATAAAGGTTTTGAAATACGACTGTGTTTTACTGTATTCAGGAAAACAGTCATACTTCATGGCATATTTTACAGTCTTTTACTGAAAAAAAAAGTCTGTAGATTTTACGGTAAAAAACTGCCAAACCATGGCATGACTTTTTTTTTTTACAGTGTGGTTGACAAATAATCGAATAACTGACAACTTGTTGCAGCTCTAAACTATATTTATCCTTCAGAGTATCACCAAAAAGATGAATACATTTTTTTTGTTCTTATCACAGGTGGCAACGTCAGTGAGTTATCTGCTCCCGACCAAATAGAAGCACAAGCGCTCTTTGTAGAGGCGAAGCATATTCAGACAATGCAGACTGAACAGATCAAAGCTCACAAAGAGGCCAAACAAGCACTGCAGAAAGAGATCAGGGCGCATGAGCAGCTGAAACGGCAGTTTGAGCAGGACGAGAAGGTCCATGACGACCTTCAGAAGCAGCTTGATATACTGAACCTGGAGAAAGCAACACTGCAGGCTGATAAATCTAATATTCGTGAGAGGATATTACATTTATATTTTTAATGTGTTTTGGAATAAAAGCTTTTCTTTTTGCCATAACTCCAAATCTTTTTCTTCTTTAACAGAGGAAAGTTGTGGACGGTGTCCGTCTGGATGGTTTTTAGTCAACGCATCATGCTACTTCCATTCTAAATCAGCATCTGGTGCCTTAAAGAACTGGCACGACAGCAGGGCAGACTGTATCGCCCGTGGGGCCAGTTTGACTGTGATAGATAACTGGGAGGAGCAGGTGAGTCCAGTATGTGCTGCAGGAACAACAATAGACTGAGCATGACAGAGGCTGCAGAGGTCAAGTGACATTCTCAGTGTTTAGTAGGTATGTCAGCACAGCTTTATGTTTATGAAGCTGTAGTACTTTGTTTTTTATCCATCTGTTTATGCATGCTGAGTGAGAGGTTTCCTCATTATCACTGCAGTTAGGAAATATTTGTCTGTTATCTGTTGCTGTCAGTCTTAATGAGTGAGGCTTAAACCCTTCCTTTTTTATGGAAGACAGGTTGACGTGTCAAAGTAGGAAAGTACAGGTGTACATTTAGCTGTTTCAGTTTATTGGGCATGCTGGTTCATTGTCATGGCATGAAGGGAGTCTGGAATATAACTGAGATGAACATCTCCCGCTATAACAAGTCAATACAATTGTGTGTTACATAATAGATCCTGTAGTGCAAAGCATTTTAAACTGTTAGACACGCCTAATGACAGTATTTACAAAACAAGTTTTTGTAGTCCAGTAGTTTTCCAGCTAATTTGGCTGGTTAGCAGCACAGTCAGCAGTTGCAGTGGAAACATAGAGGCAATCCAAGTGATTGAAATAGCATAAAGAAGTGATTTCTGATACTGAGAGAATCACAGGCTAAAACTACTAAACTAAAATGCCTAAATCAAAATGCTAGATGAACAGTCCCTCGAGTGCCCACCATCTGCAGCCTGAGTGTATGACGTGCTAGCTAACATAAGACATGCTAACATAAGACATGAGACAGGTCACATGATAACATGCGACCTGTCTCACAAATGACCCAAAGCTTGTGACGGGCAGACCCGTTCTTTTCACAGAGGATCGGTTCCTTTGAGTTGATGCATGTAAATCTATCGAACTGTTCAAACCTTTTGAGTTTTCATACTTTTTGCAAAATAATATCAATAATAATAATAATCAATGACATGGCCGAACAAAATTTAACTTTAATTTTAACTCTTTAAACGCATTACCAGTTATCATGTATAAATTTACATGAAGATAAAATATTTATTGCAATGCACTGATTTAGCATCCCACTTGCAGGTAGACTATACAAGGACACAACGAACGCACAATGTGGTGTAGCTGATGTTCCACTCCCAATTAGGGTTAGGGTTCAGTGTGAGTGTAGCTGCCAGGCTCTGGACTGAGTGCTGGACTCACTCATTTAACGTCCTTGTACAAGACAATAATGAAACACAGGCCTAATAATTTGGGCACATCAGGATTTACAGATGTGGTGCTTGTGTGCAATGCAATGATACATTTAAATGTACCAATAGGTAAGAAAATTCCAATAAGCTGGGTTATTTCTTGCATCACAATGGCATTATTCATCTCATACTCATGTGGGCAAAATTAAACAGGCCTTGAAGGTACATATAGTCGAACATCGCACTTCCATAAGATGTAAAAATAAAACCTAGCCTATTGCAGTACTTTATTGTGACCCGGTCATACAATTTCTTCTCTCTGATAGAGCAAGTGACTTTGAAAGATTATTGTTAAAAGGAGGCTATTTGGATTTTCCAGATCTTTCAGACAAATTTCACTGTCTTCAGTAGCCCAGTTGTTGTCACAAGAGTAAATAAATCTAAAGACTGGGATTGTAGTGATTCAACAACCATTTTATCTTGTCCTAGCAGGAAAGGCACAGGTCTAATTAATAAAATGAATGATGGCTCTGTTCATGGTGTCACATAAGTGGTAGCAGCAGACAGCATGCACAAAAGCCAGAACATCCATGCTTGTCCTGACATGTAAGATGATCTGCTATGAAAAGGTTCGATCTGAAGATGATATTTGGTTGGTGGAAGAAAGACATGCTGCACTCAACATGTGATCAGTTGCTATCTAGGCCTGAGCTGCTAATTTGTAGGATAAAGGTATACCTTTAAGTAACACATTGTGATGTTGTTTAACCTCTGTTTACCTAGCTAAATCTTTTTGAGTACCTACCAAAACTGGATCCAGGCATGCGAACATTGTGGAGAAAGTCAAGGGGAATCTGGATTGGCCTTACGGATATTCAGACAGAAGGCAGCTGGGTGTGGTTAAATAATGTGACTCTGGATGAAAGGTAAGCCCTTTATGACTTACTACTTAGCCTTAAAAGAATTATTTGACATTTTGGAAAATATGTTTATTTGTATTGTTGTTCAGAGTTAGATGAAAAGTTCAATCATTATGTCTGCCTTGCTTTAGGTACTGGATAAGCGGGGAACCAAACAACAATGGATTACTGGGTGAGAACTGTGTAGCGCTTATGAACATGAAAAGCCCGAGTGCAACATGGTTTGATGCAGGTTGCAATGAGGGCATGGAATGGTTATGTGAAAAGGAACTCAACTAGGCGTGGCGAGCATGATGGTCCATATCCAGGCTGAATTCCTCAAAGAACTCCTCAAAGAGGTCGCCTCCATAATGTCGAGCAAGCTTGGAACCATCAAATGAGAAGAGAAGACAGCAGGAGTTTTTAACAAACATGTTCTGCAGGAGGTGCTAATATGTTCCAACATGACACACACACACATGGAAAGCTTTCTTTTAGATAATGCAACATCTTCATGTAATAGTTCACATCCTGATCCCTGGACAGTAGAAACCTCCTTAAAGGCATTATTAATCTTACAGTAATTAGCACATGCTTTAGCAGTGATTGATCCCTGACCTTTCCTGTAGCGCCACCATGAAGTCCTATAAAACTAAGGACATTTCCAGCTGTACTTTGCATTTAGTGTTAATTATCAAACATTAGCAGGCTAAACTAAGATGGTGACCACGGTAAACATTATACCTGCTAAACATCAGCATGTTAGCATTGTCATTGTGTGCATGTTAGCACACCAACATGAGCATTTAGCTGACATCACAGGAGCTGCTAGCATGGCTGTAGACTTATGACTTATCTCTTGTGACATACGGCATACATGAAATTATTTCTCTGTGTTCTTTCTCAGTGTCAATAAAGGCTGAGTGAATGAATAACATTTTTGTGACTGTAGTGCAGCATTACACTCACTCTTCAGATGTTATGATAGTGAATAGTTTCACAGAAGAATAGAGCTTGAACAATACATGAAGAATTTCTCCTTCTACACTTTGATTTGTGGACAGCAGGGGGTGCAAATTAGACAGACAGTCCCTCAAAGAACTGGCCAGACTGCAAAGTCTGTCAGGAGCCAATATGACTGTTCGTCATGTTTCTATGAATACCAGTGCCAATATCACAATTTACAAGAATGAAAAAGTAAAAACTGATTTGAATACCTCATAATTTGTTTAACTATATTAAACTGAAACCACCTGTACAATATTTTATCATGATATAAATGTAACATTATAATAATACAATTGTAAAAATAGATAATGTTCATATTTGTCAGATGACATTTAGAGGGACTCCATAACATATAATACATGGAAACAACAGTGGCTTTTCCTTTGCAGCTGTGCTTCAATAGAATTTAGGATTAAACCAATTGAAGGTCTACTTTGATTTGTTTTTACACAGGAGACACTGCAGGTTTAATACACTACATATATTAAGAATTCACCTTCACTTGGATTTAATTTTATTGTTTGAAACCGCTGAATTACAGTGGACATAACTAAAGAGTTTTTTTTAGGCCAATTATATTATTATATAAGCAAGATAAGTAAGAATCATTGATGAGTTATAATCGCTCCTGGTTTAGCTATTTGTTTTTAGAAATTATTATACATTATAAATTTAATGGAGATTGTGTCTATAGAAATTAAGGCATTATGATTGATTTTAGGCAACTGGGAGGTCCAACATTTAGAACATGTACAGACAAAGAAGCTACAAGGCGTCTGAAACACTGATCAGTACTAAATGAGCAAGATTCATGAGGGATAGTTACTCTGAAGGAGCTCCAGCGTCCATGGCTGTGGTGCATGCATGAAACAACTGTTGTTCCAGCAGTTTCACAACTTTATCAGGAGATGAGAACTGAGTAAAACATTGTGCAATCACAAAAATATTGGACATCAGCATAAACAAATGTTCCCTAGCTGTCCTATGTAGCAGCACCAACATCATTCTTCCTTGCAGGATGCACAGAAAGAGTTGTGCAACATGAGCATGAACAATATTAACTGGCAAGACCCCAAACATAGAGCCAACGTTTTACAGGAATGACATCAAAATTATGTTAATCTAACCAACCGATTAATTGTGGCAAGATTGAAATTTGCAACACCTAATACCTTAACCTAAGCTTGAGATGACGTATGAAGTAAGAGTGATGAATAATAACTGGAGGTGGATTTTTACATGCCATATTTTGGTCCAACAGTACAGTTACAAATTCAGATTTTCAAGTTTAGTTTGAGCACTACTGCTGGACTTATTTAAATATATAATGCAAGGTGGGGGGAAGCAAGTCAACTAATAAGTAGAAGCACTCACTAAACTCACACTTCCTCTTCTGGATAAAAAAAAAAGGGAACCAAAGAGTTCACTACTCTGTAATTATGACACTGAGGTCATGGAGAATCCACTGAGAACCGAAACAGAAATGGACATTTCCACACTTGTTTTGAAATATTTGGTCATTATTATAATGTTAGTGAATGAAGAGCTGAAGAGCAGAAGAGATACATTTCAACTATGTGCAAAATGTACAACCAAGCCTCAATGATTGGAGCTTTAATGTCATATATCTGTAGCTTGCTCCAATGTAAAAATCTCTGTGTGTGAAGTGATTAACTGTTCGTATTAGCCAGAATACTTTCTGTAGATTATACCGAGTAAACAAGACATCAAGACCACAAAAAAACTCAATTTCCATGGTATTAGCCTAGCTCGAACACTGTTAGAAAATATAGGGACACAATATTTTCTGTGATTGTTGAACATTTCTGTAATTTCAGTTAGATGTGTCTGGGACTATTCAACATTTTTCTTGCTGACAGCTGTTTCATTTCCCTCTTCTGTAGGATTTCAATTCAAACAGACAGATAGACACAAAATGTACAATTATCTCAGCATGTTTTCATTCACTAGAGGATCACTATTATGAAAAATGTCATGTATGCGTATATTCCATATTATTTTTAATGATTTGTGAATTGCATTTCTTTTTTAGCTAACAATTGTTGGCTGCAATTCTGCAATGGAAACCCATAGATCAATTATTAAACATTTCAACATACTGCACATTTGTACATATTTCTCAGAATAAAAACATTATGTCACAACTTTTAATCTATCAGTATATTTTTCATAGTTGCTGTTGTTATTGGGATTAACTGGGAGTATGAATGATTCATTTCCCTTCTCTGAGGAATTTCACTGTACATCACAAAGCATGAGGTTTAAGAGGTTTTCTTCAGCACTTTCTGTTCAGTTTTTTTTTTTTTTTTTTTTAACATCAAGTAGGCGGAGCAGGTGGGTTGAAAACAAACAAAAAAGTAATAATGTTGAGATAAATATTTATACATCTGATTTTTTTTTTTAAATTAAGCCCTTTAAAAATGTCAATTTCCTCCTTAAACAGAAATTTGTGAGCACTGAAAATATAATATGTGTCATATGCACTGAACATCATCAAATGATGATCAACAGTTATTTAGGGGTGGATCCACGCTGAGACACACTCATCCCTTTTCACGGCTATAAAAGCAGGAGGCAAACACATCAACTGGCACAGCTGCAGCACTGCAATGGAGAATCCACAAAGATGGACAGATGACGAGCCGAAAATATCATTTATACCAAAGATGTCTAAAGTTTTCTTTACTGGTGGATATTCTTGGTCTCCCAATGAAATATCTGGACGAGGTACGACTTTAAAATCTTTTACGGTGTCTTAGTGTATCTTTATTTTTTCACTTTTTCTTCCATTATTCAAATGTTACTGAATAAAAACCATTGCTGAAGATTATTTATTAGGCCAAGTGATACTGTCAAGCCTCTATTATAATTGCAAGGATATATTTATTGTGGTTAATCATCTATCATATTATTAACGTCTATATAATCTTTATGAATTACAGTATCAACAGGTGGAGATGGATCTAACCGACTGGTTTTACTCTGTCTGGGCCTGCTGAACGTTTTTCTTCTGATAGTTGCTGTTGTTATTGGGATTAACTGTGAGTATGAATGTTCATATAAGATGATTAATTTCCCTCCTCAGTCTGATACAATATGAAATGATTTGCAAATGTTATGTGAGTTTTTAGTCAGCACTTTCTGTGCAGTTTTGCAATGTCAAACCACAGACAAATCATACATACATATTTCTTTGTGACAACCTCTTCAGGTGCCAAAGTCAAAGAGGGTTCCCTCCATGTTTCTCACTCAAATGTAACACAGCTCACCAATGAGCTGAACTACCTCCGTAGCAATCACAGCGACGTGATCCAAGCCGAAGAAGAGGCCAAGAACGAGTTAGACCGAGCCCTCAAAAACCACACGCAACTAAAGGAGAAAATTGAGCAGCAGAAGACCATCAGTGACAATTATCAGAAACAGATTGAGGAGTTGCAAACAGAGAAGACAAATCTGAAGTCCAATATATCAGCTTTGGGTGAGTTGTATTACAGTTTTTATTTAATCAATAACGAATACTTAAAAGCACCTGAGTGATCAAGAATATTTTATTTCTCCTAGAGGGAAACTGTGGCAGATGTCCCCCCAGATGGATTTTCCTCAACTCATCCTGCTATTTCTTTTCTTACACTGAATCCCGTACTGTCACAAAGAACTGGCCAGACAGCAGAGCAAACTGTATTACACGTGGAGCCGACCTGGTTGTGATCGATAACAAGGAAGAACAGGTGGGTTGAAAACAAACGAGAATGTGCTTCTGAAAATATCAATAATAATGTTGAGATAAATGTTTAGACATCTGAATTTTACAATTAAGCCCTTTAAAAACGTTTATTTCTTTCTTAAACAGAAATTTTTGAGTGACACCATTGAAAGTATGAAAGTAAGTAGTTCTAACGAATGGGACAACGGATTCTGGGTTGGTCTCAGGGACACAGCGATAGAGGGGACATGGGTCTGGATTAATAATGTCACTGAGGTGGAACAAAGGTGAGAGCTGCACTTTTATACTCTTAATGCTATATTAACTGTGTATTATTATTTTACTTTTTTTAATCATTTGATTTTCCAAAGGTACTGGATGGATGGAGAACCAAATGATGCTGGACACCGTGGAGAAGACTGTGTTGCTGTGCATTATAAACCCCAAAATCCCTGGAAGACCCGTAACGATGTCAACTGCCAAACGATTGTGAGACACTGGATATGTGAAATGACATCAAGCTAAAATCAGGATACTGCTTGAGCAGAAAACACAAGCATCTGTTTGTAACACTTTGCAAAAATTGAACAAAATACATTAAACACACTGGTCTCGTATTTCTGGGCATTTTTCACCTTCAGCTATTATAACTATTCTAACAGTCCTTGTGTAGAGTTACGTAGAATGAAGTGTAGATCAATATGATATTATTGACAAACATCCATATTTAAGCCATTCTTCAAGTTCACACATGCATGTGTAATATAGGAGCACATGGTCCATCATCAGTCCACCACTTTGGCCAGACTGAATAATCTCAACAACTTTTGCATGGATGCCATAAAAGTTTCTACATACAGTCATGTCTCCCTCTTGGTGAATTTTAATCATTTTTATCATTCCCTGACTTTTCATCATACCCATAAAACTACTAACATTCCCATTAGCCTCCGCTGAACTGTGAGTACCAAGTGTTGTGGAGAAATTGCTGAAGTCAAAGGTCAATGGTGAGGTCAGGAGGGAAGAAAGTGTTCAGGAGCCTCTGATGTCTTATGCTGTAATATTTATTGACACTTGGCCAAGGAGAATTAGAGACACTCTCAAAGTACATCAGAAGTGCCTGAGTCGGTCTCACATTCTGCCCAACTCATGCTGGTGGATAGACTTTAAACCCCTACAGGTAACACCACAAATACTATACGCCCAGAATTAGCCAAAGAGAATGTCTTTACCCATGGAGGTGTTATTGTCAACATATTCTAGTCTGAAGACACAGATGTCTGTTTATGCAGATTGGAACGTCAACGGCAAGCTATCTATTATGTCTATGAAGGCAGCAATAGGTCTCTTCGACCCTGGCCACCACAGTGTTGAGATAGACTGGCACCTCCTGTTGCCAATCAAAGCCAAACAATTAGTACTGCCGAGGACCTCAAGGCCCACACGTGACCTCGTGTAACCTAAGGATAGAAAATTCCATAACACCAAGCTAACACATTGAATTAAATGGTGACCCTAGTGAAAATATTCTGCCTCATCAACATGTAAGCATTGTCGTTGTGATGTTAGCATGCTGACAACACATCCTCATAAGTATGAAGAAGTAGGACACACACACACACACACACACACACACACACAAAACCCTCCAATGATACAACACTTAAAAAAAAACATCAGTGCTGCACTGAACATCATCAAATGATCAACAGTGGGGTGGATCCACGCTGAGACACACTTCACGGATATAAAAGCAGGAGGCAAACACATCAACTGGCACAGCTGCAGCACTGCAATGGAGAATCCACAAAGATGGACAGATGACGAGCCGAAAATATCATTTATACCAAAGATGTCTAAAGTTTTCTTCACTGGTGGATATTCTTGGTCTCCCAATGAAATATCTGGACGAGGTACGACTTTAAAATCTTTTACAGTGTCTTAGTGTATCTTTATTTTTTCACTTTTTCTTCCATTATTCAAATGTTACTGAATAAAAACCATTGCTGAAGATTATTTATTAGGCCAAGTGATACTGTCAAGCCTCTATTATAATTGCAAGGATATATTTATTGTGGTTAATCATCTATCATATTATTAACGTCTATATAATCTTTATGAATTACAGTATCAACAGGTGGAGATGGATCTAACCGACTGGTTTTACTCTGTCTGGGCCTGCTGAACGTTTTTCTTCTGATAGTTGCTGTTGTTATTGGGATTAACTGTGAGTATGAATGTTCATATAAGATGATTAATTTCCCTCCTCAGTCTGATACAATATGAAATGATTTGCAAATGTTATGTGAGTTTTTAGTCAGCACTTTCTGTGCAGTTTTGCAATGTCAAACCACAGACAAATCATACTTACATATCTCTTTGTGACAACCTCTTCAGGTGCCAAAGTCAAAGAGGGTTCCCTCCATGTTTCTCACTCAAATGTAACACAGCTCACCAACGAGCTGAACTACTTCCGTAGCAATCACAGCGACGTGATCCAAGCCGAAGAAGAGGCCAAGAACGAGTTAGACCGAGCCCTCAAAAACCACACGCAACTAAAGGAGAAAATTGAGCAGCAGAAGACCATCAGTGACAATTATCAGAAACAGATTGAGGAGTTGCAAACAGAGAAGACAAATCTGAAGTCCAATATATCAGCTTTGGGTGAGTTGTATTACAGTTTTTATTTAATCAATAATGATTACTTAAAAGCACCTGAGTGATCAAGAATATCTTATTTCTCCTAGAGGGAAACTGTGGCAGATGTCCCCCCAGATGGATTTTCCTCAACTCATCCTGCTATTTCTTTTCTTACACTGAATCCCGTACTGTCACAAAGAACTGGCCAGATAGCAGAGCAAACTGTATTACACGTGGAGCCGACCTGGTTGTGATCGATAACAAGGAAGAACAGGTGGGTTGAAAACAAACGAGAATGTGCTTCTGAAAATATCAATAATAATGTTGAGACAAATATTTAGACATCTGAATTTTACAATTAAGCCCTTTAAAAACATTTATTTCTTTCTTAAACAGAAATTTGTGAGTGACACCACTGAAAATATGAAAACTAGCCCTCACGAATGGGAGAACGGATTCTGGGTTGGTCTCAGGGACACAGAGATAGAGGGGACATGGGTCTGGATTAATAATGTCACCGAGGTGGAACAAAGGTGAGAGCTGCACTGTAATACGCTTAATACTATATGAACTGTGTATTATTATTTTACTTTATTTAATCATTTGATTTTCCAAAGGTACTGGATGGATGGAGAACCAAATGATAATGGACACCATGGAGAAGACTGTGCTGCTGTGCATTATACACCCCAAAATCCCTGGAAGACCCGTAACGATGCCAACTGCAGAGTGAGACAGAAGCACTGGATATGTGAAATGACATCAAGCTAAAATCAGGATCATTGAGCTTGAGCAGAAAACACAAGCATATGTTTGTAACACTTTACAAAAAAGAATAAAACAAAATACATGTTGGTCTCGTGTTTCTGGACATTTTTATCCAGCTATTATAACTATTCTAACAGCACCAAGTAGTGACAAGGAGCTTATTGCACCACCGATCATGCAATCAACCGATACTACTGCTACCTCCTGAGCCACACTACTACTACTGCCAGTACTACCTACGGCTGCTCTACTACTACTATATGAAAATAAAGGTGTACCTGCAGTTAACAGCTGCTCCAACTGAGACTTTGGGCTGTGAGGGAATTTTCTATACTAGCATGCCACACACGGGGTTACATAGGGTCAAGCATATGTCTCGAGATCACTGAAGGGATAGTGTTAAATCTTCATTGTTATGGGGACACTGACTGCTCTTCCTTGAGATTTAGAGCAGCAGTATGTTTAATATTGATCATTTACCATAGTTATTCAGAAGGTCACCCACTTGGCCCCAAAAACTATATGTGGCCTTGCGCATGCAGTTCTTATGAACAGGCACTGTCCAGGTTGCTCTGACCCTTCTTTTCTTCCCAGCTGCAGTCACCACATTTATTTATTTTTTCCGTGGAGTTTTATAGCCATTTGGATTTTTAGTCTTTTATTCTTGTCCACGCTTCATTAAACCTTTTAGCGTAAGACTCCTGCGCTTTGTCTCCACTTACTGAACTGATTTAAGAATAGAATTCTCCACAACAGGGGGAAAGTAAAAACCACAGTTCTCTACAACATGAATTTTCCTTTCTTAAACATCCATTATTAATAAATCCTTATGTTTCAATCACAGTCTGAGCAGCTTACTGTCCTACTATGAACTGCTAAAGACTAATCAGCCTCCATACACAGAGCCGATGGTGAGCCATCTCTTTTCATGTCTCGTACTAGCTTGGTGCTACATTTCCTGGTTGAAATTGTGTCATGTGTTTCAGATTTTTTTCTCTACTTGTGTGCTTGCTTGCCTGGAATTATTTCACAAGGGGAGGCATCACATCCCCTTTATGTAAAAAAAAATGCTGAGAAAACTAAATTTGACCCACTCCTGTAGATACAATTCACTTCTCCTTTCTCGAAGAGTTAACTGGAATTGGATTATCATGACTTTACAGAAACTTTATACGCTAACACAGGGCAGCGTCCGGGCAAATCATTTCTTGCATGCACTCTCAGGCAACTGACAGTCAGAATGGTGTCAGGTTGTAATTTTGATGACCCATTGTATTGTGAAGAGGAAATTCACGATTCTCCTAATGGCCACGCTAACCAAGGCATTAAACAAGGTAAGTTATTATTTACACAATGCACTCAGCAGGTTTCTGATTCTGTTTGATTCTCGAACATTGGTACCAGGCTCTAGAATAAAAAATATTAAAATGAATAAAGCCTGGTATGAGTTAGTGCAGAGTGAATCGTTTGCATGGCTCCTAAAGGAATAAATAACGTCTATATAATAAAACATATGGCGATGAGATCAGCATTAAAATGTCTTGTTGGTACATTTTCTGACTTTGTGATATTCGTTTTCTCTCTGTCTAGTGTCCACGTATATGACACCTTGGAAACATAACAGACTGGCTGCAGTGAGCCTGGCACTACTCGCTGCTGTTCTGTTGATAGTTGATATCGGCCTGGGGGTCCACTGTAAGTCAATGTTACTGTATACGGTGCTTGATTAGGGCATCAGCTTATGATTTTTTTTATTTTTATTAAGTAATATGCAATTAACTAGAATGTATACACCTGAGATCCAGAAACCATAAAATAAAATTTGACTTAAATAATTATCAGAATATTTGCTGAGTTTGATGTTGATAAATCTTTGATAGATTAATCAGTTAACTGACTAATCACTTGTTCTGTCCAACAGTCCAATACCCACATATTCATTTTTACAATGTTATAAAAACAGGGGAACACAAACTGATAAATATTGTTTCTCTGTGTGTTTTTTTGTAAATATACAATAATTCTGAATTAGATGCATTCAGTTTTTATTTACATTTTAGACAGTGTCCCAACTTTTTCAGAAGGATAAGTAAGAAAGATAAATTGTTAATCATTTTAGAGTGATTTCCTGTAAATAGTCCACTAAAATGTTTAGTTGGTTAGATAATAATATGTGTCACAAATATTTTGTCTGAAAGTAGATAGTAGTTTAGAGAGAAAAAAAATGAGCGATAAAGTAGGTTACAAAGAAAGAAAATACTTTCAGTAACACTTTTGTCTTTAACATTTACAGACCGCAGACTCAAAGATACTCACCTCACACTTAACGATACAGAACGCCTCAGCAATGAGCTGACTAAACTCCAGGATACGTACAAAACTGCAATTAAAACCATGAACGATTACAAGAAGCAGCTGGACGTTGAGAAGAGTCATCAGACAGAAACCAACTGGGAGTTTGAACACCAGACAAAGAGAAGAACAAACTATGAAGTGCAGGTTGCTAAAATGACTCAGGACATTACTGCACTTAGATATTCTTCACCAATGATTGGTGAGATCTGTTTTACTATTCTTACACATCATAAAATGTTAAAAGCATAAAGTGTTTTTATAGCTTCAGATGTTTGTGTCATTCACTCTTATTTTCTTTGGCAACAGTGGATGGCTGCAGACACTGTCCACCAGGATGGATTTTGATGAACTCAGTGTGTTACTACTTCTCTTTCACTGACAATGCTTTATTGAGAACATGGGAAAGAGCCAGAGACTTCTGCCAGTTCTATGGAGGTGACCTTGCAATCATTGACAGCAAAGACAAAGAGGTAGAAAATCAACATTTAATTCACATTCCTTTGCAACCCTGTTCATAGAGGTTTTATGTGTTTTTTAATTCTTTTGTGTGTGTGTGTGTGTGTGTGTGTGTGTTAGAAATCAATTGTAAATCACTTAAATAAAAATAGCGGAAAGACGGGCTTCTGGATTGGACTGAAAGATCCCAACGAGGCAGGGACTTGGAAATGGGTGGATGGAAGAATACTGGCTGAGGGGTAAGACTTAATTGTGTTACATTTTGTATTTGTATGAAATCGTCAGCATAAGGTCGCACAGCTTAGTCAGTTTCCGGTACATCCACTCAGATGTCATGCAGTAAAGCTTTCCAAGATTGCAATTATTTTATTTTATTTTTTACAAATGACGGTATCCTCCTGCATGAACAGATGGAATAAGAAGTTTCCCCATGCATTTTTCCCAACCACAAGCATCAACAAAAGTTTGCTAAACAGTCTGAGCTCTCAACTGTATTGCCATACAATAATCACTGTGCAGAGTGATTGCTGATCACAAGCAAGCATCTGCAAGTTAGTTTTCATATGAATGTGCTGTGAATTGGCGACCTAGACGAGACTCTATATGACATATGTAGTTTTTAGCCTATAAGCTTTTATTAAGTTTCTTTCTGTGGATAATTTTAAAGAGAATTTAATGAAACAGGACATTCAGATTCAACTAAGGCCTCTCTGACAGATGATTTTAATCACTGATTCAAATGTGGCAGCTTTTTGTTATTTATTATTATTTAAATGGAAAAAAAAGGATACATAAGGTGGTCTGAGAGAAGTACCTGTAGTGTGTCTCTGTAAAGTAACCTATCATTCGCATTTCCAGGTACTGGAAAGACGGAGAACCAAATAATATCAGTAATGATTATGAGGCCTGTGCAGGAGTGTATCCAGTAATAAACTTCTTCAAGGCTTGGAACGATGACAGATGTCAAAACAAGATGAACTGGGTTTGTGAAAAAGCTCCAACTTCTTTGAGCTAACAGTGCATGTTTACTGCATTTGCTAACAAGTTAGCAAGTGCTAACTGTGTGCATAGTTTACTTCACCTGAGCGACCTTCAAACATCTTCTGAAATGTTCTATAACGAAGAACAGAATCTTTGAAAGATCACTATTTTGATTTTTTTATGCGCATGTTACTATTACAGAAATTACACAATTTAATAAACCAGCAACACTTTACACCTACGCAGCATCTGTAAACTGTATACAAACATGTATATACAATGTAATATAATACAGTTTTATGCAGCGAGTAGTACATTTTTTAAAAATTTTTTATATACTTTATTTTTTTGTTTTGTCTCGTAACACAAACATGAGGTCATTCATTCACATTGAATAACACACATAGGAGTATTAGTCACAGGATGATACACTTTCATTCACAATTATGTTTACTACAGTTTCAGCTGTCACACTCTGCATCAGCTAAATATGTGACCCATTTAGCCCAGTATTCTTTACATTTTCCTTCTGTAATCTCAAACCAAATGTTATGCGTTTCATACTGTATATGTTATTCATCATATTTTTACATTGGTTCAAGGTGGGAGGTTCTCTAAGAAGCCATCATCTAGTTATTGCCTTTTTACAGCCATAAGTACATTTTAAAGTGTTCATGCACAGTATAGTGCTAATTCATGACTTGTCCTATGAAGACACACACAATTTTCTTTTGTATTATTACCACTGTATTTTACTGTCATTAATCATCTGTTTATTTACAAGCCTCTACTTATGGGGTGTCCACAGACAGAGTTATAGCTGTGGACAAATACATGAATAAACATCTTACAACTACATTATCGTGCATTCAATGTTTTTGCACCACACCCCTGCTTATTAATGACCTGTAAAGAATAAATAAATAATTTATTAACCAACTATTAAATAAAACAAAGACCTGTGTGACTTTAGAAAGTGGCATTGATGTAAGTACAGTACAGGTAAGCTCAGTTAGTATCTTTAGAGCTAGTAAACACAGAAAAAGGAATTTGAAGACTTATATGAACCAAGCCCCCTTTAAGCTCATTAACATGTTATATCTATATATTGTTTGAATCCACAGTGTATTGACATGTTATGTTATGGAGGTCACCTCAGTGAGATCTCTGAGCTCTACTGAACCAAAGGTAGGGATGCCCCAGAAGCTCATATGGTAGCACGTGCCCCCCCTTACCGCAGCAGCCCAGGTTCAATTTGTCCTGTCTATCTACAGCTGCACTGTCAATTCATCAAACTGATTTGGAAAAACTAAACACTAAAAATAAAAACAAAGGTACCCGGGCTTCACAGTTGTGGCTCCCACCCTCTGGAACCGCTTTCATAAAAAATACAGTCAATTGATGTCTTTGAGAGACTGTTGAAAACTCACCTGCTTCGTAAGCTCTTTTTCCTGTAATGTGTGTTTTTTTTTCTTTCTAATTCTGGTTTTAAAAGGTGATTTATAAATTAAGTTTACTTACTTACTTGCTGGCCTATTTCTTATTGTGTCCTCTAGGCATAGAGAGCATAACATGGTAATTAGTGAGCATAGAGTTACTGGTAGACAGATTTTAATACCATCAGAGAGCCAGGCAAGCTGTTTCCCCATTTTTTTGGCTGAAAAGGCCAAAATGTGCCATGCAGCCCATTTTTTTTTTTTCACGTGGACAGACACTAGTGGCAACTGGTAAAGAGAGATATAGGCCTAATGATTACCAATGTTATTATTGGACTAATATTGGACGTTGTAACGTTGTCAACTTATTTGCAAGGGAAATATCAAATTAATTAAAATATGAGCCTTTTGTATCACTCAATATAAGATGATTCTTTGACCTTTTTTTTTGTAGCCTCTGAGCAGCAGATCAGCCAGTCCCCCACTGAAATGGATGATGTACTTTACATTTACTTTGCATTTGGTGTTAATTACCAAACATTAGCAGGCTAAACTAAGATGGTAAACACAGTAACCATTATACCTGCTAAACATCAGCATGTTAGCATTGTCATTGTGTGCATGTTAGCACGCCAACATTAACATTTAGCTGACAACATCACAGGAGCTGCTAGCATGGCTGTAGACTTATGACTTATCTCTTGTGACATATGTATGGGCTTAAATTTGTCTCATTAATACCTGTAAACGCACAGAGGGTGATCTACAAATATTTTTGATTTGCACACGTGTTTTGCTATCCACAAATACAAATTTCTAATTTGTAACTTGTATTTTGGTTTTTACAAATATGGGTGTACTTGTAAATATATTGTGTTTTTGTAAATACACAATTTTACATTTGTAAAAACAAAAAAGGCATTTGTAAAACTGAAAATTCTGCTTGTGAAGTATGACTCAGCATTTGTGGATCATTAATCATGCACATGCATCTCTTTCCTCACTTACACATTTTTGAGACGTTCTTGTCGAAGATCCGCACAGATCCACAAACAAATAGCTCATGATTCGCAAATGGCCTGCCCTCCTCACCAGTAGGTGGCAGTGTTGTTGTATGCATATAAATATTCCTTCTACAAACACAAATTTAGGATTTGTAACTTGTGTGTTGGTTTTTTTACACATAAATGTGTATTCATAAAAAAAAAAAGGCATTTGTAAAACTGAAAATTCTGCTCGTGAAGTGTGATTCAGCATTTGTGGATCACCAATCACACACACGCATCTCTTTCCTCACTTACGCATTTTTGAGACGTTCTTGTCGAAGATCCACACACATCCACAAACAAATAGCTCGTGATTCACAAATGGCCCGCCCAACTCAACCAGTAGGTGGCAGTGTTGTTGTATGCATTGATGTAGCTATGGTTTGCACTCTGCTTAAGTGGACTTTCACTTTCGATTTCGCGGTAAAACCGTGGCTGAAGATGGAGAGCAGCCACCATCCTCTCTAAGTACAACTATTTTTCCTTGCCCTACATTACATTAGCACCTATACCGTGAAAATAAAATGAAAACATTTATTTTCTGTTTCAATATTAGTATGGATAGTTAGCAGTTGTTTATGGGAGAGATTGTTTAACTAATCAGGAATGATAATATGATACATATTACATGATGTGAGGCATGCAGAGCTAGTTCAGGCAAGACAACAAATCCTGATCAGCTGATCAGTCAAAAAAATCAAATGCTCTCCTCATCTGAGAAAGGCGGGCTTTTTAAATCCTCTACTTTCCCGATAATTCCTGGCAACTCTGCTGCTTGTTGCTGCAACTGCTCGTACAGCATGCTGTTGCTCTGGCTGTCTATGAAATTTCTCAGTCCCACCACCTCCCCAGCATCCATCTGTGGGCTCTGTTTCTATGATACCCTGCATGGGAATGCTATTCATTCCCTGTAATGTCTGTCAAGCATATTATTCATTCATATTATTCATTATTCATATTGAAACAGAAAATCATTGTTTTCATTTTATTTTCACGGTATAGGTGCTAATGTAATGTAGGGCAAGGAAAAATAGTTGTACTTACAGAGGATGGTGGCTGCTCTCCATCTTCAGCCATGGTTTTACCGCGAAATCGAAAGTGAAAGTCCGCTTAAGCAGAGTACAAACCATAGCTACATCAATGCATACAACAACACTGCCACCTACTGGTTGAGGAGGGCAGGCCATTTGTGAATCACGAGCTATTTGTTTGTGGATCTGTGCGGATCTTCGACAAGAACGTCTCAAAAATGCGTAAGTGAGGAAAGAGATGCGTGTGCGTGATTAATGATCCACAAATGCTGAGTCACACTTCACAAGCAGAATTTTCAGTTTTACAAATGGCTTTTTTGTTTTTACAAATGGAAAATTGTGTATTTACAAAAACACAATATATTTACAAGTACACCCGTATTTGTAAAAACCAAAATACAAGTTACAAATTAGAAATTTGTATTTGTGGATAGCAAAACACGTGTGCAAATCAAAAATATTTGTAGATCACTCTCTGTGCGTTTACAGGTATTAATGAGACAAATTTAAGCCCATACATACGGCATACATGAAATTATTTCTCTGTGTTCTTTCTCAGTGTCAATAAAGGCTGAGTGAATGAATAACATTTTTGTGACTGTAGTGCAGCATTACACTCACTCTTCAGATGTTATGATAGTGAATAGTTTCACAGAAGAATAGAGCTTGAACAATACATGAAGAATTTCTCCTTCTACACTTTGATTTGTGGACAGCAGGGGGTGCAAATTAGACTAAGACAGTCCCTCAAAGAACTGGCCAGACTGCAAAAAGACTCTCGCTCTGGGGGCCAAGATGACTCTTAAAAAGTCAATCAAGGGCCAACATTAAAAATTAAAGCTTGATTGGAAAAAATACTTTTTCTACAAAATGAGCCCACCAAAACCCAATTGAAGATACACCAACACTACTTGTGTAAGTATAAGTGTTTGAGATCTGCTCCTTCGCGTAGGACGCCATGTTTTTCAAAGTTTACTTTCCTTTGCCCCGCAAGGTAAGCATTTTGTAACGGCGTCCTGCATTATATTCAAATATTAGTGCCAAAAACACCCATTGTGCTAACTTGTTCACACTTATTGTTCATTGGTGGGAGTGTTAATTGACCGTGTTTTTTACTGTTTGATGATCTTAATGAGGTGTGGCTATGAGTGTAGCTAGCATGCTAGTAGACAATTGAGTCTGCGTGTACCGGGCAGGACGGAGTGTTAGCTTTTCTTTTACCTGTGAACTTTATTTGAGAATGTATGTTTTATGTTTGTAATTTATTCCTTTCAGAGATGCTGTATTTAATCTAACTTGGCAGTAATATTTATTTTCATATGATATGTATTATTTTTTTAATGTTAATTATTGTTTGAGTAAGAGATTCATTTCTTTAAAAAAAAAGTTTCCTTCCCTTTGCCCCTCAAGGTGTTATGAAGCCGGCAGCCACTGTAGGCAGCAGAAATGAACGTTGCGTGAGCGTCACGTCATCGCGAGTAATACGCGGCCATTCTACTCAATGTATCAAACCCCACCGGTTCCGCCGTGGTCCGTTTCAGACGCGTCCCAGAAGCGTCTCTACGCTCGGCTACGCGTGAATTGCGCGTCTGTTCTATTTTTGACGCTTGACACGAGCAGCACACAGAAAAGCAAAGAGAATCCGGTGGATTTTCAAAATAAAATACCCCGTGCAAAATGCCGGTCGTAAAAACAGACAAAAGCGAAACTAATTAACTACGTAGCATATTTACACATGTAAAAGCATGTTTAGAAGAACATACACCAAGAAAATGGCCAAATCTGAGCAAGGAAACAAAGTCTGGCGGGCTAAACGCTCTCTTCTGAAACGCTCCCGGTGGGGTTTGAAGTCGCATGGAGGATGGACCAAATACGCGACGCTCACGCAACGCGCCACGTACGGGACCGGTGGGGTTTCGGTGTTACTGTGAAATAAAGTGAAGTCAAGGGGTACGGTCGAATAGTCAGAAAAATTTGCTCCTGAGTCCTTCCCTAACCACTTTCCCTTGACCTCGATAGAAAACGTCACAAGGTCAAGGAAAGATGTGAAGGAGAGTTCATAAAGAGTTAGGAAAAGACGACCACAGTGTTCAGAGAATCCGACTGCACTTACACTTAGACTACATCATCATGCGACAGCGAACGTTATTGACGTGATCTGTGGTAAAACCCAGAAGATGGACTACAAAACGCGCATCTGAGATACTTACTAGATACTCCCCTTATGTTCTAACTGTGTTTTTAATACAGGAAATATAAACGTGGACAACCCGGTGAAAAATGTGACTTCATTATCAACATCAGAATTCAAATAATAAATGAATATTGTCCACCTGTCACAGAAGTCAAATGAAGTGTTTGTTACGCTGGTATGGTCGCTCACCCTCCTGTCCACTCATATAGAAACATATAAAGATAAAGATATATGATTAATCAGCAACGGTAACTTCATGATGATCTGCAGGACGCTGTCACAGTTACAGTTTTTACTCTGTGTGTGAACGCAGCTCCACAGTCAACAACAGAACACACTTCATGATCAAAGTTTTTACATCACGTCAACACGTATGTTCATATTTACACGCTCTCTCTGCTGCAGTGTGCATCTGTTTAAATACATTAATGTTTTCTGGTTGTGAATGAATGAACGGTGCGCCGATTTTTTTGTCGCTGCTACAAGGAATTGTGGGACGGCATCACCTCCTTTCCTTTCGTAAAGGATGGTCCGGTGTATCCTATGCTAAAGGAGATAATAAAGGAAGCATTGAAGCTCCTTTTCTTAACAGTTTGAGAATTCGAACAGCTCTTGTCATGACGGCTACGTAAATACCTCCGGGTCATTTCACTCAGTTAGGAAGGTTCCTGAGCAAATTTGACTATTCGACCGCATCCAAGGTCTCAGCCACTATCAGTATAAGATTAGAATTTAAAGTGGACAAAACAGCAGCAATATAGTTAATCTTAGTACATTTTCTTGACTGAATCCTTGGGTAACAAAGCGGTACTGGTCTGAAAAGTAAATCTAAGATAATCACACCAACAAGACACTTCTATTCCTATTCCTATTTCTAATGAAACCAGACCTGTTAATGACCTGTACTTGTGCAGATTCAAATTATTCCATCAATAGCAACAAAAAATACATTTACAGTAAAAGCCTATCTCGAGCTGGATAAAAGGGGAGCAAGTGAACAGGGAAAGGTGATATGAAATGAAGCCCAACTAGCCTGCATGGTGAAGGCATGGTGGTCCAAACTGAAACTGTTGAATCACAGTGGATATAACTAAAAAGTTTTTATAACAATTATATTGCTATATTGGCAAGATAAGTAATAAGTAAGAATCATTGATCACGAGTTATAATCGCTCCTGGTTAAGCTGTTTGATTTTAGGAATCACATTATAAATTTAATGGAGATTGTGTCTATAGAATAATCATTATGATTGATTTTAGACAACTGGGAGGTCCAACATATACACCATATACAACATGTAGGGAAATAATAAAAACAAAGGAACTAGAATGGTGCTGATATACCGATCAGTACTAAATGAGCAAGATTCATGATGGATAGTTACTCTAAAGGAGCTCCAAGGTCCATGCATAAAACAGCAGTTGTTTCATCAATGTCACAACTTTGTCAGGAAATCGTTACTGTTGACAAGAACTCAGATGACATTTTATCTAGTATGCCAATAAATACTAAGTGAAACGTTCTTCAAGCCCAAATATATTGGACATCAGCATAAACACGTGTTCCCTGGCATGAAAACTTGCCAAAATCCTGATTCTTTCTTGCAGGATGCACAGGAAGAGTTGTGTAATATGAGCATGCAATATTTTTTGGCAATTAACCAAACATAGAGCCAACTGACTGGTCATACTGTATCTGACCACAAACAAAACTCAGCTAATTTCCATGGTATTAGCCTAGCACAGTATTTTCTGTGACTGTTGAACACTTCTGCAGTTTCAGTATTGATTTTAGGCAACTGTGTCTGGGACTATTCAGCATTGTTGACAGCTGTTTCATTTCCCTCTTCTGTAGGATTTCAGTTGAAACAGACAGACACAAAATGTACAATTATCTCAACATGTTTTCATTCACTAGAAGGTCACTATTATGAAAAATGTCATGTGTGCATATATTCGTAAATTGTATTTCTTTTTCAGCTAACAATTGCTGGCTGCAATTCTGCAATGGAAACCCATAGATAAATTATTATAATAATATACATTTCAACAATAATAATATAATATATAATAATTATACATTTCAACATACTGCACATTTGTACATTTTTCATGTCATAACTTATAATCTATCAATATACTTTTCATAGCTGCATAGCTATTGGGATTAACTGTGAGTATGAATGATTAATTTCCCTTCTCTGAGGAATTTCACTGTACATCACAAAGCATGAGACTTGAAGTTTAAGAGGTTTTCTTCAGCACTTTCTGTTCAGATTTTTTTTAAATATTAAGGAGGAGGAGAAAGTAGGTTGAAAACAATCAAAAATATATCAGTTATAATGTGATAAATATTTATACATCTAAATATCTAAAAAAAAAAAATTAAGCCGTTTAAAAATGTCAATTTCTTCCTTAAACAGCAATTTGTGAGCACTGAGAGCACTGATTGTGCAAATATATCTTTCAATACTCCTGGACACATCATCAGTGATGTTCCTGGACTCATCGAGTGTTTCGGGTCTTCCAGGCGACCCAGCTTATGCTGATCAGGCCCAAGCTTGGGTCCAGATGGCAAACTAGCGACACTGCTCTATGGCTCCCCTCTCTTAAGCCACAGCCACCTTGAGGCTCTGCTGCATTGGTGGCACTGTGGATGGCTTTTCTCCTCCTCTCTCCCGCGATGCCCAGCACGCTAAAGGCTTTGTATAGAGATCGAGTAACAAGGTCCCTGCACCACACTTCTACGGCAAAGTATCTTGCTTTGCAGCCACCTGCTGGCACTCTCTGATCAGGCCATCATATTTGGTGGGTTTCCTCTTGTATTCTTCCTCCAGGCAGTCCTCCAGTGGCACTGTTAACTCCAGGAGCATGACTTGATTGGTGGAGTCAGACACCAGCACATAAGGTCTTAAGGTGAATGTTATGAATGTTTATTTAAGATGATTAATTTCCCTCCTCAGTCTGATACAATATGAAATGATTTGCAAATGTTATGTGAGTTTTTGTCAGCACTTTCTGTGCAGTTTTGCAATGTCAAACCACAGACAAAGCATTTTCATTGCCAGGGAGAACAGGATCACAGAGATTGTGATTATCCCAACCTCGACCTTATGCCAGTCTGATGTGACTGCTCCAGAGGAGACTCATCCTGAAGTTGCTATAATAGTCAGCTATGACGTCTCTGACTCTGCTGAGGACATGATGGGGACCAGTGTGAGCTGTACTAGTTTGTGTGGTATGGAGCCATACGCATTCACTAAGTCCAGCCACAACAGGTTACCTCTGTTCTCCCTGGCTTCTCTGGTGAGCTGCGTGACCACAGTTGTTCTTCAGCAAGAAACTACAGAGGCTGTTGGAAACTGCACTGAAGAAGATCTTGGCTTCCACATTCAGCAGGGAGATAATGCGGAATAGGTCAATCTGCTTGGAGTTGGAATCTACACCCCTTTGGCAACTCTTCATTGGTTTGGGATCTTGCCCCTCCTCCAGGTGACTCACAGTATCTTCTACGAGCGCACTAGGAGTTTTGGACAGTTCTTGTAGATCTTGTATGAGGTGCTGTTTGGTCCTGGAGCTGAACTCGTTCTTGCTCTCCGGACAGCCTCTCGCACTTTGCTAAGCTGTAGCTCTGATGTCTCAAAGCGCATACTTGGTTCAGGGGGATTGATCTGAGTGCTGCACTCTCCCAGCTCCTGCTCTCTTGTTGGGTCGCTGTATGTCTGCTTCAGGTGGTGGTCTATTTCCTCCTTTGAACACACCAGCTTACCACTGCTTTCTGTCCTAATAGCTCCTTGTCATACAGCAACACCTCCCTGGCCCTTGTCACCTTGAATTGCTCTTCCAAGGATCATACAGACTGTTGGAGCTTGTTGCTGTGCCCATAGAGTGTGGTGCTGTTGAGGCTCCTTGGTAGCCCCAGCCATTTCCTGAGGTGACTGCTAACCCTCCGCTCCAATGTTTGCACTGTTGATATGGGCACTTCATAGACCAGGAGCGGCCACAAGATAAAACGGAAAAGAAATTTGAGAGCACTGAAAATATGAAAAGTGTTATATTTACTGTTGTATATATAGATAAATATGAATATCCATATATTTGAAACATAGATAGTGTACATAACTTTATATTTTATTTGTTATTTTATTTGTTCCTTTCAAGTATATCTTATATTTTTTCTATATATTTTTTATTTATGAGTACTTTTTTATCCACCTTGTGTATTGTGAGCTTCTGTAACAAGCGAATTTCCCCAGTGTGGGATAAATAAAGTATGTCTTATCTAACTGTATTCCAACAGTCAGCATTATGTATGTGTGACACATATAACATACAGTACATCATTGGTCCACCACAAATAATCTCAATAACTAATGTATGGCTGCAATGAAATTTTCTACATACAGTCAGGTCTCCCTCAGGGTGAATTTTAATAACTTTTATGATCCCCTGACTTTTCATCATACCCATAAAACTAACATTCCTATCAGCTAGAGCTGAACTGTGAGTTTAGTGGTAGTAGTAAATGTTAGCAAGTTAACACATTAAATTAAAATGATGACCCTGGTGAAAGTAAACTGCCAATCATCAGCATGTAAGCTTTGTCATCATGTTGTTAGCATCCTGACACCACATCCTCACAATTATGAAGAAGTACACACACACACACACACGCACACAACCTTTCAATGATGCAACACTTAAGAAAAACATGAGCGCACTGAACATCAGCTGATCAACGGTGGGGTGGATCCACGCTGAGACACACGTCACGGATATAAAAACAGGAGGCAAACACATCAACTGGCACAGCTGCAGCACTGCAATGGGGAATCCACAAAGATGGACAGATGACGAGCCGAAAATATCATTTATACCAAAGATGTCTCAAGTTTTCTTCACTGGTGGACATTCTCAGTCTCGCTATAAAATATTTGGACGAGGTATGACTTTAAAATCTTCTAGTGTCTTCATGTATCTTTATTTTTTCACTTGTTCTTCCATTACTCAAATGTTATTGAATGAAGAGCATTGCTGAAGATTATTTATTAGTCTAGGCCTTACCATCAAGACCTAATTATAATATTATTACCTTATTAAAGCTGTAAGGTTATATTTATTGTGGTTAATCATCTATCATATTATTAACGTCTATATAATCTTTATGAATTACAGTATCAACAGGTGGAGATGGATCTAACCGACTGGTTTTACTCTGTCTGGGCCTGCTGAACGTTTTTCTTCTGATAGTTGCTGTTGTTATTGGGATTAACTGTGAGTATGAATGTTCATATAAGATGATTAATTTCCCTCCTCAGTCTGATACAATATGAAATGATTTGCAAATGTTATGTGAGTTTTTAGTCAGCACTTTCTGTGCAGTTTTGCAATGTCAAACCACAGACAAATCATACTTACATGTCTCTTTGTGACAACCTCTTCAGGTACCAAAGTCAAAGAGGGTTCCCTCCATGTTTCTCACTCAAATGTAACACAGCTCACCAATGAGCTGAACTACTTCCGTAGCAATCACAGCGACGCGATCCAAGCCGAAGAATTGGCCAAGAACGAGTTAGACCGAGCCCTCAAAAACCACACGCAACTAAAGGAGAAAATTGAGCAGCAGAAGACCATCAGTGACAATTATCAGAAACAGATTGAGGAGTTACAAACAGAGAAGACAAATCTGAAGTCCAATATATCAGCTTTGGGTGAGTTGTATTACAGTTTTTATTTAATCAATAACGAATACTTAAAAGCACCTGAGTGATCAAGAATATTTTATTTCTCCTAGAGGGAAACTGTGGCAGATGTCCCCCCAGATGGATTTTTCTCAACTCATCCTGCTATTTCTTTTCTTACACTGAATCCCGTACTGTCACAAAGAACTGGCCAGACAGCAGAGTAAACTGTATTACACGTGGAGCCGACCTGGTTGTGATCGATAACAAGGAAGAACAGGTGGGTTGAAAACAAACGAGAATGTGCTTCTGAAAATATCAATAATAATGTTGAGATAAATGTTTAGACATCTGAATTTTACAATTAAGCCCTTTAAAAACGTTTATTTCTTTCTTAAACAGAAATTTTTGAGTGACACCATTGAAAGTATGAAAGTAAGTAGTTCTAACGAATGGGACAACGGATTCTGGGTTGGTCTCAGGGACACAGCGATAGAGGGGACATGGGTCTGGATTAATAATGTCACTGAGGTGGAACAAAGGTGAGAGCTGCACTTTTATACTCTTAATGCTATATTAACTGTGTATTATTATTTTACTTTTTTTAATCATTTGATTTTCCAAAGGTACTGGATGGATGGAGAACCAAATGATGCTGGACACCGTGGAGAAGACTGTGTTGCTGTGCATTATAAACCCCAAAATCCCTGGAAGACCCGTAACGATGTCAACTGCCAAACGATTGTGAGACACTGGATATGTGAAATGACATCAAGCTAAAATCAGGATACTGCTTGAGCAGAAAACACAAGCATCTGTTTGTAACACTTTGCAAAAATTGAACAAAATACATTAAACACACTGGTCTCGTATTTCTGGGCATTTTTCACCTTCAGCTATTATAACTATTCTAACAGTCCTTGTGTAGAGTTACGTAGAATGAAGTGTAGATCAATATGATATTATTGACAAACATCCATATTTAAGCCATTCTTCAAGTTCACACATGCATGTGTAATATAGGAGCACATGGTCCATCATCAGTCCACCACTTTGGCCAGACTGAATAATCTCAACAACTTTTGCATGGATGCCATAAAAGTTTCTACATACAGTCATGTCTCCCTCTTGGTGAATTTTAATCATTTTTATCATTCCCTGACTTTTCATCATACCCATAAAACTACTAACATTCCCATTAGCCTCCACTGAACTGTGAGTACCAAGTGTTGTGGAGAAATTGCTGAAGTCAAAGGTCAATGGTGAGGTCAGGAGGGAAGAAAGTGTTCAGGAGCCTCTGATGTCTTATGCTGTAATATTTATTGACACTTGGCCAAGGAGAATTAGAGACACTCTCAAAGTACATCAGAAGTGCCTGAGTCGGTCTCACATTCTGCCCAACTCATCCTGGTGGATAGACTTTAAACCCCTACAGGTAACACCACAAATACTATACGCCCAGAATTAGCCAAAGAGAATGTCTTTACCCATGGAGGTGTTATTGTCAACATATTCTAGTCTGAAGACACAGATGTCTGTTTATGCAGATTGGAACGTCAACGGCAAGCTATCTATTATGTCTATGAAGGCAGCAATAGGTCTCTTCGACCCTGGACACCACAGTGTTGAGATAGACTGGCACCTCCTGTTCCCAATCAAAGCCAAACAATTAGTACTGCCGAGGACCTCAAGGCCCACACGTGACCTCGTGTAACCTAAGGATAGAAAATTCCATAACACCAAGCTAACACATTGAATTAAATGGTGACCCTAGTGAAAATATTCTGCCTCATCAACATGTAAGCATTGTCGTTGTGATGTTAGCATGCTGACAACACATCCTCATAAGTATGAAGAAGTAGGACACACACACACACACACACACACACACACACACACACACAAAACCCTCCAATGATACAACACTTAAAAAAAAACATCAGTGCTGCACTGAACATCATCAAATGATCAACAGTGGGGTGGATCCACGCTGAGACACACTTCACGGATATAAAAGCAGGAGGCAAACACATCAACTGGCACAGCTGCAGCACTGCAATGGAGAATCCACAAAGATGGACAGATGACGAGCCGAAAATATCATTTATACCAAAGATGTCTAAAGTTTTCTTTACTGGTGGATATTCTTGGTCTCCCAATGAAATATCTGGACGAGGTACGACTTTAAAATCTTTTACAGTGTCTTAGTGTATCTTTATTTTTTCACTTTTTCTTCCATTATTCAAATGTTACTGAATAAAAACCATTGCTGAAGATTATTTATTAGGCCAAGTGATACTGTCAAGCCTCTATTATAATTGCAAGGATATATTTATTGTGGTTAATCATCTATCATATTATTAACGTCTATATAATCTTTATGAATTACAGTATCAACAGGTGGAGATGGATCTAACCGACTAGTTTTACTCTGTCTGGGCCTGCTGAACGTTTTTCTTCTGATAGTTGCTGTTGTTATTGGGATTAACTGTGAGTATGAATGTTCATATAAGATGATTAATTTCCCTCCTCAGTCTGATACAATATGAAATGATTTTCAAATGTTACGTGAGTTTTTAGTCAGCACTTTCTGTGCAGTTTTGCAATGTCAAACCACAGACAAATCATACTTACATATCTCTTTGTGACAACCTCTTCAGGTGCCAAAGTCAAAGAGGGTTCCCTCCATGTTTCTCACTCAAATGTAACACAGCTCACCAACGAGCTGAACTACTTCCGTAGCAATCACAGCGACGTGATCCAAGCCGAAGAAGAGGCCAAGAACGAGTTAGACCGAGCCCTCAAAAACCACACGCAACTAAAGGAGAAAATTGAGCAGCAGAAGACCATCAGTGACAATTATCAGAAACAGATTGAGGAGTTGCAAACAGAGAAGACAAATCTGAAGTCCAATATATCAGCTTTGGGTGAGTTGTATTACAGTTTTTATTTAATCAATAATGATTACTTAAAAGCACCTGAGTGATCAAGAATATCTTATTTCTCCTAGAGGGAAACTGTGGCAGATGTCCCCCCAGATGGATTTTCCTCAACTCATCCTGCTATTTCTTTTCTTACACTGAATCCCGTACTGTCACAAAGAACTGGCAAGATAGCAGAGCAAACTGTATTACACGTGGAGCCGACCTGGTTGTGATCGATAACAAGGAAGAACAGGTGGGTTGAAAACAAACGAGAATGTGCTTCTGAAAATATCAATAATAATGTTGAGACAAATATTTAGACATCTGAATTTTACAATTAAGCCCTTTAAAAACATTTATTTCTTTCTTAAACAGAAATTTGTGAGTGACACCACTGAAAATATGAAAACTAGCCCTCACGAATGGGAGAACGGATTCTGGGTTGGTCTCAGGGACACAGAGATAGAGGGGACATGGGTCTGGATTAATAATGTCACCGAGGTGGAACAAAGGTGAGAGCTGCACTGTAATACGCTTAATACTATATGAACTGTGTATTATTATTTTACTTTATTTAATCATTTGATTTTCCAAAGGTACTGGATGGATGGAGAACCAAATGATAATGGACACCATGGAGAAGACTGTGCTGCTGTGCATTATACATCCCAAAATCCCTGGAAGACCCGTAACGATGCCAACTGCAGAGTGAGACAGAAGCACTGGATATGTGAAATGACATCAAGCTAAAATCAGGATCATTGAGCTTGAGCAGAAAACACAAGCATATGTTTGTAACACTTTACAAAAAAGAATAAAACAAAATACATGTTGGTCTCGTGTTTCTGGACATTTTTATCCAGCTATTATAACTATTCTAACAGCACCAAGTAGTGACAAGGAGCTTATTGCACCACCGATCATGCAATCAACCGATACTACTGCTACCTCCTGAGCCACACTACTACTACTGCCAGTACTACCTACGGCTGCTCTACTACTACTATATGAAAATAAAGGTGTACCTGCAGTTAACAGCTGCTCCAACTGAGACTTTGGGCTGTGAGGGAATTTTCTATACTAGCATGCCACACACGGGGTTACATAGGGTCAAGCATATGTCTCGAGATCACTGAAGGGATAGTGTTAAATCTTCATTGTTATGGGGACACTGACTGCTCTTCCTTGAGATTTAGAGCAGCAGTATGTTTAATATTGATCATTCACCATAGTTATTCAGAAGGTCACCCACTTGGCCCCAAAAACTATATGTGGCCTTGCGCATGCAGTTCTTATGAACAGGCACTGTCCAGGTTGCTCTGACCCTTCTTTTCTTCCCAGCTGCAGTCACCACATTTATTTATTTTTTCCGTGGAGTTTTATAGCCATTTGGATTTTTAGTCTTTTATTCTTGTCCACGCTTCATTAAACCTTTTAGCGTAAGACTCCTGCGCTTTGTCTCCACTTACTGAACTGATTTAAGAATAGAATTCTCCACAACAGGGGGAAAGTAAAAACCACAGTTCTCTACAACATGAATTTTCCTTTCTTAAACATCCATTATTAATAAATCCTTATGTTTCAATCACAGTCTGAGCAGCTTGCTGTCAAAGGACCTACTATGAACTGCTAAAGACTAATCAGCCTCCATACACAGAGCCGATGGTGAGCCATCTCTTTTCATGTCTCTTACTAGCTTGGTGCTACATTTCCTGGTTGAAATTGTGTCATGTGTTTCAGATTTTTTTCTCTACTTGTGTGCTTGCTTGCCTGGAATTATTTCACAAGGGGAGGCATCACATCCCCTTTATGTAAAAAAAAATGCTGAGAAAACTAAATTTGACCCACTCCTGTAGATACAATTCACTTCTCCTTTCTCGAAGAGTTAACTGGAATTGGATTATCATGACTTTACAGAAACTTTATACGCTAACACAGGGCAGCGTCCGGGCAAATCATTTCTTGCATGCACTCTCAGGCAACTGACAGTCAGAATGGTGTCAGGTTGTAATTTTGATGACCCATTGTATTGTGAAGAGGAAATTCACGATTCTCCTAATGGCCACGCTAACCAAGGCATTAAACAAGGTAAGTTATTATTTACACAATGCACTCAGCAGGTTTCTGATTCTGTTTGATTCTCGAACATTGGTACCAGGCTCTAGAATAAAAAATATTAAAATGAATAAAGCCTGGTATGAGTTAGTGCAGAGTGAATCGTTTGCATGGCTCCTAAAGGAATAAATAACGTCTATATAATAAAACATATGGCGATGAGATCAGCATTAAAATGTCTTGTTGGTACATTTTCTGACTTTGTGATATTCGTTTTCTCTCTGTCTAGTGTCCACGTATATGACACCTTGGAAACATAACAGACTGGCTGCAGTGAGCCTGGCACTACTCGCTGCTGTTCTGTTGATAGTTGATATCGGCCTGGGGGTCCACTGTAAGTCAATGTTACTGTATACGGTGCTTGATTAGGGCATCAGCTTATGATTTTTTTATTTTTATTAAGTAATATGCAATTAACTAGAATGTATACACCTGAGATCCAGAAACCATAAAATAAAATTTGACTTAAATAATTATCAGAATATTTGCTGAGTTTGATGTTGATAAATCTTTGATAGATTAATCAGTTAACTGACTAATCACTTGTTCTGTCCAACAGTCCAATACCCACATATTCATTTTTACAATGTTATAAAAACAGGGGAACACAAACTGATAAATATTGTTTCTCTGTGTGTTTTTTTGTAAATATACAATAATTCTGAATTAGATGCATTCAGTTTTTATTTACATTTTAGACAGTGTCCCAACTTTTTCAGAAGGATAAGTAAGAAAGATAAATTGTTAATCATTTTAGAGTGATTTCCTGTAAATAGTCCACTAAAATGTTTAGTTGGTTAGATAATAATATGTGTCACAAATATTTTGTCTGAAAGTAGATAGTAGTTTAGAGAGAAAAAAAATGAGCGATAAAGTAGGTTACAAAGAAAGAAAATACTTTCAGTAACACTTTTGTCTTTAACATTTACAGACCGTGACCTCAAAGATACTCACCTCACACTTAACGATACAGAACGCCTCAGCAATGAGCTGACTAAACTCCAGGATACGTACAAAACTGCAATTAAAACCATGAACGATTACAAGAAGCAGCTGGACGTTGAGAAGAGTCATCAGACAGAAACCAACTGGGAGTTTGAACACCAGACAAAGAGAAGAACAAACTATGAAGTGCAGGTTGCTAAAATGACTCAGGACATTACTGCACTTAGATATTCTTCACCAATGATTGGTGAGATCTGTTTTACTATTCTTACACATCATAAAAATGTTAAAAGCATAAGGTGTTTTTATAGCTTCAGATGTTTGTGTCATTCACTCTTATTTTCTTTGGCAACAGTGGATGGCTGCAGACACTGTCCACCAGGATGGATTTTGATGAACTCAGTGTGTTACTACTTCTCTTTCACTGACAATGCTTTATTGAGAACATGGGAAAGAGCCAGAGACTTCTGCCAGTTCTATGGAGGTGACCTTGCAATCATTGACAGCAAAGACAAAGAGGTAGAAAATCAACATTTAATTCACATTCCTTTGCAACCCTGTTCATAGAGGTTTTATGTGTTTTTTAATTCTTTTGTGTGTGTGTGTGTGTGTGTGTGTTAGAAATCAATTGTAAATCACTTAAATAAAAATAGCGGAAAGACGGGCTTCTGGATTGGACTGAAAGATCCCAACGAGGCAGGGACTTGGAAATGGGTGGATGGAAGAATACTGGCTGAGGGGTAAGACTTAATTGTGTTACATTTTGTATTTGTATGAAATCGTCAGCATAAGGTCGCACAGCTTAGTCAGTTTCCGGTACATCCACTCAGATGTCATGCAGTAAAGCTTTCCAAGATTGCAATTATTTTATTTTATTTTTTACAAATGACGGTATCCTCCTGCATGAACAGATGGAATAAGAAGTTTCCCCATGCATTTTTCCCAACCACAAGCATCAACAAAAGTTTGCTAAACAGTCTGAGCTCTCAACTGTATTGCCATACAATAATCACTGTGCAGAGTGATTGCTGATCACAAGCAAGCATCTGCAAGTTAGTTTTCATATGAATGTGCTGTGAATTGGCGACCTAGACGAGACTCTATATGACATATGTAGTTTTTAGCCTATAAGCTTTTATTAAGTTTCTTTCTGTGGATAATTTTAAAGAGAATTTAATGAAACAGGACATTCAGATTCAACTAAGGCCTCTCTGACAGATGATTTTAATCACTGATTCAAATGTGGCAGCTTTTTGTTATTTATTATTATTTAAATGGAAAAAAAGGATACATAAGGTGGTCTGAGAGAAGTACCTGTAGTGTGTCTCTGTAAAGTAACCTATCATTTGCATTTCCAGGTACTGGAAAGACGGAGAACCAAATAATATCAGTAATGATTATGAGGCCTGTGCAGGAGTGTATCCAGTAATAAACTTCTTCAAGGCTTGGAACGATGACAGATGTCAAAACAAGATGAACTGGGTTTGTGAAAAAGCTCCAACTTCTTTGAGCTAACAGTGCATGTTTACTGCATTTGCTAACAAGTTAGCAAGTGCTAACTGTGTGCATAGTTTACTTCACCTGAGCGACTTTCAAACATCTTCTGAAATGTTCTATAACAAAGAACAGAATCTTTGAAAGATCACTATTTTGATTTTTTTATGCGCATGTTACTATTACAGAAATTACACAATTTAATAAACCAGCAACACTTTACACCTACGCAGCATTTGTAAACTGTATACAAACATGTATATACAATGTAATATAATACAGTTTTATGCAGCGAGTAGTACATTTTTAAAAAAATTTTTATATACTTTATTTTTTTGTTTTGTCTCGTAACACAAACATGAGGTCATTCATTCACATTGAATAACACACATAGGAGTATTAGTCACAGGATGATACACTTTCATTCAGTTATGTTTACTACAGTTTCAGCTGTCACACTCTGCATCAGCTAAATATGTGACCCATTTAGCTCAGTATTCTTTACATTTTCCTTCTGTAATCTCAAACTAAATGTTATGCGTTCCATACTGTATATGTTATTCATCATATTTTTACATTGGTTCAAGGTGGGAGGTTCTCTAAGAAGCCATCATCTAGTTATTGCCTTTTTACAGCCATAAGTACATTTTAAAGTGTTCATACACAGTATAGTACTAATTCATAACTTGTCCTATGAAGACACACACAATTTTCTTTTGTATTATTACCACTGTATTTTACTGTCATTAATCATCTGTTTATTTACCAGCCTCTACTTATGGGGTGTCCACAGACAGAGTTATAGCTGTGGACAAATACATGAATAAACATCTTACAACTACATTATCGTGCATTCAATGTTTTTGCACCACACCCCTGCTTATTAATGACCTGTAAAGAATAAATAAATAATTTATTAACCAACTATTAAATAAAACAAAGACCTGTGTGACTTTAGAAAGTGGCATTGATGTAAGTACAGTACAGGTAAGCTCAGTTAGTATCTTTAGAGCTAGTAAACACAGAAAAAGGAATTTGAAGACTTATATGAACCAAGCCCCCTTTAAGCTCATTAACATGTTATATCTATATATTGTTTGAATCCACAGTGTATTGACATGTTATGTTATGGAGGTCACCTCAGTGAGATCTCTGAGCTCTACTGAACCAAAGGTAGGGATGCCCCAGAAGCTCATCTGGTAGCGCGTGCCCCCCCTTACCGCAGCAGCCCAGGTTCAATTTGTCCTGTCTATCTACAGCTGCACTGTCAATTCATCAAACTGATTTGGAAAAACTAAACACTAAAAATAAAAACAAAGGTACCCGGGCTTCACAGTTGTGGCTCCCACCCTCTGGAACCGCTTTCATAAAAAATACAGTCAATTGATGTCTTTGAGAGACTGTTGAAAACTCACCTGCTTCGTAAGCTCTTTTTCCTGTAATGTGTGTTTTTTTTTCTTTCTAATTCTGGTTTTAAAAGGTGATTTATAAATTAAGTTTACTTACTTACTTGCTGGCCTATTTCTTATTGTGTCCTCTAGGCATAGAGAGCATAACATGGTAATTAGTGAGCATAGAGTTACTGGTAGACAGATTTTAATACCATCAGAGAGCCAGGCAAGCTGTTTCCCCATTTTTTTGGCTGAAAAGGCCAAAATGTGCCATGCAGCCCATTTTTTTTTCTTCACGTGGACAGACACTAGTGGCAACTGGTAAAGAGAGATATAGGCCTAATGATTACCAATGTTATTATTGGACAAATATTGGACGTTGTAACGTTGTCAACTTATTTGCAAGGGAAATATCAAATTAATTAAAATATGAGCCTTTTGTATCACTCAATATAAGATGATTCTTTGACCTTTTTTTTTGTAGCCTCTGAGCAGCAGATGAGCCAGTCCCCCACTGAAATGGATGATGTACTTTACATTTACTTTGCATTTGGTGTTAATTACCAAACATTAGCAGGCTAAACTAAGATGGTAAACACAGTAACCATTATACCTGCTAAACATCAGCATGTTAGCATTGTCATTGTATGCATGTTAGCACGCCAACATTAACATTTAGCTGACAACATCACAGGAGCTGCTAGCATGGCTGTAGACTTATGACTTATCTCTTGTGACATATGTATGGGCTTAAATTTGTCTCATTAATACCTGTAAACGCACAGAGGGTGATCTACAAATATTTTTGATTTGCACACGTGTTTTGCTATCCACAAATACAAATTTCTAATTTGTAACTTGTATTTTGGTTTTTACAAATATGGGTGTACTTGTAAATATATTGTGTTTTTGTAAATACACAATTTTACATTTGTAAAAACAAAAAAGCCATTTGTAAAACTGAAAATTCTGCTTGTGAAATATGACTCAGCATTTGTGGATGATTAATCATGCACATGCATCTCTTTCCTCACTTACACATTTTTGAGACGTTCTTGTCGAAGATCCGCACAGATCCACAAACAAATAGCTCATGATTCGCAAATGGCCTGCCCTCCTCACCAGTAGGTGGCAGTGTTGTTGTATGCATATAAATATTCCTTCCACAAACACAAATTTAGGATTTGTAACTTGTGTGTTGGTTTTTTTACACATAAATGTGTATTCGTAAAAAAAAAAAAGCCATTTGTAAAACTGAAAATTCTGCTCGTGAAGTGTGATTCAGCATTTGTGGATCACCAATCACACACACGCATCTCTTTCCTCACTTACGCATTTTTGAGACGTTCTTGTCGAAGATCCACACACATCCACAAACAAATAGCTCGTGATTCACAAATGGCCTGCCCTCCTCAACCAGTAGGTGGCAGTGTTGTTGTATGCATTGATGTAGCTATGGTTTGCACTCTGCTTAAGTGGACTTTCACTTTCGATTTCGCGGTAAAACCGTGGCTGAAGATGGAGAGCAGCGACCATCCTCTCTAAGTACAACTATTTTTCCTTGCCCTACATTACATTAGCACCTATACCGTGAAAATAAAATGAAACATTTATTTTCTGTTTCAATATTAGTATGGATAGTTAGCAGTTGTTTATGGGAGAGATTGTTTAACTAGTCAGGAATGATAATATGATACATATTACATGATGTGAGGCATGCAGAGCTAGTTCAGGCAAGACAACAAATCCTGATCAGCTGATCAGTCAAAAAAATCAAATGCTCTCCTCATCTGAGAAAGGCGGGCTTTTTAAATCCTCTACTTTCCCGATAATTCCTGGCAACTCTGCTGCTTGTTGCTGCAACTGCTCGTACTGCATGCTGTTGCTCTGGCTGTCTATGAAATTTCTCAGTCCCACCACCTCCCCAGCATCCATCTGTGGGCTCTGTTTCTATGATACCCTGCATGGGAATGCTATTCATTCCCTGTAATGTCTGTCAAGCATATTATTCATTCATATTATTCATTATTCATATTGAAACAGAAAATCATTGTTTTCATTTTATTTTCAGTCACACTTCTCAAGCAGAATTTTCAGTTTTACAAATGGCTTTTTTGTTTTTACAAATGGCAAATTGTGTATTTACAAAAACACAATATATTTACAAGTACACCCGTATTTGTAAAAACCAAAATACAAGTTACAAATTAGAAATTTGTATTTGTGGATAGCAAAACACGTGTGCAAATCAAAAATATTTGTAGATCACCCTCTGTGCGTTTACAGGTATTAATGAGACAAATTTAAGCCCATACATACGGCATACATGGAATTATTTCTCTGTGTTCTTTCTCAGTGTCAATAAAGGCTGAGTGAACGAATAACATTTTTGTGACTGTAGTGCAGCATTACACTCACTCTTCAGATGTTATGATAGTGAATAGTTTCACAGAAGAATAGAGCTTGAACAATACATGAAGAATTTCTCCTTCTACACTTTGATTTGTGGACAGCAGGGGGTGCAAATTAGACTAAGACAGTCCCTCAAAGAACTGGCCAGACTGCAAAAAGACTCTCGCTCTGGGGGCCAAGATGACTCTTAAAAAGTCAATCAAGGGCCAACATTAAAAATTAAAGCTTGATTGGAAAAAATACTTTTTCTACAAAATGAGCCCACCAAAACCCAATTGAAGATACACCAACACTACTTGTGTAAGTGTAAGTGTTTGAGATTTGCTCCTTCGCGTAGGACGCCATGTTTTTCAAAGTTTACTTTCCTTTGCCCCGCAAGGTAAGCATTTTGTAACGGCGTCCTGCATTATATTCAAATATTAGTGCCAAAAACACCCATTCTGCTAACTTGTTCACACTTATTGTTCATTGGTGGGAGTGTTAATTGACCGTGTTTTTTACTGTTTGATGATCTTAATGAGGTGTGGCTATGACTGTAGCTAGTATGCTAGTAGACAATTGAGTCTGCGTGTACCGGGCAGGACGGAGCGTTAGCTTTTCTGTTACCTGTTAACTTTATTTGAGAATGTATGTTTTATGTTTGTAATTTATTCCTTTCAGAGATGCTGTATTTAATCTAACTTGGCAGTAATATTTATTTTCATATGATATGTATTTTTTTTTAATGTTAATTATTGTTTGAGTAAGAGATTCATTTCTTTAAAAAAAAGTTTCCTTTGCCCCTCAAGGTGTTATGAAGCCGGCAGCCACTGTAGGCAGCAGAAATGAACGTTGCGTGAGCGTCACGTCATCGCGAGTAATACGCGGCCATTCTACTCAATGTATCAAACCCCACCGGTTCCGCCGTGGTCCGTTTCAGACGCGTCCCAGAAGCGTCTCTACGCTCAGCTACGCGTGAATTGCGCGTCTGTTCTATTTTTGACGCTTGACACGAGCAGCACACAGAAAAGCAAAGAGAATCCGGTGGATTTTCAAAATAAAATACCCCGTGCAAAATGCCGGTCGTAAAAACAGACAAAAGCGAAACTAATTAACTACGTAGCATATTTACACATGTAAAAGCATGTTTAGAAGAACATACACCGAGAAAATGGCCAAATCTGAGCAAGGAAACAAAGTCTGGCGGGCTAAACGCTCTCTTCTGAAACGCTCCCGGTGGGGTTTGAAGTCGCATGGAGGATGGACCAAATACGCGACGCTCACGCAACACGCCACGTACGGGACTGGTGGGGTTTCGGTGTTACTGTGAAATAAAGTGAAGTCAAGGGGTACGGTCGAATAGTCAGAAAAATTTGCCCATGAGTCCTTTCCTAACCACTTTCCCTTGACCTCGATAGAAAACGTCACAAGGTCAAGGAAAGATGTGAAGGAGAGTTCATAAAGAGTTAGGAAAAGACGACCACAGTGTTCAGAGAATCCAACTGCACTTACACTTAGACTATGTCATCATGCGACAGCGAATGTTATTGACGTGATCTGTGGTAAAACCCAGAAGATGGACTACAAAACGCGCATCTGAGATACTTACTAGATACTCCCCGTATGTTCTTACTGTGTTTTTAATACAGGAAATATAAACGTGGACAACCCGGTGAAAAATGTGACTTCATTATCAACATCAGAATTCAAATAATAAATGAATATTGTCCACCTGTCACAGAAGTCAAATGAAGTGTTTGTTACGCTGGTATGGTCGCTCACCCTCCTGTCCACTCATATAGAAACATATAAAGATAAAGATATATGATTAATCAGCAACGGTAACTTCATGATGATCTGCAGGACGCTGTCACAGTTACAGTTTTTACTCTGTGTGTGAACGCAGCTCCACAGTCAACAACAGAACACACTTCATGATCAAAGTTTTTACATCACGTCAACACGTATGTTCATATTTACACGCTCTCTCTGCTGCAGTGTGCATCTGTTTAAATACATTAATGTTTTCTGGTTGTGAATGAATGAACGGTGCGCCGATTTTTTTGTCGCTGCTACAAGGAATTGTGGGACGGCATCACCTCCTTTCCTTTCGTAAAGGATGGTCCGGTGTATCCTATGCTAAAGGAGATAATAAAGGAAGCATTGAAGCTCCTTTTCTTAACAGTTTGAGAATTCGAACAGCTCTTGTCATGACGGCTACGTAAATACCTCCGGGTCATTTCACTCAGTTAGGAAGGTTCCTGAGCAAATTTGACTATTCGACCGCATCCAAGGTCTCAGCCACTATCAGTATAAGATTAGAATTTAAAGTGGACAAAACAGCAGCAATATAGTTAATCTTAGTACATTTTCTTGACTGAATCCTTGGGTAACAAAGTGGTACTTGTCTGAAAAGTAAATCTAAGATAATCACACCAACAAGACACTTCTATTCCTATTCCTATTTCTAATGAAACCAGACCTGTTAATGACCTGTACTTGTGCAGATTCAAATTATTCCATCAATAGCAACAAAAAATACATTTACAGTAAAAGCCTATCTCGAGCTGGATAAAAGGGGAGCAAGTGAACAGGGAAAGGTGATATGAAATGAAGCCCAACTAGCCTGCATGGTGAAGGCATGGTGGTCCAAACTGAAACTGTTGAATCACAGTGGATATAACTAAAAAGTTTTTATAACAATTATATTGCTATATTGGCAAGATAAGTAATAAGTAAGAATCATTGATCACGAGTTATAATCGCTCCTGGTTAAGCTGTTTGATTTTAGGAATCACATTATAAATTTAATGGAGATTGTGTCTATAGAATAATCATTATGATTGATTTTAGACAACTGGGAGGTCCAACATATACACCATATACAACATGTAGGGAAATAATAAAAACAAAGGAACTAGAATGGTGCTGATATACCGATCAGTACTAAATGAGCAAGATTCATGATGGATAGTTACTCTAAAGGAGCTCCAAGGTCCATGCATAAAACAGCAGTTGTTTCATCAATGTCACAACTTTGTCAGGAAATCGTTACTGTTGACAAGAACTCAGATGACATTTTATCTAGTATGCCAATAAACACTAAGTGAAACGTTCTGCAAGCCCAAATATATTGGACATCAGCATAAACACGTGTTCCCTGGCATGAAAACTTGCCAAAATCATGATTCTTTCTTGCAGGATGCACAGGAAGAGTTGTGTAATATGAGCGTGACCAATATTTTTTGGCAATTACCCAAACATAGGGCCAACTGACTGGTCATACTGTGTCTGACCACAAACAAAACTCAGCTAATTTCCATAGTATTAGCCTAGCACAGTATTTTCTGTGACTGTTGAACACTTCTGCAGTTTCAGTATTGATTTTAGGCAACTGTGTCTGGGACTATTCAGCATTGTTGACAGCTGTTTCATTTCCCTCTTCTGTAGGATTTCAGTTGAAACAGACAGACACAAAATGTACAATTATCTCAACATGTTTTCATTCACTAGAAGGTCACTATTATGAAAAATGTCATGTGTGCATATATTCGTAAATTGTATTTCTTTTTCAGCTAACAATTGCTGGCTGCAATTCTGCAATGGAAACCCATAGATAAATTATTATAATAATATACATTTCAACAATAATAATATAATATATAATAATTATACATTTCAACATACTGCACATTTGTACATTTTTCATGTCATAACTTTTAATCTATCAATATACTTTTCATAGCTGCATAGCTATTGGGATTAACTGTGAGTATGAATGATTAATTTCCCTTCTCTGAGGAATTTCACTGTACATCACAAAGCATGAGACTTGAAGTTTAAGAGGTTTTCTTCAGCACTTTCTGTTCAGATTTTTTTTAAATATTAAGGAGGAGGAGAAAGTAGGTTGAAAACAATCAAAAATATATCAGTTATAATGTGATAAATATTTATACATCTAAATATCTAAAAAAAAAAATTAAGCCGTTTAAAAATGTCAATTTCTTCCTTAAACAGCAATTTGTGAGCACTGAGAGCACTGATTGTGCAAATATATCTTTCAATACTCCTGGACACATCATCAGTGATGTTCCTGGACTCATCGAGTGTTTCGGGTCTTCCAGGCGACCCAGCTTATGCTGATCAGGCCCAAGCTTGGGTCCAGATGGCAAACTAGCGACACTGCTCTATGGCTCCCCTCTCTTAAGCCACAGCCACCTTGAGGCTCTGCTGCATTGGTGGCACTGTGGATGGCTTTTCTCCTCCTCTCTCCCGCGATGCCCAGCACGCTAAAGGCTTTGTATAGAGATCGAGTAACAAGGTCCCTGCACCACACTTCTACGGCAAAGTATCTTGCTTTGCAGCCACCTGCTGGCACTCTCTGATCAGGCCATCATATTTGGTGGGTTTCCTCTTGTATTCTTCCTCCAGGCAGTCCTCCAGTGGCACTGTTAACTCCAGGAGCATGACTTGATTGGTGGAGTCAGACACCAGCACATAAGGTCTTAAGGTGAATGTTATGAATGTTTATTTAAGATAATTAATTTCCCTCCTCAGTCTGATACAATATGAAATGATTTGCAAATGTTATGTGAGTTTTTGTCAGCACTTTCTGTGCAGTTTTGCAATGTCAAACCACAGACAAAGCATTTTCATTGCCAGGGAGAACAGGATCACAGAGATTGTGATTATCCCAACCTCGACCTTATGCCAGTCTGATGTGACTGCTCCAGAGGAGACTCATCCTGAAGTTGCTATAATAGTCAGCTATGACGTCTCTGACTCTGCTGAGGACATGATGGGGACCAGTGTGAGCTGTACTAGTTTGTGTGGTATGGAGCCATACGCATTCACTAAGTCCAGCCACAACAGGTTACCTCTGTTCTCCCTGGCTTCTCTGGTGAGCTGCGTGACCACAGTTGTTCTTCAGCAAGAAACTACAGAGGCTGTTGGAAACTGCACTGAAGAAGATCTTGGCTTCCACATTCAGCAGGGAGATAATGCGGAATAGGTCAATCTGCTTGGAGTTGGAATCTACACCCCTTTGGCAACTCTTCATTGGTTTGGGATCTTGCCCCTCCTCCAGGTGACTCACAGTATCTTCTACGAGCGCACTAGGAGTTTTGGACAGTTCTTGTAGATCTTGTATGAGGTGCTGTTTGGTCCTGGAGCTGAACTCGTTCTTGCTCTCCGGACAACCTCTCGCACTTTGCTAAGCTGTAGCTCTGATGTCTCAAAGCGCATACTTGGTTCAGGGGGATTGATCTGAGTGCTGCACTCTCCCAGCTCCTGCTCTCTTGTTGGGTCGCTGTATGTCTGCTTCAGGTGGTGGTCTATTTCCTCCTTTGAACACACCAGCTTACCACTGCTTTCTGTCCTAATAGCTCCTTGTCATACAGCAACACCTCCCTGGCCCTTGTCACCTTGAATTGCTCTTCCAAGGATCATACAGACTGTTGGAGCTTGTTGCTGTGCCCATAGAGTGTGGTGCTGTTGAGGCTCCTTGGTAGCCCCAGCCATTTTCTGAGGTGACTGCTAACCCTCCGCTCCAATGTTTGCACTGTTGATATGGGCACTTCATAGACCAGGAGCGGCCACAAGATAAAACGGAAAAGAAATTTGAGAGCACTGAAAATATGAAAAGTGTTATATTTACTGTTGTATATATAGATAAATATGAATATCCATATATTTGAAACATAGATAGTGTACATAACTTTATATTTTATTTGTTATTTTATTTGTTCCTTTCAAGTACATCATTTTTTCTATATATTTTTTATTTATGAGTACTTTCTTATCCACCTTGTGTATTGTGAGCTTCTGTAACAAGCGAATTTCCCCAGTGTGGGATAAATAAAGTATGTCTTATCTAACTGTATTCCAACAGTCAGCATTATGTATGTGTGACACATATAACATACAGTACATCATTGGTCCACCACAAATAATCTCAATAACTAATGTATGGCTGCAATGAAATTTTCTACATACAGTCAGGTCTCCCTCAGGGTGAATTTTAATAACTTTTATGATCCCCTGACTTTTCATCATACCCATAAAACTAACATTCCTATCAGCTAGAGCTGAACTGTGAGTTTAGTGGTAGTAGTAAATGTTAGCAAGTTAACACATTAAATTAAAATGATGACCCTGGTGAAAGTAAACTGCCAATCATCAGCATGTAAGCTTTGTCATCATGTTGTTAGCATCCTGACACCACATCCTCACAATTATGAAGAAGTACACACACACACACACACACGCACACAACCTTTCAATGATGCAACACTTAAGAAAAACATCAGCGCACTGAACATCAGCTGATCAACGGTGGGGTGGCTCCACGCTGAGACACACGTCACAGATATAAAAACAGGAGGCAACCACATCGACTGGCACAGCTGCAGCACTGCAATGGGGAATCCACAAAGATGGACAGATGACGAGCCGAAAATATCATTTATACCAAAGATGTCTCAAGTTTTCTTCACTGGTGGACATTCTCAGTCTCGCTATAAAATATTTGGACGAGGTATGACTTTAAAATCTTCTAGTGTCTTCATGTATCTTTATTTTTTCACTTGTTCTTCCATTACTCAAATGTTATTGAATGAAGAGCATTGCTGAAGATTATTTATTAGTCTAGGCCTTACCATCAAGACCTTATTATAATATTATTACCTTATTAAAGCTGTAAGGTTATATTTATTGTGGTTAATCATCTATCATATTATTAACGTCTATATAATCTTTATGAATTACAGTATCAACAGGTGGAGATGGATCTAACCGACTGGTTTTACTCTGTCTGGGCCTGCTGAACGTTTTTCTTCTGATAGTTGCTGTTGTTATTGGGATTAACTGTGAGTATGAATGTTCATATAAGATGATTAATTTCCCTCCTCAGTCTGATACAATATGAAATGATTTGCAAATGTTATGTGAGTTTTTAGTCAGCACTTTCTGTGCAGTTTTGCAATGTCAAACCACAGACAAATCATACTTACATATCTCTTTGTGACAACCTCTTCAGGTGCCAAAGTCAAAGAGGGTTCCCTCCATGTTTCTCACTCAAATGTAACACAGCTCACCAATGAGCTGAACTACTTCCGTAGCAATCACAGCGACGCGATCCAAGCCGAAGAATTGGCCAAGAACGAGTTAGACCGAGCCCTCAAAAACCACACGCAACTAAAGGAGAAAATTGAGCAGCAGAAGACCATCAATGACAATTATCAGAAACAGATTGAGGAGTTACAAACAGAGAAGACAAATCTGAAGTCCAATATATCAGCTTTGGGTGAGTTGTATTACAGTTTTTATTTAATCAATAACGAATACTTAAAAGCACCTGAGTGATCAAGAATATTTTATTTCTCCTAGAGGGAAACTGTGGCAGATGTCCCCCCAGATGGATTTTTCTCAACTCATCCTGCTATTTCTTTTCTTACACTGAATCCCGTACTGTCACAAAGAACTGGCCAGATAGCAGAGCAAACTGTATTACACGTGGAGCCGACCTGGTTGTGATCGATAACAAGGAAGAACAGGTGGGTTGAAAACAAACGAGAATGTGCTTCTGAAAATATCAATAATAATGTTGAGATAAATGTTTAGACATCTGAATTTTACAATTAAGCCCTTTAAAAACGTTTATTTCTTTCTTAAACAGAAATTTGTGAGTGACACCATTGAAAATATGAAAGTAAGTAGTTCTAACGAATGGGAGAACGGATTCTGGGTTGGTCTCAGGGACACAGCGATAGAGGGGACATGGGTCTGGATTAATAATGTCACCGAGGTGGAACAAAGGTGAGAGCTGCACTTTTATACTCTTAATGCTATATTAACTGTGTATTATTATTTTACTTTATTTAATCGTTTGATTTTCCAAAGGTACTGGATGGATGGAGAACCAAATGATGCTGGACACCGTGGAGAAGACTGTGTTGCTGTGCATTATAAACCCAAAAATCCCTGGAAGACCCGTAACGATGTCAACTGTCAAACGATTGTGAGACACTGGATATGTGAAATGACATCAAGCTAAAATCAGGATACTGCTTGAGCAGAAAACACAAGCATCTGTTTGTAACACTTTACAAAAAATGAATAAAATATATTTAACACACTGGTCTCGTATTTCTGGGCACTTTTCACCTTCAGCTATTATAACTATTCTAACAGTCCTCATGTGTAGAGTTATGTAGAATGAAGTGTAGATCAATATGATATTATTGACAAATATCCATATTTAAGCCATTCTTCAAGTTCACACATTATAGGAACACACGGTCCATCATCAGTCCAGATAAAATTTATTGAACTGATTAAACTATTGGATGGATGCAATAAAATTGTCTACATGTCTCCATCAGAGTGAATTTTAATAACTTTTATGATCCCCTGACTTTTCATCATACCCATAAAGCTACTAACATTCCCATCAGCCTCAGCTGAACTGTGAGTTTAGTGATAGTAGCAAATGTTAGCAAGGTAACACATTAAATCAAAATGATGACCTGCTCTACCTCCTCAGCCACACTACTACTGTTATCACTACTACTGACGACCACTCTACCTCCTGAGGCATATTATTCCTACTGCAACTTTTAGAGATGGCCGCTCTACCTCCTCAACAACAGGGGGAAAATAAACAACACAGTTCTGAACACCAGTTTTTCTTCAACTTTTTATGCCACGTACCATCTGAGAAAGTATTACGCTGTCCAAGCACCACGATCATGATATACGTTAAAATACAGCAGTGTAGGCCTTTTCATCACCTTATTCAGCTATTGAGAGTTTACGCAGTAGGCACGTTTATTCCTAATAAGGACATTATTTATTGTTGACTGTTGCTTAATTCTGAATGTGACTGGATGAAGAACCAGACCTAAATTGGTAGAAAAGTGGTAACTCTGACCAGCACTTTTCCTTCTGATATTTCCTCTTTTGAGCCACGATTGCAGTGTTTTTGAACAAATCATTGTACCTCTTTTTCAATCTTGCAATCAAATTTTAGCTTGTGAATAATCGTGAAAGCTTGCGTTCGGTATGTGCAAGAATGTGACCATCAGCAGGCTAATACTGAAACAAAATGTTACAGAAAATGCTTATTTTAAATTACATTCCAGCTCATAGTTTATTTTCATTCAAAATATTGCATATGCACATATATACAGTACATAAATACAAAATGTAATATATATTTCAAATTAATATATTTCAGATATTCCACCAAGTACCACAGTTTGAGAACCAGTGCTCTACACCATGAGTTTTCCTTTCCAAAATATCCATCCAATAATAATAATAATAATACTAATAATAATACTACTACTAATAATCATGATAATGAAATAAGTTCGATCACATCCTACACCATGCTGACAAAGGACCTATTATGAACTGTTGAAGACTGTGCTTGCTTGTCTGAAATTATTTCACAAGGGGAAGTATTAGATCCTGTATATATGTCAGACAGTTGATGAAAGTAAATTTGACTCACCTTACCACAGACATCACTAATACAAGTCACTTCTCCTTTCTCGTGAACTGGAATTGGATTATCATGACTTTATTGTTGATGAGCTCAGCAACGGTAACTTTATATGCCAACACAGAACAGCGTCCTGACAAATCATCTCTTGCATGCACTCTCAGACGACTGACAGTCAGAATGTCGAAGAGTCAAGTCACAGGTAGTATTTCTGATGGTATACTTAACCCATTGTATTGTGAAGAGGAAATTCAGGATACGGAGAATTCTCCTAATGGCCACGCTAACCAAGACATTGAACAAGGTAAGTTATTATTTACACAGTGCACTCAGCCTATACAATAAAACAAAGCTCAGTTACGGGCGATGAGATCAGCATTAAAATGTCTTGTTGGTACATTTTCTGACTTTGTGATATTCGTTTTCTCTCTGTCTAGTGTCCACGTATATGACACCTTGGAAACATAACAGACTGGCTGCAGTGAGCCTGGCACTACTCGCTGCTGTTCTGTTGATAGTTGATATCGGCCTGGGGGTCCACTGTAAGTCAATGTTACTGTATACGGTGCTTGATTAGGGCATCAGCTTATGATTTTGTTCATTATTAAATAATCTGAATGCTGAATATTTTCTCAATTAATCGCTTGTATGCAACATTAGAAAATCATCACAGTTTCTTAGAGGCTGAGGTGATGTCAACAAATATTTTGTCTGATCAGCAGTCCAAACCCAAATGGATGCAATTAACTAGAATGTATTAATTTGAGATCCAGAAACCAGAAAATAAATGCAATTTCTGTTTTAAAATTTGACTTAAATGATGATCAAAATAGTTTAGTTAGCTGATTTTTATGTTGATGAATTTTATGTGACGGATTAATCAGTTGACTAATCACCTGCTCTGTCCAACCAGCAGTCCAATACCCACATATTAATGTTACAATGTTAGAAAAAAACAACTTTTTCAGAAAAATAAGTAAGAAAGATAAATTGTTAATAATTTTAGAGTGATTTCCTGTAAATAGTCTACAAAAGTATTGTTTAGTGGGTTGGATATAAATATGTGTCATATATGTTTTTTGGAGGAGGATTTCAGTAACACTTTTTGTCTTTAACATTTACAGACCGCAGACTCAAAGATACTCACCTCACACTTAACGATACAGAACGCCTCAGCAATGAGCTGACTAAACTCCAGGATACGTACAAAACTGCAATTAAAACCATGAACGATTACAAGAAGCAGCTGGACGTTGAGAAGAGTCATCAGACAGAAACCAACTGGGAGTTTGAACACCAGACAAAGAGAAGAACAAACTATGAAGCGCAGGTTGCTAAAATGACTCAGGACATTACAGCACTTAGATATTCTTCACCAATGATTGGTGAGATCTGTTTTACTATTCTTACACATCATAAAATTGTTAAAAGCATAAAGTGTTTTTATAGCTTCAGATGTTTGTGTCATTCACTCTTATTTTCTTTGGCAACAGAGGATGGCTGCAGACACTGTCCACCAGGATGGATTTTGATGAACTCAGTGTGTTACTACTTCTCTTTCACTGACAATGCTTTATTGAGAACATGGGAAAGAGCCAGAGACTTCTGCCGGATCTATGGAGGTGACCTTGCAATCATTGACAGCAAAGACAAAGAGGTAGAAAATCAACATTTAATTCATATTTCTTTGCAACACTGTTCATAGAGGTTTTATGTGTTTTTTAATTCTTTTGTGTGTGTGTGTGTGTGTGTGTGTGTTAGAAATCAATTGTAAATCACTTGAATAAAAATAGCGGAAAGACGGGCTTCTGGATTGGACTGAAAGATCCCAACGAGGCAGGGACTTGGAAATGGGTGGATGGAAGAATACTGGCTGAGGGGTAAGACTTAATTATGTTACATTTTGTATTTGTATGAAATCGTCAGCATAAGGTCGCACAGCTTAGTCAGTTTGGTACATCCACTCAGATGTCATGCAGTAAAGCTTTCCAAGATCGCAATTTTTTTTTTTTTCCAAAGACAGTATCCTCCTGCATGATCAGATGGAAAAAAAAGGTTCCCTATGCATTTATCCTAACCACAAGCATCAACAAGCAAGCATCTACAAGTTGGTCTTCATAACAGGACATTTGAAAATTGAACTAAGGACTCTCTGACAGATGATTTTAATCACTGCTTTAAATGTGGCGGCCTTATTCACAACTCTTGCTCATTATAATTGTTATTATTATTATTATGTGATTGGAAAAACATGCATAACATTGACTGAGAGAAGTAATGTGTCTCTGTAAAGTAACCTAATCATTTGCATTTCCATTGCAGGTACTGGAAAGACGGAGAACCAAACAATGCCAGTGATGATTATGAGGACTGTGCAGGAGTGTATTCCGCAATAAATTTCTTCAAGGCTTGGAACGATCTCAGATGTAACAACAACATGAATTGGATTTGTGAAAAAGCTCCAACTTCTTTGAGCTAACAGTGCATGTTTACTGCATTTGCTAACAAGTTTAACTGTTTGCAACTGTTTACTTCACCTGAGAAACCTTTAAACATCCTCTGATATTTTCTAGAAAGAACCGAAACTTTACAAAATCACTATTTTGATTTTTTATGCACCTGTTACTACTACATAGATCATACAATTTGATAAAGTGGTAACACTTTGTGGCAAAACATGGTGACATGCAGGTGCAGCTCTCAAGATTTGTTAACAAAATTGCACCTACCTTCTGTACTGCACAGTGGTCTCACTGTTTTTTTTTTTGATTTTTCTTTTTACCAAAATGTTCTTTTTTGATTTTCCAGATCAGACTAATGCACCAACTTCTTAGCATTTTAATAACTGCTGTACTGATGTCTGCTAACACTGCAATACAATAAAGATGAATTTCTGATCTATCCAAATGTCACAGTGTTAAGTTTTTGTGAGTTATACAACTAATGGTTTCATTCATTGTTAAAAAATAATTCAGGAATATTTTATAAATCTGTAACAATGAGGCATTTGTATGTATTTAAAAATAGTTTTAATGTTTTAATCAAGTCTGCCGTTGTGAGGGTAAAAAGGTAAAATCAAGCAAATTATTTTAAAGTACACAAACGGTTTAATATTATTTCAGATCAACTGTATCAATCAATGAGGGGAAACAAGGTGACCAAACTACAGTTTACCATCTGCATTTACCGCTACGTCCCTGCTTATTAATGACCTGTAGAGAATGAATAAATGATTTATTAACCAACCATTAAATAAAACAAGACTTGTGTGACTTTATAAAGTGGTACTGATGTACATACAGTACAGGTTAGCTCAGTCAGTATCTTTAGAGCTAGAAAACACAAAAAAGAAAAGAAAAAATTATATGAAGACCTATATGAACCAAACAAAGGTGACAATTGATGTCTTCAAGAAACTGTTCAAAACTCACCTGTTAACTTGGTATTGAAAGGTGATTTATAAATTGCGTTTACTCACTTATGTGCTGCCCTATATATTAATGTGTCCTCTAGGCATAGAGGGCATAACATGTTAATTACTGAGCATTCGAGGTACCGGTAGACAGATTTTAATACTGTCAGACAGAACCACGCTAGCTGTTTCCCCATTGTCAGTCTTTATGCTAAGCAAAGCTAACCGACCGCTGGTCTTTACAGACATGAGAATTTGTCTCATTAACTTTCCAAAATGTCAAACTGTTATTTTAAGAGATTTAGAGTTTCTCAAATGGCCAGCTGTAAAAAGTCAACAAAGACATACAGAAGAAAATGGAAGTACAATAGCAGAAGCTCTGTAGTATCTGTAGTTGTAGTTATGTCTCAGCATCTTCTAAATTTAGTTTATCTAACGTTGGTCTGAAAATGCTGATAACACAATTTTAGACATAATGATGTCCAACGACGCAGCAATCTGCACAGACTTATAAACATAGTGTCAGCAGTCGTTGTTGTTGTTGTAAAAATGAGCCATATCACAGTTCTGCTGACATTCACAGTGATTATTTCAAACTTACAATAGGGTGACCATATATTGATTTCCAAAGAAGAGGACACTCGAGACACTCTCGGCCTCGAGACAGAAATTCAGACAGGCTTCTCAGAGGTTAATGAACATGCTTTATTATGCCTCAATGGTACAAAAATAACTTCTGTAATAAAATAAAATCAAATCTGTAACAACCTGTAACAAAATGATAGCTCTCTTTTCAAATAAATAAATAAAAAAATATAAAATAATGTTCTAAATATGACCTCTTCTGTGTTAGAAAATCCAGCTTCAACAAAATCTCTTAATACCTTTTCAATGTAACTTTGCAGAAGAACTCTCACCTCGCACAGCTTTTTTATGTTTTTCGGTGTTCATGTGAGATTTGAGATTTCCAGCACCTTTATTAACCCTCTGGAAGCCATTTTCAGCTCGTTTTTACTTCTTTAACATTTGGGCTTATAAACAATACTTAATATATATGGAACACCATGTGTTTGGTACCTATATCATAGGCATTCATGTAATGTGCTTATAAAGGAAGTATGAGTGAAAAATCTACAATACACTGAAGAATTTCAAAAACAAAAAGTAGATTTCTGTCATTTTTTACTCAAAATCACACCTCAAACAGTACGAGTTTTTGATAAAATAATACCCTTTCGATACAAAAGGTCCCATGTGTTTTTGCCTCATTTTCCTCAGGCATGCCACTTAGCAAAGCAAAGACCCTCCAGAAAGTTGAGGGGAACCTGTCATTCAATAAAAATAGTATTTATGAAGTTACTCTGTCACTTATACGGACACAGCTCTCTCTCTCTCTCTGTTGTCCCTCCCCCACAAGAGCCCAGAGTCCTTTGATTGGCTAGAATACGTCATAGATACCCTCCACTGATTGGTTGAAAAAGAAACTAGTCCGACCATTCGTCGATTGCGTATGGAGCCGGCCGAACATCTATTTTTCGATTGGTCTTTTACGCGGTGGCACATCTCTCTATCATAAACCGTTTCAGAGATATTCACAGATATGTAAAACTTTAGACTTTTTGGGCGGATCCGCCCAATCCGTCCTCAGAGGGTTAGACACTGAAACATACGTGCCAGCTTTGCAGACGGTGCACTCAGCCTCCCACTTGTCCCGACCGGGACGGTACGTGGTAAATTTATTTTGCAGTTCATCTGTGAAGCTGCACTTTCACTTCGGCATTTTGTGTGCAACGCTGCTCCGCTGTCTGCTCTGCTCCCTCTGCGTGTGTGTGCGTCGCAGAGCCGCCCACAAGGCAGCCTCTCGGGAATTTCGTCACGCAACGAAGTACCGTAGTATTCTGTGCAAAGCGCCAGTCAATTTAAATACACGCTTATCATTAATTTATAAAACCCCCCCGGACGCCCCGGACAGGACGTTAAAGGTGGACATGTCCGGGCAAAAGAGGATGCTTGGTCACCCTAACTAACAACATTATTTAAATCAGAGATTAACTAACATTTTAACTGCACCCAAAGGCCTTGGCATCCAGACCAGGGTCCAAACACACACACACACACACACACCTTATCACTGGTGACAAACATGAGACAAATAGGTCGATAGGTACTATTTGCACCAGTATAATGGACAGCTCACAGTCACAGTCAGATCCTGAGGAGGAAATGTCATTTGAAAAGAAAATTTCTCAAGATTTCAGCACAGATGGGTATTCAGGCTCTCGCCATCAAACATTTGGACGAGGTACAACTAACTTTAAAATCAAATGTTTTGTAGTTTCTGACCAATGTCCTACTTCGTTTATATCTCAACTGTACTATTGTCTCTTTCGAAGTGACTCTGTGTGACTTTATTCAGTGAGTTGTGAGTTAATTCAGTAACTTAAATTGAAATGTATGTAAAACATGGTTGAATATCATCTTTAAATATATTCTTTGGTTTTCATTTTTCATTTTCTTTCCTACAATCATGTCCAATTTCTCTGTAACTTATTAGAAGGTATAAAAGTCACCATGATAATGCTCTTATTATTTTATTTTGCAGATCTACATTAAGATTAAAATACACTATTAAGATTTTAACTCAGAGTAACATTATCAAGGTCTGTTTACAGAGAGAGGTGGATTTCCACACCACCGATTGGTTATACTGAGTCTGGGCCTGTTGAATGCAGTTCTGCTGATAGCTGCTATTGTCATTGGGATTTACTGTAAGTAAAGAAAAATGCTGATTTCCTGTATCTGATGCACATTGCTTCTTTGGTATAATGTGACTAATATAACTGACTTGACATTACACAATATCATGGTATGGTTATGTAAGCTTAATGTTCCAGTTGTATTCAGATTAATTGCATAATATTGTCTCAATATCTCGGGGCCATTTTTCTTACGTGCACCTCACCCACTGTGATTTGATGTGTATCCAAGTATGCAATAAACGATTCGATGCACACTAGACACACTTTAAAGTGGCAAGGCTGTAACTAGTTAATTATTTAAATTATCTCTTACTCTGTCAATAAATATTAGGAATATTTTGGTCTGTAAAGTGTCAGAAAATAGAGAATAATTACCATTATAAATGATAAGTGCTTAAAATGACCTCCTCAAGTTGTTTTACTCAAACAACAGTTCTGAAACCAAAGATATTCCTTTATTCCTTTTTCACAGCAGCCATTTTGACATGAAAGAGAGATGGGGAATGACATGCGGGAAAGAGCCACAGGTCAGATTCAAACCCTGGGCTGCCGCAGCAAGGGCTGAGCCTTTGTACATGGGGCAGTTGCTCTACCAACTGAGCTAAACGACACCCCAGAAGTAGTAGAAGTAGGTTAAACACAGGTTTTACCAATGATACTAATTAAGGTTCAGTTCCAATCAGGTCAAACAGAGTCAGGGTGCTGCTGTGGTGCTTGTTGGCTCACTAGAAGATCTTGGCTGCACTAAATGGAACAGAGTATCATTGGTAACACCTGTGTTGATCCTACTGTTTCATGTCAAACTGGCTGCTGTGAAAAAGGTCTACTGTAGCTCTTACTGGAAGTTGTGGGACAGACATTTTTTGAAACAAGACTAAAAGTCTACAGCCATGTAAGCAGCTCTGTGAGGCAGTACTTAACTACATCTGTGCACAAGCTAAATGTCAGCATTGTGTTAACATGTTCACACTAACCCTAACCCTGACGTGCTGACATTAGGCAGAAAAAATGCTTCTAATGTTCATTATCTCAGTTTATCGTGTAAACATGCCAATGTTGCTAATTACTATAAAATAAAAACTCATAGGAAAGTTGTTCAGATATTTTGCAGTTATTTCTTCACAAACCATAAAAGAGTTGGACAAATTAAGATTCTGAAAAGCTGGTGGTGTAAGATGAAAAGTTGGGGGATCAGCAAACTTGCCACAACTGCAATTGCATAGCAATCAGTTCACTTAAAACCATAAATATCTACCTCATGGTGGCACTATAAAGTCAGGGGATCACCAACATGTGTAAAATACATCATCTGAGAGCCAACTGAGTCTCTGTACAAAATTTCAGTCAGAACCACGATGGACCAACAAACATATTAATATTGCATTGTGCCATGCTGCTAGTGTGGCTAAAAGAAAAACTAACCTTGACCTCACATTCCAGTTTTGCTACAATTCCTCCTTCTCTTTGTTACTACGAGTTTTTATGCCTCAGGTGCCAAAGCCAAACATGATTACCTTCTGACTCCTGACTCAGCTGCTGCACCGCTCATCGTTGAGATGAACTATCTTCGCAACTACAGCAATGTCATCAAAGCTAAAGTGGACGCACAGACAGAGTTACACAAACAGCGTGCCAACCATGTGACGCTAAAGATGCAGGTGAAGGAGCAGAAGATCATCACTGACAGACTTCAAGGACAGATTGAGACACTACATAAAGAGAAGACAAATCTGGAGTCTAACAAAACATCCTTAGGTATGGCAGACTTACAACCTGTCTTTGGTGGCAAACAGTCCTGCCTGTATCTAAAATCTGATCCTGTACAATTTATGTATCATTTTTAGAAAATATGAAAAAAACGGTTTAATAGAAGAAATGTTTTACTTTTTCCAATCTCCTGTTACAACAGAGGAAAACTGTGGCAGATGCCGACCAGGATGGTTTTTTCTTAAATCATCCTGCTATTATTTTTCTTCTCTTCATGCGTCCAACCCAAAAATGAACTGGATGGATAGCAGAGCACACTGCAAGAGTGAAGGGGGTGACCTGCTTGTGATCAATAACTTGGAAGAACAGGTAGGTCAAAAAACAAAAATAAAGAATGGATTCATATATTTTGTTTAATAGTATCATAGGTGAACCTGCAGAGCAATGGTGTGTTAAACGACAAAAAGATGTGTCCTTACTACATGTGTTTTTATTTCGACCAGCTGAAGTGACATGTTGGTTCATATTTATCTTGGACGTTAAAGCCTCTGAACACTCAGTTTCAAATCTTAAGTATTTCCTTGCAAGATTACAGGGGCTATAACAGGTATTTTTATAATAATGTATGAAATCACAATGTGAAAACAATGTCATAATGTAGTGGTATTGGTGAACCTACAGAGATCCTGCAGCCCCACCTCTACTTTACGGTTTCATTAACTGTTTGGCCTGCAACTTGTTTTGCTGTTTTTATTTACTCTCACCGCTCTCATTTCATCTGTGTAATCTTTGGCCACAGCAGCCTGCAGTGAAAAAGCTCTTAAATGCAATATTTCCCTCAAGAATTAGTAGGGACCGACCAAAAACAAGAGAAAGAGTGATGCTGGACCAGAATATTCAATGATACATACAATTAATTAAAATGTTTTAATAATCTTTGTAACTGCTGGGTTTGTAATTAAGAAACTGTTTGCTAACAAGATCTTTAGTAGAAAGTTATAAAGGTTAACGCTCAAACACTTCTAATCTGATTAATCAGAACTGTGTGGATGTGTTTCGATCAGATTTAACTGATCGCCTGTCAACATAAGAAAACAGCCACACAACTCGCCTCACAATTCGATTCATGCATCGCTACCTCCCGATTGGAGCACAGAAGTAACAGTAACAATATGACATCAATTTTTTTTTTTTTCATTTGAGCCCCTCAAACCAGTGGGAAAATACCAGGAAACATTGTGTGGAAAAATGTTTTTTTAGAAGCTTTTTAAAGCTTTTTAAAGTCTATTTGATCAGATATATGACTAGAAAATTTGCAAGATATTAACTCCTGTGTTTGCTTTCTTACTCACAGTTACTCATAAGTAACAACGTTCCAAAGACGAGCAGCAGTGGTATGTGGTGGCAGAACGGATTTTGGATCGGCCTCACTGATGTAGTGACGGAGGGGACGTGGGTCTGGATTAACAATGTGACTGAGGTGGAAACAATGTAAGCATCAGCTCACAGAATGTTAACACTTACTATCGATTCGTATAGCTTTGTGACAATATCATCTTGACTAGCAAATATACAGAACTTAATTCTTGTATGAATTATTTCAATTTATCCAAGGTACTGGAAAGATGGGCAGCCTAAGCACGATGGACTTCAGTCTGGACACTGTGCTGCGTTGCTTTACTATGCGGACACCAGGAAGACATGGTATAACGGAAACTGCCAAGACCATCAATATAACTGGATTTGTGAGATGGAGCCATACCTAACCCCTCAAGCAGCAATCACATTAACTTGACACTGTATGTGTGTGGTATACGCTAACTACAATATAAAAAAAAACTGCTGGAATAATAACAGACATCTGTGTGCAGTGCTAGCGGGACAATACAACCAAAGAAACACAGCTCACTACACACATCTGTTCATGGTACCGTTTAATGCACTTGTTGATACAGCTGATAAAGTCTATAACCAATCTGATAAAGCACAATATGTCCTGATGTATATGGAAGAAAATGTCTGCTGTCCATGTAATGATTTGTATGAAATCATGCTCGAGTAAATAAAATAAAACATGACACCTAAAGAAATGTCTTCCAAAGCTTGGCTGTTTGAATACTTTAGGAATCATGTGGTGATCGGGAAATGGCTCTGTTCTTCAAATTACCTGCAACCCCCCCTGTAAATATTTAACAAATGAACCTGATATTCTGTTTGTAATGTTACACACACACACACACACACACACACACACACACACAGGGCAATGTCCTAACAAATAACCTCTCCCGGACAAACAAGTCAGACTGCTCTCATCTGAACAGTCAAAATGGAGGACAGAGAAAATTCAGGTGGCATTTTTAATGGTACGTATAACAAAATAATTAGTCAAGAAGACTTCGGCACAGATGAGCACCCTCTCTACTCAAGCCAAGAGAAGCAACAAGGTATGAAAAGTGAATGAATGACTGAGTACGTCATTAAGAATCTGCTTATGTATAATCTGTTCTTTGATACCGATGCCAGACTCTAAAACAGCATACAAGTGTACAAGAGTATACAAGCGTATTACTATTATTGCTAAGTTTGCTATGTATTGCTAATTTCTATGCCAATCCTAACATGTATTCTTGTTTTGCTTAGTGTCACCTTAAGAATATACAGATAAGAGACAAAATAAAGTGTCCTTGTAGGGTGCTAGAAACGCCTCCACTCATTTATTTAGAGTTTACCTTTGTCAAATGTCTGAATATTATTTTGATGATACTAAATTGTTACTATGCTGTGACGCAGTTAATGGCTCTCATATTGATCAAACACTTCTCTGTGTAGTGTCTGTGTCCATGGTGAGACCTGAGTCCAGTTTGAATCACCACAAAGTGCTCACAGCAGGCCTGGCAGTGCTCGCTGTCATTCTTCTGGCAGTTGATATTGGCCTGGGAGTCTATTGTAAGTCACTGTTAACCGAGGAGACACTCCTATATTTATAACATTGGTGTTAGATATAGTATAGTTAGGGGGTGACACTGAAGTCAAGTCAACAAAGAAAGCTATTCAAAGTCTGATTTAGCTGCTAAAATCAAAGTCATGTGACTTGAAGTGTAGAAGTGTCACACCTTTTTATTATTTTGGTTTTATGGCCTCAACTGTTTTTGTTCACTTACTGCTTGTATAAGTTTTCCAGCTGCAGTAAGAGGCCGTCAGCAGCTACAGAGTCAGATATTACATTACAGGAGTCACATTTATTAAGTGGACACACATCATAATTCAAAATGAATGTTATTGTTATGTCTGCTAACTTGTTTCCCATATTAACCTTATAAAGCTGATGAGTTCCTGGCTAAAGCTTGTTTACACTGCCCCCAAGTGATTAAAAAAAAGAATCAATAAATGCAGGTTTATAAAGAGTTTATAAGACTGATTATCATACATCATATTTCTTACACCTCAGCAGCGCCCTGCTGTGAGCTAATGCTGTATGACACTGTATGACAAAAAGGACATGCACACTAATACACTAATATAAATACTAATATAATTAAATAGCAAATTCTATATCTGTATGTCTAAACTTAATGTCTGACTGACATCAAGAGTGAAAAAAATAAAATTGTTGTAATTGATAAATGTATTAATGAAATGAAATTAATGAAAATGTTACCTGTGCACTAATAATGTTATCATATTCATGTTTATAAATTCACTTTTTTCTGTTTCTACTCCTGTGTGTGTTTGATTCATGCTGTAGGTAATTGTACATGTGCTGTAAAAAGTGTAAACAAATGTTTAAAATGCTTTTAAAAACTGAGACTTCACTACATCTGTCCTACTTGCAGATAACAAACTTACTGATGGGCACCGTGTCATAGCGGACATCAGCAGTGAGGTGGCCAAACTGCAGGCTACTTACAACGCTATAGTCCACAGCAGGGATGAAGCCAAGGAACAGTTGGCAAAAGAGATCAGTGAGCAGCGACTAACTGAGTGGGAGCTTGAGCACCAGAAGAGCAGAATCAAAACCTACAGAGGGCAGGTTGACAAAATTCAAACGGAAATTGCAACGATGAAATCCCACATACCAATGATTAGTGAGAGCTTTTCTTTTTTTACTGATCGTTTGTGTTGTCAAAGTATAAATACAGAATTATTGTGACCCAAAACAACCTTTTCATTTTCTTTGGTAACAGAGGAGGGCTGCAGACACTGTTCACCAGGATGGTCTTACATGAGCTCAGTGTGTTTCTACATCGCTTTCTCTGACACTCATTCACGCAGATCGTGGCAGGAAGCCAGACAGTACTGCACGAAACAAGGAGGCGATTTGGCACTGATAAATAGCAGAGAGAGACATGTAAGAACTTAGTCAACACATTAATATTTGCTTTTCTTATATGTAACACTTTATATTTTATTTTTGAGCAGTTGTATTTCATCCAACAAAAATAACGAATCTTCATGTGTGTGTGTGTATTTGTGCATTTCTGCTATTCAGCTGGCATTAGCTGAACTGATAAATAGTTATCAAGACCGTTCAAGATCAATAAGTCAGAGTGGCTTCTGGATTGGACTGAGAGATGTGGAGTTGGAAGGAACATGGAAATGGCTGGATGGAACAGTACTGACTGAGGGGTAAAAATTACTGAAAAATACAAAACTCACTGGAGTCAAATATTGTAGGAATATGAAATACCAACATTATTAAGTAATTAATAATTTGTTTAAATATGCACTTCAGTGTGTTAACATTATTTGTTTCAGGTACTGGAACGATGGAGAGCCCAACAACCAGGGCAACGAGGACTGCGCGGCTATGTATCCCAGAAGCAACCCCTTTAAGGCCTGGAACGATGCTCCATGTGCTTATGACCTGAAATGGATTTGTGAAATGGCACCAAGGTCTGCGACTTAATGTGATTCTTTTCACATCTAATGAAAGAAATGAAGTCCGCATTAGAGACTTTTACACGTCTTCTGAATTGCTCCTTTTATTGTCACGTCAATATTTGTTGAGACTACAAAATGGCAAGGAAGTTCAAATACAAAAAATACATCTGATTTATGAAATGAACCATAAAATGTCTTAATTATCTTACTGTCATAAATAAAATATTTACCTTTACTATATACATATATAGTACTACTATACAGATCTGTAAACTAGGTTACCGGTTCATCAGGAAAACAGCCACCTTTACATAAACTGTAATTCTTATAAATGTCATTTATCATTGACTTAACTGCTGGAGCTAGGCATTCTGGTTCAAGTAACAGCTGTTATCTTGGGCTTTTCACACCCAGCGGTTGCAGGCATTTACTTTGAACGGTGTAAAAAACAAAGAACTACCAATGACCAGGGATTCTGTACAGTAGGTAAAACCAGCCAGTGGTTCACAGGGGTCAAAGTCAAAGAAAATGGCCAGGATATTATCTGAAAATGCACCACATAGGACTGTCTCAAATGAGACACAACACACAGTTAAACCATGTTACAGGTGTACCTAATAAACTGTGAATCAAGTGTATGCGTACCATTTGATAAATAAACACAAACCAAAACTAATGCTCATTTGTAGATGACTTCATGATTTGAAGCCTGCATCCTCTGATCTCTGACAACTACATAATTCAATTCAAATTCATGGTCGGACGCTCACAGCGCTGCAAAGTGCTGCCGAAGTTGCTTAAGAAGCTGCTGAGTGTCGACGTGCTCGGGAAAGGAGTCCTCAGACTTTTGCGCCGCAGTGTAGCTGCTCTGGAGGTCTCCGATCTGAACACAGATAAAAACATCACTCTGGGAGACTGTATCGTGGCGATTATAGTTGGTCTTTTCATCTGCTGCACTGTTCAGATGAATTAAATAGCAATAAATTACCTTTTCAGAGAGAATGGAGAGATTGAAGTGTGGCTCATACATGTGAGGGGCCAGTGATGCAGCAGTCTGCAGGAAGGCTTTAGACTTCAAAGATCACAGAAAGGACAATATTAATATTTTCGACAATATAATTCTATTCATCAAAATTCCTATGGAAGAATTCGTCTGTATTTTCAAACTTAGAGGAGGGTTGCATCTGAGGAAAATCAGACAGCTAGCTAATCTTGCTAGCTGAGTGGCACCTTAGGTTACTCTTCAAGACTATAGTTGCAATTTATTGAAGAATGTACATAAACAGCCTTCATAGAATGATGCAGTGTCACAATCAGACTTTTAATAGGGCTCACATTCAAACTACTACTTACTTACTTATTACTCTGTTAGAAAAATACCTGTTTTATTATTCCTACAATTTTTCTACACTTTGTGAGAGTCTGCACACGGACTAAACTTATCTTATATTCATGATGTTAATCCTAAATTAATCTGTCCAGCTCATGTTGTAACCGGTGGCTTACAGCTCGCTGAATTTATGGTGTGCAAGTGTAACTGTAAAAAATGAACACAGCATTGTGGGAACGGTTTCTAACAGGCAATACTGTGCTGGGTGTATTTGAGAAATATTCTCCGGTAATAGAGGCTACATTTAAGTTTATTGATACCAGTGGCAGTTTAATGGCTCCTAAATAACGGGCTGAGTTACAATCATATGAGAGGGTCTTAAAAGGACACCAATGAGCTCACACCTTATTTTGCTACTGTGTAACTCAAAGTAGAAAAAAAGCGACTCAAAGATACATCTTCACCTGTTCGATGCGACCTTTGCGCAGCTCCAGCACAGCCAGGTTGTTGTAGGCCTCAGCATGGTCGTTATTAAAAGCCAAAGCCAGTTTAAAACACTGGTAGGCCAATGTCAAATCCCCGATGCCCTGTAAACATACAACACATTTGCTTTGAACCAACTTCTATTCATATGTTGTAATCTTGTGAGTTCTATAAATATGATTTACTTGAACTATAACCCATGTAAAGAGGTGGTACATATTAAATCACCAGACATTCTGGGATATTATGGGGGATCACTAACTCACCACAGCCACGTGTCCGATGTTGTACCACACGTCAGCCTGCTCTTCATCATTGGCCACCAGGGCCATAGCTCTCTCAAATGAGGACAGAGTCATGTCATACTGCTGGGCGTAGAAGCAGCACAGGCCAAGGTTGTTATACAGCTGGCAGTTATACACCCCCATCTGGAGGAGCCGTCTAGCAATAGAAGAAGCTTATTGAGTCACAGATGGGACATAACCCATAACCGCTCATTACATACACTGTAGCAATTACACAAGTTTATCTGACCTGTAGAAGCGCAGGGCGATCTCAGGCTGGTCAGTGTAGAAGTGATTGCTGCCTATACAAGCTATAGCCTCCACGTGAGTGTTGTCCTGCTTCAGGACGTCTTTGTAGTACTCTGTGGCTGATGAAATATTGTTCATCTCCTGTCACAATATCACAGTAGAGACACAGTACATATGGCTTCCTTCTATCTGGAGAGAGGACTAAGTGGACTTTATAGTAAGGACCATGGTGACATACTGTACCTCGTGTATGCGAGCAATTCCTGTTAGAAGAGTAACCTCACCAGGAAAGTGGTCGAGGCCTTGCTTGAAAAGGTTGAGTGCTGTTATTGGTTGATCCATGCGCTGATACACCTAAGGGAAAACATCATTTATAGCAAACTTTTGGCTCATAGAAAGAGAATTTTCCATTGTACATATGCTATGTAATGCTACGATGTCTCTGTTGATACCTTTGCAAGGTAGAGATATGTATCCACCACCTCTTGGTGGTTGAGGGCAGATCTAAACTGCTTTTCTGCTTCTCGGTATAAACCGAGCCTGCAGAGGTCAGAGACATGAATTACAGATTATAAAAATGCAATTTGGTTGCATGTCAAAAATGTTGAGCTCAGACAATGTGGATGTTTGTGAGTTACTTGCCTGTAGTAGCATTTCCCCAGCTGAACTTTCCACCACCAGTCTTTAAACTGAGCATGTTCAGTCGCTTGAGCAGCCAAATCTAAAGCCTGGACGAGAAACAAGAAGTTTTGCAGCATGAAAAATAGGAAGCAATCTTACAATTTAATGCAGATCAACTTGCATTTTCGACACTTACATTTTTCACATCATTTTCATGATGGAAGATGAACTCAAACAGCGTCTGAGAAGAGAAATTATGGTTAACTGATGTGGAAAACCAATGATTGCATAATTCATTCATTTTCACCAATCATAGTCTCTGTCTTACCCTGGATAAATTGGGTTTTTGGGAATACTTGGCCAGATTCAGTCTTGACAAGTTTATAAATGGTCCATCTGGATTAGTTAACATAGAGGCCTGGAGAAACAGTGGAATAAAAAGTTAAACGATTCAGGCAAAGGTTTGAGCTCTGGTGAGAAAAGTGTAATTTGTTTTAGTCTGTACAGACTGGCACAGTTTCAGACATATTTACTCACTGTTCCCAGACGGATGAATCTGCCAGACGCACTAGTGACAGGGCGAGCAGTGCTTGCCGTGCGGGGGGTCTTAATGGCTTGCTCCATCGTCCCAGGACGTCCTGACTGTGTGCTGGGTCTCACAAATCCTGTTATAGGACGCCCTGATTGTGTCATAGGCCTAGAATTCAGAACAAAAAAAATCAGATCAGGCATTTCTTCCTTTTTTGAAAACATCATCATCGTAGGCAGTAAACAGGCATTGTCTAGCAGGCATTACCTGACAGCTGGTGTGGGACCTCCGCCCTGACTTGTTCCAGGAAGTCTCAGTGATGTTCCAGGTCCTGAAAGAAAGCTAAGTCTTATCAAGTGAACAAAGTTTCTTAACATTAAGGCACTGAGAGGAGTTGAAACTTACGTGCAACCTGAGCAATAGAGCTCTCATCCAGCATCATCTCAGCAATCCCCTCCTGGTCGACCTCAACTTCATCTATGTATACCATCTCGGTAAGAGCACAAGTTTTCAAGCTCCATGCAGCCTATGAAACACAAACAATGTTTACATTTTATAGATGGCTTTGGACATAGTGGTAAACATGCTACAGTCAGGACCAACATAAAGAAGGATGATAAAGGATGATAGACAGAACAGCCTACAGTCATGGTTACCTCTGCGACAGGCAAGGAGGAGTCCTTAAGACAGTGTGCAGTGAGTTAATGAGAGAAGACGAGAGCCAAGGACAGATGTGAATAAATGAGGAAAATGAGAAAATGAATGGAAGACAGCATGCAGAAAAAAACTAAATACAATATGAAAAGGAAATGCAACATAGTGACCAGGAATATGTTCAAGCAACAACTAGGATAAATGATTATTTAAAGACGTGCAAGTAAATATAACGTTACAAATTAAATTATAATAGACTACAAGGACTCCACTAATCAGGATTATACACCAGGTTCTACTGCTTCCCTAGCAAACAAACAGGCTTTCCTTAAGGGATAATCGCTAAAATGCTAGGCTAGCCCGGTGTTTCGGCTTAACGAGTGACCGTGTTAAGTGGCGATCGTCAGCAGAATGCGTCTGTGGTTGCCGTAGTTACGACAGCCGTTGAAACGTGACGAGAATACGTAGCAGTAACTGTCGTAACTACGACAACCACTGACACATTCGGCTAACGGTCACCAATTAACACGGTCACTCGTTAAACCGAAACACCAGCTAACTACATCACAGTACCTGATCGTACGGACTGTCTTGTAATATTTTGGTGCAAATATCTGAACATTGTTGGAGCTTTCGCCTCCTGAAGTAGCTCCACGCCAGAAACAAAGGGTCCATCGTCACCTCCATCGCTTTGGTTGGTGTAAAACTCGGCTAGCAAGATGTTTAGCAAAGCTGGGACGATGGCGAGACTGAAGCTTCCTCTGTCGCTCGGCAACGGCGGAAGAGGACGGTGCTTCACTGACGTAATTTCCTCTGATGAAATAAAATAAAATAAAAAATAAATACAATTTAATAAAATGGAATAAATAAAAAATAAAATAAAATAAATATACAAGATTATCAATATAGTAGTATTAAATAGTATTCTAGTAGAACAACGGTTAGAGAGCATTACATACATACACATCATTAAATCATTAATATACTGTAAAAATAACAAAATAGTGCTTGTATTAGCCACATTAGTATTTGTATACTACTTTGTATTATTTAAATAATAAAATACACAGAAAGTAAGATGAAATTGAAAAATAAACTAAAAAAAAAAGAAATTAAATTGATTAATTAATTATGTAAACAAGGTGCAAAAAGCATAGTTATCTTCTTCAGTCTTGCAATAGGACTGCATACTGAAATCTTATGGTATTCAGTTTAGCAGTTTAATTTCCATATTTAGTAATGGATAATAAAAAAAAAATGGGAAAGATTTATAAAACTTAGACTTAGATGTATATGAAATATATCACCTTAAAATTGGTAAGTTGACAACATAGTAGTTTTCTGGTGCTTATTGACATGATATAAAATACTTTTACTCTATATCTTACTGCTCCTCTTCCAGAATGTACACAATCAAAAAGCAAATGTTTTATTGGGCCTCCCTAATCTTTAAAAATGTATTCATTTAGGACATTTTCAATGACTTGAAATATGAAAGTTGTTTGAATATACGGTATTATATAAGATTTAGTAATGCAATTATTTGGGATAAACTGAAAGAAAACATTTATTACATTTATAATTATTATTGTTGTTGTTGTTGTTGTAATTTCAGGGTGGGATGTCTTTATTTACTTTCTTTTATTTTATTTTATTTATTTTTTATCAACAATATTAACAAACATACAGACATTTTTCATCAACTGGACATATAGTGGACTACATGCAAATACAATTTAAATAGGTTTTTATGGAGTAAATAGATAAGCAATAATAAAAGTAATGATGGGAAATACATAGAGAAGTGCACACAAACAGTTACATATCACAATTTAAGTTAAATTATATCATATTTTAGAGTTAAATTTACACAATAAGAGCACTGACTTTGAAATAGCATAAGTTTTCTAGCCGTGACGGAGTTGTCCTCTCCTGCGCTTTCCCCCGGAGGATGAGCTAAAGGATCTGATTGGACGACAGGCTCATCCGTCATCTTTGTGGGTGGTGCTCGTGGAATAACAGTGCAGCTCCATCTTTGTAGGATTTGACAGGAGCTTTGACCTGTGTCGAAGAGGACCGCAAAGCCCGGGGCTGAGGAAGAAGTACGAGTAGATATTCACAATGAAAACAGCATCTTAGAAAGCTGTTTTCTTTAAACAGACACAGAGGGCTCTTATTCTAACCGACAGCGAGACTCTAAATTCACATGACCCTCATAAATGCCTAATTTCAACGCTTTGCCTGGACCGGTGGAAATCCAACGGAACTAATGGGACACACGGGCTTAAAATAAATCCTTTTTGGTGAATGACACTATATCAGAAAAAAAACCTACGAGACAGCGACAGAGAGACACACACGGAAGTGCGGACATGGCTGACAGAACTGCTCCCAACTGCCACCTGAGACTGGAGTGGGTGTACGGATACCGGGGACATCAGTGCCGCAACAACCTGTACTACACCGCCGCCAAGGAAATAGTCTATTTTGTCGCTGGTGTAGGAGTTGTGTACAACACCCGGGAACACAAGCAGAAATTTTACCTGGGGCACAACGATGACATAATCAGGTAGTGTAATAATAATAATAATAGTACATGCACACATAACAAACAGTTTGTTTCAGCACCTCGGACAGCACACCAGCTCCCATAGCAGCAGCAGTAGCAGGAGAAGCACATGAATTGATACTGTAGTGTTGTCATTGTACTGGTGTCACCTTGTGTAATATAATATGACAGATTGTTTTTAGGTTCATAGGGAGCTCACAGGGGTCAACAGCATCCCCCAGGGTTTGTATGGTGCTCCAGTGTCACTCCAGCAGGGCTGATGCTTCTAACCAGCCCTCCAGATTGAAAGGTGGTCTCTAGCTTTCTCTCTCTCTCACACACACACACACACTCACTACTAAAGATTACACCGCTGCCACTCCTCTTGTAGTTGCTAGAGCTGCTAGATTATCACATTAGAGTTAAATCATCAAAGATAAACAATATCACGCTGAGAAAAGCAGCAAATCAACAGCAAAATGTTTGCTTAATAGAAGAAGGAGATTAACTTTTATTAATCCCTCAATGTTGAATGATGTTTTCACTCAATACAAACACACAAAGGGTTTATAGACATGCAAACGTGGAGAGGTGGTGATCGGCAGCCTAGGAGCAGTAAGGGGTTCAAGGGCACCTCAGGAGATGCCCAGCTACCAGTCCACACTGTGGGCTGTGCTGGCCAAGCCCAGACTGGACTACTGCCGCCCCCTAATTAATTGAATATCATAATAGCTGAGAATTAATTTTCTTTTTTTCAGATTGTCTGAACTATTCATCAACTATTTTTCTTTGGCGGAGTTCTCACATTGCTGGCACTCCCCGTTTCATCGCTGTCTGGGGGCAGAAACATTTCAAAGATGCTTTTCCAAAGTGGCAGCTCTTTCCAGCACTCAGGGGAACAATAATACTAATGTGCAGTTCTGAAAAATGCACTCAAACATAGCCGTCTTTGAAGGGATTCTTGGATTGGAAAGCTTTCTGTGGGTTGTCGTATATCTCATCTCTGTGCAGCCAAACAAACCTTGAATCACCAGCTCTTTGATAAAACACAGCAAAGTAAGCAGATGAACATGATGTTACATCACACATGCAATGACCCCCCCCTGCCTTTCTAACTGTTTCTCAGCATGCCACACAACAACGACCTGTGTCCAACGCTCCAGCGGGCGTGTTGACGCGTGTGTGTGTGTGTGTGTTGGCCTGGAGATGACTAGCATTATATACTGTGTCGGTAGTCAGCTGGGCTCCTGCTTCATTATTAATGGAACAATAGAGATACTAACCCTCCGCTGCCCTGTGGGTGAAGTGCCTCAGTTCAAACACTTAGCTGGAGGCGTCACTAACTGAACCATTGTGTGATGTTTGATGCAAAAATACAGAAAAAGTAATGCATTGGTAAATCTAACATACATTTTTGACGATGAACATACCAACAGTCCAAGCTATACAGCTCTCTTGAGCTGTCTGTTATTGTTGACACAGACCAGGTAATAGTCATTTTAAACTCAGACCTCAGAGAAGAGCTTGTGACGCTCTCATAAACACTTCCTTTAACACCCAGGAGCTATCCTCAGTAATAACTACTGGCCTCTCACGTTGCATTAACTCATGTGGAATAGATAACACGATTCAAATCCATTTCTCTTTCTGTTTCTCTCTCTGTTGCCTGGCTTATTTTGGTTGTTGCCACATTTTATTTGTGAGCTACATTTAAATTGTGTGTTTTACTTCATGAATTAATTGCCGGCCTTGTTTCTCCCTCCCGGTTTTACCTTGCCCCGCAGCTGTTTTTAACTGGTCTCCCAGTCGAATGTGGAGGAGCTAATAGGCAGCTCATAGGCATGCGAGCTGTCCATGAGAGAGAGCGAGGATGCACGATAGTCTGGTCTTTCTTACCCTGTCTGACACTGTTGCTTTCTGAGGAATGTAAATTCACAGGTTATTGTGCAATAACATAATTGGCTGAGGATGTTAATATGCTGTAATTAAAACACAATCCCCTCGAGTCGTTTTAGTGAAATGAGTAGACAAATGTATAAACATCTTTCTGTTATTGTTCCACGCTTTTGCAGCTTACATATTTATTCCTGAGTCTAAAACTCAAAGGAGGCTGAAACTACTGCTAAAAACCTGCAGGAGTTTGTCTATACCACAAATCTTAATCTCACCTTTTTGCAATCATGCAGACATGCAGGACACGTACACTCTGACCTGAACAATGCGCATAAATACATTCAAAACACAGACATGCATACCAGAAAATAAGCAGAACTGCTTAAAGATGCTTTGAGTTTGTGATCCTGTTCAGACCTCATGCCTATTGAAAAGCAGCACACACAATCTAGCCTAGATAAAGAAAGGTGGAGGTAAAAGAATGTATTTGTGTCGTCATTTGTGAGTAAAAAAAGGGAGGAAGAGACAAAAAGGTGCTGCCTACTAATTCATAGATTCAGTCTTTGAAGAAATCTGGATAGGACTGTCTGTCGAAACTCACTGAAAGAATTGTGTCCGTAGCGCCAATGACCAAAATCTGTCAACAACCAAAAGATGGCACAGAGAGTGTTGTTTGATTCTTAGTCTTAGTTTGTCTTATGTTTAGATCATAATGTTTTACAGTTTTATGAAGGCATAGTTCTTGTAGCACTGTAAAACACTGATGCATTTGATGCATGCGTTTCTCCTATTTTGTTCGATTTAAAAAGCATTTTGTAGAAAAATGTGTTTATACTATGTAAAGTAAGTATTCTCAGGTATTGTGTTCATGCATCAGAACCTAAAAATGTCAAAGATAGCCAACCATAGCTTTGTTTTCTGCTGTACTTGTTCTTCAAAATCTTATCCATGTTATGATAGAGAGTGAGAGCTAATGAAAGGGTGTTATAGACACAGGAATAAAAGACGGTCTCATATTACAATATTGTGTTAATATTTTGTCTGACTAAAGCCAGAGTTATGGATTATAGATGCCAGACCCGAGGCTGATCTTGTTTCAGTGAGCTTGGAGAGACGCAGTGAATAATATAGCTGCAGAAGTTCCATTAAACTCCTAATAAATTATTTTTTCTTGTTAGAATTAGCGAGAAGGCTCGCACGATAAATGTGTCATGTTGGCAGAGAAGAGTCTTGCGCCTGCACTCTGTGAACTGCGTGAGCTAATGTGAACTAACTCTGCATATTAATGTGTGAGCTAAAGTCAAAAGTACAAAACTGACAGCCATGTTCTCTTATTGCATTGTTGTGTATTTAATACACATACAATACAGTATATTTAAGATTATAACAGTATTGTACAAATTAAAGCTGCTCATGTGAAACTAATGACTCTGGGGTATCAGGTGATGTGTAGGAATGTGCTTACAGGCAATTACTGTTGACAAAGGGCCACGATAGCTAATAGATATGACTAATACATCCATGTGTCCATCTTTTGTTGTTTTTTATAGACAGTCATGGTTTGTAGTGATGTATTTGTTGATGTACTTTGGTCACTACTGTATCAGTTATTTATGACTGCAAATGGCCACAATCACCATAACCATGAGGAAAAAGTACCTCCAATAAGAGAAGATTTAATGAGAAGAGTGTAGAAATAGCACATCATTAGCAATAACCTTTACTGTGTGTGCTTCCCTCTTACCTCTATGCCTGTTTCCAGGTGCTCTGTGCAGAGTGTTAGTGACATGCTGAGGTCTTATAGGTCCCATCATGACAGTGTCAGGCCACTCTTTGAAAGCCAGCGTGGTCTCTAAAGAGCAGATCTGTCTTCCCCAATTAGGATCTTCCGGAGTTCACTGCAGTTACTTAGCACAATGACATGATTCAGCAATGTTGTCACTGGAAATGAAAACATGAATTCGGACAGACGTCTCATTTAAGTGGTGCTATGATTTTTTTTTTTTACACAGATGAGGTGGAACATCTACACATGCTCTGATACTGTACTCTTATCCTCATGTAGAAACAACAAGGATGTCGGTAAAACATTTAGGAAAATGAATATCACAACATGTTTGACCTTAATATTGATAATATTGTGTATACAGTATTTTGGGAATTAATATTGATTTTTAGAAGATATTTACAGTATTTATGTGGATATGTTGATGAATTATTCATGTTAATTTTACTGTGAAACTGAATCAACAAATAGGTAGAGCTGAAACTCTTCGTGTCCATTCATTGATTAGCTAATTGACAGCAAATGAATCATGAACTGGATTTTGTCATTTATCATTTTAAATTTAAAATGTTAAAATGTTAAATATTATTTAGTTCCAGCTTCTAAATTGTGAGAATGTACTGCTTTTTTTAGTCTTATTATTATTAGTCTATATTATTATCATAGCACTAGTATGCATTTCACTGCATGGCCCAATAAAAACTGAGCCTGCAACCCATTTGGGGTCCGACCCTAAATTTGGGAAACACTTGATGATAATCCGCAGATTAATCGCTGAAGGAAATTATTGTGAAAATATCATGAAAATAAGTTTAATCCCTGATGATATCCAATCTGGTATCAGGGGAATATTATGTTCATTAGTTCTGTAACTAATGATTATTTTCATTACAGATAAATCAGTAAACGCCTGCTGCAATTTCCTAAAGCTGAAGGTGACATTGTCGAATTGACCAAAACCCAAAAATATTCTATACAGTGACATAAAGCTTTAGAAGCTAATTAGATAAATGACTTAACTGATTACTTGAATATTAAATCAATTTGTCATTTCAGCACTAAACAGTGTCTTACAGCTCCTGTGCCCAGAGCCACTAGTCGTGTTTTCTAAAGCATTTGAAGACTAAAACATTTCTGAAACCCGACTAATGTCCTGTGAGAGGACTTTTTCCTCCTGGCTGTCATGACGACATGTTCAGCCAGAATCCAGTCCATGGTCTGCCCTTTTCTGCCTCTCCTTCTTCTCTGTCCATTTGATTATCTAATAAAACAGAGCACCACCACGTTCGTCTATTGCTGACTTACATTCCAGGTTTTCTATTTTTAGCCATATGGGCAGGTGTTTAAGATGGAGTTTGATGGACAACTGGATTAAAAACACTTTGTGGAACCCTGGGAAATATATTCTGTACTGTATAGACCTTCAGAAATGTGCAAATCCTCTCCTTCTCTTTAATCCACTGTAAGCAAAATCAGACAAAGGAAGCTACTGCTGGGGAATGTGGATCAAGGTTGTATCAGTAGCTTGTTTTCTCCTGTTGAAGAGGTGAAAATATTCATTCTGGAGCGGATAAAAGTGTATCTCCTGCTCCTCTATTTGGCTCATTCGACCTTCGTCCATTCCCGTGCTGCATCTTTGCATTCTCATTGTGAGAAAGCAGCTCTTCGGGGTGTTTATTCGCCTCGTGTCTACATGAAAACAGGCTGTTTAATTGCTGCAGTATTTAGCTAGTTTTGTATGACAGTGCTTGGCAGATGGAAGACAGCCGCATCAAACAGCCGTAGCCTTTATCAAACAGGAGAATTGTGGTGATGCACTGCAGGCTAAATCATTAGTGATGGCATTTAGTAAGCTCTTCAGCTGACAGAAATGTAAATGAAACATTGATCTTGTTGTAGCTGGCTCAAAGCGTGCATTGGATTGTACAAACAGTAACATGGACGTGTTAAAGCTGGAACATAACTAAAGTGAAAGTCCAGCTGAGTGTCAGTGTTTCCTGCAGAGATTGACTCCATAGCAGTTGGAGATTTTCTTCTTCAGTGTTTCATGTTGTTCCAGCATCAAACCAGACAGATTTGCTGTGCACTACCTGCCAAAACAGTTTTCTCTGCCGTGTCTGTCTGCATCTCAAAGTGCTCCAGTCATTTTTTTCCCTCTTCCTCTGAATGCTATTTTTAGCTGCTTTGCTCTGATTATATAATTCATAAAAAGTAAGATGAGAAATTGTGCCAGGTTGGAGAGACGTTGGAGAAGTGGAGGTGAACAAGGAGAGAGCGATTAGGCACGACAAAGATCAGGGCTGTCACATCAAACCCACGTCAGTTTTCAGAGACGATACACCGCCAAAGCTTTGTCAAGTCGTCTGTGACGTTTGAATGGAGATGAGGTGTCAGGTCAGACATGAAAGATTCATTCTGAAAACTTGGACAAAGCCGGAGAAAGAGAGGTAGATTGAGGTGTAGAAAGTCCTTCTACTTTCAATTTCTCGTTTGTCATGAGCTGCGTGGATTCAGCAGGTTGATGCTGCCTGATGCTGTCTGAATACAAGCCAGGATTAGAAATTCTGGAGAGCAGTTGGCAAAACAGGCAGCCTGATTATAATGGAGGGAGCTCCGTCGCAGCATGAAATATATAGGCCAGGACAAGGCAAGAGGAAGAATTGCCCAGTGAATCACTCAGGCCTGCCTGAAACGTGACTGGCGGCTGCTGAAAGGATGGGTGGTGCAGCAAGGGGGGGGAGTGACAGCTTTATACAGCAGGCTGTTGCTCAGCTGTAGAGTGGGACTGCATGTAGGTGGGGGAGGTACAAGTGGAGGGGAGGGGGGATTATGTAACAGTGTTACAAACATATGCCTGGTGATGCAAGGAAACCCCAGATGAATTAACAAAGGTGAAAGGGGCAGAGAATAGTTCAAGGGATGCTGCAAAAATGAGCAAAAATTGGGAAAAATGAAATTTACAAATTCACCTTTACTGCTTTTTACACTCCACACTTCTGCTCCACACAGCCTGTAGGCATGCATGACGCCAGGCTGTGCATGTGTGTGTATTTGAGCATGACTGAGTTAATTGAACCATCGTTCAAGCTGCCCCTCTGCTTCCACATTCAGACCCATCACAAACGTAATGTGTTCATCTCAGCCCAGTGGTTTCTGGGAGGGTGAATCCCTCGTCTGACAAACACACACACACAAGCATGCAAAGTGGCGATGCTAACCAGATGTTTTTCCCCCTCTCTCTCTCTCTCTCTCTCTCTCTCTCTCTCTCTCTCTCTGTACAGTTTAGCTCTGCATCCGGAGCGTGTGTTGGTGGCCACAGGACAGGTGGGCAAGGAGCCTTATATCTGCGTTTGGGACTCCTACACTGTGCAGACAGTGTCCATCCTCAAGGATGTGCATACGCACGGTGTTGCCTGCTTGGCCTTCGACCTTGAGGGACAGGTACAGTTGTGGCACAATAATTATTCAAATGATCATAATCCCATTTTTTGTAATGTATTTGTCATAAGGTATTGGTTTCAGCTTTGAAAATAAATAAATAATAATAAATTTAATTTGAGAGGCACATCAGCAACAATCAAAACTCCACCAGATAGCTGCAGGTTGGCTTTGGAAGCTCAACTGCGGAGGCCAAGTTTCTGAATGGCACATCTGTGATTACTCCAGCAGTAATACCTGGACAGCTGCACCCAGACATGCTCCACTTGGTAGATTTTGCAGGACAAAAATTAGCTTACAACATTTGGTACTTTGCATCGCAGAGTTGGACAGGAGCTGTGTTAAATTTGAGAAAAGCCTTGAATTACTCATGTGAAAATAAGTGACTGACCTCCAGAGAGTGGGACCATGCAACATATACACATTACCACCAGAATATTCAAGTAACTTCCTATTGAACCGTTTCAAGTTATCATTCGAGCCAGCTCTCTGCAGACTTGCCACCAGTTAATATTTACACACTGCAGCCTCCGCCTAATGTTGATTTGGACTATGAAAATCGATACTGTGCAAAAACATCTCTTGGTTTTTATATTTGCACTTCTCTCTCATCCTCCCGTAGGAGCTCTTGAGCAGAGTTATACCTCCTGTATTTTTCAGTAAGAGACAGGGAGATGACCCCGTGCTATTTTCCTGCTCGGGTAGAGAGCTGGGGATTTAGATAGAATGTGACAGTGTTTAAAGCCAGAGGAGGCTTCATCGCTTCTCAGTTTAGCGGCTCTATTTACTCTCCATCTCGCCCCCCCCTTCTTGGATCAGAGAAAGTCAGAGCTGAACTCAGGACAATCCAGAGAAATTACTTGTGCCATTACTGTGTCCATCTATTAAAACAATATCAAAAAATACACTGATGTTTGAGACATCTCTTCTAGATATTTCAGTATGAGCCGCAGTTGTGCTGTCTGGAACAAAGAGTATAACTCATGACTTTTGTTTTACTTTATTCTTATTGTTCTGACTTTTCTAGCCAGTTGTCTACATGCCACTTTAGGCTTGAGGTCACATTGAAGATACAGTAACATTTAATATGGTTGCTGAATAAAAACTTGCCTGTACACATGACTGAGCAGAATATTTCCGCATGAAACTCTCATTAACCCTCAACAGTAAAAGGTGCCTTTTTATTCTGGCATCCCAGCTGTCACATTTAATTAATGCCAACTTTTCGAAGTGGGATGTATTAGCATTTATAATGACCAGAGTCTACCAGCCATGCTAGTGGCTCTGTAAAGCTGTACTTAGGCTGAATGCTAACGTCACCATGCTAACATGGTGCATAAATACCAAGTGCAGGAGGAGGAGGGAGGCTGATGGGAATGTTATTAGTTTGCAGGTATTTCAAGCTGAAAATTTCAACCTGGTGATGGTGCTAAAAGAGAAGTTAGGGTTCATCCTTAAAGGAGAGGATACAACAGAGAAGTATGAATGTTAGCATTAAATTTTATGGCATCTAAAAGTTGATGAAACATTTGCCCAAAAACATAATGTGAACCTCATGTCATGAGAATCCATCTTCTGAGGACGATGAACGTCAACAGTGCTCAGATATTTCAGTCCGGACCAAAGCGGTGGACCAATCGACAGACTGACATCCCTCGAGCCACATTGTGTTTTAGTGTGGCTCAAAAAATGATTCGACTTTAAAACATTATTCAGCCCACTCATCCACACTGGTTTCACTGGGTTTCGTCACACAGGGCCTCTTTGCCCATCATTAAAGTATAGACTTCTGTAATACAAGTTAAAACAGTGCAAATGCCTCACCAGAGACTTCTTCCGAATATTGATTCAACAGTGGATCAAAGAGGACATCCTTTACCACGTAAAGCAAGCTGCAGAGCAAAGAAGGATTTCCATAAGAGCTGCTCTCTTCTCTTCTGCTCCACTGCTGCTGCTGCTGCTGCTGCTGCTGCCTACTCACTCAGTCAGCTATAGGAGGCTCCTCCAGCAAAAAGCACTCAAATGTGCTCACTGGAAGTGCCAGAGGCTGGACAACTGTTCTGTTCTGCTCTGTAGCTGTTATTAGCCTTTTCATCGTTGCCTGCCATGCTACAGTGGAGGTAGTTAGGTTTATTTTGCAGTGATTAGTGCAACAGAGCAGAGTATGTTCAATCTGTGATGTGATTTCTTTATCTTTGCTCTCTTCGCAGTGTTTGGTATCTGTAGGTTTGGACTCTAAAAACACAATCTGTGTGTGGGACTGGCGGAGAGGGAAGGTTCTGGCAGCCGCTCCTGGTCATACAGACAGGGTAAACACTTTCTTCCTCTCCCCTGTCTCCGTCACAAACTCCATATCGACCGCCTCAATTAGCTATAAACGCAGGATGGAGTGCCTGGCCAAAGGGGACATAAACAAGTTAGGCCTGATTGATTGTGAGCTTTTCTAGCGCTCCGTCTAAGAGGGTGCATGGTTAATGAAAAGGAATTTTAAAAAGATGAAATACAGGCAGCTGTTGTTGTCTAATTCAGCCCACACACATTATAACACAGCCAGTGCAAACACACACACACACACACTTTTCTCTTTTCATTTTATTTTTCTACTCTCAGCGTTTTCTAGGAAATACAAACTGATAAAGAGACACATGAAGGATCAATTTAATGTTAATATAATGATCATATTGTTTATGTAACAATAACTAATATCTAATGCGTTGTATGTTTTCTCCCCCACAGATATTTGACATATCGTGGGATTTGTACCAGCCGAGCAAGCTTGTAAGCTGTGGTGTCAAACATATCAAGGTACAGCCACGTCCTGGTCATTTTACATCCTCTTGAGAGCGGGAGATCTTGTGCCTCATTTGCATAACATCTGAAAACAGATTTAAGGAAGTTTGCAGAATCTGTTGGCTCCATGCCTCTTTCTCCTCTGCCTTCTCTGCTTTATCACCATGACCATATCAAAGTCTTAAAATAGATGTATGCAAATTCACTTTATTCCAGAGTTCATGGTTATTAGGTACTTAACATAAGTAGGACAGGCAATGACTCACAGTCTCTTTCCTCAGCTTTGTAGTAATCTGCACTGCAGAGAGGAAAATGTTCTCTCTTTATGGGGAACTATGACTCTGCTACTCAACTCCCCCTTTTCATCCCTCCTCATTCAGCTTTTTAAAAAAAAAAACCCTCTCCTGTACAAACTGCAGCTGGGCTCACTTCCCTTTTTCAGGCCTATCTCTATTACTTCTTTTTCACAGAAGAGTGGTGTTCATACATCTTTGATGAGTTTGTGCAGGGTGTCTTCGCCAAGCCTTCCCTTGGGATATGTAGTAGTGTTCCTTGAGTGGCACGGCCATTAGGAAATGACAAGGAGTCGAGAGCCACAGAGGAAGTTTATTTCCAAAACATTGGAACGAGAGTGATTCAAGGCTAAACCTCGTGGCACTCTTACGGGTTTGATGCAGACAGGGAGGTTTAGTGTCCTCTATTTCTTTGTGTCAATCCAGCGCCACAACCCTCTTCTCGTAGTAATTCTGCCCTGAACTTTTCCCCCACCCCCATGGCACAGAAACCTCCACCTCCTCCTCCTCCTCCTCCTCGGCTGTCCAGTCCCTGCAGTCTTCCCCCTTCACTTCTCATTCCCTCCCTTCTGAATTCCCAGCGTCAAAGCAATCCAGCAATTGTCCCACATAATTCCCCAGCCTTCACCCTGTGGACCATGTGACATCTGCTCCCCGGCCCTGTGCTCGCTCAGCGATTATAGCACTCAGAGCATCCAGGAGATTTAGTCCCAGTAATCCACTCACTAGCAGGCAGAGTAAAAACACAACCTCTGTGACGAGGACCCTGGCTGCTGGCAACTCTCCCCTCCTCATGCAGCTCCTCCTAGTTAATTAAACAGTTATTTGTGTTTTGATTAGTTCAGGACAGCTCAGACCTTAGCTTGCCCCTCTTGAGAAACACCTACAAATCATCTGCCCCCGCATGACTAGTTGCTGATTAGAAGTTGTTTACCATTTTGGCTTACGACCCCTTAAAACGAGGCATTACCTACTTGCAACCCCTCATCACTGGTTGCATTCTTTATTTTATTTCTACAGACCGGAAAAGAATAATACAGTAACTCAAATAAATTAGAGGAAAGGTTTAAAAAATAATCACAATTTTGTTCAGCAGATATGTTTTTTCTGATATACTATCCTGTTAATGTCTCAAAACCTCTCAGATTTATCTTGCAACCCCTTGAACGCCAGGGTGGGATCCATTTTGCAGCCTGTTTACCCCAAATTCTGTTTATTTTACATCACAGCTAACAATTTGCAAACTATGTCACTGTGTTTTAGCCATTTTCAAGTGTTTTTCTGCTGTTCTCAGTCACTGGTTGTCATCCATCGCTGTGTGATTTGACTTTTTTAAACTTGCTCGATGTGTAATCCCTCATACTGAACACTTGTAGTCCTGTCCTGTTTAGTCTGATTTGTGCTGTTCTGTTATTGTATGCCTGAAAAATTGTGCCAAGTGACTGCAGATAAAAATGACTTTTAAGCGAACTCTGATATAAATATTTCACACTGGACATGGTGTCTTACAAAAAAAAAATTAATAAAAAGACATTAAGTCAGCATAAATTATTTAATGTAATTAAAGTTGTATTATCATTGTGAGATTATGCAGTGCAGACTTAAAGAGGTGCTTTAATTGGTGCATCATCCTTCCACAATAATGTCATTTTAACAAAGCATAAAGAAGGTCACACAGAAATGAATGGACACATGCTAGCACCATCTTTTAAGATAGCTATGAGTGTGCGTGTAACCTCAAACTTATATATATATATTTGTGTGGATTTGTTTGACATCATGTGGATGGATGACAGCAGCTTTGAGGAAAATCAGCTTCCAGCAACGCTGACAGCCAGTCATCCAGTTTTCCCTACAGCGAGCTGCCAAAGAGTTGACCTCTGTTAGCGTAGCATTTAGCGCTCTGACACCATTCAGGGTCACTGTAGTCTGACAAGAGGGATATTATGAGTGAGATGAAAGGGGTGAGGGGTGATGCACTGCAGTAGCTGATGAGTTACGACCCTCCCTGCATTCATTACATTTAAAAGGTTTTCCTAGAGGTGATTGTGGAGGTAACTGAGCTAATGACATACCACTAATCCCGGGTTAAGAGGAGCAGCATCCGCTATGCTTGGAGTTCTCTGGAGGATGTTTAAGAAATCAAAAGTTTTATTCAGAGAAATAATGTTAACCAGGTTCTTATTTCAACCCAGAGTGCTCTCATTTTCCACCTTTCTGTGCTCTTCCTCTCCCTCTACGCCTTTCTCTCCTGCTCCTGGCCTCATCATAAACCCCTCCAGCATCTCGTCTCCTCTCAGTAATTCAGCAGCAAAGGGATTAGCCGGCGCCCATGTCTCGCTGCCTTATCAGTTGCGGGCAGGGAGGGCTGTGCAGTCACGCTGCATCCTTCCCCGCTTCCTCCTCAACAGGCAGGGCCACAAAAACCCCCTGCCAACCCTCTCCATCTCCCAACAATCATAACACATACCCAGCACTTGACACACTTGCACCTGCATACACCTCTCCAGATTGATCTTTACCGCTTAACCTTCACGCCCGACCCCACGAGTAAGCTCAAACACATGCAAATAGTCACTCAGAGCTCAGTCAGGAGCTCGGGATTCGGAGAGACCTGACCTGTGGAGGTGCGTTCAAGCCTCAGATGTTTGATGACAAGGCTATATCTAAGGCTGTGATGCCTGTGTCTGATAATCGATCGCTCCTGTTAGCACACAGGAGCCCTATCAGTCAGGAGGATAGTTGTTAGTGAGGGTGTGACAGGTTGTCACCACCGACAAGCTCATTTGTTCATTGTGTGACTGTCTATCAAGCCTTTTTAGATCACCATTTGTTTGAGCAGAATCTTCCTGATTCAAGGTTATTGTGGTTTTTAAGAGATGTTTTGCAGTGAATCAGATTTCAGGTAATGTGTATGAACATCGTTCTTTATGTAGACCAGAAAATGGGCTGTCATTCTGTCATTTTCCTGCTGTTTGCCGGTGATGAGCGTGTCTCTGTTTCACATGCCGGCGGCCGTGTCTCAGCATTCAAGACACCCTCCTCGAGCTTTCCCGCTGTGATCTCATCTCCATGCAGACAGAGCGTCTCTCTTTCGCTTTCTCCTCCTCCATTTGATGGATTTAGCCCTCAGATGAGGCCGTGCCCGTGCATCCCGATGACCTTGTCCATAAATAATGAGCCGGCGTGTGTGCGTCTGTCTGTGTCTGTGCATGCTGATCAGGTGGTTACAGCACTGACCCCCAGCAAGAGATCCCAGTATCACATGAAGAGGAGGGGTAGCATTTGAATTTGACTTTCGTTCAAGGTCTGTGTGTGTGTGTTGTTAATGGAGCTGCTCTGTGTGGCCGTCAAACCATAAATGACTTGATGGTTTTCGCTCTGTTGTATCCAAATGTTCCATAATTGTCCATTTGCTCTTTCAGGACAGGATTACAGGGGGGATTATTAGCCACCATACTCTTTCACTCTTTCTGTTTGTGTTTGCAGTTTTGGAGCTTATGCGGTAATGCCCTCACACCCAAACGTGGTGTTTTTGGCAAAACGGGGGATCTCCAAACCATCCTCTGTCTTGCCTGCGCCAAGGACGAGGTCACTTATTCAGGTGCCTTGAATGGTGACATCTATGTGTGGAAAGGGATCAACCTAATGAGGACGGTGCAAGGAGCTCACGGGGTGAGTTTTATATCATGTTTTTGTGCTTTATACCACCAGCTAATTTTGCACAGCCAGCATGCTGCACGGTAATAAAGAAACACAGTGAAAGCATGTAGTAAACTGAACCTGGGTCAAGGCCATGCATGCTGGCTTCGTTTGATTCTGCTCAGTAGAAAAGGATCAGCTTTTTGCTCCACAGGATTAAATGATATCTATTGGATCAACAGCTGGGTGAGGGGATGGGTGGATGGGGGAGGGGATAATGGCTACAGTACATGTTCGTTCCTGCTTTTTGTACCACCAAATGTCTAACAAGGGTTTAACAAGGTGCCTCACTCTTTATTCAGAAACCCTTATCCAAAGGAGGCCGTCAGCAAACCTTTCAAGTAATAACAAAAATATGACACCCCCCTGTTACCTAGCTCCGTGTTATCTTGAGGCCACAGGAGCAGGGTTTTGTAATTTTCAAAGCCTTGTTGAACAACTGCCTGGCTGAGCAGCAGCACTGTAAGGTCTGTATCTGTGGCTGGTTCTGTTGTTGCTCATTTGTTGTGCAGATCCTCACTGACAGCCTGTCATTTCCTCCAGTCAGGGATTTTCAGCATGAATGTCTGTGAAGAGGGCTTTGCTACCGGGGGCCGAGACGGCTGCGTCCGGTTGTGGGATCTCAACTTCAAACCAATTACTGTCATTGATCTCAGGGAAACAGACCAAGGATATAAAGGTGATGTCAAAATGCCTCCTTCTTTTTTCCTTTAAGCTGAGTACAGAAAGGTCACAGGCCAAATTGTCGTCTCCTGCGGCACTGGAAGGGAGTGTGTATAAAAAAACACCCTTTTTATGCCATTTATGTTCTTCTTACTAATATTCTCTTTCTTTTCTATTTTCTCCATCTCTTGTTTTTATAATCTTGGATCTAACAATAGCTAGAGGTGAAAATAGCCGAGGTGGGTAAAGTCACAGCGGGCGGAGTTAATAACCATGTCAGTCTGTTTGTAGCAGTCCCCACATTGTTCTGCTGTTCCTCTTGTCGCTAGTAAGTCTAAGCTCTGTTGCAGTTTTGCGTCGTATACAGATGTCACGTTCACATATGTATACAGCAAATGCTTCCTCCATCCCCTTCTCTCTGTATTACCCAGAGTCAGTTGCAGATTGGCTTGACAACATGTGCTGTCATTGTATATTCCTGTTAAAATCTCCGTCCTAGGTAGCCTGCAGATGGCTATTTGCACCTCCTGTCTTTAATCCCTGTCGTGTCTCTTATAATGACTGCGTAAGCGTTGGCAAATGTCCGTCTGCTTCCATGTTAGCATGCTTTTTCAGTTTGTTTGCTTGATTTTTAAGTGTATGCATGTGTGTTTTCGACAGGGCTGTCCGTGCGCAGTGTGTGCTGGCGGGGAGATCACATCCTAGTGGGCACGCAAGACAGCGAGATCTTCGAGGTGGTGGTCCACGACCGCAACAAGCCCTTCCTCATCATGCAGGGTCACTGTGAGGGTGAGCTGTGGGCTCTAGCTGTCCATCCCACCAAGCCTCTGGCCATGACAGGAAGCGATGATCGCTCAGTCAGGTGAAGCTTCACTATTAACCTTTCTATATCCCCTAAATCTTATACACTGGACATTTAGTGAACATCCTACTAACTTTAGTTAGTTGGTCGCACACTGCCCTTCATAGTTTTCTGATGAAGGTCTTCCTGGGCCAAGAGTGTTGCTCTGATTTATTTTGTTCACAATAATGAAGCTATTTTCAGTATGCAGCCATCAACCAAATACATAACAGGACACCACAAACATCATTTCCATGGTTGTTTAACCTCATCACTGCTTTGCCTCCTCATTCGTCCTACTGCTCTGTGTCTAAAGGATATGGAGCCTTATAGATCATGCGCTGATAGCTCGCTGTAACATGGAGGAGCCTATCCGCTGTGCAGCTGTGAGCACTGATGGCATTCACCTGGCGCTGGGAATGAAGGATGGCTCCTTCACCGTCCTCAGAGTCAGGTGGGTGCACATTTCAAATGGGAAATTTTGATGCTATGTGATGAAGATCTTATTTTTTGTACAGCTTCTAATTCAAGTTACATTTCTCTGATTCCCTCCAGAGATATGACAGAGGTGGTCCACATCAAGGATAGGAAGGAGGCCATCCATGAGTTGAAGTATTCCCCTGATGGGGCCCACTTGGCAGTTGGCTCTAATGATAACTCAGTGGACATCTATGGTGTGGTGCAGAGATACAAGAAAGTGGGCGAGTGCATCGGCTCTCACAGCTTCATCACACACATGGACTGGTCCACGGACAGCAAGTACCTGCAGACCAATGACGGCAGTGGCAGGAGGTTCTTCTACAGGATGCCAAGTAAGTCCACGTTCCCCACAGCTAGCTAGCATTGTTTCTTTGATATAACATTGTCACAGAGCTTTTTTGTAAGATAAAACCTTTCTGTCTTCTGTTGAGGTGGGAAGGAGGTGACCAACAGGGAGGAGCTGAAGCTGGTACAGTGGGCTTCATGGACATGTGTGTTGGGGCCTGAGGTTAATGGAATATGGCCCAAGTACTCAGATATCAATGACATTAACTCTGTGGACGCCAACTTTAACAATCAAGTCTTAGTAACAGCTGACGACTACGGATTAGTCAAACTTTTACGATATCCGTGTATTAAAAAAGGTAAAGAAGATCCAATTATTTCATTTTTAGGGAGAAATAAGTACAGAGGTTCTGATGTTACTATCCGCTGTGTAACTGACATGTTTCCTTTTGTTTTTAGGTGCAAAATCTAAAAAGTATTTAGGTCATTCAGCCCACATAACCAACGCCAGATGGTCACACGACTACCAGTGGGTTATAACTATTGGTGGTGCTGATCACTCAGTGTTCCAGTGGAAGTTTGTTCCCGAAAGAAAGTCTAAAGAAGCTGCTATGCATATAGCACCACAAGGTATGATGATGATGATGATGATGATGATGATGATGAGTCCCTATTTACAAGATTTACATTTTACCTTCTCATCAGTCCAATTAAGAATATTACAGTGTTACATTTTAATGTATCTTTGTGTGGGGAGACCAGTGACTTGCATTACTGATATTACTTGTTTGACAAAATCAGTGGCTCCTGCCAACAAGACATTATCAAATCAGGCTAAGTGCGGAGGGTGTTGCAGAAATTCCTTTAATGGAATAGTTTTTTGGGGAAATGCACTTGTTGACTTTCTTACTGAGAGTTAGAGCTACTTTCATGTCTATGCATTAGATATGGAGCTGGAGCCAGGAGGTGATTAACTTAGCTTAGCGTAAATACTGGAAGAAGAGGAAAACAATGGAGGCTGGATCTCTCCAAAGTTTGAAAGGAATAAGTTTACCACCACTGCTAAAGCTCACTTACTAACATGTTAATCCATGTTTAATCCATGCACATACATTAAAAACAACAAGTTTGCCTGAAAGACAACAACAAAGCAAGCTATGGGCTAAACACTCGGATCTCCTCACCTGTCAGTCAGAATCGAATGAGAGGTGAAACGTCTTCACGGATCTACAACCAAGTCCAGTTGCCCCAGATTTAACCCTTCTTTAAGAAAGATGACCTGGATGACTGAGAACCTCAGTAAAGCAAGCTATAGAGTTTCTAGCAGCATTTTACCTTGGACAGAGTTTCCTCTTGCTTTTAGCCTTTGCATTTTGCTAGTCTCCTGGCTGTGGCTCCATACTTAAAATAATTATTTGACATCTTGGTTGCTTTCATACTGATTGCTAGATTAGAAGATTGCTGCCACTCTCTTATATGTACACTAAATATAAAGCTACCTCAAGCAAACAGCTAGTCCAGCTCATCCAGGAGTAACAAAATCATAAATGATAATAATCATTGTATCTTGGTATGTTTAATCCAGTAACTCCTTGGAGTCCAGCACATAACCCTCCGTAAAACATTAATTTTCCTTTCACACTGTTTGTACGGATTAAACAAATGAGATATAACAAGGTAATTAGTGACCTTTAGAGTTGCTGGTAGGTGAATTTTGTTACAGCTGGACAGACCCAGCCTTAGCTAAGCTAAGTTAACCAGCTGTTGGACACAGCAGCTATATATTTAACCCACAAACACGAGAGTGTTATATAAATCTCCTCATCTAAACCCTATTCTGTGAATTCCTTTAAAATCAAAATCAAGTATTACTCATATGTGTATGAAAGTCAGACTAATGTCAACCCATTTAATGAAATAATATGTCACAATACATTTCTTAGTTACCTATTAGGGGTTGCATGAATGTAACTGGTTGTTACATAACATGTACCCATACTGCTCCCACCAGCCTCATGAACTTTATGTGCTAAACCACCAGAGAGCAATGTACTAGATTGTTCTCTTCCCGTACTTCCTGGGCCACTATTTCCATAAAGCACTGCAAAGGAACGGCCATCACATTAATTAAGACAAATCCAATAAAAGTGAATGAAGCTTGGAAAGTATAATTGCATTGTCATTCCCAAGTCATATTTTTTTTCCAGAGACAGAACGCAGCTGTGCTCTCTGAAATTAAAGCACATACTAACTGCCTTTCCTTTTAATTTTCCTAATGGATCTTGTGAGTAGCCGCGCTTAGCTGCCAGTTCTGCTTATTGCCTTGTCTTGGCACAGCTTAACTGTGCTGAATCATCAGTTTTATACATTTGTCTTGAGCGATGTCGCTGTGAAGCACGACTGCCTGATAAACAGGACATGTCACAGTATTATTACATGATCAACCCTCTACTGAAACATGGAGCAGTGTGTTTTTTTTTACTGTGTGTGCAGTGGGATATTTTTCTGATTTAAAGGCAGGGAAGGATTTTACTGCAGCCTTTTATTTCTGCTTGCAGAGACCTTGGCAGACTCTAACAGCGAAGAATCAGACTCTGATCAGTCAGACGTACCAGAGATGGACTCAGAAATCGAGCAGGAGACGCAGCTCACATATAGACGACAGGTTAGTGATCGCATCAGTGTTCGCTTTTTTAAACACGTCTCCCTGAAAGCAGAGAATGTAAACACGTTTTTTACATGCACCCAGGTTTATAAAGAAGATCTACCTCAGCTCAAAGAGCAGTGCAAAGAGAAGCATCGAGCGACGGCCATGAAGAAGAGGGAGCGACCACCAGGGAGTGGGGTGAAGCTGCACTTCATTCATGGGTAGGCATCATAAAACAGACACTCTGGAAAGGCTGATATTGGAAGATGAATTTCAAGTAGACAAGCTGCTACTAAAACCCTTCTTTTTTCTTCAAAATATTTTTTTGTTTGCAGATACAGGGGTTATGATTGCAGGAGCAACCTGTTCTACACCCAGACTGGGGAGATAGTCTACCACGTAGCCGCCATTGGGGTTGTGTACAACAGACAGCAGAATACACAACGTTTCTACATGGGCCATGATGATGACATCCTCTGTCTGGCTATCCACCCCCTCAAGGACTTTGTAGCAACAGGCCAGGTAGCTACCAGCACTTCTAACATAAAATTAACATTACATGAAACAAATTCAAAGCTTTTTTTAGTTTATGGCTCCTCAGAGGTGAGCTGAGAGAGATTTTTTTGCCATATAAGACTCAAATTCTCATGTAAATTAGTTGAATTAAGTCCATACTTTGAATGTTTTTGTCTATCCAGGTCGGCAGAGATTCCTCCATCCACATATGGGACACAGAAACGTTAAAACCCATCTCTGTGTTGAGGGGTTTCCACCAGCTTGGAGTGTGTGCTCTGGACTTTTCTGGTAAGCCTGTTTCACAGGCTGCGTTTAGTCCTCCTATCTAGACAGATTTGACTTAACATACTTTTTAAATTCACATATTCTTCCAGACATCCTGCTTTCACAGGAGAACAAACTAACTGCTTTCACACATAAAAGAACTTCACAAGACACCCAATTTACAAGCAACACCGAAAAACCTGTTTCTGCTGTCTCTTAGTCGCGGCAGTCTGACAGCGTCAAGGTAAAGCTGTTCATCTCGCTTCCTTTAATTGGCCCCAGTCAGAGGCAGCGCTGTGATCTGTATGTCAGTGTCAGTGAATCACCTGCCGTAGATCAAACCCGCTAGACTGCTTTCATGTCGCTAACAAGGGCTAAACTTCACTGAACCAAAGCAGGAGTAAGCTCTCTCTCTCTGTGCTGTACTGAATGGTTTTGGGGTTTTCTCCACAGCGGATGGCAAACGTCTGGCCTCGGTGGGCCTGGATGACAATCACACCATTGTGCTGTGGGACTGGAGGAAAGGGGAGAAGCTCTCTGCCATGCGGTTAGTACAGTCATATTATATTATATATTACAGCACACAGTATCTCCCCACATCCTGAAATCCTTGATAATCCTTCTCGTTAATTCTGAGGATTGTTTGAACACTTCTAGTTTCAATATGGACATTTATGGATAACGGTTAAATTGAAGCCACTTTGCTGGGATGACAGCATGATTGATGGAGGAGAGGAAAGAAGGGGAATTACCTTTTAGATCATGAGGCTGTTCCTCTGCAGCACTTAACCCTGCCAGAGTGTGAATGGTTAGAGTAGGAGTTTGCCCCAGGGCCCCATCTGTAGATCCATAATTAAAGGGTATAACTCTCCATTTACATCTCCTTTGAGCTTATCCTGATGAGTTTGTGCACTTGATATATCATATTTTATTTTGACGAGGAAAGTTACTTAAAATGTGTATTTTACAGATGTGCCCTGTTTCTGAGGCACAAAGCAACACATAAAAAGAAAAGGATTGCAAAAACAATCAAGTAACTGAAAGGATAAATGTAAAGTAGTAACATGGAAGTATTGAAAACAGTCACACACATCCTGTGTGGATGGTGGCTGAAACAAATTGCACCATAAAGACTAAATTAAATACTAAAGTTCACACCTAAGAGGTACATCAAACATGTAGGAAGATTTACTTGAGCGCCCAAGGCGATAATCCTGAGCTCAGGTGTGACTGATTTCCTATACCGCTGAAGACGATGATGCAAATGATCGCTGTGTACATACGATGTAAGCGATACATGCGACCAGATATGGGGCACACACACTCTAGGCTTGTGCATTTGATGCAAGCAGATTACCTTACCAGGCCTGCGTTACGAATTCCTGCAAAGCATGGAAGGCGTTAATTTGTACAGAACATAATGTAGGATTTTCAGTTCCACGGCAGGTAAAATTATATAACCAGAAGGAACCAAAAGTATCTAAGTGGAAAACATCCGCATCCCAAAATATCTTTGCTTTTGCTTTGTTGCTCGATCTACTAGATGTTCATATTTAGTTTCTACTCCATTGAAAATTCCCCCTGGCTAGTTTGGAGCAGTGCATTGCGGGTTGTGTGCCAGGCTCTCACTGTAGCTCAGGGACAGCTTGGAGCTGCACTAATCTCCTTTGCAGACCCTGGTGGGCAGTGCAGTGAGGCGGGCAGAGGGAAATGGGGCCTGACAGAGCCTAGCTTGTGCACCGCCACTGTGTAGTCTTCAGCTGGGAGAGGAGGAATGGGTGTGAGAGGGAGACTATGAATAAAGGTGAAGGGTGGGAATATGGGAAGGCTAAGCAAGGGTAAGAGGGAGTAGAGGGGCATGATGTTTCTTTAGCTTCTTTAGAGTTATGCAGCAGCAGAAGTTAAAAGTGTCAGGTCCGGTCCAACGCATCAGACAGGACCACCGACAGATCCTACATGTTCATGTTGGACAACCAGAGGGCAAAACAACGAGACAGCTACAGGAAGCTGTTCTCTCTAATGCCACAATCAGTTTATAATTTATTGTTGTGTTTTAAAAAGGAGAACACAGAAAACAAAGCTCTCTAAGAGTGAGACAATAACAAATATGAAACTTTAGTAGAAAATATATATATAATACAATGCAGTTATGCACAACATAGAAAAGGTTTTAACCCATACCACCAAAAGAAAGAAAGACAAACACATAATAAATGGTAACAAATGAATAAAAACAAATGTATAAATAAATAAAAGTACATAATTACTCAAATATTTTCATTTAAAGACTGAAGGACACATCATATCTGTATGATGGATTTATTATGTCTATTCAGAAAGATTTAAATACTCCAGAAAACAGAAATATTTCTGCATTTCTTTGCCATCATTAAAAAGCCTCTGTGTAGTCTGTTTTATGCACTCAGCCTTTGAATTATTGCCTACAGCCACAGTAGATTCATTCTTTTGATATTTCAAGTTCAAGTGTATTTGTCATTCCAACTCAACAACAAATAATGATGATGACATTAAATTGCGTTTATCTCAAGGCGAGATGTGCAAATTTAATGTTTTTTTCCATGCATATTTTGTGATGTAAAAAAATGTTTTTCAGGGGAAGCAAGGACAAGATATTTGTTGTCAAAATAAATCCCTACCTTCCTGACAAGCTCATCACAGCTGGTGTGAAACATATGAAGTTTTGGCATAAGGCTGGTAAGACCCCTGGGTTTTTTTTTTCTTATTGAATAGCAGAAACTCTAACAAGCACAACTCTTTCTTAGCTGTGACACGTCTTACTGTGAGTTGACTGTCTGCTTCTCTTTCAGGTGGTGGTCTAATTGGGCGCAAGGGGAACATGGGCAAGACGGAGACTATGATGTGTGCTGTGTACGGCTGGTCGGAGGAGATGGTGTTTTCGGGCACATGTACGGGGGACATTTGCATCTGGAGAGACATGTTCCTGATGAAGACTGTCAAGGCTCATGACGGCCCTGTATTCAGTGTGCACGCTCTAGAAAAGGTACCACATGGAAATATAAACAAAAATATATAAATATTTAAAAATATCTGGACTCCTGTTTCACTGCATGGTTACGTAAAGATCTACTTTATTTTAGGTGACAGACATTGTGGATCTGTCTAACTTTCTGTTATATTTCATCATTATTCTGTTGCACTGGAATAATATTGTCCAGCTATCTTGCTCCAACAGTGGCATATTCAACCAGAAGGAGAGCTTTAATCGCAGCTTTTGATGTGTCAATAAATTGTCTCTTTAGGGATTTGTGACTGGAGGAAAGGATGGTATAGTTGCTCTGTGGGACGACACATTCGAGAGATGCCTGAAGACCTACGCCATCAAGAGAGCAGTCCTAGCTCCAGGCTCTAAAGGTAAAAAGGTCATCCTATTCTCAGTTGTCCTCCACTGTCCTTGGATCACTCTTTCAATGCAAATCCATTTAAAAACATTCAATGTTTTTAGCTAAAATGATAACTTCCACTTCCACTGTCCTGGCTCAAGCATGGGTCTCTGACTTTATGCTGTAATTCATCAACTGTACAGGGTTGCTCTTGGAGGACAACCCCTCTATACGTGCCATATCTCTGGGCCATGGCCACATCCTTGTGGGGACCAAGAATGGGGAGATCTTGGAGGTGGACAAGAGTGGCCCCATCACTCTGCTGGTCCAGGTAAGATACAGATAAAAATAAAACCACCGAAAACCTGTCACAACTCTAATAAAATACAGCACATCAGATTCCACCTGAGTTTCATCATCCGAGGCAAGTTATTCATGACGAAGCTACCTGTAGTTTCTCTGCAGTATGATAATAACTGCCTGACATCACAGCGAGCGTCTTCTCTGGCTGTTGTGAAACTCGGTGGAGTGTTCAGGGGTACTCAAACTAAGGATTACATTAGAATTTCTTTAGCTGGAGCATCATTTATTGCACCACTAACAAGATTATTGTGATGAATTACTTATGTGAAGCAAGTTTCAGGTCAGTGCTGGTTGATTTAAAATATCTTGATTAAATTAATGGAAAGTAGTGTCTGTGTGGAGGCTGGAAAACTAATATAAAAACTGATGTTATGCTGGGGAAAAGGTGAGATGTTAAGTGTCAAAGATAATAAGTGTAAAGAGTGATGTGATGTTCCTCTATCTGTATCTTAAGATTTGTGTTAGGGTGATATCTTCCTCCTGAAACCTAAAATGGCTGCAAAAGTTTAAATACATGTCAGCAGTAATAGATGCTTATCCAGTCTTTGGTTAATACGAACCTACCAGCATCGCCCTTCGGTATCATTATAACACCACTACTGTCTATGTTACACAGCAGCTCTGAATCACAAAGGCGGTGGCTAATAAACAGTGATGAATTATTGCTGCTGAATGGGAGAGTGTCAATTTAGTTAAGTGGCCCTGCAGTGTCTCCCAGGTTCCTCTGATTGTAGGCAGACAGAACAAATGCTATTGATTACCCTTTTCAAATGGTTTAAAATAAACAAGCATATTGTGATAGATGGGGTCAATTGATGAGAGAACCAGAGGTTGTCCTCAGTTAACTGCGGTATAGATAGCAGGCTAACTGTGGAAATATTCTTTGGAGTATCAAAGAGAATTATAATCTGATTAATCTGATTGATTAAATTCACCGAGTAAGGACGCTTGTTGTCCTAAGTCAATAAATATACAAATGAGCAAACGAAGCACCGCCTGGTAAATATTCAGTAGTTACTTCAAAGTACCCGTGATTATTTTAACTAACTCACTATGATTTAACTCCTTTTTTCAAACTAATCCTACATTATTGCTCAACTAGTATCTAGAAAATCTGTACACAGGGCAAAACAAAGGAATATATTACATAGTAATAATACAAACTATTCATGTTGACTACATTCTTTTTCTTTTTTTAGGCTTCTTTTTTAAAAAATAGATTAAATTAATTATGCTATCGTTTATGTCTGCAGGGTCACATGGAGGGAGAAGTGTGGGGTCTGGCCACTCATCCCCATCTCCCTCTCTGTGCCACCGTGAGTGATGACAAAACCCTTCGCATATGGGACCTCTCGCCCAGCCACTGCATGCTGGCTGTACGCAAGCTCAGAAAAGGTGAGTCACCACTCTAACAGATGAGGGTGTTTTCTGACAGAAAGTGCACTAGTCCCAGGGCTTTAACAGACACTTTATGCTCCACAGGCGGCCGTTGCTGCTGCTTCTCCCCTGATGGCAAAGCCTTGGCGGTGGGACTGAATGACGGCAGTTTCCTCATTGTGAACGCAGACACCCTGGAGGACCTGGTGTCCTTCCACCACCGCAAGGACATCATCTCAGATATCAGATTCTCTCCAGGTCTGTGGTTCACCTTCGCATTCCTTCACGCTTACAAAACTCCCCCTCAAATCCTGGTCTGAGAAGTAAATAGGCCTCTGAAATCGGTGTGCCCTTCAAAGCATCTTAGTGCATGTAGGATGCTGTGCAGAAGTTCAGCAGGTATACATATTTCCTTCCTGTTGTGAGTCAGGGACATATTGCTGCAGGCCTGACCCAAATTAATGGCTTTCTGTAACAGGGCCAGACAGAGAGACAGCAAGAGCGAAATGGGAAACAGTGGGGGCAAACAAAGTGAGAGCAAGAAACTAAACTCTTTTTCGCCTGGACACTTAACCTTGATCCTCAATGTAACTGATCTTGTTTCTCAACCCAACACCAATGAGCCTCTGAAAGCCTACATGTAAGAGTAGGAATAGTAGGAATAACCAAGCTGGACTTAGAAATTAATTACAAAAAACAGCATAAAAAGCTTCTCAACCAGGTCAGTAATAACACACAAAAAGTAGGGGACCCATTGAATGTAGCTCTTATGTTAACTGTTAACTAAGATGTTCACCATCTAACTTTATTGTGTTAGTATTACTAGTTATTATTAGTTAGTATGGGAATGTCCCAGATTTTTTGACTTGATAAAGGCTCTAGATGAAAAGGTAAGTTATTACAGTCAGTCCTGGGGTGGATATGAATGTCTAAAGGTGGCACTTGCGCAAAAGTTAGGTGGTAATCAATGTCATTGGGGTGTATTGTATTGGGACCATGTATGTCCGTACAAAATTGTGTGCCAGTCTTTTCAAAGAATTATTTCACTGGATGAGTGAAAACTTTGACCTGTTGGTGGTGCTAAAGTCAGGGGATCACCATACTCAGTTGAATTGATCTGTTGAACCCTGGCTAACATAGATAACACGTTGCCCTCTTTTGTTTGCTCAGGTGCTGGGAAGTACCTTGCAGTTGCATCAGGAGACACATTTGTTGATATTTACAATGTAATGAGCAGCAAACGAGTTGGGGTGTGCAAAGGATGCCTCAATTATATTACCCATCTGGACTGGGACAAGAGAGGTAAACATGCTTCCTTAAATACTATATTATCTCAGTAAATGGTTGTAAATGACAATGCCAATTATGGATACAAAATGTCTCTGTTAAAAAACAGTTACGCTCCATGATCCACTGGGCTTTTTCATTCACAGGAAAGCTACTCCAAGTCAACACAGGTGCAAAAGAGCAGTTTTTTTTCGAAGCTCCTCGCGGCAAGAGGCAGACCATCCCGGCTACAGAGGTAAGCAGGGAGAGAAGACACAGGAGCAGCCGTGGTTATGGTGCCGTTGGCCCACTTTTTCCCTTTGGGATCAGCGTAGGCTCGTGAAGGGCAGTGAAGCATTAACACGGCCCACTTTTCACCAGTATCATTCTAATTTTGGCAGTGGAAGTGGGATAGTGTTTAGGGTCTCTTTAATACAGCGTGACATTCACACACCTTGCGAGGGAAGCATTGAGAAAATAAGGGTCAGAGATGATAGATGCTGCTAGGTCGTGTCTCAGATGTCCTACCTTTGTTTGTCTCACCTCATTATGATGCTCAACACCTCTTTCCCTCCCATTTATTTCACTCCTCTCATTGTGCACCTTATCACAGCATCATTATTGACAGACCATGGCTTTGCCTATCTGTTTTTTGTCTTAGAATCAGATTCAGGTTTGTTGTCAAGCAGGTTTTGGTGCATAACAATAAACATTGTACAAGAAAAATATAAATAAGATGAAAATAAGTAAGTGAAGAAGCATACATTGACAATAACATATATGCATATAGCTGGTCTGTATCATATTTATCGACAATTTTCTGCCCAGAAGATGCTGTGGTTGGTGATAATATGTTAACATAATGTTTTGATCTATGGAGTGCCTCAAGGATCTGTCCTCGGTCCCATTTTATTCTCTATTTATTTGCTACCATTGGCCCTTAAATTAATTGTTTTAATTTATCTTATCTTATTTGCTTTCTTGCTGAGAGTTAGATGTGAAAATCAATACCACTCTGATTTTTGGCCAGTAAAGAGTGGAGAAAGGGAAAAGGACAGCTAGTGCTGGTAGGTGTATTTTGTTACCATTGGACTGAGCCAGGCTAGCTTTTTCCAGCCTCTGTGTTAAGCTAAGCAACCCAGCTGATGGCTGTAGCTTCTTAAACGGTCTTCTCATCCAACAACACCCATTTCTCCTGCAGATAGTTTAAAATGCTGAAGACGTCTTCTAATAAAGACAAAGCACAGAGGGAACATTACTTCGGAGTTGGCTCTCTACATTGGCTGCCTCTGGAAATTAAGAATTTAATACAACATTTTTGTTATTATCTATCATGAGTCTATTTCTGAATTGTTATGTTGTTGCTCTGTGTTTGTAACTGTCCTGCTTGTTTGATAGATATTAATTAAAAAAATAATTATTATTGTAATCTTTTAAAAAGTGCTACATAAATAATGTTTTGATTTATTTAATTTTTTGTCTTAGGTGGAGAAGATTGACTGGAGCACGTGGACGTGTGTCCTTGGAACGTCTGTTGAGGGCATCTGGCCTTTGATCAGTGAGGTCACCGAGGTGACCGCTGCCTGCCTTAGTAATGACAGGAAGGTGCTAGCAACTGGAGATGACTTAGGTTACGTCAAACTCTTCAGATACCCTGTCAAGGTAAGATGCAATGCATAAGTCTCATGACTTGTGTCATGAGTGTCTCATGACTTAAGGCTTTGTTTAAAGTCTGTGTAAAGTAAGAATAAATATGTGTTGTGAGTTTGTCAGACCAAAGAAGAAAGGGTTACTAAGCACCCAACCAAATTTGAATGATTAAAAACATCGACAAGTTTATGAAATTAGGTGTCAACTCGGGTAAAAATGAGCAGTATTCTCAGCTCCAGGACTGTGGGGGCGTGTCCGCTGAATGTGCTAAAGCCACGCCCATTCATGGGAGCAGTCAAGCAGCAATTTTCAAGTAACTGAAACGTGTCAGATGAGTTCAGAAAATGACATGACTAACTTTGAAACACTCTGAGCGAGATTAATTAATCTCTATCTCTCTGCTAGGGGTGCAGGGGTATGCTCGATGGCCTCAGCGTGTCATCGAGCCACCCTTTAGGACCGCCCACAAAATCCTGGACTGAAAACTGTCAAAAACTGTTTTAACTCCACATTTCAGTAATATATCGTTCAAAGTCTTTTCACACATTTTCAGCAACTATTTTCCAACATATTTAATGTATTTTAAAAGAAATCTCAGAATTGCCTTTACATGGACTTTAAGGTTTATGCAAATGTTATGTTAATTTCTGTGTAAATGTCACTAGTGTTAAACAAATGTTATCCCTCTCCCCCAGGGGAAGTATGCAAAGTTCAAACGCTATGTGGCCCACAGCACACATGTTACCAATGTGCGATGGACTCATGATGACAGTCTCTTGGTGACGGTCGGTGGGGGTGACACGTGCCTCATGATCTGGGCCCATGAGCCCGAGGGCCACCGGGAAATCAAACAGTGCGACAGTGAGGAGTCGGACATCGAGAGTGAGGATGATGGAGGTGAGAGATGAGCTGTTTATTCATTGAATGTTTCTGTTGCTGAAGGGAAATCTGACATTCCTGTCTTTCACCAGGTTATGACAGTGATGTGACGAGGGAGAACGAGATCAACTACACCATCAAGGCCTTATCCACTAACATGCGACCCATGACGGGTGTGAAGCCCCACTTGCAGCTGAAAGAGCCCTCTGTGGACGAAAGGTATTCTTCATTTAAGCTATGATATTGCAGAAGGAATTCCTGCCAGTCATAGTGAAAAAATAAGATTTCTGCGTCAAGATGAAGCCAGAATTGTCTTCTTCAGTCAACATTTTTCTTTTCCTGCGTGAAAATTCCTGCCCTGTCCCTGCCTTTTTGAAATAACTCAGCCTTTTTCTGCTCTCCTTCTTTCCTTTAATGGCTGTCCATCTGTCATTATCCTGCTTCGTTCTTTAATTCTACTTGAAGACAAGGGGTGGTCAGGTAAGCTCTTGTGTTCGTGTACAGTATGTTGATTTTGGACAAAAGATTAAGCAGGTCATGATTGAAATATGTTTTATTACGGATTGCTACGTTGAGATAATATCACAACCTATGTCCTTAAAAGTCTTTTACTTGTTGCAGTTTTAGAGAAATGCCTTCATGTCTGTGGATTTGTATCTGTTTCACCAGCTTCAGTAATTCACATTTCATTGTTTTTTTTTCCTCATATACAAACTAAGACTTTTGATGCTAATTCACTTGCTAATGAGCTGCTGGAGTGGCAGGATAAGTAGGGCTAAAAGTAACATTTGAACTTTAAATTGACTTTTCTACTTGAATAGCCAGCAGAACAAAACTTGTTTCAGTGGCGACTGACTCTAACAATTAAAGTGGATTAACTTGACATATTAAAGAAGAAGGAATATGAGATATTTACACACATCTTAAGAGTGTTTTTAAGAACGTTTTGTTACATGGTTGGAAGTAAGCAGCTTATCAAATCTTCACCATCATAATCCATTTTTAAACGTGTCATAGGTTTATTGACGTCCACATTAGTTTTTTCTTTTTTCTTTCTTTTTTTTCCTTTTTGACAACGATACAAACATCCACGCAGCATCTTCTGGGCAGCAGTTGTCATGGAAATGGGCTTGAGTTGTCATGGTTACATGATGGCGCTGACTCCTGTGTTTTATGTCCTCAGTGGCTGAGGTGTTGTGTTTCGTGTGTGTACGCCGGACAGCAGCGAGCGCTGTGAGAAACCTTTTTTTCTAATTCTTGCTTTTTTTCTTTGTTATTGCTGCCATGAAGAGGGTCAAGGTAAGTCACTTACATTCTGGTTCTTTCATTACTTTATAGAGCACATACACAGGTTTTCTCTGAGCTTAAACATGAAGTGAGTTGTGTGTTTGTGTTTGCTGTTATTTAGCTGATTTACTTGAACTTTTATTTTAACATGGATTTCATATAATTTTACTCTCTCTTAAAATGTTCCCATTTAGTCACCTTTTTCAAACCTTCACTGGTAAAAAAAAAACTCTGCACAAGAATCCTTGGCATTAAAAAATCATTTTCCCATCTGCTGTTGTTATTTTTATTTATTTATTTCACCCACCTCAAGAATTGTAGCTTCCATTCTGTTGAGATAAAATATCACCTACTTGTGTGCACATACAAGCAAATATTTGTGGAATATTTTTCAGCGGAATAGTAAACAGCGTAATATTATCATTATCATCAGCATGATAAGCAGCTCTGCAGCAGCCCTCTTATCCCAGCTGTCTGTTTCAGGCCTCCTGTCAGCCGAGCGCTGCCACAGCCGGAGAAGCTGCAGACCAACAATGTTGGCAAAAAGAAGAGACCCATCGAGGTAATAAGGACTTCAAATCCATCGAAACACAACAAACTAATAGATATATATAGATGGTGAAGTTTGGGCAGACAGAAAGAGTCTTGTCTCTGTCAAAGCCGCCAAAAAGTCAAAAATGCTGCTTTCTAATGTGATTATTTCTCCTGAAGACGCTGTGTGCTCGTAGTCTGTCCAGACAATCTCTCAGGAGACTCTGATGATGCTGTAATCGAATAATGACGTGCTGCTTCAGCCGGCAGCTGGCTCTGAACATCTTAGTTGTCATGGCGTTGACCTTTCTGACTTTCTGGCTGTCTTTTTCTGACTCTCCCGCAGGACCTGGTGTTAGAGCTGGTGTTTGGTTACCGTGGCAATGACTGCCGCAATAATGTGCACTACCTGAACGAGGGGGCAGACATCATCTACCACACGGCCTCAGTTGGCATCGTGCTCAACTTGACGACCTGTAAGTAGACAGAGCACAGTCTAGAAGACGCCCTGACTGTGTTAACTACCTAAAAAAGCAAATATAACACTTCATTTTGTCTGTGTGCGGTGTGTCTACGTGTGTGTGTGTGTGGGTTGGGTGTGTTTCCTTACAGTCTGCCAAAGTTTCTATGTAGAACACAGTGACGACATTCTGTGCCTGACAATCAATCAACATCCCAAATTCCCCAACGTGGTGGCAACTGGCCAAGTAGGTATGTTTGTGAGAAGCTGACTTCGTGTGTCACCAGCCGCTTCATTTTTCTTCCCTGTATCCTGTGTTGTGCGTTGTGCAGAGGAATTACTGTACAGCACAGATGGCAATCCCCTTCCTGCAACTGTATCTGTACCATAAACCAACTAATGAGCATAATTACCATTTTTGCATACGTGAATAGTCGTGGGATTTCTCGCAGACAGACACATTCATAAACAAAAAAGGCGATTTGTGATTCACCTCATATATTTACATATATTTTATGTAAATTACCACTAGAATATTCTGAAAAGCTTTCAGCGATAGGGGGACCACTATTTCTCAGAAAGTCGCAACAAATTAGCAAATAATTTGTTGGTTCTGTAAATAAATCAGATTTTCCTTCTTTTCAGGTGATACTGGTGACATGTCAGGTAAGGACATTTCAGAATTAGTATTCATGTCAGACAGGAAACATGGTGTTCATGACTAATGACAGGAAAGTTTCAACCCATTACTTCTTTTACGTTGCTGCCATCTAGTGGCTCCTTGATTTCGGGGGTTTTTACCTCATGCAGTCTTGGTTATTTCTATGAATTGGAAGTATTTTCTCCTTGTTGGAGATTCTTCTTCATTAAAATATAATTAAAAAAGCTATGAAACCATAGTCTATCCCTTTTTATTTGAGGGTTTTGTTAAATTTGACTATGGAATTTGTAGAAACTCAATAAACAAAGAAACTCAATAATAATAATAATAGCAGAGAGAGAGAGAAAGAAGTGCATTAATAGTTAGATTTAGACAAATGATTTTTTCTACTCTGTCCCTCAGCCACATCTCCATCCATCCACGTGTGGGACGCCATGACCAAGCAGACGCTGTCTGTGCTACGGTGTTTCCACTCTGGTGGTGTTTGCTCTGTCAGCTTTAGTGCCACAGGAAAACTCCTGTTGTCCGTGGGCCTTGACCCCGAACACACCGTCACCATCTGGAAGTGGCAGGAAGGTTAAAAACCGAATAATACTCTCTTAAACTTTGACCTTTTTCTGGAGATGAGAAAGTCTCGCCACAGTTGAGAGATCAGGCTGCCATCGTTCTCTGCTCTTGTTTTCAGGTGCCAAAGTAGCCAGCCGGATAGGTCACACCCAGAGGATCTTTGTGGCTGAATTTCGGCCGGACTCTGACACACACTTTGTGTCTGTGGGGATCAAGCATGTGCGTTTCTGGACGTTAGCTGGTCGAGCTTTGCTCAGCAAGAAAGGTGTGCTGAGTTCCATCGAGGATGCCCGGATGCAGACCATGCTGTCTGTAGCATTTGGAGCTGTAAGTGACTTCCAACCAATATAATATGCATTGTTTATTTTTGGTCAAACATCTATTTGATAAAAGGGTTGCTTGTTCTTGCTATACATTACATTTTCATAATTTGTATGCTTACATGTGCTGTGAATTGTTCTTGTATTGCTCGCTGTGCTCTTTTAGGCCACTAGATTAGTGCAGATTTGTTTTCTTTTCAGAATAACTTGACATTTACAGGTACCATAAGTGGGGATGTGTGTGTGTGGAAGGAACACATTCTAGTAAGAATTGTGGCCAAAGCTCATACGGGCCCTGTGTTCACCATGTACACCACACTGAGAGACGGCCTCATCGTCACTGGAGGCAAAGAAAGACCGTAAGTGCTGCTCCACTATGTTTCTATAGTGTCATCAGTGAGTTCACATTATATAGCATTATGTATGTGTTGTTATTGTAATACCTTTACACCAGATGATTCAAAACATCCGTTTGATGTGTATTCTTTTGATCAATATTCGCAATTATGTGCTCATCCAAATGGATATAATACCAATAAGAGTAAATACATATGAGATGGAAATGCATACGTATTTTTCAAAGCTTGATCGTATGTTTCCCTCCACAGGTCAAAGGAAGGAGGCGCTCTGAAGCTCTGGGACCAGGAGCTGAAGCGCTGCAGAGCATTTCGATTAGAAACTGGACAGATCATAGACTGTGTTCGCTCTGTGTGCAGAGGAAAAGTATGTTACAGATGATATTGTACTCAATAAAAGAATCCAGCAAAGCCTCTGTATCTCATCTATATTTTGACACATTTTGCTTGCTGCTGTGTCAGGGGAAAATCCTCGTGGGGACCAGGAATGCAGAGATCATCGAAGTAGGAGAGAAAAATGCAGCGTGCAACATCCTGGTGAACGGACACATGGACGGACCGATCTGGGGCTTGGGAACACATCCCTCCAGAGATGTATTTCTGTCTGCGGCAGAGGATGGCACTGTTCGTCTGTGGGACATCCCAGAGAAGGTCAGCCATGTACCCTCCAACCCCCCAGAGTCTCTTAAGTCTAAATATCTCCACTCTGCCCAGTACTTCCATTCATTCTATCAAGATGTTCACTGTTGTTTCTGTCGAGGGAAATTAAAATGGTTTTCCTCATTCACAAGACTATGTTAACAAGTGTGTGCTGATCTTGCATGGCCATGTGGGGAAAACAGAAGATGCTGAATAAGGTGAACCTGGGCCACCCAGCGCGCACCATCAGCTACAGTCCTGAAGGAGACATGGTGGCCATCGGCATGAAGAATGGAGAGTTCATCATCCTGTTGGTTGCCTCGCTCAAGATCTGGGGAAAGAAAAGGGACCGGCGCTCTCCTATCCAGGATATTAGGTAGTGATGTTTATGTCTTTCATTAGTCGTACGAGAGATTTTCTTTCTTAACTATTCTTTGATTTGCCTCTTGGGCTATTTTGTTATCATATCTACCCTTAAGATTCTTGAGTTTAGTTATTTTATCGGGGCTTATGGCCAACATATTGACCCAGTACAGGCTGTCAAGTTGAGCCTATGATGAGCATGTTTGGGCCCATAACTTTAATGTATTTTCATTAATTTGTTTATTTGCATGTTCATTTTTAGATTAAAAAGCTCATGAATAATCAGTAGCATCCGTAAACATATTAGAATCAATATTTATTGTTTTTATAGACTGAGAAGGCTCAAAGTGTATCTGACAGAACACTGATCTTTTGTCTTTCTTACAGGTTCAGTCCAAATTCTCGTTTCCTGGCCGTAGGCTCTACTGAGAGTGCTGTCGACTTCTACGACCTGACGCTCGGCCCGCAGCTGAACCGCATCAACTGCTGCAGGGACATCCCCAGCTTTGTGATGCAGATGGACTTTTCAGCTGACAGCGCATACGTCCAGGTACAGACCGTGTGAGGGTTCAGCAACTTTGCAGTGAGAGGGCATGTTTTATCCTGTATGATCCCTAACCTCTAATGCCTCGAAACAGATATCCACAGGTGCTTATAAACGACTCGTGTATGAGGTGCCGTCTGGGAAGCAGGTCACAGAGCAGACCCATATTGACAGGATTACCTGGGCCACCTGGACAAGGTGAGAGTCACTGTGTTTAGACCGACACATGTATATTGGAAAGGTAACAGCAGGTGAACATGTAATTGCTCTCTCTTTGCCTCCAGTGTCCTTGGGGACGAGGTCGTAGGGATCTGGTCCCGTAACACTGACAAAGCAGACGTCACCTGTGCCTGTGTGTCCCACTCAGGCCTTAACATTGTCACAGGCGATGACTTTGGAATGGTAAAGCTGTTTGACTTTCCATGTCCAGAGAAGTTTGTAAGTATGATTACATAATATTTTTATTACTGTTTGTTATTTTGCTGTTTTTTTTTTATTTATTATGACAGCACAATTTACACTATTGCTGATGCTGAAAGTTTTAGGGGTGAATTTTTTCTCTGCAATTTTCCGAGCTTAGACCAAAAAATAAAGTCTATGTGTACTATTAGATTCAATTCCTGACTTTAACACCCTCTAGTGGCAGTATCAAAAAAGACATCAGAGAACATGGAGATAAATGGGTTCTTCTGCAATCATCAATTTTCACCAGGATTATCTAATTTCTCTACAACATATTTATGAATATTTTGAAAGAGTTTACAAAAAAGGCTTACGTAGTGGCTTTAAACTATTGTTAATTAATATATCTGTCACAAAATAATCACATAATTCAACCTGTGACAATCGTTTTTTTTTTTATTACTGAGATATCAGTTCTGCCAAAGTAGTACTAAATATTAGTACGAAGTATTTAGATAATAAAAGTGTCAATACCACATTGTAGAAATCCTCTGATACTGCATTAAAAGTCCAGAAGTATTAGCATCAAATATTATAAACTACAAACATTTATTTAAATAATACATAGATTTATTATGCAGAACTGCCTATTTCAGAATAATAATTGAATTCTGATTATTGATGCGTTAATGTTTATACACTTTAATGTTTCAGCTGGTAATGGTGGGGCTTATTTTTCACTGTATATACTGCCAGGTAGCTTGCGAATTTCACAGAGGGATCTGAGTCTTATCTTTATCATAATAATAAATCACAATATATAGTATTTGTTAATTATGTTTTGTGTTATTAATCTCTATCTGTAAAGTAACTTGCAACTTAAGGTGTCAAATATATGTTGTGGAGTAAAAAAGTATAAAGTAGCATAAGTAAATACTTGAGTAAATGTACTTAGTTACTTTCCACCCCTGATTCTGCATGAAATTACTTCATAATGACTTAACTGACACATTTCTGTGCATTGTAATATCCTGTAAAGACAGTCTGTCTGCTACATTATATTACATACACCTAATGAACACTTGACAGGTACATCTGTTGACTGTAGTTTGAAAAAAAAAAGCCACTTGGATGATGTGTGTGTGCGTGTGTGATCTGTTTTAGGCCAAACACAAACGATTTCTGGGCCATTCTGCCCACCTGACTAATGTACGCTTCATAAATGGAGATCGCTTCGTCGTTAGCGCCGGTGGAGATGACAGAAGGTACGACCGTGACTCCAAATAACGACATAGTTTCCAAATGATATGACAATCAAATATTAAGCAATGCATCTTTTCTTCTGTGTCTTCTCTAGCCTCTTTGTGTGGAGGTGCGTCCATGCCCCTCACTGAGGACTGTCCTGCCTCAGAGAATCTGGGTGTCTCCCAGCTTGACTCTCCAGAGAAAAGATTCTAATAAAAGATGCATTTAAACAAAGAAGAAGAAGAGGAGGAGGAGGGGGAGGACAGACTTGGCAGCTTGTAAATCAGTCAAGTGGTGATCTGACTTACTGCCTCAAAACTAGGTGCATGCATTTGTGCAAGGCTCATTTTCATCACAGCATCAGTCCTAATTGTGAACACAGGTGGAGGGACTACAGCCCTGCTCTCACGACATCACGTCATCATTGACAAAAAAAAAAAAAAAAAGAAACAAAGAAAAACATCTCTCTAGTACAGTTTTTGCATATCATTTCAGTGAGGGGTTATTTTTTTAAGAATGAGCGTATCTGTGTCCCAAATGGCAGTTTTGCTACTTGGCAGGCGTATGAAATTGTGCTACTGACAATGCCATTTTTTAAAACATGTAGCAAACTGAATTAGCCTTAATCTGAGTGTTTAACTTATGAGGGTTTGGATTCTTTTTGTATTATGTTGGTTTTACTTTTTGGATCATGTAGTCATTTGTTCCATTTTTACTGGTAATTCCAAATCCTGTGGCCTTCCTCCTGAATGTAACATCCACTGTTATGTTCTGGATGTCAGCATGCCAAAGCATACTATGCACTGTACACCTGACCTGGTCACTGTGTTACCCTGATGGTTTATTTATGGTTTGTTTATGTGGTTGTGTTGTTGACTGGTTGACCTCAAACCTCCCTCGGCAGTGTTCCCCTCATGACATGTAAACGTGTGCATACTTGTTTGAGGATTTGTTTGTGGTTAGTGGGTGTGCATGGCTTACTGGAAGACAATCTGTCCGAAAAACCAAATTCCTCAGAAAACAAAAAGAACAGCTGTAAATTGATGTTTCAATGCACTGTTGCAATTATTCCGGTCACTTTTCAGTGTGCTGCTATGATGTATTATTGTCGCATTTTCATGAATATGAATGGTGTGACCTTTTTCAACAGTAGGTTAATGTTTTGTGTAATCAAGATATATTGCTTAAATGGAATGTTTTATCAGAGAGAAAATATGAAAAGTGCAAAAACACTTTGCTCCTAACTACAGACTAACTACAAAAAAAAAGTTGCTGCATATTTTGATTTACATTATACCAGTGTAAATATCATTTGTACATATTCTTTTTGTATATTTTTTGTGAGATGTTTCTTAAATTCCACTTTAATAAAAAAACAAAAAAACAAAGGCAACCATGAACTTGAGTTTTAAACTTTGAGTGAGATGTATTCACTGAGTGATAACAACATTGCTGAAGACTTGTAATGAAACAATCAGTGCTCAAACTAACCTTTTATCAATTATAAATAAATAGAAACATTTCTTGGCTTTCCTTTCATCATTCTAATGTAATCAGGAAATGCATCATGTGACCACAGTTAACTCACTTACATCAGAACACCGATATGCATATAACAAAATGAAATGACAGAATATATATACAAAAAATATCTGAAATTAAATTTTATTTTTAGATGAAACAAATATAATAAAGCATAGCTCTTCATAGATATGGCCTATTTACATATTTTACACACAAAGGCAGATCTAAGCACTGAATACTTCTTTTGTTTGAATATGTGACAAATTACGGTTGAATATTGTGAACTCAGCTGTCATTAAGCATTCTTGACTGTCACTATCTGCAAAATAAGCGCAATGATTAATCGATACCTCTGCTTTCCATTCAGTTCAAGTAGTTTCACACCTAAAAACACACATTTTTCCAGACAAGGATCATCTACCACTTTCAGATGTAGTGAAATGAATAAGGAATTCAAAATATCAGATAGTTCAATATAATTGAATACCCTGAGTTACCAGTTTATTAGGTAAACATAGCCAACCCCATATAACAACACTGCAATAAATTATATGTTTGTGAAGCTTATAATATATAATTTTTTTAAAGTAAAGAGACGTTGAAGAATCTCTATGGTGATTGTATTGAGAATGCATTATATTAAGAAGTGTCTCTAATATTCTAATAAACTTGTAAATTAGGGTAATATGTAATATTGACACAGGGAAGTAGCCTCATAGTTTGACAGAGAAGGAGCTGCCACAGGAGCAGCCATGATCAGCCTGGGGATTCTTAAGTATTTGGAAGGTGGAGCGGATCAGCTCCTGGGTGAAGTCCACGGTGGCTCCTTTCACAAACTCCAGGCTGTCCTGATCCACGAGAATGCCCACTCCTCCCTGCTCAAACACTCTGAAAACAGAGCAGGAGGAAAAGGATTTGATTGGATTAACACACAATATAGAAAACAACAAAGCAAGTGTAAAACAATAATGTGAAAGTTAGATTAGTGGCAGTTTACCTGTCATCTTCAGTCTTGTTAGTAACAACAGAAAACTTGTACTGGAACCCGGAGCAGCCTCCTCCCTCCACATGTATCCTCAGGTACTCGCCCTTCTCCATGATTTCCTCCAGTCTCTGGATTAAAAAGGGGGACATGATGAGTGAAGTGCAGGAATACATGAGTTTTAACATAAAATTAAATCTTCTGTATACTTTTATCCTTTTGATATCTTCATATTTTCTTTTTATTTGTTGTCTTTTTATCATGTTTTTATCCCTTTATGCTTAACCACACCTACATTTTTAATGTCAGCTTTTCCCCTTTTCTTCTATTTTTTCTAGACCATCAATGAATAGCTGGTTTTTAATGTTTCTTTTCATTGTACTGCCAATTTCTGAGGCACTGAAGCTGTTATGTTTTATCTTTTTACTTTTCTTGATATTAAGCTGTGTGGCCTTTTGGGTCAGCTTTAGAAAGGTGCTATAAAAACAAAGTTGTTGTTATGATCATTATTATGATTATTAGTAGTAGTAGTTATTTGTATTATTATTATTATTATTATGTATAGTTTTTGGCCTCCGTGGCTTTCCATACATACAGTACTACAAACCTTTAATTTGCATTTTCATTACACATGAGTGGAGCTTGATGCTTCATCGTGGGTTATCTGCTGACCTTAACACATGACTCAGTGAGATGTACTTTGTCTTCAGATGAACCTGACCCCGCAGGCTTCTCCTGGGCTGAGGCGCTGCTGAAACGCTGAAGCCCCGCTGTGTAAAGGGGCAGGGGGGGTTGGTGGACCCGGTGTAACTGTTGGCTCACATTAAGGTTGTTCAGGAGAGTAGATGTCCTGCAAAACATTGGCGTTATGTTACGATGGGATGGCATGAAAACAGTTGGCCCTACTGCTAACTGCTTACCTAACGGTAGCGCTAAAGCTAACTTGCTAACTGCGTTACCTGGCACAAATTCAACACACAGCTTCGTTTCCTCGCAGTGAGATTGTTTACAGATTATGGTTTTAATTAAGGAGACCTCTAATGACAAACAGCAAATTAACATTACCTGGCAAGGCTCAAAACTTTTGACTTTGACGCAGATATCATAGCTCCCCTTACGAATGACATCTTCATAACAAATGCGAGGAAGTTCCACCCACAACCGTCGACGGTAGACAGCTCGCATTCTTATTGGATGAAACGGCTGCCTGTCAAATAGATACGCCCATATTGATTCAATACGGCTATTTGATTCGTCCGTTTGCCTGTCAATTTTGAGGTTGTACGTTTCGCCTTTAAATACCTCGGTTTTGCCTCTCGGGTACAGCGCTCCACTCCCCAGTGTCCACCAATCAAATGCGTACATTGAGGTTTGGCTTACAGATGATTGGCTGTATATGTCCTGCTGTTTGTTTTGATCCGCCAATCATAGCTCAGGAGGCGGGGTCTTTACGAGGACGCGGTCCCCTGACAGGCTAAGCTTCGGGCGTTAAAAACACCCCTTTCTTGATAAATAGGCGTTACACGGGTCTCGTGATTCAGGGAAATAAAAGGTGCCAGGCCGCCCTCATTTCCACACCGCTGGCGGAAGCTCCTCAAAGGTACACTTTGTACGTTTTTACTTATACTTCTGCGTTATATACTGTCAGAGGACTGTTTGTGTTGTGTACCATAATGGCGGTTAGTCGAGTTTCTTGTTCGTTGTGTTTAAACTTTGTAATCACTGCTACAGTCGGGACACAAACAACAAGTCATATGATTGAACACTTTCTGCTGACGGCTTTAAGTCAGGCTGGTCTAGTGATAAAGTTTACTTTTACTGTTGCGTAATGCATGTTTCCTCGTTTTTAGGGTCACAGAAAACGCAAAAGTAAAAGCAACATGGATGTCCGGACTGGTTTCATCGTTTTGTTCTGCCTGATGGGATTCACCTGTGCGGATCCAGTGAAGTTCAAAGACTGCGGTTAGTTTCACTTGACTATCTTAATAAAAATATTGCCCTCCCGTTTGTTAAACTGTATCCAAAAGGTTGTGTTGATTCAGTGACTGGCACATGTGCTATCTTGATGAAATATATTATACTTTCCCCTTGATGTTACCTAAACGTTTAATTGGCAAGTGTTTCGCCACTAACTGGCCTGTTTCGTTCTTAAATTTCCCACAAATATCACCTGTCATGAACTCAACATATCTGACAAATGCAATTGCACATTAACAACTCCCAGCTGTGCTCATCTTTGTGGTTCAATTAAGAGTTTCCTGAGTGGTCAGTCCTCCAATATGAAGTGTGTGTGTAGCTTTATGTAGCACTTCTATCATGTTGGGACTGCAAACAAATGGGTCAAAATTGAAGCACTAGGTTTTAGTCTCAAGTATGGGTCAGGTTCAAATGTTGGATCCTACAGTTCCCATAATGCAAACCTCAGCAGGGGCTTTCATCAGACCCCCCCGCTGACATAATCAAGATTATTTTTGCTTCCTCCAGAGCCACAAAAGATTACTCATCATCATATGAACTTAAACCATAGAGAAAATGAGTGTTTTAAACGTGACTGAGTCAGATGGTTTTGAAACTAGCAATGTGAGCCATCCACTCAAAATGCCAAACTGAGATGCTGAATAATCTCAATACTTTGTTTGTCTGGCAACTGTTTCACTTTCCACTGTATGTAGACAAAGTCAAAGCAGACACCATGTATGGTCTTTGTTTAGCTGTGATTCTCAATTTCCTGTTCTTTGGCATCATGTGTACATTGAGAGCTTGTATGGTTTAAAATAATGGGCTAATAAAATGATCATGAAATTTAACCTGTCTAGTCCTAGGTGAAATCCTCAGTTCCTTTTCTAATTACTGTCATGTTGTAAATGTAACTGGTGATTATGAAGCTTGGGTTATAATTGGCTCACTAAAGCATGGAGCAGCCAGCTGGATTGACTGGTTCATATCTGTATTGGCATTTACCCATTTGTAAGAGCTTCCTTTTTTAAAAGACACTGTTCTTTTCCTACGTTTCTCTGCAGGCTCCTCATCTGGCAAAGTAGCCATGGTGGACATTACCCCTTGCACCAGTCAGCCATGTGAGCTACACAAAGGACAGTCCTACAGTGTCAATGTTACATTCAGCAGTGGTAAGGACACCATATCTCTTTAGAAATTCCCCTCCAAATAGTCAGAACATACATAAATGCAGATTTTTTTTTTTTTTTTTTTTTTTTTTTTAAAACTTTCCATCTTGCTGTCGTAGCTGTGGTAAGCCAGACGAGTACTGCAGTGGTTCACGGTATCATTGCTGGAGTTCCCATCCCCTTCCCCATTCCCATGGAAGATGGCTGCAAGTCTGGAATCCAGTGTCCCATCCAGATGAAGCAGCAGTATCACTATTTGAACTCTCTTCCTGTGAAGTCTGAGTATCCCTCAGTAAGTACTAATCGTTGCATTAACAACATCCCTTTTTTTTTTCTTTTTTTTTTTCTTTGTGTGCAAGCAGTTGCTTCAGTTACACTCCTTTTTTTTTTTTCTTCCCATGTTGATGCTTATTATTGAAACTAAAGATGGCTAATTGGGACATATCTATTAAACTGAAGGATGACCGATTTCTAAGAAGTACAGTTTTAATAAATGTACTGAGTTACATGACACCACTGAAAATTAAATGGTGGTATTTAGATGTCATCGAATATAAATGATCTGTAATCAGCCATGAGTCAAAGATTATGATGCATTCACTTGAACGGTACCTGCATTTACATATCTGGACAGTTGGATAAATGTTTTGCATATCCCCAGTATATTGTCAGCAATTATCTATTTCTGTGCTTGGGGAGTTTATTTTATTTTTTTGAATGTAGTACTTCACTTTGCTCACTAACCACTCTTCTCCATTTCTAGATAAAGCTGGTTGTGAAGTGGGAACTGAGAGACGACGACAAAAATGACTTGTTCTGCATCAGTTTCCCGGTTCAGATTGTGAGCTAAACTAGCAACAGCATCTCTAACAAGTGTTGTTTCCGCTTTGAGCAAAAAACAAAACAAACTAAAGGATGTAAATGACTGTAGTTAAGATCTCATTTTTATTCATTCATCAAAATGATTTTAAGATGCCTTTCACTAGCTCACAAGACTATGCCGCACACGCACACCTTGAATCCTGCTGAAATAAATCAATGGCTGGTTTGATTTTGATTCTTTCTAACAGTCATTTTTAAGATTTGCAGAATAATGCGGCAAATCAGCTACATTCCACTACACTGTAAATGTCTTGTCTTACTGGCTGCTGTGTAGTCAGAAAAGGCACACAATATACTTTTTCTTTACTGAAACTTTTGTAATATTTCTTACTGACCTTGTACTACTGTAAGACGATGGATTGGAATATGAAAACTTAAATTCTAATAAACGAAACTAATATGTACCCAAGTTGCAGTATGTGTGATCAGATATTGATTATCTTTGTTTTAGTCAAATCTAAGATTCCCCCATAAGCAGCATTTGATGATGCAGTAGTGAGCAAGTGCTACATGTTTGCCCGTTGAAAACGAGTTGGTCTTGCCAGATAAGACTAAACATCTGCTTCAAAACCCCCATTGTCTGTTTTCTACTCTCAAACATTTGTAGATTGTTACTCGTGAGGTTAAAAATGAAGACTCATGTAATTCTGAGAATTTATTGGTCTGAGCAAAGGCCAGCAGCAAGTAATAACAGTATGAATGCAAAGTGAACAAGTTCTTCAAGATTTCATAACACTGAAGTAGGATCATAACCAGGTTACACACATATTAAACCAATGTTTTAAAGCAGCTCCTGGAGTCCAACAAATGCTGCATTCTGATAAAAGGAAGCAAAAGTTTAAGGACAAGACCACTAAAAACAATATTTAAACCTCCACAAAGATAGCTTCTTCACTTTTACAGCAAAAGTTTGAATGTAAGCTTGATTTGCAATGTATGGAGGCAAAAAAAAATTAGTAATGTCCAAAAAAACAAACAATTGACCTGATACTGAATACAGTGCCAGCTTAGTTTTATGAAAACTTTTCAAATAAGTTTGAATTGTTTCTGTCCTAGTCATCCACGTGAAAGTACACCCCCACCTCTTTGTCGATACAAAATGAGTAAAACAATTTTCTTTTGTACTTTTCTAACCAAAAGTCAGTCATTAAGGCAGTATATATGAGATAAGCTGATAGAATATACAGTAGCTTTGGCTCTTTCACTGAAACACCTGCTGAATAAGAACTAGTTGGGTATATTTGATCAGTTATCAGGTCACAGCTTTAGTGCAAGCAAGGCAGAGAGGAAAACCGGATCAATAATTCACATAACTTGCTGCCTTTTTCTCAGATCATTTTGATGAGTACAAAAAGTGCAGAATCCTCAAACACTGTGCACAGTTACAAATCTGTAAACTGTGGAAGCTGGAAGATCTTTCCACAGTAAAGTCAACAACACAATGTTGCAACAGAGCCCATACAGTTAATCCCAGGCAGTCACTAAACTTAAGTAACTAACATGAAGTCATTCAATGATATGAAAGTCGGAACAAAGCAAAGTTGATAGGGCAGGGTACCCCTTATTGTAGCGGTAGCTAGGCAGGTGGACGTCACATAATAGGCTATAATATTTGACCAGCCTTGGTTATTATTGGCTCATATCCAAATACACCCACACCATCAACCTTTATTCCACATGTACAGTCGTGGCCAAAAATTTTGAGAATGTAATGTCTGTGGTCTGGAGAGTTTCCTGGCCATGGACCCAAAGTTTTGATGTTTTGTTTTCCCGAGCCACTTAGGTACCACTTTTGCCTTATGGCAAGGTGCTCCATCATGCTGGAAAAGTGATTGTTTGTCACCAAATTGTTCTTGCATGGTTGGGAGAAGTTGCTCTCAGAGGATGTTCTGGTACCATTCTTTATTCATGACTGTGTTCTGAAGCAAAATTGTGAGTGAGCCCACTCCCTTGGCTGAGAAGCAACCCCTCACATGAATAGTTTCAGGATATTTTACTGTTGGCATGACACAGGACTGATGGTAACGCTCATCTTTTCTTCTCCGGACAAGCTTTTTTTCCGGATGCCCCAGACAATTGGAATTCATCAGAGAAAATGACTTCACCCCAGTCCTCAGCAATCCAGTCCCTGTACTTTTTTGCAAAATATTAATCTGTCCCTGATGTTTTTCCTGGAGAGAAGTGGCTTCTTTGCTGCCCTTATTGACACCAGGTCATCCTCAAAAAGTCTTTGCCTCACTGTGCGTGCAGATGTACTGTGTACCGGTGGTGTCCCGATCCTGCAGTTGAATCAACTTTAGGAGACGGTCCTGGCACTTGCTGGGCTTTCTTGGGCTCCCTGAAGCCTTCTTTCCAACAATTGAACCTCTCTCCTTGAAGTTCTTGACAATCCAATAAATGGTTGATTTAGGCGCAATCTTACCAGCAGCAATATCCTTGCCTGGGAAACCCTTTTTGTGCAAAGCAACGATGGCTGCATGTGTTTCCTTGCAGGTAACCATGGTTAACAGAGGAAGAACAATGATTTCAAGCACCCCCCCCTATTAAAGCTTCCAGTCTGTTATTCTAACTTAATCAGCATGACAGAGTGATCTCTGGCCATGTCCTCATCAATGCTCTCAACTGTGTTAACGAAAGAATCGCCGACATGATGTCAGCTGGTCTTTTTGTGGCAGGGCTGAAATGCAGTGGAAATTGTTTTTTGGGATTAAGTTAATTTTCATGGCAAAGAGGGACTTTGAATTTAATTCATATTTGTGTCATTCTCAATACTTTTGGCCACGACTGTACACGTTTTGCAGCATCTTGGTCCTTTTTTTATTGTCCGTTTTGCTTCAGTCTCTCCAGCCGCTGGAGCAAAGCGTTCCCAAACGCTTCTCTGTAACCTGGACTCAGCGTGTCCAGAAGCGAGTAAACAGTCTCGTGATACTGGGTACTCAAATCCTCGTCGACTTGATTGAAGGCATAGCCCACCACCTGTTTAGTAGAATGATTTATTGTCAAAATCAGCATGGTTTGTGATCTAAAACATGCATACAACTAGAAACCACTGTGTCTCACTTTTCATGCATCTTACCCTCAGTCCTGCCTCTGTGAGCTCCAGACAATACCGGTTTCCCTCTCTTGTTTCCACATTTATGTAGGCCACGTCTGACGCACTGTTGAGACTTTGTGACACATGCATTTCAGAGACGGCAAAAAGTACGTCATTGACGACTGCTTCTGCCTCCAATCTCATGTCCTTGACGTCACCGAGCACAACACAGTCCTCATCAAATGAAGAGACGATGGACTCCTCGGGCTGGCAGTCTATCTCCATCCCCTATAACAGAACGACAACGTTACTGACTCAGCTCAGATGTTGCCGTGTGCTGTTAAAACTTGCTGACTGACAAAATGACAGAAAGAGTTCTCCGTGTCCACAATCTGCGTCAGCTCTCGACTGTCATGGCAACAAGCTACATTCACTGGACTTCAAACTCCTGTTAAGAAAAATTTACATTGAGACAGCAGTAATGAAAGACAATGTCTTTTAAACTACACCTGTAACGCCTGGTCATAAACCTTTAAAAATCTACTGCACACGGTATTTGTCCAGCTTAGCATGGTTGTAATTAGCTGCAGTGATGGTGCATTGCAACAAGTTTCCTAAAGAGTTCTCGAAAGAAAAAAAGCAGAACTGAAACAAACATGCACCTGACTGCCCTGTGAATACTTTGTGCAAAACAGACTATTTTTAACAAGAAGTACACTTTATGCATAGTAGCTTGTGTGAGAAAAGGTTAAACCGAAGCTAAAACCAATTTGAAGTTTTGTTGACTGACATGTTAAGATGTCATTAAGTTCCCAAACTGAATATGTTTGCTGCAAGTATAACTTACACGGATCAATTGGTATTTCCCAACACTTTATTAGTACTCAAACTTTCAGAGACACTTGAACAGAGTTGCTTCTACTTGGTTCAGTTGTGACTCATCACAATCTCCAAAAAGGTCCACCATGTTCCCAGAGACAAAGACTAATGTTGTCTCCAGTGCTTCCCAATGCTGAGTTGGCTCAGTTTTTTCTGTTTCATCCTAAAGATGTTTAAAGCTGATGGCTGAGCACACTGCTGCGGTAAGGTGAATTCTAGTTTGCAATTGCAGATCTGCTGCTTTATAATCCTAATGTGGTACAGCATATTATTCTGCCTTTGTGTTGAATACAGTGCTGTACCTGCTACGTTTTGGTGTTATCCTGTCATTCAGACGCTAAAATAACGTAACAGCTGTTTCATTTCTACACATCCGCTATGTGTGCTCCTTCACACTGGTGCACTTGTTGAACAAGTTTTGCCCCATTAATGAGCATTCTGTTGTGCATTCCTGTACGAGACTCACATCTAGCTTTGTCATCATTCATTCTGTTGGCTGGATGCCTTTATGGGCGATCACGTCTGGTTAATCTCACTTCCGATTTGTAAACACGCAGCAGCCATTACTTAACCTGTTACTTCCACCTTGTTGAACTTTATCTAACATGGATGTTAGGGCTAAAACACAGTGGACCTATGTGTTTTACTCCTTTGTAAACAAACACACAGTGCCAGTAAGGTTTGACTGGACCGCATCATTCCCTGTTTTAGCTTTTATCCCCTGTGCTTATTTACCTACAGGTTTTAATTACTTTTAACATTTTATTTATTTTATTGTTGCAGTTTTTATCTTTGTTATTTTGGTTTAAATTTAAATTTAAATTTTTTTAACTTATAGGTTTTAATTTACTTTTTATTTGTTTCGTTGTTGTAGTTTTATGCTTTTTATTTTTGTTCTAATCTCTAGTTTTTATTCAACTGTTCTGTTGCCTAAAGAACTGTTCGGTGTTGTTTATTTCTGTCTTTATTCTGCTCTGTGAAGCACTTTGGGCTGCATCTCTGCATGAAAGGTGCCACAGTATATAAATAAATAAAGTTGAGTTGAGTTAATAGACATTTGTCATTTCTTACGTTTTCTAGACTGAACTCTTCATGCTGTATTTGGAAAATAAAAAAAATCAACAGATTAAATGATAGTTGAAGACATGAAATGTACACAAGTATCAGCAAGTTGTGATGCTGTAATTATAACTATCAAATATGTTTTAATGCCAAAAAATGGCTCCCATGAGCCCCACAGTACATTATCATATACTGTATTTCTGTTGGATTAATTACTATTAATCCAACTATTATTACTATTATTAAGTATTTTAACTATACAGTAAAACACTCATATTTAATGGCATGTTTTACAGTCTTTTACTGTCATGATTTGACTGTTTTTCACCGTAAAGACATTTTAAAATATGGAGTAAAACGCCAACCTTAAACGTGAAAGCAACAGTACATTTTTTTTTTTTTTTTTTTTTTTTTTTTAAACAATGTTCAACCAACATGTCCATTCAAACAATCGACATCACAGCGACATCTTGAGTACTGTGACTGAACACCGGCTGACGTTAAATATGTCTGGACACTGTCTCTACAGACTTCATGGTTAGTGTCAATGTGTGAGCTTCATGCAAACGTTGTGAATTCATATAGTTATCTAGACTGATGTATGGCAGCAAACGTGCTACATTTTATGATAAACTCCTGCAAAACAACTGACCGTACACGCAGTTCAGTCACACTGTTCACATCTAAAATGTGTTTACGTGCAAATAAAAACGATAATCACACATTTTTTTTTTTATCTTTCACATGTTATAATAATCATTTTTAACCAAACTGCGTTGTCTTTTCTCACCTCCTCGCTGCTGGTTGTGTTGTGTTGTTCCGGGCTCGTGGAAGCTTCCAGCCCGCACTCGGAGCTCTGCGTGGGGAAGGTTCAGTCAAAGTGAGCGTCAGCTAACGGCGAGATAAGATAACCGTTGAGCCCTCAAAGCCGTCAGCTCGGACAACCGACGCAGCCTCTAGTTTCTACTTCATCTGCTTCGACTCTGAATGACTACCCCAAATAAATCTTGACCCAGTAGCTGTCCCACGGACCACACAGTTCCGCCATGTTATGACATCACTGGCTAATCCCACCCCGGAGCGTGAGGGCTCAGTTGGTGCGGAGTCATGAAAGTGTTTGTAAACAACTCAGTCAGAAGGTAACTTATGAGCTGATATCTTCAGCTCTGTTCGCTTACTCGTGTTGTTCGGCACATGGCGCTTGTGTGTGCATGATTAGAGTTTACTGCCAGCGTTCATTTCGCATGTGAGGGCAAATAACTTGAGAAATGTTTGAGTTTTTAGGTTAGCAGGCTAGCTAACTAGCAAGCATGTACCGCTATAAGCTTTTAGCCCGACGTTAGCCGGCTGTGCTAATTTTGCCTGCCGTAGCAGTGGTTCATAGGCTAGCTAACGGCGCTAGGCTCGTACCTGCTAGCCGGCTAGTTAGCCAGATGACATGCCTTTGTCTGGGCAGGAGTCAAAGCGCAGCTCCGGTCGCTTGACTACGATGACAGCTGTGTTTATGTAAACATAGCTAAAGGTAGCTACTGACTAGGAAGCCTGTAGCACGCTAATAGCTATTTCGCAAGTGTGTTTGGCTAGTTTACACTGGCACAAGTGTTTGCTTAACACTAACCTTATCAGGGCATTTTATACCACCATACTATGATGCTAACAAGGAGCAATTCAAAGCAGTCTCGATCTTAAATTGACACAGTAAAAGCGTGTTGTTTACGACCAGTGTGTCCTGTTATGTCAAGTGTCAAATTACAAAGGGGGCAGCATATGTGTGTGTTTTCATAGGCGCAGCAAACTGGAGTCGGACCAATTCCCACACATATACCTGAGTGTCAACACATCCTCCAAAGTGTCCCTAATCTTGGAATATGAAGGGTGTTTGAGCTCACCATTTCTTGATGTCTTCAAGTCGACAGGATGACACGACTGTGACACCAGTGATTAATTTACAGTAGCTATAGCATTCCGGTTGCAGAGCCTCAAGATCCCTTTGTACTGTGTACTGTTCACCTATTGAGTTAAGATGCCTTGGCCATTTTCGGAGTCCATCAAGAAGCGGGCCTGCAGATACCTTCTTCATCGGTACCTTGGCAACTTTCTGCAGGAGAAGCTGAGCCTGGATCAGCTCAGTTTGGACCTCTACCAAGGCACTGGATCTCTTGCACAAGTGCCATTGGATAAATGGGTATGTGTGGTGTTACCTTTTGTGGCAGGAGATACAGCAGATACATTTATTTAATTTAAACATGTTACTTTTTTGTTTCTCAGTCGCTCAATGAGCTCCTAGAGACGGCAGATGCCCCTTTTGAGGTAATCGCAGGGTTCATCCAGACAATTTCGCTAACTGTACCATGGGCAGCCCTGCTGCAGGAAAACTGTGCTCTAGAGGTCAAAGGATTGGAGATGGTGCTCAGACCGAGACCAAGAGTAGGTAAGGAGACACTGCATTCTGTGCCACTACAACACTTTCTGTGAAAAGGGTTGAGCAAACATCATTTTAATGAGTCATTTTACTGAAAAGTAAATGTCACCATTGGTTGTTCTTCCAGCATCGGGCACTGAACCCATGTACTGGTCCAGTTTCATGACGAGCAGCATGCAGCTGGCTAAAGAATGTCTGAGCCAGAAACTCACAGACGATATGGGAGAGAGCTTCCAGCCTTTTGAGGGATTAGAGAAATTTGCAGAAACAATAGAAACGGGTACATTATGTCTATACTGTTAAGCAAAATTTAAAGAGCTTTACCAGTCTAGTAATGCGTAAAGTCTAAATTTCTTTTATTTTCCTGTCTTGCAGTTCTGAGAAGAGTAAAAGTGACATTTTTGGATACTGTCCTCAGAGTCGAACACATTCCAGAAAATTCTAAAACTGGAATCGCCCTTGAGATTCGAATCAACAAGTGAGTTTGGTCTGTCGATTAGGGTGTGGGCAGTTTCCTAAATATTCTAAATATGATTCAGCATCACAGTCTAGATAACAGCCAGTTCAGTTATTTAGTTTTATTTGTCTTATGTAGGTTAATACAGGGTCGACGGTACAATGAAATGTGTTGGACGAGAAAAACAGGTCAGCTCAGCATTGAGAGCGCGAGTTGCAGTGACAATGCAACAACATAAAACATAAAAATAAGCTAAAGAAATAAAATACACAACAATAAAAAGTTTTATTAAAAACTGGAGTGATATAAATAAAACATAACAAAACAGAATAAAATATATGTATGTCTAAGTGTACTATACACTGTGTAAATGTATAGGAGAGGTATGAATACATAGAAACGTACTAAATAAATGAAATTGAGGCTTGAGAGTTCAGTGTAAAGTTGCACAAAATATCAGTCCTGCTACAGTAGCAGCAGTCATGGTTGATATTTTGCAGACAGCAGTCCAATTAGATTATGACTTACGAGGTCTGATGGCCTGGAGGCAAAAACTGCTACTTAGGTTTGGTGGCATGTGCAGCCATGCTGCTGTAATGTTTGCCAGATGTTAACAAGGAGAACGGTCTGCGAGCTGGGTGGCTGTGGTCACTTAAGATGCTGTGTGCTTTCCGCAGGCACCGCAGGCATCATCCATCATGCATCATCCATTACGGATTTCTGCTCTTAAAATCTAAAATCTATAATCAATAAGGGAGCTAAAAAAAATGCTCTTGAATATAGATGTCGATAACATGTCAAACATGTGATGCACCAAACTGATTGTGTCCTGTGGTTGCTTGCAGGATTGTTTACTGCGATGAAACCGGCGAGGAGAGTTCAAATGTTAATGTGCATCAGCCAACCACATTTGCACATAAAAACTTGCAGATGGAAGGCATCACCGTATTCTGGGATGAGTTCTCCGATGTGACCCGCGCCGGTTGTAAATCTTCACCCACGCCGACGGTTGGTGCATGGAGTCTGTGACGTGGCATAAAAGGGTTGTATGTGTAAGACTTTTAAAAATATATATTTATGTCTTATTTTGCAGGAAACTGAGCCAAAGCTGTCCCCGAGCTGGAATCCCAAAATAATATGTGAGCCTCATCCTCAGTTCACAGAGCCTGTGTCCTCTACAACGCCCTTTGAACCTGTGCAGGTTGGGAGTCTTGGTGGTAAAATAGAGTTATCCCTCACCCTGAAAAACAACTTGGCTATGCCTGGAGCAAAGGTAAACAAACTATTTGTTGTTACACAATATTATGAGAAAAGGTTCCTGATTATTCATTCAATATTATAAATGAGGGGTATTGCTATTAACAAGGTGTTCTTTTGCATGTTTGCTTTTCAGCTGGATGTTGTCGGACATATTGATACAGTTATTATTCTGCTCTCCCCACGGCAAGTCCATCTTCTTCTGGACTTGTTTGGAGCGTTCTCCGGTGGAAGTGAGCACCCCTCTGTTGATAGATGACAGAGAATATTTGGATCAAAACAGTTAACAGTGTCACCAAATTACTAAATAGAGTGAATAGATTGTTTCTTATTGTTTGTGCGAAGGTGCACAGGAATGGACTAAGGATAGAAAGAGCCGGCCCATACAGCAGGAGGATGAGTATCGACTTCATATGGAGCTGAACCGCTGTCTGAAGAAGGATATTGCTGTGCCGGGAGCAGACCCCGACCTCTTTGAGAGCCAGACCACCAGAACTGTGTCCAGTCGAGGTTAGACTTAAACATCATCCTTCTAACTTCTGATGTTTCCTGGTTGCATCTATATAATGAAATTTGTTTTGTCCTTTTCTTTTTGTTAAACACGTCTGTGGGTGGTGTAGATGATGTGTTCTTCTCCATGGCAGACATGGACATGTCTCACAGCTTGTCATCCCTTCCTCCTCTGGGTGAACCACCCACAGTTGACTTGGATTTATCACTTAATAGCAACTACTCTGCCTCACCAGGAGAATCTCCTTCTGGAAATGCTACAGTAAGTCTTCCATTCTTTGTGGGTGAGCATGAGTCAATCCTGAAATCCTTTGAAAACTGCAGTACAACATCATTTAATCTTACTGTCTATCTATACAAATGACTATTTTCTATATGAAATCATATCTGTATTTGTAGGCTCTGTGGGATGATTACATGGATGTACCAAGACAAAGAGAAAAGCAGGCTAATGAAATTCCTGTCCACTCGCGAGATTCACAACTCACTCATAAATTACTGAGGCAGATTTGTAAGTATCACAATATATCTGTGTATATTTTTCATACTTTACTCGTCCGTCTAAGGCCACATACTTTAGAAAGGGAAAGAAGGTCAGCAAAGATTACATCGGCCTATATTCATGATCTTTATCTGTGTTTGAAGGTATGACAATCTGTGAAATCAGCATTGTTGCACATGGTTATCATTTCACTGCTGTCTGTCACTTCTGTGTTAACTGTATATCTGCCATTGTTGTTATTTTAGCCCATCCATCCAAAACCCACGGTGATGAGTCACGGCCGGAGCTGGTGTTAAAGTTGACACTGAGTAGCCTAGCTATCTCAGTCCTCCACATTGACCCACTGCCCCCACCCGACGCTGCTCCCAGTCCCCTTGGTCCTATGGCTGCACACTTCTTCAGCACGGTGGGCCCAGGCCATCTCGCCCCAACTGCTTTCCTTCAGTCTCGGACAGTGTTTAACCAGGCCTGTCCCCATGACCACCTCAGGTGCACTTTTATTTCTTTGCCGATTCCTGTTGTGCAAGGTTATGCTTGGTCTCTCGTCAAAGCATATTATTGGATAGATTTTATTTTATTTTTATTTTATGTGTTTAATATTTGCAGGTTTGTGGGCCAGGGCCTGAAGATAAACTATGAGCACTGTCAGGGATCCAGCCTGCGGACTTTTAGCACCGACGTCTCCCTTAACCAGATGGAGTTTCTGGAGTGTCTGTTCCCCTCTGAGGCTGTCAGTGGTGGCTCCCAAAGAGGCATTCAATACACTGAGGTTAGTTTTTCAAGCCTGAGCTAAGCGCATTTTGGACTGCAGTGAGCTGTAGTCGGTTTAACACTGCATACACATTCAGTACGCCTTAAAGTACTGAATGTACACCTGAAAGATGCAGCTGGCATGACATTAAGGGTGTTTCTCATTAGTTTCTCTCTCACACTCCAGCTCCTGACATTTGACACCACAGCCAGTGCTGATGCGCCGCTTACCACCTGCCTTCACCTGCTTTACAAACAGGCTGAGCGCAGAGGCCCTCAGGTAATAGCATTTATTAGTCCAACGTGAAACCATAGCACTAACACTTAACATTCAAACACATTATTTGCATCACTGTCAGGCTTCTGCTCAGTCAACCCTTTGCTTCTCTGCGCAGGGTGGCCAGGTTCGCCTTAGCACCATTCCCAGGAAAGCTGAGATCCAGGTGGAGCTGGGCCCTGTGCGCTGTGAGCTGGACATCAGTATCGTAGACCGTCTCAACTCATTGCTACAACCACAGAAGCTAGCCACCACAGAGCTGATGGCATCCCACTTGTATACTTCATATAATAAACATGTCAGCTTGGTAAGGCTGTGACAACAACAATGATTATTGTAGCCTAGGAAATTATTGTCACACATGATCATGTACTGTAAAATCTAATACTCTCTAAACTCATTTCACAGCACAAGGCCTTTACAGAGGTTTTCCTTGATGACAGCCACACTCCCACCAACTGTCATGTATCTCTGACAGTCAATGCCCCAGTGCTGGGCCTTGCAATCCGCTTCCCCATCCCTGACCTGCGCTCGGATCAGGAGAGGGGTCCTTGGTTCAAGAAGTCCCTGCAGAAGGAAGTTCTCTATCTGGAACTGGAAGACCTGGAAATGAAAACAGAGTTCATGGGTGGCAGCTCTCCTGACCAAACCAAAATGGAACTCACCTTCAGAGAGCTTATTGGTATGAGAATATGGTCTATAATAATATATTGCTTTAGCCGAGAATTGGTCTTTTAACTGCTCTTTATTTTTTTGCTTTGCGCAGGGAAATTTCAGGAGGAACCGGATCAACCAGCTGCTCGGTTCCTCAGAGTGTCCCACACCATGGATGGAGACATGACAACATCTGAAAGTGTCAAATTTGATTGGCCGAGGTACGTTTAACCTAACCAACCTCAAACTGATCTGTCCATTCAGGGAGCATCTCTCAGTGATTTAAAAAAAAAAAATCTCTCTGAGCAGGGTCGTGCTGAAGATGAACCCCACTGCGGTCCACTCAATCCTTGAGCGTGTGACGGCTGAAGATGACGAGGGGGCTGAGGACCATTCCCTTGAAGAGGAAGAGGAGGAGGGGGCTGCACATTCGCTGAAAGATGTCTGTGACTTTGGGAAGCCTGAACCATCACCCTTTTCATCACGAAGGGTTATGTATGAGAATGAAGAGGTAAGTCACGGCTAAAGTGCCACATTCACCAAAAATGTTAATATACAGTCAACTATTGTATATATTATTATATTCTGCCCATTTTCCAGGTGTTTAAATACCACCTGATTAATTTAAATAAGTCTGCTCTCTTAAAATTGACCCAATTTGGACCAGGAGCATGAATATTAATGCACAGATATGCTTGATATTACAAAAACTCTTATTTGATGTCCACCAACCTTCAATTACACTATAAGAGTGGTTGAAGCACACATATTTCCATATTTCCATGTTAAATTTTCTTAATTGAAGAATTTATGTCACAGTTTTATTGACGCCGTTGGTCTAACGCAGGCGACTGTGCAGGTGGATATATTTGCATTCAAGAGCGCGGGTATCCTCTGGTTGTCGTATTCCAGTGTACAGATGCATTATTATGCAAACAGAAATATGAGCACTGCTTTGCATACTTACTCTGTTGACAGAGCAGGTGGAGACTAGCCTGTGTTTAGAAAATCTTTTTTTTTTTTTTTTTGTTTTTATTGCAGATGGTTATCCCTGGTGATGTTGCTGAGATGACGGAGTTCCAGGAAAAAACCATGAATAACTCTCGCTTCATCCTTGAGTTGTGTTTCCCCAACGTGCAGTTAGTCCTCCACAGCAAGGAGTTTTATGAAAAACTGCACAACAGGTACAGAATGTGTAATATGATACAAAATGGCAGGATGACAATAAAAATACTGCAGAACAACTATTTCTGGGTTAAAGGGTAACTTTGGTATTTTTCAGCCTGGAACTTATTTGCCTATCTTACTATTATTTACTCATGTGGGGACAACAAGCTTCAAATTTGGTCCAGTATTGCGGGCAATTGTGCACCATCAAAAGAAATCTAAGTGCTTCTTTTTGCCACTGACTGGCTGACATTGTTATGATAAGTATCTGACACTAAGTGCCACTGTTGACTTCCTGTAATAAGTCACCGCACTTCTCCTGAGGTTTCAGAACGAGACTTCTTGAGCAAGACTTGGTTAGACATACAGCGGACCAAGCAAAAATAACATAATGTTTTATTTCACTATCGGGTTGTGTTGTAAAGTACTTCTAATAGATGTATTTTGACAGTGCACCACTGCCTATAAGGACTGTATTGTAGTTACCTTTTTAAAATTTTGTCATTAAAAATGAACTTCTTTAAAGTTTGAGCTATACAGTAGGCCAGTAAAACAAGTAACTTCAAACTTTTGTTTGTTGCTTTTCTAGCACTTAGTTTTCCTATTCAGTTGTCTGAATACATATTTCAGTTGAAACAAGTCTGCCAGTTAAAATGTTGAAAAGTAGACTGCAATAACTAAGTATGACAAAACCTCATAGCCATGAAAGACTCTTTACTTTGATAAGGTACATATTAATATACTTAGGCCCAACCGCTTCCATAAATAAAAGTGTATATTCTCAATATTTTAGGATAAACAATGATTTGCTGCTGTGGGAACCCACTGCTCCATCTCCAGTGGAGACGGTGGAAAACATGCCATATGGAGTTGGACTCTCCGTCGCCAGTCAGTTGATCAACACTTACTCCAAAGACAGCTTCAGCCAGTTCCGCTCTACCGGTCCTGAGGGTGAGATAATGAAAAACATCCTATGAATTAGCCCAGACTCCTATAATTGTAATATAGAAATAGAAATGTCTAATGTTAAGTCAGATTTAAATTACATACTTTGTGTTGTGCTTTCAGATGACACCAGTGGGTCAGAGGAGGAGACCATGCCCTATTACTCTCCTGCCTCTGAACTGGGTCTCAGGTCTCGCAAGAAGAAAAAACCCAAAGCTCAGAGCAAGAACTCCCAGAGCCTGTTTTCTGTCATCATCAGTGTCAATCATGGCCTGGTGGCTCTTCAAACTAATGCTAAGGTAAACTCCCATCCTTTTTGATCTTATTTAATATCCTCACTGTTCTATTCAGACATTCCTAACATATAAAATATGTTTTATGGATAATGGAATTAAGTTTTCTTTTCTTTTTTTTCAGAAGGAGGATAAAACTGTACTGAAAAACAAACATGGCGAGTTCTGGCTGGAGGTGAAAAATGCTGTGCTGTTCAGTGTGACGCAGTACGAAGGCTATAAAGACCAACACTACATCTGTTTCCACACCAGTAATATTTGCATGTATCATCAAGGTAAACCAACTGCACATATCCATTATGTTGTTATGTATATGATATATTTAGTGATAACGTGACCTAAAAATATACGTAGTGCTACTATGCAACTATGCTGTGTCTACATCATGTCATTCATGGCCTCTTTCACTGATGTCTCACTCAATCTGCTCAGGGCTTGTCGATGGAAGCCCTTCTGTCTCAGACATCAAGTTGCCATGCAGGACACATCCCCACTGGTTAGAGCCGACCGTCTACCAATCAGAGACACCTCCTGAGAGATCCTCTACACCCTCAGAGGGTATTGGTCTGGAGGCCCGCAGCATGGTGTCCGTCGCTGTCAAAATCTCATCACAGAATGCAGAACGCAATGTCAAGGTAGTAGTTCTTTAAATCAGTGACGGGTTAAAGGTCAGGCTGGCTGGCAGAACCACTTCAGTTCACCTTGGTATAGATTCTGTGTCTGTCAGAAGAAGTCATGGAAAAAATAATTAATAATAATAGATATAAAAAATAACTTTTCCTTATTTTTAACTGGTTTTGATCCCTTAGATGTATCTTAGAGGGATTCTAACCCTGGGTTGGAATCTAGTGGTTTAATGTTTACGAGATTGGAGGTTAAAGTGTGATACACTGCTTAAATACTTCTCACAAGGATCAGTTTGTTTGAGATCTAGTGACTAAGGCGTTCAACTCTCAACCTCACCAGACCCCTGTTATGATCACATCTGCCCTGTAGATGGGGTTGTTGTCAAAATGAAATGATTTTTCTCGGCTACTCCTGATCTTGCCATGTAAGGGCGTGTATAATAAAATGTTTTCTAAGTGGGCCCCATTGAGTTCTCATGCCACAGTTGTCAAATAGCTGAGCTGAGTCAACATTTCCAGGCATGATTATATGTTGATTATTGAATTATTCCTGAAGCCACACCTGTGCAGTAGCATCAACTCGGATTTAAGTGTTTCCCTTATTTTGCAAAACTGGTGTTTAAAGAAGATCAGCCAGCTTGCCTTTTTGTTTTTCTCCTCACTGCTCACCTTTTTATGCAGGAATTTCTGGTTGCTGTGGGAGTGAGAGGAGCCACCCTCCAGCACAGAGTGGTCCCTCCCAGCCTGGGCTGGTATGACCAGGTAGGCCAAGACTACCCCTACCACTACCACTTATGTCCAGAGAGCACTTGAAAGAAATATCATGCAATAAAATCACACATTTGTAATCTCTTTGTCAATTACAAACAGATTGTTGACTTTCTGAATGTTTCCGATGAGCCTGTGCTGGGTTACGCCCCTCCTACATCTGTCACTACCCTACATTTGCACCTGTGGAGCTGCTCTTTAGACTACCGGTAAAGTAAACTTCAAAAACTCCCACAAAATAATGAATAATTGGTTATGTGTGTGTATAGTAATGCAGCTTTTTCTCTTGACAGACCCGTCTACTTGCCACTCAGATCGCTGTTGGTTGTAGAGACTTTCAGCATCTCCAGCAGTGTCTCTTTAGACCACTCGTCCTCAACACTCAGGTATGAAAGGGCTACAGGTTTAGTCACTGAAATAATATTGCGAGTAACTGAGTTATAGAAAAAGTTGTCTTTGCTGAGTATAATATGTTGTGCACAGGATCATTTTGGACGAGGCGGCTTTGTTCCTCTCAGACAAGAGTAATGCCGTCTCTGTTAATCTAGCACGTGGTAAGTCCGACCTCAGTGATGATTTTAAAGAAACCACTTGAAATGTTAAGATGCAGCTTTGATTTGAAACCAGTTTGGTTTTCATTGCAGACTATGTCCAAGTGGTGGACATGGGAACATTGGAGCTGAGGATTACAGCTGTCAAACCTGGAGTGGATGGAAAGTTGGTAAGAGTTTATCAGTTGGTCTTTAACTGACATAAAGTTTGAAATGTTTTCTCTTGTAAATAAGGTTGAAATTTATGTAATTTTTCACTGTCTCTCATGTGATAGTCAGAGCCCAGATTTGAGCTGCGCTGTTCCAGTGACGTTATTCACATCAGAACGTGTTCAGACTCCTGTGCCGCCCTCATGAACCTTATCCAGTATGTAGCCAGCTATGGAGACTTAATGCCCCCTGCAGAACCAGAGGCCAAGCACAGCAGCACAACACCAAGAACCAAGGTCAGCAGTGACACCAACATGAGCCACTATAACATATGTACAGTAGGATCATACATGCTTAGTTTGAATGTATTTTATGGACAGGCGGAGTTACCGAGCCGGCCCACATCTCAGACCTCGTTGCTCGCTGAGACTGAGCAGCAGATGTTGCAAGATCTGATGAGTGAAGCTATGGAGGAGACTGACGGGCAGCATGGAACCGGGCTGCAGCAGAATGGTGAAGGTTTTGTAATGACTGAAGTTTTAGCTCCATTGTGATATAATTTTACTTGAATACATTGTATACCTTTTCCACACATCAATAGGTGCACACGAGGAGGAAAATCAAGACCATGACCCGCCTCGCTCAGACCTCTTCTTGTTCCCAGATGAGAGTGGGAATTTTACCCAAGATTCAAGCCCCACTTACCCCGTGCTTCACTCTCCTCTCATCACCCCAGTCCCAACCTTGGCCCAAGAGACAGACGACTTTTGTATCCTGGAGACACCAGGTTCCAGAGGAGAGGTCAGAACATACCCATTCACACAGTTATGGCTACATAACAAGACTGAATATCAGTATTGGCTCACAGATAAGCAATATGTGTTTCAGGATCTTGATCAGGAGCCAGTGGTAAAGCAGCTCACCTCAGACCCTGTGGAAATCAAAGATGATTACTTTAGTCAACCTCTAGATGGGAGTGATTCCAGCCGCGGAGCCATGAACTTTCCCGTCCCTGAGGTGCGCTATCTCATCAAGGAGATCTCTGTCGTCTGGCACCTCTATGGTGGGAAAGACTTTGGGAGTGCGACTTTCACAGCCTCCCCTGCTAGAAGCCGCGGGTGAGCCAAAAAACACTGTTTCACACACTTTTATAGGTGCTCAAAAGGAAACAGGCTTGTTTAATTTTTATGTTTTTCTCCACCGTGCAGGTCTACACCCCATAGTTCCCCTTCTCAAACTCCAGTCAGACAGGCCAAGGCGTCAGGAAGGGCGGGAGGTGGAAGAGGAAGGAACCCTGACGTCCTGATGGAGATACAGCTCAGCAAGGTAAAGTTCCTCTTCACCTGGAATGAATGATTGTTATAGCACACACTCACATAAATACACAGAGTCTTTCTTCACCACAAACTTGTCTTTTCCCTTTTCCCTAGGTGAGGTTTCAGCACGAGGTGTACCCACAGACCCAGGTGGCTTCTGGGCCAGCAATAGATCAGCCAGTCTCTCGGCAGGTGTTTGTTGTGCAAGACTTGGAGATACGAGACAGACTGGCTACCTCGCAGATGAACAAGTTTCTCTACTTGTATTCTAGCAAGGAAATGCCCCGAAAAGCCCATTCTAACATGGTGAGGAAAGCAACACACTCACATTAACCCAGTCAAGTCTTGGCCTGGCGTAATCTCTTGTGTCCTTTTGATCTTAGTTAACAGTTAAGGCGGTGCACATGTGTCCTGAGTCAGGCCAGGCTCCCCAGGAGTGCTGTTTGCGTGTTTCCCTGATGCCTCTTCGCCTCAATATCGATCAGGTAAAAGACAAAGATGATTTTTCCAGTATAATATATCAAAGATATAGATCAGGGGTGCCCTGGTAGCTCACTTGGTAGATCATGTACCATGTATGAAGGCTTAGTCCGGGTTCGAGCATGTAATTTCCCTAACTCTCCCCTGCCTTTCCTGTACATTTCTATCATCAAATAAAGCAAAATGCCAAAAGAAAAGATGTATCAGTATCCTCAGTAACATGTTCTGCTTTTTGTTTGTTTGAAGGATGCACTGTTCTTCTTGAAGGACTTCTTTACCAGTCTTGCTACTGAAGTTGAATTTTTCTCACCGCCTGCTCAAGAAGGTACATTTCTTTATTCTCACGTGCATTAAACTCAAAGATCATTTAACATAACCCACTGTCTCTCAATATTATTTTGTTCCACAGCTGTCTGCGTTTCAACAAAAAAAGCGTCTGTTCCAGAGATCTCCTGCAGCTTCTCCAAGCACGCTGGCAGCAGCCAGGACCCAGCCCCAATCATCTCAGTGCCTGCTCAGAGACGTTTGAGCCACAACGGCTTCTCCACATCTGGCAGAGAGGAAGTGATTGACAGTGAAGCCTCTGCTCCTTCCTTCACAGACCAGCCCATTTTCTTTAGGTCAGTGTTAAGTAACTAAATTAGGGAACTCCAGATTAAGAAATAATTCAGTTGGTTGTCTGTGTTTGGTAACGTTTTCGTCTCTTAACAGGGAGTTTCGGTTTACCTCTGAGGTTCCCATTCGCCTGGACTACCATGGGAAGCATGTTTCAATGGAGCAGGTACATGGTCTAAGAATGCTTTGTTTTAATTCCAGATTATTTTATTTGTACATGAATGATTTCACGACTGCTCTGTTTCAGGGAACATTTGCAGGAATCATTATTGGGTTGACACAGCTTAACTGCTCAGAGCTGAAGCTGAGGCGCTTGTGCTATAGACAAGGGTATGTTTATCTCATTATTGTTTAATATTTGATTTCTTGCATTCAGCCAGTAGTAGAGAAAATTACTTTCAGGCACCGCAATACATTACCTGCGCCTATCAAGTGTGTAATTTTAATTCTACGAGAACAAATAACATTTCCCAGGAAACTAATACTTGTCTGTATTTCAGATTATTAGGTGTGGATAAACTGTTTTCCTATGCAATAAATGAGTGGCTAAATGACATAAAGAAGAACCAGCTTCCAGGACTACTGGGAGGAGTGGGACCTATTCACTCTCTGGTACAACTAGGTGAGTACAACACATGCATGAACCCAGTCACAGGCTTTGTGGTGTTATCAGATGAACTTTCCAGTGTGTGGGCTTACTGATTCAAGTGTATCTCTCAGGTGAAGTATTTCCCTGCTCTTAAGATAAATGTTCTCTTCAGTTCAGGGATTCAGGGACTTGGTCTGGCTCCCAATTGAGCAGTACAGAAAAGATGGTCGGATAGTCCGTGGGTTTCAGCGCGGGACCGCGTCCTTTGGAACTTCAACTGCTATGGCTGCTCTGGAGCTCACCAACAGGATGGTGCGGACAATCCAGGTAAACTCATTTTTCCACCGTTACTAAAAAGTTTCTATTCACTACTAATGCTTCTGTGAAGCATCAGACAAATCTATTGTTGTTTGTGTGTGTCATTTTTAGGCTGCAGCTGAGACAGCCTATGACATGGTGTCTCCGGTGCCTGACGAGAGAGACACAAAGAGGATAAAACGGTTCTCCCATTACGGACTGGCTCATCAGCCTGTTGACCTGAGGGAAGGTGTAGCCAAAGCCTATACTGTGGTCAAAGAGGTAAAAACATATATTTTCACTTAAGTGACATTAATGGAAATAAAGCTCTGTTTTTGATGAAGATATTATGGCGTTTTTATCCACAGGGGATCACAGACACGGCACTTACCATCTATGACACAGCCACTCGGGAGCACGAGCAGCGTGGGATGACGGGGGCAGTGGGTGGAGTTCTCCGCCAGCTGCCGCCAGCAGTTGTAAAGCCACTCATTATGGCCACTGAAGCCACCTCCAATGTCTTGGGGGGGATGAGGAACCAGATTCACCCTGATGCGCGCCAGGAGGAGTCTCAGAAATGGAGGCAGGGCGAGGAGTAATTCTTATTGCCATATGGTGCGCGAAACCATGACTGTGCAGAAGCGATAGCCAGGAAATGTTTTGGAAGCTTTTTTTCAGAGCATTTTCGAAGAGGAACATCTGCAGCCCGGTGTAAATAAGATACTGTTCATTTCGTGGCAATTTGAGCTACTGTAATTCAGCTTGCGTCAGCTTACCAGTTCCCTCACAGTGCCTTCATGGTTGTCAGCATTGTTCAACTGTACGTTTAATCCAAGGGATGTATGTATAGTGACGAGTTTATGAGCCACATATTGTCTTCATGTGGACTGTGTTATGTTGTGGGATAGATAATGGCATTATAGATAAAAAAAAAAAAAAAACATGACACTGAAGAAATAGGCAAACATTTGCTTCATTCTCAAACAGCTCTGTTTACAAGTTGTGTTGTTGTTACCTTGTCTTATCCTATTTGGTGTCAACAAACACTGATATTATAGGTGTAATGACTCTTAATTTATATAACATGCACTGTATGTTGGCCTTGTTAATTACTGTAAATATTCCTAATGTGTAACATTTCATGCAAATGTAAGAGAACAAATACAGAAACTGAATGTGTAACAGCTGTGTAAAGTTATGTTATCAGCACTTTTAAGTGACTTGAAGGTTTACTTGCTCAAATGAATGACAGATAGGAACATTACCCAGATTTGTTAGCATTTTATTTTGAGCTGTGATCAATGTTATGTCATTTTCACAAAAAGCTGCTTGTTCTGAAAAGCTGCTTTTAAAAATTAGAAACGTTTAATCTGTCAGTCTGTTGCTCACATGTTCAAATTGTTGACACAAGCAAGAAACTATCTACTCAACATCTTGAAAGCAAAGTCTTAATATCCTGCGCAATTGTTTTTTTTTTTGTTTTTGTTTTTTTTTAAGTGTATCTTTGAATATTGATATTTGGTGTGATATGTTGTGTTGCAGACATTTGATTGGCATTTCTTCTTCATGTGGACCGGATGACATTTCTTGTACATAAGTGTACAGTTGATTGAAGAATTTGTATTAAAAGCATGAAAGGGAAATAAAAATGGTTAAATGCGCCAGAGTAAAGTGTGGTTTTTCCTTTTTTTAATACATCATTTTCAAAGCAGACATTTTGACTTGTCAAAACAGGACAAGCATAGGTGTAGCTATGAACATGAACGATGGCTCCATTCCATCAAGTGACTCAGCCGAGTCAGTGGGTGAGCAGGCACAATACCAGAGCCGCAGCCAGCCTGCTGTGAAAAGGGTTTATCAGTCTTAAAGGTCCAGTGTGTAGGGTTCAGGGGGATTTATTGGTAGAATATGGCAGTAATGGAATATGATATCCATAAGAGTATCGTTGTTACTTCTACCGTAATTTCTCTTAAACACTTGAAAGGGGAGTGTGAGCAATGACGGCATAAAGAATGGACAGAGCCTCAGTGACATCACCTGTAGGTTTCTGAAGCGCTGTTTTGAAGCTGAAAATATGGGTGCTGGCTGCTGCCATGTTGGATGTTGGATTAGCCTCCTGGTTAATCTAAATATAGGCAAAGACGTGGATCACTGGCGGACCTGAGGCCACCTGAAAGACGCCTGGGTGCTCTAATAAGCCATTGTCAATCAAATCGGCCACGCTGTTAATTATGCATAACTTTAGGGCTTAATATAATTTGAACAGGTGAGTTAAGAAAAAATTCATCCCAGTACCCTTGTCCTGAACGGGGAAATTCGAGACCAAAACCGCTTTTTGAACCAGGCTGTAAACATGTTTATTTCTGCTTTGAAGTTTGACATTTTAATATGGGCGCTTATGGAGACTGACTCACTTCTGCAGCCTGTCTCAAGTGACCGCTCGAGGAATTACAGTTTTTAGCACTTCCGCATTGGCTTAATTTCCCAGCCATGGAGATAGCCACTTGAGTGTGAGGCAAGCAACTTTCAGTTGGCCGTAATCTGCAACCTCACCACTAGGTGCCACTAAATCCTACATACTGGACCTTTAAGAGATAAATAAAACAAATAAATCAGTCATAGTTGGTGAGGTTCTGTTCTGTTTTAAGACTTTTTTTATTATTTTAATTGTTATTAAGTGTGCTTTTATTCTGATCAGTACGCTAAGCATTTTATTTTGAAATATGTTGGCCTTAGCGGACGGAAGTTGTCGTTTTGCCATGGCAACAGGAGAACAAGGCAGATTTACAATGTTGTAAAGCTTGTCACTGTCCACTTTCTTCTCATCTTTACTCCTGTGGGACGTTTTTAGACGATGGTAGACGTGGGTGCTGATTTGAGCAGTTTGTGTTTTGATGCCGGACTGACTGAAGATGAGAGACAGTTACTGTACCTGCGCGCACGCTCGGCTGGACTGACATTTTGCGGGTGCGCGCACGCAGTTTACCTGTGTAAACTGGTCCAGTCACTGAGGTAATGCAAGTCTATTTAAAGTGTTTGTGGCACGCAGGAAGGACTCTACAATGACTCTCTGTCTGTTTAAAATCATGCTGACTGATGCACGTTTACATTTAGATGTGTCATCAGAAAGCACACTGCAAACACAGACTCATCAGGAGAAGACAGTGACCTCTGTGTTGGGATACTTGGGATGGGTCACATGGGGAAAAAGTTGCTCCTCTCCCTCCTTGAAAAGTCTGACATCAAACCATCACACATTAAGATCTCCAGTAAAAGACCAGAAACTGCAGGTACACACACCAAATAAGTCACTTCAAGAGACACAAATGTCCAAAACTCACTAAATGAGCCAATGTGTAATATACTGTAGTTACACATTGGTAGATAGTTAGTTATAATATATGTAGTATGTTGGCTTGTGTACTGGAACTGCACTGTGTTTTCTCTTCTGCAAGTTAAATGCCAATAATCCTAATGTCAAGAAGAGAAGCAGCTGCTGACGATACCAGTAATTATTAGAAAATAACTAAAGTTTATTGTGTATGAAACAGAGAAACATATTTGTGTATAGACTAACGGCCGTTTGCCATGTTCTTAAAAACATTAATATGCTCAGAGAAGTGAGTTTTGATTGATAAATTAATGATTAAACATGAGTTGATTTAACTAAAATGCACACTGAGCTTACATCTTGTATAAAGAAAAAAGACCCTGTGCTTGTGTTTACCTCATTGCCTCCTTTATTTCAGTGGAGTTTGTCCAGACAGGAGTTGAATGTTTCTTCGACAATCCCAGACTGGCCCGGTGGGCAGACGTTCTGTTCCTCTGCTGTCTGCCCTCTCACCTCCCCAAAGTCTGTGCTGACATCCGCTCTCACCTGTCAAAGCACTGCCTTGTGTACAGCTTAACCTCTGCTGTGCCTGTCACCAGGTACCGCCGCATTCATCCAGCCTTGTTGTTTGTTGATTTTCAGTCACTGAATGCCTCTCTTTTTATCTTTTATTTCAGACTGGCACAGCTTCTTGGACACGACTTCATTCTCAAACCACAGTATGACTTTGTGGCTTGTGACACTGCAGATGTGTGGCTGTCCTGCACTCATATGACCACAGCATTGACAGATCCTTTGCTGATAGAGGCATCGTGTCCTCTTACTATGAGTCGTATGTCTCATTGCATTTGAACTTGTTATATAAAATGTGCAGGAAACCATCATGCAGTGAGGTTTCACCCTTGAGTTTACATAATATAATGAATTCCTGAATAATTCTTTAAGCTGACTTGTGATTCCCATATTTAGGTGGCATTTCTCTGGGTCTGAACTGGGTGTGTGCGGTCTTGTACAGCCTGCTAAATATCTGCACCTCTGCTGGTCTGGGATCCAATGATGCTCTCTCTCTGATCAACGGCCTCTTTAAAGAGAAATATCCACACACTGTGGAATTAAACGCACAGAGTTTCATCAGTGCATCATTTACATCTTCCCTTCTTACAGAGGAGTGAGTGCAACCCTGAATATTCATGTCATATTTCATTGAGTCTTGTCCGGAGAATGTAAATGGATCAATCTGTTGCTTTTCAATGAGTTGCTTCTACTTTTTCTCTTTCCTCACAGGCCTTTTCCCTGGATTTCTCTCACTGTTGTGCAGACCAAGGAAACACCACTGCTGCGCTTTCTATCAAGCAACAAATATTTGCAACAGTGCATCTCTGCAGCATACAAATCACTGCTGGAGACACCAGAAAAATTAGATACTAAACTCTCATATAAAACATAACCATATATCCGATAAAGATTATTTTTGTTACGTGTATTTTCAAGTCATCTGTGGCGTTTCATAAATCACCAGTGTGGTCAAAATGTGAACAATGCAGTGTCTGCAGTATATTGCACTTTCATTATAAATTACTTTTTTTAAATGAAAACATGCATGCATCATTTATTAATGTCATAGGCCTTTCAGACATCTGTGCTATGTTATTTTCATAGCAGGAAAGTTGATCAACAAACCACACGTTCAATATTCATAAAATATAAAATATATATACATACAAAAATGAATAAAGTAAAACACTGTGTGGAACTGTAAAATACTTGGTGTGTCTGTTTGAGCTGTCAATCTGTTGTTCTTAGTATATTTCAGTCTATAGGTTTACGTTCAGACTCGTAGATTTTCGGTGAAACTCGACAAAACACGGAAGTGTCAAAAATTCGGGTCTGTTTTTTCCTGTCAAGAAGCAGCAGCATCGTGGGAGAGAGAGGGAGAGAGAGACCCGTCACATGATTGCAGTGATATGGAGGCGTATTTCCTGATGACCTGATTTGGATTAAAGTAAAAAATCGTGTGGCGTTATCAGACTATCGGCGTTTACACTCTGGTAAGATCCGCCTGACCCCGCGCCTTCTCCGGCCACACTTTCTCCGCTTGCTCGGTAGTTAGCGTTAGATAGCATGAGAGCTAACCAGCTAGCCAGCCAGAGCCAGCTGCAGGCAGTTCATGAAGATGAAGCCAGGTCGAGCTCATGACATACTCATACAAATTCAGCTTCTGCGGCTCTAGATATTAATTCACCAGCTGGTGTTGTGTTTATCGTGTGTATGTTGTCAAACAAGTGTTTGTGTAGTTGGTTCATCTGCGTTAGGAGGCTAGTTTCAGTGTTGTCCTCCCTCCCTCCCTTCCTGAGGTTGGAAGAGGCGGGGTTTCATCTTTTTCAGCCACGCAGACTGAGGTGTTAGTCTTGTCTTTACAGTCATGGAGACATTAGAGGCCACATCAGAGCTCCAGTCCCGGCTGTCATCACTATCCTTCTCATCGTTCCCCGGAATAACATCCAAACAGGGCGACAACCGACCGCTGGACAGGTAGCCTGTTGCTGCAGAAAGTGCTGCTTATAAAGCTGCTGTAAGAGTAAACGCGTTGCTAGTTGTACTTCTTGCATCCTAATGTGTGCACTGTTTGAAATATTGTGATGTCTGTTGTACTATCTGCCCTACAGGCTCCAGAATACAGACCTTTCACAGAGCTGTATCCAGTCCAAAAGCCAAGCTGACATGGATGAAACCAAGGAGGAATCAGGGCAACATGCTGAGGTAGTTAATATTTAAGTGTGTTGGAAGAGCTGGTGGCAGTAAACAGGGAAGTGCAATATAATATCATCTAAGCTATAACATTAGTATTGTGTGTATGTATTTTGAGGGTAATCAAGAGGCCCCTGCTGAGCAGGCCCTTGGGGAAGCAGGCGAGGAGAACAACAGCGCTGGGAGCTGTCAGCTCTCTGCTGAGATGAAAGGTAAGGGACCTGCTGAGTATGCCATCATGACTGCTGCTTTGTGTTATTTATGATTGGGAGTCAGAGTTTTCATAGATCTTACTATACTACAATACAAGCAAAAACAAGTTTTATTCAAGCTTGATGAATAATTATCAGAGTTGCCGTCATGCTCGTTGTAAACACGTTACCATTTGTTGCTGCTGATGGCAGCCCAGATGCCACCCCTGAAACTCCCAGCGACATGGACATCTGCTGCAGTGAAGGAGCTAAAGGCAAAGCTTCGAATGGAGGAGGACAGCGTGGTGACAGTGTACCGAGGTGACATCATGACAGTTCATGTACCCACTGTTCCCGAGGCTAAAAAAGTGTGCTGGGAGTTCGCTACAGACGGCTATGACATTGGCTTTGGCATATATTTTGACTGGACTCCTGTCACGAACCGGTCTATCACTGTGCACATCAGCGAGTCAAGTGATGACGAAGATGAAGAGGAGGAGCTGGAAGGTCAGTTTGTGTTGTGTGGCCTAAATGTAGCTTCTTCTTTATTTATTTTTCTCCATCTAGGATAGGAGGCCGTGTGTTGACTTTGTGGTTTATGTGCTTTTTGTTGCAGGGCATGTCAATAACGGAGATGTCGAGAAGGGCTCCAAAACTCAAACCAACTCAAACTTGGCTGAAATCTTACCTGTATACCGCCAGGACAGCCACTTGTCTGTGAATGGGGGGAGCCACGAATTCCCAGGTGAAGGCACTTACCTCCTGAAGTTTGACAACTCCTACTCACTATGGCGAAATAAAACTCTTTACTACAGGGTTTATTACAGTGCCTGAGATGCCAGTTTATTGTTTATGAATGTATACTTTACAGAAATATACTGCTCTTAAGATTGATGAACTATTTTTGATTCCATGCTTGGAAAAAGATGAAGTTATAATATAAAAGGTTAAACATAGGCATATCTATTTTTTATCACTATCCGCTTGTGTTGCCACATGTTGAATTTATGTACTCGGTCAGATAGTTTTGAACGTAACATTTACTCCAATGTCTTGCTGGTAGATATTTGAAGAAGCCTTGCATATGTTCCCATGTATGCACTGTGCTATTTGGTCAAGTGCCCCTCATAAAAGCATATATTGTCTTCAGCAGTAACATTTCTATGGTAGCAGCGATCAGGGACCACCTGCACAGAATCTAATTTGCTCGTCCAGGTGCTTAATCAGCTCTAAAGATTTTCTTTTTTGTTATTTGTGTGTGTTTGTGTATGCGTGCACCTTCTCTGCTCATTATTCTTTGTTACTGTTACTTGTATTTATCCTCCTGCTTTGCAGCGTAACTTATTTTTTATGTGTGTTTAAATTGAATCATGTGATGATGGAGAATATAGTTATATAAACTCTGTGCACAGACCTATCTACTGTCATCGTGGCGTGTTGGTAAAAGATATGTTGAATGTACTGAAGCAAGTGGTAAGAGTTTTCCAAAATGTGCTTTTTATGACACAAATAAAAGTCATCCCTTATCACATAAAGCTCTTATTATGTAACATAGTAGATTCAATATTTACATTTGCCTCACCTCCCACCTTTAATTTGCTGTTTCAAAGGAGTGAGCGGGTTGTAATATTTCATCTAAATGTATTTTGTGCACAGGTCTATGTAAGTAAAGGTCAGAGTGTTTGTTTTAATATCCTCGGCGCGTCAGGCTCACTTACATGTGTTGAATAGCCTTGTTCCATCCTGTTTCTAAAACCAGTGCTTCTACCACAACTCCTTGTGCGCATGTTCCCAAAGATGTCACAGATTTGACAATGTAAAGCAACTGGTTTAAAGCTTCACACGTTTGCTGTATTGTAGCTTTACTGTACGTTATGATGATGATTTGTTCTTGAAATTTATATTCCACAATAAAGAGAAGATTGTCTAGCTTTCTTTGTGATTAATGTGGGATCCTTTGTATGGATCTGTGATTAGCAGATGATAGTTTGGATATCTGAGAGCGGCTGGTGTGTATTCTCTAGCCAACAAAATCTGTCCATTCCACCTGAGACGCCATCATTTCATAACAGTCTCACTGCTAAATCCAGGATTAGAAAGCGCTTCAGGATGGTCCCATGTGTTTCCATTAAATTGTGGTACTGGGGGATTGATGTAATTGTTACAGAGGTGCTGATGAAACCAGGTTTATTTTCAGCTCTCCCCAAAGGCCAGTCAGAACCTGGAGTTACATCAAGTGTCACTCATGTTTTACTGATTCCTTAAAAGCAGTAGGATCAAACATATTCTTAAATTATTCTTATGTGATGCTACTCCACATATGTTTTGGTTATAAGACAAAGATTCTTTAGGTTAGAGAATGATTTTGAAGGTGATTACAGGAGTAACTTAAATCTTTTGCAGATATAAATTGCACAATTTTTCCATATACACTTAGTAAAAAAATAAAAAATAAACTATCTACACACAGCCAGCACAATCTAGTACTTTTTTAAATGCATTGTTTGATGTGTCTGTAGAGCTCATTAAACTCTGATTGACTGGAGTTTTATTTGTTGCACTAAACTGCATTATAATGAGAGTGTTTTCAGTGTCTAGTCCAGCCCAATTACATACATACTGTACTCGAGGGAGGCCACCCTAACCACTATAGAGTCCTGAAACTGTAAAAGGTTATCAGAGAAGTCAAAAAGATTACTCAATTCATCAATAATTAATTGTGTTAAATCAGAATCAGGTTTGTAGGTTTTCACATACAAGGATGTTTTTGTCTTGGTGTTTTTGGTGCATGACAAACATTGAATAAACAATATAAGAATATAAGGAAGATTTAAAAAAATTACAATTACTAAAAATATAAACTATATAAATATTTTGAAAAGGTAAATCTAGAGCCGCGTTTTATGATTTATTGTAATCATTTGGACGTTTTTATTTCATTTCACCAACAATTAGTTAATAAAATAAAACTAAAATAAATAAAATAGATTATTAAATATGAGATCACCTAATAAAATGCCTTTTTTTGCCTTTTTAATTCTTGTATAAATATAGAGTATTGCTACAAAACGTATCCAAGTGTTTCAATGTGTTGTTTCCTGGTAATTAATACATTAATTGCACTGCCGTCTCACGTGTGCGTTTTCCCACCGGCCTCGAGCTCGACTCAGCCAATCAGAAGTGTTCACCGGAGCTCGAGGTTGCACCAAAGTTTAGCTCGCTGCGTGTGTCTAAACTTGTTGATAAGAAGAATACCGTGAAACAACAATGGGGAAGCTGAATTTTTACGTGCTTTGGTCCCTGCGTGACGCTCCTCGCCAGTTCATTAGGTAGGCCCTTTTTTTCTTTTAAATTTAACATGAATATACAGCCGTTTTTACACTCAAACAATTCAAACCCTCCACAGCAAATCCAACCGAAGGTGCTTTCAAGTCCACATCCCACTACCTCTTCCCAAACACCTGGTCATCTTTGGTCTTGGAGATTGGAAATCCAGTGATATGACGATATCAGTGGATGTTCTGGTCAGTGCAGAAGTGCCCGCCCAGAACATAGGGACTATGTCAGCACAAGCAAGGTATGTTGAAGCTAATTTTCTCACACAAAACCAATTAAATTGGTCTAAATTGGTAAACTTTGAACTCAGGTGTCTTACCTGGGAAGGTGACTGGAGCACTGACATTGTCACAGTGGCAGCAGAGAGAGGCAGGAGAGGAGTTTATGGCAAGATTGTGCTCACAATGTGTGGAGAGGTAATAAAGAAATCAACATAATGGAAAACTTGCACTGTATCTCGTATACATGCAATGATACTTAATATTGGTTAACGTTCCAGATTTAGAAGACTTCATTTTACATTTTCACTGTTTTTGTTCCATGCAATGACTTGCAACCAGCCACAGGATAAAGCCAGTGTCTTCAGCAGCACTCCCCTGGTTCAAAGGAAGTGTCTGTTCCCAGATCAGCACAATGCCACTGATCTCTCTTGCACATTACCTGAAGGTGCTGGAAATGAAACGGTGAGATACATAGTTCCAACGTGTCCTTAAAATCCTTAAAAGTTTATGAATATGAGGGAAATGGACCTGGAAAATCCTTGAATTTGAGAAGATGTGGATAAGATTTAAATTGTTTTGTGGTTATCTGAACTTTCTATGTGACATTTTGTTGTTGTTTTACAGATAACTACCAACTCCTCACACTTGGGTGACAGCGTTTGCTTTGCTGAGATCCAAGTTAATAAAATTGACACCACTGATTACACTGTGGAAAATAGGCCCCCAGTTTGGCCTACGGTAAGAGTCCGGCTTGAGAATATAAACGTCTGCATGCATGTAAGGTAAGTAACATATTCTGTGAATATACTCTGTGCAATTGAAAAGAATAAGACACCCAGACGGACAGTCATTAGTAAGAGAGGCCACCTGACATGGAGCTCTGAGGACATGGACAGCCTAGCAGAGGACATAGACCAGGCTTCCACCCCAAAGAAAAGGAGGCTGTCCAGGAGGGACAGCCAAGAAGAAATGGCTGTGCAGATAAAGAATGAGAACAGAGAAGGTCAGAAACCAAGAACCTAACAACCATTATGGTCACATCCCATGCATAAAAGGTTTTGACAGAGATCATGATTAGTTTCAGTGTGTCCATCAAAGCGATGGAGCCACACGATGTGTCTGAGTGACCCTGATACGGCCATCCTCATCGGAGGGGAGACGGCTGATCAAAACTACTGCAAGGACTCCCTGTGGAAGCTGGAATTAGGTCTGTGGAGTTGGTTGAATTATTTGTTTCATCATATATTGATTATTGATCAAAGTCCACAAAGTAAGGCAGCTTGCTAGTAGCAGATCATGAGGTAAAAATGTTTCTAGCTAAAAGAGGAATTAAGGCAAACTTAAGAAACTCTAAAATATTTGTACATTTAACTTTTTTGCACCCTCTTTCCAGACAGTGACTTCTGGTTTCCCATGAACTCCGCTGCTTCTGGACCTGCACCACCGTGCGCCCGAGGACATTCTGCAACCTATGACCCCGACTCTAAGTCCGTCTTCGTGTACGGTGGCCTGCGAGAGGGTCAGCGCTACAGTGAGCTGTACATCCTCAATACTCTGACCTGGAAGTGGAAGCTTGTCACTGTGGGTTGTTTGCAAGTTACTCACATATTGTAGTTCTTAATTTCTTTTCAAGTACTTGAGCAGAGGTATAGATAAACACTTTCTTTTGCTTTGCTTTTAGGCGAGAGGAAATGTTCCAAATTTGGCCTATCATTCTGCAGCCTTTTATAAGAAAGAGCTTTTTGTCTTTGGTGGAGTTGAGCCGAGTCATTCCTCTGGAGATAAATCTTGCAGCAATGCTCTGTACATCTTTAATCCAGAGTTTGAACTCTGGTACCAGCCGATTGTGGAGGGGGACAGACCTCTGCCTCGGTTTGGGTCAGTCTTTTCAAAATAACTGTCATCCACGTATTTTTTTTTGTCTTAAAAATTGATCCCATGTTTATTTTTTCATCGAACAGACACTCTGCCACATTGATGTCACAGAAGTTGATAATATTTGGTGGAAGGAAGACCGCTACCTACCTTAATGATCTCCACATTCTAGATCTGGGTAAGATGAAGGTTTAGTGGCTGCATTATGCAGCAATTTTGTGTCCAGATTTGAACTGATATTTATTTATCTCATCTTAATGAGTGAAGGATTCATGGAGTACACAGCTGTGAAGTGTGGGAACATGCCACCGCTGCCTCGAGGGTGAGTACAGAACTAATCAACCTTGAGAGATGTCGTCAATGTAGCCATCTGGTTTTTATATTTTTGGTGTCTTGGACGGACAGAACTGTAATTGAATTTTATGGGTTTTAACACAGTATATAACAAAAGTGTGCCATCTTTCTGCATTGTTCACTGCATTGAAACTGGTTTTAGAATGATAAGGGTACATATGGAAACCCCCCTTTCCTCTACATGCATAGGTTTCATGCAGCTCTACCAGTTTCAGACAACAGGATTTTAGTCTATGGAGGTTGCAGTGCAATCGGAGCCCTGCAGGACCTACATGTTTTCAATACTGGTAAGTTTGTGCCTCTGCCATCTGATTATATATCTTAAATTTAAAAAACTACATATTTGATCTGTTTAATTGCATTAAGTGTTAAATTAAAAGGTTGGTGTTAAACACACAGGGTTTTACCTTGAGTCATCAGAAATCTGCTGTGTGCAGTGAATCCCTTTGCTTTGATTTCTCCCCAGACACTAACATGTGGAGCTCGGTAGCATCTCCTCTGCTTTGCTCCAAGCCTCGTGCAGGACACAGCATGATCAGTCTGGGCTGCTCCATCGTAACAGACGCTGAGAAGCATGGGCAGAGCAAAAATGTCGGTGTCCACTGCACATTGCTGGTGTTTGGTGGGTCAGATTGTTCCGGTACTTTCTACAACGACACAGTCAAGTGCACAGTGGAGATTCCTGGTGACAAGTGATGGATTCATTAGAGAGGAAATCCAAACAGGACAATTATTTTTTAGGATTTTTAAACAGCTGAGGTGCTGTGATCTGTGCTGTGATGCTTCTGTGATAGACGAATGACAGCATTTCTAAGTGTATCTGTGACAGTTATTTTTGTATTTGTTTTTTATCTTTACGTTATAGTATTTGCATGATGCATTCTGCAGATAGCTTCCTTTTTTAATTCCTTTGCCTGTTTAACGTCTGTCCATATTTCCTCCAAGCAGACAATATGCTGCAAGCAGTGAGCTGAGTGGTTTTGCACGTTTGCATAACAAATCTCTGGTCTGCATGTTTTCACACATTACTTTATGTCCTTTACATTGTCCCCACATATCAGTGTGTATTAAGGTAAAATGTTTGACTGGGTCAAAAGTCAAAATGCTAATAAATATTTTTAACTTAAAGTTCCCGTGTTATTTAAAGTAAAAGCACAGAAAATATTATTTTCACAGCATTTTATTTAACAATTTACAAAGTTGCATGGCTGCTTCTGAAACCACTGAGGAGTTGTTCTACGCACGCAGATCAGCAGGTGTGTCTGGTTGGCTTGACGGGTGGCTCACTTTGAAAGCTTCAATCTCAAGTAAGGCTTGATTTAACCTTTTGATAGTTGGATACTGGTCAACGTCCACTTTGAACCTGCAGAGATTAAAGACATAGAGGGGTCATGCTTCTCTGTACAGGGTGTTTAAAGTTTAGCAGGGTTTTGTGGATTTCTTGTAAATAAAGAAATAATGTAAGACATGTTTTAACTCTATCAAGTACAAAATGTCATGACATTCATGTTAATCTCTTCTTGTTCAGGGTGACTGAGTATTAATGTGGTATTTACGAAATGTCTGATTACATACCTTTCTGCATTGTAGACTTGTGGGACCAGACAGATGTCTGCCATGGATATCTAAAAGGTAAGCAATGAGTCAGATGAACATTTTCTGCTGTATATCACACTGTCATGCTTTACATGATGGACATGCGCTTACCTCATCTCCTACACAATATTTCCCTGCTGTTTGCTTCAGGATGGGCTCAAGAGCTGGAAGAGAGAGGTACACATAAATATTGTACAGGAAGTTGAGTCTGTAGGTTATACTAGGGAAGATGAACTTCCACCAACCTTGAAAGCCACGGTCAATGAAGTGCTGAGACCACTGCATCTTTTCTGCTCCCATTTTCTGAATCACGTACAAATTCTGAAACATCCAGGAATAAATGGTGAACTTGCAACCACTGACGCTTGTACAGAGCCCCTAAAGTCCCAAAAGGTGCTATTATTTTATTTGTGTGCACAAGATAAAAATACAGATGTTGAATTAATACTTTCTGTTTATTTATTTATTTTAAGACTTTTTTGGCCTTTTTTGAGCTTTAATTTGATAGAGACATCTGAAGAGTGACAGGATTGTGGGGAGAGAGAGAGATGGGGAATGACATGCGGGAAAGAGCCACAGGTCAGATTCGAACCCTGGGCCGCCGTGGCAAGGACTGAGCCTTTGTACATGAGCTAATCGACACCCCTTCCTGGTTATTTTTCATGATACAAAAAGACACAGTAGAGCACACAGTGTTTTTTCTCTGGGATGATGTTCAGGTTGGTCAAGTCTTGATGACATTAAGTGAAGAAGCCAATCACAGTTTTGCTGAAATGCAATAATGAGTGCTGGAGCATTTTGGTTGGTCAGTGCAATGTTATTGCAATTTTATGATGTCTTTCATGTTGGGCTCTTGCTGCAACTTGGCTTTGTTTAAGACTGAAATAAATTATCACTTTGCAATAATTCTTGTACCATTAAGCAAACAGTTTGAATTGATAGAGTTCAAGAATTTGAAAGAATGAGAAAAAAAGTGTTGTGGCACTTCTATAGTTCACATTTACAAAACCTTCAACGGTCCTTTGTCTTGTGATATGATATTCTAAGTTAAAAATAAAACTTGATTAGCTGAGTTATCTCCATTATATGGTGGCTGTGTGCATCTGAAGCCTTTAGAGATGCATATTGTTATAAAAATTAGGTTTATACTGTGTTTCAGATGTCTTATTCATAAAATGCGTACGTGAGTTCCTATTTTTTACATGTTGCTAAGGCTGGCAGGGTGAGATAAAGTTAGATTAGTATATAAATAGAGGAAGTTCTGTTTAGGGTCAGAGACAGGCCAGAGAGATGACATTTAGGTTTGAGGATAGGTTGACTACTGATTAAGGGAACTAAAGAAGATGCTTGGATGCTAAGTATGTAAAATGTCTGTTAACGATTTGCAAGGGTCAAGACGTCCCCTTTTATCGATTGTATAAGAACCATATTAGAGCTCCACAGGGAGCCTTTTTCTCTGTAACCCCTTCTGTGTGTTGTACTGTTAAACACTCCTTCTTGTACAAGAATATTAAATTCAACTTAAACTTTGATACTTCGAATCCAGTCTTCTTTATTGAAGGGTCACTCTGAAAAATTCTTATAACACATATGAATTTATAGTAAATTATCTTGTGCGCACAAGATAAAAAAAAAAAAAAATAGCACCCTTTGGGACTTTAGGGGTTCTGTACTTTTGTAATCCAAACTATCTTAAATTAGACTTTGTAAATCATTCAGACTGTACTGTTCTCACCTGCAGAGGCTGTATCCCGGAGGCAATGAGGTCACTTATCATCCGAACCTGGGCACGTTTCTTTGGGTCTGCTGGAAGAAGCCGAGGTCCTGGCCTGGTCTCATCGATGTACTGGATCACAGCCAGCTGTGTGAGCATGAGACAATTTTCAGTATTATTCCAGTTTAACTAAAATATGGTTCTGAATTACTTGGGTGAGAGTTTTGGGACTCACTGACTGAGACAGGGTGATGCCATCTATTTCCACTGCAGGCACTTGTTGCATGGGGTTTATTGCCTTGTACTGTTGTGTAAGCTTGAGCGAAACATTCAGAAGATTTTAAAAACATGTACATGCATCCATTGTTTGTTTAAAGGTCCAGTATGTAGGATTTAGTGGCACTTAGCAGTGAAGTTGCAGAATGCAACCAAATGAATACTCCTCACCCTCTTCTTCCCAGCATGCAGGACAAACTCACATAAAAAGTAAAAGGCCACATCTGGATCAGTGTTTCCTTTGTCTGTTCTGGGCGGTTCAACATATTCTACATCTCACTGTAGATCTAAAGGGCTCATTTTGAGACAGCAAAAACACAACAACCATTATTTTCAGGTGATTATAAACTAATGAAAACATACTAATGAATATTGTATTCCATTCATGCTAAAAGAGACTCCTAAATCTTACACACTGGACCTTTTAAGACACACTTTAATGCTCTTTATCATGTACAGTAGGTAATTTTTGCATTGATATGGATTCTGTGAATCGACACTGTACCTGCTGACCTCCATCTTTGATTAGATTGACTGGAACCTGGTCATATTCAACACCTTTAAGAGCAAAAGCTGGTGCACAAAAAGTTAAATTAACATCTTGTTGAATGAAAAACAGCTTTATATAGTCAAACGCTGTGGCATGACTTACCAATGCGAACCCTCCAAGAGCAGGAGCTTCTGAAGTACCCATGAAGAACAGGCTGCAAGATAGAAAACAAAACATTAAGTCCATTTGAAAACACATCCCACTGTTAACTTCTCTTGTGTCTGCTGGTTCACCTTGGTTTGAGTTGCCATAGTTCTACTTTTCCCTCAACTAGACTGAATCAACTTTTGCATGCAGTTTTTTCTGCAGTTTAATGCAGCAGCTTCATCCACCCTTCAGCAGCCAATAGGATGTGCTCCTAAAAACCCTCCTACCTACTCTTTGGTCCATGACTAAGCAACATCTGGGCTTCATATGGTTCACATTAGCGACATGGTACACACACAAACAGCCAGCAGTGTTATTATTTACAGTACCTTAGCGAGGCTAACAAAGGACACGTGCATTGTTGTGGCTGTGATAACGTTATCGCCTTTATTTTTTTAGGATAAGCTGTCCTTCATATTGCACAGCAAAGTCACTTCCTGTCTTCTACGCTGTTTATATGTCAAATACACACAGTTTAAACCGGGTCAGTCTGAATGAAGCCAGCTCACAGTTCAACTTGCGTAATTTTCCAGCCAGTAAATGGACGACTGTCGAATTCTTTGAACCAATGATTAGCCGAGTTCTGTAGCTGAGGCGGGATTATCTAAAATCGCAACTGGGGATTGGATGGAATGCACCCACAGTTGGCCAATCAGGCCGCGCTATTCGTGGAAGTGCAAACACGGTAGCGAATAGCAAGCCTCAGATTTCTCCCCAAATCCCGCCCACAGGTACTACGTCTCTGTTGGTTAGAGGTCTGCACGTTGTCATCTGCTGGCCACCGTCCTACCTGCGGAGCTGCTCAAGTCAAGTGGGCCTGCTCTTAATAACATTTCCACCATGGCGACAACAGCTTTAAGATCAGTGCTCAAGACAAAGGTACGATTTTAAAAGTTGTTTAACTTAAAAAAACAAACAGACTCCCCTGTTGTGAATGACGCAGCCAGGTTTGACAGTACCAAGTGTCATGAGCTGCAAGATTTAGATCTGGATTGCTGAAGTCTGCACCTGTCTGTTGCATTGTATCCATGCATTCATTTTAACTATGTCCCCTTCAAGTCTTTTCATTATTCCACACTTTGTATTTGTGGTTAGTCACTCAAGGCTGCAACTGCAGCTGGTTTTGTACATTTAATTATTTAACAAATATGTAAACAAAACTTACTGATGGATAATATGTATTGCCTTTGCTGATTTCAGACTCCCTGCTGTGTTTCTTTCTCAGGTCCCACTCAAAGTTGGCCGCATGTGCTACTCTTCCTCAGTGGTGAGAACAGTGTACACCTAACTTGTCAGTCTATAATGTCGTACATGGACAATGAACCTGCTGACTATATGCAGATTTGATGTCTCTCCTCACAGCCCACCACCAAGCTGTTCATTGATGGGAAGTTTGTTGAATCCAAGACTTCAGAATGGCTGGATATTCACAATCCTGTAAGTATTTCACCTGGCCTGGATCAACAAACTGTGCTCTTCTTTGTTCGGTTTTGTTTTGCAGAATCCACATATGTATTTGTTTAAGGTACAGTGGTTATACATACATATATGGAATATACTTACTTTATTTTTTGCTCAGCATTAGGTATGCCCTCCTCTAATTTCCCTCTGGAGTGATAAATATGGATTATTTCAATTAAAATGCATAATTATGTAGTTATCTCACCCAACTGTAGTTCGGTATTGATTGCAAAATCTTCACCTTTTGGGGCTTTTTTAGCTTTATTTGACAGAAGAGTGACAGGAACGAGGAAGAGGGGAAAGAGAAAGAGGGTGGTGACAGGTCAGGATCGAACCCTGGGCTGCTGCAGCAAGGACTGAGCCTTTGTACATAGGGCATGGGCTAACAGTCGCCCCATCTGCACCTCTTCTGCATCTAATGTTGATTTCATAATGATCCTTACTCCCTGACGTCAAGCAAAAGAAGTTCAGTGACAATGTGCAAATACTACTGGCTCATTTTAGAGTGAGCTAAAAATGCAAGAGTAGTCTAATAACAACCATGTCTTATCCATTTATCCTTGGCTGGATGGGCCGCTTTAACAAAAATTGTGGGCATAAATTAAGAGTATCCCCACTTCTACAGGCACCAGTACACCGCTGGTTATGTATATTCTGCTGTAGTTGGAGTGCTTCATGATACCACACTGTGACGTGGTAGCTTTGGAATAGCTCTTGTCTGTGGAGTTGCTTAACTTTGTGTTACATAATGTCCAAATTTCTGTTGTTGAATGTCCCGCATTAACACCTTAAATAAAGTAAAATAGCACATGTATTTTTTTTTTTCATTTGGCTTTGTTGATGATGAAAAGATTCACAATATCATTTGTCAAGTAATAACATCAGAATAAAAAACTTAAAACTAAATCTTGGGTACACTTGAATACCAAGTCAAGATCTAAAAATAGTAAACGTTTCCTTCCAAGATTTGATAAGGAAATTTAATGAACACTGTCTGAAACTGAACTTAGATAATCTTTAGCACATTGATGTGAATTTTTCTCTTCTCTGCAGGCTACCAACGAGGTGATCTCCCGCGTACCCAAAGCCACCCAGGAGGAGATGTTAGCTGCTGTGGACTCGTGCTCCAGAGCCTTTCACTCCTGGTCCGAGACCTCCATATTAGCTCGGCAGCAGATCTTTCTGCGCTATCAGCAGCTTATCAAGGACAACATTGTAAGTCAAAGGTTGGGGCAATGAAAGGTGCAACAAAAGGCAAGAATTTATTGTTTAGAGCTGTTCAACTTGATTTATTGATGATTTATTAAGTTGAACAAGTGTTACGTTACACATACTCATACTCTTTTTACATTTGATACTAAAACTCTGTTTTCTGCTTCATATTTAACATAATCTGAGCTAAAAGACTGACATGAGGCTCATTTTGTGTTTCAGAAAGAACTTGCCAAGGCGATCACAGTGGAGCAGGGCAAGACCCTTGCAGATGCAGAGGGGGACGTGTTCAGAGGGTTGCGTAAGTTAATCTTACACAGGCGTGTACACACACATACAAACATTTACAAAGGGCAACATATAGGTAAACATTTACATGTTATGGAGACTTTACTTTGTGGTTGCAGGATTCGTTAATGAGTTAACGAAACCAGAACAGGGCAGTTGTTTCAGGAGCCCTTTGAATGATTGCCAATGATTATAGTTAGTCTTTACCTTTCCTTATAATTTGGGAAGATATGAAATACAAAAATAAAAGTATAAATAAAACAAAATATGTTTTGTATTTTAGATTCTTTAAACTAGCCACTTTTTGCTCTGATGATAGCTTTGCGCTCTCTTGGTATTCTCTGTCAGCTTCATGAGGTCGTCACCTGGAATGTTTTTTCAAAAGTTTCCCACTTGTGCTGAACACTTGTTGGCTGCTTTTCTCTCACTCTCTCAACTCATCCCAAAGCATCTCATTTGGGTTAGGGTTTAGTTACTGTGCAGGTCAGGTCATCTGACGCAGCACTCTGTCATGTTCCTTCTTGTTCAAATTGCCCTTACATAACCTGGAGATGTGTTGGGGTCATTGTCCTTTTGAAAAACAAATAATAGACCCCAACAGTGTCACCAGCAAAGCATCTCCACACCATCAAACCACCTTCTCCATGCGTCATGGGGGGAACCACACGTTGTTCTCTGCGTCTCACAAAGGCCAAAGTGGTTGAAACCACATATCTCTAATTTGGACTCCTCAGACCAAAGTACAGATTTCCACGGATCTAATGTCCATTCTTTGTGTTTCTTGGCTTCAGCAGGTCTCTTCTTCTGCTGTAGTGGTTTCTTTGCAGCAATTCAACCATGAAGGCTGTTTCACACAGTCTCCTCTGGACAGTTGTTCTTTCCGAGGGGGTCACAAGAGGACACATTCAGAGTTCTTGTAATTTTCAGTTTGACCTTCATGTCTGAAAGTAATGATGAACTGATGTTTCTCTTTACTTAGTTGAGTGGTTCTTGCTATGATATGGATTAGAACAGTAGTCATATAGGGCTATCCATTTACCTCTCAGTTGTCATCAAAGCGAAAGGTGGCTAGTTTGAAGAATTTTGATGTTTGCAGTGTTAATCTACAATGTAGAAAGTGAAGACAATAAAGACAGGCCAAACTTGTCTGACTGATACTGTACACAAATCTTTTGTAGCTTGACAAATTATCAAAAAAGAGAAAGTGTTGCATGCTCTGTTTATTTCGTTTCTTTGCAGAGGTTGTAGAGCACGCCTGCAGCATCACCTCTCTGATGCTTGGTGAAACTCTGCCCTCCATCACAAAGGACATGGACACCTACACCTACCGTCTGCCCCTCGGGGTGTGTGCTGGCATCGCTCCCTTCAACTTTCCCGCCATGATCCCACTGTGGATGTTTCCCATGGGCATGGTGTGCGGCAACACCTACCTGTTGAAGCCTTCAGAGCGGGTGCCAACCTGCGCTATGCTCCTGGTCAAGATGCTGCAAGATGCTGGCGCTCCAGATGGGACTCTCAACGTCATCCACGGCCAACACGCCGGTAAGAGTTGTACTCTTTTGGACTGTTTTGTATCTGAACCTAATCTGTAGTGTAGATACAGCAGCATATATGATGAAACTGTATTATTTAGGCCAGACAAAGAGGAAAGTGGCCAAAGTCAGTTAAATATTTGAGACATATCTGTCTATTTTTTGTCTTTCTGCCACAGCTGTGAATTTCATCTGTGACCATCCGGCCATCAGAGCAATCAGCTTTGTTGGCTCAAATCAAGCTGGGGAGTATATTTACGAGAGAGGATCTAAAAATGGCAAGAGAGTCCAGTCCAACATGGTGAGTATCAAATGATAAACCAACGCAGATGTAATGTCTGACACTTGGTGTAAATGTCCAGAAGGCGGCAGCATTGTCCAACAGATTGTTGCTGCTCATCGCTCCTCCTCACTGCCAGCTGTACAGATGGGAGAAGGTGCAAAACAGAGATTGTAGCCATGCATCAGTGTTGAAGAGCCACACTTTTAATTACAAATGTTCATCTGTTTGTTTTGATTTGTGTCCATCAAGCCCACATGGACTCAAATGTGAAACAAATGTAGAATATAAAATTTAGAGGTTGTTTGTACGTAATTCCCTGATATTATGTTCTCACTTGTGACTAACCAGTTGTTGTGATGTGGAGATCCAACAGCAGAAGGCTAACCACTTCTCACATACTATAGGGAGCCAAGAACCATGGTGTGGTGATGCCTGATGCCAACAAGGAGAACACTCTGAACCAGCTTGTGGGTGCTGCGTTCGGGGCGGCAGGACAGCGCTGCATGGCTCTATCCACAGCCATCCTGGTGGGTGAGGCAAGGAGCTGGCTGCCGGAGCTGGTGGAGCGAACCAAGGCTCTGCGCGTGAACGCAGGTACCGCGCCCCGTCACCCCACCCTCCACCTCTGTCTTTCCTGAGCCCCCAGGAGCCTTTTGGTTTAGTCATCTCGGGGGCCACCCACGGCGCCCCAACCGCGCCTCTCGCCTTTTCGCCCTGTTGTAACTTCACATTGGAGTCAGCTGGGAGAGAGGGCTTGTTGAGTCAGCCATGCTGCAAATTTGTGGCCAGATCTGCGGCCCAGACCTAAATAGCGGTTCAGAGCATCAGATCCTTTGAGAAAGGAAGTTGATGTGGAGTAAAAAAGAGAATGATTCTCCCAGTTTGCGATGAGATGGACTCTAATTTGTGTAGTACACAGGAAACCCGTAAGTATCCGTTTTTGAGGGAGTGCCTCAGGGTGCCCCTCGTCCTGGCTTTTGCGTGTTTGTGGCAAAAGCTGAATTTCAGTGTCGGTACCCTTAATGTGCTCACATCATGCAAGTGCAACTGTATGTAACCTTAGAGTTGGTTGTTTTTGGGGCCCTGCTAGGAGACCAGCCTGGTGCAGATGTGGGGCCTCTGATCTCACCTCAGGCCAAGGAGAGAGTCTGCAGTCTGATCCAGAGTGGTGTGGACGAGGGAGCTAAGCTGCTCCTGGATGGCCGAAAAGTCAATGTCAAGGGTTACGAGAGAGGCAACTTTGTGGGTCCCACCATCATCAGCAATGTCACAGTATGTGGGTTTAATATCTTAACATGCACACATGTATTTGTGTCCAAGTACCATTACGAACAGGTTTAAAACTACACTGTGAGTAAAAGTGTTCACTGTTGTGCTCTCACAGCCTAAGATGAAGTGCTACACTGAAGAAATCTTCGGGCCTGTGCTGGTCGTTCTCGAGGCAGACTCTCTGGATGATGCCATCAATTTGGTCAACAGCAACCCCTATGGCAACGGCACAGCTATCTTCACCACAAATGGCGCCACTGCACGCAAATACACGCACGAGGTGGATGTGGGCCAGGTGAGTGGCTGCAGCCTCCAAATGTGTTCCTCTGTTTTGGGAGAAAGGAGACATTCACATCCCTCTGTCATGTCTATACAGCATCACAAGCAGGGAGCACATCACATTTCTGTTTGAAAACCTTCACACACACTTTAAAAAAACAATTATTTTCCATGTCAAGTATAGCCGTGTTTGCCTGCAACCTAAAATAAACACGTTTGGCAACCCCCTTCCCTCCACTACCGGTTAAGCCTACGAATAGCTAGAGCAAATATGTGTCTGCTAAATGAAAACAGGGGGACAGAAACATTTTTCCAGGTAGTGTTCGAGGAGGGAAATCTTAAATTAAACTCAGGAGGGATTCCTAGGGTCCTGTTTAACGTTTAAGCATAAATATGGCCAGCCTTAACCCTGTTTGTTTGCCTGTGGAGCCTTAGTTATGTCCTGTGTTTGCTGTTCACATGTCGGGGAATGCTGTGCAGGCCATGTGCTGTCCTCCTCTCCAAACCTCGACGCAACAAACATCTTCTTTTCCTTTTTTTCCCTCCTCCCTGCACGTTCGCCAAAAGGCCTTAGTGTGTCCAAACGTATTCCTGCCGTTTCAAACATTCGAAACCAACCATGCCATGCCTCTATTGCCTTCATAACAAAATGTTTTATTTAGTTTTTTCTCCCCTTTCATAAGACCACGCTGTGCTTTAAAAACTGCAATATAAGCCGCAGATTTAGCTTTGTTTAGTGCGATCATGTAAGCTTGTTTTTTAAACAGCATGGATATACCACATCTCTCATCAGCCGCATCTTACTCATCCTAGCAATTTAGGATCCTGGGGAATTGTTTTACAAAGCTTCCACTTATGGAAATGAAAGGGAAAATACTTGTTTTCTGCAGGTTGGAGTCAACGTTCCCATTCCTGTTCCACTGCCTATGTTCTCCTTCACTGGATCACGAGGATCCTTCAGAGGAGACATGAACTTCTATGGAAAACAAGTATGACATAAACAAATGCGTCCTATTGTTACAGGCATGAGAAAAACACAGTGTCAAGTTTTGAAAAAGTTTTAAATGTTTTTATTTCTTATTTTCCAGGGTATCCAGTTCTACACACAGATCAAAACTGTAACTTCACAATGGAAAGCTGAAGATGCCACCCTGAAAAGTCCTGCAGTTACAATGCCTACTATGGGACGCTAAATACTCCATCCAAGTACTGCTGTTCAGTCAGATAAAGCAGAACACCCAGACCCTCCATCCACATTGAAAATTATATATATGTAATAATGTTCCCCATTTTTAAAGACTTTATATTAGATGTATGTATAGATACTCTGTAAATGTAAACCACTGTGGCCAGGATTTGAACTATGCAAAAGATCTTTGCAGCTGAGGCAATGTTATTGGATCAGTGTCATTTCTTTAAATACACCCATATTAAAACAATTGTGTACTTGCTCACAGGGTTATGTATATAATCCTCCATGAATGAAGGTTGCCATGGACACACTGCATTATATTCCACCAACCTACCTTCAATGATTGCTTGTATATCATGTGGTGCATATTTTGGTATCAGCACTTTGTGGTAAGAAAGTTATTTTGTCTTGAGGCAACAGAGCTTTAAATGGTTTGTGACAGAATTCAAACAAGCTTCATGTATGAAAGCGAAAACTCATGCCATATATAAATATATATATATATATATATATATATATACACATGCAAGTCAAGATATTTATGAGCACAAACAAACACATTGTATTCAGCTATACACATGATTCACAGTCTGGGCAAAGAGTACAAAGCAAAGGCAAGCAATCCAGAGTGTGATGTGCAACGTAGAGGCCACACAGAGGTCATGTGGTGTGTATATCCGGCAAGCTGTTTGGGTTGGAGGGCAGAACGGGCTCAGGCGCCTGGGTGATGAAGGTCGCTTGGGAGAGCTCCTCTCTAATTCTGGAAGACAGTCATCATTATGCAACGCTAAAATGCAACTGTATGATAAATCACATGTAGGCACTCATGTTCTCACAGCCAATACTTTTTCAGCTAAACATGGAATGTGGGGACCAATAAATCTGCACAGGCTTTGTAATTGCAAGGACGAGGAGCAACTTTTATTCTCGCACATTCCTTTAGTGCCTTACCCGGCAGCATCGCTGTCAATATGGCTCTTCTTCTCAGAGGAGGCAGACCAATCCAGATGTTTGTTGGCTTTTCTATCGGTAAAATGCAAATAAGTTGCAGTTAAACGCAGAACCTCATAGTAAAAAGACATGTTTTTTGCACATTGGTGTCTATGCGTTTGGGCCTGTAGCCTTTCCCTTTGGACAGGGGTTATTTTGGGTCAATGCACATGGACTTGGATAAGTGACTATCTTGAGTCGCCAAATGTTCTGTGTTATTCTGCTGGACTAGGTGCCAGACCACTGTTAACATGAATATACATCTTCTCTGCCTCCCATACCCCCATACATCCAGATCCCCTGCACACTCCGTCCTGAAAATCATGTTACCAGCTGCTCTCTGACCACAAGCGTTCAAAGAACAAAATAAACTGCTAGTGCACGTGAAGAGGGACCAATAGGCTCAAAGCAAATCGACGTGACCAGATGTTTGTTTCCAAGCACACGACTCTGCGGCTGGGCCTATTTTTACTATTGTGCCCAGACTCTTTCTTCATTCTTTTTAAGCAGCTGGATGGAAAAGAAAATTGGTTGAAGCCTAACTGATGTTTTATGGTATCCTCTTCTGCTGAGAAAATGGCTGTTTAAAACATTAAAAAGAGGGAGGAGTCACCAGAAGTTCAGCCTGAACCACTACTTGGTGTCACTGCGCTTTGTTGTTCAGAGGTAATTCATCCACAAGTTTCAGTCCATTTTCAGGGATTACAAGTGGATTGTACAGTATTATTTAAGATGATGTGTATGAGTGATCAACAAGCAACCATCAAAGTCTTTTGCTAAGACAAACATAATACAATCATTGGGAAGTTTTATTACCTTTCCTTCTGTCCGTTCATTTTAGCAAAGAGATGCCTGAGAAGTAGTTCCTTCTCCTCCCAAGTGAGGTCTGAGATTTCAACTTTGCTGCCTGGTTGATGACTCCTAAAGAACACGGGAATGAAATCAAAATTAACACTAACCTCTGCTATTGTACAAAGTAGTTTACATATATAGGCTGTATTAAAATAAACCATGAAGAGTGTTATGGTTTTGATGAGCTGGAGGTTACTTGGTGTTGATAAACACGAGGAATTAAAAATATCACAAAGATGCACAGTTGTATAAGTCATGGAAATGGAAGTGGGATGTAGACCTACCACCTTGTGGCCGCCTCCAGGTCTGAATGGACAGAGTTGGTACTGTGGGGGGTTTTATGAAAGGTGCGGATGGGTGGGAATTTTAATTTTCCAGCTGTGGCCTCTCTCAGTCTGCTCTGATAAGCCTGTAGTGCCTTCTTTCTGTATTGCAGCCTGTTGGCCATGATCTCCTGCTTCACCTGAGCCAGTGCCTCGTGGAAGAACTGCTCCACTTCTGTGCGCTGCTCTACGATGGTGCTTGCTAGCCGCTTGATGTTCCCCAATTCCTTCTCCCGCATGGCAAGCACTTTCTGTAGCTTCTCCAACTCTACCTGGCTGGCCTGGATGCTGACCATTGTCTTCTCCTTCTCCTTCTCCTTCTCTCGCTCAAATTCCCCAGCTTTTAGCTCTAGGGCCTGCTCCAGGGAAGCTACTTTAGCTCTCAGTGTAGACAGCTCCTCTTTTTGGACCTCCATCTCAGCTACATTCTTCTTTAACATAAACTCGAACATGTTCTGGGTGAGTGGACAGAAGAGCAAAATAGTAACATTGATGACACCAAGCTAACTTTGGAGAATCATTTCAATAACAAGCTAATATAGAACTGAAACAGATGATGATTTGTCCGCCAGCCTCTGCTGCTGAGTGACTGGCCAGAGCTTCAACAAGGTGGATTTACTCCCTTGATTTACTGTCATCATCAGTGGTAAGATTAATGTGCCCAATATTTATTTGCCTTACAAAATCTGAGCCAGAAACCTGCGAAGGAGAAGCCACTAAATTTGAACCCATACACCAGTGGAAACTCACCACAACCACTGACCACTGAGAGGCTGGGTAGTAGTCAGGAGGTGGGGATGGGATGGGGGCAGGAATAGGACCACAAGCAAAATACACAGGGTCAGCACAAGTAAACAACACAAGGGAAAAACCACCTGAAATATATTCTGCACAGATCTGACAAGTATTTCATAACTGACATGATTGAAAATGACTTTATGGAGATGAATGGTCTCTATCCAAGGACTGCTGGTGCCTAATAGTAACACTGCTGTTTGCTGCCCAAATGGTTCAAACATACCCTCTCCGATACCAAGGAGGCATTTTCCTTCGTCAATGAGTTTGTCAGTGTCTGGAGGTCCTCTGTCTCCTTCATGTGATATTTCAGCGCTTCATTAAGACGGACATTCTCCTTGAACACAGAGCGCGAGGCATCATCCAACTGCCTAAATAGTTTACAGGACAAACAAAAACACCACTGAGAGATTTGTCTCTAATTATGCACACATGCCCAAGAATCTTATTCTGGTGCAAGACATCATTCAAGATTTATTCTAACCTGCATGGAGTGTTCAAAGTAGAATAAGACAAATGCTTTATGAAATATTTCAATAGTTTATCAGTCAAAGGCTCTCAATGTGAGGAGACTGAGTTCTGATCTTTCCCGGTTCCTACACAGAAAACTGAATTTACTTGACTTTTGAGTGTGTTCAAACATGAAATCAATTGCTGACAGACCAAAACGGCAGGACCACACCAGTATCAATGATGACATTTTATGAGCTGTAAAAAATAACTAAACATTGCAGAGGTGAAATATACGTCTTATGGCCTCAAAAGTAATAAACTTTGGTCTTCCACACACGCATTACACTCGCCTCCCTGCAGGACATTCTGGGGCGGCCGAAGATGTGATCATTGGCTTCGGTGATGTACACTACACTCTGAACATGACCAACCAGTGTGGTCAAGAAAATAACATCAGTTCTGGTTATATATATTTATATACATAAACACTCCTGTGAGTAAATTATTTTTTCTTTGCGTTCTGAGGACATCAAAGAGCAGTGTAAAGAATAAAACGAGGTTGTAAAGCGACAGCGGAAACACACTCACAGAATGGCTTCATTGTGGGCCTTCTCCACTACCCGGGCTATCGTTTGCTCAGCTTCCTTCTCCAGACGAGCCTGCAGGGAAAATTTCCAAAACTCACATTAGGTTCCACCTGGGACAATATTAGCCACTAGATAGTTTTTCATCAACAACTTCCCGTCATATGGCCAGGCCAACTAACTGTTTGACTGAAGTGATTTCAAGCCATTATTAGTAAATATTTTGCATTTTTAGGTGACTTGAAAATACCTTTTCTTTGAAGAATTTGTATTCCATTTCGTTTAGATTTTCCCTGTACTCCTTTTCCGCAGCCTCCATGCTTTCTCTAGTCTACAAAATAAAAAGTTAATAGTTATTGGTAGCATTAACATCCTCAGAAAAAGAACCACTACAATTGAACAGGAAACATTTTATGTTTTGTGTTGCTTTCCCCCCCTCACATCAGTGAGCTCCTGCTCCATCTCGGCTTTCCTTTTCTGAAACTCCTTAATTTCCTTGAATCCAGCCTGGATCATGTTAAAGTCACTGGACCTCTTTCGGAACAGTTCCTTCATCTCATTGATTTGAAGTGTGTAACCTCCAACCTGTTAATATACAATAAGATACAAAGAATGTAAAAATGTATCCACTCATCTATAAACTAGAGCTGCTGCAACATTCCCATACCATTTATACCAAAGTTTACACAGGCCAGACTCTTTTGCAAACCAACTTTAGCACAGATCAGTCAGGCAAAATACCTCAAGATACTACTGTGGAAAAGCCAGTCTGTGCAGAAATGTGACAAAATGACCAAAGTCATGAGAGACTAGCAAAACACGCTCCCACAAAGATGTACATGACGACTAAATGAGAGGTTATCAACCATCTGATTACAACTCTAGGCCTAATCGTTATTCTTCACGTAACTCTGTATACGTTCATCTACATCAATCTGCACTATTTATTTATTTAATTCAACTTGGTTTGTGCAATTTTCACTCTGTGTGATCTATCAAATGGTCAGCTTTCCAAAACATATCCACACAGTTTAAAGTTAAAAGTGATTCACGTTGCATGTTGTGCAGTAACTGCACTTGAAAAAATGTTTATGGAATAATTATTTGGCTGACTGAATTTCTCAAACACTCGAAAGTTTTCACCGTGTCTTCCTTAGACAAAAGCCAGAGCGTTTCCCTGGGTGCCTTTGATGGAGTACTTTCCATTAGCTAAGTCAATTTTCAAGATGAACCACTTAATCACCTCACAATGAGAAAAGGGCACGTCTTGAGGTCACATCTTTAGAGTCAACCACACGACAGTATTTTTTTTTTTTCCTCTTCCCGTAACTGGACATATGTGACAATTCCATACATGTCTAAAATAGGGATGTTTCAAGTTGGTCCAGACCATGCCTCTTTTTCCTTCTCAGAAGCTTATTGGACTCCATTTTACCAGCATGAAGTAAGAGCTGGAAGATGGAAACCAGCTGCTGGCAAAAGAAAGTTTTTTTGTACCTTTTTTTTTTGTCTAGTAAAGCCACTTGAATTTTGCTATGTCAGTTTGATAGCTTGATCTTAAGTACAAGCAGCGGCAGAGGGCAGTGGGAATAAAATGAGTCAAAATAAATCCCTTTGGTGTGTGTTATGTAACCTAAACAGGGCCTTTTCAGTAAGGATCTGTGTGAGGTAGGGTTAACACTTCAAGACCAACAGTGTGACTGCCTTTTGTCGACCATGCACTTTTTTTTTTGTTACTGTGGCCACTGAAATAAATAAAAATAACATTAGACCATGTAACTCGGAATGTGAGGGTTTGTTTTTTTGTTTTATGGTCGCTTTGTTTGGCTGTTGTTTTCTTACATAACAAATGTCAACATAATTATACACAAGACAGCTGTTAGGACACAGCGCAGCACATTTTTGAGATGCTACAGGTTGAAGTTGTGCATCAATAAATCATAGTCACAGTGTTCTCTCTGTGAACATGCGAGCTTGAGCATGTTGTGTGGTCTCAAAATGAAAGATTTCTTTTCTTGTGGTTTTGTGTTTTAAAATGAACTTACCAGTTTGTTTTGCTCTTCACGTGCAAGTGCCTCTTGACTTTTGAGGCTTTTCTGCAGCATATTGATCTGTTATAACAACAAGTGACACGTCAAAACAACAGTTCATTAAGCATCATGCACACAGACAAACTAACTATGCACACCTGCTCGTCTTTAGCTGCATCTTGTCTCTTCAGAAGGCCAATTATATCGATGTTGTCCTTCTCGGCGCGGTACAGCTGGTTGGTGACCTCCTCGTTCGTGCGGGCCAACCCGCGGCACGCGTCGTGGTACTGCGTGAGCGACTGCTCGGTGACCTTTAACCTCAGCTCCCAGAGGGTAGCGTTGGCCTTGACCTTCTCGATGTCCGACTCTTTGTCCCCTTTTGACTCCTGTTTGCCTTCTTTCTTCCCTTTCCTGTGACAAAGGGACACAAAAAATTGGAGTTGGAGTTTCTGTTTCAACGTCAACAGACGTAAAAAGAAGTTACGGACTTACCCGGCTTTACCCGGCTTCTTTACTTTGGTGACTTTTTTCTTCGGCATCTCTGCTATTATCGCCGGCTAAAATACTACACAAAACAAGCCCGTGCTTACCATAGGGAGAAGAAGTTACACGGTAATTACCCCGCAGGACTTTTACAGTTTGGGGCTAACGGTAACGATAGCACGCTCCCATGTAACCCGCTGTGAGTGTTTGTGCAGTGCTGTTGCCATGGAGACGCTGTAGCTGCGGAAGAGGTCAAATTACTGTACTGCAGGACCTTTGGTCACCATGGATACCATACCCATAGATAGATAGATAGATAGATAGATATAATTCAAATATATATATATATATATATATATATATATAACATATTTCATAATTCAAACATATATATTAATGTCTTGATTGGTTTTAGCTGTATTCATGTCTGTATGTATCTGTGTGTTTACTGTACATTTAGAGCAGTGAGCAAAAGTGAGACCAGAGTCACATTCCTTATTAATAAGTAAAAGTGATTCTGATTCTTATTAATAAATCCTTAGTCCTTAGGTCCTTAGTTTGAGGACCTCTCAATTTCGAGTACAAGATGATGTCCAACTGATAACCCAAAACCCAAAGATATTGAATTACTTCAAATTCATTGATATGAGCTTTTTTTCTTACATTTGAGACCTGGAACCAGCAAATGTTTGACATTTTGTCGTCCGATAACAACTCATCTATTGTTAAGATGGTTGGTGATTCATTTTCTGTCAGCTAACTAAATAATTTCTCAGAATATCTACAAAGAACCTTCAGAATACTGTTGGGAGCACACTCGTAAATTTATCTCAATCCCTGAAAAAATACCACCAGCTCAACATGTTTTAATTAACACCCCTTTCCTTATTAGCATTTATTTATCATCAGCTATTCCACCTTTTAACTTTTGGTTGCAGTTTTGTGTTTTATATCTCTCCTCCTTCAAAACACCATGTGTGTTCTCCTCTATAAATAAATGTTATAATCAATCAATAAACCAATCGCGGTGGGAGATCATAAGATACAGATGTCTGTTCTGCTCAGCAGCCTCTGGACTGACACAGAATGGCTGTATTTGTCACTTGTCTTGTAATTACAGTCTTCATGTGCTGGGCTCTATCAAACAGGATCTGTTTGCACATGATCTCCTCCCACATGATGACATGAGATACATTTGGCTCCTGTCAGCAGTATTGTCCATGTTGTCCTAAAAAGAACTATGTGTTAGTCACTGCCATCCCCACTGTTGTTTTTTGCCGGAGTTATGGGAAAACCACAAAGATCAACGTAAATGCACTTGGCTTACATCTTTGAAGAAACTCCAAAAGAAACAATGTAAAGTTAGAGCAAGTCATAATTCAGGCTGAAAACCACTAAATTCTCTCTATTATCTTGTTTAGCTTGCTGTTGGAGCATGAGAGTGTCCAGTGTAGATTATTCATTAAAAAAAAAGTAGGCCAGATATCGCAAAAGTGTTGGGTGTAGCTACTGTAAACTGAATCATATAGGGTCGCTCTCTGCTCTGGCATCAAGAACAGAGTTTGAAGACTAAATTTAAAGGTAATTACTATGACAGTGAGGAGAGAAAACTGAAATAACCTCGAGCTTTTCAAAGCTGTCATTATCATTGGAATTGTAATGACAAGGTTTGGGTCTCTTCAATGGACTTTTTGGGGTAGGACACCCACAAACATGGCATTCCTGAGGGTAACATTGCAGCGTATTAATGATATATTGCACAGCACAGATTACAAAGCTGGGGTCTCGTCTCATGCTTTACGGTTGCAGTTAACTTGAATCAAAATACCAAAACTTGTATTGAAATTACCTCTCCTTTAAAACATTGTTTGTAATGTGCTGTGTCATGCTGTAGAGGAGCTCTTTACGCACACAGTGTATACTCTAGCTGTGCACATTTGGATGACATCCCAACATGATTTGACAGCATACAGACTTTTCACTACATATAGTTTAGTTTATTGTATGTTATTCTAGAGTGAACATTCAAAATTTCTAAATGTGTATGACATTTTGTTTGAAGGGCATGTCCTATTGCATCATATTATAATGATGATATAAAAGTACAGTAGGTGTGTGTTTAAGGCAAAAACATGCTGTGATTCATACATCAAATGGCCTAAGGTGCAGTGCAGCTGTCCAAATACTCCACATTATCCAAATGAATTGCTACATTAACCACAGGATGTGTCTGAACGTTAACGGCAAGAAAATAGGCCTATCTGACGATGATTGCAACATGAAAACACACATACCAGACGAAACATGCATTTTTAAATATTTCTAATCAGACATTTTTTATCCAGGGTTTATGAGTCACATTATCACACTGTTAACATGCAACCAAGACATCTACGGACACAAGTCAGCGAGAGGTCCTGCACATGTACGCTTTGATAGGGGCGAACGACCATTCTGGTGAGCCACAGGATTGAAAAAAGTAGCCACAGTATTTAGAAAAAAGGAAGGAGGAAAGAAAGTCCAATATTTTTAGTCCAAATTACAGTGTTGGAACAGTGCTTTGCACAGTCGAGTGTCCTGGGAGTGGAATGGCATGATGGGTGAATACTTGTGCCAAGCCCCACCCTCCCCACATTGTCCTCTCGGTGGACTTCCCGCACTCTCTTGTGCCCATCTGCGGGACCTCTGCCCTCCCCTTACCCTCCTGATTGGGCTGGCCGACAGCTCGGTTTCTGCCTCAGTCTCCCTCTGCATGAGGTGAAACAGTCTCATATGAGCACATGTTAAGTCAGGGTTGGGGCAGGGTCAGTTCCTCAGGGATGCCTCAATTGCTAGACTACCCGCGCCTCCTGTTTCAGATCTCTGTCCTCTTTTCTGTTGATACAAAGTGGGTGGAAAATATCACAGCCCGGTACAAATCTCAGTTCATGTAAGGTCTCCGAGCTACTGTGCCTCTGTGCTCCACTACTGTGGGATATCCTCGATGCGTCTGCATCCTGCACTAAAACCAAGCATTTCTGAATATTACACAAGAAAGCATTAGCTGATACACTACAGCATGGCTTATGATGCCATGACAACCACCCACCTAAAACGGAGAAACAGCCACTCATGCTTTTCATGCATTCTCTCGTGAAACGTGCCTTTGCTGCCCAAATATTTTTCCCTTGGAAAGCCTGTGGTTAACACAGGGATGAGTGGGAGTGAGATGATTGCTAACATTCTTTTAACTTTTATGCCAGCTGGAGTGCAGGTCACATTTGCATTTTTTAAGGTTGGTGACAGGGCTGCAGTAGATTTAATGTGGTGATGATTGTAGGATCATGATGAGGAGGTTGAAAGGATTTTTTTTTAATACATGTATGAGTCATTGCAGCTACTGAACATGATTTACAAGAGGTATTAATACCTAATAACACAAACCACTAACCATTCTTCCTACAATACATAATGAAATAGGTGTGAATAGTAATTTCTTTGTTTAATTCATTGTCTTTCCCACAAAGGCCCAAGTTATTTTAAATTTACAAGCACTTAGATTGTAAGAATTAAGTCCAGAAATTTGTAATATGTAAGTTGCTACCTTTTTAAACTGAAGATATTGATTTATAAACTCTAAAGATGTGCCTTTATAAGAGCCAAATACAATCTTGCATCACCCTTAATTCAAGCACTTGTGAAGCTGTGAAAGTCCAAAGAGTTCCAGGGTGAAGGAACTTTTGAGGCAAGTTACTATGCGAGTCTTAAATGTAGCCTACTCATAAAAAGTATTTTAAGACCATTTCTTTTGGTTGGAGCTATTCATTTTGACTTCTTCATAAAGCCCTTTCTCTTTTCGTAAAGGGGATTTTTTGGCTCCAGAATAACCAGTAAAGATGAGGAGGGGAAAAAACATAACCAAAAATAATCCTCCTCCTCCTCCCCAAAAAAAAAAAAAAAAAAAAAAAAAGGCAGGTAGTCAGTCTCCAGCTCAGCTCACAGGAGGGGGGACTCCTGATGGAGCTGGGATGGACCGCCACAGGATTGGTGGATGGCTGCTCTCGGTGTGGCCCCATGCCAAGCCCTTATGTCTTTATATACTGTAAACAGATGACCGGACAGTCCTGAGTGTGCATCGCATCCACTCTGCCTCTCTCCATCTCCACTGCTCCTGTCAATCTTTTACTCCATCATCCACCACTTCTCCTCTTTTTTTAAACTCCTGCTGTCTCTTCTTCTCCCCGGCTCTGAAAACAATGGCCATGCCGAACCTGCTCCTCACTTTAACCGTGTGGCTCGTGGCTGGGAGCCTCTTCGCGGAGGCGACATACTACCGGCACCACCGCTACATCCCCCACTTCTACCGCTACCGGGAGCACTCCGCCAACACGGAAAACCTCCTCCCTGAGGTCTCCAACCCGGTGCCTGAAGTCTCGCAGCCCGGCGTGCCGACCTACCCCGAGATCCCCGAGGTGTTCCACCCGGCACCTGAAGTCATCCACCCCATACCAGAGGCTTTCCACCCGGTGCCCGAAGTCGTGCATCCTGCACCTGAGCCATACCACCCACCTGAGGTTTACCAGCAGGTAGCTGAAGCCTCCTCCTCTGTCAACATGAGCCGGGTTTTCTACGGGATCATGTTTGACGCAGGGAGCACAGGCAGCAGGATCCACATCTATAAGTTCATCCAGAAAGACCCTGGTAAGTGCACTAGTTTCTCACTCCCTCTGTCTTTCTCTCTCCCTCTCTTCCTCTCTCTCAGTCTCCTAACCAATAGTAGGGCTTTCCACATGCTGCTGGCTCCCACTCTGTCTGCTTGCTGTTAGGTCATTCAGTGTGTGGTGTAAGGACAAACATGAAACCGGCACAGTGCATGGGCAATACAGCTTCTAAAAGTAGCCCAGAGGTGGACTCTAATTTAATTTGCCTGTCTGACTCAACTGTGTAGGAAGCAGACCTCTAAAAACTGAATGAGGATGTAGGTGAGGTGCTGCAGTCTAAATATCATGAGCTGTAAAAGAAAAGCTATGCAATTACACGTGCTTGAGTTTCTATTTTATTCACAGAGTATCATATAGTGCACTGGGCTCTGGTTAATGATCTGTTCACTGACTTCTTTTTTTAGTCGAGCTGCCGGTCCTTGACAATGAAATGTACCACGCAGTGAAGCCCGGACTGTCCGCTTACAAGGACAACCCTGAGGAGGTATGTATGCCTGTTTACACCATCACTTATTATTAATTATCAGGTGTATTAGGGAGTTGTTCGCTGTCTGCAAATCACCAAAACCACTGGGATTTTCTTTGGGTTGGGTTCATGTGATGTAAACACAGTGTAATTACTAAAAATTCCTCCTGCTGCTGATGTCACTGCTGCCCACTCCTGTTTGCTGTATTTACCTACCTTTGACTTACATGTGTTTTGTGTTTGATTATGAAATATCTCTTCTGACAATTTCGCTTCCTCCTCCTCTGCAGGGTGGCAACACCATCCGGCAGTTGCTGAAGATTGCCAAGAAGACAGTGCCAGAGGACGAATGGAAGAGGACCCCGGTGGTCCTGAAGGCCACAGCGGGTCTTCGTCTGCTGCCGGAAGACAAGGCCAATGCTCTTCTGAAGGAGGTGAGCAACATTTTCTCTCTCTGCCCTCAGACAGTTTGGCACAAACAGCACCCGTCCCGCCAAGGAGCGGGATGAGAAACCACTAAGTGCTTACAAGTGTCACTGAAAAAAAGGCAGCAAGTCTGCCCATTTGGTGGCTATCATGTTGCAAAAAAACAGCTGTTGTGGGGTTGTGTGGAGTAACCATATTTGTCATTTAGCGTATTAAATCCAGGCTACTGTCCCAGCCATGCTTGTGGTTGAGTTATCTGTCACTCTAAAACAGAACAGACACTGTTTGTCTTCTTGAGCCTGAATAGACTATATCCTAACAACAGCAGAGTATTTTGGTGTATAGTCTGGTATTATTATATCGCTTTAAAACATATGCAGTAAATACATTTAATGAAATGGTGATAAATTTATTACACAGGTGCGAGATGTATTTGATGAGTCCCCCTTCTATGTGCCAAACAACAGTGTTTCCATCATGAACGGAGCAAAAGAAGGTAGGTTATCTTTTAATAGCCTGTAACCAATTTGTACTATATATATATATTACACAAAACACATGTTTTTTGATGGTTTTAATTATGTATTTTTGACCACAATATGGTCTAACCAGGTGCTTTAACCACCTAATTCACTGAGGATATATCAAACAACACAGCTCTCATAATTCTTTTTACAAGAGGTCTGCTACTACCTCATTGAGACAAATAAATATGCCAGCGTGAGTTGCTGCCCCACGCCCAATAATTTAGTGCGATCCTCCACATCACTCATTAAGACACCCTCACGATGTTATGTTTCATCATACAGTTTGTGCCATTCATTATCCTCATTTTATGAGCGCAATAACTTGACATCTGAGACAATTGTAATTACCTGGGCTGGTCTGCAATCCTGCATGTTAGTTACACCAATTCTGCTATTTTAATATCAGCTTAATGAAGGAGAGCTGGACTGAACGTCATCTTTATTGTTTGTGCTCAAACAATCACCTCTCAGGCTTTTACTAATGCAGACGTTTTCACCCGTGTGCTGTTTTTTTAGGAGTCCTTGCCTGGGTCACTGTGAACTTCCTTACAGGTAAGACATTGCTTGTGTTTTGCTATGGTGGTGTTAGTGGTCAGGAGGTTCATATCTGAGGCTCCAGTGTACACAGAAGCCCGGCAGTGAAAGACTCTTGTCTCCTGTCTGAGGTTATGAGCTTGAATCATTGGCCCCAAAGAGGTTGCAAAAACAAGCAATGTTTCCTCGGCTTTTTCACACAGATATGGCACCGACAAATTTATTTTAAACAACGTTGAGCCTTAACCCAAAATGGTATTTTCCCTCTTTGTCGGGGAAAGATGTGATCTGTAAGCATGCATCATTCTGACACTAGAGGTTGTAAAAGGAATATATCCTTAATAACAGAAAGTGGTGATAAATCCACAAGATTACACAGTATGCTTTGTTTGTTGCACTGATGATGAACAGCACCTTATCCTAATTTTCCTTCACCCAGTGTGATGTTTTGTTTTTATCTTTTATTTTTCCATAGGTCACTTGTACTCCAACACAAGGAGGACAGTGGGCATCCTGGATTTGGGTGGAGGATCTACACAGATCACATTCCTTCCCAAGTCAAAGGTAAATGATATACAGTATTAAATGAGGTAAATAAAAATGTTGTTTTTGGTTTTTTTTTTTTTTACCAAAGATACACCACTAAACATTTGTTTTTCATCCAACAGAAAACAATTCAGTCCGCTCCCTCCAGTTATGTTTCCAAATTCAACCTGTTCAACCACACATATCAACTCTACACACACAGGTAAGTAACAGACAGAGATACTATACTCTCTATCAATTTGATTTTGCTTATAAAATATCATGTGTTAGTATTCTGTAGGGTAAAACATATGAATCTATGTAAAAACTTACCATAATTGTATGTCACTATCACATAGCTACCTTGGAAATGGACTGTATGCAGCTCGACTGGCAACTCTTGGAGCACTAGGAGCTGATGGTAGAGTAACCAGCACCTTTAATCACCTGTTTGCACCCTGTGTCAGTCTTTCATTTGGAGATGGCAAAGTGCTTCTTGTTTTTGTTTTTTCCCAGGTCTAGATTGGAAAGTCTTCACTAGCTCCTGCCTCCCGAAAAAGTTCAGAGAAGATGTGACTTTTGGAGGAACCACCTACAAAGTTAGCGGGATTCCAGACGGTAAGATAAAAGCACCCTGAGGTTTTGATTTCCTTCCCAGTGACTTGGATCCAGCAATCCGTGCATTCCTTTCTCAACTCTGGTACACAATAGAGTACAGTATAATACAGTCTCACATGAGAACATTTATTCTGTAACCTTGGCGCCAAACGCATGTCTTGTCATCCTCTCTCTCTCTGTCCTCCCTCTTGAACAATTATACTGCAGTCAACCTTGTATTTAAACGAAAAGAAAACTGTCAGTTAACTTCACAAATAAGGCAGTCACTCCCATACCACAGTCAAGTAGCCAAAAGATGCTGGGCTTGTCCCTGAGTTGTTATTTTTTTTGTGTAACGAGTGGCTTGATCTGGACCGCTCACAATTATGTGGTAAAAATAGACAGCCCAACAGGGCCGCACTAACTGCCGCTGTTGTCAGCACATGGTTTTGCCAGTACAACTTAGCCAACCATACCCATGGGGCTGTGTGAAACTTGTCCTTCTGGGGCTTCCCTTGTATATGATCTGGTGAGCCCCTAGCTTTCAACTCCTCGCTATCCTCAAAATGAGGCTACAGACTCTTCCGGTTGCATTCCAACCATTGCTGCATCCAAGCACCTTTAACTCATTGTTTACTCCACCATTTTCAATAATAGTTAAATAGTTTGACAAAACTGAATTTAGCGTCTCCTTCTTTCTCCACAGGCTACGCAGGCTATAAACTGTGCTACTACGAGGTGATGAAGGTAATCAAAGGAATAGTGCACCAGCCTTACGAAGTGAAGGGCAGCAGCATCTTCTACGCTTTCTCCTACTACTACGACAGAGCTGTGGAGTCTGGCCTCATCGGTGAGTGGGTACAGACCGAGGAGTCACCTTCCAGTGCCATTATCTTTTATGCTAATTATCATCATTTGCACAAAATAGGTATTCAAATTACATGTTTGTTTTTTTCTGCAGATGGCAGTCGAGGTGGTGCGCTTGAAGTCAGGGATTTTAAAAAGAGAGCCAAGGAAGGTAAGAGTTACATGTTATCTTCTCTAGGGATGGATACACTTGTGTATGAAACCAACAATCTTACAAGTTATATATATCAGTTGTCTAACCACTGAAACTTCATGCAAAACAGTCTAAATAGCAAAAGCACTAAACCTTGTTTGCGCCCAAACACTTGGCACAATTGGACCAAATTGGCACAACTTATCCTGCCAAAAAGAATTTATTACAACAGTAAAATGTAACCGATTATTTGCTCAAATGTGTTATGGAGATGGATTATAAGACAAATGTACTTTATTATAGAGTAAATATATGTTAACATTACTATAAACAGTTTAGCACATTTAACCAATACACACCATGCCTACAAGCTTTAGTATGTGTCACTTGAAGACCATGTGGAACAGATTTATAGCAAGTAGGAACGAGTTGGTGTGTTATATAAGGCTGTTTGTGTTGTGAGAACACTGTCACATGGTCTCGAGGAGCGAGTATGGCTCAGGCTGGGCTGGCAGCTGAGCTGAAGATGTCTGTCTGGCCCAGGCAGGAGGGCACCTGACAGCCACACACCACCTGACACATACTGAAACACACAAACTGTGTACTGGGCTGTTTAACACCGCCACCCACCCGCAGCCCTGTGCTGACCCTCAGTCGTTCTCCTCGCACCTCCCTGTTTATTCAGCAGAACAAAACAGAAAGGTCATCTTTTAATCATGTAGCACAAGGGTTAGAAAAGGTGTTTTTTTTATTTTGTTAACAGTTGGAACGTGACTCCATTATATGATGCAGTGAGGTGTCTCCGTGTGTCAAATGCTTTTTTTTGTCAGTGGTATGTGAAACCTGTATTAATGTCATGTCTGAAACCTGTGGCTTTTTGTGTTTGCAGTGTGCAACAAAATGACCAAATACCGTGCTATCAGCCCCTTCCTCTGCATGGATATGACATATATCACTTGTCTGCTAAAGGAGGGCTTTGGCTTCAAGGACAGCACTGTGCTGCAGGTGAGCAAATCAGAGCGTCAAAACAAAACCTTCATATTATGCATGTGCTCAAGACTTCAGTATAACACTAGATGTTGGAAATTGTTTGTTTCATGGTGGTAATGGAGATCCTCCTGTCACTCTGTTCAACAGCTAGCCAAGAAGGTGAACAACGTGGAGACAAGCTGGGCCCTGGGGGCAACCTTTGACTACTTCAGAAACCTCAACATCCACTAAGGACAGCTCGCTGTCACTGCAGCCGGCACTGAGAGGGACAGTCTGTCACTGTGGGGCCTCCCTTCTTCCGTCCACCCTCGATCAGCCCGTCCCCCTCACAGACGCACCCGGTCCCACCACGCTTCCCCGCCCTCATGTTTTCCTCAACCTCAGCACCCTGCGAACACAACCAAGTTGAACTGTTGAAAAAAAAAAGAAAGAAATCACTATATTTTTATAAGGCCAGCTATTTCTACTGTATGTTGAGCTCATAACTGGTGGGCTGACTTTATTTTTTGTAAAACGTTTACATTTTTGATTCCTTATGGGTGTCTCGCCTACCTGTTAAGTGTGTAGAGGGTAGTTTAGAAGCAACACAACCAGTCATGGTATTTTGGTGCTTACTGTGGTCCTGGTGTGCACTGTACACTACAGTGGAATTAATTTAGAGACTAGTTGCTAGAAGTGCAACCATAGCTGTCTTTCTAAATGCTTGTAAATCAATCTTTTTATTCTAGAAATAAATTATTTTACAGAACCCTAATTAATTTGCCCCTAGCCTTAGTTAGACATCATTGGTAATAATGCAGTTGACTTCTTTTCTTCAACTTTGCACATAACACTTTAATTGCAGATATTGTAGCTAAGACACGATTGGTTGCTTTGATGTTTCGACTTTCAAAGAGTTGTACATATTCATCAAGTAATGTTAGATTCACCATGACTGAGGGGGGCAGAGAGAGCGCTGTGGAGAGTTGCCTCTCACAGACTGTGTTGTATAGCTGTTACATGTGTGAGGTTAATGCCTATATTTTAAAGTTCAGCCATTATTGTTTGTTGTGTCTAGAGTGGAAAAGACCATATCAAGCATGGCTAAATTGCAGGGGCCCCAGGTCTGAACTCTGGTTTAGACTAGCAATAGAAAAACCTCTCATTATGGGTAGATAGTGGATCCATTAACGTAATTTACAGCCATTAAAACAGCAAAAATGTAAACAGAAATCATGTAAAAAGTCTTTCATTTGTTGCTGGTTGCTCAAAAACATTAGTAATATTGAATTCTGTATGTCAATTTTCTTGTGAACTGTACAAATATTTAAAGTTTATCTAATGTAGAGTATTTTAATTATCCTCATCCAATATTAACTCCTGAACTTTCTGTGTAACTGCTTTTAACCGTGCCTTTGCTGACTTTCCAGTATTCAACATGATCCATAACTACTGCTGTATATACATAATGTAAACTTTTATTTGTAAAATCTCTTGACAGGAACTGCTTTTACATTGCAAAAACATTATGCTGCACAATTTCCCAGAAATGCCTCTATGTTCATCAGTATGAATAAACTGATGACCGACAATATGTAAATTGTTTTTATTAAATCCAGTGAAATAAAGTGTATACTATATAATACATGTATGTTTTAATAAAACATGAAAAATGTGCCTTGTGTCTATTGATCCTTTAATATCAAGACAAACTCTTTGTGATACACGTGCACTAGTACCCCATGTAAAAAAAATAATTTCAACTTCAAACTGCAAACATTGGATGGATTTGACAACAAAGTCTGAATACCATTTCTTCATCTGACAATGAAGTGCTACACGTCTTTATATCATATCTGAAAGATTTATGATAATTCAGAACTTGTGTATAAACTGTATCTGCGAAACAGTGGAGGAGAACATAAAATCAGCAGACTTTTGATATTACATGCTGGGGACAGCTACCATGTAGTGCACTATGTGTGTACTCTGTGGAAAATATATATCTATACAAAAAATATATATCTTTATTATTTTATTTTTTACATTCACATTTTTTACAGCTTTTAAAGCTTAGAGTCTCAGTAGATCCACCATCGACCACTACGTGACTGATGCATCACTTGCTTGCAAAAGCCATGATCTGCTCCTGCGGAGGCAAAAGAGAAAACAACTCAGAAATTCTGTAACCTTTTACTCATGCTTACTAAAAGCCTGTTTCAAGTGAGCAGGCCTCTATACAAGACCTGTGACGACGCACAACATTTAATATGGAAAAAAATGTCACGTTTAACTTTAAGCCTCCAATGCCTTTACAACCAGTTATAGTTGTGTTGGTCTGAATCACTTAGTAGGGAATAAAGCCATTTCACATGAGTGGTCGGTAATAAAAGGGGTGTGAAAACACAAGCCAACACCGCTGTCCGCTGCCCCAGGGCCAGCCCTGCACCCCACCCACACACTTTTGGTAACACTAAATTTGGGGCTAAACTTAGATGCCATAGTAGTAGGTTCAGAACCCTGAAAATTATAGACACCGCTAAAGTAAAGCTCCGTGTAATCAGAAAAGAGGGCGGCGGGTGGGGTCTGGGTGGAGGCGGAGCTTAGGTTTGACAGGTGGTTGATATTATCTGTGTGATGGCCAGGTTCGCTGTGATGCACAGGAAGATATGTTTGGATGTAGATGCTAGAAGAGCGTACTTTAAGCGTTGAGATCATGTTGATGGCCTGCAGCCCGAAGGAGCGTAGGAGGACAACAGGAGCAGCGTTCGTTGAATAAAGGCGTTGCATGAGGTCGATGGCAGCCATCATGGGCAGATTGTGTCGCTGGCGTTCAGTTTCATATTCTAACAGGTGCTGAATTGCTCCTGCACAAACAAACAAAGACTGAAGGTTAAAAACTGACTGTATGTCTGTCATATGTTTTCTAGATTAAGTCAAAACACACTGCTGCTATTTTAATCTCAGGATATTTAATAGAGGAAAAAATAAACACAATATCTCAAAACAGGATTTCATTTTTATGAAAAGCAACTTACATATAGTTCTTGGCAGAATGAACAGAAAAAAAACATCAAATGAATGTTACCGGAAAAGCTGATGCTTTTTATAATTCAGATCAACAACATGCGTTTGAGCTCAGGCTATGGAAAAGTGCTTAGGGGGGAAACCACTGTACTATGGTTGCAGCGTTTGCGTCTGTTTAGAGTTCTCACTGACCCAGGTCCTTCCCGTTAAAGGCCGCCTGGCTCAAGAGCTGCGTGAGGCAAGCCACATCTCCAAAGCCCAGGTTGACTCCCTGACCTGCCAGAGGATGGACGCGATGGGCTGCATCCCTGCAGAGACAAGCATATCCCCCCTTTCTGTCCAAATACATTCCACTCACAGTATGCAACTTCAAGCGTGATTCCCTTACAGTAAATATTTAACAGCTCAAAAGCTGACTTGATCAGTATCTTTACGCACAAAAAAGGTGTTAATATTGCAGGCCATTACTTTCATTCGACTATCTTACCCAATGAGAGCTACCCGGTGCCTGACGTACTCGGATGCATGACCCACGCCCAGAGGAAACATAACCCGGGACTTCGGGCCGATGCCTGCCACACTTGGGGGAAGCTGTCGAGGTGAACCTGCAAACGGCATGATGGCTGACAGGGCGCTACGGAAAACAGAGCCAGCCTTCTCAATCAGCTCCGACTGGTTCTCATTACTCCACTGTTGGTGCACACAGGGACAGGCGAGAAGACAGAGACATATTCACAAGAGAATGAAAACAGACATTATCCTTTTGAGTGGACAAAGAAATTAGCTGACACAGGAGCAAAGCTGAACTCCAGGCCAGCGAAAGTGCTTTTTTTCCCCCTCCCTAACTAACTGGTTTGGCAGGGCTTCGGGAGCTGGGCTAATTAAAAGAAGATGCCGACCAGGCTATGCAGTTGAATTAGCTCTGTTTGAAAAACATTCCATGCAGTAATGGTCGACACTGGGAGACCACAGGTTTAATTAGCAAACCAGGCCTGTAACCAAACGTGACTCAACCGTGGTGACCCCGTCCATCAGCAGGCCTAGTAAAAATAGCCAGCTTGGGAAAAAGGAGTTTTCTCAACATAAAAAATGGATAGAGAAATATTAGTATTGTATAAAGTTTGGGCAAAACAATGACAGTATTGTTTGTATGAGTCACTAAAAACAGCTCGACACGCGAGTACGTCTATGCAGAACCCCTGCCACATACAGTACACTGCAGCCAAATACAGAAATATTACAACATCTTTGTGACACATGTGGAAATATGCATCAGCAGTTTAAAAGTTGGAGCAAGACTTACGAAGGCAGAGTTGATAGCGTCGACAAAGCTCTCCTCATCCAGCTCCAGCAGCTCCTCTGCGAGCTGATGGCTGGTTGACCACACCAGAGAGCTTTCTGTGTCCGACAGCTGCAGTTCACAGAGCGCAGATGCAGATATTAAACACTCGAGCGACAGACGAATATTTTGCAAGAGAGAAAATGCTGCAGTAAATAACGCAGATGTATTACCGGTAACATCGCAATGGGTCCTGTTGGGAGGAACCTCTGCCATGCGACATTGTTCTCCGTGGGCTGCCCAACACATAAATCATTTTAAATTAAATATCATACTGAAATATTGTGGCATTGCATTGTAGGGCATACATTTTAATTAGATATATCGCACATAAAAATAAGATATTATAAAGGGTGCCTCTGTGTGGGTGCATTGTTCTCTGATGTGACATTAAATTACAAGCTTAATAATAACACTGACTTCACTCAGTAACATACAACAATGCTTGTACTCAAACAATCAGCAGGGAGTGATTCATACAGACATACATTATTGTAAAGAGGTATACATATGTTGAATGTGATACTCACCTCCGATAGGTGCAGCACAGCAACCACAGCCGATTGGTCATAGTTCCACTTGACTGTGGGTATCCCCAAACTCCGCCTCACCATTGAGTTTGGTCCATCTGCACCAATCTGAAAAACAGATGAGAACAGTGAAACAACAACAACAACAGATGAACAGCTACAGCTTGCGTGATGGAATCAAACTGACCAGCAGCTTGGTTTGAATAGTCTCTCCGTTGGCCAGTGTGACCTGGACCCATGGGATGGATTCTGCTGCTTGGTGGGGCATGGGCCATGTGTACTTCACCACCTTGGACCTGTACTTAACTTGGACGTTTTCTGACACACAACAAGGACATAAAACTGGTGACTACAAAGGCAGCATAAAAGAAGGGAAAAAAAAAAAAAAAAAAAGCAGCGCTTCTTAAAATAAAAAGGCAACTGGTGTGACTCTCACACAACAAAGGGATCAATCTTGGTCCCGTGTATGTATCATCACACTAAATCAGTGCTTTGCTACTTTTTCCGTCAAAACGAGAGGATGGTGTGCCTGCAGCCAAAGCAGTGGAAGATCTATAAACCACCCCATAAAACACCACTGGTTTTCCTCCCTGGCACATGGCAGCCACCGAAGTTCACATTTGACAATCTTCGTAATGGTCTTGGCCTGCCACATTGCGCTGACTAATAGTGTTTATCTACAAGAACACCACGCCACACTTTGCACATGCTGCCAGCTTGTTAGATTTTGCATTCAAAGTGCCTCTCTTCCGAAAATATCGGCAGCTGGACATCCTAAACATGAAAAGCTACGCTGGCTCATGCCGACTTGGAGCAGGACAGATCCACAGAACGGCTACTAGTTCCCGAACACAGATGTCAAATATGGGTTTTCAGTGATTGGAGAGCAGGGTTACACTGCAACCAACTGGCGCGGAGCATGCTTCTCATGTACTGCATTGGGCATAACAACACCGTGGCTAAAATGAGAGGATAGAGAGAGAGAGGCGGACAAATAGAAGGCACATTGGGCAAAACGTGCTGTAACCACACATGCAAAATGTTTAAAAAGTGTATAAATATGCCACTTTAACTGTCAAGCACGTAGCAGAGCTGAGTTTTATTTGCGAACCTCACAAAAGTTGGTCTAATGTCAACAGCAATACAGCACTACACACTGTCAGCGCTTTAGTGTCTTAAGAGGTGGCAAAGCTTAGGGAGCACATGGCAGCTTTAAATAGGTCACTGGACCACTTCACGTGTCCTCAGAGGGTGCTGGGGCAATGCAGTTCCCAAAATGTGAGGTTTTGATTGAAATGGCAGGAAAAGCATGAACTGCTCCAAGGACTTAACTTGTCTTTAAAAACAGTCACCGGGAAAGAGTACAAATAAACAAAACCTGGCGACAGGATGGAATAAACGTGGTGGCATTAGCCGCCAGACTCAGCGTCCATTAAGCAGATGGAACGGAGCACTGCTACTGTGCGGGGCTTCATGCTTTAATCATAAATGCTGTGCTTACCGGACAGACTGTCCAGCTGTTTAGTGAGTGCAGCCACAACGACGTCGTTCTCCACAATGTACGCCATCTCGTCCTGCAGGTTTTCCTTATCGAAAGTGATCAGGGCATCGGAGCAGGCGTCCCAAACCTAAATGAGAGACTCATTACGCCTGCGGTCTACAAGTCTATCCTTAAAAGCATCCCCCTCTCCCTATATATAGCTGGGCAGAGAAGTGCAGCTTCATTGAGGCGAACACATCAAAGTGTAGTTGTTGTCGGAGGTTGGCACAGCCTACATATATGAAACCCAGAGCGATCAGGGTCACCAACACCCTTCTGGCTGGACAGCTGACTCCAGCTTAATGGAAGGACCAAAATGACATTTTTGTGCTGTGGATTTTTGCAAGCATTTTCTTGGAAAAACAAATAACAAATGACATGTTTGTGAACATAAAGAGTGAGTCAATATTTATCCGCAACCACAAGTGGTAGAGTGAGATATAGTTTTAGGCTCCTGTAATTCCAGCCCTGAAAGCACCATTTGAGTTAAACATGAGGGGGTGAAAAGTGTTTGTACAAGGTTAATTCTCTCCTGGCTTGTAACTATGGTGACAGAACCCATCATTCTGCAGTAATATGCTGCTGCACTACTTTTTTCCAACTTGCCATAAAGTAGGGGGATATACCCTACAGAAAACCACTAATGGCAGTGGCTTTGCAACTTGTGATAAGTGGTTGGGAAGAAAGATTTACTGAGACCAGCCCAAAAATTGTTTTGGGTTTGTTTAATACGGGGTGAAATGATGCAGTTTTCGGGTGGAATCAGTTGCTACATAGTTTCTGCGTAAGATTTAAACAATACACTTCCTTGCAGCTTTATGGAGAAAAATGTGGGCAAAGACGCCTTGACGACAAAAACTCTGTTTGCCTTCTGTTTCAAATCTACACCTTCAATCCTTACTGGATATTTAAGATGGAAGGGCATTTTATTGCATGGAAAGAATGTTATTTAGAGCTGACCTGCAGCACATACTTTCCAGTGCTATGGCTGTAGATGTATATGACTGAAATTCAATGAGCAAACATGCCAAAACAGTGGTAGCAGAGTGAAGGTATAATGGGAGAGGTACACTACCATAATCACTGTAAGGCATTGCATGATGACATCTTAGGCCCAGAGAGAAACCCTGCGGTCGAGTGTTTGGTACACACTGACCACATCTTACAAGATGGACTGAGCCTGCACCCACAGCCGTAAAGCGGGTTCACTCTGCAGCAAACAACCACTCTCCTAATCTTTCATCTTCTTCCCGTTGTTCACATGAATCTTCATAATTATAAGATGCGGGGAACGAGTACCAATTTGAAAATGTCAAAATGATTTACCCTTCATAGACAACATGGCTTTAATAAATAAAACTTGTAAGGTCAGATAACCATGCCGAACTTTGAATGCACCAGGAGATGGCCCTTTTTTAAATATACCTTTTTTTGGGCATTCCTTGTGGTGCAGATCCTGCAAAGGGCATGAATTGCACAATGGAATGAACAAAATGCATGTTACATGAAACCACTGTTTGCCATTTTAATGTGAACAATTACATACCATACACATGATTATATGATACAATATTGTGTTGCTTGTTCATTAAGCTGAATGACTGAGTAGAGGCTGAGCGTCACAGATTTTTCTCTCCACAAATTGTATGGTGCCATGACTGATGGATGACAGAAATACATACAGTATGTCTGTAAATTAGACAGTCTGGAAGACATATGAAGAAAAACTCAAATTGTGTAACAGAAGGATTCTTGGAGATGCTTGGTACTGCCTCAAGTTATTTGCGTTTGAAATTATACTTTCTGAACATTTGACTGAACATAGCAGTGCAATAAAAGTTACTGTACCCCTGGGTTGTAAAGATTTTTAAAAAAGCAACTTTTATAGCAACATATTACAGTGACATAAAGATCAACATACCTGCATCTTTTTATAGGGTTTGTATCTCATTTTTGTGATGTGTTCCCATGCTCCAATACCTGCGTGTGGATAAACACATTTACAAAATTGTAAGCCAGTGTATTAAAAATAATTGTAGTCATACTCTACACAGTACAATGTTTAAGGAGGACACACACTTGTGGTGTTAAGTGATGAGATTATACTGAACATACTGAAAATCATTTATGTCTCACTGGTTGTTTGCTTTTGTGCTACATGCTATAACATTAGCAGCATACAATATTTTAAGTGATAGTGGGAAATATCTAAAACAATACAATTAGATTTTAAAACGGCCTTTAAACTTACTGTAAATGAGGCACAGTGCCCTATAAGTATGAGACACGTTCCTAGTTTTACTTTTTGTGCAGGTGCAAATGAGGACTGCATTCCTTTCAAATACTCTATTGACATTTCACTGCCAACATCAGATAAAGTTTCTGATCAGATACAGAGGTTCACACTGCAAAGTCAATAAATGGTACACAAATAATGCAAGAGAGCAGTATGAAGGAGGTTATCTGAGAACTTAAGCAGAGCTTTAGCCTCTCTGTCTCTCACTGGCACCTGCGCAAAGATTATAGTTCCTTAAATTATTATCATGGTGCGCTGGAATGTGTGAGCTACTGAGGAGATGTTGTAATTGTTGTTGTCTGTACTCATCACTGAACTGCTTAGTTGACTAAATACTGTACTTGATGTTATTTTAAGACCTGAATCTGGATGAATGTGGATGAACTTGTATGAATCTATTCTGGGACATTTTAAATTGTGTGTGCCGTGTTCATTTGTTTTTCTGTGCTAGGTGAGAAAATATCAATCTTGGCTAAATGCTTAAAAATAAACCTGGATTTTTTTTTTATTGCAAACTGTCTTATGGTGAGAAGTGTGTGTGTTAAACAGTGGTTGTGTGCTAGCACATAGAGGGCAGTATGAAAGCCTGAAATAACAAAATGCTCAGGTCTGGACTGATGGTCAGAGATGGTGAATTTAGGACACAGAACTTGTTTCGCAAATGAGTTAATCAAACGTAAGACTTAAAATCCAAAACTCACCCTTTCCCAGGCTGCTAAAATCTCTAATCTTCAGAGAGATACTTTCAAGTTTGGGCATGTAACAAAACATCCTGAGTGTAACTAAGATAAAAATGTAGCACCAGGAAACCTCCCGGGTGACCTATCACGTTAGGAACAAATAATGTCAGATATGATCCCTAAATTAAGCCAGCATGACTGGACAGTGTCTACACCCTGGCTTATCCTGTGAAAGCCATTTAATAGTCCAACACCACAAGCGTCTCATAGGAAGGGAGCTAATCATCACAGAAATAGCTTTGTGGTGAAACTGCCGTTTAAATGTACAAACCCTTTCAACAAGAACACGAAGTGTTATAAACCATTTGATAATGGTGTTTTAATGTGTCAACTTGAATAAGTGTATACTGTACCGCTGAGGAGGGTGGCAGAGCCTGGACTGATGGAGCTGACCCTGGTGCTGTAGGTGTCTGGGACCTTGTCCATCACTTTCTTGTTGCCAGCTTCAAGCAAGAGAATCTTCTTACCCTCCAAGTTGGGATCCATGCCTGTCAAAAATTAAAATAATATATAAAAATGACAACACATATATAAGACTGAGTCTAAGTATTGTTCAAACTCTGCAGTGAAGCTGAGTGTTTTGGCATTTCTGGTATAAAAACGGACTCTATGTTTTTTTTTTTTTTACATCTCAAAGTTGAACTTGAAGAGTAATTATCACATCTATTTGTTTATCTAAAGAGATGCGGGTCTGGGTCAATGAAGACAGCTCCTGATACAATTTTACAGTTGATTGGTTAATAATAATAGCTGTAGTCACACACCAACATGTCAGTCAGGGCTGGGTTGGCATTACTCACCTAAGGAACATGCCATTGCAGATCCAACCATTCCTCCCCCGGATATAATAACATCATAAACCTCATTCTTCCCAGAATCGTCCCCATGTTGAGCACACACTAATCCTCGGCTTATGATTCTTAAAGCAGAAAAATGTCTCTCTGCAATGAAACACCGGCCAAGATCGTGTAAGGCCAGCGTCGCCTTTGTGAGCTTATGCATGTTTCTGTCTTCACTCTGTCTTCATATATGACACGCCTCGCATTAAACAGGGAAAAGCAGTCCAACTGTGAAGCGTGGATACTTTCATAAGACACCCAGAAATACGTTTCCCCTTGAATGTGTCCTAATAACGGCAGCTGTGTCCCCTCTGTGATCCAGCCATGTTGTGTGTTGACAAGCGCTCCAAGGGATGTACTTCCGAGTTCACGACCAATCACAGAGGACGTCTGTCGAGGCTGGCGTTGCTGCTTCTGTCCACAAACAGTGCTAATGCTGCCGAAACGGAGGACAGAGAGTAAGTACAGCACACTCGCCGCATCCTTTCAGCTGTTATACAAACTTAATTTCAAAACAACAAACCTCATAAGCTTACCAAAGACCTGCAGCGTGTCTTCTGAGTGGAGATGTAACGGTAGGAGTTTGTTTGGGAGACGCTCCGACGCCATTGAACACTTCTAAAAGTCGTCTTTTACCGGGTTGTCGCCTCATCTCATCATTTTACATTTAAATGTCGTTGATTTAAAATAGAAAGCAGGTTTGTATAAAAAAGTATAAAAAAAGTAAATGCAAACTTAAGCATAGCTAACGCTAAATACGTGTCCTTAATCGACATTGCAAAGTGTGTTGAGAGCGCGGAGGTCTGGTTGTCATGGTAACCCATTAACACACACACACACACACACACACACACACAGGAAGCTGAGTTGTCGGCACGTTTGATGTTTACAACTTTTTTATATATATATATATATTAGCATTATATATTAGCAGACCGAAACTTGATTATTTTGTTGATTAACGTGAAGAATTGACGATTACTGTCGTAAAATGTCAACAAATAGTGAAATATAATTTCGCAAAGCGCAAGGATACGTCTTCAAATATCCCTAAAGCCCAAAGATACTACATTTATAATGACATAAAATTAGCAATTATCCTCATGTTTTAAGATGAGAGCTGAAACTAACAGTTATTTTCATTATAAGTGACTTATTTTCTCAAATAATCGACTGATGGTTCCGAGAAATTTGTTAAAAATGTCAATCATAGTTTCACAGATCTGATTGTTTTGTTCTGCCAGAGGGCAAAATATATTTAATTTACCATCAAGGAAACATTTATAACTAATAAACCAACATATATTCACATTTGAGAAGCTGGAACTTTAGAATCCTTGTCATTTTTGCTAAATTAATAAATAAATGAAGAATTAATTGTCAAAATTGTTGCCACTTAATTGTCTGTCCAACAGCTACTCAGTTAATTGACTGATGACTTCTACTCTGTTTAAAATGTTCTTCAACTATTATTCAATTTAAGAAAATGTACAGAGGCCAAGTAATTGGTCAGTATGAACTTTGTAAGTAATGTTTAGGGTTCAAAGGTTGTTTGAAAGCACTGGCAGAGCATTTATGTACTTTTTTAATTTTTAATTTTTTTTTTAGCCAACAAAGCAAGTACAAAACAAACAAACAAAAAAAGACAGTATTACAGGGACTGTGTTGCACAATAAAGAGACAGCAGGGGAACACACCCCTAATCAGGGTCAGTATCAGAGTTTGTTCTTCGCTATAAGCTGTACAAATAAACACTTCAACACAAACAAGTATACAAACAAACAAATTAGCAGTTTATTTATTTTAAGAAGATGTTATTATTTTGTGTAAAACTTTGTGAGAACAGTGTACACTTCAGTAATTGAAAAAATAAAAATAATCAATATGAAAACATGCTTCAACAATGAATAGATTATCAAAATTGTTGTCAATTTACTTTCCATAGATAGTCAAATGGAGAAGTTAACTGGAATAAACCTTGCACATGTTGAGCTTTTTACATTTTTTTTTCATTAGTTTCATGGGTCAGAGAGATATGTCAAAGCTGGAGACCTTTTTGAAAGATGGTCTCCGATCAGAGTTAATGCTCCAGCAGCAGCTAAAGGCACTGAGGGAGGCCTTCAGGCAGCAGCTGCAGGAGACAGAGAGGAGACAGAGAGAAGAGCTGGAGAGGAGGATTCATCAGAATGCTCTACTGTCAACAGAACAAGAGTCTGGTGATAAAAATGAGATGAACAATCAGGCCAGGTAGGTTTCCTCAAATGTCTTCTTTGTTTTGTCATAATTATGATATGGTTTTTTTTTTTTTTTGAAGATCCTTACTGTTTTTTCAGAAATGTGGGAATAAGAAGATCTACCTCCACACCTGCTCTGGCCTCAAACACTTTAGAGACTTTGCACAATCCCCGACAATCAAAGTCTAAGAGTAATTCATCTTCTCCAGCCTGGCTATCTCCAACAAACCAAAAGCAATGTCCAGTCAAGACTTCCACGCTGACTCCTACAAAGACTCAACAGTGTGAGCGGTTAGCTTTGTCTAAAACAACACACATGATCAAAGAGGAGGAGGCTGAGGCTGAGTGTCAAAAGAAGTTCAGCGCTCTCCCAGTCCCCAGCCATGTCATTCAACCCCTCTATCAGGAAATGATGGAGCTGAAAGAGAAGGAGAGGAAGCATGGGCATGAGCAGAGGAGGGACTTTTTGCTCTCCGTTCAAAAACCATTCACCTTCCAGGAGAGGGAAAAGGCAAAAAGAGAGAAGCTGATAGCAATGCTAAACCAAGTGTCACATGATCAGAAAAACAAGGCTGCTACTGTCAGAAAATCTCCTCACAAAGAGATGAAAGACTCATCAGATTCTGAGCTGAAAGGTGGGTTTTCCCTTTTTTCTGATGGGATGATGCTGGTTTCCTTCTCAGATTGTTGTGTCTTTGAAGAAATAGTCAGGGATTTAAGAGAAGAAAAAACAAACAAACAAAAGAAGTATTTTCTTAAAATGATAGTAAGTAAGTAAAAAAAGTTTCTAAAAATGCTAAAATAAGTTAAAAAAATGTAGTTGTACCTGATCAGTTTAGATCAATTTTAGCTTGTCGAGTTAGACCTAATTCTAATTCTGTGCAGACCAGGAGCTTTGCAAGCAAGTCCCCACTCAAACAACAGCACTACGTGGGAATCCTGCTGTGTCTGGCGGTCCGAAACTTCGCACTGCTGACCGCACCAGGAAAGAAAAGTTGGGATTCCTGGATGAGAGGCCCAGCTTTCAGCCCAAAATCATCCATCAGGTCCCTGATTTCAGCAGGCTGCACAAAGCCCTGCAGACAGAGGCGCTGAGGAAAACACAGAGTCAGCACGTGATAAAATGTCAGCCCTTCTGTTTGAGGACATCAGCTCTCCCTGCAAGGAGAAGTAGGATGAGCCCTGAAAACTCACAGGTAAAAAGTAGTCTTTACCCCAGACCTTTTGTTTTGTTAACTATAAGAACTTGTCAAAATGTTCTCACTGGGTTTTATTCATTTAGCTGCTGTTATAGATAAGTTATTTGTCACATTGTTAAATAAATGTATAGAATAATTTCTGTGTTGAAGAGCCAGTGTCTGCAGAAGCATTACATAACAAGAAGACATCCAGGACTCCAAAGCACCAGATGGCTTCATGTTGTAGTTTTACATTACTTCTTTGCATGATTGATGGTTCGAACCACATCCACCCAACACTTTTTTAAAGGGGGGTAGGAAACCACTAGCCTTCCTTAAAGCCTGTAATGTTCCACATGACAAACAGTACTGATTACCTAAATCCTTGTTCATTTAAAAAGGTCCATATCACTATGATTGCACCAAATGTACAATAACAGGCCTAATAAGAACAGATGTTTACCCTACAGTTTTTTGCAGACTGTATAATACTCATGTATCTTGTATTCCTGTGGTCCCTCAACACTGAAAGTGTTTATTTCCCAAAATGTGACAAAGGACTTTGACCTGGTCACATTTGACTTTCTGTTCTGTGTCCTCAGGAGTAATTTGTTTTATGACAAATGATTTATTGTATGGGTTAAGTCCCTCTATGGCATATATGTTATTTCTTGAGGTCGTTTTTACCAATCCCCTCAGTTGTGGAACTGTAAAGCTATTTAAAATATGTACAATGCGCCCTCTGAATAGAGGGAATATTCCCCTCCCTTGACCATTCATATTTCAAACTTTCTCCACCTCATAATTTATCACGTTTAACTGAAACCCGAAGTGCTTGATATACAACCATGTAATATTTCATCATGTCTCGTACAAGCAGAAATGTCTTTTTTATTTTTTAGGAGATTCATCACATATTTCATAACAGTAATTTACACTAATCCAAAGTGGTAGAATGATCCTTGTGATCAGTGAAAGTTCCTTCCTGTCCTCCTTTCATATATCCTGCCCAAAATTATACATTTACCAGAGATCTATCTTATGAACTGTGTCAGACATATTTTATAAACAGATATGTTTAGCCTTGTTGAAGATGTGGCACATAAAGAAGCTTCTATAGATACATATTTACATTATTTGTAGATTAACATTGCATAAGTAATTACAGATATACAAATTTATACTGTGTGGTTTCTCATTTCTCAAATATTCCCATCAAACTGTGTGGTCCTAAAGGCATCGGTATCAATTCATCTTTGTCATTTTGTCCTTTTTCTGTGGATCTTGGTGTAGGTAGGTAAGTGTGTTGTATTGATCATTCGCATAGTAAAAAAATGAAAATGTGATTTTAGAAAGAAAGAAAACAATCCATTATTACTAAACATATATCTAGTAATAACAGAAACCTTTTCCACACAATTTACTTTTATATTTCATAATTATTTTCATTTGTCTTTGATCACATTGAATAAAGATTGTTTTCCCACAAATTGATTAACTAGTAACTAGATATCTATCAAAACTCACTGCAATGATTTGTCTATATAAAGTCCTAACTTACATCGGTTTACACACTGATATACTTTGCTGGTGTTATTATTGCACCATATAGTATTTTATTTTGTATTATTTTAATTACAAAGTTAATTCAAATCTGATTTTTGTCCTCATCTACAGGAACCAAAAATAAGTCATCTCAGTCGGAGCAAATCACTTGGGGCTTTAACATCATTGTCCACAGACACACTGCCCACATACATCACGGACGCTGTGAGGAAGCGCTGTATTGCCATCAGGTGACTTGAATTATTTTGAAACTGTTGATTTTTTCTTTCCATAGTTTTTACACACTAACAAGTTAAATCCCCTGACATGCAGAATATGTTTTACCTTCACAGAAAGTCAGTGGAGATGAGAGATAGCAAGAATCAAGAAAGTGCAGACTGGTTGAGGAAGCACCAAATGAGGTCCCAGGCCATGAAGAAGACAGTCGCGCTTCATGCAAAGTTGCTGGACCCACACAGCAGCTTCAAAGAAGTGCATAATGAAAAACTACAGCACCATCGGTGAGCGCTGGTCAAGTGAGGCCGTTCATTCTCCTGTTTTGCAACCTTTGCAACTCACATCACAACAACCACACACGCCTGCCACAGTAGCTCAAACTATAATCTTCTCTTACATGAAGGGCGGCTGACCAACAAAGGATGAGAGAGTACATGAGAGAGTTACGGGATATGAAGGCACGAGTCAGTGAACGCCCTTATTTGTTTGAACAGGTGAAACAGGTAAGTGACATAGTAAACTGAGGAGATTACATGAGACTGTAAATGACATGCCCCTCCAGCTAACTTTGAGTTTTTACTGGCAGAAAAATGCAAAGGCTCACGCAGAGCAGATATACAGGAGCAAGCTGAAGAAAGCCGGCTTAAAGGAGCAATTTGTTCAAGAAAATGGAGAAGCAGCTGAAAAAACGTCAACATCATCCATATCAGAGAACGATACAGACAAGAATGACATTGATAGCAGGTATGCAGAGCAAGAATTTTTAGCTTTTTTCATCCATTATGCAATACCACTGCGTTCGGTAAAATTATGAATAGCACTGGTGCTGGAGAGCCAAGGACTTCATGTGGTTTGGTCATATTACATTACATAATTTTCTGAGCTTGCCCTGCAGTCTTTAGTGAAGAAAAGACAAATACTGTAGCCAAGTAAAAGTTCGATATAATTACAATATAGCCATTTTCTAACCCAACATGTCTGATTTAGGGAAGAAAATGTAGACGACGGGGAGAAAATTGAAGATGTGGAGGAGAAGAGCGTGAAGTCCAAACGGGAAGAAATGCCATGATCAAAAAGGTTCAGGCGGCACAAAGTTTTTTGTGGTCTCTCCACTAGAAAACAACACTGTCCTCAAAAATGATTCATGTCACTGCTTACTATCCACACCAAGCGTTTGATAGTTTAAGATGTGCAACTATAAATTATGAAATTACAAAACATCTGAACTTTACAGTCACAAATGTTGCAGGTTACAAATGAAATAAAATAAAAGTTTATACAACTGTATATCTTTATAAGTGATTAATATTTTATGTGCTTTGAGTTAAACACACATGTATGCATATATATACAAACTGCATGACATTTCACTGAAAATATAAAAGCTATTTTTGGATTTATGACAATTTTCCTCAGAGATATGAACATCTAGTGGATGATGAACACTTAGTTACCAGAATAAACAGTTAAAAAACAAAATGAGAAAAAGACATTTCACATTCATTTGTGTTTTATCCACTTTAAAACAAGAAGCTTCCAATATTAAAACAAAGGTTTTCCTTTTACAGTGAGATATTTTTTTTGTCACTGCTCCAAGTTGTATTTTCTTTTAAAAAAATTGAACAATGTGTATTTCTTTAATTGGGCAGGTCCCGTAAGGACAACAAGCGTCTGACATGGGCCTGCCTCGGTTGAGAAAGATGGTTGGGTTAAAGTTCCCAGTTGTTTCTACAGCCACACTGCCACCTAAATAAACAGTTCACAGAGACCAATTCAGTGGTCTGCTCCAAGCCCATAGACCCACATCAAATATGCTTGTACACCGACCTCCACTTGTGCTTAGACAGCTGACTTCCAGGAATTTGAGAGGTCATTTTTACGAGCCATGTGGGAATGTCTGAATACGTATATAATCATAATCAAAATGTAATCACGGAGGTGAGCAAAAAGTGCCAATTCTGTAGGCCACTGTGCCCTAAAGCTACTGAACGCATGTTTGCACGAGTTCAAGACTTTGTTAAAAACTGTGTTAAAGTAACTCTATTGAATGCAAATAAGAGCTCCATATGTTACATACAATTACAACACAAATATGAGCTGCTAGTCTGCTGTGCATATGTACAAGGTCACTAACATTATTCAATTGTCTGATTATTAAAATAAACGTGTTATTAATTTTGCATAATTAAAAAGATAAGAAAAGTAGAAAAGCCAAAATGTTGTTACATAGTACTTATAGATGTAATAAATAATCACACAGTCCCTTCCTTGACATCTCAAACATCACATGACAAAGCTTCAAGGGCTCCAACCAGTCAGGTTGTCATGGGAACCGTGTATCCCTCCCCGCTCTGCCTCGTAGTCCCTCAGGAGAGCGCTGCGCACCTCTGATTCCCCCTGTGCACAGCTGAAAACAAAACCAATTCTCTCCCAACCTGTTAGATAACATCCGAGTGAGAACCGTGAGGGAGCAGACGCCTGTGACATCTCTTTAAACAAACTGTAGTGCCTCGAATGTGTGTGGAAGCTGAGAAAGGGAACAAACACATCTCATTTAGATTAATGAGAGGCTGTGCACTTGGCCACCGAATGTTATGATCACGCTGTTTGAGGAGTGGCTCTGCTTAGCAGATGAACAATATAATTTCGCCAAGGTGGTGCGTTCAGGTCTTTTATTATTCCAGCCGCTGAACGATATAAAAATTCCCACACATTTAATTCTGTAAATGCATGGGTTGCAAATGTAGGCAGTTGAGGACACACCCTAGAATAGATGATATAGGCCTCAAATGGACTTCACTGTCACAATGTCAGCCAATTCGCAGTCTCACATTTTCCTCGTCTGCCTTTTTCCTCTTCCGTGTGCTAACTCTCCTGTTGTTACAGATCCTTCCTCTCCCACCTGCCCTGCAGTAACCCCTGTTTTTTCATCATTCACCACTTCCCCATCAGCCCAGTAGTATATATCCCAGCCCGACTCCATTCATTCTCTGCCTGCCTGAGGTTTGCTTGTTATGAGCCCTCTGTCTGCCTTTTGGACTTCTGCTCTCCAACCTGATCCACTATTGGATAAGTTTGCCTCATCTTTCCTGCTTGCTGGGTTTGGACTTTTGCTTGTTTTTCGACTTCAAGTGAACTTTTAATTTTACCAGCTGATCTCAGAGTTATGCTTTTGGGTTTAAACCTGTTTTTACTGAGCCTTTCACCTGCTTCAAAACATCAGCAATTGCATTTTATGAAATGCTTATGCTGTGATTTCTGGTTATTTTGTTGTTTCTCTTAATTTCTTGTTTATTTAAATTCTCAAAATTATAAAGTAAAAGTGTAAAGGCCATGTATTTTTGTTAAGTGCAGTTTATGCTGTGTGTGCATGTATAGTCTCCATATATTTTAGTCCTTGGTTCACCTGCAGGAGGAGCTGTGGCTCGCTGCAGCCTCTCTGGAGCAGAAGAGAGAGATCCCTCTTTTTCTCCTTCAGTGGCATGAATAATATCCCCAGTGCTGGAGAGAGAGCATATCAAGAGGCAAACGGGAAGGGGAGAGAGATAGCAGCCAGTGTGACAGATAAGAGCGTGGCACAACTTGTCTCCCTGACTGCACCGTGGGCCGGGGAACGAGAGAGCAAGTGCACCAGAGTGTCAGGCAAGGCTGCTGCCTGCTCACACACCACACACACACACACACACACACACACACACACACACACACACACACACACAAATACACTCTCACACACAAACACAGACAAACCCCTCAGCACGGCTACACCAGAAGAAGTTCAGAGAGAAGACTGACCTCAAGAAGGTACAGTATGTTTGTGCGTCTCTAGCCTGAGAATCATATCTCCTGCCGCCGTGTCCCCATCTTTATATGTGAAACATTCCTAGGAAGTCAGCTGTGTTACACTTGATGCTCCGCTTTGTTTTCCAGGTGGAAGTTTGGTCTGTGGATTAACTCGAATGTTATGGCTTTCCTCAAACTGAGACTTCTTGTCCTGTAGAGGAGTTGTGTGTTTCCCCCTCTAGAAGAACTTGTCTCGTGTTTACAGCCTGAGGGAGGATGGAGAAGCTTTCAGGGAAAGACAAGGAGCTGATACGAGGCAGCTGGGAGAGCCTGGGCAAGAACAAAGTTCCTCATGGTGTCATCATGTTTTCCAGGTAATGTTTTACACAATCAGCATGATTCAAATGGAATTAGACAGAAAAGTGACTTGTGAGAGAAGAAAATGAAGAAAAAGTTCTCCTGTTATTGACATGAATTCTAATATAACTAAAAGTGACAGGATGTTGCTGTTTTTCTGTGGTGTTACTTAATAGCTGTGTGGTTAGAATATGTATCAGGTGTGGAGAAAGACTCAGGCTAGATCCTTCGCTGCACATTTTCACCATGCAGAGACCGGAAGCTTGACTTGTTGCTTGGCGACAGACTGCAATAATCCACAATTTACTTTGAGACAGCTGACGCTAAATCAGAGACTAGCCGGAGAGATTTGTAGATGTATGATTTACAGATTGATTTTGTGTCTGTGTGGATGTTTGGCAACCCATGCCGTGTGTATACACCTATAGAACAGTGTGGTATTTGTCTGTGGTAGACTGTTTGAGCTGGACCCTGCGCTCCTCAGTCTTTTCCACTACAGTACAAACTGTGGCTCCACACAAGACTGCCTCTCCAGCCCTGAGTTCCTGGAACATGTCACCAAGGTGAGCTCCGTTCACCACTGTAACCACTACAAGTATACTGTTTATACTTGTGTGCAGTCTTGAACACTCTCTGTATTATGTATTTGCATGTGATCCCAGGTAATGCTTGTGATCGATGCAGCAGTCAGCCACCTGGATGACCTTCACTCCTTAGAGGACTTTCTGCTCAACCTCGGGAGGAAGCATCAGGCAGTTGGAGTCAACACCCAGTCATTTGCTGTAGGATCAACATTTCATAGTACAACTCTGAAAAAGCAATTTCACAAGTGAATGAGCTGTGAAAAAAATTTTTTTTGTTTTTTTTTTCCCCCCCCTTTGTGTTTGTGTTCTTGTTTGTTTTGGACTTCTTCAGATGGTGGGTGAGTCCCTTCTCTACATGCTGCAGTGCAGTCTGGGCCAGGCCTACACGGCGCCGCTGCGTCAAGCCTGGCTCAACATGTACAGCATCGTGGTAGCAGCCATGAGCCGAGGGTGGGCCAAGAACGGTGAGGACAAAGCTGACTGAGGCGCACAGCGGGAGCTGCTGAGCAGATGCTGTCTAATCACTCAACGTGGTTGCCATGGAGTGCTGTACATTTGCTCTGTGAGTGAGGTCGCATAGCGTAGCAAATGTATGGTGTGGTTACACTTTACAATTGGACCGACCAATCGCAGAGTTTGTTTTCTTTGCTGTGGATGTTTAGCTACCAGGCAATGCTGCTGTACAGCTGTGAGGGTCGGAGCCAGCCTGCTTAAATTCATCTGAGCGCCTCACACTGAGAAAAAGCAACAACTGTTGAGTCTCTTTGTATATAACGGCTTTGATATATCTACTCAAATGATAACAGTGACTGTAGTGGTCTTTGTGATGTATCTTAAAAGAGTTGCACAATTGTGAAACACTAGATATTATATTTAGGCATCACACACTACTCAAACTGTGATGGTTACTGTGGCCAGCATGGGCAGCTCTTTATCTAACTGGACACACAGTGATACTTTACAAAACATGTTAAAAGTTTTGGGACAAAGCAATGTCATTTTACAAAAGAAAATCCTATCACCTTAATCATTACTGTGTTTTCTATCGATATTATCATTACACCTCTTTTTGTGTATGACTTTGTTATCTAACATTTAACCTATTGATGATAAGCAACACAAGTGTTAAACAATTACACTCAATAGATACTGACAAGAACTGTTATACTCTCTGATAGCTTTCTCCAGAGATCTGTGACTGTTAAGGCGTCCATGTGCACCTTACTCAACATGGTGTGTGATGCTCTCCTCAGTAGAGGTTGTGAGTATTTCAATAGGCTTCAGCTGACTGTTAAACTCTAAACTAATAGACTGTTATGTGACCTTATTAAAGTTTGAAAGTTAAAGGACATCTTGGAGGAATTTTAACATCTTTGTTCCTTGGCTATCAAGGAATAATATTTCCGGTCATTGTTAGTGTAAAGTAGTTTTGTTGTACTGTAGTCGCTTATCTCAGTAATGCTTATTAACTGTGTTGTTGTGGCTACAAACGTAGTATTACCTCATCTTTAGAGGTGAAGATAAGCACAGTGGCCTGTGTTTCTCCGGCACAGAGCTTCTACATGGAAGTGAATATTTGTTTTGGGTTATGAAACAACAACTTTATTGATTTCCTTTTTAATTTATTAACACAAAACAAATAATACAGAGATACTGTGTGCTGACACTGTCCAATATATGTGTGTTATTATTATTGCTGCCATAACACTGTATGTATCATCCTTGGCTGTTATTTACATTCATGGTCATATAATGCCAAGTAACTTAGCAACAGTGCGCCAAGTATTAGATAATAACACCATACAACTGTAAATCCAAGCTGCTGATGTGGTTATTATCGCTTTAGCCTGAGTTTACATTTATAAAGTTTATTTTTATATTCTGAAATGTATGTCTAGTTAAAGAGCATTGATTTTTCTTTTTCCAAATGTGATGTACTGTACAGTATACCCTTCATTTAATCAAAGAAATAGAAATATTATTAACTTCTAAATGTGCAATCCTTACAGAAAATTATAAAAGCAGAGTTTTCTATTGAACTATTTTATCGCTGCATAGTATGTTCAGTCTGTATTTTCCAGCTCACAGGTGTATTGTTTATTAACTGACTGTGTAGGTGGTGTATTTGTAGTGATTCTTTTCTTAGTATTAGTACACAGCCCTATGCAGGTTGTTGTTTTCCATGTCTCTGTTTTACCTGACATTAGGTCTTTTTAGCCGGCATGACTGACAACTGGCATGTTATAACGGTTAACATCCAGCTCTGTACATATTGGGTGTGTCACTGTCTACCTCATCATTATCAGCTGCTACTGAATAGCGATGACTTCACCTAGTTATCCTTCAACCAAAAACGCACATTATTATTATTATTATTATTATTATTATTATTGGAGTTAATGCAAGCACGCACTCTTTGTAAACTGGACTCCATCCTACACTTCAAAAGACAAAAAAATGTTGTGTGCTTACTTGAGATTAAATAAAGTGATCTTCTGTGGATATTTTACTGCTAAACGAGGTCAGTGTGTTTTCCTCTCGCTCGCAGATTGTTTGTCACAGACTGATGATGGTTACAACACAATGGTCTGCGTTTGAAATCAATCACACGATGCTTGATTTCCTTCCCACTGACAGCCCATCCCCTAGTGTTACATAAGATCCAAGCGCCGAATGGCTCATCGCTCTTGGCTACAGAGATGAGGGCGACTTCAGGCACATCAGCCCACTTACTCATGCAACAGCACATCTCAATGTCACACTGAGATTGTTTACAGAATTTTACAAATTTGTTTTTTTCTTCCAAAACAAGTAAAATCCTGATAGATAATTTGCCTGTTTTTCTGCTTGATAATCAGTGTGTGTGTGTGTGTCCTATAGGTGAAGCCATAGTAATGAGAGAGAAGTGGATGTGTTATCTGACTACACAGGACTCATTTCTTCCAGATATACAATTTGGTTGTATCATTGTAAAAGTCACATCCATGAGTTGGCTGTCTGTTCTGCTGTTGGAGCAGTGGCTGACATGGCCTTAATCTGTCTCTCTGCAGCCCCAACATTATCCTCACTCTCTCCGTCCCACAGAGAGTCTGCTGTATTTATGTTGGCTCCATACTCCACGTCTCTCTTTAGGCCTACAGAACAACATTGAGCCAAAGCTGTCTAGCCACTGGACTTCATGGAGAGACTCTGACCCCGTCCGTCTCTCAGGTCAGCCAGCAATGGTTAGACTGCAAAAAAAAAAAAAAAAAAAAAAAAAATCATTAAGCTGCCAACTAAAATACAGTAGGTGTTTATTTCCCTTGTGGTAATTCATTAATCGCTTCCTATACTTCTACATCTTACCTTGTAGTGTACGAGGATTTGATCTGAAGGCTGTCGTCTGGAGAGGAGTCTGCGAGAAAAGACCACACATTATTTTTAGAAAGTCTGCAATGTGTTTTGGAATGGAGGGGTATTGAACGTTGTCATGGCAACTGTTAAGTGATGGTCCAGAGTTGTGTGTGTGTGTGTGTGTGTGTGTGTGTGTGTGTGTGTGTGTGTGTCCGTGCATTTATTTTCGATGAAGGAGGAAAGCAAGGCATTGCTCAATCGCTCACTCATCCTAAATCATACTGTGGAGAGCAGCGAGGAGTGCACAGTGACTACACGTGCATGCTCAGGCTAATGAGGTTTGCTCTGATACCTCTTCTAGAGTCTGCAACACAAGCCTGCCAAGCAACAATCACAACAGTGTGGATGAGCTGTTTGTCAGCAACTGCAACACAGTTGCTTTCAACATTGCATCCAACCAGTTAAAGTGTTATTCATATATTTTCTAATTGTCAACAAATCCCATGAAAAGACAGATACAACGCGTTTGTCTGTCCCTCAATACTTTCTGAATTGCCTGTCCTGCCTGTGGCTCAAAACCACTGGTTTCTACTGAAGATGTAGATCTTGTCACAAATACATAGTTTAATTTAGAGAAGGTGGGGCACTGTATTTCCTAACAAAAGGTGCTCAAACCAGAGTAAATAGTATGTTTGTTTGGGACTATTTTCAGCTGCGGATTAATACACGTTTGTTGTGTTTCAACTTGTCGACACAGGAGGTCTTAAACCACATTTTTCAGTTGTCAGAACAGATTGACTTCTATTTTAAGGCTGCATAACACATCTTGTTTTATTTGCGCTGTATGCCCAGAAATGCTAACCAAAGCATATTTCTGCATTTCAAGTCTATTTTCTTCTGTTTTACATGTGTAACTATAGTGATGCGGATACAGGCTGCGGATGACCTGCACTCAATACTGTGCCTCAACACATCTTGTGTAGGCACAGATGGAGGACTGAAGTTGCTGCTGCTATGCTACAGCAACATGCTGCTTTCCAAATACGGGCTGTGTGTTAGAAAGTATTTACGGCACATTTACTTTAGCTACACAATACTTGGTTGGTTAAGATTAGTTTGTTGCTGGGTTTGGTGTTTTTAATGTGTTTTTCTGACATATTTCTGAATATTTCCAGCCTTATCCTTTAATAGAGGTTAAGAGGATTATTAACACTATTTGTGAGTGTGTGAGTGTTACACAGGGCACCTAATTAAATCCAGTGATAACTGATCAACGGTCTTGCTATTTTAAAAATATAACTAAGGTTTTGGAGCAACTGAGGCAGCAACTGCAACCAGTCCTTCAATCACCTGGTGTGCTGCATAACTGTTCTTGACCTTTTGTCTGGATATAATGAGGAAGGCAATTTATACCTGAGACACTTTGATTTAATAAATTAATCCAAAAGGATTAATGGTGTGATTACACCAAGTTGACAAAACAATCTCAGCACAAGGCTCAGACTGAAAGTTCATAAAGATTATGTGATATGATCAAAAGGTCACAAACAGCTGCTAAATGGTGAGATTAGCTATTGTTTGAAAAGGTCAATGACATTTCAGTCTCAACTTTTAAGGCGATGTTGACATAAAGCCTTCAACAGTTTTCAGAAAAATGTGAATTTGAAATTTAAAACTGGACTAGTAATCAATCATTAGTAGTAGACTTCTATTGTCAACTGTTATTTTTAAAGTGAAAGATGAACTTTCTTATATAAGTTTGAAAGAGTAGGAGATAAAAAGTTCTGAATTGTTAACAAAATTACCACTACTTTGAGCCACAGTATTATGTAAATACTAAACAACACCATCTTATTAAGCTATATTTGCATGATTAAACTAGCCCATATGGGAGTGACAATATGTTTGCTACAGGAGGCAGAGGCATTTTCTATTCTAAGCATCTGGGCAGAAGAAAGGCGAGCGGTGGGCCACGCACCCAGAGGAATTCACCTTTCACTGAGAAGCATGCTCTCAGCAGTTGCCACGGGTGACAGGGGAAATGTCAGGGACTTTTCTTTCTTCTTTCGTAACTCTTAGCAACAAAGAAGCGCTGTATATAACGGTAGGCATGCTATCTTGTTTTTTTTGTTTGTTTGTTTTTTTCTTCGTACAAACCCTTTCATTGCAGAAAAATGACATCCATCCAGTAAGTGTGGGATGTTTCTTAGAAAAACACGCTTGTGCACCACTTTGCTGGAACAGCATCTACCATTGGCACTATGGTGCGACCACTTTCCAGTGTGGTTTGGATAAAAGCAGATGCTCATACAATTAATTGCCCCATCCACCCTCAGATGTGGTTTGAGGTACAAATGAGGTCTGTAGTATTTACAGAGGTTTGTCCCAAGGCTAGTTTGTATGCAGACACACTGCTTCAAACACTGAGCTAACATGCACCTGCATTCATTACCCGCCTTTCTGCAGCTCTGTTAAATAATGGTATTTGTGATCATGTTTGGAGAGATTATCTGTTCAATCAATGTCATTAGTAGTACTTGTTTGGAAATATGCTTATTTTCTTTATTGCAGAGTTAGATTGATACTCCCAACTAGTTAGCTTTACTTAGCACAAAGCCTGGAAACCTGGAGAACAGCTAGCCTGGCTCTTTCCAAGGCTAAGAAAAATCAGCCGACCGGCACGTAAAGCTCACAAATTAACATGTTATATCTTGCTTCTTTATTCTGTACAAAAACCTAAGTGTAAAAGCGACAAGTTGTAGTTTTACGTGGGGTTTTACGGGACTAATTCTTGGCTCGCCGCAGTGACTTCCTCCTGTAACTCCTATAAAACCACAAATTGCTGTTTTTTCGGATTAAAGAAACCAAAAACATGATAATTAGTGAGCTTTAGGGATGCTGGTAGGCAAATATCGTTACCTTTGGACAGTCAGGCTAGCTGTTTTGCTGCTTCCTGTCTTTATGCTAAGCTAAATGGCTGCCATATCATACAGACACGAGAGTGGTGTCAATGTTCTCATCTAATTCCCACAAGAAAGCAAAGAAATGTATTTGTCATAAATTCTAAATGAGTATTGTATGCCAGCTATCCATTGCACATTTCCTGAAGACATCGTGTGTATATTTACTCTTCTACTACTACTTACCAACTGAAGTCTGACTCATTGCCTCTCAGAAACCCTTAGATCACAGATGAGGAGAGCAATAAGGAGTTCATGGCACAAGATGAGTGGATTGAGCTGAATTAATTTTAATTTCAGATCACAGCACTTCACTTTTGACAGATGAAAACTCATTAGCCTGACAGAGATCAATCTCAAACGCAGTCTGTCCCGAATTAACCGCAACCTTCTTGGAGATATAATAACCTACATTTACAGCAGGCTGGTCACATATGAAATAAAGATGATACACACATTTCATAACCAAGAGCAGAAACCAGCGGACATGTCTGGAAAGCTAATGTACCTCCAAATAGACCTTGGATGGCCAAGCCGACAGTATATGAACAGACATGACAGGATACAATAAAACTAATTAAGCATGAAAATGGACAATCCCTCCTTGCACAGCCATTAGAGCTAAGAATATCCTAATAAGTTTTATGTTGTATTTTTCAAAGGAAAGTATGTTTAATGATCTGTGGAACAAGCTTCTGCAAGAGGAACCCACAGAAAGACAGAGAGAAAGAAAGAGAGACAGAAATTTTGAGATGCTCTTTGATGTTTTTTTTTTTCCCAAATAGATGTTACTTCATGATTCTCTGCACTGACCACTTCATACTCTCTCTGCTGCCAGCTTTCATCTCTTATTTACAACATGAGGAACTAAAATTAAATTCCTTGTAAAATGGAGCAAATAGATTTCACCGTATGCAATAATATGCAATCAATTTTATAAATGAACAACTGAAGAGAAACTTAAACATTATATCACAGGCTTTATGATTTAAATCATAATACGTGTTGAAATTAAAACTGATCTTAAGATAAATCATAGACTAGGGAATGACCATGAATAAACAACTTGTTTTTTTAGCCTCTATAGTGAGCTTGGCCATCTATCTTGGATAAAATCCACTGATAATTGATCATCTATCTAGTTTGGATCTACAGATCACATCTAATGTGATCTGTATGAAAAGGAGACTAAATGAAGAATACAGCAGCTGAGCGCTGAAACGATCAAAATCAACAAAAAGGCACCAACAAGGACACGGCACAAAACATTTCAAAGTGACAGAGCTGTAAGGACAAACAGTAAGTTCTTGACCACGAAAAAAAATCACTTTTGGACCTTTTGATCGTATCACATGGTCTTCTTCAGCAGTTGTCATTGATCAATAGATGTTTAAACATTTAAAAACATCTTCATGGCCATCTTGGTATGTAAGTTTACTGTTTATTCTAAAAGGTTACAAAAACCAAAACAAACAAACAAACAAAAAAAACAGCCAAAAAAGTAAGTAAGTGGACCTTGAGTGAAAATTGTTTTCCAAGGTTGTAATTGAAGTGTAACGCTCAACATTTATTCCAACGTGGACAAAACTCCAAAAAGATATATACATATACATTTCTTTGACAACTGAGCAAACTAATCTGCTGATGAAGACCATGTGATATGGTTGAAAACTCCAGCAAAAAGGAAGTAAGGAGGACTTGTGTGAAGGTTGTTCTGTCAATATCTTGGTGGAATGAGCTCACTGCTTGTCTGTTGACTACTGAAGTGAACTAGTCATTGACTGTTGAATGAAAATTACTACTCTGGGTTTTTGTTTCTGTGTTTGTTGTTGTTGCGTTTTTATCTCTTGGTTGTTTCCCCGCTCTTTAGTTTTCAGTCCATGCAGCATATTTCAGGCCATGCTGGATTGTCACACAAAAGAGAGTGTTTGTTCAAGGCACAGCAAGAGACATGAATAACAAACTACAATCAGTTTACATTCAGGTTCACGGGAAAAGCTTTCATCCCACCATGAAGAAATAAAAATATCCCCAAAGTACAAAACTTGCACACATACAGACTGGCTGTAAACCAATGAGATTAGCACATGTTAAACCAGACATTAAGGATAAGGATATGAATGCATACCTCATTTATACAACATACAGTAGTCGACATGCAGTGGAGTGTCACACAGAATAGGTTAATAATGAAATCATGGTACAGTATAGTAGTGTTTGAATTTTAGCGTTTCTGTATTTGGACAACAAAACTTAATTGTAGCACAGAAAGATTTGACCAACACTAAACAAATAAATACAAATATTTTTCGAGCCATTAGGGTGACAAATTATATTAGTATTATTGTTTATAATTTCTACAACAAAAAAAGGGTTTTTCACATAATTACCAAATTCAATAAATTCTTCTAGAGACTCCATGGTGTATTTTCAAAAAGCTGCAATTCCAGGTGTGCTTCTAATTTTCCCACAGCTCGTACAACTAGGAATATTAAAGGAATACTTCTGTATTTTGGGAAAAAAAGTTACTTATTTGCTTTCTTGCAGAGAGCTAGTGATACCGCGCTCATAACTGTCTACTAAATATAAATCTATTGCCAGCTTAGATTAGTTTATTTTAGCGTAAAGACTGGAAATGGGGGGGAAAACAGCTAACCTGGCTCTGAGCTAGCTGTTTCCCTCTGTTTCCAGTCTTTATGCTAAGCTAAGCGAATCTAACCAGCTGCTGGCTGTAGCTTCATATTCACTGTACTGTCAGCAAGAAAGCAAATTAGCATTTGCAAAATGTTGAACTATTCCTTTAAAAATAAATAAAGCAAATCAAGTTGGATCACATACGCAGTCAAAACAGCATAATAAGGGAATACTCTGATTTAGATGAGACAGCTCTGCAAATCCTTGACCAATCTCCACTAGCCCCGACTCCAAACCCAAAGCACAATATCAATGACACCAAAAATACTGTAGCAAAAATAGCAACCTTAAATTGATAATAGTTACAACAAGCTTCAGGTACAGTCAAGCTGCTTGTGCCTCCTTGGAGAGAGTGTACATATATTACAGTACATCTCTGAGTTACATTCGGCCCTCCGTCTGTCTGCTCTCTCACTGCAGATGGCTTCACAACTAGCTGCCCTCACCCTCAGCCTCCCCGAGCTCTGCTGCCGAGGAACCAGATATCACCCATGCCCAGACCACTCTGTCAGTCTGCCAGGGCGAGCCTGCTCACACCACCCACTCTGATGGGAACTTTCACCTCCACTCATGTCCAAGTTGCACAGCATGGACAGAGTATCTCTGATAGCAACCCAAAGGCAATTCCACCCCAGTCACTTTCATTACATTTAACCTTTTTAACTTGCAAATGAAGCCATAGAAGAAGATGGAATACCTGTCATGGAGCATCCAATAGTTTAACTAAGATAATCTGTACATTTAGGGTGGATGCATCTTCTGTTGAGATTATGTTTGTGTCCATAAGACAGGTTCAGGAGATGTTTTGGTAGACTGCTGTCTATACATTTATACATTTATAGACTGCTCCTGTATTCTTAAGCTTCTTTCTTCTTCGGTTTCTTCATCCTTTCTAACAAGCCCGGTCTCACAGTCTGAGGCAGCTAAGTTGGAGTCTGAGGTCAGTGGCGAAAACGCTGCATTGCGGCATTTAGCAATCTGTGTTCCCCAGGTGAAGGACGTGGAATCAGCTTGGGGGATTTGGTGTTACTGGTAGCTGACAGGGCTGTCCATGAGTGGGCTGGAACAGTAGGGGTCTGGAGGGTCTTGGAGCTCAGTCTCATGGGTCTGGGCGTGGTCTTCCTCACACTCCTCTTCCTCTCCTGGGCCATGGCTTGAACTCTGGGAGCTAGCCATGGCGCCGTAGCTGTGGTGGGCTGGGGAGGGCATGGGAGTCAAAGCCAGCTCTGGCTCCAGCAGCACGGACGCCACAAACAGCTGAGGGAGGAAGATCAACGTATAGTTTATGATCGGGGTACACAATAAATCAATCAGTTCACAGGGAGTGTATGAGATGAAAGCGTACTTTTAAATTTGGGTTTGTTTTCCCACCCTACACTTAAGAGGTTAAGATACAAGTTAAGATCTTAACGATTAATTATATGGAGTGTTAATAGCCTCAATCCAGTCTGGAAAATAAATAGCAGAGATTATAAATCCAGCTATTAGAGACAATATAACCATACAGATGATTGTACATGTTTAACTGAGCGATAAAAGAAGTATTCAGATCCTTTATTTAAGTAAAGGTAAGTAAAAGTAGTAATACCACACATTAAAAATAATAACTACATGTTAAGGTCCTGCATTCATAATTTGTGAAAGTACAAAAGTATCAGCAGAAAAATGTACTTTAAGTTTTAAAAGTAACATTACTTATTATGCAGAATTCATTATAGATAACAATATTATTTAATTATTAGCTATTACTGATGCTTCCATGTGTAAGAAGCATTTTACTGTTATAATTGGTTGAAGCTTTGCTAATTGTACTTCATTTGGGTTGTATATAATAAACACTTTATAGGCTGATAAATGGTTTGTATTTAAAATATCTGCAAAGTAACAAGTAAAAAAAGCTGTCAGATTAATGTAATGAAGTAAAAAGTATGATATTTTCCTCTGTAATGTAGTGCAGTAGAAGTACATACTGTAACTACTACTTTAAAAAACTACTAGTACCTCAAAACTGTACTTTAGTATAGTAATTCTTCACTAATTCGTGACAGGATCCATAATGATTCATGGGTTGTTTTACATGTTTTATCCCATTTCAAAACACATACTTCACAATATTTTCAATGATTTCCCCAAACATACTATAGTTTATTAGTGTGGATTTGATGCCCATCTAAAACTTGAGTGACACTAATAAATTCAAATCATAATACTGATGCTTTTTAACATCGATTCAGCACTTACAGTAAATGTACCAGCCTGAAAAAACTCTATACTCTAATAACAAGACCCAATGTAACTAACACAAACTGAGCCTGATTCTAGTTTCAAGTCCTTGGCAACTGTGGCTTCTAGAGAAATAGAAGAAATACAACATGCTTGTAAAATGTTCAGCATATGTGATTTTAAGTATAGAGATTAAAAAAACGATACTAAAATAAGCCTGTAAGATATTTGAGTTTTTATGATGTAGTGTCAGTCTAAGAGGAGAAAAATGTTATACTGTACACTGGAAGCAGTGGTGGATGTTACAGTATTCCTGTCTGCATCAGTGAACGTCCCCTCTGCTGGCTGATCAGACATCTGAAACAAAGAAAATGCATACTATTCATTCGGTATTAGTGCATCTTCAGCTGAACTTTATCTCAGTGAGGTATGGCGGAGCTCACCTGGTAGCTCGATGACTTGTCTGGCTGCTTCCTAAGGCACAAGCCGAAGAGGGAAAAGGCAATAGAGAAAAGCAGGGACACTGAGGTGAAGAGGGTGATGGGATGCACTGGACCTGTAACAGTAAAGGGAGATTGTAACAAATCACAATGTCACTATGTTATAATTTGCACTCACGATACAATGACGGTTACGGAAACTGTAGCAGGATAGAAATGGAAGTGATACGGTACCTAATCTGAGCACAGAGAAGAAGAGCAGCCAGAACATGCAGAGGATGGGAGCCACGATGACCTGGCTGATGGCTGCTCTGTGGATGCGTTGGTTGAGTTTGGTGGGAACGTATGCATAGTAGATGTTGTATCGGTCAACCATGTGCTTCAGGATCACATAGAGCAGACCTAGAGGGGAATAATGAAAACACACATGCATTGACTGATCAGTGCCTGCAGTATGAAAGAGAAAAATATCTAAAACACTAAAGCATTCTTTGGAAAGTGATTTAAAGCATAGAGACAGAAAATCCGTCGATGATCCATAGGGATGTTTTATATTTTTGTTCTCTCCAACTTCCACCAAACCCCAAATCTAAGGCTTTAGTGTGACCTCATTAAAAAATAAAAAGATTTCTTCAAAACAAAAAATTTCCATTTTATTTTTGCTCTTCAGGTTTGGCAGTCGAATGAAATCCTCTGTTGCTTCTTTATGGTTGAGGAGATTTAACGCAACCGGTGAAATCATTTTCCTCAGAAAAATGTCTGCATAAAATGTCAATCTGCAGAAAGAAACACAGGTAAAATGCACAGTACAGCAGGGTATTATGCATGAAAGGGCCCGTTCGGACTGAGGATTTGACTGCAGAAGTAAATAGAAGCTTGGTGAGCTCTGGGCAGAGACAGGAGCAGAGTGGGCGTCTGGCTCGCAACTCACTGTGTCTGGGTGTCTGGGACTACAGCAGCAAATTCACACAGTCTGCATCGGACTGGCAGGCAGTAGAGGAGAGTGAGGTCACAGTATGAGGAGAGACGGCACACACACACAAGACTAAGAAGGAAGGTGATGGGATGGAGGAGAAAGACAGAAGGTGGAAAGAAGGAAGCGGTAGATGAGGATAAAGGAAGGTCACTGTATGTTGCTCACCGAAGGGTGTAATAATGGGACATGTGATGCTGTAGGTCATACTGACTGCAAAGATACACATGGTCCAGGCATACTCCAGGCCAAACTGGAACTCATACGCCTGACTCTGCAGATGAAAACACAAAGATTTTCACATCTTAAAACAGAGCACAGTCTAATTGTGTCCGACATGAAAACACTGAGATAAGCATGAAGGGCTCAGCTAACCCGTTTGACGTGAATGCGCTCAGCCTGGGACTTGGCGAAGCAGAGGCGGAGAGCATATACTGTCAGTGATGGGATTCGGAGCAGCTCCATAGATGTGCCAATCAGACTGGATGTAATCACATAGTTGACAAAAAATGCACCGTTGTCAGGAAGAAACACGCACCTGCAACAATGAAACCTGTGAGTCTCAAAATTAAATGTCCTTCTGAGCAGCCATGATGTGTTTTATTACAACAAAAAGAATAATCTTACTGGAATTTGACATCCTTTTCATCCAAGAAGTTGACATCAAAGAGCCACGTAAAGAACAGGTCCAGACTAGAGAAAGAATAAAATACAAAAAGAACGTATGTCGATAAAAGTAGCTTAAAAATTGAAGAATTTCCGAAAAATAAGCATAAAAGCAAAAGAAGTTGTTTGTTTTGAGTCTGTACATCTGCTGTAAGTGTACCTGGACAAACCAAGTGAGGGCAGGAGGATGACCATGAAGACCAGCAGTAAAAAACACTTGTGCATGGTTACTTGGTTCTCACCAGACCTGAGACATGAAATGAATAACATGAGATCATATGAACAATATTATGCAAAGCACATTTAGTTATAAAACATGTCCACATGGCCTTCTTCTACAAGTTTATAATGTGGAATAATATAATGTAAAGTCAGCTGACTCTACATTTACAGGACTGTTGGGTTCATGAGCATGAACTACGCTTTTCACTCCAGTAAACAGTTGATTTGCATTCGGTCCTTCGCACATCACGCCTGCACAACACGTTTGTGGGGGTGGTTATGTAAAGAAAGGATGCTCATAGGTGCTGCGTGAGGTTGTCTCCTTATGCACAGTTGTTACGCTCCTCCTCCCTGCTAGTCACCATGTGCTGCTCCTCTGTGCATGGTGACTACTGTGCATATCATTATCCTCACATGGAGATCTCTATGACAACCTGCCCAGAATAACAGTGCAGGGAGAGTAAAAGAGAGAAAGACGGAGAGAGGGCGGGGGGGGGGGGAGTAAAAAGAGCAACAGGGCGAAAGAGAAAAAAAATAATTGAGATGAAAAAAAAAGAAAAAAGAAATGCTGGGAGTTGAGAGGAAGATAGGCAGCTACACATGAAGGGTCCATTTGAAGAAGCAAAGGACAGGCATTTCCATTTCAGAAGAGAGAGGAGAGCGGTGGCCGATAGCTGGTGAGTACCTGGTCCAGTGGGACTCAAAGAAGGATGAGTAGTAGACGATGAAGGGCAGTAGCACCGAAAACGCCCACAGCAGGAGGGTTGGGAAGAACTGGGTAATGACTGGGCTCTGGATTAGACAAAATAATTAATTAATGACACAGAAGAGGGTTAAAATCTAGTGTTAAGGTCACACAGTTCAACTCAATCTCAAACTCTGACCCGCAGACTCTCCACAGGCCTTGTGACGTTAAATTTGTCCATTGTGTTGACGATGATGGCGGGAGTGGTGAGGAAGAAGAGCAGCAGGAAGAGGAGGATGTTGAGGAGGACACAACGGAGCCACCAGCGAGATCCACACACTGACAGGTTTTCCCTGGTGACATGAGAAATAATGAGCCTCAATTCACAGTCATCCAGCAGGACAGACATAACAGTTAACACACTACTGTCCCCTGACACTCCTGTACTGTATGTATTGACACAAGCCTGAAATAGCCAGTGTGGTCGCTTCTTTGTGTGTTAGTTGGTGAGTGTGTTTCCACTGGAGAGCAGGTTGTGGAACAGCACACTTCAACGCTCAGTTTTAATGAAGGAACAAAAGTACCTGCTCCAGTCATCACTGCAAAATCACATACAACACACTGCAACCAATCAGGCGTGAAGCGCAAACAGTGAGCGCTACCATCTCTTCGGTTTAATCTCCCATACATATGCATCACTCATTTGTTACATAATCTCGCTGGGACTGCTGCATTTGCTTTTCAAGATAAGAAACATGCATTATGGCTAATCCAATCATGGAGAGGGAATGAGCTTTAAATGGTGTTTGAGATACACACAAACAACAACATACTCATGCATCTTAAATGCTGCTGTTAGTTACTTTGAATTTCTTAAAAAAAGAGCACAGAGTTCGGTAAAAAGTATGAATAGTAACTCTAGCGCTGATACTCAAAACCAAGATGCATCATTTGCATAATGTATACCTCTTGTCTAAATAAATAGACTCTTTGTGGTCCATCATTACAAGCAAATGTTGCATTGACAAGTAAAATTACAGCCTGCACAACTTGGGTTTATAGTCTAGTCACTATCCAGAGGTTTCTAAAGATACCAAATATGTCACGGTTAATTACAGGGAAATGTGTCTAAATGATGTATAAGACATGTAAAACTGGATATTACACTCAAAATATGTGTCTGGCAGGGTTTCCTCCTCGTGCTCCGGTTTCCTCCCACAGTCCAAAGACACGCAGGTTAATAAACTGCTTGTACTGTAGGTGTGAATGTGAGTGTGAATGGTTGTCTGTCGGTGTGCCATGTTTCTTGTCCAATGCATGCTGGTGTAGATTACAGCTCTCTGCAACCAATGCCAGGATCAGTATAGATTTAGTACAGGATCAGTTAGCCTTTTTTTAATTGCTACAAAAGCAGTATGATGTTGACTTTGAAGCTAATCATGGGAGAATATTGAGACCCTTAAGGTTTAAGAGGCACCAAAACAAACAAAACTACGTGACTTTCAGTGATGTCAGTACCGACCAGATGATGTCACTGGGAGCAGGTGCGTAGCTGACCCCCCATTTGTGTGATTGCACCACAGTGGTGATGCTGGACTGCTGGGGTCTGCGACGGCAGTGCACACGGCCATAGTCCTTCACAATGCTGCAAAACAAAACAAAATGTGTAAAAGTGTTACAGAAATCTTAATCAGCACTCAGTAACGCCTGCTTTTATGTCCCTCCATGAATTTTATGGATGCTCCTTGTTTTGACAGAGTTTACGTGACGAGAGGACCTGACAGACATAAACCTCCGTGTCACGCTGTTGTTTACTCACACAGCAGTCATCCTCTCGTCACGGAAAGTTACAAAAGCGATGCCCAGTCTCTTCATGGAGATGCGGTTCTTCTCAGCATTGAACTCATCTGTCCGCTTTTCTTCTAACTCGCTGTAGTACTGCTCTGCATCCACCTGCAGAAAAAAGTTAGAGCACACGTTCTCACTGCATCTTTCACTCACAGAGAGATCCCCAGATTTACAGTGGCAAGATACGTTGTTGCTGCATGTACCTACTTTTGGACTGCAGTGCCATCCAGTGGTAACATACTTTCTGTGCAGCACAACTATACAATAACCTACAATTCTGTTGAATTATGCTGATGAAAAGTACCTTTTCAAAGCCACAGATGTCACAGCAGAATATCTGAGCACACGGATGGGTCTTGATCACAATCTTCCCCTCCTTTTGGGCCTTTGTGGCAAAATACAGCCTGCCTTTCATTGCCTTGCGCCTGCAAAACACAAACATCCTCAGACAAGAGCCTTGCACTGATCACAAATATCTTGTTATCTGTAGCCGTTACTGTACCTCTCTAAGTCCAGCCTCATCAGCTTGTGGACATCATAGCAGAAACGGATATCAGTGACAGTACAGCTGGGGTAGGCCTCACTGGTGAATGAAGGAAAATGAGTTGATCAGAATGAAGGTGATGAGATTGTGCAAGTGTTGTGCAAAAAAATGGTTCGAGTTTCCTTGTGACACAAATCAAACATGAGGAGAGGATTAAACCTAATTTAACAATGAAGTAGAAAATAAAACATGTGTACTGGAAGTGCTTGGTGATGAGTCCAGGGTCGGAGATCTCTCTTGGTATGGAGGTAATCATCAGTGTCCTGGCTACCTGCGACGAATAATACAACCACCATGAGTTGTTATGTTTTAATGAACTGCAAACATCACCATCACCATGTGGATCTATGAACGGTGATGCCGGTCTGTCAGTCCACCACTTTTAGTGCATGCATTCATTGTCCCCTGAGGATGAATCTGATGACTTTTACCTCTAACTCCACCAGCAGGTTGACCTTTCTGGTTCAATGCGAAATGTCTCCATTGAATGGATCGCCATAACATTTGGAACACACATTCATGTCCCCCTTTGGATGAATAGTAATCACTTTGGTGATCCATCACCAACATTTTACTTATAAGCAAACACCTTTTACGCTACTGACATTCCCATCAGCCTCAGCTGTACTTTGTAGTTTATGCCAGTTAGCAAATGTTAGCATAGTAGCATGCAAAACAAAGTAACTGACTTGATCAGATGTTCTTGCAGTGAAAAAATGAGTTGATGTTTGAACCGTATGATGTGACTGTGACAGACCTTCTCATCCTCTCTGTACTCAAGCCGTATGCAGTGGTGAGCCATACACAGCAGCGTGATGATGAAGTAGACCAGAGCAAAGATGCTGTGGAGCCACAGAAAGCTGTCCCTGCGAGGCACAAAAACACTTTTGTGATTTAAATGAATAAACCATGTTTTGTTTTTGTCACGGTTCTGTGCTATTTCACAAAATTTGAAGTCATTCATAAAGTGTTCGACTTACTTTGCACTAACATTAGCCAGTGTTGTTCTTCCAAAGTTTTCAGGACTGTCCCCTGTATAAATAATGAAACATGACAGAGAGCGAGACATTTTAATTTCTAAATGGCTTAAAGGAAAAACCCTCCTCTTTTGTCTGGAGGGTGAGGCAACAATGAAGCAATGTCACTATTCAGAGAAAACGTTTTCCATCCAATTTAATGACATCTCTCTCATCTCAATGAAATTTCACACAAAATTCAAACATCGCAGTCATGCCTAACTCTGCTGTTTTAATTTGGGCACCCTTTGTTTGCTGTTACCATGGCAGCCTGTCAATGTGTGCTGGTTTATTTAATGACTAGGGTGACACACTGGTCCATAAGATGACAGCCAGCCGTAATAAAAACATTTCTGTGGACAGTCCAGCTCCTCGTAGACCCCTTAATGGCTCCTCCATCCAGTTATGGAATGGCTTACTCAACACTTCCTACAAAATAAGCACGCAACTGCCAAAATTTCTGCTGCTGTTTGGCAGTTAATTTTCTGCACCCTGACACTCCTGACATCTCTGACACCTACATGTTTATGTTAAATGAAGCACTTTCTATTTCTATAATCCTACATGGGGAAGCGCTTGATGAATTGCCACGAGTTTGCGAATAACTCCTATTAGATGAAATGTACCTTTTGTGTATGTGAATAGTAGTACTTTCACTTCATAATTTTGTTTCATGGGTCATATTAAGTTCAAATGAAAAGTTTATTTTAGTTTTGATTTCATTTCATTCGTGAAAGATACTTTGGCTTTCTTCAAACTCATCGTTTAGTGTGTAGATGTGTGTGATTGTCTCTGTGTGGTCTGGCTTCTCTCCCTGTGAGGTGCCCTATGTGTCTCTCCTGAGGATAAGGATATCCCTTGGCTTTTCAAACAGTCCGCTAGCTAGACCATCATGTAGAGACTAAAATACCCAGGAGGTTCCCAGAAAAGTTGACCGGTAGGATTACGGCCAAAGACAGCAGGCAAACCACTGTCATGAGCAGGATGATGTGGCGCTGGAAAGACAGGTATGTGACGGCGTCTATGCCGCATTTGCTACGGATCTCTTCATCCCTGCAGAAACAGAGAGAGGGGAAACTTTCAAAATCTTTTAAACCCATATCCAAGAGATCCAAAACTCTCGATACTACATGACAAAAAACAGAGATGCTACAAAGTGTTCAATAGTGGAAAATCTGCACATGCACATGTAATGATAATCAGACCTGTGCAATCTTAATCTATAGTATATGCATGCAGCTCTTTCTATTGCCAGGACAAATGGGCCGACAGCTTATATCTCATCATGAGTAAAACTGTGGCACCACTACTTTGGTGCCAGAAGCTGTGGTTACCAGGCGGGAGGTTCAGGAAACCCAGTGTCATAAAATAGAACAAAAAAAAAAAAACAAAAAAAAAAAAAGATGAAAAAAAAAGAAGAAAAGAGGTGCACGCTGGTCTCATTGTAGCCCACACATTGCGAACTCGCAGGGTGGGTTTGCACTTTCCCAGGGATCCCAGGGTGAGCCACTGGCATGAGAGCTAAAAACAGAAGCGACCAAACTCCACCACAATACTATGGAAACCATGGGCACCGTGAAAATCGTCTTTTTTACAGGCCTAAATCTGTTGTGTGCAGTCAGACTTGAGCAAGTGCAAATATTCAGCCACGGCACCAGTGGTCACATGAGCCCAGACTCGTTTGTTTTTCCTGCTAAATGAGATATAACACGAGACTTTACATTTGACGGTGACATCAGCTTTGAAGACAGAGGGCCAATAAAAGGATGGAAGCTAAGATGAGAAGGGCAAAAATAATTACAAGGGCAACTGCTTTTTGTACTTACTTCATATGGTAAAGCGATGAGAGCCACGAGCAGAAGCCCTGGAAGGAGAGGAGAATCATAAAACATCCAATGGATTTGTTATTAAAGATAATAAATAACATATGTATGCAAGTCTGTGCACACCACAACTGGCTACTTGCATGCATCTCGCTATTTGCATAGTAATAAGGTCTGCATAGTGACACCGAGATGGAGATTTAATAGGTCTAGCCTGGAGCAGTAACCACTTTACTGCAGCCTCAGCTTTGTGTAGGCACATGGCGATGACTTCAGTCTGACTCTTTGTCTTACACCGTTATAAACATGCAGGGAGTGAGCTCAGTCTATCACACAGGTGTCATGTTGGAGTCACAGACAGTCCAGCTGAGTCATGATCCTAACTTTCCTCTTACAACAGTTGACGTGGTGCCATCTCAGACAAGTTATAAAAAAGGTGCAGCATGCAGCATTTTTAGACATCAATATATCATTGAGAAATGAACTGAGACACCTTGTAAATAAATGAGAACATGATCAGGAGGACTGGTAGACTGTCGGGGACATTGATGATAGCGCTTCATATCTCCCACAATGCCTTCTCCTTTATATTTTGCAGTGTACAAACAACTGGAGTCCGTCAGTTTTCTATTCAAATGCTATGCATGTTTACCCAAATTTTATTATTTTATTCATTAAAGGTACCCTGTGGATTTTTTAACCACTAGTGGCGCTGTAGAGCAATGTTAGGATGAGTAGGTTTCTTTCTTATTCGCATGTGTCCTACCAGCATTTGCGTGAACACTGTACTCACAGCATCTCACAGCCATGAAATGAGCATCTCAGAGATGGTCATACTTTTAAATTAAATAAAAAGAAATGCCAATACACTGAAGATTTCCCTTCCTGGCTTCAGTTGCTGTGCACATGACCACTCTGAGGTGCAGTAAAGGAAGCAATGGTGGAATATTTTCCATTGTTTGGAATGAAGTTGTTTGGCTAATTTGCACCAGAGCTGAGGGCAGCAGGGCGACAGTGTGGGTTGTGGAGGCGGCAGGAGAAGAAAGAAAGAGCAGATTTAATAAAAAAAAAAAAAAAAAAAAAGATATGTAGAGTAAATGTCTTAATATTTGCTCCTCTCATCTAAGGATGGAGAGGAGTGAGGACCAAAACAGTGGGTTATGTTTACTTTCTTGTAGAACAGTTAGCTGTATAAACCTACAGCTGACAAGGAGCAACATTGACATTAATTTAGAGTCATGTCCAATATTTACTCACCTTTTAGCTCTGGTCTTGTCAACACCCATCTAATATTATTACTGCAAGTGTTCCACTCACCAGTCGCTAATTCTGTCTGCTGTTTTCAGCAGGACAGATCGCATACAGTGGATTTATCACAGCCTGTTTACTAAAACTAGGAACTAGGTTGATGAGATTGGAGCCTGAGTACTGCAAAACCAACCAAAACAATGAGCTAAAAGGTGCTTAAAATGTCCCACATAGGTAAAAGAAAATGCAGAATTGGGTGATAATGTGCTGTGGTTTAACCCCTTCAACATTACACAAAATATTAATCTTAAAGTAAGGACACAGAAAGGGGCTCTCATGTTAAAGTGGAATGTAATCAATGCAGGTTTCAATACATAAAATAGACATTGCAAATATTTTATTTGATAGAAAATCACTTTTGTGACATCTTTAGGGCACATAAAACGTGTTTTACTGGGTGTAAATAAAACAGTGTGTAGGATGAAATCCACACGGTACCTTTAATTGATCTGAGAATGCTATTAAAATGTTTCTTGGTTCTTTTAGGAGCTGATGAAAAACTCACCATGTCCTTTGTCTCAGAGTCAGAGGGGCTGGACTCTGACGGAGACTTCTCTTTCTCACTTGGTTCTCCATAAAACAGGGATGTGAGACTGATTTGGGATGAAAAAAACAACAAAGAAATAGCAAGATCAACATATTGATTGTCACCTGAAATGACCCTATTTACCTCAGTTGTAAAAGAGACTGTAACTGCTGCAGACAGCCCCAGAGTACCTGTCTGAAATCATCCCTGTGTTTGTATATACATAGAAGAGAAATAAAAAAAAAAAACATACAGTATGGTCAAATCTAATAAAGACAGTGTGATGATTGAGTTTGTGGATATTTCTCTGTGGGCTGTACCACTGACAGTTCAACAGTGTGTCAAATTAAGCAGCATAATTGAATTAGTATGAGAGCGGACTGTTTGGCAAAACACACAGATGCTGCTTGCCCTCGGGTCCTATGAAGCCGCTGCCAGTCAAGCAGAACTAATCAAGCCTGCAGTCCCCTGGAGAGGAGACTCAGGTCAAGCAGAGAAAAACCACTGCAGATTCATGCAGACTGCTGGGCAGACCTTGAGTCGATTTGTAATCTCAAAAGGTATCTAAATAAGTGCTGAAACGATTATTCAGTTAGTCGATCAACCAATTGTTTAAAGGAAAAGTTTGGTGATATTCTATATTTTTGTCAACAGCTCCCATGAAAAGACCAAAATCAACATTTAATTATCCTAACAAGTATTGCATGTGCAGCCAAAGCTTCTTCTTCTGTTGCCATAAATACTCACAAGTCTGTGTTAATCCGCAGCTTAAGATAGTTAAAATAGTTCAATGGTTAAAAACTACAGTATCAAGCTGCTTTGGGAAATTATTTAGGCTTTTATAAAAAGCAAACTTATATTTATGACTCATTTTAAAGATTTACCTCTTTACTAGGAACAATGGACTCTGGGTGGAGTGCCACAGACAGGGTAAAAAAGTTTAAGACATTATTTGTTGTGATCTTTTCATTGTATTGTTGACTTTAATAAGAATTATAGAAAAACAGCAGCCTTTTAGCCTTGTGCTGTAAGTTATTTATCAAAGGAAAATGCCACATGTTGGCTCTTTCAGGCTATTAAAATATGCATATTTTCTGTTTGTCTCCGTTTTTTATGGTTTGAACTATTGATTGGACAAAACAAACAATTCAAAGGCGACGCTTTGGGAATTTAGGATGGCATTTTTCACAGTTTTATGACATTTTACATCTTAAACATATATAATAATCACTAGATTATATAATAATGTAGACAATTTTTAGTTGCAGCCATAGTTGAAAAGGAGTGAGAAGACTGTTCCATCCAAACCAGATTGTGTTTACATATACTGTGTATGTATACGTCTGGCCTGCGTTAACACTATTTTCACTGTTAACATAAATCACATGCATGATTTGCCACTGTTGCCGTTACCACTCCAATAACAACAAATGGTTATTAGCAGCACAGGCAGAAGCTCTTTGCAGTAATTTGTTTCCTACGCAGTACTATTTATATTCAGCAGAGGGAGCTGGAGGCTTCAGGATCAGGACTCAGGAGTGGAAGCCATTGAAAATTATTTCTCCATCTTAAATGTTGACATGCTTTACAGGCCTGCAAGTGTATGAGATTTTTAGTGTAAGGCAGTGAATGATGAATTCACCTGTCATTCTCCATCAGTAGGGCTAGGCGGCCATAGTCCCATGCAGCCTTCCTCAGACAGGAGAAGATGAGTAACAGGAACTGTAACACAGGACGAGAACATGACAGCAGCGCTCCTAAGAATCTGATTGACACAACTACACACACACACAGACACACACCTCATCTGCTCTGAGCCTAATATCTGAAACATCTCCATACTGATTTGAAAGCTGAGGCCCGTCTCTGCATTCTTATAAAAAGCCTACAAGTAACAGCTTCAAAACGCAGCAGCAATAATGATCTTCTTTCTTTAGAGTAATACGTGGTTGTCTTGGAAACTACCAGAGACAGGTCGGCATGCATATGTGAACACATGCTGTGCACTAATGACGAATGAGTGTGGTCAACAGCAAGAATAAATGTGAATATCCTCCATTCTGCCTCAAATGGAGAGCTAAAGTGTAACATCACAATGGAGGCTAAAAAGCCTTTTCAATATTTCAATTTTCCAATATCTTCAATATTCTGGTGCACAATAGTCGATTCATGCTGAACAACCCTTTTTATGTATCATCATATAACAGCAGAACTGGGTGATGATGGATGAATGGTGACAAATGCAAATTGAGTAAAAGTGCTGATGAATATTTGATTTTAATTATGGCATTAAACCATTAACTCATTTGGGTTTAGAAGCCATTTGGTTTAGTGGGCAGAGGTGACAGCAATGCTAATAAGAAGAAGGAAAGCTCTCATAAATGTTGAATGCTTCAGTCTTTAGTGATCTAGAGCCATGCATAGACAATCAGGGCATCCTTGACTGAGGCTTGAATAATGAGCGCATGTTCACATTAACATTCAGTGACCAATCTCCATCCTTAAATCTCGCTGTTTACCCAGTGTCCGTCTACTCCCTGTTGTTTTACTTTATTTCGTCTTGATGCGTGGGCATGCTCTCCTCAAGTCCCACAGATGATTTATTCTCTATGATGGTGGGATTGATGCAGAGGCGCGCTCCCATCACCTGGGGGGGGGAAGCGTGTTTTGACTCATGCTTGTCATTAAGAGACAGTGCTCAACCCTCTGTGTTGTCTTGACAACCAGGCAGCGATAAAATGAGCCAATTAAAACAGGGAGGTGGCAGAGTGATATCACTGCAGAAATCAAGCTTGACAAGGCCTGACAGCGGAACTGAGATAGTTGATGAAGCCTATTCCTACCTGGAGACAGAGGGAAAAATATGCAACTATGTTTGTAAACAGTGTATACATGTATTATGATATGAGAAAGGAAAGTTAAAACATGCACATAATGTGCGTTTGTGTGTCCAACAAGGAGGGGACGAGTAAAAAGATCCATCATTTTGTGCAAGGCATGGCTTCAGTTAAAGTTTGGGTTCCTTTTTTAGAGACTTTTTGGGAAAAATCCCTAAAATGATTTTAAAGTTTCCAACTCAGCAGAGGAATATGAAACAGGAAGTCTTTTAATGGTTGCTTTGATTGATAAAAATCACTTACAATTATATAAGACTGTACATCCAACCATCCATTATCTATATCTGCATTTCCTTTAAGGGTCACTGAGACCTGGAGCCTATCCCAGAATGCAGTGACTCCAGTGGTCACCAGTCTGACATACAGACAGACAACTTAACCATATGTCTTTGAATTGTTTGAGGAATTTTGAATGTAGTATCCAATTTTAGATGTAACAGGAGAAAACATGCAAACTCCAGACAGACAGCCCACAATGCAAAATTTGACCCCAGGACCTTCGTGTGGTGAGACGACAGCGCTAAACATGTCACTGCCTAGCACTGTACATGACATTTGCAACACTAAAGCGCTACTTTATTTAAATTGTGAAGTAAGTTTGACTCACAAATGAAATCATAATATTTTGTGTGCTTGTGATTTTGTTGTCTTAGTCTAGTCTTAGCCTTCTAAAGGGTTTTGCACTTTCATAAAGTTAGGGCACTCTTGAGAGACTGATTTAAGAAGAAAAAATAAATCAGCAGACGGTGAGCTACGCTGGCTTTTCATATGGGTCAGGCTCCAAAAACACTGGATAACAATAGCTTGTAACATTTTTCATTATACCCTCCTTCCCACCTGGTAAAAGACCATGACTTTCAAACTTCATGCCTCCAGCTTGAATTGCAGACTTTCTGTTAAAATATGTAGTCACCAAATGCAAGACGAGATGTCTTTGGGGCTATTTTCTCACAGTCACAGAGAACATTATACAACTCTTTTCACAGTCCGGGCAGTCGTAATCACAAGTAAACTAACTAAACTATGATGTCTAAAATGGTGGAGTGCACCTATCATTTGATTTATTCCTTTTTGTTTACATCTGGATTAATAATAATCATATACAATAACAGACACTATCAAACAGGCCTAAATATCTAAAGATTTGACATCCGACTTACATCAGCAAATATACTATATACACTTAGCATTAACTTTGCCTGATTTAGATTTAGAGTTCAGTATGAAGGCGATGGTTAGGGTTAATTAGGACCTTGGATGGAAAGTCCTCACGAAGCATGACTCCAATACACAGTATGTCTGCATTAATTTTGCATATTCATGAGTGCACTTGTAACACTCCTAATGTTGCTGTTGTACTTTATTATTATCAGGAGCAGAGTGAAGTGTTTGAGACAGAATGTCCATTAGATATTGTATTTTTACGGCCCTCTGACCACGTGTCACCTTGTTGTCCGTTTGTATCAGCGCTCTTTGTTATATCTTAACAGGGTTTTGGCAGCTTTGGATATATTCAGAAATCTTGTTGTCAGGACACTGGTTCCCAACCTTTTCCTTTTTTTATTAGTGAGTGAACTGATGACCTCTGACTAAGTGACACATCTTTTAATATATCATTTTATATTCAGTGCATAAAGATAACAGTGGAACAACTGATAAACTGTACAATTAACCCAGATAGTAATCACAATAACTGCAGGAAGTTTGTGTCAAATAAGTGATTTGGATGAATTTTGAGTTGTCCTGATATTTCTGAGAACTTTTTAAACAATTCTCTGTCTATCTTATGTTTTTATGCATATTGTATAATAATATAAAACATAAATATATAAATATATAAATATAATTCAGTGCTTTCTTCTCCCTAACACTGGACCATTAGCCCTTGTTCTAACTGCACATTGTTACTGCACAGTCTCTTACAGGTGTGAGATTATGAGATTTTTCTTTTGAGTACATATCTTAAATAATGATCAAAACTTTAAAAATAATTTCACTTTGTTTTCTTCACATAAATGATTGAATTGCTGGGATATAAATCAACTGTATGTTTTTTAAAAAAAGTTTTCTTACACCCTGTTACGTGTATAGACTTGTGCGTGCGTGTGTCTCTCTCTCTTGCTCTCTCCTCCCTTTGTCCTGCAGGTGAGAAGTGGAGGATTGGCTGCCACCTGTGAGCCAGAGGAGCTGTGGACTGGCTCACCCTCCAGCCAATCAGCCAATCGGAGACGGAGGGCACCCTTTAAAAGCCTCTCTCTTGTTTTGCTCTCTCTCTGACTGAGGTTTGTGGTGGGGAAGTCGGACTGAGTTACCACTGGGGTACCCTATACATTCACACACTTAGAAAGAAATTGTTACCACACTAGGTTATGGGTTGTTGCCACTGATGTATTTCTATTGTTTTCAGACACATTTGTAGATAAGCTAGTCAGGCTTTTGTTTTCTTTGTCTTTCCTCACGGATAGGGTTGAGCTAGGCCGTATTTTATTGCATTTTGTTCATTTTGTTTGGCAAAACACCCACAGTTCTTTCTTCCCCCCACACTTTTCAAACCTACATTCATTGTTTACCTTTTCATTTAAATATGGTAAATAAATCTCCTTTTCTTTGACCGCCTCCCGTCTTCCCTGAGTTATATTTTTGTTGGTTGTCAGCGTTATTGTTTCTGCTTAAAAGAGGAAACGTAACACACCCCCTAAAATCAAGAAGGCCTCGCAACCCCCTGTGAAGCTTTGGTGACCCCTAGTGAGGGTCCAGACCTCCAGATAGGGAATACTCTAAGCTGCAGCAGTATACAAAGAAATGATTTGTGTAAAAGATGGACAAAAGCATGGTTCTAATTTGAACTATTGAACTGTTTAGTACACATTTTTTTGTAGTAATTAGGAATCAATCATTTATATTTTGTTTTTTAAGCAACAATATAAAAGAACCCACTGTTTCCAGCTTCTCAAATGCGAAAATATTCTGTTTTTCTTAGTCTTCTATGATGTCAGTAATCACTAATAAAATAATTGTTAGTTGCAGCATTTATTCTAACATCCCTCTGTATGCATAACTTAGAAAATTCAACTGCACTGGTTATTATAGGAAAATGGCTTTAATTCTGGAGTTTATTGTGTGAGCTGTTATTATATTGTGTGTGTGTGTGTGTGTGTGTGTGTGAGAGAGAGAGAGAGTCTGTACCATCCAGAGGACCACATTGATGACGAGGACCGTGGGCACCCCTCCAAATGGCAGACCCTGCAGGACGCTGCTGCGGGAGTGCGATCGGTAGCATCTCTCAGCGGTGCTGTTTTCCTCCCCAAACGAGTCCAAGAAGCTCAGAACATCGAGCTCCACAGCTTTCCCCTCCACAGGGGGCGCTCTCGTCACAAACAGCTCAGAGTGCGCCATCAGCACTGGACCATAACTGAGAAAAATAAAGAAAGACAACATTGGTCAACTTAATTTTAGCTTTGAGACACACCTGTTGAAGCTCTCAGGTGCCAGCACACACACACACACACACACACACACTTTTTCTCATATTATAATATGCAAAGTAATGGAATAATCCAATGATGAGATTAAAGTGACACTTTAGCTTTAACTTTTGCTAAACAGCGGCCACTGCAGCTACAAGTGACACTTTTTAGATAATGTTAAACGCTAGCATTTAGTAGTTAACATACTAACATACTGTTTAGCATTTAGCCAAAATGCTTTTGCTACAGAGTAGTAAAACAGAAGAGAAGTCATAATGGCAGCAAACTGAATCTGTAATATGGGTTAATAACATTATTTCTAAAATAATAGGTTTGCTAACATTAGCCAAGGTGCATTTTACTGCTTATGAATCCAACATTTTATTTAATAAGAGGAAGAATGTGTTCTTTCTTCTCTCAGAAGTTGCATTGTCTCAATTTAACCTGGAGTTTTAAAGGTCCAGTGTGTAGCATCTAGTGGTGCAATCACTGCATTGCCATCTCCTCACCTCACCCTCACCTTCCTAGTATAAATGAGAAACAACACTTGAAACACCCTGTCTAGAGTCAGTGTTTAGTTTGTCTGATCTGGGCTATTGTAGAAACATGGTGTTTCAATATGGCGGCCTCCATGGAAGAGGACCCGCTCCAACTGTTATATAAAAGATGATATAAAAGGGCTCATTTTTAAATAACAAAAACAAAAAGATTCTGATTTTCAGGTGATTATACATGGATAAAAACATAGTTATGAATATTATATTCTATGTCTGCCTCATTCTGAAAACAGAGGCCCCAAATTTTACACACTGAATCTTTAAGACTTCATGTAATTTGTTGTCATAGCACTTATCTTTTCAATACCTAGTCAAGCCTGTATTTACATACACTGAGAATTACAATGTTTGTGCATTTTAATGGGGACAATGAGTAAGGGTGTGGTGTTGGCAACAAGCAATGAAATTGGAATTTAATGGTCTGTTTATTCAACATACAACAATTGTGACTCATTTTTCTTGTACAAGTGTCTGCCACTCACTTTAAGTGCAGTTATGATAGCATTTGTAAGGATCAGTCTAATGACCATCAGGTCCATTAGCAGCCATTGATCTGTGTGTGTTTCTTTATCTGACAAATGGAAGTGGAGATGTCACATGGAAGTGACAAATTGATTGGATGACAGATATACTGCAGGCTCTTTTAAAAGCCTCAACAGGAAAATTCGAACAAGCCCGAAACTGTGAGAATGAAGAGACTCAGTTTAATGGTACAAGAGTAAAAGCTTAAACTGTGTAACTGCATTTTGAACAGCTTGTTGGAGATTTTGCCAGGTTTTGTGTATTTCCCTTTTTCTGGATAAACATGTACAGGATCTGATCATTCACATGGTCATGACCGCAGAATGGAGGCCAGCAACACGCACTCTCCTCACTTTCGATCAATACAGTCCCAACTCCCAGCTGCTCGGCTTGTGTACACTCCTCACTGAGCAAACAGTCTGAGGAAATGGAGCAGCAACAGAGTGCTGACAAAGCCTTGCTTCAATACCGTGATTCCACATGAGTGAAAGACATCAATCATGAGATTTCATAGGGGAAATTCCACAATATATATTCAGATATGTTGTTGCTGTGACACGGCGGTGTGTTCTATAGTAAACAAAGCTCTGCAGCATTAAACGGCAGCCAAAACTACATCACAACCCTTCTACTGTCCAACTCTCACAAGAGCTGTGAGGCAACACGGGATCGAAACAAGTGTGAAAAGGCAGAGGAAGCTAAAGGTCTTCGAACTGGCACACATTACAGAAACCCAACCTTTGTGTGATTTATCACTGCACCAATGATGTCACTTCCTGAGAAGCTCAATCACAGATTTGTGAAGCATTTTACCAAACAGTGTCTAATGTCTAATGTAGGCGGTGAGCTGATCAGTGCTGCTGGACCGCTGTACATCACACAGTGAGAGAGGTCTGGTGATGTACACAAGTCTAAAAATACAGCCCAGTAATCTTTTAGCAACTCTTTGTGCGCCACTGTAGTCTCTAATTTACTTCCTGTTGTGAAACCGTACAGCTTGCAGTCAATATTCAGATACAGTCAGATACACAGCATCTGAGCCTCCCAGTGGACACAACTGGGGAGGAGATTCCCTGAGGGTGGATCACAAAGCAAATCCATAACGTACACACACACACACACACACATACGCAGTCTGCAGAACTGTGTTTCCACAGGAGCTGATGCACCATACATCACACTTTCTCTCTCTACCAGTAATGGATTAAGCCATTGATATGCACAAAGGGATTATTTTACAGCTAAAAACCACACAAGGAGAGCATGCACTCCTAAAATAAAACACAGAGGCTCCTTCTCATGTTAAATCATCGATAACAGTTAGATGATTTGTTATTATAGTTAAATTATTAGCATTTAACATGCTGGATTCTTTATATTTCACAGATAGTGAATGATACGTTTATGGTAAAGATTAGTTTTCTGTCTCAAACACATTTTCAAACAAAATGATGGACAAACTAACAAACTGATTTACAGGAGATTTTCAAAGTTTTATGATCAACAGAACAATAAATCAACATCTACACTGAGTCTCAATATATTTTTTAAGAATTGCTTGTGGTAACACTATGGTGATAGCATCTGCCTGTTTATTGAATTAATTTAATCATCATTTGAAAATCCTAAAATGGAAAGCTGCAGTAAACTCCTGTGATTAGCTGATGGTAGCAAACAAATCAAAGAGCAACTGTGTGACATACAGCAACAGGAGCTAGATCAAACAGAAATAATACAGAAGAAAATACAACTAGGTAGCTGTAAACTGGAAACACAGTGTTCTCAGACAAAGTTTGACATGCAGAAGCTTAAACAGACCTTTATCGGCTCAATGAGCTGTTCTTCCAGAATTAGACGACTCATTCACTTCGAACGCTGCCTGCTGCTGATGCTAACAGTGAAACTCTTCCTCTCCACCTCCAGAACAGAGCAGGATGCTGAGGGATACAGGCTGACTATGGTGTGGTTTCACACAACATTTGGTCAAACGTCACAGCATGACTCAGCAGTTTAACCACGAGACTCTGTGGATATTCTCTCTCTGTCTCATATATAAACACTCAAACATGCTCACATTTATCCCATGGTATCCATTTCTTCTCCAGCTTACAGAACTCAGCAAATCGGAAGTCTTTCTAATCCTTTTTCTCTGCTCATTTCTCTCCTCTCCATCCCTGAATCCAACTGACAAGCCAACGCAGCAGATTACAAACTGATGTTTGGCTTGGGAAGCAGTGTTGTGCCTCCCGCTGGCAGCAGGAGTGAAACCTTCCCTCTGTGCTCAGTTAGGCTATTATGATCATAGATGCTGAAGTCAGGACAAGAGCCGTGAGCCGGCGATGAGATATACCTGAGTTAGAAGGGCAGAAAAATGGGCAAGCTGTAAAGAGGAAAAAGCCAGCTCAGGTCAGCCAATCTGCTCATTGCACCAGAAAAAACAGCTGAGGTGTCTGTGTGTGTGTTAGAAAGAGGGGCTATCATCCCTGAGGTGATACAGACAAAACAATTAAGCTGTAAGTTAGAAGATCGATAACTTGCAATAAACCCTGATTCAATTTAGATTAAACCTGCTTCAAGCTTCAGCAGCATCATGGATTGTTTAAAAAAGCTCCATTGTTTTAGTGCTGTCACCAACTATAAACATAAGAAACAAGACCAAGTATCTACACTTTCATGAGGCTGTACACACACACGACAATATGCTCAAGTTCAGTAGTAATAATGTTTACCATGTTCCCCACATTAGTTTGGCATGCTAACATATGCTAATTAACACTAAGCACAAAGTACAACTGAGCTATATATAATCATAAAGGAACAATTATAGTGAAATGTATAGCTCCTACTATACATTCTTAATGAAACTAAATAAGTAACAATAATAATGGTTTTAGTTTTTTATGTGTTTGGTAGGCATTAAAGGTCCAGTGTGTCAGATTTAGGGCACTCTATTTACAGAAAATGGCAGAAATGGAATTTAAGTATCTTTTCTTTATTGTATAATCACCTGAAAATAAGAATTGTTGTGTTTTTGTTACCTTAGAATGAGCCTTTTATATCTACAGACGCTGTGGGTCTTCTTCCACAGAGTCTACCATGTTTCTGCAGTTGTCCAGAATGGACAAACCAAATACTGGTTTGAGATAGGTGGTGAAACTTTGAGTGAGTTTCGGTGCCACCATAGTTTGTCCTACATGCTTCGGTGAGGCGAGCAGTTGCAATCTGCATTTTCACCACGAGATGCCACTAAATCCTACTGGACCTTTAAGTGGGTATTAAGATGATCACCAACATTTATTACAAGAGAAGCACAAATGTCAAATTTTATGTCAATACATGCCATGTTTTTTTTAAAATTTAAAGTCATTAAGTTTCATCCACTTGACACTGGGGATATCTGTACTAAATTTGATAGTAATCCACCCAATAGAGGTGAGCTATTTCATTTTAGACCAAAGTGGTGGACTGACCATTTCCCTTCATTGAGCTATGCTGCTAGCATGGCTAAAAACACTGGGAAGATAGTTGGTGCGCAACAAAGTCCCCTGCCAAGGTTGTGCTCTGGCATCCACTACTCACTTTTATCATCCTTTAAATCACTTGACCAGATGCCTAAACAAGTGCTTTGTCATGCTGAAATGAGAAGCCATGACAAGAAACATCTTTACATCTAAACATGCTTTAAAGAGGTTGATTCCCAGCAGCACCAAAGCCTAATCAACATAAACCATTTGGCAGACAGCTCCGGAAGAGAGTTCCATCCCATCGTCAAACATTCATTTGGATCAAGATACATCACCAGCCTGAGGGAATGAGAGAGAGATGGTCCTGTTTTGCCAGAGAGATGAACCATAAATAAAATGTGAATTTGTGTTGACTTCCAAACCTCTGCTACCGTATCAACTGTCAGCTACTGTGAGATAAAAGTGTACCCTCAAGGACAACTTGCAATGACCATAAATAAAAGAATAATGGCGTCAGAGTTGTTGTTCTCTTCTTGACTGGACTGGCTGCAGCCTTGTTAAACATGCAGTTTTCCCCAGCCACTGTTCTGTTTGTGCTGTGCTCTCTGCTTGAGACAGCGGTGGCTGCATGGAAGCAAAAGGTTTGACGTTTCCTCTTTTCATCGACTTCATCTCAAAGCACAGAGCTGGGAGAATATGCATGACTGATGTTTAGCTGTGCTCTGCATGTTAATAAACTGAGACTCTGATTATGGAAATCCTGGTATTTAAAAGGTATTCTGGTAAAATAGTTCTTCTAAGTAACTGTTAACAAGCCAACAGTGACTAAGATGACATGTTGTGGAAGCTGATCTTTTACAGTAGCTACTTCTCACTCATGCTGAGAGGCAACGAGGTAGACAAAATAATGTAAACACATCTTGACAGCTTTAAAGTTGCATTGTTTTTGACCTTTGGGTGGCGGAACAAGGTGAAATCACAATACTGACATATAAAGTTGATACAGCAATTTAATAAACCAACTTTTTACACATCCAGCAGATCTGGAGGAACATTCGCATTCATCTGACAAATGTTAAGATGAATGTCCCTTTTAGTCTCCACCAACTTCTGAGGGAAATATCTGACTCTTTAGATTGTTAAATCCAAGTTCCATTATATTCACCAGCTAGTTGCTAACTTAGCCTGTCTGCAGGTTGATGCTGGGCAGGTTGTTTATTAGAGTTTGTTTGCAGCCGACAGCTGCAGCAGGACATGAGGTTGATGAAGGTGGAGGTGGGCAAAAAAGTTCAAGCTGAGCTAAAAGATGCTAACAGCACTTTGTAGAGCTGAGTGCAGCAATGGGTGAAATATTCTCTGAGAGTTTACCACAATGACACTTTCATATAACACATTTGATCCATTGATAAAATAAAAATTCAGCGTTAAAGCAACTAAACTACACAGTTTCTGCAGATGGTTTGTAGATCCTGCATGCCAGTTTATATGAATGTCACGTTTCTGTTGTTTAGGTTTGACTTTTAACCACAGCTTTTCTTTGTTGATGCTGTTTGTGTTTCTTTAGCTGCTGTCACACATATCAAGACTGCACCCCCCTTGACATATTTTTTCTGACCAGTGCAAACGCAATTACAGCACAGATGATTCAGCCTCTTTGGTGCTTTGTTGGTTGCCTCATGTGCCTTGCCTTTGTGGCAGCATTTGTAATTGTAAAGATGCTACTTCAGAACTTAAATCATTTTTCACGTGGAGTTTATATTATTTCGTCTACCCCCTGCAGTTTTTCCTCAACACACCAAAGAGCATTTTCGACTCCTCCATTCACAGGTAAGTCCTCCAATGATCCACATGTACCAGAGGCTGACTAATGGTTTAATAATGTCCTATCAAAGCAGAGCTCAAATATAATTGTAGCAAGAGTTGACAGCACATTTGCAAAATCACATGAGGGGTGTAGTGAGACTTCTCCAGCTAATCAATCCTCTCATTACATTCACTACATGGGAAAAAGTATTGGCACACCTGAACATTACATCCGTATGTGCTTGTTGGCCATCTCATTCTAAAACATGCTGCCTTAAGGCTTGCTGCAGGATTTTGGAACCTGGCTGTGAGGATTTGCTCCCTGCCTCAAGAGCATTACTAAGGCTGGCCAGAGATGTTGAGCTATAAAGCCTAATTCAATCCCAAAAATGTTCGATGGGGTTGAGGTCACACCGACCTGGGAAAACTACTTTATAGACCTGGCTTTGTGCACATGGGGCCTTTCACAAATTGTTGCTACAAAATGGAAGCACATCATTGTCTGTAATATAACTGCATGCTCTAAGGTTTATTTTCTGGAAATTGGACCTGAGATGGCATACTTTTATCCATATATCTTCTCTGTATATTGTTAGGATATTTTAATGCCATCTCTGAGTTCATCCTATTTTCAACTCTACAAGAGCTACAGGCCTCTGCTGTGATAGTTTTGGTTGGAGGGTGTTGTCGGTGGGGATGTGACTGGGCGACCCTCATCAGACTCAGGCCTGAGGGGGAGAAGAGGGCGGAGGTTTCAGCACAATCTGCTCACCACCTGCTTAGTGGAGGAGGGAGAGGGCTTTACTCTTTTTTAATACCTCTCTCTCTCTCATCACACAATACACAAACACAGATCAGTGAGGTGTGCCTGCTCAGAGCACACGGTTAACGCAGCATCCCCCCACCCAGCCTCTTTCTGAAGGCTGAATGAGCCATAGCATGACTGGAGTGATGACTGCACACACAGGCCGTGCTCAACAAACCAACACCTGCTTCCTGTCTTGCTGCACACGCTCAGTAGGCCCCCAGGGGACCTCTGTGTGTCTGCCCTTCTGCTGCTGTGTGGACCGAGCCATTCCTCATTAGACCCCATCTGGCATCAGTGATGACTTTACTATAGCATGTGTGCTGGATGACACTGAACCTGACTGTGAACCTGCCTAATCTGTTTTCTCTGCATACCTCTGAGCTTCTGGAAGATTCCACCCACAGCCCCTTATACTGCAAAAGCTGCTGGAGCTGATCCTAAAATAGGGGCCTGTGAGAAAACCTCATAGAGAAGTCAAAATTGCCTTCACTCCCACATCCACAAAAAAAGTGCAAACACAATGCATCATAACAGATTGCTTCAGAAACATCTCCACTCTCTGGAAGCATATAAACCATATTTAAAGGGAACAAACAATCAATCAAAATGTGTCTATTTACTGACGTCAAAAATGCATTTAATCAAAAAAGAGCCTTATAGAAACTAATATATTCAGCAGCATCTCCTTCTCTATCTGGCTATTTGTATCTAAGCAATTTATAATTTTTAATTGTCGTATCATTAAATAAAAATGCCAGGTTTGATTGTTTTATCCAAATCCAGTCAGATTGTCAGATAAGTGAATACATTTGTAGTTTGGAGTTATATGGCAGTATTATCAATGCTGCTTTCCAATAACTTTACATTTGATGAGTGTTAATTATACCCCAGGTTTCTGTTTATTTTAGTATAATGATATTTAATATCAAAATGAACTTCAAGACTTGAAGTGTGCTTAAGATTTACTCAGTTGTTGTACTTACTTAATTGTAATCGTGTGCATGACTCAGCCGTTTAACAGTTTAACTGTTGGTGTTGTGATCAAAGAAAATCAAAGAAAAGTCAAGAGTTTTAGGAAACTGTGGAGCTGCCTTCACAATTACGGCCAAATGCATATTAATTAATTAAGCTAATTGTTTTCTTTGTGGAAATCATATTACCAGAGTATCAATTTTCAGATGCAAACTAATTTTCATACTGTTATAAAATTAATGGCTGAGGTAAGCTTTAGGAAATGGTCAGAAATAATGTGAAAGTATAATTTTAATTATCAATTAATCTAATGTTAATTGGCACAAAGTGAAAAATGCCTGTCACAAGTTCACGAGTCCATGTATTTAGTTTAATAACAGGAAAAAAAATTGAACAAGTGATCGATTATCAAAATAGTTGTTAATTCATTTCCTGTCATTAGACTAAGTATCTTTAGTTCATGGATTAAAAAAATGCAGAACCACCAGTGTGGTCATTTAAAAATGACTAAGTGGGGCGTTGATTAGCTCAGTTGGTAGAGCGTCCGCCCCATGTATGAAGGCGGTAGCGGCCCGGGTTCAATTCCCACCCGTGGCCCTTTGCTACATGTCATTCCCCATCTCTCTCTCCCACATTCCAGTTACTCTTCAACTGTCTCTGTCCAATAAAAGCTTGAAAAAGGCCAAAAAAAAAATCTTTAAAAATGACTGAGCATCTGGATCACCGCCAAGTAGAAGACAACATCTGTTTATATCACAGCATGTGATGTAGTAACAGGTACACAAGGAGCTCCTGCGGGTGTATCAGATGGGACCACTAGCCTACAGTGCATTTACAACACAACTAACAGAATCAAATGTCTGACAAGTGATAAGGCAAGACAGGATAAGATGCTGCTTCCTGGTGTTATAGGACACTTACGGCAGCATCCTCTTTGCTGAGGAGTATCTCTGTGTACTATATGTCAGTGACAATGCTGCATTCATCTGCATCACTGTGACCCCTGTGCGATAGCAGGAAGGTTCACAGCGGGGATCTCAAACAGCAGGGAGCTTACTCCCCATTGAAGACATACAAAGAACAAAGCCGAGTCTATGGTACATAAGCGCTGTTGTCAGATGGCAGGTGGAATACAAATCGAGGTTGATATCCTCAGGCGCTGGTCTGCTCTGATATTCTGTTTGAGTTCGATTTTCCTTCAAGAAGATCTCACCAAAGTGTTTTCTGACATTTTTATTCATAACCCAGCAGCCTGTGACGTGGCTGGGGAGATGACTCACAGAAATACATTCACATATGATGCAATCTTGGACATACTGCACACACACCTGCACCACACATCTCACTGCCATCACCACCAACCTCATCATCATCATCATCATCATCATCATCATCATCACTACCAGAGTGGGTAGGGAGGGAAAGTACGCAGGAAGATGTCTTTGAAGATTTGGTGTTACACAGTAGTGTGTGCAACCTGTTAACAGCGTAGGCTGTTCCTCTCATTCTCAGTCTGGGCCCAAGCAGAAAACTAAATCTCATTCATTGCTGTAATAAAGGTATAAAATATATCCACATGTAGTACTATTACTATGATAATAGTAAATAGTAATAAAATAGAATGTATTAAGCCAACTCTTTGATATCTCTGCGGGTATTCGGACCATTGAATACACAAATAATTCCTAGAATAAAGAGTGTTTTGATTTGGGGCCAATCCACAGTTCTGAACTCTTTAGAATACACAATCAAGAGAATAACTCCCCTATGTGACAACAACAAAATACAAAACAAATAAATTCAAATCAGATCCAGAGATTCCAGGTAATTTTTAAACTAGGTCACAGATCAAGTCACACTTAAACCTCCTGCTGGTTTCATGTTAGACATCCCCGAAGCTTAAACCTTACAGTAGTGGATATTATTCATCTGCACAGTGTTTGGTCTGAGTCTTTAACTCGTTCCATGTGAAGTAGATTATGTGATTTTGATGCGGCAGGAAAGAGATCATAAAAGGATCTTTGTGGACGTCCTCGACTGTTTGACTGTTTGTTCATTCGGTGCAGCTGGAGCTGTCCACCTGCTCACAGTGCTGAAACAAACACAGACAGGAACAAACCAAACAGATAAAGTAGATCCAGAGACAGAGGCTTATGTTTATGTTCCACTTTCTATTATCCACCTGTTTAGCAGCTGTTAGATGCTGTACAGGTACAATAAATCCATCTCTCTACTATGAGCTCTGTTTTTAATCTCAGCTCAGGGTCTCCTGAAATATTAATGTGATATACACAAAGATAACCAGCATTCATTTGCTTTTCTTTGGAGACTCACTGTGCACTGATCGAATATTAAAATGATAAAATATAAAAAAGGAGTCAAACCACAAATACCTGAACCAATTACACACTTAATAAATGCATGTTCCACCTGGTATTAGATAAAATACAATTGGGAATCATCAAACAACTCACCGCCTGTTTGATTAAAAGGTTGAGGTAAAAACTTTCTTAGTTTAATCTTGGATTCATGTCAGTTCTAACAAACTGCAATGGTGACCAGTTTTACAAAAGCTACTAACTTTTTACAGCGACATTTCAAACAGGGGTTGTGTACTCCAAAGAGTGAGTTTAAAGCCACGACACGCTTAAAGTAATTAAGGACTCCAACGCAAAAAGAGTCCTGAACGTGAGCCTGGAAACATGATCGAGCTCCTCTCTAATTAACAGTAATTGCCATCATTGCTGCCATTTATCCTCAGATGTGAAGAGCTGCGTATGTTTGTATGGACCTCATCTTAAATATTAGTCAGATTAAAACCACTTTCCACTACAAACAATAAGACCTTTTTATACATGAGTCTCACCACATGACATGACATATTGCTCAGTTTTTGCCATGCAAATGCTACGCTCGGGTGACCTACTAAAATGTCAAAATGAACATTATAAATGTGGCATTTTAAAGGCCACCTCCCTTCATAGTTGTTGGGTGCAAATGGGCAGGAGTTGTGATTAAATATACAAAAAAATGACAAAGAAAAGATTGAAACAAAACATATTTGAGCATATTCAAAAACACCAATTGCGCATAAACAGCTATGACTTCAGTTTACCTCAGGAGTGTACAAATCTAAAGAGTCAGATTGTCAGACAGTCTTTAAACCTCCTGAATATGCAGTAGAATAATTCAACAGGTCAAACTACTTGCTCACTGGACCAGTAAAGGCTTTGTGTATAAATCCAACAGAGTTCAGAGCATGCAACAGCAAGCTACAGCAGACAGAAGATACCATGATCACAGCATGATTCCTTTATATTCTTATTTATTAGTGGTATTATTTCAAAGGGAAATTACAGTTACTTATCCTCATTAAAGCTCTACCACCCAATTCTTTCCACGAGGAACAATAGGTGTTGTGACGGGGGGATGTATCTGTTTTGGGTGTAATAGTCTGACACGTTGCCAGAAACATCCTCATCCTACCGATCAATAACAACGCAGTGCCACGGTGCAGGGAGCGTTTGAACGTTTAGATTTCACTTCATTTTAAAATCGGGTTTTTATAATTCAAGAAAAAAAAAAAAAAAAGGTGGTTCTCTCTCAAAACAGGCAATTTTTTGGCGACTCTGTGTCCTCCCCCCCTCCGCTTGCTGCAGCACTCATAACAGTCTGCACACCCACCTTCCTCCGGCTCTGGAACTTGATGAAAACCGATTGCGCCATACATAGCGCCATACAGACATCCAGTCTGCGTTTAGACCACCAAACGACATACATGAGGTTTAAAAAATCACATCGCTCACCTTAGAAAGCTTCCTGATCGCTGGTGTCTGGTGGTGATGGAGATGCTGCTGTGTGTGTGTGTTTTTTTCTCCAACACCAAGAAACAAGAGAAACTCCCACCTACTCAGGGGCCGTCTGACAATTAAACACCTGCCTGAAGGCTGCTAAGGGAGCGTCAAGTAATGTTTGAACTCCGAAATTTTATTTGCGTCTCTAATATTTAGAATATATACATTGATTACTGGCCAAGAATCTATAATTGTTGGATATTATTAATATTAAAATTGCAATCGCTTATTTTGCTGATGAAATTATTATATTTTTAAAGCTGTAAAGAAACCAGCAGGGTGATTTAGGCGATGAGACAACACAATGTAAACAAAATGTGGATTTGTTCGACTTGGTGACTAACAGCAAAATATAACAAATCTAAATCACCAGTCTGACAGCACACTGAAATAAAATCATTGAGGATGTATTGCCACCTACTGGAAAACCTTTTCCTTGTACTGTCCCCACTATCTTCAGTCTTTGATCAGCCCAGACATACTAAACACACAAAACTATTTTCTGTCTCTCCTTTCTCTTTATTTATAGTCAGATAGACCAGTTTGGTATAATGAAGAATCAATAGTGGAATAAGTGCATTTATTCAAGTACTTTACTGTTTTATTCCAGTGCAGTTAAAAGGCAAATATTGTGCTTTTTTCCCTTCTCCACTACATTTATTTGATAACTGTACATTAGTTACTGGAATTAAGATTTCACTCCTTTTCAAAAACATATGAGCTTATAAAATATGATGTATTGTTATTGATTAAATATTATATTGACAAACTACAACAGTAAAACGCTTAAACATATAATATCTATTATATAACATATTTTATCTGTTTATCTTCTGATCCTTTAAATACATTTTGCTAATGATATTTATGTTATTTTACTTAAGTGACACTGTTACTAAGTGATAGAGTGTATTTACAATGTGTTATAGCTATTTTAACTTGAGTAAAGGACCTCCTCCTTAATTGTCAGCAATCATATTTCAATAATGTACAAAATAAGAGCTCTACACATGCAATGGGTGATCAATGTGAAGGTGGAAGATTTTTTAGTCAAACACTGTGACAGAAAAAAAAAGAAACATCAATTTGCAGTTTTCCTTCACTGCTATATTTCCACATAAAATATCCTGCATCGGATTCGTGCTATTACTATAGTATACTGATGTGGTCTGAGTAAAAACAAAACTATCCAGCATATAAAAGGCAGGTAAAGTAAAACAAAACAAAACAAAACAAACAAAAAAAAAAAAAAACAGAAGGGAAACAGACGCATCCAGACCAACAGGCGGCGGTAGACAAAGGAGCAGACCCCCAAATAATGAAAAGAGACGTCGATGAGGCTCAACAACACCTTGTGTGCGTTTGAATGATCTGAGCCGAGGCTCCGCGGTGCTGAAGGGACAGCTCCTCCGCCCTCGGACATCTGCAGGTAAGCACGAGGTGACGATGGTTTTACAGGATAATTGCTTTAATTGTGTCGTCATGGGAGTTAAATGACTGACGCCATCACTGGCATCTCTGTGACTGCGATAGTCTTTGAACGTGCTGTATATGCTTTCTATCTTCTAGGTCATTCATTGGCTTACAATAGAGCTTCATATAAGAGCATTACCTAGTTTTTGTTTTAATCTATGGGCTCTCCTTCCTTCCTTCCTTCTTGTTGTGGTTTAATTCTCTGTGATTCCTCTCATAGTGCGGTAGGTTAGGAAATCACAGTGAAAAGGGTGAGATATTCTTGGTATTCTCCATGGCCCCTGTGAGTCCCCAGACCCTACTTTGCGGAGAAATTAGTTTTTTTTCTCAGCAGAAGGCCTTCTCTATTAAATGAGGTCACTCAATCTTGATGTCTTATATCAAGTGTGTGTTATTTTCACCCAGATGCTTCATGAATAAAACGTGAATAAAACTAAACCAAACCTTTGGAAGTGTTTTTGGCTGAAAATGTACACTGGTACTGGTTTTAAGCTGTTCTCAGTGTACTTATACACAGAATAATTTACAGATAAATACATATAAAACAAGCACAGCTACGCTGAAAAAGATTAAAAAAAACAACAACAATATTATCATGTACTGTGAAGCATGTTGGGCTGCATGTTTGTATGAAAGGTGCTATATAAATAAAGCTTGCATTGAGGTGAGAATGTACAAACAAGTTGGTGGCACAAAAACAACAATGACCAGCAACATGTAATGTCTAAATATAATGTTTCTGTAAATTATAGATAAATGCTGTCAAACTATTAAAGGTCCAGTATGTAGGATTTAGTGCCACCCAGCAGTGAAGTTGCAGATTGCCTTGTCCTTGCCTTCCAAGCATGTAGGAAAAACTCTGGCTAGAAATTCACATAAAAAGCAAAAGGTCATATCTAGATCAGGACTTGGTTTGTCCCTTCTGGGCTACTGTAGAAAAATGGCAGTTCAACATGGCGGACTCTATGGAAGAGGACCCACTCTCACTGTAGATATAAAGGACTCATTTTAAGACGATAAAAACAACAATTCTTATACTCAGGTGATTATACACTAATGAAAACATACTAATGAATATTGTATTCAATTCCTACCAATAGATACTCCTAAATCTTTCACACTGGACCTTTAAAGTAATTTGCAGGAGTAGCAAAAGAATATACAGTATGTTGTGATATATTATGATATACATAACATTTTGAAATGATTTACTATTGGGAGATTGTTATACGATCTGAAAATTGAGTGTTGCTCATGTTAATGTTGTAGTAACAAGACAGAATGTATTTTGTTAACCTGTAACTTCTCATTTTTCACTGTTTATTTCATGTCAGACTGATTGCACATAATCACTCCTCTGAGCCTCTAGCAGTAACACTCCGTCTTCCCTCCCACACAGACATGTTCACCAGGATGTTAAAACTGAGACTTCTCAATGCTGTGGCACCTGCATACTTCTTTATGGCTACAGCAGTCACCTTCATTTTGCACTTCTGCTTCTTCATCCCAACAATTTTCCCAAACCCGGACACATCACTGAGGGTGTCTACAACTCTTCACACTGTTGTCTTCCTTTTCTTGATGTTCAACGCTTTGGGAAATTACATAATGACTATTAAATATCCTGCTGAAAGTGCCAACGAGACTGCGGTTCCGGTGTGTTCGCCGCACTGCTCAGACAAAGTGGATGCCCACTACCTCCTAAACGGTCGCCACTTCTGCAAACTGTGTAAGAAAGTTATTCTCAAGAGGGATCACCACTGTTTTTTCACAGGAAACTGCATTGGCAACAAAAATATGCGCTACTTCATCATGTTCTGCATCTACACATCATGCACTTGTTTATACTCCTTGGTTCTCGGTGTGGCCTTTCTAACAGTGGAGTACTCCATCTCCTTTGAGAACCCGCTGACCTTCCTGACTCTTCTCCCCCTCTCCACTGGATACTTCTTCATGGGTGAGTTCAGTCCACTTAAAGCTGATAATCTAGGATACATATTGTCTTCCTGAGAATAACACTGTCCTTCTCAATTCCTCCCTACAGGAACAATCTCAGGCTTGCAGTTGTTCCTGGTCCTGATGCTGTATGTGTGGTTGGGCATCGGCCTGGTCTGTGCAGGTTTCTGTTGCCAGCAGGTGCTGCTGGTGGCCCGGGGACAGACCTGGTGTCAGATGCAGAGGGGGCAGCTCGTGGAAAACCGCAGCCCCTGGAGAAGCAACCTTAAGGATGTTTTTGGTACCCGCTGGATCCTTGGCCTTATCATGCCTGTGCAGACAGTGGAGATGTGCTCTGAAGACACAGATGGACATAAACAAGACTGAGCGATAACCACACGTCATATTGATAGCTCAAAATAGGTTGTAAAAAACGCTTTCTTGGGATCCATGTGGCGATTGATTTTAAATACTAAATGGATGCTTTATGACCTTTAAAGTAGTCCATGAAATAGTTAGCTGTTAGCACACATTCCTTTAAGGACAGGAGCCATATATCAGTGTGAAACTTTTGAAAGTTCATAGTGTAAGTGTATCCTATAAGTAAGTAGCTTTTGACAAGGCAATATTAAGACTAATAAGTTGGTCGTTTGGGACATAATGCAGTTTTACATGCACTACTACATGCATTTAAATTATAAAGATGGCTTTGCATAAGTGCATGCATCCGCAGCTTCGCATTTTATATTATGCTATTGATTTGAATGCCTCTGAGATTGCCAGTTACGCACTCAGTGTTCTTCTTCCACTCTTCCTTGTAGGATGCTACAATGTGACATTCAGGAAACTTATGGTAGTTTAACAGTAATTTACTTTGACGTTAAGGGCTAGCAGGCAAGGAAACTACAGTATGTGTCTACAGCGTAAACTGCCAGGCTTGACAACACTGCTCTGACAATAAACTGTTACAAGTCGAGCTGGATGTTTTTTACTCAAGTGAATGTGACTCAGACAGTTTGATGAGGGCACAATAATATGCTCCTTTATAAGAATGGGTGGGGGAAATTTGAAGATAATTACCATATTATTATCCAGGGTATTATTCACAATGTGCCATAAACTCATGCTTACAGATGACCCCAAAGATGAGATATTCACTACACTGCTAATGATAGGGCCCTCTGTATAACAATAGTAAGGACTTTTCACTGTTATGCTGTGGCTACAGCCACTGACATATTCAACATAATGAGAAAGATGTTTTGGATTTCAATAAATATACTTTTTAGAGCTATTTTATCTATTCCCGTTATACCAATAAAAGTATTCAAATCACAACAAGCATCCATTCTTTGTTTTCTGAGCCATAACGTGAAATAAACAGACTGAGAGGAAATGATCGTCAAACATTTTTATGACAGTTCATTGTTAGTCAAAGTGACTTTTGCAAAAGAAACAATACAGAAAGCACATTTCACAATAACAGGAAAAAAGCAATCAATGAAAAGTAATGTTAAAATAATTGTTGTAATCCTCCTTTAAACCAACACCAGCTGGATTATTTCTTAGTTTTACATCCATGATTAGAAAATATTGCTGCTAAAATAAATAACACAACAGTTAACCTCGACTTTACGTTTAAAACTGAACCATTTACGACTTGTCTTCATGCTATTCTTGCTACAGCAACTCTGGATTACATTTTACATTTTAGTCATTTAGCTGACGCTTTTATCCAAAGCGACTTACAGGGAGCAATTTGGGGTTCAGTATCTTGCCCAAGGACACTTCGACATGCAGACTGGATGTAATGCCTAACCAGGGCATGATTTGTTTTGATTCAGAGACGAATATTAATTCTTTGGAGGCCTTTTAAGTACATTCAACTTTCTTCCACATGAAGATCACAAGCAGCTCAAGCACTGATAAGAAGTACAAACATGAGCATATTCAAAAAGGCACAGGCATCCAGATATACATTTATATTCACATTGTTTTATAAAGAAAGAGCGCTCATTTAGGGATACAAGTTGTACCATTTGTCTAAAAATGTTGTGTCAGTAATCTTATAACTAAAGTGCAAGAGTCTATAATATGAAACTGTCATTGCTTTGCCTTGAAGTTATATACATAATTAATACACATCACACTAAGCTAAAGCAGCAGGAATGAACATGGCAGCAACATATGCAAAGTCAAGAGAAGAATAATATATGGCTACAGCACTTCACTTGCTACAGTTTATGCTTCCGCGAATTCCGACAAAGTTCTTGAAGGAACTGGCAAAGCCGTTATAATGTGCTTGGTTTATGTAATTCATGTAGTTTTATGTCGGTCAGGAACATAATTATAATAACCAAATTATAAAAAACAAAATAGTGTTTTACCAGACGTCTGGATTCTCTACCCAGCTGTTGTTTGAGAATACAAGCTGTTAGTACTCACATTTCCTCACAAAGGAGGTATCTCCTCATTCATGGTTAATTTACCATCCAAATTAAATATAAAGTAAATAATAAAACGGACAAGACGCTGCCCTATTGATTCAAGGTTCTTCTCAGTAAAGAGGGAATCCACACTGGGTTTTCTATTTGATTTCAAAAGTAGAAATGATGCTTATATTTTCACTAAAGCCATCACATTCAAGGTGTGTATAAGAAATTAACCCCATGTGACCTCACGTGTGCTGTAAGGCATGCGTTTTATGCAATTAGGAGGTCAAGATATAGAAGCCATAGCCCTATTGCAAAAGATACTTGCCATTTTGAAGGAGGAGAGGCAAGGAAATGTATTATAGGCAAGGGTTTGAAGCATGCTTCCTAACTCCCACTTGTATTTAGTAGATGTGCTTCAGCTTCATATAAGACCAGCAGTTCTGAATGTTTTGGCTCCATAACTTGAAAATGTATGATGTACTGTAAGTATATAGTTTGTTTTATAGTTTGTTTAGTGGTAATGCTAGATCCTATAATGTGTATTTCACACAAAGAAAGCTTTTGTTGTAAAGATTTGAGATATACCTTGTCAGATTCAACAAATCATATTGTGAACCTCTGACTCAGAACCGCTGGTCATGTCCATCAATATATTACTCCAGTACTCTCTGAGCTTTAGCTCCCCATTGCTCCTTGTCTGTGTGCTGCAGAGACAGCTGCAGTTTAGTCCAGAGCTCCGGGTCTCCGCTGCTCAGAGCCTCCAGCAGCAGGGCCGTTTGCTCCTGAAGCTGCTGCAGCTGGCCTTGAGTGCGCCTGTTCTCCTTGATCAGCTGCTTTGTGCGCATTGTGATCCCCAGCAAGCCAGATTTGTTGAGAATGTTGTAGGTATTACTGAAGCGTTTCAGTTTGTTATTGTCCAATGAGAAGGGATCCTGATATTTGTCAGCATGCATGCTGTCGCTGTCAACCTCTGTCCTGAATTCATCTGTGTAGGGGGGCAGAGAGCTGGTCCCTGCTAGCGGGGAGAGAGACTTGTCACTGAGCTGCTCCTGACTCTCAGCCGCCTGTGATTGGCTGCTTGTCGTTTCAAAGTTGGAGATTGGTTTGATTGGAGACTGCAGTGCTGGCTGCGGGCTGGGGGAGCTGTAGAGCCTGTGGCCGCGGTGGTGCCTCCTCTGTCGCTGGTCATGCCTTGACGTTAAACTCACCTTCACCCTGACGGATCCCGCCCTCTTAGTGGGTGAGTCTGCAGGGTGTGGGGCGATTCTGGGATACGACTTAAGGATGGGCATGTAGCTTTTTGATTGTCGGGCATTTTCAGAGCTGATCTTCGGAGAGCTGCTGCTGCTATTTGATACCATGGGCTGAAGAAGAACCACCTGTGACTGAGGCATCACTTCCAAGGGTGAAGGAAAGCCCCACTGTTTTTCTCCTGGAGGTATCGGGGAAGGCTAGATAAAAAAACAAAACAAACTTTTAATCTTGTGCTACAGTAGAATGCCTATGATACAGTAAGGGCACACACAAACTGAACAAACATTCAAAACAAAAACAAAACAGTCAGACTTTACATTTACACTTTCTTAGCTGAGGGAAATTTCACTCTGAACTGACAGCAGAGCCCCTGTGAACCATAAATGTAAATAAATGTAGAAAAATTGACAACTGCTGTTGCAACTGTTGCTGTGATGCAACTGTTACACTGAGACTTCAGCACTGTTTCACACTAGCAACTTCTCCCCCTGATTTTAAAAAAGCCAAACATGTCAGACTTAATGGCTACCAGTGATGTAAAACACTTTAAGAGCCAAAAAATGGTAACGAGGTAGTAAGAACAATGAAATAAACAGCACTAGGAAGAAGCAGACATACAAGGCTGTACTTTACCTGCTTTAAGACAAAGTTATTCATGATGATCATTGGAGATAGTCCTGCATACGAGCCTCCCATCACAGCCACCTGAGGACCAGACGGGTCCTGGCCGACTATGGACCCATTCCTTCCTGCATCCTCAGAGTCAGTCAGATCGACCGTACTGAGGTACTCAGAGCTGGCATCTGAGGAAGGAAAGACAAGCAAATGGATCTTGTTATGCTTAAAAGCAACATGGAGGCAGAACATTAGTACTATGAGCGGCAGATATAGATAAGCATCTCTAGAGCGTCTGGAAAAGGATACCAAAAATTAACCCAAGAAGGATAACCTACATAGAAAATGTGACCTAGATCTCTAGATTTGATTAGGGTTGACCTTGTTTATGATTTGATAGTCATGTTTTCTAATCATGGAAATGCTAATTATAAACAGGTAGGTCACAGGTGCCACAGCGGTAGCACAAGAGTGTCTAAATTAAACATACATTGGGACAAACACATATCTTTAAAGGTGCGTCACTATAGAACAATGTAACTGAATCAAACCTGAGAAGCCTGAATCTCTCTCCAGGTCATGCTTGGATGCTCCAAGGTTTGTTGCCCTGGTGAATGGTGGTGTCCTGTGTCTGTCAGGTCTACTAAAACTGCTCATGTTGGTCTCTTCTGGAAAAATGGAGAGGAACAGTTGAGAGACTGAGACTGAGTGCAAAGTCTCAGTCAACTTGTAACCATAAAGTTACTTGTACATTATTTACACAGCATTATGTTGTTTGTTTCCATCTTCCTTTGACAGTTCAGCTTAGTTGATCACAGAGGACATTTTACAGACTGAATTACTTTTTAGTCTGTGCTTACATAAATTATCAACAAGTAACTTAGTTGACTTAGTTGGTCAGTACCATTTCCCCGATCAGTTTGCCCTACACAGAGGGCCAGCGAATCAGAAGTACCAGTTTCATGCAACGCCATGCATTACAAAAGCCCAGTCTTATTATTTTTATTTTATTCTAACTTTGTTTTGGACACATTCAAAGATAAAAAGGTCCATAGCACAGTAGATAAGAGACATAATACACAATAAATAAAATAAAAAATATAAAAAAAAAACAATAATTATTGAAAGTGCTACTTTAAAATTGTGCATTTACTAAATTATACAGGACGTTTAAAGCGTCTATTAAACTGAAATGTGTTTCTAGCATTTTGTCAACCTAACTTACATTTTTTTAAAAACTAACGCACAGCCGGACAAATATGATTACATTGTGTTTTCCTAACAGGACTCAACTGGTCAAAAGTAATATTATATTACTACAGAAAGTGAGCTTTAAGGGCCCTATCACCCAATCTGATTACAGTTACTGTCAGAGGTGCTGTTCATCATTTGTACCAACGATAGTAACGAAGAAAAGACGTAAACAAACAATAAATATAAGCTGGGAGTCTTAACTGTCTGCTGTTTTATGACACGATACAGTGTTGTTATTGTTTACACGCACAACATTGCCAACACGACGTGTTTAACTGTTAACGACAGTTAACTTGCTGGTAACTGCGAATGTAACGGGTTAACTTGAACTAGTTTGGAGCTGCTGAAACGAACATAACGCGAATAATGTAACATCAGCTGTTTTCTGTTTCATTGTTTACTGCCCTGCCCTGTTAGCTTAGCTAGCTAGCTGCCGTAGCTTCAGCTTAGCAACCAGCTCATCGCGAGACTGTCGACGAGCGATTTGGCTGAACAGTTTTATTTTTTGCAAACCTTACCAATGCGCCCTTTGCGTCCTTTTAAAACAAATGTCCGTTTAAAGAGGCATCCAATGTTGTAACGTTAGTTATTTAATAAGTACTCGACTCTGCTCAAAGATGCTCAATCTTCTTCTACGTCTTCTTTGTGGTTTAACGGCAGCTGTCCAGCTTGGTGCTCTGTTAGCGCCATCTTGTGGCGTGAGTTAACTCCTACAGTGGTCAGGTTCTTGTTATATTTATTATATTTATTTTATATTTGTTAAAACAAACAAGAACACGTTCAACAGTTTTTGGTACCGGACACCAAAGGCCTCCCTTAAAACAGTGCCAGTGGTTGTCTATTTGTTTCAGGTTGAGTAAGACAACACTGAGGGCTAAACGTGACTGGGACAGGTTACCAGGGCAACGAGAGGGTTTTTTTTTTTGCTCCAGGAGGGAAAAGGAGCGTTTGTTTTGCTGAGTGTGGGGCCCTGCAGGCTCTAAATATGGACTAAACATTTATTTATTTATTTATTTATTTATTTATTCATTTATCATTTGATTTGATGGCCCACTCCCATTACAATCTATAATGACTCTCCTCTTTGTGCAGGGAGAGGAGACTCATTCAGTGACATTCTCTGAATAGTAAATATTTAAATAACAGACATATAATGGACGTATGTATTTCTTTGTATGTTCTCTTTATTTTCTTTGCACAGATAGCGCTATGCTCTTTTCTTCTCCTTGAGTTTTAATTCTATTTATACTATAGCCACTTTAAATATACCTCATACCTCATCTGTCATATCTAAGTCTCAAATAAATCACACAAGACAAGCTGACAACCAAAACAATTTAATTACAAAATAAATATTTAAATGAAATAAAAATACTAACACAGTAGAAATGTTACTTTTTACATTTTTCATAGAGATTTTCTTTGTGTAGTACATGAAAAAATAAAATAAAATACACAAGGACATCATTTTACATAACTACTTCAATTGATCCCTTCCTTACTGTAGTGTTTCTAAAAACAGGCAAAGGAAGATACCTGTGGTGTGGACTTATGGGAGTAACCAGGGTTGAGACAAATGTGCGCTGCTTAACTGAACAAAGCACCAAAATGCTTTCATATCTGTAGGAACATTGTAAGATTAAAATATTATTATATATATTATTGATCTGGCCATTCCTATTGGGCTTGCCACGTTGGCTCTGCAGTGCACTTTCTGGTTTGCTTTTATAGTTAGAGCATGCTTTTTGCAGGTCATCCAGACCTGTAGCCACTCATGAGGAGTCACATTTACCTTCTCACCTGCTCCTTTTTTCATGATTCAGCTATAATTAGATTCCATATTCATTTATAAATGCAGGTGTAATTAACATTGTGTCCAACCCTCCAAAACAACAGAGAAAAAAGAAATGTTTTTGATGATTTGATATATCACAGTTATTTATTTACACACAATCGTCCATGGACATAAAACTTATAAATATTGTTCTTGTTTAAGTCTGAATCGACAGTAAAACACTTCAAGCATATGTCTATATTTTCATAACTAATAGGTAGAAGATAGTTGACCTATGAAAAATACTTATGGAGCAGTTTCGAACACTGATTCCAAAAACACTAGAGGGAGACATTACATTATTTCATGTGCAAAGCAGCTACACACTCAGTCCAACATTTGCTGCTCTGACAAGTCAAGGTTTCTTGGATAATGTTTGACCAAAGGATGACAAACTTTTTAAAGGTTGCTGGTCCAAATATATTCAGCCGTATCAATAAATATAGTCTTTAAACAAGTGTAATCACCTTTAAATACCAAAGAAATGACCAAATTACAATAACTGATACAGTAATAGCTAGTATAAAAGAGAAGGCATCTGTCTGTTTTGTTCTACATTGCACTGGCTCCCAGGCATGTCCATTGGGTCAGGTGTATAACAGCAGTGTCTCCATCAATCAAAGCACACTTCCTGTTGAAGCTCGTCGTCACAAACGCTGTGCCCATCAGCAGGAGGGCGTGTCACCAAAACAACCAAGCTGTTTGAGTCTCTGGCTGCAGACACAGTATTGATAGATGAGCGGAGGAGACTCTTGATGCTGTCACTGGGTTGGAAATAAATAGCGAGCCACACTGCAACAGGGGGTTGGGTTGCCACTGCAGTTACCTGCGAGGGATCTGGCACCTAACAAACATAAGAAAGAACAATGCATCTTTAATGCTGTTCACTGATAGCTGCGGGGTACATGAATTCTGTCCAAAGATTTTGCCCTCACCTGTCACATTCTTTCATTTTCTGTCTCTCCTTTCGCTTTCTTCCTCTTCCTCTTTGCCTTTTCCTACAAAAAGAAACAGTATTACCAATAAGCCTCCATTTTCCGAGATGGAAAATTGCTATTCTTTTCAACAAGACATTCGTGTTCTTACCTTTCAACCTTCACAATAGGTTTCCTGACTCTGAGGAACAAATGTTTCAGTAAATTAGAAAGAACGTCCAAGTGCAGTATTAGTTAATAGTCACTGTGAGAACTTTCCAACCCTGTCTCTTAGAAATTGTGCTCATATGCCAAAAACCGTTTGACAGAAACATAATGCAGGATTATGCTCACTGAGAGCATGGTGCTACTCTTTGTACAAGTCATATGGAGGAGGACAGGATGGATGGTGAAGCAAAAAGATTGTGGCTTTTGATCGTTAATGAAGTAACCCAACCTCCCTAACTAAAAGGCTTTTATTGCCTAATCATAAAAAACATTATTCATGCTTTAGTTGCTTTGAGTGGACATCGTAGGAAAACAAATAAAATATATTGTCAGTGAACATTTTGTGACTTGGCAGATACATTTATTAGAAAGGTTTCCTCATTATGTCGATAAAATGTAATTTAACAGGCAGCATTACTTTGCTGGTGTAAATCGGTATATGTTAAAGTAATTTATAGGAGACAGGGTTGATATTTGTAAACTTTTGAATATTTCATTTCACAAATTATGACTTGTTTTCTTACCTACATTCACATGTCTGATGCTCCACAAACGTCATCTCAACATATTCTTGCTCCGGCTCTGATGGCCTGATTTTCAACAGCTGAGGGATAAAGTCAATTAAGATTATCAATGGAGTCAATGAATTACACAAATGTAACGTGAACAATTATATTGCACAACACCTTTGTTGTACCTGCATGGTGACGTTTGTGGTTTGGGTGGGATGACACTCCAGGTTTTCGTCCCCACAGCAACCTGCACACCTCACCAGCGGCACACAGGAGGGGCTGTAGATGTGCTCCACCTCTGTCGGGTACTCCTGCACCACCTCCACCAGCTTCTCAATGGTCCGACAGAAGCTGCGACCCCACACTTCTTCGAACATCAACACTATGGATGAACATAGGAGTATATAAGTGCTGAGCAGAATACATGTGGTCAAATAAATGTATATTCACAGAGCTGCAGTATTATATGTGCACATAGTGTAAGTATACACTTTTACAGTACAGGGTGTAATCAACATGCACCTTATTTGAGTTTGTGCATGTGAAGATTAATTAGAACGATAGAAAAAACATATTTGTTCTAATCAAACTGCACTGTTAATGATCCAGTCATACGCAAACAGTATCAGTAATTACTTCAATAATCCAGTCATGGTAACCTTATACCATGTACACAGAAACATAAAACCAGTTGCAAAACGCCAGTGTGTATCCTGTTTTCATTTTGAAGTAAAAACTGTTTGTTTAATGTACAGTACCCTTTCCTGTGGGGGTACACATATGTGTTAAAGTGTCCTAGTTGCACGGTCTGTGGGGGAGGAACAGGGACGACTATGGCCGAACAAACAGAGTAGGAAGAGAAAACAAACATTGGAAACATGGCCACGAACAGAACCCTGCTGGAGTTGGAGCTGAGCTGCCCCGCAGGCACCTCTGGGACAGCAGTGACCCCTGGGGGTCACCGAATGGAGCCTGACAGCACAACAGCTGTTTATAAAAGCAGACAGGCTGGGAGGAGATGGCTGGGGAAGCATCTACGGCAGGGAGATGAGGCCACCAACTAGACGCACAACTCCCTTTTAGCAGCATTAATTTACAGTGATGTCAGGCAGAAAGAGGATATGAGTGGGTAAAGTACGCAGTTGAGTCATCCAGGCTAGTCTGGACATGTCCCGCTCTTCTCAAAATTCAAAATCATTGAATTTGCATGGAAGATTTAAGAAGCATGCAAGATTGAAGAGCTTGGGGGTGTTTAGCTCAGTTGGTAGAGCAGCCGCCCCATGTACAAAGGCTCAGTCCTTGCCACAGCGGCCCAAGGTTTGAATCCGACCTGCGGCCCTTTGCTGCGTGTCATTCCCCTTCTCTCTCTCAGCACATTCCTGTCACTCTTACAATAAAGCTTGAAAAAGGCCAAAAAATATCTTTATGGATCTCTTTATCTTTATGGAAAATTATATTTGACTGTCTACCACAAACACTGTAAAAGTATGGTTTGACAAAATAGTTGAAACTACTTTTTCTAAGAAGCTTAATGCTTTAAAACAGATCAACTTCAGACAATTACATAAATAAAATAAGCAGAAATTCTTACCTTCAGTTGTATTGTTTATATCTGACAAGGGTAGACTCTGCAAAACAGAAAAAAATATGAAATTATTAATAATTCACTGTGGTTTGCTGTGATAATATAGAATAAAACCCTCAATCTTTTTAGGTGAACATCCAAATTAAATGGTTGAGATTCACTACCATGGTACACATCTTTTTAAATATCCTGTAAATATCTTTGTCCTCTAGTGGTGAATGCTGAAACTACAGTGAAGATGATCACACACCATTTTTTCACCCTGCAGTGGAAAAGTCTTCCTGACAAGCAGCAGATCCAGTCTCTCACTATTCCTCTGTCTGCCCAACTGTTTAGGTTCAAAACCTGTTTACTGTGGTGTAAGATTCAGCTCTCTATTTATTTTCCCATTGATGCTTTCCCCCTCTGTCTTGATTTTTTCCCATCGTCGCATGATAAACAGAGCACATTTCTCATTCGCCTGGGAAAACACAAAACCTCTAGTTGACTCCATCTCAGGAAGGGAAACGTACATTTGATAAAATACCCTCCAGCAGAAGAGCTAAACTGGCGGCAGACAACCTGCCTCCGTAATCTCTCCTCATCACTGGTGTTATATTTCATATTTTGTGTAGCACACACACCTGATAACATTTATACTGTGACACTGATAGTGAGAATAACTTAAATTGTTGGACCAAAAGTTGTTATATAATACCAGGCATATAGTGTAATGGCAAACAGACGGGATAGGACTTTTCCAAATGATGGCAATAAGGACTGTTGCTTTTTACATCAAATGGCTGTTGCTAAAATGCATCTACTTCCTCTGTTATGAACTAAAATTAGTTTGGGTGGTAGCAGCTAAGTCCAAAGGGACTTGGCCCTGGTTTGCTAGTTGACCGCCTGGGCATCCTTGAAAAAAATTCAAGGTTGGTGCTGCTACGTGGCAGCCCATCTCTCCACATTTGCATGTCAAATAAGGACTGTGCATGTGGTTGAATTTCAAGTCTATTTCCCTTCTCATTGGGGATTTATAAATTAAATCTTCTTCTTCTTTTAGTTTGAGGGTGAGGATAGCATCTGTCAGCAGTGCTACACTCAGCCATTTTTCCAAAGAATGTGATTAAAGAGGAATGTCCTGCTTCAATGATGATTCATTTGCACTCATCCAAACATTTCAGAGGTTCCTGTAAAACTTGTCACCGAGATAAGCGGCAGACAAGTCTGTGTATTTGAAACAGATCTGTCTTCTCTGCAATAGAACATACTGACATCAATAGATACACGAGAGCTTCCAGTCATCCACTTGGTGCAGTCCTCCCTGTGTTAGGGTGATCTGTTCATGTTCTGTTCATCTCCCTATTTTTTTCTTCAAAGTGGCTGGTCATCTGGCCAAAATGTACAGCTGTTTCTCTGACAGAGGAGTTTTTCTATAGAGTGGCGTTCATTGAACTGTGTCAGCTTTACAACACCACAGGATATAAGCTCCACTACAGAGTCTACTTCATGCACAGCATGGGAAAGTCACAGTTCAGTTTAAGTTATTGTTAAAAGTCACTTCCACTCTCTGGGTCATTCATTATTATTTTTTTTATCCTCTCTAGCAATGCCAAGTGGATCAAATAAATCCTTTTTCAGCATTAATTGGAATATGATCTGCTCTCTCTACTCTTGTCTATGGGTGTTCATGAGGCTGCTCCACATCACAAGGGCTTTTTGGCTCTGGTCTCGGTTGCCGTTGGGAAATGTGGTGAGGTGGGGAGGATTTTCTGACCTTGGCCATGGGTTAAGCCTTGACATGGCGAAGAAGCATCTTTGGCACCTCGCGTGGTTGAGAACAAAAAGCTGCCAGATTATAAGGCTGCATGATGATCCTCACGTAGCCATTCCTTCCCCTTTATGCACTTATGGTATTACTGAATGATTAATGATGACTGGGAGGTAACTCAGCTCTGAAGAAAATGGAAGAATCGCTTTACATCAGTAAATGTGTATAAACTTGTCTAATAAGCAGGATTGCTCTCAAATAGTCCTCTTAAGGTTTCTTTCGCTTCAGTCCCCGCTGACCTTTTTCAGGGAGTTTTGACTTGTCCTCAGTCAAAATGCAGTGAGGGTCCAACATTGCCCTGTGTCATTTTCATTTATTGTTTTAATAACGTGGGTGTTAAGACCTTTGAGACTAACTATGATTAAGCGCTATACAAACTTGACTTGACCTAACTATAAATTCTTATGCTGTTGGCTAATAACGGAACACCTCGACTCTGTGTCCTCTGCACTGTATGAACAACATCTGGGTTTTGGGAAAATACAAAAACCTGTGAGAAATCATTTACACAGAAGAAGAAATATTTCCACACTTTACTGTTATGTGGGCTCAATTTTCTGCACAATCTAGCATCAATAGTTGGGCAAAGCACAAAAGACAGCCCCAAAAGCAGCTGTGGCGTGAAATAAAAACAAGTGTAACTACTAAATTGTAGCTACAGGTTTATCTCATTTTAATTTATTTGGCACAATCTATGATATACAGCTGGTAGCTGGTAGTGTAACATAATTGTGATTGGCCCAAGTGTGATCAAACGTGAAAGGCCTGCACAAATAGGCTACATTTATAGGACACAATATATCCTTATTTTTATCCAAAAGGGGGAACCAGTGGCACTAAAATCCCACTTGTGGCCAAAAATATATTATATTTATAGTGATAAGAACTACCATAGAGAAAGAATGGAGTTAAGCTCCACTATTCTCAGTCCTGACACGGACGCTGATAGCTTTTGGGCCCTGGTGTGCTCCGGTATTTACACCACTGTAGAAAGCCCATGTCCAAGTCCATGTAATACATAAAGTGTACTCATTCCAATTACAGAGCCTCGAAACAGTTCTGTATTGTTATTTGTCGTCATTACTGTACCTCCCCAAGTCGGGAGTAGATAATAGATGTGACAGCTGTTCCTCCTGTTCCCTATTTTGCCTCGCCTAGACGTAAAAAAGTGCACACATGCATGAAGGTGCAGTACCAGCAGTTGTATAAAGAGCGAAAAGGTCTGCATTTGAAGAAGATGGGGTAGATTGCTCAAACAAACACACTTTCACCCAGGAGAGTGCTGTTTGAGTCCTGTGTGAAACCTAAAATCAACATTGGTTTTGTCAGGTATGACCTTTTTCCTAAACCTAACTAAGTAAGTTTGTTTCCTAAATCTAACCAAAATATCTGAGGCCTCAGCTAGTTTTTAAAGTGTGACTGGACATTTCATATTTATTATTGCTAACTTGACCACAGAACGAGTACATGTTGTAAATCTAGGCAAAATGTGACACTGCCACGGTGGGCTGGAGTGTGAATTACACACATTGCATTTATATTAAAATTGATGCTAGAGTGAGGAAGAGATTGATGAAATATTATTTTAACTGGAGTTAAAAAGTGGCACGAAATCTTAAAGGCTTTCTTGCTGCCTTTCTTTTTTGCTAAACCTAACCACGTAGGTTTCTGGCAGAGAGCTCTGAGGGCAGACCTCTCCTATATGCACAGAAGTTTCACTGACAAAGAACGAGATGAATCACCAGACTGCAAGTAACAATTACGTTCAATTACTTGCATAATCATTTACTTTAAAAAGTCACAAAACTGAAAGAAGTCCAAAGCGGTACGTTAATGTTGCTCATTACTCTGAACAACAGTATTAAAAAAGTCATAGGTTTTTATTTGGTAATATACAATTCAAGCATTGAAATGCATGGCATGACTTTTACTGCAACTGGTAATTGGCACTTTTACTTGAATAAATCACTTCAAGATTGTTATTTATTAATTCTCTAATATTTTGTGCCAGAACGTTTCTGTGGAGAAGCCGTTCTCATTTGATAATTACCATAGTAGGTATGTAATCAGGGACATGCTCCCCAGGCACACTCTTGTCACTGTCCAATAGTTGTACAAGTTGTTTGCAGCGCTTGACATCTGGTTCTCAGAGACCTTTTGTTAACCAAGATTCACCAGATTGCTTTGCAGGCGTGGCAGTTAGTTTGAGCAAGTGAGGTTACATTAAGACATCTATGGCAATTACAGCAGCAGAAACCGTGGCATTTAGGGGTTGACATGCTTGACTGCAAAGCTGCTTTAAAGACTAGTCTCCTATGTTTCTGAAGTCTCGAGTGAAAGTTTGTAAGCTGCTGACTGAGAATTTGCTCCATCCTCTGGGTCAGATCAGAGGACCTGTTGTGTCCCTGGGCTCCCGCTGTCAGGCCAAAGAGGCTCCGAGCCTCATTACTCTCCACTCCCACACAGCTGAACTGCGTCATCTTTAACCTCTTTGCTTAACTCCATCTGTCAGAGGAGGAGAGGAAGGGCAGCATGCGTAGGGAGCAAAAACAAAACATAATGGGGACCCGGCCTTATGGTCATAAAAGATTTTTCAACTTTGGGAGGGAGATGATGGGTAATTCAACAGCAGGTACTCTGGCCAACAGCCAAAAAGATCTGGACAGCAGCCAGCATATTCCACAGCGTGTTTCCCGAAGAGAAATGGAGATGACTTACAGATGTAGAAGGATGAATGGCAAATGCAGATAGGCTTCTTTACTAGTTTAGCCTAAATAAATACACTGATAAGTCTTCTTGTGACGTGACTGGACTTGATGATGATGCAACACTGGATTAAGTAATCAAAGTTTCACTTCTCTGGATTGCACAACTGTAACAGTAAGAGTACAACGTTTTTCCAAGTAATAAGTAAGCCTGGAGTAGATTACGAGTTTGGTATGAGTGTGTGTTACTGTATCAGTTGGAGACTCCTCACTTCTCTTAACCCGCTGGTTGGGTCCACAAATGATCATCAACAGCTAGGCTAACAACAAGGCTTACATAGCCTGTTGCAGGCCACATTATAGCATTTGTTGTGGCTTAAAAACATTTAATGTCCATAGAAAAATGTAGTCTAATCTTGAACTAGAGCATCTGGTTATGATCCCTTAAAGACAAGATGAACAAATCCCTGTTTTACATTAGCTGTCATCTTGACTGTAGGAGCCAGAGCAAAAGATTTTCATGAAATTTGCTTTGTTGAGTGAGAAGTTCAACATGATACTGAGGGCGGCACAAATTATCCTATTAGATAATTACATGCAGGCTGCTATCTATGAAAAGGCTTCAAGTAGAAATTATTTAGAATTTCAGCTTTTGTGACTTTGTTCTATTATATTGGTATAAAGCTGTCTGGTTGCTCGTAATGTTCTTTATAAATTACAAAATGTTCTAAATAAATAATGTTTAAATTGAGATGTTTGTATTTACAGTCCTGTTTATTCTGAAACGGAGAACTTCACACTTATACAAGTACATACTATTACATACATACATACAGTATTATACAGTTACAATATACTTTGCATATATATAGATAGATATATATACTAAAACTAACACTATACAATACAATACACAAAAACTATAGTCAATTTTTTGCAAATCTCTGCTAGTAGAATCTGGCAGTTGTGGTGGCTTTGCACGTACTGCAAACGTGCTTTATTATTGAATGCAGTCTTAACTTAATCATGGTGACTCACTTTGACTCATTGTGACTCATCGTTCTTTGAGTCTAGGAGATGAAATGCAGCAACACAGCAGTTCATTTTAGCTGAAAAACTAGTTTCACTATTATTTCACAAGATGTTTGCCATATTTGGTGTAGTTTAGTGTTTAGTTGAGTGTAGTTTGCAGGAGACGCATTAAAAAAAGTGAAAACCATAAACATCTCATTGTTTGACCATAGTATCGGGTAGCACACAATATTATTGTAAGTAATAAAAGGTGTGACCAATGTGACTACAGCTGTACTATCAGATTTGTAGTCTATCTGTTACAAACTTAAACAGCTTTCACAGTGATCACTTTCAAACTGAGTCAACTGACTGAGGATTGCAACAGGAAAAGACTTTCAACAGAATTCCCGGTACCAGGACAGAGGAATTTGGACTAATTTCAGGGTTTGAAAGTTAAAATAATCAGGAGTGCTCTGTCCTAGGTTTAATTCAAACTGCTTTCGGAAAACCCCTCTTTAATTCTTGACTCTGGCAAATAATGATCCCAGCCAGATTGGGCATCATGCCATTATTTACATTGCTTTCGAAAAGGATCTACTTTTAAACTTACCCTTATTCGGCGAGGGTGACAGTGTGGATAAACAGACCACAGATGAGATGAAGGATTGTGGTTTGGTAATCTCTGTCAACTGATTCTGCTCTTCAGAGTTTGGTGATTTGGGGCATGCATGCAATGTTGAAAAAACAAACCTGGCAAATGTCCCAGCCATAATCCAGACCAGTTAAGCACCTGCGTCTCCAACTCACTGAAATATAGGCCAGGGGAAGTCTGTGTCCTGGCTTTGGTCTGACTGAAGCTCGACTGTGAATACAAGACCACACAGGACAGAGAGCACTAAAGCAGAACAAGTGAATACAAACACAGAGACAGCTAAACGAGTGAGAAACACAACTACCTCCCTGCCTCACTGATCCTCATCCATCCTTTATCGAGGACCAGATTCCACATTATCAACACCATGACCGCGACATTAATTCTCAGGCCTCTCACAGGTCCTGCAGGTCACTGTATCTATTCTCCACCACTACAAAAGAAAGCCAGGTTCTGTTTTGTATACACGTGGTGGGTGAACCTACAATGACAGCGGTGCCATTACAGATCTGACAGTATCCAGCTGGGTCTCAAGGGTGGTCAGGTCACGGCTTGTGATCATAGAGTACTGCCAAAACACCAACAAACGTCAACAGAGCATGTGCCGCAACAATTTCCCATGTAATGTGGGTGAGCAGAGCCTTTGAAATCCAGAGTCAAAGAAAACTGACTTTAGATGGGGTGCGAGTCAAAACCACAAAATAGTATAAATAAACAAATGGGTTACTGTATGATTTTGAAACATGTCCAGTGCCTTAACAATAGATTTGGACAATGATGAAACAACAACAAAGTAGGAATAGTTTGACTTACAGCTTTCCTGCTGAAAGTTAGATGGGAAAATCGATACCACTCTAACATCTGTTTATTAAACATGAAGGTAGAGATGCTCAGCTTGGCTTAGCATAAAGACTAGCAACATTGGGAAACACGTAGCTTGATCTACTAGCACCTCTACAGACAACAAAAATCAAAGTGTAATAATGACAACCTGTGGTTTTCCGGGGATTTATGTGCTGTACTATTTTTTGGCTGGGAGCAGTTATTTCCTGGAGTCTCCACTGGTTTCCTGGCCTCATGGTGATGACCCGAATCTAGGAAGTCACTGCACCTGGCTCTCAGTCCTTCTTTTAAGACTCTTTTTTTTGACATAAAGATAATTATATCCTTATATTTATTTTGTGTCTTCTGTGAGTTTGGAAACAGTCACACTTTCTTGGAGTAGTTGTCTAATTTCTGAAAAAGCCCCAGTAAAATAGGGTCAAGGGAAGAGGTAAGGGTCCATATAAATGTTGATTTAGATAAACACCATTTCCTCAGTATACGTCTATTAATGCATGCACAAATGTCCCCCTAAAGACACACATGCAAACACGCACAATCGCTGTATAAACCGTGCACCCCATCCGCAAACATACACACACACGACACAGGTCTTGAGATAAGGCTGACCGGTGGTAATTGTGGTCTCTATTACAGTAAATGCTGTTCTCCCTGTGTAAACCACAGTAAATTACATCCAGATGGGAGATTAAAGCTCGCTGAGTAGACGGCTGCCCCGAGCACAACCGCTCCTCCTCCTCCGCAGGAGGAAGGAGAAATCCATATTTCCTGATTGCGATTGCGACCTTCCCTTGGGTCGGGACATTACAACTAGAGAGAAATACCACAAATAAGAGCCCTATCAGTCAGCAGGTCACTACCACTACATGGCCCTGCATGCAGATATCTGAACTAGAAAGATGTGCAAGCATGAGAGACGGAGAAAGAAGGGAGACTTTTTAATGTTTGATTGTCAATAACGGAGCTGCATCTTGACAAAATCTTTGATTTTGAGAAGCTGAAACCTGCTTATGAAACTCTGTTGTAACTGGAAATGTGACGTCATGCCATCTATACTTGGCTAATTAGGAACAAGAATAAGAAAAACACACTGTGAACACAAACACAGTAACACGTGTGTGATACAGATGGTCAGACTCAAGTATTGTTTTGCTGCTGGTGATGACGTAAAGGAAACACCTGTGTAACGTCATGTCCTCTCACACAGATATAAAAGCAGAAGCTGAGGCTCACTGCCCTCTCTTTTTTGTTTTTTGCTTAGAACATCAGAAACATGCTTCACTGGTGAAGTGATGAGTCTACCCGCAAAGTCAAATGAATTAAGTTTTTCCTATATTTGGTTTCTATGGTTTTATCCAAGGAAAATGCTGTATCTTAAAACAGACAAAGAATTTGTAATCTCATACCAAAGAGGCTTATAATTCTTATCCTTCACTGACTTTTCTTTACATAACAGAAACATCTTTTAGCGCTAAATCCTGAGTTGTGCTGCAGACTGCGTCTCCGGCACTTAAGTGGAAACGCTGACTAATGTCAGTCAGGTTTGGTTGTGTTGATGCAGGATTTGACCTGCATTTTTATCTGCACAATCACCATGACAATAAAGAAGAGGTACACAGACAATCCCTGTGTTTTCTTTGAGGTGGGGAAAATGTCAAATGGGCAGGAGGCAACAAGCACTGCAGGCTTTTGGCAAAGCTCTTAAAATACAGAGTGATGTACAGGCAGGATCTAAGCAGCAATACTCAGACACAGACACACTCTCTCAATATGTGGTTGGTTTATACCCACAGGAAACACCAATAACACACTGAACAGGAGAATGCGTCGAGGAATGCGAACAAAATAACCAAAGGATGCCAGTTATATCATATACTCCATTAGACAGACATAGTGACAGGGTGACCAGGAGGCCACCATTGTTTCAAAGGGAAACCCAGGTGTTTCCACCTTCAAGAGCCACATAAAAGAACACGTGATTTGGATTCACAGTTGTTATTATCAGTTTGTATCAGCAATTTTTATGCTATTTATTGATATATCAAGATGTTTTTATTCAAACTGATGCCTAATGATGCCTAATGATGCGGTACATGATATATTTACCAGCACTCTCATCAAATCTCACCATGTACTTGCCTGTACTTGACCTTTACACTTACCATGGCATTATTTTTACCCAACTATGAGAGGTAGCATGGGTTGTCCTGTAGCCTAGCGGTTAGGGAGGAGGGGATCAGATTTACCTGGTAATAAACTACTGATATATTCAACCAATGATAGTGGGACATAAGTAAACATTACTTTATTCAAGAGGTCACAAGAAACAAAAATGTCGGGTCAGCTGTGATACACTATTATAACAATCTCACAACCTCAAGCCAATAAGAAGATATAAAGAAGAAACGACGTGCAGTGGGCCACAATAAAGTGAAATAAATCTGCCTTGTTTAGGATTTTCTTTGATAGTGAGGGGTTTCCACATATTTACACACATAACACTGAGCTATGCTGTAACTCTCCGGTAGTAACACAGAATTATTAAACAGAACTGAAGTTAACGCCATCCTCACTTGATCCCTGTCCATGTCTCATAGCACTCATGAGTCACAAGACTGCTGATGGCAGCTCCAGCTGTGACAGTGATGAGAAATCATTATTACCAATTAGTGGCACATATTTATGGGAAAAGTATCACAAAGACAGACATGTATAAATAGCATTCTCAACCACATGGCCAATGTTTGCTTTTTCCACTTTGGTCTGCCAGTCTGACAGTTTACTGTGGGAGCTGGCAGGACAGACACCCACCAGAACAGTCTCATTTTGTCACTATGAGTTGAAAAGAGCTGCTAGCTTGACTGCTAAAAATGTGAAATATTCAGTTGCTCCCACACATTTATGGCTAAATCTTTGTGTGTCTTTGCACTAAAGCAGAACGTTTCCTTTTGAAACTCATCTTTCAACATGAAACAACGAATGGCAGCTAAAGGGTTAGAGAAGGATCTAAGCTCAGATCCTCATAGACAGTCTGTATGACCTGACAGATAGGGTGTTGAATCTCACAGTTGTTTGGTTTACATTTGCTGTCAGTCTTTTGGGCAGCAGTGAGCCATTTAACCTGCTACATGTTGAGGGCCCTGGGTTTTGTCACTCCTATTTTGACTGAACAGGCCATGAGCTGATTATGAGGATTAGTGGAGATGTGGTGATTCCATGCCTCTCCCACTCACTCTCAACTCAGCAACAGCTGCAAAGTCTCCGGCTCGAGAATCTGGTGGGACATGGAGCTTTTTCCAACCTTTAAGAGCCTGAGAGTGTGATACTTCTATATGTGGACTGCAGCCCGGCAAAAGGGAAACTGCTGCAGTGTTTAGCAGGCAGCAGCAGTGTAAGTGTGACACTTGCAGTGAAAGGATGCAATGAAAGGCCTGATTTTGCATTAAACATGAGAGACATCAGCGATAGCTGCCAGCCACCGGCTGCCCTTGGAGGAAATCAGAGACTGAATGACTTCAAGAGCCTTTGCGTTAGTTGGCACATGTCCCGCTGTCCGGTGGCACCTCCTCTTACAAGTGTCTCTACAGTGCAACTCAGGCCTTTGAATGAGTTCACTCCAGTTTCAGCTCTGTCCTGTCCTGGCACATTTTCATTATAAGACTAAAAGGCAATGCCAGGCAAAGAGAACAGAACAGCTTTGTACTACTGCCAGCCTGACAGTGATATGACTGGAGTGAAATTAAGTTTCAATAGATTTTTTTGCACACATACATACACACACACAATGGTACATCTTCATCATGGTGATATTCACACTGCATGTATCCGTTAAACATGAAGCTATATGTTGAAATAAAACAAGACAGGACAAGAAAAAAAGCTGTGGGTGCAGATGAAAAGAACTGGAGACTATAAACTTTCTTGCCAGTTTTACCTGATACACTGCCAACACTTTAAGCAGCTTGCTCACTCACCAGGATCTGTTACCTTTACTGCTGCAGGGTTCAAAAACTCTAAGTATTAACATTGAAACATTTCATTTAAGGAGGGTTTCTTTGATGGAAATGTACAATGCAAAAAAAAAGGAAAAAAAATCCCTCATGATACAGGAGTGCAGGAGTGGGACTAAACCCTGTCTGTGAAACTGGGCTTTAAAGTATAATGCAGCTGTAATTATAAGCTTAGTAAGCTTCGCCAAATAGAACAGTGAGTCATTTGGCATCATGTGCTCCGCAGACAGAGTGATGCAGTTTGTCACGTTCCATCTTATGAATGAACTGAGCAGGATGACGCTCATTCAAAATGGTATGGAGGTGTCATATCACAATGGATTATTAACACTTCATCCATAGGCTCAGCCATGCACTCATAAAAGCATATTAAGTTACCTAACAACGGGCACATGGTTTAATAATCTTTTAAAGTTGCATTATTGCTTTGTAGTTTTAAAAGTAGACTCTGACGTTCTTAATGTAATGCGTTTAATGCGTCAGAGAACTCCCTTCTCCCGTTTCTGTGCGTAAACTTTGACCTACCTGTGCAGGTGAGAGCAGCAGATAAAGCGCCACCGCAGTCTGGATGACAAAACCGACTTTCATTTCGCGATGTCTGCGAGTGGATATTGTGTTAATGGCTCCTGATGTACACACACAATATTAAAAAAAAAACAACAACAATCCAACAAAAAAAAAAAAAAAAAAAAAAAGAAAAAAAAAATGCTGACCCGGAATTTCCTAGCCGTGCGCTCCCGGTTTAGTAAAGCTGAGAATGAGTGAAGTCACGTAGCTCCGCTGCTGCCGCGTGTAACCTGATAAAGTGGATTGTGCTTGCTAATGAATAAGGCCCCAGAGGCGAACCGAAGGTGCTGAAAGGGTAATAAAATAATACTGTCAAAAAATAAAATGTCTTTTTGTATTCACATTTAGAAAAAAATCAGCTCAAAGCACAATGCCTGAAACGACTCTAAAGTCTGCAGCATGGAATAGTGGCAGCCGGTTTTCACAAAGCATATTCAGTGCACAAAGTTAAAACGGAGTCCAATCAGTCCAAAATCGCTCCAGAAAACAAACAACACAGAAAGCTGCACCGCGTGTTGGTGTGCAACTCCAGTTTTTGCAGTCCTGCCCTGAGCTCCGGTCGGCAAAGAAACACACTTGCATCTAATTGCCCCACACTACCTTTTCACAAGCTTGCCATTTAAATCTCCTCCCCTTCTCTCGCTCCTCTCTGCTCTGCTTCATTTGCCCTCACAGAACTCACTGATGAGATGAGGCTTCTTTTTCTTTTAATCACTGTATGTGATGGTAATTTATGTGATGCTGTAAATAGTTATTGCAGAGATTGTGACACTGCTGCTAATGCTTTATTTCTGAATTCTAGACTATACACCACAGGTGATTTACACTAGAGTATACACAGGCTTGCTGAGAAACTTCTTCTGAGTACTCAAACGCTATTCGGGCAAGGTAAACATTCAAAGATCTTTTTCTCTAGTGGTGACATAGATGGTATACTCATTGCTCGCCCAGGCTCCAGGATGCACGGAGATTTTCCTCTGAGGCTTTTAGTATTTAGTCAAGTTTGCAGAGACAGAAAGGGAGATTCCATTACTGTTGACACATAGAGTTAATCTTCAGTGTGGGACTTCTGTGTTTGGAGAAACCCTGGAACGAAAGGATTCCTTGTGGGCTTCCACACATTCCTTTAACAGTGCTGAATAGCTCCACGGCCTCCTTCTATTGTACAGACCACACTCAGGAGTGGTGGTGTTTCTAAACATCTCAGACACTTAAAGCAGAGTAACCCCCCCCCGCCTCTTGACCATCATCCTGGATAGAGCGTCAGTAAATGCAAACAGTCAAGGATTTTGAAAGACATTTCCTCTAATTAAGCTGGGCAATATCACAGTATTCTTTTCCTAAATTGTATCCCTCCAGTGATGGATGTTTCTTTGAAAGATTCAGGGAGAGGACAGCATGGAAGCAAAGCAAACTGTGATTCATCAGGGAATAGGACTATACAATTATTCTGTTTTAGCCCTGTCTCTCTCACTGTGCTGTCATTGTCTGGGTGGTGAAAGTTTTCTTTTGCAACAGTATCAATCTTCTTTTTCGGACTGTCTGTTTATCTAAATTATTGCTGCAGTATTGCAAGTGCAGATAGATTGCCCAGAGGTTGTTTTCTGCCCTCTATATAGTGAAATGGATACATCAACCTCAAGCAAAAGTAAGGAGACTGTGGTGCAAGTGATTTTCATGTCCCGTTTCAAATGTTTTGGATAGAAGAGCTAAACACCATTGCCACACAGACTTTCTCAGAGGACAGAGCCAGACTATTACTGCCATCTGCTCAGTGACCAATCTGTGTTTTTAAAGGTGCACAGGCTGATAGGGCCTAATAAGATCACTCAGATTGTTTGCACTATAAATACATGCTGACAGGACAAGCAAACCTGGCTAGAGTGATAGAGTTCTGTGGGAGAGATCTATCTCTGTGCTGCCAGATCGTGAAACAACCTTCAGGAGGAGGTCCTCACTGCTTTTGCTAAAACCGCAAAGCATGATAGCCATGTTAGCCATGTGCCTTCATGTTGTGTTTGGAGAAAAAGTGTAATTCCTGCTTAGATTTAATATTCGCCTTTTCAAAGACTTATGCTCTATTCACATGGATTCAGGCAGACATTAGGCAGCATACGGACAACACCTTCTGGACGGCACAGGAAAAACAGACAACAGTCTGAAGCAGTGTGGCAAAACCAAACACACATGACGATATATGGTGATTTTGTATTGTTTACAAAGAATGGAATAAAATGCATGGAGTTAAATAAGTAAATAATTATTTATTAGCTTCTTGTACCATGTTTTTTCCTTGTGTGAGGGAGCTACATAACATCCAGTTGTAAATTCTGTCGTGAAGGAAAGCAAAAAGTAAAAAAAAATATTCTAATTTTAGACGGTCTGCTTGAATCCATGTGAATCCAGCAGTATTCAATGAAGACACAATCCATTTAAATGATGCCTCTCAAATGAAATCTAAAAAAGAAATAGGCTTGTGTTTCCTGCCTACTGTGCAGAAAGATGGGCTTGTTAAGATCAGAGACACAAAAAAAAAAAAAAAAAAAGTTTGACGTCTGCAGTGTCTCCTGATGTTGTGTTCACCAAATGGGTGACTCTGGAATTGGAGTGCAAAAGTAAGCACATTTCCCTTTTGCTATTGACCCCTCATTTTCTCAGATTGCCGAGTAAAAAGTAAACAGATGAACAACATTAATGATGTCCATTCATCATTGTTAGGGCAGCTTTGGTTTCCTCCACTGTGGGGCCTTTAAGGGGAAGGAGGAGAGCCAGAGAGCCCCTTACTTTGAAGGATCTCATTAACAATAGTTAGAGCCCTACAGGGAGACCAAAGTTTCTGTGGAAGACAGAAGTCAATTCTTATAATGCCTTATAAATATTCATCATCCTGTATCATCTTTGATTTAAATAACTTGGCTCAAACCTGTGAATGCTGCTAAGTACATGTTTTGAACCAAAGTGAATTACAATGGAGAGGACAACCTGAACTTGAGAGTCCTGGGATATGATGTAATATGACTTTACTCATGTTGGACCACCTGGACAGCAGACCCAAACAGGATACGACAATATTTAACGTCCAGACCATTTCCTCCTGTCATTAATTAGATGTGACAAACCATGAATCTTTTCCTCTTTGCATCAGCTGTATTATTGTGAGGAAAACTATAACAGGTAAATAGGAAGTGCTCCAGCCATGAGAAAAAAGAGCTTACTGTTGTCTAAGGTGATTAGCATTATATCACAACAAGTTCTTAATTTAAATCGTGTCGGATCCTGTTTACACTTCCTTTCTACATTGACATATTTTGTCACAGACAAATTTTTGTTCCAAAGCTGTCAGGTGTCATCCTGTTTTCATGTCCAATCTGTTCATGTGTGAGCATTGTTTTGTTCTGTGGGAAGCCAGTCAACATGTTAACAGACAATTGGAAGTTATTTTGGTCTGGAAGCATCATGAATCAGTGCTTACAGAAATCTCCAGATACTATTTAACTTTATGCAGCTGTGTCTTGGACATCTCATTGTCACTTGGTTGTGGCTTGATGTCACAAGAAAATATGGCTCAGTTTATTCTGTTTAATTTGAAAAGCAATTATACCAAACCATATGGTATTCAATCTATGCTGTACAAAAGTTTCCTATGGGAGAAATGGAAAAGAGTTGAGAAACGTCTGACACAACTTTGACATTTTTTGAAATACGTTTAATCGCTTGCTTTACCCAAGATTTAGATGAAAAGAGTGATGCTACTCTTAGGTTTGTGTGTTTAGCGTGAAGCTAGAGCTGGGAGGTGGTTAGCCTAGCCTAGCCTAGCATAAAGACTAGAAGCATGAGGGAACAGCTTGCCTCACTCTGTCCAGAACATTCCTACCAGCACTACTAAAGTTTAGAAAGTATCACAGTTTGTTCATTTAAAGCTACATTATGTAAGATTTGGTATTTTTTGCAATTTGGTGCTCCCAGTTTCTGAATGTAATTAACTTAAACATCATCAACATGGACGGCTAAAAGACAAGACATAGGGAATCAGTTATTATTACTTACTAGTCCGACAGCAAGAAGGTCAACTCTGCGTCTGTCTTTCAGCCTTTTATTTCATCAGATTCTTGCCAGCGACTAAAAGCATGAGATTTATTGCTGTCCGGTGGCCTCTTTTTAGGTCACTCACTCTTTTTCTCTTCTTAGCTTACTCCGTCAACATCCCTTGTTTCTTTGCCTTGGCCATTATGTCCGGTAGAGGCTCCAGTTCTGGCACAACACTGATGCCGCTCTCCACCAGCACCCCTCCTCCTTCTAGCGATCCAAAGCTCTTGTGCTACCACTGTAAACACAAACACAGCCTCGGGGCTCTTAAGCACCAGTGTTGCCAACTCTTTTCCAATGAAAGTAGGTAACGCTAGCCTCAAAAGTTGTTAGAAGTCACAAGACGATATCAGACTGATGACTGCATGTAACTTTGCGTAGAGCTTAGTAGCTGTCAGTTGCAGTGAAAGAGAGATCACTTTGAGACATATAAAAGGTAAATAATCTTTAGAGAAGCCATAAACTCAGTTTTAGGACATATTACATTTGAAGCAAAAAGATAAAATGAATCTACAAATTATAAAAATCTACAAGATCAAACAAACTATAAACATATTTATATTAAATATTACACATTTAAACATATTTCATAAGAAAATCCTATAACAGCTCCAGAAAGAGTGAGAGCAAAGTGTCTCTGCCCCACTAATCACACCTACTGCTACCTGTGAGCACAGGACAACAGGAGGGGGAGAGACCTTGGCACTGTGAGCACAAAAGTCATGCAGCGGGCATTGGATTTTATTACAATCTAAAATATATTTCACGCCTTTTCCATGATGGTTTGAAGTCACTAAATTGAATGAAAAACTGAGCTCCCAGTCTGGATAGTAACTAACTGATAGAACTAGCTAACGGCAGCAGGACTTGGAGCAGGGCAGCAGCAGGAGCAGTACTCTGAGGAGGAAACCGAGTGTTTGTCTAAGATAAAATTTCATCACCTCCACAAGCCTGCAGTTGGTAATATAGAAAAAGAAAAACAGCACTGAGAGTGAGTTATCACGGCTTATGTCATTGCCAGTTGTAAAAGCCGTTAGCTTTATATATGAAGAGGAAGCAGTGCAAGCTGTGTGGAAGAGGTCCCGCAGTCAGAGAGCAGGTTATAACTCAGGCCTGTGGTGATACTCTAAACTGCATTAAGAGGTCCCACATGTGGGGCACATTCACGAGTTCATGGGTTGACACTGTTGATGGTGGTTTAGCCTGGGCCATTAAAACAGGATAAATGAGATGTTTGTAACATCTCTCTCATGTTAAAACATTCTCTTCAAATTATAACCTCAAAATTATGTTAATGTAAATATAATGTTCACTCCAGCAGGTGTACTGCTGCAAGCCTCGTATTACTCTATAAACATGTATCCTTATGAATGTGCAGGGTTTTTTTTTTTAGTCCTCTGACATGTTAGTAAAAGAGATAAAAGCGGCAGAGGCTAATGGAATATACCTTTTAATAGTAAATGTTGCACTGAGATCGATTGGCAGCAAGATTAGATTTATTCCTAGAAGTGGGAGACACTTGCGTAAACATGAACTCAATCAGGCAGCAAGATTTACTGGACTGCAATCGCCCTTGAGTGCTTATGTTTATTTTTTCAGGGTTCAGAGTGTTTTTTTAAAACCTCAAATTAGTTTGTCCTCCCTCAGGGGCTGTGTGTAAGACTTTTAAAAGGTTTCCCCAAAAAACATACACATCAGCCACATTCGTAAAGTAAACCTGGGTAAACTGACGGTAGCTGTATAACACTTGTACAATTAGTAGAAACATGCCATTAAACTTAAACTTTACACTAAGCTCAAATAAACACTTCTATAGCTGCACATGAACTTAAATAAAGAAACTGTATTCATGCTCGACTATATAATGCTGCAGCCCAGAACTTTATTCAAAAACTGCACCTTTATTGATTTCTTAAGACAAATCGACATTTTGGGAAATATACTTATTTGCTTTCATGCCAAAAGGTAAAAAAAGCAAGATCAATAACACTACCATGTTTGTATGCAAAATATGAAGCTCGAGCCAGCAGCTAGTTAGTTTAGCTTAGCATAAAGACTAGAAGCAGGGGGAAACAGTTAGCCTGGTTCAGTCCAAAAGTAACACAATAGAACTATCGGTGTATTTGCAGTTTGCTAAATAGTGCGTTATATCTCATTTGTTTAATCCATCCAAAAACCAAAGTATAAATAAAAACAGCAACGTGTTTCCCAAAATTGCATACACGCTTGGATCCTGATGAAAAGGATTGGTGGGATAGATAATAACAATTATACAAGGCATGTTCTTTAAAAAAATGAACAAAACAGCAATGTGAGAAAGCTTTTCAACTCTTCTTCTTATTGTAACCTACATAGACTATTTTTTAAAGGCAGTGACTTTGAGGTATGTTGGTGAAATCGACTGTCGGAAGAGGAAAAGTACAGAAGTAGGCCATGGCCTGAGCAAGTGTTAGGTGAAGTTCATCTGTGCGCAAGTGTTTACACAAACTGCAGCCAAGCAAAATTGTGCAAGAAGATTTATTTATGTGTAGAGAAATACATTTACTCTAATAGCTATAGCTTGTAGAACAAGGAACAAGAGAATGGGAGCAGAGCAAGGAGAGGGTGGGTGGAGGTCAAAGAGCTAGGGAAAGTTAATAACTTGAAACAATAAATAATACAGCCAACTGATGGGAATTTGGCGGCAGTGCACATTTATTATCATCAGTTAACTCACGTCACTTCCAAAAAAAAAAAAAAAAAAGTCTGAGCTTCTCATTGCTTCGTGGCTACTGTGCACTTGCTTGGACAGGAGATTTCATTACTCAAGACAATGTGTACGTTTGTTATTTTACTCCTGCGATTAAGGGTCTGGTCTTCAAGTGCTGCTGCTGCCAGGGAGATGGTGGAGACAACCAATCCCAGATGACGCTGTGCCCAGAGGGGACAGATAAATGAGGACCACCAGGGTGGATAAAGCAGCCGGACAGTGATAGCAGCAGGATGAACATTATACAAAGTTAAAGCAAATGCAAAGCATAAAGAGAGGTTTGACCAGTGCATCTGCAATGATATTCTCACTTACTTCTCTGTAACAAAAAAACAAAAAAAACTGCTATGATTTTCCATTTGTAAAGGAAATATTTTCAGTGTCATTGGCTGAAGCTTAATTTTCCATTACCCTAAAAAAGAAAATGAGCAAATAAATACACAAGTTCCAGGATGGTGAGTCTGGGGTTGTGAGAAAGGAGGAGCCTGTCTGCTCTTTTCTGGCTCTGCAGTTCCTGATGTCAAACACACCGCACAGAAACAAACCCTCAACTAATCCACACATATCCCTCTAATATTTGTAAATGATTGAAGATAATTACTGACATAAAATATTGTGTTCTTACTGATTTAGTGATTACATTTTCAGATTTTAAAGCTGGATTCCATATCCAAATAAAAGCTGATCAGTCATATTGAGTCCTTCACAGTTATTACATTACACCATAAGACCATTTAATTCCCTTATTACATTTGCAGAGATTTCACTAATGCAACATGCTTAGCTGAAGGATCTATAGCAGAGCTGACACTCTTTTCTTTAGAAACCGTCTGTGAGGTCCTTACAATATACATGATGAAGAACAGGACATCCATCCTGTCTGTAAGATTGTGACATCCCTGAAACATCAAGTGTGATTACAGGCATGATTGGTTTCAGACTATACAAAACTGTTACCAATGGCGAATGCTTTGTATCTCCTCAATGGTTGGCTTGTGAAATGATTGAAAGCCGGTGTTTGACAATTCCGGTGGTAAGATCAACAAAGGCAGAGCGTGGGCTTCGTCTGAGTGTTTGGGAGCAAATCTGGAACTGAAAGGGTTTTGGCGGCGGGGGGGTTAGAAGGTGTCGTGATAAGCTTTGAAGCATAGTGGAAAGAGCTGGTGTTGAATGAACACAGACCACTAACTGACTCCCAACACCCCAAGCCGTGAACGAGTGAAAATGTGCAGTGCTAATCAGGAGAAAATAAACAGAGCAGCACCCCCAGGCATCATGGTAACAAGAGGAATGACTGCAAGATGATGAGGCCTAGACATCACGAGACTCAGTCAACTCATATTCATTTAATCATCCACGTTCATTTTGTTTCCTGGATTATAAAAATATCATAATTTCCCCTCAAAATGAAACCAGTATGTAGAAGTAGAAATGGACCAATAATAAAACATGATTTTGTATTTACCACTGGCTCGCTGAGGGTGTGTCACTAGGTTACAAGCAGAGGTTCACTCACTCAAATGGGTTACTCTGGATTAAAGCCAACGAGGCCTGAGGGAGCCTGCTTACAAATGGTGAGCCTCGGAGGAGCCAGCGTGCTCTGTCTGGGGGACTCCATCCTAATCTCCAGGATCGGCGGAATTTTCCCATCGAGATGAGAAGCAGATGTCTCTCTTTTTCTGTCTCGTCGCACCGACCCTGTTTCTGTCTCCCTCCCTCAGTCATTCAAACCTGGCTCTCCACCCCTCTCCGCCGCCCCCACCCCCCAGGGACAGGGGAGGAACATGAGCACCATGGGAAGGGTGGCCGTCCCCGAGCTCGATCACGTGACGAAAGAGCCCTTGTTGTGGGAGGCACTGCATTAGGTACAGAGCTGTGAGCATGTGGAGCCGGTCCAAGAACTCCCAACTTTCTCATGGAAGAACACAAACAAGATTTGATAAAAACGTCATGTTCTGGCGATTCCCACTTAAGATGGACAAGTGCTGGCTAGCTGGCTTTTCTAGGTGGACTAGAGATAACTTGACTTTACTATTTTATCCCCAGTGTTGATGTAGAGTGTGACCCTTGACTTCTGGCAGTAAGAAGAATCATCAGACTAGAGACACTGGCCCACTCCTCTTCTTCTCATCATGCCTCTGCAGATGGTATTTTTCTCAAACTCTGAAGCTCTGCCTCATGCACCTGCAGTTCCCCTGGGCCCTAGCTTTGACTTCCCTAGAGCCTAACCCCTTGGCTCCTGTGGCTCAGTTCTGACGTGCATACTTTGGCTTGCAGCGTAAACAGACGGAGACGAACTGTGGGCCAGTCACCGGGTGTTTGGTCGTGGTCTGTAAACAGATCAGCAAGAGGAGGAACAGGAGCTCCCAGTGGAGATGAGACTTACTGACTATCCTGAGGCGGGAGAGCAAAGGGATGAGATATAAGGCTTATATGGATGCCTGTTAAATGTCCAAGTTGCCATGCCATCGTAAAAGATAAGGTTTTTGGTATGAGATTGTTTAGGCAACTAGGATTGCGGGATGGCCTAGTGGTTAGAAAGTTCATCTCTCAACCAAAACACCAAGGTTAAAGCCCCCAGTTTAACATCAATTATACTTAAATTGTTTGTGAATCGTCCTACAAGGATCAGCGATGCTGCTGAGTAGCTGAGCATGTCGTCTGATATGAGGGGAGGAAACAAAAGAGAACAACCTTCAGTGGCATATTAAATATCTTGTTCAGTACAAACCGTCACAATAAGCACAATTATTTAAGTTGATCTAATTTAAGGTGGACTGCACTGATTTTACACATTAAAAGTCTGTTCTAGTGAGTACTGCTGAAAAAGGTTGTAGAAAACCTTTGTGACAAAAGAAATCTCAGGGCGATCTGGCACAACACGCCCAAATCTCTGGCTGAACTGTTGGCAGTCAAGTTGAATTGTGCGTAATTAGGTACCAGATTGTTACAAGGTGGAAGAACCGTAGAATAACAGATGGCATGTATGCAATACTAAATAAGTACAGTAATTCCTCTTTAACATAGAGTAGCTGTAAAGGTTGTGGTCATATTGTGTGACAACAGGTGTGTATCATAAGCAAATAAAAAACAACCGTGACCAAATGAACCTGAGCATTTGGGGAATTCTGGGACATCTGGACTTCTTAGAAATCATGTTTGGAGTTTTAAGATACAAAACCGCTTTGCAACCCTTATCACCGTCAAGTGGTTACATTCCATTAAACAGCTTGTAAATACATAACAACTATTTCTTCACTCATCATTAATCATTCAAATTCCTTTCCAAACGCACATATTTACATTTTTTGATGACAGTTTTATCTCAATGCAGTGTGAAGTGACAAGTGAAATTTTGAGTAAAAACCATCAGCCAAACCAAATGCTGACTATAACCTTTACATTGCTGTAGCATAGCAAAGCACACTACACATCTGAGGCTGAAGTCATGGTTGAAGGTTACTTGAGGAAGATGACTGAGTCTGGCAGTGTTAATAAGGCTGTGTTTACATTTTGCGGCGCTGTGTTTAAGCAGACCTGAATGACCTGGGATTAAAAGGAGGCCAGTGTTGGCTTGAAGGTAGACACACACATGAGGGTTTGAAGGCTGTGTTCAGGAAGTACTTTCATGTCAGCAGGATTCCTACAATGGTATGCTTGTTCACATTAGACATTCCCTCCTCATTAATTAGACTTTAATTAACCCAAAAGCACATATACAACTATATAAACTAATGAGATGAGAACTTTTACAACTGGAATTTTAAATCAATCGAAGAAAGACAAACAAAAAACTTTGATGCAATAACTACAGATTTGAAATCTGATTATAGATGATTCCCAACCCAAATGTGGTGCTGCTTCTATGAACTTTATGTTTACCACTATTAAATCCAGACATATACTTCCTGCACCAACAGTATTGTTTTGTTCTGTATGTACACAGGCTCCCTCAATAAGCTTTAGATAACTTATACGGGAGACCTGATTCACACACAGGTATATAATTTTGTTTTCTTTCTTTATGTTTAAACAATGACAATTACTGCATGTCAATATGTTGTATTTGTGTGTGTGTGTGAATAAAGTTTCAAGTTTCAAGTTTCAAGCAGTGATTTCAGATTAAGGATGTCACGCATGAGTTGGATTATTAGGGGATTTTCATGGCATGTTAGCTACCGTTACAAAGGGGGCACTGAGTGACTTTGGGTGGAAGTAACCCTTATTCTCTAGTTGGTGCTACTATATAACCTTCTGTTGTACAGAACCATCTGAGATGATCTCCTTGGAAATTGTTTGGAAAAGGACAGGCACTTCAACCAATTAGATGAAACCAATGAACCATATAGAAATACTCTCCAGTTCTGATATAACTGATGCTCTAGCAATATTGTTTTCCAGCGAACAGTCACACAGGTCGTCAAACACACCTAGTGTTAAACCATGCATGTAGCTCGTTCTGTAGCTGCCAGTAGTTCCTCATAGGTCAGATTGGTCTGAAACAGTTTGGTTTGGACATAAGTACATAGCTTGAAGCACAGCAAAATGGGTTCTCGCATGATTTTGTGAGTCCTGCTGCCTCGCAAGGTTAGCTACTGTATAACTTCAGAAGAAACTGTGAGGAGCTTTATACAGTAGCTAAGAAAAAAAACACATAAACTGGATACAACCAGGAAGATTTTATAAATTTGTCCAACATAAATTCAAGAGCCAAGACAATCATCATGCGTCTTTGTACCTGTGATCTAAGAAGAATCGTAATCTTTTGTTCAGATCTTATCCTATATTCAGCTGACATACAAAAGAAAGCACTTATTACTGACCTCATCTATCATTTTGACATATTTTGAAACTGAACAATTGCCACTCTGCTCTAATGTTCCACTGTCTAACCTCTGGGGTCTCTCCACTCACACTTCACTACACCTGGCTGTAAAGCAGCCCATAGGCACCTGCTCAACCAGCATGCTACAGATGGAGAGATTAATCACACAGCGGATGAATGCTGGTGATTTATGGGAAACTGTGACAGTGTGGTCATAACACACAGAAATGTATATGCGGGATGACCTGGAGACTAAATGGTACTAAATGGGCCATTATTTTGAATTCAACGCTAGGACAAACCAAAAGGGGGTTCCCCTGTCTCTAAAGCCGGGGGCTTGACGGGAAGGAGCAGTCCCACATCCACCGCCTTTGATGGTGGAGTTACAAGTGATTCCCCCTCCCACTTGTCCTCTTCCCTGTGGTTTCCCTCCTCTTCTTATTCTTCCTGCCTCTTCCTGAGAGGATATATTCCCACAGTATGACCAGGACGAATCTGGGTCCTTTCTGTCGTGACTCTGTCCACTTTCACCACAGAGATACCCAGCAGCTTTATGGCTTTGCCGGGGGCGAGGTTGGAAGGGTAAGGGGCTCGCTATCCCAAGGGACCCCTCCCCTCCAACCTCTTTTCCGACTCTCTACAGTCTTCCACATAACAGATAAACTCTGACAAATGGGTTCTGGCAAGTGGTTTTTACACACTCACGTGATATCAGCAATTACACTGGTGCTCCCCTCATCTCCACACTCTACCCCCTGTTTCTCCTGGGAGGGCTCTTATCAATGTGAAGAAGTTACTGAAGGAAATGCCAACTTAACTAGAGGAGCCTGCGCACTGCTGTTCATCTTCTGACTACAGTGACAAGGGATTTGCAGCAGCTAAGGAGGTCAGCATGTCTCATTACTATGAGACATGCTGTTATGTTATGCTATTAGGCAGTGTGCCTTGTGGCACTGTGGATGGTGTGCTGCAAGATCTGTGTCATGCACTCTGTCGGGTCCAGGATCAGATTACAGGCCTCGGAGACAGTGCACAGAGCATGGAAGCAACAAGATCAGGCTGAGCACGCAAGCATGGGAAATGTGCTCATAGATCGACAGACCTTTTTACTCTGGGCAGGAAACACAAATCTGCAGATGTTGAACAGCTGGAGGACATCTAAAACTACAGCATGGGAAATAAGTACTCAAGAAATATAGTGTACAGTTCACATTGCTAGGTTTTACATCTAAATAGTGCTACTGTATGTGAATCGCCACACTGAAATTAACTTTAGTTGAATTTCTGAATGGAGAGGCATAGTTGCGTTTCTCTGTTTTTTCTTGTGTGGATATTCTAAACCTGAAAAAGACGCATTTGACCATTGATGCATACTTATTTCCTGTTGTGGAAATGAGATGGAAGCTGAGGAACGTGGAGCAGGGGAAGAGATGAGAGCACTTTGTAATTTCAAAGATGCAGGCAGATAGGAATGGAAAATACTACACTCATTGTCTTGTCCAAAGCAGATGGTATCTCATATGATGTGATGCTTGCAGGCCAAGAGCATGTCTCTTGAGATATGGGGAATAAGATAAAAACCTCAAATTAATAAGAAGTTGTCATTCCCATGAACTGGCTAATGGACAACATGTTATGTAATGTGGTGTTTTGATGCATTTGTCAGTTTTCTGCTGTCAGTTTAAAAATCAGCAATCATAATATCATAATTTGGGTTTATGAATCTCCTTCTATTAATTAATTTACCTTTTAAGGCAAGCAAAAAATTGGAAACACTGTACACTATCTAATACTGTATAGTCTGTCAGAATCAGAAACATGTGTTAAAGTGCACCACCCACTGTCGTGTAAGTTTGAGATTTGGAGAACAAGATGAGAAAACAAGATGTTTGAAGAGATCAGTCATCTGCAGTTACTGTCTGTCTAGTTAATATCATTGTTTTTGTGTCTCTTTGCAAATGCTTCAATTACATATTTATGATTCTCATAAAAAATCAAGAATATCACATCACAAACATCTGTTTTAAGCACAGAAAATATGTGTCTTCAATAGTACAATGAATTCAAGAGTATCAAAGATGTTGAAAGCCAGCAGCTGTGAAGTCAGTCTTATCAGATCAGTGCAAATCAAACATTTTCAATAAAAGTAAGAAATCACTATCACTGAAATAAGATATCACTGTCGACATAATTATCAGAATTAAGAATGTGCCATCAGGGACAGTAGACATTTCCTTGTTCATTAGTTCACTAACGAGGTTGTACTATTCAACAACAAGTCATTGTCAGTGTAGATTTTACAGTTGGAAGTTAGTAAGTGACCAATCACTATTTCTATTTGCTAGCAATATGTTCCTGTTGAAAACAACAATTCAATTGCATTACAGCTCTGTAAACCATTATTTATCATTTCTACAAAAAAAAAAAAAAATCACAATTACTCATAAACATTTGTCCTTAAAATATGTTTTTTAAATATAGAACATTAACTACTCAAATTTAAAACAAATCTGTGTGGGCTGCGTACAGTAAATCAAAAGCATTAATACATACAATACAATCACAATCAATGTACCTAGCCCATATGTGCCTCTTTAATCGTATAGCCTATTGCATAATGTGCATGCCGACTAAGCATAATATACATGTACAGTATGTGTGTAGGATTTAGTTGTATCTAGTGGTGTAGTTGCCGATTGCAACCCATCTCCTCACCCACTCTTGTCAACATGAAGGAGAAACTGCAGTGGCCATGAAGCACATGAATAACGTGAAGAGTCTAGACTCTTTGGTAGACATAAAAGGTTTATTCGAAAACATAATGATTCTTATTTTCAGGTAATTATACAATAATTAAAACATAACTATTCATGTTATATTCAATTTCTGCCATATTCTGTAAGTAGAAAATCTTTCTAGAGCCCCCCAACATTATCTGATTATGAAATACTCTATAATCTATAGTTAGTTGCAGAAATAATTTAACAATGTTCCAATTTATGTAAGAAAAGTGAGCAATTCTTAAATATGAAAAGTGATCAAGTGCATATATCATGTACAAAATTCAAATCCATGTTGTCACATATAAATAGCAGACTGCTCTCTGTTGTGTAACAAAGTCCAGAGAGAGAATTGACAAAAAGAGTACTAAATGGAGTGGGCTTTACTGTACATACATAAACTACATATTTTATAGTTCGTGTATAGTTCAGTAGGGGGCAGAATAATTGTACGTTATGCAGTTTTAAAGAAAACCAGCCAACACCAGTCAAAGAAAGACATTTTGACGTGATATAACAGTAGAGTTTATGCGCCCTGAAGCCAGGATATAAGATAGGTCAGCAGACTGAGTGATGACTGATGTTCAGATCTCCAGTCTGATGTGAAAATGTATTTACAGTCCAAATGCATCACATATAAATCACAAAATAAGATTTGAGAAATTATGCTATCTAAGATAATTGCAGCTTCTCACTTGGGTAGATTTGACTCAATTATTCAGTTCAGTTTTATTACTATAGAACCAAATCATAACTGAAGTTATTCACACTTTCCATGTAAAGCATGTCCAGCTCATTATTGTTTACAGAGACCCAACAATAATATAGCACACATTGTTTTTATGGGTAACTTGCATCAATACGCAGATATATTATTTGCATCTATCCCAGCATGTCACAAGTAATATTGACCATTTCAAACTGTTCCATACAGTATGTGACATGTTTTATAGACAGATTTTATCTTACTGACTTGGGTTTGGACTCAGTTGCAAGAATTGGAAATCACTATAACATCTGAAATTACTCCTAATCTCGGTTCCCAGAAAGTGGTTGGGAAATCCCGTCTTGCTGTGCAGTTGGAGCACGCTGACCCGTTCAGCCAGTAAATTATGTTTTTTGTGAGGTGCCAATGCGATAAGTTTTGGCATGTGTAAGAACGTTTGGTCAATTCACAGAAGAAAAGTGATGCTGCAGGGTGAGGAATAAAGTAGTAACAGAGTCATGTGATTTCTGGGTATATAAGTCAGATAAAGGTTACTCTAACCTTGATTGCAAGACCATGGAGTTCACTGTTAATTTTGTCAAATTAAACAGATAGGTAGTAAATATTTGCACACCTCTGAGAAAAATCAGAATACAGCTGTGATAGAGCTGCTCGAGCAAGATGTTTGTTTATGGAAGTCTACCTGAGTACTAGAATTCTTTAATGCCATGTTTTATGTGCCCTTCGTGCTCCATCTTCATGGCAGCTCATTCCAGTTCATAAAATGAAGAATGAAAGCTTTGAATCTAAATCCCCCAAGGGAGGTAAAAATAAACAGCCGCTTTAGCCAGACAGTCTTGTCTGTCTTACAGAGTGTCTCTGCTATTCCTGTATTAGGTTGTTTTAAAAGAATGATGACCTCCTTCACTTGAACTTCTATGTTTTCATCTGAATATTACTGCTGTATGTTACAAATGACACATAATACTGTCTGTTTTATTATTAGTGCACATGTGATAACAAAACAACAACAACAAACAAACAAACAAACCTTCTTTGTGCAGTAATGCTCTGATCATGAGGACAAAGATAGTGTACTGCAGAGTTGACCATTTATCAACACTGTGAGTTATTCAGGCTTGCAGAATAGTTTGGTCCAATGACAGAAGACTAACTGAGACTTAACTGAGCCTTCTTCACTCAACTTAATTACAGTTACTATAACTTTGTAGACTGTATTAATGTAACAGTTTTTATAGTGCAATATAAACACGTTAACAAATTGTCATCTACACAGGAGGCTGTTTTAATGAGTTCATCAGTGAGAACTTCAGGATCGATGAAAGCTCAAATTAGCAGCAAACTGTTCTTTAATTTGTACGCCAGATTAATATACTTCACACTTTTAAGATATTCACAGTATTGACAAAGTAAGGTATGCAATTAGAAAATATAAAATATTGAACAGAATAGGTATTTGCAATGAAATGACACAAATTCGGCCTCACAAAGTCGTGTTCTTTATTTAGCAGTTATGTTATTTTAACCAGAGTTCCTGTTGGATTCTGAACAGAAGATTTCTGTTAATAATAATCCAGAGAAAAACAAGATCATTTGTGGTTTCTCTGATGCTGTGCCATACCCCTGAAGTGATCAAAGTGTAATGTTTGAAAATATAAAATCTAGAAATGAAAAAAGACTATAATTAAATCTTTATAAGAGACAGTGGGTGTTTGGAAGCCCCAAAACTGATGTAGTAGCCATCATTTTTAATTGCAGGCAGTAAAATGACTCTTGTGTCCCTCTAGAGGCAGTTATCTAATTTCCTCAAAACATCAAAACATTGAAAAACATCCATAGAAAACATATTACAAAATGTAACTCAAACCTCAAACACTAAAACATGCCCATGTCTGAATATTGCATTAATGCAACTTATATAAGTGAGCACTGAATTCAGTGGTTCATATATCTATGATTAGTGCAAATGAATGCAGTTAAGACAAACAGTAGAGTTAGAGTTATCCTTTGAATATCTTTCAGTAATGTGCAGCTCCCAGCTGAGAATATCTACATCATTAAGACATATTCAGTCTAAAATAAAAGCAAAACACTAACGAGACACAACTGACTCCTTCAAACACATTTAAACATGTTAAACTTTATGTAACTGAATATTTCAGTGCCTGTGGGAATGGTACTGTGTGCAGTTAGAAGGCTGACCAGAGGGTGGCACTCTGGTAACAGCTGTAAAAAGATGGTAAACAACATAATATCTTGTAATTGGAAGGGAGGATAAATAAAGCACCAACATTATACTCACAACATGTAACCAGTATGTGCATAAGAAACTATTTCAGAGAACAAAATGCAGATGTGGCAAACTACAGAAACAGAGGATTGAATCATGCTTTTGTCTTTTCAGAAATTAGATTTTAAAAATCAGGTAAATTACAACCAATTATACATTCAGTAATAGTCAGTGGTGAATGGTGCAAATTAATTCAAATAGCTACATCAGCTTTTCTGCTAACATTGCATATTTCCTGCATTTATAAGACATTATAAATATAATATGAATTCAAGCACCAGTTCCTATACAGTGATAACATGTGCTATGACGCTATAGTCTTTCAGTATAGGAAGGCACAGAAAGGCAAGTACAATATTACAAAGAGCATTATAAGAAAGGATACAGTATCTATGTTGTACAATGACAATATATATGTGAAATCATACTTGCGATTCAGATTCAGTAGTATGAAAGGGAAAAAAATCTCAAGCTATTGTTTATTAAAGTTAATGAGATGACACATGATAATGGCAATGGCTGCATACCACTCTGTTGTACACTTGCATTTTTAATGTTGAATTGTTGAACTAGACATAAAAAGATAATAGCCTGAGCCAGAGATTCTAGTCATGTTCAAAATCACTACATATTTCCACAATATTCATTTTCTGACATTTACTTTGTTTAAATTTGGGGGAAAAAATGTTAATTTAATTTTATTTATGTAAATTCTGTTGCAAAGGTTTCAGATTCACCTTTGTGAAATGTCAGAGTTTGCCTGTCGCCATGTGTCTCGGTACTTCAACGTTTTCTGTGAGGACAACGAGAAATACAACAATATGTCCCTACATTTTCAGTAAATTTTATTTTGGCTCACAGGAAGATGGCTTAGTGAGGGTACACTATAGCTACAATACAAGTGGCTGTTCGCACATTGACTCTCTAAACATGCAGCAAAGTCAATGTTGGTCAAACATTGCACACAGCCAATCTATCACCAACCATTGGTCAATTGTTGACTGCACACCAAGTGCCTGGGACCATTTCCTAATTCAGAAAAGTCCTCAGGGACTTAGCTATCAGCGAGCATCGATTCTCTGTAAACTCCTCTGTGCTGAGACAGTGACCATGATAGATAGAGTGAGGGACCCTGCACCTTTACCACCTCAATGAACTATCGGTTTAATCAAAGTGGACCTGAAGAGGAAAGAGGCATTATGGTTTATGCTCAAGGTTGCACAGAGTCTGACTGCACAGGCTCACATACCAGTCATAAAACAACTTGCTCATCATGAGCCAGGTTTTCGATGAGAACACTGAACAGAGGGACTCTGTTCTATCAGGACGTCTACAGCTTGGCATTGCTGCAACTTTGCCAGGTAAACAGTGGAGAATCCAGGACGTTCTTTCACTAGAGCCAGGTTAGCAGTCTTTGTGCTAAGCTAAGCTTACCAGCATGAAACTGACATAAAAGTGGTATCAATCTTCTCATTCACCTTTTAGCAAGAAAGTGAATAGGCGCGTTTCCTAAAATGTCAAACTGATTGTTTAAAATAATTTTAAACGAGCAGCTGAAATGTTTCATATTTTTGTAGCACAGGAAATACCACAGAACAGCTGAATCAGCTGTCTCCATCACAGAGGGCAGCATACTGTGTGACTATGAACTGCTGTACCATAACAGCTTTTTTTCTGTTCTCTGAACAAGAGCATATTGCCTATCACAGCAAAAAGACAAAATTAAAAAAACAAACCTGGAAGCACTCTTAACTTCATCAGCTTTTATATGATTGTATCTTCCTAAAATGCTGTTGTGTTACATTATCTTGATAGCACGCCTATATGCTGACCAGCACTTCCTGATAACACTTATTCTCAGTGGTTCTATGTGAGGAACCATAAAGAACCAGAGCTTAATGAATCAAAGTGGACACAGTGTAAGGGCTGGAGCTGTTGGGGGAAGACGATTTAGACACCGGTTCTGACCCACTAGGCCGTGTGCTCAACCACACGTCTCCACCACCATCTCACCCTGAGCACCAGCCACTGGAAATAAATCCATTAGAACAATGGCAGCCTCCCATACTATTCTTTATTAAAGGACAAATGACACTGTGGGCTCTGTGGAGAATTTCCAAATCCCTTAATAGATCTCCCAGTCAATACCCATCTCGACCTTGAATTCCCAGTGTCAGTGCGCCATCAAAGTTCAACGAGTTTGACTCTGAGATTTGACCCTCCTGGCTTATATCCCTCCGTATTAGATCGTACTTAATGAGCTGTGGGGAGAGTAGCTTTAGGCTGAGAGTTCAGTGGGACCATTAATCTGCCCGTGGAGCAGAAGAGTGAAACCCATCTCTACAGTCAGCTCAACTGTAATGGAGCTGATGTAGTGCTGTGGATGGAGGGTACTACAGTGTAAACATCACAAAATCAAAAACACTGACTATCCACGGTGAGGTCAGCTGTGGTTCAACGGCTGCTGTGTTTTCGGTGGATTCAAGTCCTAATTGATTCTGGGATGACGTCCCACTGCTCCTGATTGTACGATGTGGCTGCTGGAAAGGCACCTGGGTTGTCTTTAAATATGATAAGCAAGCTTTTTCTCCTATTGTGTTTGTCTGTGTCACCAGATCAACAAAAATATGGAAAATCTGAAGTCACACTGAAGTCAGACCTCTTCTTTCTTTCTTTTTATGGTCAGTTGGTTAATCACAACACCGATTTGTTCCAGACTGAAATATCTCAACAACTATCGGATGGACTGTTTTAACAGATAGATAGTCATACAAATAGTCATGGTCCCCATGCAGAGAATTAATCTTAGTGTCTTTTCATCACCATGAGGTTGACATTTATTTTTTGTCTCAACATATGGATTTGGATAGGATTGGATTGCTTTGACGTTCATGTGTCCCTTAGGAATTGTGAAGATGTTGGTGATCCTCTATAGCCAAGCCTATCTCCACATTTTGTTAGCTACTGTGGACTAATCCCTAGTGTCCAGTACATTGGTTTATGACCAAATATCTGCAAACTAATGACATCCAGTCTCAGCTGCACTTTGTGCTGCTAATTAGCAAATGTTAGCATGCTTACATGCTCACCTAAGATTGTGAACGTGTAAACATTATGCCTGCTAAACATTAGCATGTCAGCATTGTCACTGTGAGCATGTTAGCATGTTGAGTGCAGCCAAACAGAGATCCTATGGCTGTAGACTCTCAAATCATGTTGTTAAAAAGAAACCACGTCTGCATAAGCCACTCTTTACAAAAGTAGTAATGACGTCTGGTTGAGTTAAATATCATTTAGTGAGGCTAAACAGGCCATTTCTAAAATCTTTGAGGTTGTCAGGTTGTGAAAAATCTCTGACTGGTTGGACTGTTTGGACAAAAATCCATTTACTCACAATTTATTAACATTACTAAATGCAGACTTGAAGGATTCAGATAAAAGACTACTGCATACTGTCCACTTCCCTTGCAGTCAGAGATATTTAATAACATTTTGAAACATAGACCTTCATCTGACCTTCATCGGGTTATTTTAAGACCACAGTGTGCAGGAGTCTTTTGTTCTGTACTATTGATTCTTGGCCTTCTCCTACACATCTGTCAATCCACAGGTGTGCAAACGTTTTGCCAGATTTGAAGGATTAAAACTCTTTAATGATTTATTAACACCCCTTACTGATGGTTTATTTATTTATAACTGCATTACTACCAAAGCAAAGGAATTCAGCCCATATGTTGTTCTTATTACTGGTTTATTAGCGCTCTACAAAGCACTGATAAGTGATTTATTTACCAATTACAATACCTTTAACAACCTTTGGGTACCAGATTTTCTATTGCAGCTAAAAACAGCAGTAGAAGCATCTTTCTAATGGGTTAGGGGTGCAATCGAAATAAAAAATCTGTAGATGCAATCTGCAGAACAGCATCTGTTGTAATAAACCTCCTGAAACAATCTAAATTCAGAGCAGAGAAGGGAGACCTGCCCATAGCTAATATCGATAAACATTACCAACCACCCCGCCTGGTCAATCAGACTAAATGTCTTGTCCCTGCTGTTGTCGTCCAGCTTTTGCTCCTCAGCCCCCCTCACATGAGTACCCCAATCCATCATCCTGACTGCAGTGAGAAAGAATGAAACATGCAGAAAAGCTATGCTAAGGGATTTAACTTTGTTACCTCCAGAGGTCATAAATCTCCAGCAGTCGCCTCCCAGATTCAGCAGGTGAGATCCAGTTAAACTTCACCCAGAGGAACACGGCTTTTGTCTACTTTTATAAGATAAGAGCAGAAACATCCTGCATCGCTGTAACATGATTAAACATGAGAGATGTATAGATATAGAAAAAGCAGTGAAATGAAGCATATGTGTGTGAGGCTGCTGTGATGTTTTACTTCTTAGTTTGATGTTCCTCCATTAAAGGTTTACATTAGTTATGTTATCTCAAAGATGAATGATATCAATACAGAATAAAATAATTATCTGGTCAGCTTGCTCTTGACAAACAGTGTGCCCTAATGGACAGAAAAACCTGGCAGCCAAACCTTAATGGGTTCATTAAATATCTTTGGGTTTTTTTAGCCCCTCACTGTGCAGAATGATAAATGTGTAGAGTTTGACACTAGTAGGCTGTTTTCGCATTCATCTGCTCAAGGGGGATAGTTTCTTACACTCTTACACAAGTGCAACATGCACTTAAGTTTCTGTATCTCCATCTAACTAATGGACAGCATGTGTAAAATATCAAAAACAGACACACAATACACACCAATATACACACCAAAGCCTGAGAATAGAAAACTTGAATAATCTCTTACTGTATTCTCTCAAATCCCTTAAAGATGAGACGGAGAGCCTTACTGAGACATCCGTAATCATTTGGATTGGTTTATTGATTGTTCTAAATAGTACAAGGTCAAAGGCTAAGTGCCTTCTCATGTACAAGCCCCATGTGTAAGACCATTTTGCTGATGGTTTCGGTGACATTCCTCCAGCTGCGCCCCGTGTCAGGCAACATTAAATCATGTGTACATGCTTTGCAATGCATGGCCACATGTGGAGATGTTGACCTTCAGAAAAGTGGAGTCAGTTGCTTATGAAAATTTAATGTGCAAAAACACTTCCAGTTATGTATGTGATATTCAGACTAATTACCTACTGGGTCTGATGTACGCATGTGACTGAGGCACTTCTGTGAACAACTGTTTGTAGTGTGTATTGTACAGTACATTCAGTATTTAGCTGTCTTCCACTAAAAGCATGTTCAAACAGGCATGAAACATAGCGGAGAATTGGCATGATGGAGAAGCTGCGTTATGGGCCGTCTATTTTAAGAATGCAGTCTGGTCATTGTATATTTTATTTATATGTGGACTGGCATCCTTAAAGGAGAGCAGGCAGATTCACTTGCCAATTATCTCCTCGAGGCAAATAAACTTTTGTTGCTGAAGGGAGACAAAGAGGAAACCTTATAGGCTGTTCAGTGCTCTGTGGGACTTCATAAGCAGGTGTTTTCTTTGCATGGAGACAACAAAGAAAGGTCATATGAGGCTTCAAAGGACATTATGATATTTTATCTAGTGCACACCCACAATGGATAAAGAGACAAAGTGAAATCAGCACTCACTGTTGTTGTGCAAGAGAATCTTTTGCAAGAAGAACAATCACATTTTTCTCTGGCATGAGCACACATTCTTTGCCTAAATCCTATAAATCTGCTCTGATGAGATAATTTATTCTTTTATTTTATTATTCCTTTATCTCTAATTAAAGCCATACATTACCGCAGAGACCTGGTGATCAAAGTTATTAAATATTTACCAAGCTTTTAAACGTGACCTTTGCAGGCCAACACGCCATGCAGCCACAGCTCGCTATATTCAAATGACAACCCCTTCTTATGCCCAACAGCCCATTTTCTCTCTCCCTGCGGCACGAGCCAGGTTATCTTTAGTTGCGCATTGAATATTTATACAGCAGGTGGCTGGGGAGTCGGTCACTGATCTCTAAGGTGACTTGCTGAGCCTCTGTGGGGGGTGCTAGTGCGCTCGGGTTGGCCTGGAATGAAGTCACATGGGACATATTGTCTCCTCAGTGTGTCCTTTTATTCCACTTAGGCAAAGGATAATGTTTTCTGGTTGGATGCCGACACCACAAGCACCGACGAAAGGAGTCAATGAGCTATTAGAGTGAGACAGTTATGGTCAAACTATCATTTGATGCGTCTCCAAAAATACATCATCTCTCAGCATCAAAATCAGAAACAGAACCTAAAAATAGAAGACACACTCTTTGCACACTCTAACTTTACAAGCTGCACAGAATAAACACTGCTGCACTGTAACAAAGAAATCCCTTGCCACACTACATGTAAAACAAATAATGGGAAAGGTTTAAGGATGTGATGAACATGATAATTGGAGTTTCAGGCTGGAGTTATTCTCCTGAAATAGAAGAGGTTAGAGGAGAGGAAGGTGAGGAAAGTGTCCAGGGATGATTTGAATGCTAATCATGTTGTCTGAGATTGAAGACAGCCTCATTCCATCACCATGGCTGGGGGACAATTAGAGGTGATATTAAAGAAGATCTTCCTTTCATGATAGCTTTTAAGACATCACTCCACGGATTGAATGATTTCTATGGAGATCACTTAAAGATGATGACACATTCACGCACAAAAGCACATGTGCATTTAAAATCTAAAAAAGTCCGAATTTGCATTGTCACCGCTCATGCATAAACTGTTTTCTTAATGTGGGTTATGACTGCAAAGACTTTTAATGAGCCCGCTGCTGTCAGGGAGCAGTTTTCCCTTTAGGCTGAATTCCTCTTGAATGCATTAGCAGCTGATTATAACTCAGACTAGCACAAGAAAGCAACTAATGCGTAATTTTCTAATGTAGCTCTTTACATTTTGTATTGCATAAACTTCACACAATTGTATCAAAACAAAAGTAGGCGACTGAAGAAAACTTTTTTTGGACAGTAGCTGCACAGACTTGTAAGAAAGTGTCCAATAATAAATTAGCAATTCCCAAAAGGCGTGGAGAAACTTTATGGGCATTGGCATTTCATTGTTGAAGCCACAAAGCTGTCCCTGAACTGAATGTGTGAGATAAGTGCTTTGGAGCACAAACAAACTGAAACAAAAGAACATGAGGTGGAGATTGGTTCAGTAAGTAAGAGAGGGGGAAGAAGCACTTCTGGCGTCCAAGGGCATCATAAACCTCAGCATGTGTCTGCACAACAATGCCAACAGGGGCGCAAATTCTCCACACACTGGGAATCGATTTCACACAGCGAGTGGAGGACTTGGAAAGAGGCGTATCGAGAGAGACTGAAATACTGCATCTTGTGTTATTGGATTTAGAGCCCAGTTTTCAGAATTTTTTTTGTGTGTGTGTGCAGCATCTGCAAGCTGGGGGATCCAGTCAAGTGGAGCTTCCAAGAGCCTGACTGAGAACCTGTGGCCAAGGAAAAGAGAGGAAAGGCGAAAAGAGATTGTTCTGGGTTTTACTTTAGAATAAAATTCATGTCACAATAAGTACAATAAGAAAACTTTATTTAGTATGGCATATAATGTGCACAAACTTCATAATCTACAACAGTAAGATAAAAATAACACTTGCAGTCCACATTCAAGTGAACAGGGGAGTCAATAGCTGTGAACCAGTGTGAGACAAACCTGTGTCACACTTGTTTCTCTAAAGCACATCCATATTTTATAATGAACAACAAATAGAGACATCACTGAGCGGTCGAAGAGGAGTTGCATTAGTCCACAAATATGAAGGAGCAAGAGGAGACAGGAGGAGTAAATGGAAGCTGAAACACCAAATTTATTTTTGGATATTTTTGAGCATGGGGTTAAATGAGAAACTAAGATGTATTTAATCTGTCAGTATTTTTGATGTTTCTATTCTAAGAACAGACTGATTATTATTAGACTAAATTATCTTCCAGTGATTGATTTTCAGAGGCAAAAAAGCTTCTTTTTAGATCAATAAATCTCACTTCAGAATATTACAGGAATATCACTGTGGTACCAAAGGATACTTTGAAGTCAAAGCATCACCTGTGGGTGTATAACAATATAACAGGAAGATCATAAGAGATTAGAGATTCCACTCAGCCAATGACAATGGAGAATATTATATTATAAGAGAATATTCATTGTTAAAAACTATAGACATTATTTCACTGAACATATAAGAGGAGAAATATATGCTATAAAATACTATGATGATTTTTGTTTTCATGAAGGTTGTAATAAATGTAGTCTCCTCTGCTCCCCACTGTGTTTTTTTTTTTTTTCACTTCATTTAATTGAATTCAAAGCATGTGATAGTAGTGACACGCCCCCTAGTGTTTCATGTCAGCCAGGCTCCTGGAGTTTGATAACCTTGCTCTGCGACCGGGAGCATCTCTGAAGGAATGTGAATGTGTGTTTGGGTGTCCTCCTCTTGTTGCTAATTGTTTATGCAGCCCCGAGGGTCCTCTCGCATGGTGATCAAGGCTCATTCCCGCTCTCATCTGATCTCTGTCCGCTCGGACCTACAATGATAAGCACCGAGAGTGTTTTGGAGAGTGGAGACCAGCCTTGCATTCGGCTGGAGCCCCTGAAGACCACGCACTTGCCGGGCAAGGCGACGCCGACCGGTGGCAGCTGCGCTGCGTTCGTGGACGGCAGCCCCAAAGTGACAGCCAACGGGGTGCACGACATAGAGGACCGGATTCTGAGGATCACCGGCTACTACGGCTACAACCCAGGCTACTCCAGTCATAGAAGTGAGTGAAAAGAAAAAGTATGATGATGGGATCAGAGGATGCGACAATCTCACGCCTGTCCGTGCCAGGTGTGAGATAGCGTGAATTAAAGAGACCAACAATTTACGAGAATATTATGATAGAAATATGTGTAAATATGTCCAAGGGGATTTTATACCAAAACAGAAAATAAATATTCAGTTAATGCGGTGCCAGTGGTGTGTGGAGGGAGAAACAACGCACGAATCTTGTTCTTGCTAATTAGTTTTCATTTTAATTAGGCTATTGCAAAATCCGCTATTGCAAACACAGCTAATTGGGTTTCAATTAAGGCTATTATGGAGCAGCATGATGTCAATCACTGCCTATATCAGCTGGAGGCTGGATGATGCGCAAGGCCATCCATCTGTGAGACACAACATGAGAGAGAGAGAGAGAGGGAGAGAGAAAGAGAAAGAGGGAGAGAGACAGAAAACAAATCTAACTCCTCCAGGCTATGTAATGACATACACAGCAAAGTGGCATGCACAAATTATGCTTTTTCAAATTCAGTTTCAAAGTTAATTGTTTAAACTGTAGCTTAACGTCGTCCACACCAAGCAATCCCCAAACAATGACTTACATGGCAGCCTCACATTGAATTCCAAATCTTTAATTAAAACAATCAATTTCCCAAGTGACAAATGCAGCAGCGCTCCCTGTGATGCATGTGATTATATGTGCTATATCTCCTGACATGCTTGAGCTATAGCAGTGCTTCTATACGTTAAAGCTCCTTAATAATTTTCATTTGTCAATTGTGGTTTTGATTGGTAGAGCAATATTGTGAATTCTGCTGACACGGAGATAATGTCAGAGAGCTGATGGTGCACTTTGTTCAGGGGGTGATCTTTAAAATCTTGCCCTCCAATTCTGTTTAAGTATTGTCAGTGCTACTAAGATTATAACAGGGGAGAAGAATAACCATTGCAAGGCTCTGTGCCTGGCCAATTAGTGGTTTTACAAATGGCTTTATGGTAATGAAGCAAAGTGTGCAGAGCAGGATTTCAGGCCTGTAGCATTAGAGTAGTAACAGGTTCTCACCTCTGTGTTACATAATTAGCCTATTCATTGTATTGTGTCATCACTCTTTACTTAAGATAGGAAGGAACTGGAGCTTTTCTTGAATAAATCCCCCCAAATATATAAATGGTCATCTCCTCATGAACCTTTTGTGTTTCAGATGCTGGTCCACTTCACCCCAAATGAATTGGACATGTCACGTAAGCTCCCTAATGTCTCCCTCTGGCTGTTACATAAAAGTCGAACAACAAAATCATGACTTAGAGAAACACATCTGGGAGATGTTCTCCCAGTGTTATGACGTTCCTTCCAAAATCTACTAGTCAACCCTTGTACCCTGTGACATAACGCATTACTCTGACACAATGTGTTTGAAGTCTCAAAGGAAGTGCGTGTATGCAGATAGGGGCCTCATTCAATCAAGAACAGTTCCAGCTGAGGCTTTTTTGGATGAGCTCTGAGCACCTCAATGGATTTTTAGATAGAGGCAGAGGAAAAGGAAATGAGCCTGTCTTTCATTAACTACCTCCTGTTCATCAGTGGTGTCAGTTGCAGTCGATTAACCATGAATGCAATCGCAAACTTTCATTTGAGTATTTATCTACACATCCAGATTAATCTAATGAAAGAATACCTGATTAACAAGTGACGCACAACTTTAATTTTATTGTGTAACAAATAGAGGGAAAGATTTTTGGCTCTGGTACAGAAACTAGGCAAATGAAGACTTCTAATATCGTTTTATGTGCACATCTTTGCTAATTATGTTAAATATAGAAGCCAGTTGAAAGCACAGCCACAAACTGAAATGAATCATTTGATCATTTTGGTCGACTTACAGACACACAGACAGATTCATTGCTTTTCGTTGGTTATTTTCAAATGTTTAAATGGCCTAAATGTTTGTTTGTTTGTTTCTTTGATGCTTGAATGGCAAGATCCACTATGTGACTTTCAATATTAGTCACTGAAACTTAGTTAAAAGAAATCTCATTTTATTATTTTTCATAATTTTTAAAGCAAAATGCCCCAAATTCATTGCTTTTATCCTCTCAAATGTCAAGATTCACTGTGTTTCTTTGATATGTATGATAGTAAACTTTATGTCTTTGGTATTTTGGACTGTTGGTTGGACAAAACAAGACATATGACAAAACTAAACAATGACTCGCGAATATAACTGGTGGATTACTCGATAATGAAAGTAATTGTTAGTTGCAGCCTAGTTCCCAGTATACAGGCCTTCTGTCTGTCCCATCTCAGAGATAAATGAAAGATGGCGTGTCATCTGTGATGTAATTTCAGGTATAAGGAGCAGGTGTTGATGGTAATAGCATCCACACCAAACCTATAAAAGCCAGTGTATCTGCGAGCGAAGGGGTTATTTGATTTGAGAGACATTTCCCATTCCTCTCATAAAATATGGCATCTGTAGCCCTGCATTTCTCCATCTATCCATCAACTGATGTTTGTGCATGCCAGAGTCAACAGAAGGTATTCCTCAGGGCAGCATACTTGTCACCATATTGCCTGCACAGCTATTAAACATGCTGTTGCTGATGCTGTCACTATGAAGGACTCTGACTAAATTACTTGTGTGCACACGCATCCTCCTCATTTCTTCTTAGAAATAAGACTGTGAAAAGTCACTTAAAAAAACAACAACTTGTTGCCTGAAAGTGTCACATTTGTTTAGTTTGTTTCGTTTACACATTTGTAAACTTTGAAAATCTCAGTCTGTTGAGTATCATTTTGCATAAAGGGTAAGACAGAGAAGCACGTAAATAGAACAGTCGGCTCATCCTGCCAAGCCTGTGGGGTAATGATATATTTAGTAAAATTCTGTTGCCAGTTTATTATTGCCACTTGCCATCTGCGTTGAATTAGAAGATGCCTCTAAGGGGGATTGTGGACTACATTTGGTGATAGGGACCAGGTGGTAATACATATAGTGTTATAATATATATATATATATATATATATATATATATATATATATATATATATAGTTATAGTATATAGTTATAATATAATTTGTGCAGTGATAACATAAAAATAAGAACAACAAGCAAGGTGCAATACTTCCTATTGCACCACTTTATATAGATAATAACACAACCTCAGAATTTAAATGAATTTGACTTTAGAGGTAAGGTCAGCATATTCTCGCACATCCCCATTTAGCTCCTGCTGGCACAGACAACAATGGTGTGTGCAGCAAATGCTTCCTCAGCATCTCCTGGAAAAAAAAAAGAAAAAAAAAATCACAGTCATTTGCTGTGTATTTTGTTTTGAATAGCTAATTTGGAAAAAGCTGTAGTGCTGGCATGCTCCCCGCTGCGTAAACAGGTATGGTTCAGGAGGAATGACAGGTACTTGTAGTGGCAGTTCCACTCAGCACTGTGCCTGTGGATTTCACCGCTTGCTTCTCAGCAAGACAACAGGACACACAGGCACTCAGAGGAAAATTATGAAGGAAGGGTGTGAAAAACAGCCATTTATCACAATGGGGTGTGTTTTTAATCTGCACTTTTGTCTGCCGAGAAAGAGGGATATACAAAGAAAATGAACATCTCTTGATCCTTTCATGCTTGTACTGATTGGTGACTCACTTTTAAAAGCATTTTTAAAACAATTTATACATCGCTGTAAACACTCTTCCGCAAACATTCTGTACATGCATGCATTTATTTTGGACTGTCCCATTCCCATGCTTTCTCACTCAGTGCTATTTATAACCAGCATAGCGTCGAATGGGATATTGCCTTTGCCTGAACGACTCCTGGAGTGCTGTTAGTCTCACATGCTCCTGGGAACGAGCAAAATCATCCTGCAAGCAATGCGTGCAATACTTCTCCACACCAGTTACAGAATTGCTGACCTGTACTCATGCCATTGTACTTTTGGTCATATGTTGCAGTATTGTGTGTCTGGTGACTGAATAAAATTGGCTGGTTGCAGCATTTTCCTTCACAGTCGAAGCAAGGAATTTATGTCATCCAAAAGTAATATTACATAATAGAAGGGCAGAGTATGTGAAAGGTTTGTAATGTCCTGTTCATCAGGCTGAGTACACCAGCAGTCTTGTCAGTAGCCTAACACTGCCATCTTGTGGTCTGTACCAACAACACTAAAATGACTCTTCACATGCTCCAGCGAAATGTCAGTGACAGTACTTAGTGTAATTACTAGCTCCATGTTTAAATAAGTATGAAAATACATTTTCATACCGCAGCTCATTGTGTCTGCAAAAGCCAAAATGATCCTTAGACTCTAAAAAAAAGGTTTATTTCTCCCAAATGACTGAAACACACATGTATCCACTTACCCATAATGATATCTATCTATTGGGATAGTTTATGTTCTTTTGGCACAAGCTTTGAGATGAGTGTCTCTGAGATTTCTGCTGCTGCCCAAATCAATGGTGGTTACAGGAATTAAATATATGGTGCTCAAAGCATTAAAAGAAAAATGCAATTTAAAGAACTTGACTTGTCTTGGCTGAATTTCCAACTGGGCTGAGTTGGCAACTGCACTGGGGCCTCAAAACAGTTAAGGATCCCAAAAGCCTCAAGCTGACTGTGTGTCAACTGTTTTTTTTATAATTTGATTAATTGCAAATATGTTGAAAAGTATCAACTAGACATGTGACTCAAACTATTTGGTCCAAGGGTCAAACAAGTAGAGTTCTTGGACAAGTCAAGTCTAAAGACAACTCTCTCATATCTGTGGTTTGCAGAAATGTAACGTTACAATGCCAATGTTTTATTCTGGCGACTGGGTTGATGAGTGTAATCAATAATCAACAATATCTGAATGAGTCTTCAAATGAACTAACACAGGTGCAGCATTATTGCATAATCACGTGGCCTCGTCTTGTTGATGAGCTCTACATCAAAATCTAGTTTTAGACTTTAAAACCTTAATTATTTTTAGTTTATATTGTACTCACAGCAGACATACTCTAAATAAAATTGTGTTTAATCAAACTACCACAAACTGACATGGGTAGGACCAGGCAGCATTCCAGCATAGAGTACTTGTTGGCCTCCGGGGAAATAATGAAGCTGTCATTTACAGTATAGCCTGCTGTGTGCTTTATACTTAATAATAACTTGGAGGTGCCTGGATACATACACAAATACACAACAGGGATACAATAGCGATTTGTCTGGGGCCAGCCAAAATCTTTAGTGACCTGACACACAGTACTAAAACATATGACCAATAGCTCACTGGTATGAGTACAAGTCGGCATGCATTACTTGGAAGGTGCTCTTGCCCTTGGGGGGCCTAACATACTAATCCAGCCACGTCCATCTCAAAAATCCACTCATTTCCAATGGTGGTATAAAAACGTTCAGCATGTACACTGTAATGCTATCCAACATATTCACCACTAGGTGTCCTCATCATCCAATGTTCTAACTACATTGAGTTGAGTTGATAATATGATATCCAGTGAGTGGAAGCACATCTAGTGGTCAGCACCTGATTCATGGTCTGTCCAGTCCTCACCACAGCTAAAATCGGCTGCAGATATCATCCATCCCTCTGTTTCTCATCTCCATCCTCCTTCTCTCCTCCTGGTCCTCATTGAGATGTGATGAGTAACAGAAAAGGGGGCAAAGACAAAGGAGCTTGCACCGTAAACTGAGGAGCATTGGTTAATCTAAATGACAAAAGAGCCTGAATTGGTTCAGTGCGTCAGTACACAGGAGGCCCACTGTTGCTATGGAGGTAAAGAGAGAGGATGCTGTACTATTTTGTGCTTTGATCTGGGATGCAATAGTATCATTGTGTTATATACACTATACACCTAGCTTAGGTTATATAAGGTCATGCTTGTTTTTTGTTGAAGCTGAGTTAGAGATGTATTGATTCAACTTTATGGTCATTTTGGAGCCGTTGTTTGTGGTGCTGTAATTTTAGTATTATGCTGAGAAACATACAGGTTTTGTGTTGGATATGATGCTACTGAACCTAAAATACACGACAGAGAAAAGAGCAATCATTTTGAGTCCTTTGTCTAATATTTGAAAGTGAACTGTGGCCTCCTGTAGTGCCCGTGCTCCAGGTATTTCTTTTAATCAGCTAGTGATTAGCATCCCGACTGTGCTGACTGGATCGTTTTTCTGTCCCCTCCCTGTCTAGCTGTTGGCTCCACTCATCAGCAGGGTTATTTTTAAGTTTAACCCTCCTTGTCTCATCCCCTGATTACACCTGACCAAACATTTGTTTCAGCCTTGCTTGCATCACACACTTAATGCACAAACATTTTAATTAGGTTTCATTCTCACAACCTCACTTAAGACATTTTCATTAGTGTTACACCAAGGGAAATAACTGAGCTTGCACCTTGGCTTTGTCCTTAAAATGACAACAGAGTTTTGCCTTTTCAAAGTGTTTCCTCAATATTGAATTCTTCATTCAAACAAATATATTAACACAGTGTTACTGGAATGTTGCCCTGCATATATTTCCACTGTAACAAACAGCCAAATGATATCTGTTGTCTCTCACAGCCTGAAGAAGGCACAAAGGTGTACTCTGATCTGCTATGCTCTCTATAAAAGTGCCAGGACTTTGGCTGATGATCATCAAAGAGCAGAGACACACAGGAAGGGAGGGGCTCAGGATGATACTGATATAATAACAGACATGCTGGAGCAAGCGTGACTGCAAAATAGCACTCATTTAGTATTCTTAACAAACCAACATAGATAAATAGCCATTGCACTTAACTGTATTCACGAGTGTTTTATCTTACTCGGGTCATAGTGCTGCTGTTTCTGGCTTGGCTTGTATTGATTTTACTGGTGAAAGGGTAAGCACAGCATAGGTTATATTAAGATTATATTACAGGCTGCACGGCCTCGTGTGTCTGAGCGCACACACTAGACATTGATATGTCGCTGATTTAAAGGCCCGAGCAATATTTAGGTCCATTAAATTCTCAGGTAGATAAACCGCAGCTAGAGATAAAATAGCCAGAGGGCTTTCCTTGAGATGGAAACTCCTGACCGCAGTCCTGATGATGACTCACTGAGCCTAAGCTGACCCTCCTCAGGTCCACACAAGCTACTGATGAAAAGGTTTCCCTTGACTCTGCAACAGTGACGGCAAAATGATTGAAATCTTTTATTAAAGTCGCCACAGTGTAAATATTTAAGGTAAAACAGTGGATTAGCAGTAAACATCCCGTCTTACTCAGAAATTGGTATTTTTGTAAGTGTCATAAATGGACAGCAAGTTGACAACTTTGCTAAGAGCCAAACATCAAGCAAGTGCAACAACAGAAGACATGACAGTGAATATTACTTACTAGTCCAACAGCAAGAAGCCCAGCTTGGCATTTGTCTATGAGCCTTTTATTTCACAAAGTTCTCGTCTACAACTAAAAGTCAGTCCCTGATTTACTCTTGTCCAGAAGTCTCTTGCTTGGTCACTTTTACGTTTATTAAGAAGGGAATACTTCTCTCTAGTTATTTGTTATTTGTTGAACTCCTTTGAAAAGCACAGCCTTATGCTCCAAGTAGTAAAACCATTTGTTACTGTCAAGTGGTGGACAAATTATTTGTCGTTACTTCCAGGGTGAGAAAATTAATAAGTCTTATGGGTATAGCAGCTACTTACAGGCCCCATAATTTACTGAGCGCATAGGTTTCTGACACCTACCTGGATCCTGGTGAGTTTGGCTCATCTCCTGCAGTGCACTCGAGCTGAGTATTTGGTACCACAATTTCCCTCAAGCAACATTAGATTTCATAGAGGCAAGTGGACATAGTACTTTAATGTCTTTAATGATCCAGATGCTGCTACTGTTTGTGAGTTTAAAGTCTAGCAAAGCACCATATATTCCAAGCTTAGACATTAGATGGATTTAGTGAGATAAATAGTACCATAATTCTCTCTAAAATATAATAGAGTAATGCTGTTAAGTTTCATACCCAGAAAATATTCCAGTTATGTACAAACATCTTACTTAAGAACAGTATTTGCTATGCAGAAGGACTTGCAGGTGCAAAAAGTGTTAAAGTGTGATAAATCCAATGGAAAAGCAGGATCAGCGGAACAGAAATTGTGTTCACTTTATAGTTAAACTGAGTGGGATCCGTAACAGATAAATAGTGATTAAAATCTATGAGATACATTTTTGATTTAAAGAGTTACATATCATGCAAACACGAGTACTGTAGCTCTTTAAAATGTACTGCTGTCTCCTTTATGTTGTCTTTGGAAGATGGATTTATCATTTGGGAAGCTAATCATAGTAGTGATGTGTACAAGTGTAATAGTGGCGTGTGTACCTTGTGGGCAGACTTCCCCTTATCCCTCTTCTAAATACTAAGCACTGGGATTACTTCAGTGGATGATAGAATTTACATTTCTAGGACTATCATATCTTTGTGACAGTTATCTTTTTCATGGCTCACTTGATTAATGCTGCAGTGGCGAAAGCAACAGGAGAAAGCTCTGACTCTCGAGGAGTAGTGAAGAGCAGGAGATGTGCCAAGAAGAGAGAGAGAGGCACTGGAAGACAGAGGACAAGAGTATATATATAGAGAGAGAGGAAGGGGTGAGAAGAGCCTGGTCAGGTAGAAAAGAGATGGGAGGAGGAAGGAGAAAAGGAGGGGGCAGCAGCTAACGCAGCATAATTAGCCCGGGCTGCTTGGTTACCTTCCAAACAAAGCTGCTGATTTGTGGAGCAAAAGAAGAGGAGGGGAAAAGTGAGAGAGAGAGAGAGAGAGAGAAAAGAGGAGGGGGAGGATAGAAAGAGATGAGGGGAGTGATTGCGCCATGCCACACACACTTGAAGCTCAGTCTCCCTTGGAGACAGTGGCAGCGCTGGATCACGGCATGACAGTGCAACAGTAGAGTCTCCACTTCACTGCACTTCCACTGAGCTATCTCCACTGAGCTGTGTCACTATCCAGACAGACAGAGAGAGACAGAGAGAGAGAGCACCAGTAACAGAGCGCTGGGCCCTGAGAGGAACGAAGAGTCAGGACTGGAGCGCTGGGAAGAAGGCAGAAGAGTTGACAGAGATCTGGGAGGAGGAGAAGGGGGGGGGGACCAATCAAGAGTGTGAAGAAGAAGCGGAGGAGTCAGGAGTCTGAGGATGCACGGAGATAGCATGAGGAGCTGCTGAGCGTGCAGCAGCAGCAGCAGCAGCAGTAGTCCGGCCACACTTACACACTCACACACGCATACACGCACATATACACACACTTCCCAGGGAAGGACAGTGTGTTGTGCCCCCAGTGGAGGATGAAGAAGCACTCAGCCCGAGTGGCTCCTCTCAGCTCCTACAGTACTCAGGTCCTCACCTGCCCCATCTCTGAAGGTAAACTGAAAGAACCAGAGAGGCCCAAGATGCCATTTATACTCAACTGTGTGTATTTTGTGTGTATGTGTTAGCATGTTATTGGCAGGAGTCGCTCAGATTGGCTGCTTACAACTTTAAAGCACTTTTATTTGAATCATTTCTTTTTTTTTTTAAAATGTGACAACATGATATTTCCTATAAAGCGTCGTATGCACTGAAGTGTCACATAGGGTGTACAAGTATTCATATGAAATACAGATAGTGTGATCTTCCTAACTCGTCGGTGGGCTGCATTTGAACATGTTATCATAATAAATTAAAATCTTTAAGTATTAAGTATTTTCACCAGGACTTTGGGATTGCTGGCAGAGTTTTGAAGCTTAATGTGTTGACAGGAAGTGTAGTTGTAACAGCAGCATATGTTTGCTTGTTTTTTGGCTGCCCTGTGTGGCCCAGCACTGATGTAAAAAAAAAAAAAAAACAACAAAGACAAACAGGCCCGAATCAGCTGCTTTCACATCTGTTCAGCTCTTCATCATTCATCTTACTGATTCATCAGTATCATCATAACCATGTTATATATTCTGACCTAATTTAGATAAAGCCTGCATGCTGTTTGACCTGTAGTAAGCCTGCCCAGCACTGCAGACATGACTGAGCTTCATGCTGGATTGAGCGGGGGGTCCATTCATCAATGTCACTGGCATGCAGCGTCAGTTAGCGGGGATAAAACACAGGATGGATTGAAATGTGAGGTTCGAGCAGCATACTGCGTCACACAGAGTCGATAAGCTCTGTTAATGGGTGCCAGTATATGCAGCACTGTGATTTCTGTAATGAAATGGCATGTTGTTTCTGCTCCCTAATATGTCTTTTTCTAGCCATAGGGAGTAAGTCATCTATTCTATGTATGCATATAAACATTTTTCAAATTCTAAAGAGGTAAATATGGTATTAGTTAACATTATAACCTACATACAGCTTTTAGGCTACAGCTTTTTAAATACATTCTGTGGATGTTTGTTTGCCAGAGGTGGAGAGGAACTTCAAATGTGGTCACATACTTTAAGCAGATATCTAACTCTAATCTTAGTGTTTTGATGTATTTGTGGATAGTCTATATATCATAATTTCGGCATTTATTCATACTTTTATCTGATGACACTTTAATTACCAAAACTTTTGAATAAAGAAACATTGGCTCATAATTATATACCAAATGATTTCTGACAGCTTGTACTCAATTAACGAGTCTAAGTAGTACTACTCTGTAATTTGAGCAGTTTTCTAAACAGGTACACTTACTCTGAGATGACTGAAATTAACCTCAAGTAGCACTTTTTCTACTTTAGTAGACCTTTTCACCGCAATACTGTGCTGACAGGGATTATTGTTTCCTTTGCAACTTTTTAGCAGCGATATACTAGTCAGCAATAACATTGTCTGTTATGAGAATACAATTTTGGCCACGAGAGCTGCTTTTATGAGGCAGGGGAATAGTAGAGTTATAATATTACTGCATCTTGGCACCAGATCAGCCTGTAGTGGCTTTTTACCTCAGGACAGAAGAGCTCGTATCCAAGACTAAAAGCTTCAGTTTTGTCGGTGCAATGAAACACGAACCGTCTTGCTTGGTGGATGAGAAGAGGCGTAAAGGAAAAAGAATGAAAGAGCTGCTTTTCTCTCTTGCAGAAATTTCAGATCTCAGTTTTCCAGTTAGCAACCACCGGGCTCATTAGGTTGATTAAGAATCCTTGCTGTGACAGAACGTAATAAGACCAAATCCCTCGATGATCCTGTAGAAAAGAAAATTGTATCGGTGTTGAACATTTTCTTTCACCGTGTACTAGATCTGCTCCCAGCTCCCATTTTATCTAAGGGTTTTTGTTTTGAGGTGATAGTCACAGTCTGTAATGAACTGAACTAACAAAGAACTGAGCTTAATTTAAGCATCATTAGTTTTACACTTTTTGGATTTCTTTTGATTTTATCATTTATAGTTTAAAGGTTTTTTTTGTCTCTTCCAAACACTGTATTGGGAGTGGGAGATTTTAGTTCTGCAGTGTGGATAGACTTAAGGTCAGTGCTGCACTGATGCAGCGTAGTGGTAACTAATTACATCAACTCAACTACTTATGTCATTTCCAGGTACTTGCACTTGTGTGCTACATAAGTGTTTCCATTTTATGTTACTTTATATTTCTACTCAACTACATTTATCTGACAGATATAATTACTGGTTCCTTTTTAGATGTGACTTAAAACACATGATAAACTTTCAAAATACACATTTCATTTCTCATCTAAACTTTTTAGATTGTTTTTAAATAAATCATTTAAATAACTGCTTGAAACCCGAAGACGTAGAATTTTCACAAGAAAGCAAAGATTCAAGTCCAAAATATGAATACAAATGTGTGTAGCCAATCATAATCTTCTAATATCCCTCAGATATATCCTTTGGATTAGATCCTTTGGAGGCAGACTGACCCTTAGGTTGGTTACTACTGGACCAAACTGCCTAACTGTATAAAAAGTAGTTCAAACAAGCTCCAACCTGACCAGTTATAACAGTGGAATACTATTTATGCATCGATGAATCAGATGAATCTATCTGTCACAGAGGCCAGTTTTCTGTACAATGGATACTTTTGATATTTGAACTACATTTATGTGATAATATTTCTGTGCTTTTACTTAATTGGGATCTTAAATGCAGGGCTTTTATTTGTAATTTGGCTTTTTCACATTGTGGTATTGGTGCTTTTAATTAAGCAAAGGATCTGACTACTTCCTCCACCACTGCAGTGACGTGCCTGTAATCTGTGACTTTATATTCACTGTTCTTTCTCTGGTGTAACAGTTACAGCCATCACTTAGCTTTAATATCTTACTGGGTGCCAGCAATGATCTCATGCATTCATTAAGCTTATAAAGTAACTTAAACAAGACAATAAAGTAATTTTCTGAAATTTATCAAAGAGTTTGTACACCACAAATTGCGTTTGTGTGGAGTACACTGCGTTTTCCTTTAATGAAATACTTTTGGGTACAATCCACTTTCAATAGACCTGTCAGTACTTGTACTGCCTTTCCTTCTGAGGTCTCATTGCAGATAACAAACAAAAGACTATTAGGTGCAATAATGAGCACCCCTGAGATACCCTGCTACTGTAGAGTGGAAATACTACAGGTATAAGTGCCAGTGCTTGCAGGGCTCTCGTGTCTGTAGCCTTAGTGGGAATGGCAGAGCTGCACGTGCTGAGCTAGCAAAGAGAGCGCAGGCAGCAGACATCCAGCACATGTCATCTCTTATTCCTGCCCTGGTGTAAATTGATCACGCTGTTGAAAGTTAAAAAACGGATCTGAGCTCTCACAAAATGCTCACACACACACACACACACACACACACACACACAGCACTTCATATATTATACAGCACAGTTAATCTATCTATCTATCTATCTATCTATCTATCTATCTATCTATCTATCTATCTATCGATCCATCTAAAAGGCAACATTTTACCAGCAGTAAAAACAGTGGCTGCCAAGGTTAACATGACATTCTTGAGGAATGTCATTAGGTTAGGTTTACTCTTATTTTGTGGGCATCAGGTTTCTGTGCACATCTGACTACCATGAGTGTACAGTATGTGCTGCATCATGAGGCAACAGGGCTATTTATGATGTGCACAGCCACAGATGCTAACCCGATACATTTTAAACAAAGCCTTGCCACCTTGTGTTAGTAGCTTTATAGAAAGAAATGCAAACTGTGTTAGTGATTGATCAATAAATGCTTATATGTTGAACCCCTGCCAGGCAGACAGAAGCTACATCCTGTTAGTACTAGGCATACAGAATATGCAATGGTAGGCTGCTATATGATTTAGGAACAAGGCTGTGAGACTGTTTTTATGCACAGCAGTGCAAGTAGGGCTTTGAGCTAAATGCTAAATGCTAACATTCTGATGTTAAACAGCTATAATGTTAATGTACCAAACTCACCCTCTTAGTTTAGCATGTTAGCACGCTAGCAAATTCTATGAACCTCTCAGTCTCATGTAGAGGTGCTGCAATGCATTTTCTGTTATTGTCTTTTCTCCTATTGTCTCCCATCAGGAGAGGACGGTTCAGAGTCTCATACAGAGACACCAGGCAGCGAGACCAGTGGAGAGAGCCGGTCCTATCAGACATGTACCAACACAGCTCTGAAGGTGCTGGGTGGTCTGCTGATGGTGCTGTGTGTCTCCTCCTCCTGGGTGGGTACCACTCAGCTGGTTAAGCTGACCTTCCAGTCGTTCTCCTGTCCCTTCTTCATCTCCTGGTTCAGCAGCAACTGGAATATCCTCTTCTTCCCCATCTACTACTCCGGACATGTGGTGATCACAAGGGAAAAGCAGACCCCCATACAGAAATTCAGGTAAACTGCCAACAACTGGATTTCTGAGAACCTTTTACAATAACCTTTTTTGGTATGTGTGCCCACCACGGTAGCTGTTACCTAAAATAACTACAGTCTAGCCAAGGAGACAGAAGTTTAGAAAGCTGTAATTATCACTGTGGTGGAATAAAAATGAAATAGAGCTTCTTTATTTGACATTTACATGTGACACAAATGACACGTGTCAGTGAAGTCAGTCAACAAAATAAAGTTAAATCGTCATCTCGTAAAATAAAGTAATAATCCCACCCTAATTTGTGTAGCCACAGTTGAAGTGTCATTTCACAGTAAACTGATTACCAGTTTACCAAAACAGCTCCACTAGTAGCCCCTAGAGGCCTTGCTGCTCTTTATAGTCAGCTGGAACAAATTTTAAACCACCTGATTGTCCATGAGGAACAAGGCAACTAAGCAACCAGCATTTCCATCATCAAAGCATGGTCCTCTTGATAGCAAGCCTAAAAGCCTGACAAACAAAGACACTGTTTCCAAGTGGAAAAACAGGTTGACATAACTTCCTTTACCCATATGTGGTTTGTTCCCTCTAACAGGGAGTGTAGCAAGCTCTTTGGGGAGGATGGGATGACTCTCAAGCTTTTTGTAAAGAGGACAGCACCCTTTTCAATCCTGTGGACGCTGACCAACTACCTGTACCTCCTGGCCTTGAAGAAGCTGACCGCCACTGATGTGTCTGCCCTCTACTGCTGCCACAAGGCCTTCGTCTTTCTCTTGTCCTGGATTGTGCTCAAAGACCGGTTCATGGGTGTTCGGGTATGAAAGCATGAACAATTATAATTACACTTTCAGCAACTGTTTCTTCTTCTTGTATCTTAGGAATAGTGAGGCCACTAATGGCTCTGAATCTCTAACTGCAGATTGTGGCAGCCATAATGGCCATCACAGGTATCGTCATGATGGCTTATGCTGATGGTTTCCACGGTGATTCCTTTGTGGGTGTGGCATTGGCTGTGGGCTCGGCCTCTACATCAGCTCTCTACAAGGTTAGACCACTAAGCACATTACAGGTCGAACCATTTGTCTGATTGCCTTTGTGCCGATTTGAAATACTTATATAGTCACTGCTGTAACAGCTGTGTCCTTACCATCCAGGTGCTGTTCAAGATGTTCCTGGGCAGCGCCAACCTTGGAGAAGTCGCTCACTTCCTTTCCACTATGGGCTTCTTTAATCTCATCTTCATTTCCTGTGTGCCCCTCATCCTCTACTTCACCAGGGTGGAGCACTGGGGCTCCCTGTCCTCACTGCCTTGGGGATACATGTGTGGGCTGGCAGGACTGTGGCTGGGTGAGAGTGCATATACATCCTGAAGAAGAATGAGGATAACGGTTTCACCCATGAGCAAAGCATTTTGAACTCATTTATTTAAATTGTTTGTTTTGTCTGACCAGCACTAGATGACAAGTTAAAGAATCAGCAAAGTTATTACAATTCATCCTGAGGTGAACACGAATGTATGTACCAAATTTCATCCGCCCATTAGTTTTTGAGACAGTCTGAACTAAAGTGGTGTGCCGACCAAGTGACTGACAAAATATAGGAAGTTATCACATTTGAGAAGCTGGCTAACTTCTGGCATTTTTGCTGAAGAGAACGACATAAGCACTCAACTGATCATCAACATTGTGGCAAATTCTTCAATAAGTTGATTGATTCATCAATATATTGACTAATCATTTCAGCTCTAATTCATGTCTTTGTTTTCAACCTATTTTGTCTTTTACAGTGTTTAACATCTTGGTCCATGTTGGTGTGGTGCTGACATACCCCATACTCATTTCCATAGGGACTCTGCTCAGTGTACCAGGCAATGCAGGTAGGGTTTCTTTATGTGGTTCAAGTATTACCTCCAATTGTCTGGTTATAATTTCTTGATTATTATGGTGGAAATGACCATGATTGTGAAAATGAGAGTAAATGGCCACACATACTGTGGTTTTGTCTTGAGAGGTCAGCACTTAGGGCCACTGTAGCAAACGGATTACACAGCAAGTCTGCCACTTTCGTCCTGGAAACCCAATCATCAATGTGCTTAAACAGACCCTGCAACTATTCAATCGCTGAGGGAGGATCAGGTTGCCAAGGCGACACTAAATGCCTGCAGACTAGTTCTTTTCTTTAACCATGATGGACTGTATGAAGGTCAGTGGGTTATGGCAACTTGTCCCTGGACTCCAAACCACAAAGACATAGGGGATAAAGTGGATCGCTTTTGCTTATAAGCCGCATTTGCTAGACTCATCCTCTACAGCCGCAGTGTCCTGTGGTTTATCTTACTTTATGTAATTAATCTCAATTTGTTTTTGTTTCTCCCCCACCCTCCTGCCCCGTCCGGCACTTCGGCTCCCTCTTCTGTTCCTGTCTTTCTTTCACCGACTGTAGCCGTGGATGTTTTGAAACATGAGGTGATCTTCAGTGTGGTGCGCCTGGCAGCCACCTGCATCATCTGCCTGGGCTTTTTGCTCCTGCTGCTACCAGAGGAGTGGGATTCAGTCACACTGCGTTTCCTGGCCAACATCGCAGATAAGAAGTCAGAGGAACACGGCGAGGAGCTCACAGAGTCCAGTGTCAACACTCGAAGCCGCAGTCGAGCAAATGGTGCTGTCTCAATTCCCTTGGCATGACACGGCAGAGCTCTGCTTGTAGCCTCTGTTAACCAGCCTTGAAGCCCTGTCTGCTCATGTTCTCCTATTGCCCACCCAGGAGGTGTGGCGGGATGTTCAGTCCTCATGGACTCTTATCAGGAAGGCAGGAAGTATTGTCTTGAACTTTAGACTGGAGATGTATCTGTGTCTCTGCCACTTCACTGCAGGAGGGAAAACCAAGAACATTTGTGGATCTTGCAAATTGAAAGGGTGGAAAGTTATTTACTTTCTTGAAATACTTGCCACGTTCAGTCCCGTTCCTCGCACGTACCCAAACCAAGAGCTGTCTGTGCTCCCCTGACTTGCTCTGCGGACTGTATTCTGTGAATATAAATATTGGCAGGGCCAGTTTGGCTTAATCTTATATGTATTTATGATATTTATTTAGAGCTGTATCAATAAGAGTATTATTTTAAGTCTTATTGAATAGTATTACATACAAGAATGGCAATTATACTATGCGTAATGTACAGGCTATTTTGGTTTTATAATAAAAGACTTAAAAAACCCACATTCATAGCAATGTAGTTGATGTCAGGACCATGTATATGTGAATCTTAAATTCTTTAAAATATTTTAATATATTTTATTTATATTTTTCTTTGTTTTTGCCCGGATCAGCATTGGTGAAGATGCACACATTGCTGATGCTGCTACCAAAGTTTCACAGTTTCAACATATACATGTATACATTTTACAATTAAAATACACATTCTATACTCAAATTCTCAATATGGATAAGGAAAACATCCAAAAAAAAAAAAAAAAAAAAACTGAAATTAAAAAAAAAACAATGAAAAGGAAAACACATGAGGAACAAGGATCTTTCCTTGAGGACAGCCAGACATGGATTAGATGTTGTATACACAGAGGAGACAGAAGTAGCTGTACTAAAATTACAATATGAAACATAAACAAATGGTAATGTTAAGTAAATAAATTAAATACATTTTCAATAAATATTAAGTTTAATGTTTTAGACACTTGGTTTATATTTTATAGGCTAACATTAGGCTAGCACCTTTATACTTTATATACTGTTATCTGTGTTGTCAGGGTGGACTTGGACTCTTGGCCCCAGTATTTTTAAACTACTACTTTAACAACATGCCAAATGGCCATATGGTCTCATGTTAGCAGAAACACATATTTTGAAGTAGGTCTAATCACAATTTTTTGAAACTGAAAATATGCAAACAGCCCTTTAAGAACAACTATACACTTGTATCATGGCTACATATTTTAAGCAGAACTAAGCTGTGTGATTGATACTATATGAGTAATCAGTAAAGTGCATTGCATTGATCAATCAGTGACACTGTAGAATTCTCCTTGCTATATGACGCAATACTTCTCTATACTGGACTTAACACACATATACTGCAAACGTAGGAAGATTGAGAATGATTGTTTCTATTATAATTCATCCTCTTTCACACACACACACTCAATCTGTCATAAAAATGCATGACTATGACTGGCAATGAAAAATGCCCATGGGACATGTTTTGCCTGTAGAGCATAACACGGTGATAGGCACTTGTCAAAATGACTTTCTGGTGTCACATAACATGGTGGCAAAGTATCATTTTCGTTCAAATAGTGCTACTGATGAGGGTGTCAGTAGAACAATTTGTCAGTTTTTATCCATCACTCTTTGTCACACATATACACACCAAGCACAAACACACTCCCAAGAGTCGACACCACAGTGCCATTATGATTGCCAGAGTGCAGTCAGTGAGCTGAGACCTCTAATGAAGCATTTGCTGAGGTGACAGTTTCAGCTAAACAACCGTGATGGCATTTTAACATATCAAAATAAATGAGCTAGAATAAGCAGGGGAATGTGAAATGTTTAAATCTTTATTCCATGATACCAGTAGTTACGATGCCAGCCGAGTGCTGATATGAGACATTAGTCAGAGAGGACCCAAATGTAATGAATTTAAAATACAGCTTTAGGCACAGTAACAAATGTCTTATTGGATACTTTGAGGAGTAGACAGAATATAAGCGAGTTATGAAAAACCTACAAAGAATTAGCCTTACAAAACACTCTTACAAGGTCTGGTCATGTTACAGATTCAATGCCAATCAGCATTTGATAAAAAAGGGCCAGCAATCAGCACTTTTAAAAGTAACATGAGACAACTAATAGTGCTCCAAAGGGGCCAAAACCGTGTCCAAACTGCAGATGCATCAATGAAAAAAGCTAAATAATTTAAATAACAACAAGACCAAGAGTCCACAGCCATTCAAGCTGCCTTGGCACAGCAGTGGTTTGTGCTAAATGTTAACGTCAGCACGTCGAGAAGCTCATAATGCTACCATGTTGATGTTTAACAGGTACAGTGGTTACCATCTACGTTTAGCATGTCAGCATGCTTAAATGTCAGAAAATAGTGAGGAATCCTCATCACTATTTCCCAGAATGCAAGCTGTTGTCTGACCAACAAAACGTTATTCACTTAGCTAGAGCAGAAAACTAAACAGGACGATCAGCCTACAGCCATGCTAGTGGCTCTGTAAGAGTGTGCTTAGGCACAGCAAAGCTTTGAGCTAAACGCTCAGAACAGCTCACACCATCATGCTCTATGCTTGCTAGCTATCACAATAACATACTGATATTTTGTATAATGTTTACCATATTAGTTTAACGTGTTAGAATATTCAGCACTAAATCCAAAGTGAGGTCAATTGGTATTTGCTCAAAAGGTTGAGATGTAAAAGCTTGTAGATACAGGATTCATTCAGTCCAATTAGCTACACAAACTTTCCCAACAATCCATCAGATACTTATTAGAGCTAATTGTAGCTACAAAATAATGTAATATATAAAGGAAACAGTCATGAAAATGTTCACCACATAATCTATTCCAAACACAAACTGCACCAACAAAGAAGAATATTCACATTTTAGCACATCAGCAATGATTTGATGTACAGTAAGTAAGGGGCGGCCTACAGAATTACTACCTGATATAATTATGACCCACCCAACAGAGTTTGTCTACCCCCTGAGGTTTTCTGAGCACTCGTGAAGTCACATTTTTCACTCAGTTAACAATTTCCCAAAGAACCTGTCTCTCCCCTTACGCCTCTGGGCTTTCCATTGTGGAAGGGGTGTAGGGAAATAACAGGTTCCTTCAAGCATTAACTTCTGAGTTATAAAGTAACCTGTAGGGACAGTTGCCATAGAAACCTAGCTCATTATAATGAGAAAGACAAGTATGAAGGCAGGGATGAAGTACACCCCTAATCTTTTACCCACTACAAAAACTGTTTTTTTTGCATTACTTTGGCATCAGAAAGAGATGCTTCAGGACAAACATTATGTTCGCCAGCAGGGGAGACCACCAGGTTTGTGTGGAAGCAGCTGGAACAAGTGGGGTAAGTTTGAGAGTCAATTTTAAAGGTAAAGTTATTCTGTAACTAAGACGGTTTTTAGAGGAGGGGCCAAAAATCCACAGGGGATCAACAACTACACAAAAAAAGCCAATAAACAAGAGGACCTACAGTGACAGAACCTTCATGTGACTGATGAGAAGACATTAAAAAGGTGAGATTATTCATCATAATTAATGCTTAAAACTTGAAAGATATAATAAAGATACACTACCTTCAAAACTTTTCATATCTCATTTGTGCTAGAGTAAAATTTAGTATGTCAGCTTGTTAGCTTAAAGACGGGGAGTGGGACAATGGGCTCCACAGGATCTAGACCCAGGCTGCGTAAAGTAGCTCCATGTAACAGCCTGCAAGAAGAGGGGGCACAGCCCAAACCACAATGGACCCTCCCTGCTCTGCAGGTCACTGTGGACCAGCCGTTGGGATCTCTGGGACAGAGGAAGACAACCTTACCTCCACTGAAACAGGAAATAACTCTTTCCACACTCTCAGGTTAGTAAGTCTCCTGCCTCTAATTTTTCGTTCCCACTCATTTAGATTTTTTTTTTTTATTGGACCACTGTGTGTGGTTTTGATATGAGATAACAGTGTGCGCATGTGTGTACTGTAAGACCCATGCTTTGCAGGAAACCTCTCACCAAAGCAAAGCAACAACTCAAGCATCATTCATTCCCATCCACCACGAAGACCCCAGGTCAGCATGGCAAAATCAGCTGCCTGATACAGTTTTATTAACTGTAACAGGTCATTCTTGTTGCCTGATTTATTTGAGAAGTTTCACATTTGTTCAGTCCTGTGCTGGGACTCTGGCAGACATCATTTTGCATTATTGTGTCTGACTGGTTGTGATTTTTACCCAGACATCCCATCATTATCTCTCCTCAGGCACTGCAACCACTGGCCCTTCAAATTGGTCAAACAAGCACTGCCAATCAAATTGCCATGGTAATAGCAAAAAAAAAAAAAAAAAAAAAGAAAAGAAAAATATCACTACTGACTGTCCCAGCATCACTACACTCATGACATCTCAAAACCTGATAAGGAATTTGATCTTTGTCGTAGGACAGGGACTGCAGAGATGGGGGTGTCCAGCGTTTTTCTACAAACGGCCAGACAGGACACTGTGGCACCGGCAGAATGATTCAGGTAAAGCATCTTGACAAAGTACAGAAGGGCTGAAGTGCAACTAACATCAATAATTCAGATCGTACATTTTTATATTGAGGGTAAATCAAAGTGTGCAGCAGAGGGATGGAGTGGAAAGAAAGAGAGAGAAGAGATAGACAGTTGTGAGCTCTAAGTGTGGGTCCTTCTTGTCCCTGTGGATCTGATTAAAGTATCGGTGGAGTGGAAAGTAGGGTGGTCTACAGCCATGACTGGCCCTCAATGGGATCTATTTTCAGGGTACAGGGGACAGAAAAGCCACCACCATTAGATATCCATACTCGTAGGCACAAAGACAAGTATAGTCAGATGATTCATTGTATAGAACTGTTTGCTTTAAAGGAAATATGTTTAGCACTATAAATCATACCCAAGTATGCATTGTAAAATGTGTAAATGTGTCTTACAGTATTGGAATAGGTAGTCATAGCCTTTACCTAAGTATCAATACATTGACATAAAATACACTTTTTGAAACCTAAATAAAAGAACATAAGTATTATCAGCTAAATGTGCTTCAAAAATCAAAAGAAAATCAAAAGAAAAAGTAGCTGTTCTGCAGAAAAATGGCCCCAGTGATACATTATCATGAATTACATTATGAGATTAACTACTTTATATACGGTTTGGTAGCTGTGGTTCCCAACCTCGTTAGATGATTAATGTGCTTGGAAAGAAGAAAAAACAAATTCCTGTTACATAACACTGTTTTTATTTTTTTGATTATTCTACAATCTTTATTTTTCTTGGCAAAGTTTAGAGGGGAAATCTCTTTTTTGCTGCTAACAACTCTCAAACTGCTTTTTTTAAAATAACACATTTATGACACAAGCCAATAAGCACAGAACTACTGTTTTAATCTGAAACAATGCATTGTATTTCATGTTTTATAAAAAGAACCCAGCTACTACAGCTGTCAAATAAATGTAGCACAATAAAAAGTACAATATTTCCCTCTGAAATGTAGAGAAGTAGAAGTATAAGATAGCATAAAATAAAGATACTCAAGTAGAGTAAGTCCCTCAAAAATGTGCTGAGTTACTTTCCACTCTGGGCTCTGTGGTCTTTCTAGGAAGGGTTCCTGGAGGCCCAGACAGCTCTTACTCAACAGACTCATCGGCATCGGCGAGTTCACCTCCGTCAAGCCAGAGAGCAGAGAAGACATAAGGTTCTCTACACAGTTAATGGTATGACTGCATATCATTATTTTAACAAGCAAACCAAACTGAATGCGGTCTGCTGGTTGATTCCAACATCATTTGGTGATATAATTTGGGTTTTTAGTTGGAGATCCAAATACAGAAGGGATCCAGAGGGTAAACCTTGTGAGAAGGCCCACAGAGAGGAACATCTTCTGGGACGAGACCACAAGAGAATATCTGGACCCCAGCTGCCTTCTAGACCCAAAATCTCTGCCTCACCTCTGTGAAGAAAGACTGCATAACCAGCCAGCCAAACAGCTCCCATGCAGAGGAGACGTAAGGATTCAAGCTCAAGGTCAAACTCAACAAACTGGACAAAGGAGACTGTCTTTAGATAAAAACTTAGCAGGGACAAGTGAAAGGGAAATATTGAGCGTAGAAGACAGGGGTAAAACACAAACGGATAGTTGGATGTGGCCTGAGTCTGCCAGAGGCTGTCAGACAGGGAGGATAAGAGGTGCAAGAGGGATCTGGGACTATAAATTGGACTAAGAACACTTAGTCAACCTACAGGCACTATAAACAAACCTTGATGTTCCTGGGATATTCCTTGCATGGCTGAGTTTATGGTGCCCTCTACAGGACATGTGATGCACCAATGTAAGAATCTTACTGAGACAGTATATTGACAATATTGATTGCAAACATCCAAAAATACATTTTATATTTAGTTCAAACAGTTCATATCCTCTTTGAAGCATCTGGTTTATTACTGAGCATTTGGTATAGAGGTTAGTACAAAAGAATCCTCCAGAATCCTAAGATATCCCCTTATTTCAAAAGATCTGTGGCTCTTGAAGAATAATTAGACTCAAAACAGGAAACTGCCAATTGCACCATCATTATTCGAGCAGTCTCCCTAAGGCCCGGCTCTTAGCAGGTTTAAAGAGGCTGAGAGGAACTGGATTCCTACCAAACACCTGAGGCCAGAGTGGCTGAATAAAAAAAAAAAAAAGGCTGGTCCTCAGGCACGGTGCTCTAGATCAACATTGCTGAATGACATCTCACAGCAAGGGGCTGGATAGGAATGAAATCAGCAAAAATGAACTGGCAGTAGTTTAGTAGAACTACTTCAATAGAAGAAATGAAGAAATGATCATTAAACTGATGAAGAAATCAAAACCGTCTAACATGATCTTTATTGTACTCTAACACTGGGTGTCATTATTGGGCTGAGGGACATAGTGAACTAAACTCCCATAGTTAAGTGGATAACAGCTGTAGTGTTTAAAGTAGTGTAGTAAATGTTTTGGTACGGTAACCCTTTTGGGTCGAAGGTCATTTTTGAGCATTTATGGCTATGCAACCATGTGATATTTTAATGTGATTTATGACAAGCCGCACTGCCGTTTTAGTTTCACAAATTTATTTTGTCCCATTTTGCTTTATTTCAAAGATTATTGTACAAAAGTGTTAATTCCTTTCCTGTGTGTGTATACAACTGTAAATTAAATAAATAACTAATGATTCTGGAAAAAAAAAAAGGTCTAAAGGTATGAGCTGAAGGCACTGGAGCAGAGCAAAACATTAAAACGAGTCCATCTACTTAGCAAGCCATTCATTTAACAAAGCAAAGTCTGCCAGTGAGAGGCCACTGACTGCAGACTTGAGGAGCCAGACTGACCACATATTGGGATACTGAGGAGATTTAGAGTGGCCCAAATCTTCAAAAAAAAAAAAAAAAAAACCTTCTCCTTTTCCAGTTCGCTAGCCATACACACTGGGCCTTAAAGCCAAATCATCGTGGAGGGGGGAGAGCCGAGAGGTCTCAGTGTCTGCCACTCCGTACTGCTACATAAAAAGAAGGTGAAGGATGCCGTGTGAGCAATTGGTTCCAATTGACAGAGGATTGGTCATGGTCAGCCTTCTGAGTGGAAATCCACGTGAGAATGTAGCATTTGGACCAGCAAGGGGCACAAGAGGCCAACAGCAGACAATGAGGGCACTCAGAGGAGTCTGGCTGCTGAGGAATAGTGGGGCACAATCTCCTCTGATTTAACCCTTCATCGGCTAGTTCATCAGTCAACTTAATACACTGAGGTGAGGCTTACATATTAGTAATGTAAAGAGTATGTGTGTGAAACTCATGAAAATTTAGGTAATAGTGACAAACAATGAATTAATTTCCTCTCTTTAAATAATTTCTTTATAATTCAGTATTGGTTATAAAGGGAGGTCTACCCTGACACTTGTATTATAACAATAAAGACCAAAATCATCTACTTAAAGTTCTAGATTAATTGAGTTAAAGCACCTATGTAACTTCAAGAGGCGACCCAAGCACTTCCATCCTTGTGACTTTTTCACCAATTAGGCAGGTCCTGCTCGCTGAATGGGACCGGCTGCTTTCAAGTCTCAGAAGGCCAGAGGGTCAGCGGTCAATCACAGTCTGGTTGGAGAGGCTGTGTGTTTGAACTAGCCACTAGTTGACAGGGCGGGGACGGGGTCAAAAGGGGGTGGGGGGAGTGATTGGTGGTAGTGTGTGTGTGGGGGGGGGCAAGGACTCCTGCCAGCTCTAAAAGAGGAGCCTTTTGTAGCCAAGACACTGGCCAGAGCAGCCTGGCCTTTCACAGCCCAGCCGCCCCTCTACTCCAGGCCCACAACAGCTGATGACAAGGCCCCAGCTGCTAATTATCCGGCTGATGGAGAGTCACTGAAGTGGGACTGTCAGAGCGAGGGGTGGCCCTTGTGTCTGCAATGGGATAAATTTGTGGGAGGGTGAAGGCTGAGGGATAAAAGAAGTCGGACTACATGGGCAGGTATTCTTTTTAAATAGTATACATCTATTAACATAATCAATACTTTCAGTCAAAATTTGAACATTGTAAACTGTGTTGAGCTACAAATTATTTTCACTGATATTTACATTTTCATTTTTGACGTCTTAAGTAACAAATATATTTCACAGGGTCACACATCCAGTCTGGATCACTGTATATGCTTGACATATGGTGTAACTGATCTTCAGTCCTGTTGTGGTATAGCATAACTGTGCACCTTTCCACTAACATATCCATGTTATAGCATCATCTGCCCAGAGGATACTGGAGCAGTTCCTGTTGAATTCCATATGTAGTACTCTTTGGATAGAAGTTCTCGGGCTGAAAATAAGAAGAAAGAAGAAGAAAAATTATTTTTAGTTTCAGAAAATGTGTAGAGCAAATATTTTGAAACAAAAACTTTTGTGAGCTTACATGTTACAATCCGTGGTTTGGCAGAGGAATAAACCTGCACTGAATGCTGGTCCACGGAGCACCCAGAGAGCGTCATGTCAGGCACTTTAAAATACAACTGTGAAGACAATTGTGCAAGTGTTAATCACTTTACAACCTAATAATTATATGTTAACAGATCCCTTATTCACTTGACCGTATCCTGTTAGGAATTAGCTGCAACGGGCTGTAGGTGTAAATAAACCAAGTGTCTCATGTATCTTGAATCATAAATCCTCAGATCTTTTCCTAAAATTAATTACCACACATTTTAACTTACTTTGATATAGGCTGTAAGTTCTGTGCAGAGGGGGTCAGTGGGTCCTGGTGTCGGTCCAGAAAAGCTGATCTTGCCTTCCATTGTGACCTCACGAGATTTAGGGAACTTTTGTCCTAAATATCAGTGAGGGGGAAACTACTCAGTTTCTGTTTCAACTGCAGTAAAAGTGTTTTTTTTTTGTTTGTTTGTTTTTTTACATTAATACTCAAGAGCACAGTCCTTACCCAGGCCCCAGATCAGCAGGTTCTTCTCCTTTGAGACATCCAGTTGTCCAGAGCTCACCTTCACATCCACGACGCCCATCTGATCCCTGTTAGCGCAGACATACATATTTTATCTCATGGTTGCAGATGACAGAGTTTCAGACTTGTAAATTATGTTATTAGTTTGCTCAGGTTATTGTGTTTATTACTTGGCTGTAGAAGAACTAATTTATTTGGCAATAGTGTGTTATTTAATGCACTGTAATGAGACCACTGCAGTTTAAAATAGGATGCACGAGGGCTCTATTCTAAATTACAACCGCCTGTGTCAGAGACCATAAAACATTATGGAAGAAAATATTTTCAGCAATAGGTAAAAAATAATAATAGGGCACTAGTGTAATAACTTATGTTTATGTTTTCTCGAGCTCTAAAATAGAATGGCATCTGTTTTAATGTATTTAGTCTGTCATAAGGAGACAGAGTTCAGTGTTGTAACCAAACAAAAAAGAGACCTTGATTTCTGATTGGATAGCAGGACGAGAATTAACCTTTAATGATGAGTCAGACTATGAGTCATTAAACCTCTTTGCTCTATAGGAAACAAACACACAAACAGATGCTCAGATCTCAAAGATTATCCTCATGTACCTCCTACCTGTTAAAGAATGGCAGGTGTGCTTCACAGTACTCAAAGCTGTTCTTCACACTCTCATGAAGTTTGAGGGTTACTGACACATGCAGCTGGTTCTCTTCTTCCTTCAGTCGATACGAGCCAAGAATAGGGGGAACGGGTACCTAAGGACAAATTGATGGAATCACTTGAGACACTGACGGTAATGTGTGACTTTAGAAGTATGTTACTATGTATGTTTTATACCTGAGATGTATAACTGCATAGTCTGAAAGGCTCCAGAGGAGGAGAGAAGGGGAACTTATATGGCCCGGAGAAAGCTGAGCCATCATAGTTATCCACGCTGCTAGCAGTCAGGATACTAGAATCCAGTGAGGTGACACAAGGATGAACCAAGATGTCCTGTAGCGGTGAACCATTAGGTGGCAGTGTGAGGGTCACCATCACATTTGGGAGCACCCCTTCCACTTCACACTGTTGACAAAGAAGGAAAATGAAGAAAAATGAGAACAGGTATTAAAAAAAATTATGACATTACTTGCTATCCTTTACACTGTGTACTTACTTTGCATGTCACAGTGCCATATACATCCCACAGATCTTGTCTGCTCCGATTACCATACTGCATGGAGCGTACTGTTTCTATCAGTGCTACGTTCACCACAGCTCGACCGCGATGGAGCCCTGTCTTCCAGACTGGCTGCTTCTGGTTCCCAGCAGGAATGGGCACCGTAGGTGTAGCAGGTGCCCCTAGGATTGGCACATCCAGAGGTGAACCAAGTGGACAAATCTGCAGGAGTATAGCAGGCAGCATCGCCAGGCGAGAGGCCAGCCCCTCGCTATCAGGCTTACCCCCAGAGCCAAGGAGAAAAGTCTGCAGACCTGCCAGGAGCGTGAGGCCCTGGGAGACAGACAGCAGGCTGGCAAGTGGTGGCCGTGGCTCAACAGGGGCATCCACTAAAGGCAGGCAAGCTAGGATAAGAGGCCCTTGCGAGATGGCCAACACTGGCCAAAGTATTCCCTTTCTAGGACCATCCACACGCAGCTCCATGGCTGGTGATCGCTGCCGGTGAAGGCAATCATCTCTGAGAGCTACGTAGGACTTGTCTGAGTCTGAAAGCCCCAGCTCAGTGAGCAGAAGCTGCAGCACAGTGTTTTCTTCTGGGACTGCTACATATGAGGAACCTGCCAGGCTCTTTGCACGGTGCTCCACGGTAGCAAACCTCCTGTGGGGAGAGACATAAACACAAGACTGTGATAGAAGAGACTTTATGACATTATAGTGCTGCTGCAGCCTTCTACCCCACTGTAAACAGGAAGTGGAACGTGACATTATGACTCTGATACATACCTTGAAAAGCGTATTGACACATTTTCACCCTTCTCGTGCGAAATAACCCACAAAGCGCGCACACTCATTTGTCCGTCTGCACTGAATTCCTCAATTTACAGACTATGGTGTGACTTCAATATTAATATTCGCATCTTTTCGTGCTTAAAAGTTGTTAAATCCAAACATTAGTCACTGGGTTTGAACGCAGCGGCTCACTTCCCGGTGTGTGCTGGTTCACGTGACAACAACCACCAAAAAAAAAAAAAAAAAATCAGCTGACATACGCGCTTGCGCACTTGCAAGCAGCTATCCCCACCCTTCTCCACCCATACAGGAAGCTGCTAACCAGCTAGCTGTCAACAAAGGGCAAAACTGTACGAAATCGGCAAATCGATGTGGAAGTCGGCGGTGTAGCTCCTTCCTCTAAACTACATTTCACTACGCCGCCGGCTGAGCTTTGAACATGGCGACGACCGCCCAGCTGTTCGAGGTAAAACGACCGGAGAGCTGTGTTAGCTGTCAGGCGAGCTAGGTTGCTAATTAACGGCAGTTTAACGGTTCCTGTCCACAACATGTATAATAGAGGATGAATGATGGCTCACACAGCTGAAAAGATGTTTGTTTTTAGTCGTAAGCTGGAAAGAATATGGGACAAACACAGTTTGAGTGAGTTAATCGAGGAGACGTTCATGTTATTGACTGATAGAGTGCAGGGAAACGTTACAGCAGGTTGTAACCTTCATGTAGTAAGTCTGTCTATGCAGCATTTCGAGTTAATAGCCTGTGTTTGGCTGATGTTACTTTTTATGTGAGGTACACTCATGACTTCCCCTCCCCCTCAGGAGCCCTTTGATGCAGATGAATACATTGAAAGGTTGGCATGGAGGACTCCTGGAGGAGGCTCCAAAGGAGGAGCCGAGGCATTTGACCCCAAAAGGTACCGGAGGCGCCTGTCATTCACATTTACTGCACACGTCTTCCTTCCCCTGAGCATGTTTCAGTATCTCAGTGGACTTAATTCCACGTTTTAACCTTGACTTTGTTGACAATATTGTTGGAAGTGTGTCACCTGCTTCCTGCGTGCACCAGCGTTGCTCTGTTAAGAGTATTTTTCCACAATCAAACATGACTAAAATGCCCTCGCATTCATTTAATTATCTATTGTGAATAACATAAGTAATGCAGCTTTTCCACACAGTGCATCACCTCGATCAACGATGCACTCTCTTGGTATGATTTTATTCTTTAGTCGTCCTGGCCTGTTTCACAATGTAATTTACGCCTCAACCTTTCATATTTTCACTGAGCGTGATCAGATGTTGACATTGTGATATTGATATCCTTCCTCTATCAGGTCGACTCATGCTAATAAACCAGAATATATAATATCTAGCAGTGTTTTATGCCGTTTCACACTCCTTCCCAAAAGAATTTTCTTTTCTCTTCGTAGAGCCGTTGTCTGTAATTCTTGGGAACCTTTAGACGGGTTAAGAGCAAAGCGTTTCAATATAATGCTTCAAATAATTCAAAAATAAGATGCGTTTTCAGCATGAATTAAAGTATTTATTTACATCTGTCAGTATCAGCTTGCTAAATACTCAGAGTGAAACTGAGTTAGTCCTCTTGCTCTTACTTAAAGCCCATCTTGGTCTCTTTATGCTAATTTTGTGTGTTTGATGGTTGGGTTGGAGAAAAACAGGAAATCTATACTTAAGATTTTTTTTTTCATGGTATTTTCACTGCTTGTTGTTATGTTTACACTCTGAGACCAAGTTCTTTCTCGTAAGCAAAAATGCCATAACAGTTTAACTATACTGTGGATCCATCCTGCCTTATCTACTTCCTCCACAAAACTGTTACCACCACCTCCTTGGAAGCTCTTAGCGAGGAGTCAGAGACAACATATCTGTGGAGGCCACCATACTGCGAGTCACCAGCCAGGGAATGAGTGTCTATTGGGAAGGGATGGGAGATGTCCTTAAGCTGTAGCCATTGCTGAGGGAATTAGTCAAGAGATTATACACTCATCATTTTTGGATGTTTCCTACTCTGTGAAATGTGGTGCTGACTTAGAACATTTGCTCTGCAGTCCTGATGGCACTTAAAATGCAGCTGACGAAGTTGCTAGTTTTTCAGAGCTTCTTAAGTCTGGGGTCCCAGGAATTAAACATCCGGCACTATTCTGTAACTAACTATAGCAATAACTATGAGGTCAGTGGGATAGATTTAACCTTCCGGTAGCCAATTACTTCTCCAGAGTAAGAGCATTTTTTGTGTGTTTAACCTGATGTTAGTTGAGGATCTACTGTATGCTCATATACATTATTCCTTTCTTCTGTGACAGGCTGTTGGAAGAATTTGAGAATCACATAGAAGAGCTGAAGCAACTGGATGAGAAGATCCAGCGGCGGGTGGAGAAGCTCGAACATCAGTGTCATCGTGAGGCCAAGGAATTTGCTCACAAAGTGCAAGACTTGCAGCGAAGCAATCAGGTGCGTTGTGTGGTCAGGTAGCCAATGACGGCCATCTGAAAGTTGTTTTTTTTTTTAGGCAGTTTACACTTTTCTTTACGTTCCCCCATTCTTTGTCAATTCAGGTGGCCTTCCAGCATTTCCAGGAGCTCGATGAGCATATCAGCTATGTGGCAACCAAGGTTTGTCACCTTGGTGACCAGCTTGAGGGGGTGAACACACCTCGGCAGAGGGCCGTGGAAGCTCAGCGCCTGATGACCTATTTCAACGAGTTCCTGGATGGAGACCTGCGCAGTGACGTTTTCAACAACCCAGACAAAGTGAGTATACTGCATATGTTCCTTCTATTCACTTCAGTGAAGGTGTGTGTGTGTGTGTGTGTTTGTGTGTGACCATTGACAAGGACCCCCGTTGTGATACTGCTGGAGGTGAGAATGAACAGGATTATGAGGTAAACCATCCATATTAATTTGTCAAGTTTATCCCTTTAGTTGGATCCCTTGGCTAATTTGGATTAATAAACTGTCATTTGCTGTCTGACAATAGCTGGCTGATTGACTAGCATGGATGTCAACATGCTCATGTCAACCCTAATTGCATTTACAGAAGGTTGTCTGGGAGCAAGAATTTGGTTGGTCCTCAGCTTTGTGTCGCATTACAGCAGCAAAGAGCTTGTGGCATTATGGTACGCGTTAGGGCGGCAATAACACGCATGCTGGAAGATGAGATGCACTTAGTTCCTGCCTACACAGACGCCATGTTGATGTTAGACGAGTGACCCCTTAAAGTTTGATCTTGGAGTTTTGTAAGCGACAGTAGAGAGATTGGGATACTTTAGATTAATTCCTGTTAGTAGCAACATCATTAGTGGAGGCAGAGCAGCGATTCTGGGGGTCAATCCCAGAGACGAGAGCTGGAGACGGAGCTAGTTTTCCGGAGAGGCATGCAGAAATATCTGGCCAGATTCCTTTTCCTGAGCATACCTCCAGACGAAGGGGAAAGAGGAAAGCTGCAAGTGAATAGCTGAAGGGGGATGGCTTTGCTAATCCTTCTGAAAGGGAGGGCTGGGCCGCCAGCGTGGAGACAAGTGCTGCTAAACCCTGACTGCAGGGAGACGGCTACATTACTTACATGGGATTTAGCTAATCTTAGCTGGGGGACAGATACTTAGAAAACCTTCGCCGAGCAGAAAGGCTGGATCCTCCTCACGGGAGCAGAGTAATGATGTTAGCTGAGGCAGGCATCTGCGGGAACAGAGGAGTTGCGGACGGCGGGCCTTTCGTAGGTCTGGGGCTTTTTCAGCCAGTGTGTATGTCAGGAGGGGCTGGGGGAGGGGGGTTCTCGACAGGGCCTCCTTTTTTAGACAGATATCCCTGGCCGGACAGATTATTGAAGGCGATTTAGACTCCTGTGGGATTACAGCCCATTCAGAAAAGGCATGCCAATAAAGAGTTGGATGTGCTGCTAAGTCAGGACTGCTGCTGTTGATGCTGCCGATGCCCAGGTGAGCGCAGCCTGTCTGTTATCAGCTCCCTGTTCAACATGGGGAGGTGGAGGAGGGCTACTCTAAAATGATGATCCCCCAAGTGGAGACACCGCCGGCGGCCTGCCAGCTTTCTGTCTGGATGTCCACCTCTCATGATCCTGTCGTGCTCTTTCTCTATTTAATGCCCCACCTGACTCTCTCTCTCACACACTGACTCTTTCTCTCTCTCTCCCTCAGATTAAGGAGGCTGCTGATATCATTCAGAAGCTGCATCTCATTGCCCAGGAGCTGCCATTCGACAGGTGAGTCAGGCATCCTGGGGGGCAGCTTTAGAAAAGAGCACTGTCAAACAAGGGAAAGGTGGCGCATTAGTGATGTAGACTTTTCCTCAGACTTTTCCTTAAAGCATTTTAATTCAGTATCATATTTTTCTAGAAATTAAACACACATTTACTTTTTAAAATTAATAGTGGGATATAATTTGTAAACGTCTCCCTGAAGATTAATTATTTTTTCTTCTGACAGATTTGCAGATGTCAAGGCTAAAATTGCGAGTAAGTTTGTAAAATCTAATCTCATCGTCTACTGTGTTCCCCATTACAAATACATTAGAAGATTGCTACAAATGATAATATTATTTTGTGCCTTTGTTTGTGTTTCTGCCCAGGTAAGTACCACGACCTGGAGCGGCAGTTAATCCAGGAGTTTACTGTTGCCCAGCGCAGGGGAGAGATTGGACGTATGCGGGAGGTGGCAGCAGTTCTATTACATTTCAAGGTGACCTGGAAGAATCATATTTGATGTCTACATTTGATTTGTAGTACACATGTAATATAACCACTTGTCTTCACATATTATACTGTTATAACAGCAAATTCATTATCAGTGATGTAATCTTGCAGTAAAGTAACTCCTGGGTCTTTTTCTACAAGGGCTATGCACACTGCGTGGATGTCTACATCAAGCAATGTCAGGAAGTAAGTGTAAAAAGTTACACTACTTTTTTGTTGGCCATTAATATCCACAGACTCCTGGTTAACTGGTTGTTTATCTCCCTAGGGGGCCTACGTGAGGAATGATGTGTTCGAGGATACTGCGGTCCTCTGCCAGAGGGTCAACAAGCAGGTGGGCGAGGTCTTCAGCAGCCCAGAGACGGTTATGGCCAAACTCATCCAGAACATCTTTGAAAATAAATTACAGGTATTCACGTTACTTCTCTTTTGCTTCATTTTAATTAGACACACCTTATTGTTCATGTAATATTTGACACCTTTGTGTCTGCAGGCCCATGTTAGAGAAAAACTGGACGAGACTCGACACTCTGATGTTGAACAGTACCTCAAGAACCTCTACGACCTTTACACCAGGTATTTAACTCACTCGCATATAGTTTATTTCACTTCATGTCTACACAGTTATCTTCATGATTATCTTATTTAATCATTTTTTCCACATGTTTTTCACAGGACCACATCACTGGCCACCAAGCTGACAGAGTTCAACCTGGGCTCAGACAAGCACACTTTCCTCTCCAAGCTGATAAAGAGCATCTTCTCCTCATACCTGGAAAGTTACATAGACATGGAGAGAGAATATCTTCGCACTCGTGGTGCCATGATTCTGCAGCGCTACTATGACTCCAAGAATCACCAGAAACGCCCAATTGGCACTGGCAGGTGAGATTTAGCATTTTCTCACTTTCTTTTCCACATCAGTTAGGATTGATTATATGAATGTTTTACACAAGGACAAGCTGTAGTGCCGGAGTCCAACACGCACTGGGAACGGGTCTGACTTACTGCCGGCAATGCAAACCAGCCAAGGCGCAGCCAAGGGCCGGAGGGGGTTCTGTTTGGGACCCACAGGCGTGAGATTGACAGGCGGATTGGCGCGGCTTCCGCAGTGATGCAGTCGCTGTACCGGTCCGTCGTGGTGAAGAGGGAGCTGAGCCGAAAGGCGAAGCTCTCGATTTACCGGTCAATCTACGTTCCGACTCTCACCTATGGTCATGAGCTTTGGGTAATGACCGAAAGAACAAGGTCGCGGATACAAGCGGCCGAAATGAGTTTCCTCCGCAGGGTGGCTGGGCGCTCCCTTAGAGACAGGGTGAGAAGCTCAGTCACTCGGGAGGAGCTCGGAGTAGAGCCACTGCTCCTTCACATCGAGAGGAGTCAGTTGAGGTGGCTCGGGCATCTGTTCCGGATGCCTCCTGGACGCCTCCCTAGGGAGGTGTTCCAGGCATGTCCCCCCGGGAGGAGGCCCCGGGGAAGACCCAGGACACGCTGGAGGGACTATGTCTCTCGGTTGGCCTGGGAACGCCTCGGTGTCCCTCCCGAGGAGCTGGCCGAGGTGTCTGGGGAGAGGGAAGTTTGGGCTTCCCTGCTTAGACTGCTGCCCCTGCGACCCGGCAACGGATAAGCGGAAGAAAATGGATGGATGGATGGATAAGCTGTAGTGGTAACCAATAACCAACATCTGTGTCTTTCTGCAGTATCCAAGAACTGAAGGAGCGGATCAGACAGCGCACCAACCTCCCCCTTGGTCCTATCATTGACACCCATGGGGAGACCTTTCTATCCCCAGAGCTAGTTGTCAACCTGCTGCAGGAGACACGTCATGCCTTTGAGAGATGCCACAGGGTGAGGATACTAAAAAGAAGTTTTGACCAAAGCAATTTTAGAGGGAAAATCCTGCTGGGCCAAAAGGGTTTAATTTGTTCCCTTTCTTTCTGTTTGATGTGACACAGCTTTCAGATCCTTCAGACCTGCCCAAGAACGCCTTCTCAATCTTCCTGCTGCTGGTTGACCACCTCTGTGTGGAACACATCGACTACGCCCTAGAAATCGGCCTCTCAGGTACAACCAGTTCAGCTCATTATAACCTTAATCTCAACCTGCTGTGTGTTGATGTGACCTACAATAAATGAGATAAATCCACACTCAATCAGATGAGTAAAAACTGGTGTCCCAAATCATGGACTTGATTCTTTGAGCCACAAAGGTGTGTCCTTTGTGGGATCCAAAGGCCAGACTCAGCCTGCACCTTCTTCACTGGTCAGCCCTGTGTAATAGATTAAAAGTAACATTCAGCATTCAGGTTGTTCTTGTCAACTCTCGAGGGAACATTTTCAATCAAATGGTGTAAAAATTGGTAGATAACAGCAGTCATATCCATGCAAGTTTAGTTATACTCAAGTCACAGCACAGGTTATCATGTTTTATGCACTGTAAACACATGATGGACAACTGAAGAGCAGATGCGCTGGGTCAATGGTAAATATATACAACTTGTATTTGTCTGTGAAATCCTGTGATTATCATATCCAGGCTGCTAACAATACCAAACAGCAGAGTTTGGAACAAAAGGTTCATTATGTAGGTTCTGCGGTGGCTTTTTCATTTGTTTTCCAGTGACTCATGACAACCTGAAGGCAAATATCCAGCAAATAAGACATGATATTTCCTAATTTGACAAGTTGACAAGGACTACCAGAATGCATCTTTAACTACAACTGACTGTTGTGACTCATTGGTCTTAAAATGTGAACTTGAAAATAGTGTTGTGTGGTTTGAAATACGTGACAGTTGTTTTGCCTTTGACACCTGAACGAAAACACACTTTTAAATCTACTTATTGGGGTGTGCCCCAAATCAGAAAATAATACACTTTACATGCACCTACTGCTGTTCATAGTCTTTTGCTTTGTCAAGAACCAGATTACGCTTGTTGCTACAGCATACCAGCATACTTCATGGCAGCTAACACAACGTATAGAAATATCCAAGTTACCTTGATGCAAAGAAGGTTGTTCCTCTGGCATTTCCTTACTTTCTCCTGTATATGTGGCTGAATACACGAGGTAGCTTATCGTTTTCAGGCAGCTACAGTGGAACTAAATGTGTATTCATCTCCCAGTGCTCAAGTCAGGTATATTCTTCATCAAAGACATGCAACACTGATGTCCTCCTAATTTCATTACTTTCTCCTCACTGTCTGGTGGTGAAGCAGAGCATTGCTGTGAATGTTTATATAATATGTTATACAGAGCAGGTAACAGTTGTTTTCTGATTTATGCTTTCACCTTCTGGTTTATTATCTGAACTTATTCTCTCTCTCTCTTTTTGAAATACAGCGATTCCCTCATCAGATGCCAAGAATGCTAACCTGTATTTCCTGGACGTGGTTCAGCAGGCGAACTCTATCTTCCACTTGTTTGACAAGCAATTTAACGACCAGCTCATGCCTCTAATAAGGTCAGTTCTCGATTAAAAGTTGAAATTATACATATTACATGGTATACAGTTATTATAGTGCTACTGCCTCTCATAAACACATACATTTTAGATTAAGGAAACCTCCGATTTTACCTTTTTTAAATCTCCCCAGCTCATCTCCAAAGTTGGCAGAGTGCCTGCACAAGAAGAAAGAGGTGATTGAGCAGATGGAAGTGAAGCTGGACACGGGAATCGACAGGTCAGTTTGTTTATAATTGGCCACAAACTGTTCCACGTTCCACGTGATGTGTGGAAACAAAAACCTAGAACAGATTAACCGTCTTTCAAGTATTTTCAAATGTATTTTTTTCAATTGTACACACAGAACAATAAACTGCATGGTTGGGCAAATGAAGCACATCTTGGCAACAGAGCAGAAGAAGACTGACTTCAGGCCTGAGGATGAGAACAACGTCATGATCCAGTACACTGCAGTAAGAAATGCAAGGCCTCAGCAAGGCATCACTGAGCTCACATGCAAAATAAAACAAATCAGCAAATGCAACTTGCAAATCACTTTTCTCTCTCTTGTTGCTCTTAGAATAAACATGGGAAGTTTTTGAATTGCCTTTGGTGTTTTTGCACGTTTTCCATGTTTGCCTGTGTCTCCCCGCCCTTGCAGGCTTGCTCCAAGGTATGTGCATACGTCAGTCGGCAGGTGGAGCACGTGCGGAAGTCCATGGATGGGAAAAATGTGGACACAGTGCTGACGGAATTGGGCGTTCGTTTCCACCGGCTCATCCACGAGCACCTACAGCAGTACAGTTACAGCTCAATGGGAGGCATGCTGGCCATCTGCGACGTGGCTGAATACCGACGGTGCGCCAAGGACTTCAGGGTGAGCGGAGGGGGCATAGGTCCAGGATATACTGGTCACAGGGCAAAACATGGCTCTTTCAACAAAGACTCTGCCTATGTTTGAAGGACACCTTGGAACCTTCACATTTACATTTTTATATGTTTATATGATAGATAACTTATTGCTCGACTGCATACAAATTAATGCAGGAATAGATGAGATAAGGTGTGTTTTTCAAGCACTATGATTGTTAGATACAGGCATTCCTTATGTTTTGCAGCTTAAGTTTACTTCAGTCACAAAAAAATCAGTGAAATTTGTGCTTTATTTTTCATTTATAGCCTTCGTCATGACAGTATTGCATGTCTGTAGGGAATAACTTGGTTTATAATAGTTTGTGTGCCTGCCTGTTTTCCAGGTCCCTCTGGTGCTGCAGCTCTTCGACACACTCCACGCCCTCTGTAACCTCTTGGTTGTTGCCCCTGACAACCTAAAACAGGTCTGCTCAGGTGAGCAGCTCACCAATCTAGACCGAAACCTCCTGCACGCCTTTGTCCAGCTCAGAGTGGACTACCGTTCAGCCAGACTGGGCCGACACTTCAGTTAATGACTGACTCAACACCTCGCTGCCCTCCGTCCAGTAACCCATGCTTTGGTGAGATGATGCACCTTGGAGATACCCATCCCCACTTCAGAGAATGCATCAGCCTGGCCCCAGCACACAGACTTTACTGGGATGGCTTTGTACATCATGGCCGCTGCTCCTTAAATGTGGGAAATGTGCATTTTACCTTTTTTTTCCTTCAATGTTTATTTCTCCAGGCTGAAGAAATTTAAATGTCTATTGACTCATGATTTAATTTGTTTTTAAATACTAATCTAACACCAACCCACATGGCTAAGATTTCTGGCATATATAAGTAAATGGACAACATTGATTTCTGTTCTTATGTAAAAGAGACATTTTTTTTTTTTGATTGTGCCAAATATATAAATTCTGCGGCTGCACTTGTGCACAGGAATAGACCCTAAAGCTGCTGTAAAGGGAAAGTCAGACGTCAGGCCTGCAGTATTGCTGTGTATTGGGAACAGCTACCCTTTGTAATAAACTGTAGGGGACCTGACAATAGAAAGCCCCACCAAGCATGAGGTAGAGCTCTGTCTGGCTAAGAGAGACACATGACCACCTCTCTAACCTTTAACCTCTGACCACAAAGTAGAGGTCAAGAGGCCATCACAGAGAAGTGTGATCTGAGCTATAAACAGGTCTGAGAACCTCTCTGGAGGTTTGGGTGGTCCCTTCTTAGGCTCAGATGACTGGTGTGATGGGTCAGTGAATATGTGTCACTGTAATTGCACAGATCAACACTTGCTCATCCAGCGGTGCACACAGTCCAAAGACGTTATTGGCTGGATCTGCAGTGTTTCTGGGTCAGGGGACATTGAAATGTTGACCTCTACTGATTAAGGAAACAAACTGGAGGGGACTTCTTCACACAGGGCTTATTTGAGGTTCTCAGTCACTGTCTTCTGCACTAAAAAAAGAAGGCAGTTCATGTCCCCCAATGCCTGAGACTGTCCTACACAAAGCTGCTCCCACTGTACTGCTGTTTATCTTAATTAGTGACTCATTAAAAAGATGTTGCGTTTTATTATTGTCCCTCTTCTGAACATCCTTCATAAATGGGGAACTGTGAATAGAAAGTTTGGCCAGCACTCGCTGCGAATGTCACTTTCAAAGTGAGATGAAACAGTCTTCCTTTCTATAGAAGTCATCAAGTATTCATGGGAATTCTTGCCACCAGAGTAAAGTTCTTTCTTAGACTTCAGGAAGTGAGCAGAGCCAGAGGGGATTAGATATCTACGAGTTGATGAATTGTGTGCAGTAGTCATGGACTGGGGGAGAGCCGGGGAGATAGAGACGCCTGAGAGCTCGGTTCCAGCTCCGGCTGGTTAGTGTTGTGTAGAAGGTACACACAGTGCTGTGCAAGTTCAAACAACATAATTAATTAGGCTAATATTAATATTATCAATGCCACATAAATTCAATTCTCTCAGCCCTAATCACAACTGGATAGCTTGTAAAAATTATTTTGTTAGGCCCTGATGCAAACAGTGGGTCTTTTCCAAACATTTGAAAACTATTTGTTTTTGCGGCGATTAATGTGCGCAGCGCAGGAAGGGGTTGGGGGAGCGGAGCCGGGCCAGGGACGATAACTGGTGTGGAGACGAAGGCAGAGGCGCAGCCTGGCCCCAGGGACTCCCAGCGCAGGCACATGGAAGAGGGGGAGGGATGTGTTTTTTGGGGTTGCTGTTTGAGCAGGTGGAGGGGATTAGTAATACTGTCAACACTGGAGAGCTGGATAAGACTGTCCTCTCTTACTCGTCGGTTTGAGCAGCTCTCCCATACACATTCAGACACATAAAGATGGCAACACATACAAACACAGGGGTGTCAGGACAGGAGAGGAGAAACGTATCTGTGGTTAAAATGACCGTGGACAAGTTGTTCATGTTCCACCTTTGATTCTACTTCTTGTTCAGGTGTTTTTCCTGCTTTTATTCATCTGCATTCTTCCATAAAGCTAACAACCAGTCATTCTGAAACTAGGAAACCTAATATCAAATATCACAACCCTGAATTAGTACCTATACAATGGTTTCTAGCAATACAACTACAGAATCAGAATCTGCAACGTGGTGCTCTTTGCTCTGTGCATTATGTTTTTAAGACCTAAAACAGGAATATACTACTATAGGATCAAACTTGCAATGTCAGAGTGAATGATTATTTGTTTCTGAACAGGTGAATTCTTGAAGTAAGGATTGCAGATTTCCAGTTTAGTTTTAAATCTAAATATGTAAGATTTTCTAAGCTACAATGAAACTCCAGATCAAGAATTTCAAAGATACAGTATGTCTGTAACTTAGAGTGCAAATCATCTGATCATCTGATTTAAATAGGACTTTTTCTTGTGGAGATTCAGTCATCCTGAATCCTGTTTTTCACTGACCACAGACTCATTTGCTTACCCGTTTTCATGCATCTCCTTCCCTTTGTCTCTCCCAAATCATCGACCATACTCTCCTGTTTTCCCACTCTTTCTGCACACCCGGCTAGTCCTTCAACATCCCATAAATCCTTGCTTTCGGCGCATTGCTGCTACCTCAACTAGACCGACCCTCCCTCTGCCTCCTGGAGCACTGACAATAAAGCATTACAGCAGTCAATCCATGTCAACAACAGCTTTGCTTAATTCCTGCTAAACACGTTTAAACTAAATCTTCACCTAATGATGCATAATGATTTGCTCTTTAGTGTGCCGGCGGCTCGTATCAATTTTCGGTGGTTTATTTTACCCGCCATCAGAAAGATGACTCAGGTGGTCTGGCTGTAGTTGACATACAGGGACGGTATTAAGGATCCCCCTGTTAAAATGAGGTAATTGTGACTAGACACACTGCAGAGCGTGTTGCCTTCATACAGAACACTTTGCCTGTAAATGTTCTTCTCAAACATAAAGTTCTGCATTTAGATCATGGAACAGATGTGATCAGTGTCAAATGTTTGATTACACCTGCAAGAAATAGTATAAATCATAAAAAATAATACTACGCAGTTGAGTTGATTAATGGTGGATAAACTGAGTCCATAGAAAGCACTTTGTGGTCCTTTTCAAATCTATTCTTTAGGATTTCTCTGTGAGACACTTTCATGATGTGGGCACACAGCCAGGCCCTCTGATGTGATGCAGATGTTGCCCTGGCCTTGACCTCCTGCCCATACGATGCCAGGGCCAAAATGGCACAGGTGCCGCGCCACCTTCAGTCTTGGGCAGCCGGGAGCTGCACTGTGCAGGATGTGAACGGTGCCAACTCTCCTCCTTTGCTCACTTTTCTCATTATCAGGTCTAGTCTGATGGGGCTTAATGAAACTCTCACTTGATTCCTGCAACCATACACAACCGTCATTTTGATGACGCTAAACTAGTGTGCTTGTTCTTTTTTTTTCCACTCTCCCCCATGCCTTCTCTCCTATAAGAACACTATTAATTCTCTGCCATAGTGGAGTGTTTTCCAGTGCTATTTCCTGGCCCGGTGCCTGTGCCTTGCTCTCTCTTGGCTGGGTTTGTCTGGTTGACTGCTCCACAGGAACAGACTGGCACTCTAGCTGAGGGCTCCAGGGTCTGCACACACAATCCACTAAACATGTCTCTGTGTGAGGAGCTGCACTGCTTCCGAAATATGAAGTAGTCCTGATTTACCACATATTAAGTCTATTTAAAAAGCTGTAATTATAATTATTTATGTGCACTATTCTTTATTATTTATTATTAATATGTATGACTATCATTATTAATAGATTTAGTTGCAGTCATAGGAGCAGTAGCGGTACAGGTAAAAGTGCAAAACTGCATGTTTTGCTGATTTTTTAATATAGTATACATGCGTGTAGCCTTAAAATCATACAATACACACCACTAGCTGTCAAATTGGCAAATGTACAAGCACACATGCATACAGTAAACATATTAAAATCACACAGTGACAGTATAAAGAACAAATTGATTCTGATGGTTAAGAGACTTCAGTGCTTAACACGTTCACACACAGGGCAAACAAACATCTGTTACGTTTGTAAGGCCTATGGCCCTCCTAACCCACTGATGTTGAACCAAGCCTGCACACATGCCAGAGAAACAAATGAGGTCTCTCTCTCCTCCACTGAAGATGAAACACTGCATCACCAAAGCATGTGCATTTGTCTAATCAAGCTTTTTGCCTGCGGCAACACTGAATGTAAATGAATAGGCTTGTGTGTGCCAGCCTCTATTTCTGTTCAGGCTGGTGTTTGATGATGAAATGGTGCGGTGAACATCAGACAGAAGGGGGCACTAGTGCTCCAGTGTTGCTCTCCTCCCCTGTGGAGCCCTCTCTTCCTCAGAGCTCCTCACAATGGGGATCTGCCTGAGGGGGGGAAAATGTTGCTTTTTTAGGTCTGTGAGCCCATATCCCTTAATCCCCAGCCATGATTGACAATCATGATTTAGGGTATATGGTGTCCCATTCTAATCCACGAGCAATGATTTCATTTGCATACCTTCCGTACGTGGCCTCATTTTGGAGGAAACGGCTGCCTTTGTAAGTGATACAGAAAGAGAGAGGGAGAAAGCTGAACAGAGTGAGTGCAAGATAGAGAATAAGGATGAGAAAGAGAATGGATGAGGAAATGTTTGTGGGGTTTTTTCTTCTTCTTTTTTGCCAGAGGGAAGATGATAGCAGTCTCCATGCCTAAGCAAACATGAGGAGAGGCATATATATGTGTGTATATATATATATATATATATATATATGCGCCTCTCCTCTGCAGCACTTTACAGTCACACAATGTATGTGCATATTCAAAGTCTCACAATCACAAGTATAAAGATATATTGAGAAGTGAGGAACACGGAGGAACACACAGAGATGCTCCCTCACACGATGCAAAACTAAATTGCTATTTGCTCATTTTATAACCAAGTCAGGCTTAATTATAATCATGGGAGTTTGGGAGTTACCGTATAATCTCTAGAAGGTATTAAGAATTACCCAGAGCACACCACAGTGAAAAAGAAACAAATACAAATACGTACAATTATTTCCCAGTCATAACACCCAGGGGAGTCTGAATCAAATAATGCTCAGTGTTTGGTATGCCCACAGAGACCGTTCATCCTCACTTTTATCTACTGAGGAAGTGGAACACAAGTGAAACAGTGGATAAAAGGTCAAAAGGGTCACATTTCATTGTAAGGTAAAGTTAAAGATGTATACGATAAGATAGATTTATTGTATCCTTAGATATAATCTAATACTAAATAATGAAATGTATTCTGATTTCATAATAATTTATGTTGGTTACAATTTATGCAGCTTCAACAGTCATTTTAAATAATGAGTTCAAATTTACAAAAATGAATAAAAATATATCAAACTACTTTTTTTGGTAGTTTGACTGCAGTATATCCAAAACTGAAAAATGAATTTGGAATTATAATATTACTTATAATTGAATTCATATTATTGTACTAAAAAAAGACACAAAATAGATTATTTTTAGAACAAATTATTTGATTAAAAATTGTAATTCTGTTGTCTCAGACTGCATTATCTAGATGCAAGATGTGAGGTAATACTATTACAAATATAAATATGAATATAAATATAATATAAAGAGCAGATAAGTCAGACATTACAAACACATGCCATACTATGCAAACAAACTTTTTACATTTTAGTGGGCCTCCAGAAAGTGTCATGTCAGGCTGAATTTTGGGAGAATTTGTATAAAATGTTAAGACATATGATGTGTAAAAGATATATACCTGATATACAGTACAGTCTAAATCAAGAGTTGGAACCAGCTGACACGTGATTTATATGAATATGACGGTGTTAATAAGGGGTTAAAGCTTCTTAAATAAAACCTACATCCCTGTTTTGCACGTATTTACATACACACATGAATCCACACTTAAAATATTCAGATAACAATGATGGCATTTTTAAAACAAATGTCAAATACCCTTCATCTAAATGTATCAGATTTTTAGTCCCCGAGGCAACGCTGCCAAGGTTGTGCTTACACCAGAAGGAAGAGATAGTGAGAGATCCTCTTCCCCCTAAGTAATCACCACCACCACATACTGTATCATCCATCCATCCCTCCTTCCTCTCTGACTGACTGAGCCTGGCCAGGTCTCTGTGACAGAGGACTCCCCTTTGGAACAATAACAGTGTGATAATCTCCTCTTATCTCCAGTGTGTTTAGTGCCTGGTTAACAGGCTGTCTACTTGATGGGTGTCTCTTCACGTCTCCGCCATAGGGGAATGATGGTGTCATCATGAACCTGAAAAAAAGAGCAGTACTATAGTGAATGAATGCTACGGTAGAGGAGGGAAGAAAAAACTGATTTCAAGCTGAGAAATATACATCATAATGTATATGTTTTAGAAAGAGACAATACTACATGTTGAAAACAGTTAATGTACAAGATTTGTTTTGGAATGAAGAGGTACATTAAATATGTGAAACTTTTTCTTAAGAAACAAAATCTAGCATGACAAACGAGGGCAGGTGTGTGGACAGAGCTACCTGTCCTGAGTGTCCTCCCCCTCTGGCCTCACCCAGCCCAGTTCTCATTCAGGATGTCAGTGTGGGAGGTGCCGTGGAAATGGGCCGCCTGAGGGTGTGAGCACTTGAGCATCGCACCCATCATCCCACCTCCATGGGCCATCCCACCCTCTTAGCGCTGTTTACCAGGCCCGGCCTAATTGATTCCCTCTCTTTATCTTTTTACCTCCTTAATTTTGTTATTAAGTGTGCGGGAGAGGCGCGAAAGCTCCTCTTTTTCCCATTTTGAGAAATTATACTCTTGTACTTGATCCAGCTAACAGGATTTTCTTAAATTACTTTATAAAAGACCATCTTTTAACTTTCTTCTTTCTCTCTCTATCCATTCATTAGCAGGTCTGCCTCAAGGCCTGCTCACATCAATTTCTTGGGTTAAAGTTACAAACTTAGGCAGCTCAGCTCGGCGCTCACGGTGGTTTTGCGGACGAGAGGGGGTGGCTGGGGGTGGAATGGGGACGAATTATTAATTTCTGAAGTATTAGAAAAATAAAGAGATTGAATTAAGAGTATTGGTCCTCTGTTATCCAGCATGGCTAGCCTCGGGGACTTACTGTGGTGGAGGACATTATGCAAATGCTCTCCCTCACTCTCTCTCTCTGTCATAGCCTGCTATCATCCATTCTCTCTCTACCTCCCTCCCTCCTTTTTTCACACTTTCTCTCTGTCTCTCTCTCTCTAACAGTCAATCTCTGCTCTCCTATAATCGTTCTCTGTGTGTGTGAGTGTCTCTGTCTCTTTAATCTTCATCAGTCAGCAGAGACATAGACAGCGTAAAGAAGAGAGTGTCTCTGTCACTATTCTCTCCTATCTCATTCTGCTCCTCAAGTGCTGGTTCCTAAAATCTCAAGAAGCAAATTAAAAGACATGAAGAGGGAAACAAGACACTGACCAATCTTAATAAAAGACGAAAAGAAGGTTTTAAAGATGCTGATGAGGTGCATGTATAGGGTTATCTGTGGTTGAAATCAATAGGCTTAGCAAAAAGGTGTCAGAGTCCTAAGAGGTAGCATTTGAGGCAGCAGGATCAGTTTCTCTTTATCAACTCAACCTCAGAGTCTGTGTATAAGTTTTGGGGAGTACCACTGCGTGAAAACAGTTGTATGAAGAACACAAAAGGAAAAACATTCAATCCACAGAGAAATGCACACAGCCTGTATTAAAAAACTGACTGATGGAATAAGGTCTGGAGGATGTCACAATTATACATCACCAACCTCAACCATCCTGCCAGCACAGCCCACCCAGACCCACCTTCCAGGTAGACCACAGTCTGCTACCTGCTTCACAAAACACCTTGTTTTTCCTCGATCTTAGCAGCTGCAAAACTGACATGTTTTTTTGTACTTAAAACCACAAATACATCCTCTTATGGATATCAAAACTTAATGTAAAACACCAAAAAAGTGCAAAATATTTGACCTTTAATGGTTAAGTGTTTTTTCTTTACCTGTCCCTCGATGGGAGTGGTTGGGTGAGGTAGGAAAGGTGGAGTGGAATGTAGTTGGGTTGAGTGAAGGCACAGAGCAGTTTTGTTTATATACATGTACATGTACATGTACATGATTGTGTACGTTTGTTTACATGCACAATCACGTTATTTACATAGATACACATTTTATTATACATCATATTACTCGACAGTATTACTCCTATAAATGCTTTCATTATTCACAAGTACAAAAACCTACAGATATAATCAAATCTTCCCATCTCTCTATTGATCTTAGGCTTTTCCTTGGTGTAAATAGTTAAGCCAATAAGATACCACAAAATACTGTATATTTTCCTATTTAGTACAAGCAAGTAAAGGCATGTTGAATGCACTCATCATCCATGAGCCATAAAAATCCAGATAGCCTAAGCTGACATGCAAAACTTTGGTCAATATTGATGTTTATTCAAGAAGGCTGATGAGGCCCAAGTCCAGTTAATTAAACCTTAATAGAAGAGGAAGAAGAGCAGTCTGAATGATAAGAAGAGGACAGCCAAAGGGGAGTCGAAGAGGAGGAAGAGGAGGAGAAGGAGGAGGGAAGCGAGGCATGGTGTCAGTAACAAGGCCAGTAATCTTACAGCAGAGGGGGGGAGAGGTTCCCAGCAGCACCGGTGGCATCCTGCTCCAGCGGCGTACACGGCACTAGAGGCAGAACAGACAGGTTTGATGTTAGCAAATATTAGCTTTGTGCAGGACGTGGGTGTATTTTCTTTGACATGCTCATTGCATATTCAGGGACAGATGTTTCCGAGGATGAGGAGGAGGGCGGGAGGCTGAATGAAAGGCCTGAGATGGCAGAGTTGCTCTCGGAGGAGCAAGTAATTGGCCCCTCGACGGTAGCAGCGACACAGAGAGGCACTTACACACACACACACACACACTGCTTTTCCCTTGCTCATCTCCTCTGCCTCTCTTCCCAGATCTGATAAAGGTAAACGTGTAGCAAATTTGTCATTTGATGAGGGAGGATTTCCACAAACAGAGCTGGCATGATGAGCCTGTGATCTGCCTGTATGAGAGTCAGCAGGGGCCCAGGCAGGCAGAGATCTCAATCCTCCCTCTTCCTCTTCCCTCCCTCTCGCTCTGTACCTCTCTCTTCCTCGCATACTGTCACACACATACACACATACACACACTTGGCTGTGTTCACATGGAGCCTCAGTCTCAGTAATTGCCGCCTGCCATCCATATCTTTTTCCCTTCTCTGTCTCTGACTCCCTCGCTCTGCTGCTGTCTATCTCTCCTCCTCAGAGACATCCTCCTCTCCTTTTTCCCCGTTCCCTTTTTTCTCCATCAAATAAAGGGCCCGGCCCTCGCCTCAGCATCACACTCAATTTCTGACTCTTTCACTTATCTCTGGGCTCCATGCCTGCAGACTGCTCAATTATCCACACTCACCTAGCTCTTCCTCTTCTTCTTCTCGCCCATGCAAAAGAAAAAATCAAATATTTCCAATGCCATATTGACTAGTTAAAGGGGTTAATGGTCAAGAGCTCAGTCGTAGACATGAGCTGAGCGATAAAGTTGCAACACATTCAGGTGATAACAGCCCCACTGGAATAATACAGGGATTTATGAATGGGGTTTTTCGGAGACTCGTATCAGATGGATTCAGAAGGACTAAGTTAAATGAAGTTTAGTGGCGGTGGCCCATCCAGGCGCCTCAGCCAGAAATTGACCTCCATTACCACAATCATTCTCACTACAGTAACCCCTCCATAGAGATTATGACCACGCTCTTTCAAAATGATCACGAGACTCTCCTCTGACCATAAAAACACATCTTCCCCATTCCACCACACCTAATTGCTCTGCACTTCTGCAATCCACTTCTTGGACACATACCCCCCCCCTCCTTCCATCCCTCTCTGCTTCTTTCTCTCTCTCTCTCTCTCTCTCTCTTCTGTATCTTACTTTTTCTCTCCATCTGATCTGAGAGGGAGTCACTGGGTTTGAGCCTTTCTACTCAGAGGTAATGGTGCTGCCTCTGCCTAGTCCCATGACTCTAATCCCGGGACTCGAGACCCAAGCTACTGCTCTCCTCCATGCTGCCTGCTCAGTGCCCCTCTGTCTCTCCCTGAACTGCCTCAGCAAGTGTTAACCCTTTAGCACAATTTCTGTATGCAAAATGATTTTTAGGTACTTAGGTAAAAAAAAAAAGGCAATTAAAGGACCGTTAAGGTTTATTAGAACTTGGGTCTCATTCTCTTAGTTATTTTTCAAAAGTTCTTTTGGTGATAATAAGTTTGCACAAAGTTCAACTTCTTGGGAAACCCGAAGGAAGAACATGGCCTTGAAACACACCCAAAAGGTGAAAGGTCCTGTCTAGAGCCAGTGTTTAGTTTGTCCATTCTGGGCTACTGTAGAAATATGGCGGTTCAACATGGTGGACTTATACACTACTTAAAATATAATTGTAAATATTATATTAAATTTCTGCTATATTCTGTAAATAGAGCCCCCAAATTTGACACACTGGACCATACGTGAATGCTTAATACGAACCTAGTGCAGAAGCCACTCTAGCTGGCTAGCTTAGCTTAGCATAAAGACTGAAAACAGGAGGGAACAGCTAGACTGGTTCAACAGCTCTAATGCTCACTAACTCACACGTTACCTCATTAAAGATGTGATCAGGAGCACGAGCAAGCAGATGATTTTACAGAAACCTCAACTAAACAAACTTTGGAAGAGAAAACAAAAGAAAACCGTGAAATCATTACACAAACTATCTGTTGTACACATGTATTGCAATCATTTATAAATGACTTTCTGGTTCCACTTTGAGCTATTGTACTTTCCATGGTCTCAAAGGGCTTCATAATCTGTACAACATATAGAAAAAACAAACAGAAACAAGAGTGGACATGCATACAATGGATGTTCTATAGTGTAAACAATAGTAAAATCACTATAAAGAGAAACAGAATGACAAATTTAGGTAAATAAAGAGCAAATATATATGGAGAATTATACAGTTTTCCTATGTGAGGGATTATTACTAATATTCAGGTGCACTCCTATCAGGTAATACCACTGACATATAAAGAATGAACAGTGTATGTGTGACGTCACCCGTAGGTTTCTGAAGAGCCGTTTTGAGGTTCAAAATCTGTGGCATTGGCCACCACCATGTTGGTAGTCCTGTCTCTTCCGTCTCCCGGCTAATCTAAAAATCGGCAAAGACAAGGATCACTGGCGGACCTAAGGTGAGCTGAATGACCCTTGGGTGCTCAAACAAGCCATCTGTAATGACACCTACCTTCAATCAAGCAGTTAATTAAGCCGAATATAATTTGAACAAGTCAGTTATATATAAAAATTGACCCTCATTACAGTTGTCATGAGAGACCAGAACCGTTTTTTGTACCAGGCTGTAAACATGTTTATTTCTGCTGTGGAATTGGACATTTTAACATGGGGGCTTATGGAGATTATCCTGTTCTGTAGCCAGCCTCAAGTGGCCGTTTGAGGAACTGCAGTTTTTGGCACTTCTGCACAGGCTTCACTTCACAGTCACAGAGGTTGCCGTTTGGGTAAAACCTGAAAATAAAGTGGTCTTGGTGAGTGATGCCTCCAAATGATCCAACTTTCTCTCTCACAGTACCAATTCTGATACAACAACTGCTGATACCAACCCAATTAAACTTTTTTCCCCAAATTTAAAATTAATCTATCTACCTCACTGTGTGCAACTAATTATAACCATTTTCATGTACAGTAGTATGAGGCCAGGGATAGTTGTGGCTCTGAAAACTGAGTCAGCAGCCCGCTGTGACTAAATGAATGTAACTGATAGTGGAAACACTGAATTTCATAATGACATTGATGAACAAACGTCTGATCCTCTCTATAAAGTTAGTATCGGCACAGATATTGTTTCAGCATATCAGATCGATGTTTCTCTAGTTTAGGTAATCTGACTAAACTATTGACAGTGCTTCTTGGCCCAACAACATTTTATGATGATGTTGAGATGTCTCCAGATCTCAGCAATTAACTTGATGAGTACAATGTTATCATAACTGATAGAAATAATGGCCAAAACTAGGAAAATCAGACCCAAGTTGTAACAAACTGGAATAATCCTTTCAGACTCTAATCAGGCCTGAAGCTCCCTCAGTCAACTGTTTGCTCTCTTATGTACATTCTTCCTGTATATTAAGTCACAGCCCCCTGAAACATCATTAGAAAAAAAAATCTGTGCTGCCTTAGAGAGGTCTTCTGTGGTGGGAGAGGGGGGAGAGGAGGGAAAGGGAAGGGAGGCGGGGGGGGGGGCTCAGAGGAGAGCTGAACTTTGTTAATGGAGTGTTTCTCCGTGCAAGTCACTCAGCTTTGAAAGCCAAGCCCCCCGGGTGAGGACTCTGAAGCGCAGGAATCAGACATGCACAATCAGTTCCACTCCTTAAATCTCCCTCAGAATCATATCTTTTTGAGCAGCCTTTCCTTAATTTATTTCTCTATCAGTTAGTGGGTTGTGATCTGGCGAAGTGCTTCGGGAATAGGAGGCACCGCTGAATGGTGAAATGGAGAAGGTTCCTCTCTTTCTGTTTTCTGCTCCCTCGCTGATTTCCACACACACTCGTACTCCCTATCTCTCCCCCTGTGCCCTCACCATCCATTTAGGCAGCGCCTCTGACTAATTTGCCCATCACGCTTGCTGTCTGGTCCTTTACGGTTGAAGATGTTTTGACGTGTCTCTCTCGGCTTGCTCTCTCCACTGGCACTGTCTCCACTATGATTAAGAATATTCTGATAATAAGCAAATGCCAAGAGTCACCGAACGGCTGAGGAATCTGGAGTGCCATAGCGTGAGAGAGCGTGTTCCTCTGCATCAGTGGAAAAAATGTTTAGAGTGAGCATTTTCATTGAAAGGAAATGTAATCCAAACTGCAGCAAGAGTGGGGCTTCTAGAGGGCAGATTCTTTATGCTGAAGATGAAAGAGTAGCACACTCACAATGTTCATTTACATTTCCGATTTCACATTTAGATCAGTGACAAATGGAGTCATACCTCTTATTAATTACAACCATTTGTTCATGGGAGTTCAGGTGGATTTGTACCAGCATGGATGTGAGTGCCACATGCATGCACCCACGTGGACTTTCTGCAAGACCTGAGTCAACACCTCCTGCCATCCAGCGGCTCACTCCGGAGGTCGCCCTGTTTGACTCTTCCCACAATCCCCTTGGAAAAAAGGGCGTGTCACTGACAGGAAGAATGTGCCAGGCCACCGCGACAGCCCCCTCATGTAGCCTTCAGCCCCCCCACCCCACCCCACAACCCCAAACCTCCACCCACTGGACTCACCAAGTGATTAGTTGGGGATTAAAATATTTGCTGGGCAAATATCTGCCTTGGCTGTCTGACCCAACATCACAGTTCAAAGACATGAGCTTAACCAACTTTTCTCTTTACTTGACAAACCATCAAGACATCCCCAGACCACACCCAATAGACGGACCATGAATCATTTATAATCTCCAGTGAGAATAAAAATAACTTAATTTCATGTAAAGCTTTTTTTTAATTTTTTTTATTTGAACAGTAAATCATTTGATCACACTGAATATGTGCGATGGGTGCTCTACTTAAAATTCTGAGAATTTAAGTGAAGTGTTGATGGATCATGTGCTCCATTGAAACTGACGTAAATACAGGGGTCTGAAGAACATAAACATGTATACTGTGGACTACTGGCTGCTGGAAAACACAAACCTTATGCAGTGCTGGAAGAATCAGGATCTTTACTAGAATAAAAGCATAAATACCACAATGTAAAGTACAATTCCTGCATTCAGAATGTTAAAAGTATAACCAGTTGGATGCAAGTAAGTAGCATTTTAATGTTGAAGCTGGTCAAGCTAATTCTAACTGATTTATATTCTGTTGGGTAGTTTAATCTGTAAAAATGCATCATATCTTATAAACTAAACAAGTTTTGAATGTTAAATCTTGGTGTGCAAAGTAATAAGTAACTAATGCTGCTGTGTAAAGTACCATGGGATGGAGATTTTCAGGTAAAATAGAAGTACCCAAAATTGTACTTGTACCATCACTGACCTTGTGACATAAAGTTGAAATATTTTTATAACTTTTAGATTTTACCCAGGACATTTTTAATTCCCCTTATTTGTCCAAAGAGCTTCTTCTTCTCCTATGACTTCTTCTTTTTGAGCTCCTCTTTCTTGAGTGTTATTAAGATTATTACAGTGAGTAGTAGCAGCTGCATAGCAGTGCTGTTACTATTATAACCGATAACAAATTAATGTTTCAGGCAAAAATAATAGAGGAAATGAAATTAGACCAAATATACTAACACTCAGACACATTAAAAAAACTTATGAAAGTTATTTTCAAAAGACAAAATATATGAATAAAAAAGACAGTTGTTGAAAATATAGAAATATTATATAGAGCATGTCTTACTTACTACTAAGGGGGGCAACAGTCATTTTCATTAATCTATTACTTTCTCAATAAACTAATTAATCATTTAATCTTTAAAATGTTAAGAGAAGAGTAAAAAATGCAGATAACAATTTCCCAGACAACGTGACATAATCAAACTTCTTGTTTTCTCCAACAAACAGTCCAATACATAGAAACTTGAGTGACTTAAACTATCAAGGTAGCTGATTATATTTCTGTCCATCGAATAATTCATCAAAGTTAGATTTATATATTTTAGTTTATTATTTCCTCTGCAGACGAGACTCTCTGTGTCAAAGTAAACTTTTAATGTTTGTTAATAAATGAAAAGAAATATATATATATTAGGTTTTAAGAGCAATTTAACAAAGAGTTAAATTTCCACATAAAGTGCTGAATGCAGGGGAGACGAGGAGAAGTTGCCAAGTACATTATTACCCCTCAGGGCCAAACAACACGCACCCCTGAGGACTTACATCACTCAGCAAATTAAGAGCGGGCTCTGTGGCTGGGGCCGTCCACCTCAGCAGCTTCTACCTCCCCGCTGAACAATACAACCTGCACCACCACCGCAGAGCATTCATCTCAGCTCTATGCCTGGTCTTGTTATTCCTTTATTATGAGTCTTGGCCACTAACTCAGGGGGCTAATATTGTTTTGCTTCCGACAGTCATTTGGCACTGAGTGTTCTTAATTTCTTGCGCCCCCTCTCTCCATCCTACCTTTTCTTTGTGTCTCGTGAGGGTGGGGGCAGACGAAGCATGTCGGCAAAATGCAAAGGTTTAATTACTTTTTGTTGAATTAATTAAGGAGGAAAAACTTGTTCTTGGGGAACAAAAGTCAGGCTGGTTGGAAGCAGTGGTCGAGAATGGGCGTGGGGCACAGGGAAAGCGTCATAGTGGCCTGGCAGCCTTAGAGGATTTAATTTAGAGTGGGTCTCCTGGAGGGACCATCCACTGGAGCCGTGGGCCCCAAATCGACCACTTGGAGGCTCTTATTGGTACCAAGCTTACAGCTATCCATCACTGTCACGCCACCCTTCGAAAACCAGGGCACACTGGGGAGAAACTGCATCAACACGTGTAGCTTCAGGAATCTAGAAGTCACTGTCTGCAGCGTGGGTGCTTTAAACCTGAAAACTCAACACAAACTTCTTCCTGCGCTTGCAGACACTTTGCTGTGAATTTGTGAAAATAACCACTTCTCTAAGTGAGAAAAATATGACTCTGATTTGTTGTGTTACTTTGATGCATAGCCTGGAGCTGCTCCATTGACAGAACAAAAAGTGAATTTGTTGATACATCAAATGTTTGTTTTAGTTTTTACACCCTAAGGGCTGTAAAGTTTGAACCAGAAAATTTACTCACACCCTAATAAAATCTCACTACTGCTACAGTGAAGATTAGATTAGAAGAAAAGGGATCTTCAATGTATGCCCAAAAACTGACATTGTGAATGATACATTAAAATATATATATATATATATATATATATATTAATTAAAAAAAATAATACAACTAAATAAAAAAAAACTGAATTTATAAAATAATACACCACATTACCATGTCATCCTGTTTTCTAAATCAACACGCTGTTCTGTTCGTACTGCTGTAATTTACGCAAATATCAATTAACAGTATTTGTGTCGATACATTTGACTTTCCCTTTTTTGCTAAATAAAATCATTTCCTGACATTAAAATACAGGTACAATGGAAACTGCTGAAACCATAAAGGTATAGTTTTTAGTCATTTTGGACAATGTTCTTATTTGCTTTCTTGCTGAGAGTTAGATGAGAAGACGGACACCACTCTCATGTTTGTACAGTAAATATAAAGCTACCATCAACAACTGCTTATCTTAGCTTAGCTTGGCATACAGACTGGAAATGGGCTAGCCTGTATTGAAATAAGAGAGAAACTTTTAGGTCCAACTAAAAAAATAGTCCTACTGTTTTAATTTAGGTAGACCACCCCTAAAATGGAGTGGGTTAAAGGGTTAAACTTTTCCTCCTTTTACTTCTAAAGTAAAGCTCCTTTTATCTTTACTTTTATGGCAAGAGGAGGTGGTCCCTTCATGTCTCATCCTGTACAACAGTGTTCATATACAAATTAACTGTGAGTACAGTAGGGTTGCACTGGGTGTGCAGAGTATAGAATACTTGAATTCATAGATATTCACCTTTAACGCAAATCCTTTGAGGCATCTGTCAACCAAATAATTTCTATCTTTGGATCTAATCTGTTGGTTGCAGTTTGAGGTCTTGTCCAGTTCTTTCAGTCATACTGTTTCTCTCTCTTATCTGGACCGAGTGACTCACATGTGCTCAAGTGTGCCTCTGCACCCTGATTTCATTTTGGAAATACTTATCTCTGTGTTGCTGAAACTTTTTCTTCTACCTCCTGTCCCTATTTTGAACCTTTATCTGCCTATCACACCACGATGCAGATGTCCAATAAAGACGCAAACATACCATTCTTTCAAACACATGAGACGATACTTAGCTTGGCAAGCAAGATAACTACACGATGTGTTGCAGTGTATTTGTTTTTTTGTGTTTTTGTGCTTGTGGCAAAGGGGGAGGGGAAGACTGTTTGAATACTACATCCAAAGTGTGCATGACAGAAATATCACCAAATTAGATGTCTCTAATCCCTCGGGAATATGAATTAGCTTGGAATGAATCAGTCCTCAAATGAGTAGGTGTTTTGAGGAAAGAGAGGCACTGATATAACACGCTGAAGCCAGTAAACAACAATCCACAATGAAAATACAAAAAGGAAAGCGAGTGAGGCTGCCAGAGGAAGATGCCAATGAGATCTGAGACATTACATTCAGTATCACAAACAATGAAATAGTGCCATTGTCAACTGAGGATTTTTAGTCTCATGTTTCTTACCTTTTGGCTTATTGTGAACAGAATCTGAGGAAAATATGGCACAGTTTGTGCTCAGCTTCTTGGTGAGGGTTTTGCTTTTGTTTGATTTGTCAGTACATCTAATATATGAAGTTTTAGTTCCAAAATGACATTTATAGACAGACGCTGAATGGTACTTTGTCTTTTTAAATAGAGATGGAACCTTGCTGGACGAAACAGCAACGTGCTCTTATACCACTTTGATGTCGAGAGGGGGAAAAAATGAATTTGAGTTTTTGTGATTTAGTGGATGTGGGTTAAATTGAACTGGTAGATGTGTTCATGTCGTCACTGCCAGTGATTCAGTGATCAAAGCCACTACTTCTGCAGCCTTTGGGTTTGTCAGTGTGTGTGTGAGCCGAAGAGCTGGTGCTGAACTAATGCCTACCATCGCCGGGGTGTAGAGTTTCTCCTACCGGGTGGCCGTGCAGCCCCTTAGCTCTGTGTCTCTCCATGTGTCTGCCCACCCACAGTATGGAGGTGTTCAAATCTCCATTGGGACAAATCTGCATCTCTCTGGCCCACGGCTCCCTCTTGCCCTCCTCTCTCACTTTCTTTCTCTCACACACACACAAAGATCCACTCCTCCCTTTTAAGTGGCGACGATGGCAGCCAGAGTTAGCACTACCTCTACAGATTATCCTTTTAAGAAGCTTCAAACTCTTTTTTGGAGGCAACCAAAGTGGAATACAATACTTTACCATTTCTCTTCTTCTTCACCACACTAAAAAGATCTAACACTGTATACACAGATGTACACACAGGCATCATGACACAGGGGTGTCCACGTTGAAACACAGGGGGACTTCCCTGCCAAGGTCTGCAGACATGCTAATGAGTTCCCAATTAGAAGCGGTGTAGCGTAGCCTGTAATCTAAAAGTGTGCACTTTTTTAGAGGCACCATCTTCCCCCTTAATCACACTATCAAGTTGTAAGATCAATAAAGCTTAGTGCCTAAGCTCTGTTTTATTTTAGGGAGGAAAATGGAGGCAGTGTACTCTGTAAATGTTCTTACTGGCACATGTGAATTTCTTTGCACTCAAATTAAGCAGGATTAAGGAGTGTGCGGAGGGGGACAGAGAGGGACAGAGGGGGAGACCAGCGTCTTCAGACTACAGCTCATGTGACAATAGCTGAGCGTGGTCAGCCAGACTATCTGTCCAGCAATAGGCAGACGTGGGAGTTGTGAGGTCGCCCTCTGTCAGCACACGGAGACCGCCTCACAACAATAACACATACAGATGGGTGACAAATTAAAGGAAAAATCAACATAAAGTGTCAAAGTAAGGTGTTGGGCCACCATGAGCTGCCAGAACTGCTTGAATGCACCTTGGCAAAGATTCTCAAAGAAGTCTATGAAACCTAGCCTGATAATCAGATTGAACTGCCAGTTCGCTTCACTTCATTTATTCAAACTGACATCGTGTTCATGTTAGCCCATTTTCTTATTGTGAGGACGGGTTGTTTTGTTTGTTTTGCCCTGACCAATCAGTAGCAAGTGACGTATCCATCCTCTTGACGTCACTTTGAATTGAGAAGGAGACTATTAGCAATAGCTAGGTGTAGTTAACTAATTGTTCTCCATATTTATCAAAGAAAAATGTCATTTTAATTCTATGTGTGGACTTCTGTAGATGAAAACAGCAGCTGCATCAATCGATCGACGCTTGGCACTATTTTTCTGTAGTTTATTTTCATTAATGTAGTTAACTAGTTATGTAGAAAGATGCCCATTAATCCCACAAACTAGGAACTGGTTCAACTATATCTCCAAACAATTGGTGGAAACTGGTGGCATCATTGGGCACATCAATCTGAGATGTGAGCACTGATTCAGAAGCTATCTAAAAATCTTATCTTTGAAAACATATTCAGATGGTCTGTATGAACTATATTTGTCCTGTATATTCCACCTGTCTGTAAGATATAGCATCTTTCTGTATCCTCAGTCTCACAATGAAATAAACACCTTTCCAACCCCCTCCAGTGTTAATTCAGTACTTACATGCCAAAAAATTGGCACTGAATATAAGAAAACAAGAAGATAAGCTTTGTTTGGAAATTCCAGGATATGATCTTTCTTATAATGTATGTCATTCATGTCCTTCAAGTCCCTTCATGAATAATTCACTATTATCTGAGATACAGACAGAACTGACAGGTCATTACAGAGAACCATTAAAGGACCAGTGTGTAGGATTTAGTGGCATCTGGGGATGTAGTTGTAGTTGCTGAGTGCAACAACTCACCTCACCATTTCCTACGTAGCATGAAGGAGAAACTACAGTGGCTGCAAAACATGAGTAAAATGCAAAAGGCACTATCCAGAGCCAGTGTTTAGTTTGTCCATTTGGGTTACTGTAGAAACATGGCGTACTCTGAAAGATGACCCATCGAATCTGTAGATATAAAAGGTTCATTGTAAGGTAACAAAATCATAACAATTCTTATTTCAGTTGATTAAATACTAATGAAAACATAGTTATGCATATAATATTCAATTTCTGTCAAATTCTGTCTGAATATCAGATGATTTTTACAGTGATTTTCCTGGAAATATTTTTATCCTGTAAGTATATAAAGAAAAAAGTGGTGCAAGTCAAGCTTGGTGCATTGCAACAGCGATGTTAAGTGTGACCAAAGAAAGATACAGTTGCTTGAGGACGCCTATAGTTTGTTGTACTTTAAAGATGGACGAGTATAGAGTGATTTCTACAGTAACACAACTTGGGGCAGTTGTGCCTCAACCAAAACAGATTAGATTCTTCAACCAAGCCTCGTTATTACCCCTCTCTCTCTCTCTCTCTCTCTCTCTCTCTCTCTCTCTCTCTCTCTCTCTCTCTCTCTCTCTCTCTCTCTCTCTCTCTCTCTCACACACACACACACACTGACACGTTGACCGAGAGCAAATGAAAGCAGGCAGACCTAGAGAATGGATGAGGCTGCGGCCATAGTGTGAGGAGGGGAGGAGGCCCCAGTGTGCTGAAATAGCTTAGGCTCCAAAAGAAATGAGATCCAGGCACTTATTTGTCAGGGTGTCTGCCTGCTCTTTCCCCGTCTCTGCACTGTGTGAATATGCATGAGGATTTGAGAGGTATAAATAGCGGAGGTGTCCATATTGCCACTGCGTTTTCCATCAGCACAGAGAAAGGCTTTAATGGGCTTATTATGAACCGCATTACATCACCAACGGCAAATTACAAATTCCTTAAGGGAGAAGGAAAGAGAGAGCTTACTCTGGGGCAAAGTTTATGCAGCTGACAAGTCACATGGTCCCATGTTTTGGTTTAAGTGGAGGCGATGGTCCCATAGGTATAATAGCTGCAATGTAACACCGTGTATCCTTACCTGTCAGTGGAGACTAGTTTTACTTTAAAGGGTCATTTCACCCACATTACAAAGACAAAGTTTTGTGATATCTATCTCTGAGATATCTCAGGAATTTGATTTGTGACATTCACAGCCACGTCTCTTTACATAAACAATGTCCCTGTTACTCTTGATAAGTCTGATAGTTTTCAGTGGAACTACTTTCTGGAGAAGAAATAGTACCTCTCAAAATTCACTGTGTGTTTTGTGGATTATCCCGAGTAATTGAGACGAACACCACAAATGAAATTTCACTGATTATGGAAGGATATCATAAAAACTGGGCAAATAAATTCAAATCTATCTGACTAACTAGATACCATTAGAAGCATATGACCAAATGTATGTGTGTATATATATGTAAAGTTGTGATTTAAGTGAACAAACACTTAAAGTACATTTTTAAAAAGTTCAAGGGCATTTAGCTAACAGGGAGGATCTAATGAATGATGCTATCCAGTTGTATTATGGGAAATGTAGGATGTGCAGCATAAACCTGGCTCTACTGGTTTGAGGTCTCCTATATTACTAGAAGTGAAGTCGCTGGAGTAACCCTTTAACAGAACTTAAGAGAGAAATTGTGACTTGAAGTGTGGGTCTAAAGTGAACCTCAAAAAACTGGAACTGAACGGCAGTTTTATTTTGTTATACTGGTGTTTTGACTCTTGTTGGCGAAGCAGCTCTCCCTGTGTGTTTCTGAATACAATCTTTGCTTATGGTGTTTAAATTTGTTTAGCAGCGTGCACCCTGGCCCACTTCCACCCATAGTTCCTGATGGGGATTCACTCAGTCAGACTTCTGCTCCAGTTTCTCCTCACAGTTCTATCTTTGACCCACTTTGATTCACCTCGGTCTCCTCAGCGTCCCGTTAGAACCACCCCCGAACATGGCAACACTGGATGAAACAAAACTGGAGTAATTATGGATATATAAGTGGAAATATTCCATGCAGATGTCCCTTGGGGGAATGAAGAGATGAGCATGAGGTTGCGTCATGAGAGGATGGCAACTACATGGTAAACGGTGCATTCAAGTAGAGCACAGAAGGTCAGAAGCAGAAAGCTCCCTGTATTGCTGAAGAGAATGAGTACAGCCGTGGGAGATTAACATGTGAGATACAGCCAGAGCCAGTGTAGGAGAGAAAGAGAGAGTGAGAAAAGTTGCGGAGGGTGGGCGAGGAGGAGATGAAGCAGTGATCTCATGATAAGCCTGATAGAAAGAGGGCTCAGAGTTCTCCCAGCGAGCAGGTCGAGGGAGGTGGATGGATGCAGCAGACAGCACATCGGGCACCCCTGCCATCAGCGGGACCCCGGCACCGGCAGAGGGCCTGCAGCCGGGTAGGTGCCAGTGCAGATGCAGATGAACGAGCGTCACAGAGAAACAATTGGGCAGGGGGCAGCGGGATGGGCATGAGGGGAGGCAGATAGAAGGAGAGAGGGAGCTAGGGAGAGGGTACCATCCCTGCTGCTCTTTATCGCAGCCATTGATCGTGGCGTGTGTGCATTGATCCAAGTCGACCATCTGCTAGAGTTAGATAAGCGTGCGAGGGCCTGGGCATTGTGCTGTCACTCATGGAGTGTGCACTAAGAGAGAGAGAGAATGAGTAAGATAGAGGGAGAGCAAGATAGAGAAAAAGGGAGTGGTGATGTTGGGGAAGGAGGGGTGCTTTGGCTGCAGGGAATTATGGGGGCAGGATTAGCCTCCTCACTTGCAGGAAACAGAATTTTAAACGGCTGTCTCCTGGCTCCCTCACACAAACACACACACACACCACCCCCCATGTCTTCTCTCCCTGCCCCCACCCTGACTCCTCACACACTGTCTATTACAGTGAACTTCATCAGAGCAGTGTGTGTCTGTGTGTGTGCCCCCAGAGGCCACACAGTGGATCGTCTTGATGACTGCAGTGGCCTTGAGCTTCAGCCCTCATCTCTCATCTACTTCCTTGCTCCTCTCACCTTGGTGACTCCAACCATCACAAAGGAAGGGAAGCCCACTTCATCAAGACGTCTCATTTTATATTGAAGTTTCATCTTCATCTTCATCTTCATCATCAAAATCATCATGGTGACTCGATGCAGTACATCGCTCAAGTTTCTTTTTTGGAGTTTTCTGATGTAACTTGGTTTCTAGAGATGGATTTTTTTTTTTAATTACAAAATCATGAACAACTACAGCCTGATTACAAAGGCTTACAGCCAGTCAGTCTCATGTGGTAATATCCAAGTAGGTAACTCTTGTTTAAGGAGCCTGAAGTGAGATCCACATTTTGTTGATCATTTCCCAAAAATCACGTTTGATGCACCAGCAAAAGGAGTCCTTGGAAGCTACAATCCCCACTTTTTTTTAGTTGTTCACATTTGGCTGCCTTTTTGTTTTACTGGCTAATCCAGCAGGATTTAGAAAGAAACAATATGGTGTATCACAGTCGGTATTTGTGTACAACGGTAAGCCCATGTGCATTCGGCTGAGTGGCACCTGTCCCCTTCCCCCTGGCTTGTAGTCTTTCTAGAAAATGGAAAATACGGAGGATTCGGAAAATATTTCGGTTGCCAGGGAGACCCATAAAAGAGCAACTGCAGCAGTATCAGGGCCCGACCTGAGGGGGAGAGTGGCAGCAGAGGGAGCGTGTGTTCTCGCAGCGATGGAGCCCACCATGCCCCCACCCTCACCCCAGAGCTCGCCCTATCTTCTGTGCAACTGTCTTTAAGTCTATTCTGCTCTGTTGTTGCAACTTTTTCTTTGCTCCATTTTCCTCTTTAGAATTTGCACATTGGGGTCCAACGCACAAGGCCGCTGCTTTGTGGGAGGGTGGGGGTGTTTTTGATGTGAAGGCGAAAGTGGTATGGAGGGATTAGTGTGGCCGGTTGGATCATCTTACAGCCGCCGACCCCCCCCCCTCAGACTCGTGGACAATGGGGATTAAAACTTCTCTTATTCTTCGGCCCCAAACGGCAGGATGACAAAGACAGTATTCCTCTGGGTCTTTTAACACCGGGCTGCACAGCTGAAGTTGTGGACGGGGTGGGGGTTGGGGGCCTGGGCAGGGGTCTTATACAGAAAATTAATCCTATGGAATTTTCTCCTCATTGCAAATGGAGATTTGTAGCTTTTGCCTTGCTATCTTGGCCAATCCCACATAACGCATCAGTGTCACTCAATAGAGGATAACAGCATCCGGTGGAGTGAATGTTTATATCTGAGGCACCCAGGGGCCAGACACAGCTGATACGCATCTACACCCATGCAGCAGCACAGCTTCAAAGGGAAGGTGTCAATGGCTCATTTGGAATAGATGTGATAGATTAATTATATTTCACTTACACCGGCATCCCACAGCACAACTCCTTTGCAAATTACAAGGCCCAGGCAACAGTCACCGTGTCCAAAACACTGCACAGGCCTCGATTTCTTCCTCATCATTTCACCTAGCAGTGCAGGACTGTAATTCTCTGCACAGGGGAGTGAAGGTGTTTCTCATCTGAAATTGACCATTAAATGCAATGTTATGTATTGTGCGTGCTAGGTCATCGCACAAATCATCTGAATGTCAATCACCTGACTATTATAACCTGCATGCCGCTCTATGACTCCACCACAAGTCAACAAAAGGCGACTTCTAGGTTCAATTATGCCCGGGTCTAAAATCATCACATTGTATTGTGTTGTTGTTGTTGTTGGTTGGCTTTATCCCACCAGAGGAAACTCACAATGTCACTCCGTTCTCTTTCGCTGATGAATGGAAAAATGCAATGTTGTCTTTGGGGGTTGACGCCGAGCAATTTCCAACAACAAATGACAAACTACCCCCTCCTCCACCCGGGTGTGTGGCAAAATTGTTTCTCTAATAAAAAAAAAATGCATCTTTTGATTGTGAGGGTGGGGATATTTTAAATATATGCATATTATCTTTCTCTCTTTCACCCTGCCTCTCTCACCCCCTCCCCCCTCTCTCCTATCGCTCTCCCCTCTCTCTCTTCTCCCCTCTCTGTCTCTTGCTCTCTCGCTCCCCCTCTCTCTCTTTGCAGTAAATAAAAGATTAAAATGACTGTTCTAAAAACACCGACTGGTCACCAGAAGATAATTGTTTCAGCTTTGTTTACTGTGCGTGAATGTTTTCTCCCTTTTTAGTCCTTTTTTCTTTTTCATTGTGTCCATAATTAAAATTCCTTTATTTTCAAAGTAGTTCTAAAAGAGGGAGCTAAATTGCCTTTTCTGTGTTTATGTTGTCATTGGCCCACTGTCGGGAAGGGTAGAGGAGGGGGAGGATGGGAGACAGCAGCAATGTCCTTGGGCTGGATGGAAGATCAACTTTTAGTGTATAGTAAATGGCATATATGCCACAAATATGCGTGTACATGGCAGGCAAATAAGTTAACGTGTATTTTTTATGTAAAGTAAATTCAGAGGTGCACGGCTGCAGTGATCAGATATTGTGTTGCTCATTTTAATGCTAAGATTTACAAAAAGAACCAATTCTTACTTGCTGCTTCTGAATTAAATTCCCACCTGTCTTCTGTGAGGAGGTGCATGCTGGGTGGGCTAATCTAATATCTTCAAATTGGTCGTTATACACAATTGAGGTGTTGATGGATCCCAACAACAACACTATGTAAATGTGAAGGAAAATTACAAGAGCCACTCTAACACCTTTTAATGAACACAGCGTCTCCTCAAAAACACACTGCGCAAACACTGACCTGAAACATGCTTATCTGGCACAGGCGGCAGAAATGAATTTCCGGAAGCCTGACTTTCATGCACATTGATGAAGCCACAGTGTGGCTCCCATTCACCTCCCACAACCAGGCTGTAAAGTCTACACCTCCTCCTCCCCCTTCTCCTCAAGCAATGTCAGAACTGAGAACACATTTGATGATCAGGGAACTCATTAGAAAAAGGTGACAATGAGGTTTCACAACTCTGAATTTCCACATCTCCCTTTGCTACCCAGAGCACGGCCAGGGACACTGACGTGGGCTGCCTTTGAATGACGAGATGAGACTCCTGGAGGAAGAGATCGGAGAGCCCTTTTGCCCCTGATTCAAGCCAGCAAGGGCCAAAAACAACACCACATTATAAGCCCTCATATATAACTCACCCACAGGTCCAAGACCAGGAATGTTCACGCATACATACACTTCACACAGATACAGAAACATACAGACAAGCTCCACAATACAGTCACAGTCCCCTCACCCCTGTTCGCAGTGCTATCCCTCTTCTGCTTAGCCAGGCGCCCATAATTGAATCTCAGGTTGGGATTAATTCTAGGGGCTGCACTTGACTCGGTCAAAAACAACTATTACAGGGAGGCAATGTATTTTTTTTACACAGCACTTCACATTGATTAGGCAATGTGCAGCGATGAGAGATGCATTGGCTTCTAGATGACTGTCATTTGCATTAAATGAGGGGTTTGCCGCATCCAGGGGAGAGGGGCTGCCTGACACCAAGCGGAACAGACTGAATAGCACTTTCCATAATGTACTCAGAGCAACACACACACCTGCATGCACAAGTGCACACGCAAGCATACACACAGGTTTGTGTGCATATAAACATGCCAGTCCCTAAAAACCAAATACATACACAGCTGGTTTTATTGTAAGAGTTAAACTCAATAAAAGCAATGAGTATTTGAATAAAACGCACACTGTTTTTGGTGGTGGTGGGTGGGGCCTGTAGTTGAAGAACAGTAGATAGCAATGACATGATCATAGTATCTCCAAATGTAACTCCTCTGTTGTCATTCCAAGGATGAGCTCAATGAAACGTAGTGTGATCTCAGGGGAGCTGGTGGTCCAGGGAAAGCTAAGGCCTGTTTCATTGCATGGTGAAAAGAAGAAGAGGGGCGAGAGGATGGAGGAAAGGGGGGAGGCAGAAGTGGTTGGTGGAGGGGGTGGAGGGAGACTGAAAAAGGCCCTCTTTCAGTTTTGAATGAGAGCAAGAGAACGTTTTTCTTGCCTCCTCCTGTTGTGCTGTCAAACTCGATCAGCACTGAGGAGCAGTGACGCTGCTCGCCTCCCAGACTCCCCCTCTGCACAATGGAGTCTGCGAGGACCCACCATGCATTTCACATTCAATTTAGCCCTCCCCAGGACATGGCTGTCAGGGTCAGCATCGGCGGTATGAGACAAGGCTGGGGGTGGAGGCCAATGTCTTGGACTGTGGCAGGTTTCTAGGGGAGGAGGGGGTGTAATGACAATGCTGATGGGTTTGGGCTCACAGTCCAGAGAAAGGGTGCTGGTGCTGGTCAGGTTGGAGGGAGGTCGGCGAGGACAGAAGATCCAAGGAGAATGGACAGGAGATTTGGGGTGAAAATGGGGGTGATGGAGGGTGGCCTCTTCCCAATAATAAAAAACTCCAAAAGAAAGGTCTGGCTAGGGCCTTTATTCGATGGAGCTTATGCTGCTTTCCATGGGGTCCTCAAAGGGAGCTAGAAGACTGTTACTCTGCCGAAGCCCATTAGCCAGCATTAGGAGCGTCCACACATCCGCACAAGGAGATTTGAGACAAACCCTAAACAGCCCACAATAACCGCGAGGTACAAGCCTTGAGCCTTAAGACCTCAGCTTGGCCCAAAAGGGTCTTGAATAGACGCGCCCCAAATCATGTTGTTGAACAAATCAGGTATTAAGGAGAGAGGAGTTTGTCCGAATTTACTTTCCCTAAAGACCTTAGTTAAGCTAGTTACTGCGGAGCTTTAGTTAGGCGTCGGTTGCTTGTGTGCATTTGTGCATGTGTGAGGGGCCATCATTCTTCAGACATCTTACACTATGACACCCTACAACACCCCCCTTCAACATAAACCCTCTCACCCTCACACACATAAACAGAGCCACACTGAAGCCTAAATTCACTCACTCCAAACAATGGGCTGCTATTGGCAATTAAATGGCATTTGCCGATCCAGGGTGCAAGTTAATGGTATTACTGTTGCAATTCTTCTCCTGAATGGCAAAAAGGATTTTCCTCTCCACCGATAAAGCACTACTCACTGTCTTACCAGCATTACATAGCTTACCTTGGGCTTATGATTCACGGCCTTCCGATTACCATTTGAATATTTCCTTTTTCCCCAAGCGCTGGCAGATGTAGTTTTAGGTGCTGCTGGGCCTCCAGCTATTCATGGGTGAGGAGGCCAGGCTGTCGTCACCCATCGCAGGCCTGTCGGTCAAGCCAGTCGGTGCTCTCCCACAGCCCGTCACTGGACAACCACCCAGGTAGATATGCTGTACTCCTTACTCACATTGCTGTTTGGATTTGTCACTCACACCCTATAGAAGCTTGAAGCATCAGGACAAACTGTTTAACATGCATCAGTAGCCTTTTGCAAATACTGTGAACGCTTTCAGGTGTGATGGATGCTTTACAATTTGAGGTGTCTACAAAAAGTAGCTAAAGACTCATCAAAGCTTTTTTAATATCATCTTCAAAGTATCAAAATTAGTCAGATTTCCCCAGTGATTTTTATTTCTGCCAATAGCAACATGGGAGACTGAGGCAGAAATAAGCATTTTTATTCTCCACTAGTGGTTAAATAATTTGCCTCAAATATGTCTTCCATCTCTCTCTTTCTCCACATCTCTTGTTTGTCCAGGGATCTGGTTTGGCAGGCGCCTTTTCTATGGACAAGATGCTTTGAGAGGAATATGAAAAGGCAGATTTAAAGGTGACGGCTGGTCAGAGAGGGGAGAGAGAGAAAGAGAGAGAGAAAGCCTGGTTATCACAGCTCCCTCCCCATCTTCCCCTTAGCTGAAATGAACAAGAGAGGAAATGCTGAAATGTAACAAAGTCACAGCGAGAAAGGTCTGGTCCTAACAAAGATGAATGAAATTCTGAAAGGACTGAAAAGCTCAGGGGAAATATCTAATGTATTTCTCTACTGCTGTTTTCATTCATACCTTTATTCTGGTCTGAGGCAGATTGTCACAATATGAAGTGAGCCTCAAACTTTATTACAGAGCTACCGCCAAACCTCAAATGCATGTGTGTTGAAATATAATCTCCCCTCTCCACTATGGAACAAAAAACTGACCATTTTGTTGTCGGGGCCAATTAAATAATGATTCCCATTGAAGGGGCAGGGATGATCGTAGGCCAAGGACAATACATAGGAAAGGCTCAGAGATCAGTTGAGGGTTTGTTTATAGATTTGGTTCCCACAAGCACTAGAGGGGCTCCCTTAACTTGACAGACCAAACAGATCAGGCCGAGAACAGAGCAGGCCCTGTCAATAGTGAGGATTATGGGAACGGCTGTTTGGCCTCCAACCATTTTGCCCGCCAGAAGACACAAGAGGGCTCCAGTTTGATTCAGTTCCACTCTTATTGTCAAGTGTCTCTGGCGCTAACAGGCCTAGTTGCTAGCAGACAGATTGACAGAGATTTGGCGATTGACCTACTGAATTGAAATGACTCTGACTGTTATTTTTTGCCTTTTTTATATAAACATTTGAATAAGCAGTGTGATGTGCTCAATTGTTAACCCATTATAATACATTTTAAAACATATCATGACATTGACTTTACAAGAAATATCATTACACCAGCAGACTGGGAGCAATTCTCCTTCACGCTTTGTTAACTTCCACAAATGTAAAGATAAATGTATGCAATCATGCACCCTGCCTCCCTGACACCCTCTTTAAAACTGCCTTCACCCTAATCGCCAATATATGCATTCATAGGCTGCAGAGAGATGGCGTCTCACTGGTATTGTTCTGTTCCTCTGGGACCCGACTGGTATTGCAGTGTAGTTTAAGCCATTTCAGCCACAGCTATGATCTTAATTAGCTACACCTAAAGCCCAGCTCTTCCCCAGACAAGTCTAATTAAGCCCAGCGCGTTTCCCCAGCCAGAGCCCCTCTGCTGGCTAAAAGGGAACCCACAATCTCTTGTCCGAGGATTACAACCTGGGATACATCACAAGTAATCATCTTCCCCCACAGCCCCAAAACCCTTGGTCGCTGCCCCCCCAATCCTTGGTTCATGAAAGGCACAATACTATTTCCCCACTAATTTGCTGTGTGTGTATTAAACAGCCTCTTCACCCAAGTCAAAGAGGAGAATCCCTCTTACAGGAGTCTTAATAAGACCAGGGCAGAGAGGCTAACTGTGTAGCAAGGAGCAGTCGTTCCTTTGTACATGGCAGCAGTCGCTCAAGCTAAACGGCTTGTTAGTAGTAGATGGGGGTGTAGCTTTTCTGCATTAGCTCGAGCAGTGTCTCTTGCCTCGCTTGTGAAGCTCCAACTTTGTGTGAATGCATTGAAAGGCGTGCTTTCTTAATTGGATAGTTCCTTTAACCCTGCGAGGATCTTTGATCCTTATTGTAAACTTTCATTGTTGTCCATCAGTCTTACGGCAGCTACTGCATTTGCTGGGTCTCATCTTAGCATCCTAAACTCCTTAGTGTTAGTATCAGCTCAAGCTCTTAGCGCTGGATAAGCCCTTGCTAATGTCATAATGGTGATGATTTGGCTGAGCCCTCCGGCGTTATGTCAATTCAGCCGAGGGAAGTAAGAGCCACAATTAACAGAAATTAGCTAAATGCTATTGAGTGGTTCTGCGTATTTGAGGGCGGGATGCTGACCCTAACAACCCCACAGTGTGTTGCCAATCAATTATGTTTTTACTGCTGAAGGCCAAATTCATGATTTGGAGCATCAGGCAAAATCAGTCACTCAATTATCCTAAGTAGCTGTTAGCAATAATCAGTGGAGTTTGTATACTTTTTGCCTCATCATCAGTTCATCCTGAACAGATATGAATACTTGAATGAATGCTGCACACTTTGGACCCATAATTACATGAATGTCGGTGCACAGGACAGAGAAATTAGAAGTTTCTGTGTGCTATTGAGTCAAACGGAACATTTAAATATTATGGGCAAACCATTTCAATATTAAAGTATTTATAGCAGTGGTTTATTGGCTGCGCACACAGCTGTAACAGCTGAAATGACTCTGTGCACTCTCACTTTGAAGTTCCTTAACAGACTTGTGGGTCAGACCTCCTGAGGAGAGAGAAAGACTCAATTCATCAGGGTGCAATAGAAGTGAAAGTAGAATACTCTTCATGTTCAATCACTGGAGGGGGGCCTGCGGAAGAGCAAGTGTGTGAGGCTGGAAGTGAGACTGCTGCAGGAGCAGAGCAGCGCCGAGGAGGGTGTGGGGATCTCCTGCGAGGAGGCCAGCCCTGGGTGGTTCTCACTGAAAGCCTATTTGTGGATGAAAGTGCAGCAGCCCTGGGGTCCACTCGCACAGAGAGACGAGGCCAGTGATTAAGGGGGCGCGAGGGCAGGACAGCCCTTTAATTTGGGGCTGTGGAGAGAAGGGGGGCCAGCACTGGTGTATCTGTAGCCAGACAATGGCGATTACCTTCCTCTTTATCTGGCGGAGAGGGGGCTTTGAGAGAGCAATCTGAGGAGCGGAGGAAATGGCACGACACAGGATTAGTAGCACAACAGGACGGTAAATTAAATGTTGGAGATGAAAGAATGAGGCTCTGACATGCATCAATAGAGAGCATTTGCTGCATTCTAATAACAGCAGCCGAGGAGAAATACCTGTAGAGATTAGTGTGTGAGTGTGTGTGTGTGTGTGTGAGTGAGTGTGCGAGAGAGAGAGAGAGAGAGAGGAAAGATACACAATCATATAAATGACTTTGGACGTCTTTTGTCATGTGACAACCCTCGGTGGGGGAAGCAAACAGGAAAGGTGTGTTTGTGACCATGAATGTAACTCTTCTATAAGGTGTGTGTGAGAGAGAAACGGTGCCAGCAGGTCATGACTACACAAACACACTGAATGTTTATATGTGACTGCATCTGAACCCAGCATATCCATGGCACATTCCATAATACAGTACTTTTACCTGGCAAGGGGAGATTTAAATGTTGGTTTTGCACAGACATCACATCATGACAGGCTTTATGGACTTCTTCTTATTCCACATTGACCCCAGAGAAACAAAAGGAACAAAAAGAAAGTGCAGAATGATACTTGCTGCTTTAAAGTAGCCATTATTATTTTAACAAACCTGGTGAGATGTAGAGTAATTTTCCAAATTTAACTGTGAGTCCATTAATCATATAGTATCAGGTAATTTATCTGTTTCTATCATTGTCAAAGCTAGGACAAACTAATCTATAATGACACTCATCATCTTGATCTCACATAAAAAAAACAAAAACAAAGTACAAGGTCTTGAGACATAATCACTTAAATATCTATTTTTCTTAATTGGCAGATTACTTTGACTTAACCTGAATTTAGACAGATTAATTCTGTGCACAGGGATAAGCTAATAAATATATGTTTTAAAAACAAAATTGTCTTTTGCAACCTGCAGTTACTACATGGAAAGTTATCATAAACCCCATCAAGGCCAATCCTGAATGACCACATCCTTGAGTCAAAGGTTAACTTGAATTTTTTTCATATCTCTACCATTGTTAAATTGTTATATAAACAAATCATTATGAAAGTTTTAAACCTATTTTTACTGATACGAATTGTTTTACGAACAGTTTTTGTAGCTAAGTTAAGCACAATACACAATATTTTTATGGTTCTGTTTAACTTCCAAGCTCACTATACTGATATAGTTTACTGTGTTTCTGTCTACTTGCAATGAATGTTTCAGGATTTTTTTATGAAACATTTTGATTCGCTCAAGATTATGGGAACCCAATATCTTTTTTCCATACAGGAGATTTCGTATATTATCTGGTCAAATAACTCATTTTTAACATTTACATGGTCTGATGTAATCGAGAGCCATAATTCAGAGTTAGTATTCATACTAATGCAGATGCCAAAACCCCCAAAATCTAAAAGGCATGCAACACCATTTCTTGGCCATCTAATTTGAATATGAGTGTGTGAGTGTGGGTATGTAATTGAAGTTGGCACCTATCAATAAAAATGTTGCTCTGCATAAGACCCGCAACACCTCCAGAATGTTCACCAATAAGTCCCTGTTGACTCCCACAGGACACAAAACACAGCTAAAGTCTCCTACGCAACACTGTACCTCCACTCATCCCCCAACATTACAAAATAATCCTGCATTTATAGATTCCTGGGCATAAATGCTCAAATTATTTTGTTTCTTAAAGCATCCAAGGATCCAAAGTGGACCCAAACAGTCAGTGACTTGATGCAAAATGTTCTAGCGAAAGTTCTTTCCTCTGTGTTAGATACAGTTTAGACTTTTACAAACAAAAAATAATATTCAAACACAGTCAAAACTTAATTAACAAAAAATGATCATTAGCGTCTAGCATTGTGACTGACAGGTATTATAGATAAAAAGTGAAAAAATAAAAACAGAGATGTGAGAGTTATGAAGAGAAAGAAAGAATAGAAACAAAGTGTCTGATGGAGTGACAGCTGACAGGGAGTGAGCGAGAGCAGGTCGTGAACACGGGCAGAAATGATTCAATCAAAGAGTAGCTTTATCTAGGTTATTACTACACTGAGGCAGGATGATGAAGAGGAGGTTCGCCTTAATCTCAGCCACAATGGAAGGGAACAAAGGCGTACTTACAAGCACTATCAGCCACAAATATCAAATCAGCTCTAGCTGCACCTAATCCTGCCAGACAGCATTGTTGATTCAATGAACCTGCGGTCAGAGACATACACAGCCATATGTGCAAAGAAGGTACACACAATGACTCACACTCACAAGTAGATACACACATATATGCATGAACATTCATACAGATGGTGGCAGTTTGTCTTTCACTGGGTGAGCGCTATAAAGGTCTTATGTTGTCATTTCCTGCCTTCTAATTGTTAGAACTGTCAAACAGCAGGAAGTACATTTATTTCTTCACTTAATTAGACTATTTGTGGACATATCATGACTATTAGACGAGTTTAAGCACAACTGATGCGTATATCAGCTCCAACACCATAACAGCGTCATTAAATGCTAACTTCTTCTCTCACGAGGCAGTTGGAAACGTTACACGACTACCAGTCATATAGTATTACGTACTGTTCCCTGACAAAAGCATCCAACAGATCTATGTCACTTTGTGACCTCTGAACTTCTCAACACCCTCGTCCTCGGGGCCCTGTCCACAGTAACAGCAGCAGTGGTGGGAACGTCCTTGTTCAGGATGGCACTTGGCAGAGGGAAAAGGACACTGGCAACTTCATTATCCCACAATAACAGGCTAATTATTGTGTTTGTTAGCAACAAATCAGAGCACAACAGACTGCATGTCCCTGTCCTGTTTTGAGCATCTTAATTACTTACCCCCCCACACCCCCATCCTTCTCTCTGTTGCCACTGCTGCTGTTGTTATTTAGCATATAAAAGGCAACAGCTAATTGTCTGGACTATAAATATTCGGCATGCAATTAGCGTCCTGGCCTGCCTCTGCGTTGTGTTATCACCTCGCTGTTTGGTACGTGGTGCAGACCGCACACTCAATTCTCCATATCTAATGGGAGTTTGATAGCAGCACAGAACCTTTGTTTCTAAGAACAAATGACAGCGAACGCCTCCCTGTCGTCTCGCCCCTCCACTTGGCTTTGAGGAAAGAACACATCCACATCATCACTTGAGTAAGGGAGCACTAGAAGGTGAATGCCACACAGATTATACCTGTGGAAAGTGTGCTACAGCAAACAATAATACATTAAAAACATTTTTTAAAAGAAAGAAAAACAGCTTAAAAAGCATTTAACAGAAAAGAAACCCTTTTCAAGAAAATGAAAAGGGTCATGGTGGGGTCATGTTGTAGCAGCAAGAAACAGAAGTACTGCATATGACAGAGAGAGACAAAACAAGCTAGACTTGAATGCTATGAACAATCAGTCTTTTTGCTCTTTAGTATGCAACAAAGAGGAAGTTCACAGAGCTCTTGGGGAGCTCCACCAAACTAAACATTTACGACTAAGCGAGAAATAACAAGCATGACAACAAGCAGCAAAAGAATGAGAGACATGAAGAGGACATGAAGAAAAAGAGCAGTCAAAACTCCAGGGTAGGCTGACGCTCTCCTCCACCTCACCTAAAATCAAAGAAAGAGGAGTAGAGAGGTGCAGAAAAGAGACAGCGGGGTAGAAGGGTAGGAGAGCCTTCACGGATCATTGCAGCCCAGTTTGAGCCGCTAAAGTGCAGACATGAACTTCTTTCATCTCCCTTCAGGGTCACTGTCCACGGAAAGAAGGGTCCTGTCATCCTGCTCTCACTTCCACACAGTGAGCTTCCCAGCGCCTCAAAATTCCCACCTAACAGAGCCATGGCACCCTATGAAAGCCCAGCAAATGCAGTGGGAACAACATCACCCCAAAGGTGAGCACAGAGCTATGGGCAGCAGAGAGCTAAGGCATCACATGGCCTGAGGCAGGTTAAAAAGAGGCCTTTTTCTGCTTTCACACTAAACTAGGCCATTAAGAAGTTCACTTTAAGATTAGTCAAAATGTCAAGGGGGTCCACAGAAGGGCCAAAATGAATGATTGGATGAAGCAAAAGCAAACAGCTGTTAGTGAAGAAGCTGTGGTTTATATAAGTGTAACTACGATGAGTAAAAATACAAAAGAAAACTCTTGAGAACGCTGCCCTTAAAATGGGGGATACCAAAATGATTAATGAAAGAATAAAGCAGGTGGAGATTTGGCAGGGGGGAGGGGAGAAACAGAGAATGAGTAAGACTGACCCCAGTCTGTGTGGAGAGGCCGACTGGAGCCTGGAGCCTCGTTAGTGGCAAGATCCTGAGGGCTCCTAATTGGGCCAACCAGGGCCAGGCGGTCTGGGAGAGAGAGAGGGGAGTCAGTCTCAAGATCTGGGTTTGGAGAGGAGGAAGATGGAGGGGTGTGGGAGTTAATGGTGAAGGGGGCTTTCCAAGTCACATGAAAGTTTGTGGGGATGAATGTGCCATAATTAGATTAATAAGTAGCTTAATTTATCGCAGCAGAGGATATCAGCGGCTCCACATTAGAGGCAGGCCAGAAGATTAGCCTCGATCGGCGTTTCCAAAACACGATTAGCCCCCCGGCACAAAGACCAGGCTCTTTCACAGGTTCCTACCACAAGGGCTGGGATTAGAGAAACATGTTGAATAATCAGCAGTGCCCCTGCATGCTCCTCTCAAGTCTACACCACAGCCAGGGGTGCAGTGCAACCCTTTGCCCCCTCCCTGTCCTGCTCACAACACTTATCAATTAGACTATTACAGGGCCAATTAAAGTCAAGAGCAGCTACACTAACACCAGGTTTGCTTGTACCACCCAGGTTCAGATACACACCTTCTGCACGTTCACTTTATCCACCTGCACCTGCTTTAAGAATATCAAGAAAAACCAGTCTATATGGGCAGTATTCACCCAATGGCATTTGCCCATGAAGTCAAGCCCAGTCAATTAGTATCGTGGTGTGTGTACATCCACTAAGTCATTTGGATATCCCAAGAGCCCCTGGGGACACACAGCTTCATGGCTAATTGATTGTCCCTCCAATCTCCTCTAGAATGCCAATAAAGACCTCAGCATATGTTCGCTCCAGTCTCGACTACCAGCCACATGCAACATGAATGCGGTGCTCTTGCTAAGCTTTAGATCCCTTGATCCTCTACATCCTCTACATCCTCCACATCCGGACTCTTGTTTGAAAAAAAAAAATAAAGTGGATGAAAAAAAATTGATGGGCCTTGAGCCAAGATCTTTGCAGAGTAGCCCATCTAGAGCAGAGAGGTTGCAGCTGTTAGACATTGCTTGATAGGGTACTCAAGCAATGTCTTTTGGATTTGTCAAACAAGCAAAACCCAGACACTTGACAAGTCTTTATTTCTGTTTACCGGGACAGTTGAAGAATGGCAAAGGGACATGGAGTGGAGACACATCTCAGGTGGGATATTCATCCTAAGCCAGGCAGTGCATATTACTCCCAAACTGAGAACCTTGATGTTACAGCACCCCTGGGCACCACAGGAGCACGTTTACAGCATCTAATGCCACTTCTGCTGCAGATAAGCTATTCTTCACATGGTTTATACCTCTCAGAATCATGGTATTGTAATAAATATACCAAACATCAAGCAGAATTTAATGCTACACCAACAGGGAGCTGGTTTTGGCAACTAGTGGTGCAGATCTTGAAGTATGGACATCCCGTCATGAATATGGACCCTCTTCCCCAGAGCATGTTTATAAATCGCTCAGCTGTCACCACCTTGTCAGGGAGACGAGTCCTGTTTACCCTTGAAAAACCAGCAACTTTTACATTTCCCGCTGCTGCGCCGCCGCTGCATGCCAATTATCCTGTGTGACTATGCAGCGCCATGCATTGGTGATAATGTGCACAGAGTCAACATGTCTTACAGACTGAGCTCACTGGCAGGAGTTGGCCTCAGCAAGCCCCAGCCCACCCTGCCATACAGGTCACTGCAGCAGGGCAAACCTCTGTTAGCTAAGCTGGAAGCAGGCTATGGCTGAATCTGAATCTGTGTGTGTGTGTGTGTGTGTGTGTGTCTGAATGGATCCACCAACACTGTTTGGAAACCGAGACAGAGTATGTGATTCTAGGTCTATGTCTGGTGTTAGAGTGAATAATAAGTTCACTTAATGTGCAAAAATACGGAAATTTTACAGTATTTACAGTACAAGTAATGGTACTTTACCTCTAATATTTCAGTTATAAGGTACTTCATACTTGTACTTCCCTACATTTATTTGACAGCTATAGTTACTAGTTACTTCAGATTTCAGAACATATAATAGCATGAGTAACTAATTGCATGTTATACACTAAATTAACAGATGGTCTATAAAATTAGCTCCAGCTTAACCAGCTACATTAAAATATGGCTTACACATAATTATAGTGCACCAATATCTAATAATAATAAAACAGACTGGGGCCATTCTGCTGTGTAGTAATATACTTTAGGTCCATTTAGCTGATAAAAGTTATGTACTTTTACTTAAATAACATTTTGGATGCAGGACCTTCAACTGTAGTTGAAGGTCCTGCATCCAAGTATTTTTATTTAACTGCATTGCTACATATAAGTTAGGGACTCAACATAATTTCAGTACATAATGCAACGTCAACAACAGCTTCAACAGTGGGCTGCATGTTTTCTAATAAATTAATTCCTATTGTATTATTTTTACTTTACCATAACTTTGACTACAGCACACAGAAACCAGAGCATAGTTACTTTAAGTATGTATAACATATGTTTTTTTTGTGTCTGCAATTACATTTTTGTAAATAAAAGTATGTTTTAAGTGCACTGCCAGCAGTTTCTTATCCTCTATCTTTCTTCAACTAAACCTTTAATACCTCTGAGCTCTTTATTTCACTCTATCATATGAATTAGTGCTTAAAGCAGAAATCAAGCTTAGTTTGACTTTTTAAATTAGTATCTTGACCTCTGAAATCCCTCGGTAGCATCAGATTTTCAAATTTAAAAGGGGTTGGCTGGAGTTGAGGAGAGGACTTACTTAGCTGGAGCTACACCTGAGTGAAAGGTAAAAAAGCAGTTTAGATGCAGAGTATGGGGCTGTGGAGAGAAAGTGACAGCTCGGAGACCTTGTTAAAACATTGTCAGTAACTTTTAAATCCGACTTAAGTGTGATTGAAAAGGGGAAAAAACTTTTTTTTTAAAGTTTCTATCTACAAGTTAGCATTGATAACGTACCAGACCACGATTTACTGTGTTGCCAGCTCCACCAGCGGTCAGGCAGCTCTCTCCAAAACCTCACACCATCATCACGGCCCAGCACTCTCTGCACTCTGCTTGTTAGATAGCAGCTGTTACACTCTTTCCTGGTGAAGCAATGTCTGTTGCTGAACAAACGAGGGAAAACAAACAAACCCTGGGCTTGATCAGGCCATGTGCAGTGTGCGGCATGTTGCGCGCCCTGCTCCGCTCCGATAGCTACCCCGGCAGCTAGCCTTCGCCATGCACCAAATTAGAAAGCCTCGCCATCAGGCAGACAGCTGGCAGCCTTCCCCCGGGAATGCCAATTAAGTTTGTAAATCATTTAGACAACAAAACTGTACAAGAGAGAAACATCCCATAAAGGCGGACGTCCCCACAACTCCCAACAGTCCTCACCATGACCTCCACTGCCCCCCTCCCCATCTGCAGCAGCCTCAGGAAACACCACCTCAGAGTATACGCGGGCCCAAGAGATCAGCAAATATGCTCAGAGAAATACATGAATACCAAATCAAAGCCATTGATTTTGTCATGCTAATGTGTTGTTATAGCAAATTAAGATATGATGTTTTATTAATAAGTTGGTGCCTATTCCATCAGATAAAGACTGGTGGCACAGTCCTTCTCCAGTCACGTTTTAATTGACAGCTCCATCGTAATGAAGTTCTGATCATTTGTTTTGACAGTAGGGTAGGTATAAAGACATTGTTGTCTTCTTATGCCACACACAGTGTTGTAACAAACTAAACCACAGAGGACAGCTTCAAACTTTAGCACGATGCCTGATCAAGTGTCCAAACTGGTAACCTGAGTTTTTGGCCTTGGGGGGTCAAAAAACCTGGGTAGGGATTAGAATAATACCTAAGTAGCTTTCTGAAAATTGAACCCTTAAGTAGGAAAGGAATATGGTGGCCTTAGGCAAGAGTGTGACCCACGCTCTCAAGCTGAATGCTCGCGCTCAGACTTGTTTGTTCAATCTCAGCAGCCCACTCTACAGTTGTTTCAGTGTGACACACCAGGATGTGACAGACAGAGTGACAGCGTGAGTAACTAATTGAGACGGGATGCAAAAAAGATCCTCTGAGCCTTAAGGAAAAGGAAGTGGGAGAATGCCCTCGTCTCGCAGCAGCGCCCCGCCCCACCCCTCCACACACACACACACACACATAGACAGAGCACTATCCCTGCTCAGGGCATCTCTATCAATGTTAATTAGTTGAGCAATGATTAATATGGAAGCTAAATGAAGTTATTTCATGTAATCGGTGTTTCCTTTGAAAGAACATTCATTATGTCAATAAAACTATGAATTCCTGTGAGACAACATTGTTACAGTGAGAGGGGAGAGGTGACAGAGCTGAAAGACTGAAAATGAAGAAACGCAGCTATGAAGAATATAGTCTGCAAATTACCAAGTTCTCCACACAGGCCCAATTTATTCATTCATGACAGAGATTTTCTTTCATCTCTTTCATTTGAATCAAAATGCCCTTCTTCACAGTTTCCTCTGTCTAACAGTGATTCATAAATGTTCACACAAGTAAAGTACTTGAAGTGCTCCAGTACACCCTTGTGTTTGGTATTTCTATCCGCGTCCTACAATTAGCATTCAGAAATATGACAGAGCTCGTTGTGACATCTCATCTCCGTGTAGTCAAATGATTTGTAACTATCTTTATTCTATCGAACTATCTACAAGTCTGGAAAACAATTACAAATTAAGTTAAAGCAACATCCGTTTGAATTAATTTAAAGAGAAAACAAAGCAAACATCATTGCTTCTATGATAATATTTGATGTCTCTGTGTGTTGGTTTTAATTTAATATTGAAATAACTGGAAACTGTCAGAAAAACACGCTTTCCTGAAACCTAAAATTGTACAACATGCCTTTGACAATGGTTAGCAGTGAATCAGTGGACACATCTGTGAGAAATTTGGCTGCCACATATGACAACACATCTGTTATTTTAAGGCAAAGAGAAGGAGAATAATTTAGAGCAGAATAGAGAGAATAATTTTCGTCTTTTTGTCAGTTAGGGGCAGTGAACCAAGCGATAAATGCAACACTCCCATATGATCACCCAATAAAGTTTCCTTGCAACAGACACAGAGCAACATCAGCATTCATTTGTAACTGTTTTTCCAGTCACCTGATAAATTTAAGTCCCTTTTAGTCCTGTTTTGGTCTCCTCCAGCTCCTGAGAAGACTCTTTAGTGGATAAATATGATCCACTATTTGCACCAGCTATTTGCTAACTGCGTTTTTCAGCTGTCTACTAGACACATAGCATACAGCGGCTTTATCTGAGCTTTTTTGATGAAAGCATCTGCAGTGAGTGTGAAGCAAAGAGTAAAGCTGAGGGCTGTAAAACAAAAAACAATGAGCTGAAAGATACTAAAACGCTGTGTAGAGCCAGGTGAGTTGCAGTGCAGCTTTAAGCATCGTGAAAACTTCCACTAAAAATAGGTATTAAACAACTCAACTTCATTTTCTACCACTAATGTCTCTTCCTCTTATAAGGTGTGATACCACACCATTACAACACCCTTACTGCTTGCTTCTGAAAATGAAAAATGAAGTGAAAAGTACATTATGGGTGGAGCAGAGCATCGGCCACTGTAGGCGGTGCGGCACAAAGACTCAAGATCTAACTTTCCAATGTTTCCGCTCTCTTGTAAATCAAGAGCAGCAATCAGTAGATTAAACTGTTGCCATTGTCAGCATCACTGTGCCTGATTTTCTCCTCCTCCCTCTCATCATCATTGCTATCAGATGACCTCTCTTCCACGGATGGCACAAGAGCAGACACTGACAGCTTCATAATTCTCCTGACAAACAGCTCAGTAAATGATCACTTTGCCACTGTGTTAACTGCCAGAGTGGATGTAAAGCACTCAGATCCAGGAATGAAGCCAGAATTTAATTTCAGCAGGCTGTGTGCTCCATCTAGATATACTTTTATTAAGAAATGAAAGCTGGTAATTTTAGATACAAGCAGTGTAAATGCACAGACAGCTAATGGAGTTCCATTTTAGGTCTTTTCCTTCTTGGAGCTTTTAAAATCTAATCTCAGCCTATTGTCAGGATGGTCAGGGTGTCTAATCACCCTTAACCTTGCATCAGTGCCATAACCCCTCCTTTTTCCTTGCCCTCCAACAATTTAAACACCATTTTAACATAATAACAGGACTTTTAGCATCCTAGTGACTGCACCTTCTACCAGAATCACCACAACTAATGGGATCTAATCTATATAATAAGGGACATTAATATATATGCAAATCAGCTGAGGCTACATCTCTCACGGGGGAGATAGACCACATTGGCATACACTTGTATCATTTCTGTCACATGTGTCACTTAGTTGTTAATTACTGTTAACATTCCTAAAATGCAAATATGTAGTTCTGCAAATACAGCGGCACATGTATCCTTAAGTAATAATGTTCTGAGAAGAAAAAGGCCCCCTTCCCCCCCCCGAAGGTCCAGCAGTGCAGGGGGAATTTGAGGCATTGGGGGTTGAGGGCTGCAGGTCGGCTGTTCAAAGCCACTCTGTGCATTGTTGGGTAGAAGGGGATTAGGTCTCTCCAGGCTGCAGAATTTGCTTTCTAATTAAAAGGGATAAGATGTAGAAAAATAGTGAGGGGCATTACTACTGTAGAAAAGAAGGGGGGTGGGAAGGAGAAATGCTGAAAAGAGGGGATAGAAGTTTGTAGTGTCACCACTGGTGTTTGATCACAAGACTATGCAAGAGTTACCAACCTCTTGTTCTGACTCTCACTGCCCATTTTTTCTCCTCTGTACTCCAACTCCAACCTCCATCTCATTAGCTCGCCTCACATTGACACACACACACACACACTTTGAACCTCAAAACAAAGACTAAATTGTCATGCTATTTTTCACTAACTGCTGTTATGTGATGGTGGTAAACATGCATTAATATTAGAAGACACAGAAAGTACAGTGCTCTCTAATTCCTTTCCAATCGCTTTGTTCAAAACATTTAAAACTTTATGCAGTAAAAATAAACATCACTTGGTACATTATCCTATCAGTTACCATAATAAATACATAGTGAACAGAAAGAACAACTGACTGTAATTAACTGACCGCAATTAAATTATTGTGTCTCGTCCAAGCAACTGGGGGCATTATTGTTTTCATTAACACATACACAGTTAAAAAGTGATGGGATGTAACTAAATATTTTGTCAAGTACTATGTACAATTTTGAAGTACCTGGAGTTTGCTCAAGCATTAAAATGTTATGCTACTGTTAGGAATAGCAACATTTTGGGGATATAGACTTATTTTCTTTCTGGTAAAGAGTTACAGTAGATGAGGAAATTGTTAATACTTTCATTTATGTCCATTTAATTTTAGGCTACAGCCAGGTTAGCTGAGCACAAAGACTCCTACAGCTAGTCTGTACAAAGGTAACAAAATCCATCTACCAGCACCTCTAAAGCTTACTGATTCTTTAATCAGAACAAAAATCGAAAATGCAAAATTATATTTTGCTGTCTTACAATGGGTCTGTGTTACCATTCAAGAAACTGTGCAGGGCATAACCTCTTGGATTGTGGGTGGGGCTGAGGCGGTTTGGATGAAGCCTGGTTGCTCAAACAAGCCATCTGTGACGGCACCCACCTGTCAATCAGAGCGGCCATGCTCTTAATTATGCATAATTTTAAGCCTCAATATAATTTAACAGGTGATTTATGTACGAATTTACTCCTGGTACAGTTGTCAAGAACAGGGAAATTAGCTATAGAGACCAAAACTGTTTTCTGTACCAGGCTGTAAACATGTTTATTTCTGCTGTGAAGTTGGGCATTTTGATTTGGGCACTTATGGAGATTGACTCACTTCTGTAGCCAGCCTCAAGTGGCTGTTCAGGGAACTGCAGTTTTGGCACTTCCACACTGGCTTCATTTCACAACTGTGGATGTGGCCACTTGGTAGAACCACAACTTGTTTTTACACTTTAGCTTTTGTTTGGATTAAACAAATGATATAATTGGAGATTTGTTTTGTTTCACCCTGTTTGCAGTCTTTGTGCTATAGCTGACTATAGCTTCATATTTGCTACACGGGGATCAATCAATTTACACCACCCCAAACCGCATTAACAGTAACATCAGTGACACATTTCTGTGAATACTTTTGTACTTTTGAATACAGGACTTGTAATAGGGTATTTTTGCACTGTGGTATTGCCACTTTTAATTAAGTAAAAAAGGTCTGAATGCTTCTATCTCCACTGATAAAAATAACACAAGATCAATGAGTATTGGGTTGAAATGAAGTGTTTAGAATCTCCAGAATATTGAAACACTTCATTTGAGCCACTTAACTGTATAATGCTGAACCCAGGGGGTTGGTCTGTGACCCAGCATGTGTTTTTATTTAACCCTTTACTCCAGTGTCCAGCTTTCCTTCAGTCAGCATGCTGCTGTTTTGTTACCTTGTCCTCCAGTGGGGGTCCAGCTCTCCCCAGGCACCTTACAAACGAAGCCTGAGTTTTAAGCACACACAGAGGCTTACTTATTTTCCCCTGAGCCCTGGGAGGTTAACGACATGCCAACGACATGCCAGTGGAGAACAAGACCTCCGCCTCACTCTCTGCCTGTCTGTCCAACCCTCTTGCAGCACACATGCACTGGAGGTTTTGTGGTTATTCTGCACCAGCACAAACCCCTCTAAAACCTTCAAGCCCTGGAAACTCCATCTCAAACAGAGCTCATTTCTTGGTAGTGTCTGGTTGGGGAGTCACCTCCCCCCCTATACACAAACACACACACCACCATCTCCTCTATTTTTACCAAGCTCCATGAAGCTCTCACCTTTTACTCCCAGGCAATCCGATCCTATTTGGAGTGTGTGACGAGGGCCATTCTCCATCACCTCACTGATCAAGAGCCCCCCTGTAAAACGGGCCCAGGGATGAGCAGGTACAGATTTGGGGAGAAGAGGGAGTGGGGCATGTTATGAAAGAATCTGCAGTGAGCCAAGGAGGAGATTAAACGGCGGCTAACCGTCAGTACCCCCCTCCTCTTCCTTCAACACTCCCTTCTACTTCACTGGTGTCCTGAGGGGGAGTACCAGGGGGAGGGAGGGGAGGAAGAAAGCAAGGGGAGGCCAGTGGCACAGTGGTGGCTGAGCCATCTTGTCATCATAGCAGGACAAGCACATTCAACCGTGTCCTCTGTACCCTCCCATCTTATTCCAGACACTGTATTGCCCTCCGCCGAAATCCATCAAAACCCCTCTCTTGGCCCCTGCCCCCCCCCTTGTTGGAAGAGTGCTCTCCGCTGGTGTCTTTTCTTTTTTAAAGGGCAGAGATGAGTCCTGGGCTCTGCAGTCTTTCCAGGCGTCCAAATTAATTTGCGTCTGGGCAGCAACATAAGCAGCACGGGGCTATTTGATGAGAGTGTAGGGCAATGACATGCACTGGCAGTCACGCCTTGATCTCTTGCTTTCTTTTCTTGTCACTTTCCACCTCACCTTAATGCCAGACTCATGCCAGCCTCAACCACATGGGTGGCACATAGACCAAACCTTGTGTTTCTAGAGGAGTAATAACTGATGCGACTGAGAATACACTTCAGATCTCTGCTCAAGTGTTTTGGAGGCGGGTGTTTGTGCAAGTATCAAATACACTTCTTAATACAATCTTAAATTACCAAACTCCTAAAACCACCAACACCCCAAAAAACAAAAACACAAACCCACACCAGTCATAAACTGTATTGTCCTCACAGTGAATAAAACGAGGATCCACTGTGTTGAGCAATTTCTGAAAATCCCCCTGCTAATTTTCTGATCAATACCTCAAGAACAGATCAATTTCATAATAATAAACACACTAAGGACATCTACAAAACAGCATTCCTTTAGTTTGATAAATGGATGTCAAAGTGAACTTAATGCAATTTGACATGCATTTGAAGTGGTGATCCAAAAAGGAGACCACAGTTAATGCCTAATTAGCATCCCGAAATAATAACGCAACTTAGACTAATAATTATTTCGTGTACCCATTCTACCAGCTGAACTGACAATTAACCTTTCTCAACTGGTGATTCGCAATTTGAGTAAATCCTGTTATCAGCAAATATAACACATGGCATACACACACACACGTACACGTTTCAAACACCACTCAAGGAAATCTATGCAGTGTTTATGGTCGGAAAGCAGAACAACAAAACAAACAGCAGATATCCACTTTCAGTAAACACCACCCAACCACTTATACAGTGGCTTAGAGTGGGTGGGGAATCAACTTTAGGTGGCTGCTGGGAATGTCATTGAACTACTTGTGTTTACGCGGGTTTAATATTGCCATGACAAGGTCTCTTTAAACACACAACGAATGCCTCAGAATGTATCAGGTCAATTCTGCCCAAGAGTCTTGTTTTATAAATGCCTGGCATTACTGTCCAAAAAATGACAACGAAAATTTTAGCACCTGAAGAGCGGTAGAAGAACTGAAGTAGCATGGAGCAGTGCTGGAGAACCTCACAAAAGAAAGTGTTTGTCTCTGCTGTTGCTGCTGCTGACCACTGTTCAAACAACAAATACAGTCCAAGTCTCTGATATTAGATCACTGGAGCCCAAAACACGATTACCCAGAGACAAAATAAAGGTGAAAAGATTCAGGATTGAGCATTCTCCCAAAATGTCTCTCCCTCATCCCAATTTGGCAGCACTTGGCTTGTTGCCCACTCACATTGTGTGGACGGCCCTGCCACTGTTGCCATGGGGATGTGTGGACCTGCGCAGGCCCTGAAGGCAGAATGGCCTGGTGGTGAGGTGGGGGTTATCATCAGCAGCAGACTCCGCTGGGCCCCCATCCAGAGGCCTGGGTGCAGGAGGAGCGGTGAGGTAGTGGAGGCACCACTCCCCCCCAACCCCCGTCTCCGCAGGGCCTCTCTCCCAATGGATGCTGCCACTGTTTCGAACCCAGCAGAGGCTCTGAGTTGGGACTCAGTAGTGTAGGGCTCCGGCCTGTCCACTGGGGGTCGGCTGCCTGACTCCCGTAAGCCTGGGCCAGACGGGGTGGGCTGGGGTGGGAAGGGGCCAGGCAAGGCGAGCTGGACTGTGGCCCAGTGCGGTGACTGCCTGTCTGCCCAGGCGCTGGGCCACGCTGCCACTCCTCCCTGGGCTCGTGCCCCTGCACTTGGATTTCAAAGGGATGTGACAGGGGGACTGGCTTTGCCTCTCCATTGCAGGATCCCTGCCCCACCAACTTCTCCAAAGCCCCCCTCTCAAACAGCTTTCAGCCCCCACTCTCTCCCAGCCCCCAAATGCCCCTCCAACAGCTTTTCTGTTTCAGCCATGAACCCAGGATCCCTCTCACACTGTGCCATTCCCACCACTGCTGCCTCACATTTGGGAGGAAAAGGGGGAGGTTGTGCTGCTACACTGCACCCATCTGCCCCATGTCTTTCCATGCTGTGGACCATGATGCTGCAGCATGGCTCTCTGGGCGCCGTAAAGACTTTGGCAAGTACACTGGGCCTTCAAGCACCCCTCCCTTTGTACTCTCCCTGTCCGCCACATGCACACACTGATGCACACCATCTGATTTAAAATGTACTTACACAAAAACTAGTGCATGTGATCATGCTCGTGTATTGGAGAGACAGATGGTGGTTAATACAGATGGATGATTTAGACTGCAACTGTAAAACAATATATTTAAAATGCACCGACTTTACTTCAAGCTACCTCAGTTACGCCCACTGAACGCCAAGCCATCTGAGAAAGATCTGAGTCAGATGCGGTGCCACTATGTCTGTGTGGCAACCAGCTCATTCAGCAACTGGCCCATCATCAGTAAGCATCCTACAAAACCAAAATGACACTGACAGGCTGCGTTTCAATTGGCTGAGATCTCCTTTTCTCCCTCTCTCACACTCTCTCTCTCTCTCTATCTAGGTTTCTCTCTTCATCGCTCCCCGCATGGCATTTCTCTGGCAGGTCCTCCAGTGAAAAATTCCTCCCCTCCTGGTCTCAGCATTCCCGCAGCCAGCCTCCCTGCCTGGGCAGAGTGGAGTGGCTGGGGTTGGGTGGGATGGCACTCCCCCCGAGCTGGTCCCAAGCTACGGCTACAACTCCAGCCCACAACACATTCCTCCAGCCACTGACCAATCCCCCCAGCAACCAGGAGAGAGGTGAAGAGAAGAGGGACGGAGGCTTAGTGGTGGTTTGCTTTATATTATCTGCTGGGCTTCTACTATGTACATGGCTATGATACGGGTAGAAACGCACATGAAATACTTTGCAGGAAACAGCTTTTACTCATCAACATGTTCTTTACTGAATGACTTCTGTGAATAGCTCTCAGATCATGTTGAGTGATCAATTTCTTTGTAATTTCCCAACAAAGGTTCATTTCAATGAAAAGCCTCCTCGGTGGTTCACTGATGCTCAACAAATGGAAATCTGATGTTTCTCAGCATGTTAACACACTACACTCTCCTCCACAGAGATGATGTGATGGGGTGCGTATCACAGTCTGTCAATCCAAAGTTGCTCCTGGACAGCTCAAGCAGCAGTAGGACAGGAGCCGGACGGTCCCCTCCTCCGCTCCCTCCTACTTCTCCCCCAAGCCGAGCCAGGCGCTGTGTTTACTCTCCTAATTACAGGGGAGGGGCCGGCTGACAGGCGAGCCATCACAGATTCCCCACAGGCCCGGGGCTGGGAACGCTACAAACACCCGCCGCTGTCTCCCAAATGTGACGGCAATGTCCAACTGTCACGGGGGAGCCTTCACTGGCAAAACCCAAGGGCCCAAAGAGAGATATTAAAGACATGAGAGGAATTGGCAGAGTTGGCACTAACAGGGGGTACGCTTGAGAAGTCGAAGTGGGGAGCTGGGGGCATCGCCAAAGTGTCATTCAAAGCAAAGTGGGGTTTGGACAGGGCACAAATACTGATTTACACACACACACACACACACACACACTGCTCTTGCTCTTATCGGACTAAGGCGGGAGAGTTTCATGTACGAGACAAGAAATCCAAGCAGTGGAGCCACCAGACCATGTGATGGACCATGTTCGTAAAGAAAGTTAATCCACTGAATGACATTATTCACTCCTTCCGGACTATCTAAAATAGCATGCTGTGTTCTGACTTATCTTTTTGCTGTTTCAATAAAGCACCTGGGCAACAATTATTTGGGGGTTTTGCAAACACACACCACTCATTCTGATATCTGAAGTCCTCTTCCACTCGGAAATACGTTTTGCTTCTTCTTACTTCACTTGGATGTTTTACCTTGACTGTACAGAATGATGTCTGTGCAGGATTTGACACTAGAAAGCTAGCTGTTTTCAAATTAATTTGCTAAATGGGGGAAAGTTTGACTGAGCTCACCGTAAATCTGATTTCTGGAAGCCAATCCTCGTCCAATGTGCAATTTACGCAAGTGTGATGTGAAAACTTGAAACTTACAGAGCACAAACACCAAGAATAGACTTTACAAGCCAGGAGACATCTTGTGTTCAGTAGTCAAACTTATAAAACTAATAAAACATTTGCATATTCAGAGATTCATGAAAGAGTAAGAATTTTTAACTTGGTAACTGAACTTTCTTTTTTGGAAAAACCATATCAGATACAAATTATTATCAAGAAACATGTCTGGTGGGGGCCTTGTGCATTATTTTAATACTTTGTAAGAAGTATAAAATGAGACAAATACAAAGTTTTCTACTTAACCTGTATTAATATAAAGTATGAAGCACTTTAAAGACATGAAAGAAAACAGTTTATTAATCTATGAATGTGGCTTTGATTAAATATACACTGGGTCTAATAAACTGTACCTGTAATGTGTGTGTGTGATTGTGTGTGCGTGTACACTATCCCACCTCCCAGGGAGATATAATCCACTAGAGGTTGTAGTTGCAGTGCTGTTGGGGGGTCTGAGAGAATCCCTCTGGAAGCACGGTAGCTGACCCCATCACATATTCAGGTCAAATAAACAAAACAGTGTTGAGAGAAAGGTTAAAACGGAAGAATCGACTCCTCACCGGCTTCACCAACCAACGGCTGAGATCGTCCCCGTTCCCTGCCGGCAACACACACCTCACCCCCGAGAGGCAAGACAAGAAAACTATTTGATAAATCATGAATAGTCACAGTTGTGCAAGTGCTGTGACCATTTCTAAAATTTAATATGGGGATTACACACAAAATCACACAATGTAACATTTTCAAATGTGTTATGAATGCCTCCCAGAATCCAATTCAAATCCTAGGTTACCAAATAAGCCTGAACAAATCCCCCCACATTGAGTTCTTCCTCCTTTGAAGACTTGAGAGGTCCGGTCTGCAGGGCAGGTTTTACCACGCCATGCAGACACCTCAGCACAGAGGAGAAGGTGCAGAGAGAGAGAGAGAGAGAGAGACGGAGAGCAGGGTGGTGGTCTGACAATTTTAGTCTTTATTTGCAAATTATTTTTTTGTGTTTTCACAGCGAGGAGACAGAGAGGGAACAGGAATATGATTACATATAAACTTTGTTAATTTCTTCAGCAATGACACCAAAATATGACATCAATTAAGAGTTATAACAAGTTGTAAAATGAGGGTTGTAAATAGTAACAAAAAAGTATTTTTCAAGGACATTGGATTTAAAAAAACAGCTAGTGATGGCTCTTTGAAGAAGCCTATCCAGACTGTGTGAAGACAAGCTCTTTACACACTTGTGTTTAACCTTGAGGCAGCAGACTCTTCTCCCGTCTTATATTCGTCCTTGCCGTTTTTTTTCCACCAGTCTTGACTTTGCATCCTCATTGATGATCTGAAGGCGAGTGTGTTTAATTGCATCCGTTTGTTTGTTGGCGAACTCCTGCACAAACACAACACAAACAATTATGGCACTAATTAAAAGGCATGTCATATTAATGGAAAGAGCAAACTTGGCAAACACACACACACACACACACACACGCACGCACACACACCCAGACGCAGCATTATCGAGGCACCACATTTGAATTCATGAAGAAAATGTGTGTGGAAAATAAACCCATAATTTCATGATCAGCACACCTTTTCATTACAAGAGTAAGAACAGCCTAAAAAAACTAGAACACACACTCATTCAGCTGCATAAGCATTTTATGTAATCATTTTAAGCAGAACTTTGAACCAAAACTAAATTTGTAACATTGTGAATAATTGTGGAGATAAAATCCCAGATGCAGAGTGCTGCCTGGTGAATCTGTCTGCGTGCCTCTGTGGCACAAAACTCTTCCCAAACTGACACTGAATGGGGGTTTGTCCCCCTTTAATCCCTGAGGAGGAGACTGAATGTGTTTTGATGACCTCTAGGGTCAGTTACATGTTACATTACACAAAGGTTTAGCTCCTTTGTGATAAGGGAACAGCGTGGGGAAAGCCCTCAGTTTAGACACCCTGCTCACTACGCAGTGCATCTTTTTTTTCCTTCTTCTTTTTTTTTTTTTTTTTTTTTTTTTTTTGCAAAGCAGCAGCAGCGGCAACGTATCCATCAGACCTGCCAGGCTAATTAAAATACAGCTTGTGATTATCCTACTTCAGCTCATCTCTCTCTCTCTCTCTCTCTCTCTCTCTCTCTCTCTCTCTCTCTCTCTTTCTGTCACCCACACACTCACAACCAAACACATACACACACACACACACTGCATATCTATCCAAAATAATTAAAATCTATATCCAGGTTAAATAAAAAAAAATGTCTGGAATCTCAGTGGTTTTATCAATTTAGTGCTACACATGACCCTAGATTTAAAAAATGAAGAATTTAAATAAACATAACTGCTTCATTTGTGTGACAGCTTCAATGTTTCAGGCAAAATAATGACTGTGATTCCAGATTGGTTAAAAAACAGTTGGGAGGTGCACACATGTATTCACCTCATAGTTGAGATATTAATAATAACTTTCTGTGTTTAATGGCAAAAGAAAACAAGAGGGAAATAACTCTAAAGTAAATTGTTTTTTTTATAGTCAAAAGGTAATATTGACTGAGGTAAAATTAAATCCAGAAAGCAGGAAAAGGAAAAGCTTTTCTTGACATTAGAGATGTTTTCTTAGAGACATTTCTATATGAATTGGCTTTATTGGATTTTATTCCCCTTTTTTCTGCCTCTTTTTTTTAAAAGCTCCACCAACACATTCCTCGTCTTCAGCCATGCGGATATCAAACAAGGAGGGAAAGAGGAAGAGGAAAGGAAAGCTGCAGATACTTAGAAAATGTATGTATATGTATATGTGTGTGTTAGTGTGTGTGTCAATGTATAACTTTTAATTTAATTTAACTAACAAGCATTTTTTTAAACAAAAGACATTTCAATTTTCCAGCTGTTTTGTTTTTATTTGTTCCATTTAATTTTAAAAAACATCAATTTATCCTTTCTATAATGATTTTTTTTAATTATTATTATTGCCTGGATAAGACGCAGAGCAGGGAGAGCAGGGGGAGAAGGGGGCCAATCTTGATTTTTTTTTTTTTTTATTGAAGGCTATCAAACAAGGGTCAAACAACTACGCCTGTTCAATAAAGATGTATAGGCTACGCATTAAGTAGAAATCACAGGTTGGAGCAGGCCTGGTGAAATCTTCACCCTCAGGTTGAGTGTAGCAGAGGCGGAGATAAAAGCCGTCGTCGTCAATTAGCCGGGAGTCAGTGGGAGCGCTGCTCGCCAGAGGCGTTTAACTCCTTCTCCCTTTAAACGTCCTTTTAAGATACAAAGTCCCTGCGGAGGGCCTGGCTTTACAGTTTAATAAATTATTTAGCAATTTAAACGGTGAGATCCGGCAGATAACAGCATCACATGTCATGATTTTACACGCAGCATGTTTGAAAAGCTCGGCGCATTATCATGCAGCTGCTAAAACATGAACAATCATACACATCTTTTTTTTTTGTTTGTTTTTTAATGTCGATTTTTAGCTGCAAGATGATTATTCCTGTATTCCTATGTTTCATTCTGACACTGTAGAAGTTCATCTTATGGTCCCGACGTGTGAAGAAGTGGAAGTAAAAGAATACATGACATTTTAAAAGGAGTCTATTAATTTAAATTTTACACCCTGCGCTAAATGTGGTGATTTTTGGCTGGAGTCTGGTGCAGGAAAAATGTGGGAAGGCTAAACCTTGACCTCTGTGATGATCATAAAGCAAACAGCAATTAAAAACTCACTCTTGAAAAAATGAAATGAACATAAAGAGGTGAGTTTATGCCCACTTTTTCCATCCTATTAGATGACAAAACGTGTGTATTATCCAGCAGTAAAAATGAATAAATAAATAAATAAAAAACACAAAAATAAAAAAGCATAAAATAAACAAACAGATACCTGAAGGTGCTGCAGCTCCTCTCCTCCAAACAGGCAGACTCACAGCAAAACTTTTCCTCTGCTGAGCTCAGATCTCATGTTTGGTTGTTAAAAGAAATCCAGGGTTATGATCCGTTCAAACCGCTCCTTCTGATCGAAATCTGTCAAAAGAGATGTCACTGAGTTTGTAGAAAGTTGATAAGAGTGTGTCAGTTTGTGTGTGGAGCCCACAGCGGGCTGCAGGCTCGGAGTGAAAACCAGTTTTTCCCAGCAGCTGTCACTGCACCTTTGACTCTGGCCTTCCACACGAGCCACAGAGAGACGATTCATAAAACCCACGGTCTGCCTGTGTTTATAAATCTAAATCAATATTCAAATCTGTTTGAAGTGAGCGGGTGTGTCCGTGCAAGCGCACACTGTGTGTGTGTGTGTGTGACTGTAAGTGTGTGTGTGTGAGAGAGAGTGTGTGAGTGTGTGTAGGTGTTCCACAAAGCCTCTTAAGATGATACATTTACCAAGCCGTGACAAAAACCCCCGGCATATTATTTTGAGATGGGCACACAGGTTCAAAATTCAAGTGACACAGTGGAGGCTTATTTGCAGCTTGTAGATCCTCCAATAAAGATGAAATAACATCAAATAAACAGAAGGATATATTATTATTATTATTATTATTATTATTATTATTATTATTATTATTATAATTATTACTGAAATGTTACAACACAAAACTTGTAACTTACAAAAATGCACTTTCTTGTAAATCTAAAATCAAACTGGCCTACCTTCATATTTCACTTTCTTCCTCTTGCACAAGTGAAATCAGTGAAAGTCTCCACAGCTGCACAGCCGGCCTGTATCTGCCTCTTTTTCCTCCTCTGTCATTTCTCCTCATCTCAGTCTGGATGTGTGCTCTCCAAGTCCTGTAAGAAGTCCTTCGGCTGCTCGGTGTCTCTCGGTGGGAAACTCTCATGTAAAATATTCTGGATGTATTTTTTTTTTTTTTTTTTTTTTTTTTGGTGCAGGCCCTGTATGAGGCTGATGGCAGCAGACTGGCTGGCTCTGTGGACGGGAGGACAGTTTTAAAGAAAATAAGTCGCTCTAAATCCCCCTTTTTTTTGCGACGCGCTGGAATGTGAGAGGACGGTGTGCAGCCTTCACACGGAGGGCTGCTTTACAACAGGCGATTTTTTTCTTGTCTTTATGTCACTGGTTTATTTTTCTTTCCGGGTTTTAACTCTTTTATACAACATGCAGACTTATAAACTCTAAAAAAAAAGCTTAGAAAGAAAGTCTGACATGTTAAGGTGCTTTAATATTCGTTGATTGTCTGGAAACTTTTTAAATGTTTTGATATTAAAAATCATTTTCTGGACATTTAGACGCAGATAAGTGGTGAACTGGAAAATATTTTTTTAAAGTGTGGCACCGCTAACACACTGCACATACATTACATTTACAGAAATCTCTTTATTTGCGCACATATTTCCCCTCCTCACCACCCCAGCCTTCATATAACTTTCCTCAGTTTAATGCATCCACTGGATTACAGCGACGTCAAATATAAAATGGAATAAAAAAAGGTGACTAAACTGACTTTTCCTCGGTTTAAACTCCACTTCTCGTCATCCACCGGCATACACTTTATTTATTATCAATGCACCCTCTCGGGGTGGGCTGGGGATGTTGTCAGTCGCCCCTCTCGCTGCCATTGGCTGAGGACTGTGCGTCAAAAAAAGTAGCTGGAGACATTTGTTTCCCAGAAAAAAAAAAAAAAAAAAATCCTCCCCACCGGTGTGAGAGACGGAGACACAGAGACAGACCTCAGCTCAGTCCTGCGGCTCTCATTGGCTGGCAGTTTGTACAAAATCCAACTCAAACCACTTCACTCACAACACACCAACAAATCCTAAAGGCGTACATGCAGCCTCCTCCATCACTCCGCCGCTGTCGCACCGCTTCAAAACCCGATGCAGCCGCTCGACGTTTAACTTTTACCCACACTGTTGTTCTGCCTCTGAAGACGGCTGCTCCTGCTCCTGCTTTCGGTTGGTTTTGTCTTATTTTATCCGCCAGGACGTCGTTTATCTGCGCCGAGTTTTATCATTTCTCCTGGAGGAAACCAAGCAAACAAAGAACTTTACAGTCGTCGATAGCAGGGTAAGTTTGACTTTTTTATATTCCTATTATTATCATTATTATCAGTATTTTTATCAGCTTAGTAATAGCCCAATATGGAAAAAGGAATCGTGGCAGTGAGTGAAAGAAATAATAAAAACACAGAAGCCTACAGGAGATCACACCTGTTATAAAAGCACATTTAAAATGCTGACAAAATCATTTCTCTTTAAAAGATGGAATAAAAGGTTTGAATAAAAAAATAAAACCCACGAAGACACTGAAAGAAATGTGGGAGAGTGAGAAAGCTTTGGGCTGTTTACTGCAGATGAAGGCTGAACCTTCTTAAACTCAGTCTATTATTTATTTGAGCAAAAACAGACACAGTAAGTGTGTGTCTGCTGACCAAACCATTTTTTTTTAGATTAGCATCAATATTAACGACGTAAATGGTGTAAATTCACATCAAGCAGCCGGTAATTACAGCAGCAAACCGATGGAATTACATCATGATAGACTAGTGTGGAATCACTCTGATAACTTTAAATTGAAGCATTTATAATATTATAATTTTTCATAAGGGTGTGATCGAGTTCATATTTCATCAATCTCACACACTCACTGATCGAAGCCAGTCCTGGTACCGAGGAGTCCATATCCTCTGAGTGAAGTTTCCACTTGAAACCCAGTTTTATTTCACAAAACACACAAAGTCGTCGACCTAAATTTACAGGCGAAATTATGCAACAAAAATGGATAATTGTGGAGAGGTGAGACTGTAAGAAAAGAGAGAACATTTACAGGCCTGCTATCGAAAAATGTGTCTGGGCCTTTTTTTCTGTGTGCTGCTCTGCACTGCCTCCACCAACACGTCATATTTCATGTGTTTATGTCGCGTTTTCGAGGTTCTGGTGACAGACTGTATTCGTGCGTCAAAATTGGGAGTTTAGCTCGATTAAATGAACATTTCTAAGAATTAAATTTCTCCTTTGTCGTTTATTTTTTTTAGTGTTTCTCCAAAAATGCTGCGTCAGACTAAAAAAAAATATACAATTACCCACGTAAACATGCAGCAGGAATGACTAAAGAAGGAGCCACTGCTGATTCGCCTAAAGCACTTTGGACCAAACTGCAGCTTCTCTTAGATGCCACTCGGATTATCTCGTTAATTCATCAAGAAGAAGAAGAAGAAAAACATTTATCATAATTAATTCGCGGACATGGTCCTTATTATTGAGCGGGTGCGTGCAACTGGTAGACGGGTCTGTTTTAAGTGTGACAGATTGGGATGAGGGGGTTAAAACCGTTGGATATTGAAAAAAAAAATGCAACTAATCAAGACGCGCAGTGGGGATGACGGCTGAGGGTCACTGAAGTTGAAGTGACAGCAATCACACGTTTACCAATCAACATCACAGAGCACGTTTATTTCTGCTTAAGGAGCTGTAACAAATACGTGTTCCACATGTCTGTTTTTTAAAGGAATTAAAGTTTCTCTGCATCAAATAATCTTTTCATAAATAAAAACTCTAAATTATTTTCACTCTAAATTGTCTTTAAATTCTTGCAAATCTTCTCTGAACAAGAGAGGAAATGTTTTAAAATGTTGGTGATCATAAATCAGGATTTATGTCTGACAGATTATTTATGTTGACTCGACGTGTTTTATAGAATCGGTTTCATGAACATAAATTCAGTTTCTTCTGACTCTGTTTACATTAAAAGGCAAACTTAATATAAATTAGGGAGCCAGAGAAACAGACACAAAGAGAAAATGAAGTCAAATGGTGTCTGTTCACTTTGGCGTTGGGGGGTTTTGAGTGTTTTTAATCATTATTATTAGTATAATTTTATTTTATTTTAAATTTCCCAGGTAGGTAAAAGTTCCATGTTAATTTTATTATACTTCCACTATAGGAACCTGTACCTTCAATTAAACTTTAAGTGACTTGTTGCAGTTAGAGTGCTGCCGGTGAATTGTTTTTTTGTTTGTGGGAGGAGGGGTTAGGGGGTTTGGAGAAATGAGGACAGCTGGAGATGTGGTTGGTGCTTTTTTTTTTTTTTTTTTTTTGAGGAGCGCCGTGCGTTTTGGAGAGGGCGCGACAGCGCCATGTAAACAGACCCAATCTCTCTTCACAAGGTGCATCTTCATCGATGTCTTCTTCTCTTTTTTTTTGGAACAGGTGCCCGGTATAACACGGACCACACGGCGAACAGAAGACACCAAGTTCATCTCGGGAGCTCCATCAATTTTCAAAATTTTTTCCAACTTCAGCCCTCAGACAAACATTAGCATGATGTCGTATCTAAAGCAACCACCTTACACAGTCAATGGCCTCAGCTTAACTACTTCCGGAATGGATCTTTTGCATCCATCAGTGGGCTATCCAGGTGAGTTTAAACTTTTTGAAGAATAAATGAGTGATGAAAGAACATTAATTTGGGTTGGGGGCTGCAGAATTAATTAGGAATGGTACAGAGTGTAATCATGACCTCTTTCAAAACTTCTAAATCTAATAATGACTTTTAAATTTTGGGATACAATAAAGACAAATAATGACTGCCATTTATATTAACTGGTTAAGAAATCAAACATTAAAATAACACGTGCTATTTTACCAAACTTCTTACGCAAACGTACAACTCGGAGGGAACAGAAGCCTCCTCTCGTGTGATTTTATTTTTAGATGTGCTTTTCTACTGAACCACTCACAAACTGGTTTCATTTTTTTCTTTAATTACATCATTTTTTTGGCACATTAGAGAAAAGTGGTACAAATTGCCACCGTCTTACACGACTCGTGCGTAATTACGCACACAACAAAAAATCTATTCTGTGCTACAGCTCTACTTTTAATGACTTCTGATCTTTTTACTTGCTTTTATGTTTTTTCCCCCTCAAATTAATAAACAAGTAATGTAATTTATTTAATTTATATTTCACTTTAATTGCAGCAACGCCACGGAAGCAGAGGCGAGAGAGGACTACTTTTACGCGCGCACAGCTGGACGTTTTGGAGGCGTTGTTCGCTAAAACTCGGTACCCGGACATATTCATGCGCGAAGAAGTGGCACTGAAAATCAATCTACCTGAGTCTCGAGTACAGGTGAGCTCACCGGAACAGCTGCTATATTTGGAAATGGATCGATGTGGATAAATATTTAAAGAATGGGGGAAAAAGGTTGGCTGTTATTTGTGAGAAATCAAAGCAAAGGGGCTCTTTGTGTTAAACATTTGAATGATTAAATAATTATTGTGTATATTTAACAATGTGGGGGGAAATAATTTAACCTATTTATGCTACGTCTCATTTAAATATGAAAAAAAGCTCGAATGAAACTGCTTTAAAAAAATCTATTTTATGTCTCCACTGCAAGAAACGCTGATCTTAACCCGTGACTGACAGTATATCTGAAGCTTAGCATTTTGTCTGCCTTAAATCAAGTGGAAAACTTTTGCCAGTGGGGTGAGATAATTCCACTTAACGATAGCCTAGATTCCTGTTTCGAGAATTTGAGCAACGAAATGAAACCGATCAGACCACTGGTACTAAAACACTTGGTTGGAGAAAAAAATCTATAAACATCTTGATGTTGAACTAAAAACAAATTAAATTAATTAGATGTCTTTTTTGCCACATGAATTATTAATGGAAAAAAGAGGGAATAACTTACAGTGATATCTAACTGGCTGTGCTCTATTCGTAGATTTTGGGTTTTATTTCCACTGAAATTAAGAGATTAAAACAATAACGTGTACCAATATGTGACTCTTCAGGTCTGGTTTAAGAACCGGCGGGCAAAGTGTCGCCAACAGCAGCAGCAGCAGCAGAACGGAGGCCAGAACAAGGTGCGACCTGCCAAAAAGAAAAGTTCCCCAACCAGAGAAGTGAGCTCAGAGAGCGGGGCCAGCGGCCAGTTCACGCCCCCCACCAGCACCACCACAGTCCCCGCCATCTCAACCAGCACCGCCCCAGTGTCCATCTGGAGTCCGGCGTCCATCTCTCCGCTCGCAGACCCCCTGTCTACCTCCTCCTCCTGCATGCAGAGGTCCTATCCCATGACCTACACCCAGGCCTCGAGCTACAGCCAGGGCTACGCAGGATCAACGTCCTACTTCGGCGGCATGGACTGCGGCTCTTACCTCACCCCCATGCACCACCAGTTGTCAGGCCCTGGTTCAACTCTCAGTCCGATGAGCACAAACGCGGTCACAAGCCATCTGAACCAGTCCCCGGCGTCCCTCTCCACCCAGGGCTACGGGACGTCCGGCCTGGGCTTCAACTCCACAGCAGACTGCTTGGATTATAAGGACCAAGCGGCGTCGTGGAAGCTGAACTTCAATGCCGATTGCTTGGATTATAAGGATCAAACTTCCTCGTGGAAATTCCAGGTCCTGTGAACAGAACAATCAGCTGTTTAAAAAAAGTGCACAAACAGTGACGATCACATCAGACACAGCGCTGCCATCCCTCAATAAAACACTGGTTAAAAATGTAAGCCGGGCTCGGCGAGACAGGGCTCTCAGGGGCCTCGGGTTTTTTTTTTTTTATTGGCATGATGGTCTTTGGTCCTCCTAGATGAGAGGTTTAATTTATTTTAGCACTGGCAAAGAGATTTTTTTTGTTGTTCAGTTCATTCACAGGTTGTAGCCCCTCATCCATTTCTGTCAGTGTGTGCCTCTATGCGTAAAAAAAAAACAAAAAAAAAAAACACCTGTTGAGGACAACACAGAGCGGACACTGCAAGAAAAGTTACACCACAGCCACGGAACTAATGTTTATCTAGGAACACAACTCAAGGTGATTCTTCTGGTGAAGTGCTCGGGATGGACAGACCTCCTTTAAGCTTCTTACCCAACTCTGCCGACCTGCTGGCAGAGACACGATGAGGATGGTGTGTGGACATGGATGCACTACTTTATTTAAGAAAAAAAAAGTGTTTATAAGGAATCAATATGTAGTTTCTAAGAGACAATCAGTGTGTGTCTTATATAAATGGTACATATGTGTTTTTTTTATCTGTGCTAGCCTTCGAAACTGTGATCTGTTGTATTGTATGCAATTTGTGAGCCCCATTCGCATCAGACTCTCTGCTGTGATTTTAATAGATTTCTAACTTTTTTTGGAACAACGAAAGACGCTAATGGTTAAATTTCCCGGCAACACAAAGAGAGACGAGACTTTCCAAGCACATGGTAGTAATAATCAAGGGTGTTAGCACCACTGGAAATGACTCTCGGCTGCTTGAGAGCTCCACACTTGCTTCCCCCCACCCCCACCCAACCCCTCCTCCATTGATCTCAACACACGGTGATTGTGGATCCTTTACTGGCTCCAAAGATGGTGTGACCTCACCGCTGAAAAGACATGAATAAAGGTCCTGTGAGCTTATTCTTTCATCAAGAAATGATCTGTGTGTGCACGGTGTGTGCGTGTGTGTGTGAGTTGGGATGAGGGTATGCATGGTGCGTGTGTGTGTGTGTGTGTGTGTGTGTGTGTGTGTGTGCTGAAGAGGGGGAAATGGGGAATGGACAAAGTGAGGTGATGTGCGCAAAACTAATCGCGTTTTTTGTGTGTGTGTGTTTCTTTTTTGAGTTACAGTAATATACACAAGTATTAGATATGAATTATGGAGAAACCTTTTGCCAAACGAAATAACAATGAGTAAAAAATAATAAAACTCCATGATAATGGATCTATCTTTTTTGTATTTTAGGTAGGCTTGAATAAAAAATAAAATTAAAAAAAGATTCAATATTTGGAGGAAAAAATGAAATAGTAAAATGTTTTTTTTTTGTTTTTTGTTTTTTTTTAAATCCACTGATTTAACTGATTTCATTTTCCTAAAAATGGAGATCGGGAGTTTTGTAGGTTTGTTAATTAAACCCATAATTAAAGTCTCACACTTCTCACTGTGTACTCCAACACAAACAGCCTAAATGAACACATGGATTTTAATCACATTATCTGTTGTATTTAGTAAAAACGCAGGTTACATGCAAAAAATATGTTATAAATAGTGGAATTAAACAAACGCTGTTCTAAATGAAATGCTGAGCGGGGTCAGAGTTTATCCTGGCTCTGCTCAGGTGGCGGAATTAAAGTTTTGTTTTTTTTTACCCTCCCTTTTTTACTTTCCGGTAGTTCAATTCAAGATAGTCGCAACAAAGAGAGTGTGCGGTTTGAGAAAGCAGTGTTAAATCCCGGCCTCCAAGAGATGTTAATCCCAATATTTTACCGGCGGGGGTTTCTCTGGGCCGCAGGGGCAGCAGTGGTCCCATTCAAAGCCCACCGCATGGGTTTACATGCTTGATCCCCAAATGTGCGCTTTAATACGAAGCCTAATATTTCATCTAACAAGAAAAAAAAAAAACGCACACAAAACACACGTTGGTGTTTTATTAATCTATCAAGAAAGTGTGTCAATTTGCTTTAATTACATGTTGTGTAGGTTTTTAATGCACTGGAAGGAGCTATACTGCAGCAAAGCTTTAAATCTTTAGGAATATTCTGACAAAAATGAACTAAAAGTCACTTTTTGCTGATGATTTGTTTTTGCACTTGGCAGTGCAGGTGATACGTTCTGTAAATGTGATGCTGGGTCTTGAATAGAAAAAGTCATTTTAAGGGATAAAGCTGCAGAAACTCGGCACTGAAACCTACAGATATACTGCTTAAAGCAACGCTGTGTGCTGTATTTTTGAACCCACCATAATATCCCTGTAAATCATTATATGGGCTATCAAGTGTGTACCTTAAACCACTTATAAATTCTATGTAAGATGCAGGAACTTTTCCCACATATGCTGCATAAGGTGAATAGGTTTATTTGCATATGGCAGCCTTCTGAAAATTCTTAAAATAGTGGCCTATTTGAGGAGCCAGAAGGTGAAAGCTGCTTTTTAAAAAGAGGGTTTGTTTGTATTTACTTTCTGTTGCTCCTAAAGTCTGACGTTACTGTCAGCTTGACGACATGAGACAATAAAGTCAGAGCGGCTATGGGATCTGTAATGAGTCGACATGGCTCTGCAGTGGGCTAATTGTTAGAAGTCCAACATTCAATTAGCATCCTTGACATTGCCAATAATCTCTCTTTCATTGGAGTCTCCGCTAAAGGAGCACACTAATTAAAAGCGTTGCTTGAAATAATCGAAGCGTTAAAGAGAGGAGCGACTTTGATTCCACTCCTGGGTGGACAGAAAAAATAGGTGTGTGTGTGTGTGTGTGTGTGTGTTAGGGGGTTGAATGGTAGTTTTGAAAGACTTAATTACACAATAACCCGTATCCATAACTTATTCAAGGATGAAGCAGACATATCTGTTTACATCCTGCACGTGCAGTTTGAATTTATTTGATCACACAGGCCGATTTTTTTTTTTTCAGCTGTTATAATATGCAAGAATCAATTAGAATGTCGCCGCAACGCAACGCCAAGTTTAGCAACATGCATATGTGCATCGTTATGGCGACAAACAGTGCAACAATTGAACGTGGAAAACAATAGCTCATTTTGACAGAAAGCCTGAATATTCATGAGACGCGTCTCCTGTGAGTGTCAACAACTCCTCCAGCCAGAGAGAAAAAGAGAGAAGAGAAACAAAAACAGTGTTTCGGGCTGCAGGGTCACTTTCAAATGTCAGCTGTAGGAAAAAAAAAACAAAACTCTTATTTCTAATGAGAGAGAGAGAGAGGGAGAGGTGTGCCAAGTGAATGAAAGGAGGCAGAAAAAGTTTGGAGACGGGATCTGAAGACTTTCATCATCTTAAATAAATGCGCCTGATTTAAAAAATATGGCTCATTATTGAAAATGTGATTAGAAAAATAACCTTCAAAATAAGTTCAGCTCACTATAAAATGCTCATGAACTCCCATATAGTATGCAAGATAAAGGGGGTCTTGTCGCTTTAAATTGCCTCTCTAAACAATGCACACTGGCCCCTAATCAATGCGCACTGATATATCCAATACGCATCCAATGACGCACAATGGCTTCATCCCGCTTGTTATTGTAACCTCGGAGCCTCGTGTCTTCAGAGTGCACAAGTCATGAGGAGGATTAGACATCCGGCCTCCACAATACTTCATACATACAATGAGTTTTAATCAAGAGCAAAGCAGTGCTGAGGAGCATATGGGACCAACAGACGCTGCATTAATCCCTCTTGGTTTTTGTCTAACAGCGGGCTGCACAGCGCCCCTTGTCCCCTGGTCTGGTTGCTGTCCGGTCGGTCACAAACACGAGTCATCCTCCGCTACACCATCGGGCCTGTTGAAAAGCTGAGTGGTTAAGGCCGCAACGCCTGCAAGGGGGAATTACTCACCGGGTATGTGGTCTGATCATTAGTTATGAAAATTATTGAACATGTGATGTGATTTACAGAATAAATCCACCAACACCAGAGTGTGATTCCCCCAAGGTTTCTCTCAAAAGTCTGCAGGTGTTTTTCCCCTAAACCAAGAAACTACAATCTGCTTTTTGCTGTTGAGCTCGCTGCAACTTTTAATGAATATAAGGCGTAATTATTTATGATGAAAATGCAAATAAAGCGAGTTCATTATTTGGGGGGTAGGAGACAGAGAGAGATTATAAAAAAGTGCCCAATGTGGGGCATGTTTATCAAAATTGTAATAATGAAGTCATGGCTCTCAGTAAACCTGCATGATATCTACAGTATATGGATGTGTATTTATTGCTAGATATTGTGATGAAAACAAAAAAAAAATAAAATATCATAATGATGTGGGAAAATGTGCCAGCAACTAATAAAAAACAACAACAAAAAACTAAAATAAATAATATTTTTTAAGCTAATCCAGCAGTATCCCCTTGAAAGTGCTTATCCAGGCTTAGTCACATTTTCTGAAATTATTTAAGTTTGTGACATCATCAATGAATTTGATAATCTTGTCAAAGATTAAATTAAAAGGGTTTTGTATAGCCTACATAATAACAGATTTAGATGTTTTAAAAAATGAAGTCTAAAGAGATTTGAAGTAAGCGCAGTAAAAAGCATGTTATTTTAATTTCTCAGACTGCTCACACAAATCCATGGATTTACAGAGATCCAAAACTGATAATGATACGAGCAGCTTGACTAGCTGGAGGTCTGATGAAGCAAAGGGCCACACATTCTTTCTGCACAAGCTAGCATCGCAGAACCTGGAAGACAACCTCAAATATACTCAAAATATTTCACCGTTTCCTGATTTATTACCTCCTGTAGAAAAGCACATTCTCATACGGTTGGAACTGTAGGGACTTCATTTCTTTCCTTTGCCCAGATAAGTGCTCTTTAAAAAAAAAAAAAAAAAAAAAAAAAAAACTCTCACCAAATATGCCTAAACGTTTGGCTTATGATGTTCATAAGCCCCACAGGACACAGAGGGCTTATCAGTTCATTAGCCACTTGATGGCCTATTTCAAGTTATAGTAGATGGGAGGAGGGCGATGGATGAGGATACAACCATCCATTACTGAGGCATATTTTGTTAAGCTATTCAGGAGCGCAGCAAAAAAATAAAAAATAACCCTCAAACCCATAAGAAGATTACCAGATCTCAGCATATGTTAAAAAACACATTATTACTATGCTTATGAGTCGAGTTAATACCTAGTTACTGTAGTTAAAGCTCACCTAGTTAGCACTAAAGAGGCTGTCCATTTAAAAGGACGTTTTTGCTTGAGAATTTCATTTTGAATTTTAGGACAAACCATTCAGTATAAAATTCATTTTTGTAGATATTAAAGTAACATAGGCAGTAAATTTATGTTAATATATAACCACAATATCACATATTAAATGAGAGGTCTTTAAAACTCCCTGGATTAAATATTCCCTGACCATTAATAAAAATCTTCTTATGGAGACAAATGGACATATTTTCAGATTATGCATCGTTCTAATGGTGATGTCCCCCCACACATACACACAGCGGGATGGTAAAGAGTAAAGTGCTGAAATATTACGCCCCTCGTAAGTAGTAAGTCTAATCGCCCCTGATGACGAATGGTCAATAATAATGCGTCCTAGAGTATTTAACAGAGCCACATTAAACTTCAGAGAATAATATATTATATTATTAATATAATATATAATAAATATTTCTGCATTGGAAGTATGTAGAGAAAGAAATTATTCCTGCTGCTGCTCAAAAAGCAGTTTACAACTGTGCTTCATGTTTACAAAGAAATCCTCAACAAAAGGTCCGACTTACTTCTAGGTTCTAAAAATTTTCAACCACATCTCATGTGTGACCTCAAAATGTTTCTGCATGATTTAGTTGGTAAACTGTCCAACATCAGGGCGTGTGGTCTAAGCTAAACAACTGATGGACATAACCCAACTGTAATCCCACTTGAAATCCCACTGAGTGGAGGCAAAGTGAGGATTTGGGGCATCAAATGTGAGTCCGAAACAATAAAGTATATAACAAAACTTCAGTCGTGGTATTTAACAACATTTACATAGTACGCTTTTGATATTCTCTTCGGGCTTAACACTTACTTTCAACTGAAATTGGGGGAAATAGCAGGAACAACTGACATTTGACACTGTATGTAAGCCATGATCAAACTCCATACTTAATGGCCTCAAACACACCTTTTGATCACAAATAGCTTACAAATTTAATGACTTCATGGTGAACGGAGCCAATTTCTCTCCATTCTGCCAGTATTCTCACCACAGGCTACACGGTATATCAAAACAGCCACAGTGTATCTCAAAAGAGAAAAAGTAGTGCAACAATATAATTTACTAATTTCACATAAATCCCTGGCCGCATGAATTCAGCAGCATCAATGAATTCATTCATAAAAGGCGAGCATTCCCTACGAGTAATTCACCATTACCAGCAACATAATACAACAATAATGTGGATTTTTTTTATTTAACATGTGTTTAGACTATATAAGTACATGTGGTTCCCCTGTTTCTACTCACTGCGGTTACCTGTAAAAGACCCACTTCTCTCCTCCTAACTCGGCCGCTGAGCCCACGAGACCCCTCATTATTACAATTAACAACACAGGTGCATGTGATGAGGCCTCACTGATAATTTACACCTTTCTAACAAACACTCTATCTCTTAATCTCCTGCAAACGCTATTCTCTTGTGAGACAGTAGGCCTATAGGAGGAACCAAAAATTAATTAGCTGCATCCAACAGATTAGAGCTTGGAGACCCGCCCTCACTCTAAATGGACAGCAGTTAGTTAGACTACTGTGCAGAGAGAGAGGAAAGGCAAATCAGGCCAAAGGCAGAATCTTTGCCTATTTCAATATTTCATTGAGTGTTATACATCAATGAACTGTTTCAGGGTGTCATCGCGCAGAAGCTAAGCCTTTGGAATTCACGGCCCGCAAGTGTATGCCTTCATCCAACGTGCCTCGAATACATGAAAGCAGGCGTCTCTATCACACAAGTTCAAAACATAGTTCAACTTCTGGAAACAGCACCTCCGCGAGACTGAGTCACTTTTCTACCAGCAGCACAGAAACTTTGCCTTTAACTTTCACTAAGGTCAAATACATTAAATTAAACATCTGAGATAGACTGAGAGGTCATTTTTTATCTCTTTGATTATAGATGGTCCATAGATTGCAGCATTGTTTAATTTTTAGAATACAGTACATGATGATTAATTGGATAACAAGCAAAGTACTGATGGAAGTCCACTCTATGAAGCACACGTTATTTTAGAGGTAAGTACACACAGGGCTACTGAAAGCTTTGTGGTTGAGGCTCATATACACTTCTTTCTCTCCTTTGGTTTCTATTTATATAGAAAAAATAAAAATATATCATTTTATAATATACTTGAGCTAATTTAGCATTCATGCTGACATGAATGTGTGTGTCAAGTGTGAATTCATAATGTAAATACTGTACGTAATACTGTGCAGAATGGACCGGGAACAGCTAAAGGCGTTAAATTAAGATGTTCTTCGTGGCTGACATTTTGACGTGTAATAGCAGGAAAATCATCACTAACTGATAACATCAGTGATGGCTGCAGAGTCCAGGTACTGTGCAGGTATTAGATCTCAGAGGATCTTGATTGTTGATGATTTATTGAACATAGTGGGCACTGCTGGGATAGCAGGGAAAGCATTTCATATTTCTTGGTACAAGCTGTCAACTAGCATGGCTTACCGGGAGAAAAAAATGTGTGATGGATTTTTAACACAGGTTATAAGCAAAAGTACAAATCTCTGTAAAATGACCTCACAGAAAACATGGTTATAGTGTGAGGTGCATTTTCATCCAGCCACAAGTAATGACCATCCTGATGTACGTTTATCTTAGAGGAAAAAGTGTGAATCTCTGGTATAATATCACTTGATTTGAAAAGCTTTCCTAAAGCATTTTGACACTTGTCAACTGTCTGTCAGCAGATATTGACCCAGCTAAGGGTTCAAGCTAGTTCATAGTGCACAGCTTGAAGTCTACTCATATCAGGGAATCTGTAAAGCAGCATTGTTCTTCTACTACCATATGTGAGTGTTAGCTTAACATGAATCTACTCATAAATTCCTAAGAGCATCCAATGGCTCAAACATGATTCACTAGTTTTATTTTCTTTCCCCGGAGGATTCCAGAAAATAACTATTTTGTTTAAATTTACACATTAAAGAGATACAACAAAGAGAGAACGTGTATAAAACACAACTTCATTTGAGGTTATTACGAACAGGACATATTTTACAGTACAAATGAGGCTTGGAAAACAGCCAACTGCATGAACACAAACACAGCAACAGTTGCCTGTTGACGTTGCTCTAAGGCCCTGAGAGCCAATATAGCCCTTAGGCAGAGACTAAGAAGTGCTCCTCATAATTCAGGCCAAACATTTAATATGGCTTAAGGGTTTGAGAATCTCCTCTAAGTGAAATCTTCCGGCGGTAGTCAAGTCTCTCTCTTTCGTCTTATACAGCTAATTTGACAGTTTCAAAATCCTTCTGTCCTGATCAATTTTACCTCTTTTAATCCCCCTTCTCCCCCCTCCACCTGTTAGTCTGGGTTTGCATGCGTGCCTCCCTCTCTCCTGAGAGCATATGGGGCAGTGGCTGACCCAGGGAGTCGTTGAGTGTGGGGACAGATGCAGCCTCTTCCCCCCCCCCTCCTCCTCTCCTCTCGGCCCACCCGCCACAAACCAGCCTTACCCTCCTATCCACCTGTTTAGGTCACAGACCAGGGGGATGAGTGGCTGTGCGCGTGCCACACCAGCGGCTTGGCCACTGCGTTATTATCCCACCCAAGACAAAAGGGTATTTACGGAGGCCGGCTGCCTGCCCAGGGGGAACACAATGCCATGAGGCTGGCAGGCCTGTGGACTCAGTGCCGTGGATCACGTGCCCGCTTTATGTGAATGAGCGTCAGGGGGCATCTGTTGTGTATGTGTGTGCGTGTGTCTAACCTGAGGTATTATGCCAGACGAGAGGGCAGGAGACAAAGAATATGACGTGTGTGTGTGTGCGTGTGTGTGTGTGTGTGTGAGAGAGACAGACGAAGGGGGGTGTTTAAAAACAATTGCATCCATTATAATTAAACGAGGTCTACACTTGAATACATTGTAGTCTAATAACAGGTCAACTTCTGCTGCTAATGAAATTCATTAATTCAGCACTTGTGAAACTTGTGCTTCATAACGTATGCTTTTAACTGATTTTAACGTGCTACTCAGTATTCAGAATATCTTGGCTGAGCCTGATAGTGAACAATGGTGCACTTGAGAGCAATTGTACTGTGTCAGAGTGCAAATGAAAATCCATTCAGAGCTCCACTGAAAATGCCAACATTCTCCACTGTGATCCAAATCAATAGCTGAATATTATTATTTTTTAATTATTTTTAGAAAAACAGGTCAATATTTTCACTTATTTTTATAGTGGCCTCTGTACTGGTGTTTAAACGATTCATGCCAACTTGAACATCTCACAACAAACCTAGATTTACGACTATATAATTCGTATGCTTTAACATTTTTGCTACAATTTGTCAGTCAGCACTTAGTGCAGTCCTTGCTCACTCGTGTCACCTCACAGATCAATAAAATTGATCAGTTCAAACGAGCAATGATTAGCTGCTTCCATCTGTTCCCTGGTGACTGTGCTGCTGCGTGGTTTATGAACTCCAGTGGAGAGCAACGTTTTAAATCAATCCCACTTGACCTCTCTGGATCTCTGTGAGATCCCTGGTTTTGCTTCAAAATCTTTCTTATATAATTATTTATTATTAAACCTCTTTAATATCATTAGCAGTCAGTTGAGGTAGAATTGTCGTAACAGCTGTATTTGTAACCGTTCAAGTCTTTTATAATGTGGTGTTCCTGTTATTTTGTCCACTCCCTGTATGACCGCTCTGAAAGCTCATTTATTCGTGCGTGTGTGTTTTTTTGTTTAGTCTAGACAATGTTACATCATTCTGGCAGGGGTGTTTGCATGTTATTGTGTCTATTGTGGCTTACTACATCGTGTCATGCTCTCTCGTCAGGCACGGTTACACATGGCTTGTGGCGCCCTGACCTACAACTCCCCCTCTTGTTTGTCAGCGGTTGTTTGGCCTACTTTCATAAAGACAAACACACAGCCATTTGTTTTGTTTTGCATTTCCATGAAAATGGAATAAACAAATGGCAGGGAGGGGGACAGTTGGAGCAGGTTTTTTTTTTTTTTTAATCGGGTGGTGGGGGATATGTAACTGTGTAGAACAACTTCTGAACACTCATGATAAACAATAATTCCTTAAAAAATTATTTAAAAAAAATAAAAAAGTAAATACATAAAATAATCCATAACAAAACAAAACAAAACAAGGCAAGACACTACCTGCTAAATCTTAACCGTCAACAATAAAAATTATGATTAATATTGAATAAAATGAAGTAAAACTACACTTAAAGTTACCCAACATGTTTTTATCGATCAAAAATATTAATGTGAAAACTTCATTTCTCATCTCAGTGGGTCTCTGCTGACCTTCTGGTCTCCAACTGAACCGCAAGCCACGTGGCCAGCAGACCCACAAACTGAATCAGCCCCCCCCCCCCCCCCCTTCACTCCATAGACAGTAAGGATGCTACAGTTCATTAATGAGTATGCTCCATAGCCCTTTAAGAGTCCTTAATTAGTGGCACACTGACACTGGCCAGTCATGCACCAGGAGGGGCATGCTGGGAAGATAGGGAGGCATACTGGTGGAGGGTGGGGGGGGGGTTATAAGTCCACTGTTGGCTTCACTGATATAAAAATACATCTTGTATTGGATTCCTAAAGAAAATCAATTGTTTTGACATGAGGAACTTGATCAAACAAAATTGATTAGGTCTTTGAAAGGGTGTGACATGGATAGCACTCCAAGGCTAGGCAATGGACTGTAGCAAACACATGTGATTGAAAAGCTTTAAATGGGTGTCAAACAAGCGGGGACATAATGTTTGACTTAAATTATCAGCAGTCCCACAGGAGGCTTCTGGGACCGCTCCCCAGAGCCGGGGGTGTGCGTGGAATACAAACAGGGGATTCACCATTGACCAGTGGGTCAGCGCTGGAAGAGGGACGGGTGCTGGTTGCTCCCATGGGACTTGGCGACATTCCTACAGCAGCTTTTTTAATTTGCTGGACATGACCCTCCCCCCCTTTCCTCCCCTTCCCTCCCCTAGAAGGCACTAACGGGACAGACAACACTTCCAACATACAGCCACAGTCGCTTTGAGTGTATGTTTGCGGGGCAGGTGGGTCGGGGGTGGTGATGGTGGTGGTGGTGGTGGTGGTGGTGGAGGGGGGGTGTTGTAGGGTCCCAGATGGGTTAATGGGGAGTTTAGCATCAGGATTACAAAACAACAGTGTGGCTTTGGACTGAGTAGCTATTGCCCCAAGATACACTGGATACATTTAGACCGGGCATGGCTAGATGTACAAATAAATAGGATATTATCATTATACTGGACACTATAGACCTTTTTCACAGCAGCCATTTAGACATAAAATAGTAGGTTAAACACAGGTGATGGCAATGATACCAATCAGGGTTCATTCCATCCAGGTCAAACAGAGTCAGGGTGCTGCTGTGCTGCATGTTGGTTCACTGGAAAGGCTCTGCTGCACTAAATGGAACAGAACCTTAATTAGTATCACTGGAAACACCTGCGTTGACCCCACTACTGCATGTCAAAATATCTGCTGTGAAAAAAGGTCTATTATCACAACAGCAAACATTATCATGTTTTTTGAAGAAATAAGCGATAACAAAACTTCCACTTTAGCTATCATTATCAATCGCTGAGTTGATGTAATTGATAAGAAACAGACGTGCTCCCTCTCATGGCTAGAGCTGGTTATTACGAGTTCTTAAAAGTTAAGATGTGTAGTTAAAATAATGTTCCTACTCCGAGGCAGTCCTTACGTTTTCTCCTTTACTTTACTCCATTCATTTTCCTCCTCCATCACCTCCCCCAACCAGGAACACTCCATCAGGGTGCTAGACTAATCTGTTTGTCAAAACGTGTCTTACCTCTGCACCCTACACCCCCCACTCGCTCCCCTGCCTCCCCTTCGTCCCTCCCTCCCCAGCTGCTGGTCATCACAGGTCCAGCTCCAGCACTGCCAGCCAGCCCAGGGAGATTGAAATGTTAAGGGCAGGGACGACAGCTCCACTAATTAAATTCCCCAGGTTAATCCCTGCCGATCCCCTCATCGCACTCTCCCACCAGGCCCTGCAAGGAGACAGGGGGCAGAGACCGGGGGAACAACAAACAAACAAACATTCAACACTAACAATGGGCAGGAAAATTTCAAAAACAAAAAAAAAAGAGGCTGAACGTGAACATGAAGAGCCTTAAACCAGCAATGCACAAGGCCAGGGTGGTTTCAACAAGCATGTGTGTGAAGCCGGACACACTAACATCGCCAAAAAACATGTGCACACTAATTCATCCCAAGAAAAAAAACTCACGATGCATCATTATCATTATTAATGAACGTGAACATTTCAGGCATTTCCTTATCGCCTTAATAAAGCTATCCAACAACTCCCCATGTTCACAACCTGCGTGACTGTGCCCTCACATTCCCAGAACCAGCCACGAACCTGTCATTATCTCAGCATGTACAGTGGCCTTATGTCTGACCTTGTGCCACTGTACTACAGAGGACAGCTGACATGCTGACCAGCAACTAGCAAACTATGTGACCTTGGCAACATCAAAAGAGGTGATACATTCCACCTCCTCACCGAATCACAAGTGCAGGGCACAGAAACTACTTTCAAACTGGGCCAAGGAAGAACATCTTCCCTTTTTTACAGACCTTTATTCCATCAATTTGCCATGAAATCATCATCCAGACCAAAATAAACAATGCTGAAGAGGTAAGGGAAGCTTCATTTGTAAGCTGTCAATGCTTCACAACCCTTCTGGAGTACAGGACGTTATCAACAAACTTGGTGATTAGGCTAATCTTTACAGACGTCAACATGTTGTCACATGTTAAAATACAAAAATGTACTCTCACTAGACTGAAAAATATTGATAAATCTATGTGCTGACCAAGTTTTAAACATCTAACATCCAATATTCCAAGTGCACGCATCATCAGAAAAGAATATCATTGTCTCTATTGCTCTTTGGTAGTGAATGGAAGAAGTGGGTACAGGAAAGTAGATTTAAAAGGAAATGAATGGAGCAGGTGCTTTTGTACACAGTGGGTGTGGTGTTGGGGAAGACGTGGGTACATTACACAGTGTGGGCGTGCTGCGTCACAGACACCACGCGCCTGCGTTGTGGCTTCGCTCAGAGGTGTAATGCCTGATTAGGGGATTACAGGAAAGTGCTTCTTTGCAGTTCTGTGAGAAACAATTATTAACATGTTGGTGTCTCTAATCCTGGATAAACACAGCTTTTCAAGAACAACAGCGAGTCTTTCTTCCCCCCTTCTTTTTTAAAAAAATCCGTGTTTAAACCCCGTAGTCACTTGAACTCCAAAGCCTAACTAATACCAGTAGAGGAGACAGGCCAGTCGTGCAGAACACTATCATGACGGAGGTTATGCTCTTGGTGGAAGACATAGCTGGCCAGCAGGCCTTTACATCAGAGGGGAAATCCAAATTTAGCTTGGGGAGGGAGAAGCATTGTGCTAAGCACTGCTTGTTGAAAGGGCATTAGACTGAAACATGTTCACAGCCTGTAATCTTTTATTTGTTTGTACACTTTACTCATGTAATCTGCTTTCTACTAACACAGAGACGGTTTCCTAAGTCATGCTGGGGGACCCGTGGATAAGAGATCCAGGTGGGGTATATTCACAACGACGCCGTTTCCTACTAAGCTGTATACATTTTTTTTCTGCTAGCAAGAGTGTGTAACTCTAAGCATTGAAATGTTGAATGACTGGCTAGTTTACATATGAGAAGTAGCACAGCCTCTATGGGATGCTATTGGGGCTTGACCTGTTTAGTTATAACAACATTTATAGTAAAGCTAACCTGAGACGGTATACGGCAACAGGTTACCATGGTGACTATCAGACCTTCTTGTAACCATAAAATCCCAGTTTATACCCCTGTAGTAGCAAATTAAGTGTGATTGAACAAGATAAATGTCTTCCAGAGACCATAGTGATCACACAACCGACGCATAACTAAACTAAAAAAAAAAAATGCACAAATCTGGTGATTTGTAAACTGAATTGGAGACAATTTAGTGCCAGCTGTGTGTGATAAAAGTCAAGCAGGAGGCAATCAACACACTGCTGATTCCTGAGCTACCAGTCTACCCCTGCCATCCCCACTCCCCCTCCAACGCACACACTTTATCATTTCAGTGTTGCCTGTGGGTCTGAAATACAGCACATCAAAACAACTTGTAAGTTTCATTTCCGATACCCTTGAACCTGCTGACTGGCCAAACTGTCCACTAGCTGACACTTTGAAGAGTACCTCATCTCAAGTCGTCTCTCTTGCCGCCATTCTGTGTGGTCCTGAGAAGAGATGATTGATGATACGTTCACTAACATGGTTGCTATGAAGAAACATTTAGTTAAGCAGTCCTTATCAATATTGAGCTGAGAAACAGGAATTAATTAACTGAGGAATCATTTTAATAGACCTTATACAGAATTTATTGCGATTGTGTCAGTGCACGTTTATTGACCTCTGAGTCCTCTGAGTGAGTATCCATCCATCGTGGTTCCAGTCGCCTAATATCCACAGAAAAAGGGGGCAGGACGGGTGCAGTCCGAAAGGTGCTGGTGCTGGTGTGCGATGTGTTGTGCCCATCTGGCAGGGCAGGGTTTAGCCCTAATCCCAGAGCCCCTCGGCAGGGGAGCCCCAGGCTGTTGATCACTGCCCCCCTGCTGGCTCCTCCACAGTCCTGACCTCCTCAGAGCACAAACACACAGACCCCTGCCACAAGAAAACAAGTCTACATACACAACGTCAGCACATAAACTGCAGGGCGCTACACAAGATTAGTTTACGAGACCGACACATTCAACAAACATCTTTCTAGGCTTGTGTCAATATTGGGTGAAGAGTTTTGATGTCCAGTAGAGACACACAGGCTTACGTAGCTCCAGTACACAAATACAAACAGACACTATGAAAGACAAGAAGGAAATATGACCCCCAACAACAGGAAAACACAGAGAAACATATAAACACACACACATGCAGGGGGAGCAGAGACTTGTTTTTGTGAGGCAATGTAGAAAACACATTTATCACACACACAAGTAGAGAACGAGTAAATATACACACACATAATTACAAAAACATAGACAGATAGGCAAACACACAAAGACACCCAGAAGCAGTCACCCAGCCATACACACCACACACCTAACCACTGATAATCCCCTAGACACAGGAACACACACTCACACACACATACAGAGCATCATTATGTTTATCACTGTGAACCAGCCCACCGACACCCATCACTCTAATTCCATTTGTCTGTTTAGATTCGTTTTGCTTTAATCCTCCCTTGTTTGTGCACATCTGCAAGCACTGCAATAGTACAGACACAGCAAGACCGGCAACGAGAGGGAGAGAGAGAGAGAGAGAGAGAGACAGACAGAAAGAGACAGAATGAAAGAGGGAGAGGGAGAATGAGCTCACAGGGAGTACTCTCCCCTCCTGACATCCTGGTCCCCGTAGCTCCAGCAGAAGGGGCAGACAGGCGTATCTCCTTGCCCAGGGAGAAGCTCCCTGTCCCAGCCACGGTGCCGCCGCCAGGCCCGCAGGCCCCTGTAATCACTGCAAACAGTCAAACATCCAGTCACACAGGCTCTTACACCAACACAACATTACAGGCTTTTTACACAGTATTACACCACATCTTATTATCCCATTCAAGTCCCTCTATTAGCTCAATTGGATGGTGGGATTTTCATTTGTAAATTGGGGGATTTTAGATTAGCTTGTCTGTCAGCGATGAAATGCCCCCTGAGACTGTGAATTATGTGACCAATCACATATGAATCAATGCTCATGCATGCTGTAGTTCATGAATGGATGGTGTCAACGAGAGGAAATTAAACAACTTTAACCTAGATTATGTCCTGTATGCATAGTACATCACAGATTTTATCGAGCGAGCATCACAGCTGTATGGCTGCATGGTCACAGATTAGATCCACTATAGTCTTTAAATGAAAATGCTAAATATGAAATTAGCCTTAATGCATCAACAAAACAGGAATGACACCATTTTTGCACAGCTGACAATAAGCACTGTTAGCTTTTATGCGGCAAATAATATTCAGGTCTAATAGAGAATTATTAAAGAGATAAATATTAGCTGCTATACACACCTAGCAGCAACATTATGCAGAACTGAAGCGGGTTGGTTGAAAGGAGGCGAATGAATTACCCCTCTTCCTCCCCAGGCCTTCCATTCAGACACGGAGTGAGAGAGAGGGAGGAGAGAGAGGGGAAAAAAAGGCACCTCGAGCTAGTCGAGAGACCCGGCAAATTATGAAAATGCCTCTCTGTGTCCTAAATGGAGGCCGAGCTCTTTAATGTGGCACAAAATTAGAACCTGGGGGAGGAAGTGTGGCCCGCTTGATTGGCGAAACCCCTCCTGGTCCACTACCCTTCCCCCCCCCGCCCCCTCCTCTCAAAGCACACAGAGATATTATCCTGTGGCTGGTGGCACTCTCTTGTATTGGGGAAACTGAAGGACCCAAGAGAGAGCCCAGGGGCGTCCATAAAGGTGCCTAATTTGTCAGTTTACTCCTCAATTATTTAAATAGATCTAAGAAGGGAGCGGAGAATGGGGCTTTTTCTGCCTCTTCGCAGTCAAAGCAGAGAGAGACCTTTCTCCACGGTAGCCATTTTCAATTGCGCTCTGCACTGCTGTCTTTGATATACAGAAGTGCAGTAGTGGAGAGGGGCTGTATCAAATAAACAAATGTGTGTACACAAGATAACAACGGGAACTTGGGGATAATATTCAGTTTGCTCTGAAGAACTCAAAGTTATTTCACATTTACAGATTAAAACAAACTTTACAAACATGTGCACGCAGAGTACGCAGACACACGATAACACTGTGTGTGTCATACATGCAAACACACACACACACACACACAAACACACATTTACACATCCATCGGTGAGGATTTATGTGAGGTTTGGACAGAAAGCGAGGACCCTTTGTTACTCATCCCTCTGCTCCTCCATCCACCCACACTATCAGGTTATAACCCCACTCCCACACTATCCTATCAGCACCCCGCACCCAGCAGGAGTACCACCTGGCAATGCCAGCTCTCAGCCAGAGAGACCACTGGAGGTATGTGGGGCCTGGGGCCACAGATTACCAAGCGGTTGGAGATTGATCCTGGAAATGGAGATGTTGCATTCCCCAACCCTCTGACCTCTAATCCCTCACATATCTACCTCTATTGTTTGGTTTGTTTCACTAGAGGGGTGAGGTTGTGTGGGCTGAGGAGGATGAGGATGCTGTAAAGGTAGAGGGGGTCCTCGTAGGGTCTTAAGGTGACCTTATCTCTCACATACGTCTGGCGGAGGCAGGTAAAGGACCCTCTCTGTGTCTGAATGGTTTGCCGCCTATTGAGATGAACTCTCATCTGTGCAACAACAATCACTATCAATAAGCTCTATATCAGCAGCAATGCCAGTGCGGGGTCCAGCGGCAGTACAATAGTCTGGGCGCGCCTACACAAAGACGTGAGCACCAAGACAATGGCATAGTCCTTTAAATTCAGGAAAGACACTCAGAACGAGTGAAAACACTTCCATCCATTTTGACACAATAGACGCAAATACAAATACAAACAGGAACACAATGGAGAGCACGACAAACACCTGGACAAATAAACTCTGTAAACCTGCAAACACACTGTACCTGACATACAAACAGTGGCTACCACACACTGACACATCAAGAGTGATAGCAAACAAAAACCTGAGACAAGTCAATCATGACATCATGTCAACACAGACTGACATTAATGAGCCTAATTCTACCCAATACACATTGGTGAGTCTGTAGGGAAATATTGAAGTTAGCCAAAATAACAATAGCTTTAAATAAGTTAAGGTTCCACTGTGTTGAAAAATACAAATGGCAAGAGTTTCCATTTCAGATAAACCTGCACCCTAGAATAACAACAATCCAAGGCTATAAATATGTGTGGAGTTTGGTAGCAGGCATTGGCAACCTTCACAAAAATGGGTGGCACCTCGTAAACATCCTTGAAACAGGTTTCTCATGCTTAGGAAAGGGATCTGCAGGCAAAGTTTTTCCAGAGTGTGAGATTCTGCAAAATCTGCGGCCAGCTCAGTATATCATGCCTCTCACACCCTCTATTCTCTTCCCAAACACTAACCAGCACACCACGGCCCTCCGCCTCCCTCCACTCCAAGCTTCGATCCAGCCAGAGAGAGGAGAGGAGAGGAGATAGGCCCAGTTGCTAAAGCTGTCTTTTCAGCCCCTGCTCCCGCTCGGTCTATCTGAGATACACAGCAAGCGGAGGTGTCGCTTTTCCGCTGGCATTTCGGACAGTATCTACTTATAGACGGGAGGAAAAGAGAAAAGAAAAACAGAAGGGGTATTATCAGGGAGGGATGAGAGCAGCAAAGGCATTTTGTCTTTTTATTCCCCTCCTAAGCCCTGGGCTTTGCTCCCAATCCGATTGGTCGATACGGCCAGGGATGTAAATGAAATGCAAAGAGGAATAAGGCTGGCTTCCCATCTCCAGTGTGTGCCCCCCTAAGTCCTCCGCCCCTCTTTCTCTGTCTCACTCTGTCTTGCTCTCTGGGCTGTTTATGGTGTTGTGTTTCTGTCTCCCCATTCACAGACTTGCTGCTCTCCCTGTTTCCGTCTCACCCTCCTCACTCTGGCTCCTCGCCCCCCAGGCCCCCCCCTCACTCCTCTCTCGCTGCATCCCTCCCCTCTTCCTGGCTGGGCTCACAGCTCTTATCTCCTCAGACGCCCCACATTCCAGCGTTGCCGTGGCTCCCTGCCTGCATCCCCGGTCACGGCGATTCCATGGGTTCCCACAATCCTCGGCAGCTTGCTGATTTAGGGTGGGCAACTGACTCTCAGAGACAGGGGAGAGGAGAGGAACAGAGGGGTTAGGGAAAGACAGGGTGAGAGGGGATGAGAGGGTGGGAGACAAGAGAGAGATGACAAAGGGGAGGACAGGAAGAAAGTAAAGTAAAAAAAATAACAAGAGGGCATGAGACAAGAGATGGTGAATGACTGATGAACAAATCTGATCAATATTTGTGACTCAAAAGGCCTAGAGTACTGTGGAAAAAAAGGGTATAAATGAGTAAAAATAATTAGAATCTTTATTGAAATATTTTAATCTGTAGAAAACAGTGACAATTTTTAGGAGAAACCATCTGTGCTACAGCAGGCCGCATCTCATCATCCAGCCAACTGACAGCCGCTAACCAGGCCTGCAAACACAAAGGGCAGATTACATTCTGAGAAAACTACACATGCACAATAATGTCCTTCACTTTCTAGTAGTATCTTAAACAGATGGCTCCTTCAGCAGTGATTTATAAAGCTCATGGCAATACACTGATTTGACCTCTGCGCAGGTTCATTAACATTGGCACCGGCATTTAAAAAAAAAAAAAACAGTGTGTAACTGAGGTTTTGGATCCTGACAACATGTCAAAGACAAGTGACTGATCCGCTCACAGTGTTGTCTCTTCAGCAACCCTCACAGGGCTAAAAGTCTTTTTTTTTTTCCTGGAAGTTGGGAGGCTGATGGTCTTGTGTGTTTCACGTCCCTGGAGTTCGCATGACTTTGTGCTTTTCTCTCTTTCCAGTGTGCCGATCTGTTTGTGGACTATGTTTATACACCGTCCTGGGAAGGGAAAAGGCTTGCGTGGACATTTAAGCATGTTCTCACACACAAACATAAATCGAGACAGATGTGCACATTGCACAAAGCAACGCACCTCTAAAAGGGTCCCTGGCATTGTGACATTTCACATTTCATGTAAATCCATGAGGGATTACAGCCCTCCCGTTAGGAAGAGAGAGAGAGAGAAAAAAAAAAACACTCTTCGAATCCATTAGTTTTAAACATTTAAAGGACCATCTAAGATTGACTGATGGGAGGATAGAGGCATGGGTGGGTGGGTAGTGCTGGTTATGCGGAGTGAGGACTGTGTGGCACAGCACAAGTCTGTCCTAGATTAAACAGCCGCTCTAATCCCCCATTTCTGCCCCCAAATTGGTTTTCCCTCAATCTCAGCCTTGCCATCCTAATGTGAGAAAAAGAGAACTAGAGCAGCGGCGGAGACAAAATAATCAGCACGTTAAAAACAGAGAGAGCAGAAGAGAAGAAAGAAAAAAAGAACGAGATGTAACGATAAAGCAATCGAATGGGTGAGTTTAAAGGGAGCACGTACAGCTTGATTGGGGTCAGTCAAGGCTTCCCGAAGTCAAGCTCTGTCCCTGGTCAACTGTAAACATTCATCAAATGAAGCATGGCCGAGTGGTAGTTCTCTGTCCTTTGTGTGACCGATACTTCTGCATCAGCACTCTTAACCCCCGACTCACAAGTCCATTTAGTAAACTAAACACCACATCAACAACATCATTCTATCCGTCTGGAGCGCCACCTTCAAACTACAAGAAGAGGCACATTCAGACTTCGTCCCTAGGGCCTTGCACTTCGGGCTGGGCTTGTGGCGCACTTTCAGTGTGCCAGCACAGTGTAGGTCTCTCTGGATCTTGTTACGGGGTTTGCCTCCGGCTCTGGCGGAGCCTGTCTCTCTCTTTGAGCAGGTGAGTAATGGCCGAGCGTATGGCGGCCGCCTGGGGATCCGTGGGTTCCTTCTCCAAATAGAGACTAAAGTGCTGGGTGCTGCATGTCAGCAGGCTGTCTGGACTGTAGCCCCGGTGACCCGAGCGGAGCAGCCTCTCGCAGGCCAGTGCCAAGTTCTTGTCCCAGTTTGGAGGGTAGTCTGAGTGGGCCTCCACAATCTCCTTATACAGCTGCCCAGCAAACACATACACATATATACACACACAGAGACAAACATAAAAGCAGATGTTACTGCAAAAGGAACCCCTGAATGATATACTTTGCCTTGTGTGGCACTTCCCCATCATGGTAACACTATTGTTGCGTGTTTGTTGAGGTCAGACTCACAGTGTAAGACAGCTCAAAGAGGCGAGCTTTCCCCTCTCCCTGCATCCTTTCTGCCAGGTCAAACAGAAAGAAAGCCGTCTTCATCCTGAAACAAAGCACGCAGGCTCAGGGCTAAGTGCTGGATGGATGAGCCATGCAGATCCACACTCACAGACGCACCACTCCAATGGAGTGATTTATGTAGATGCCGATACCAAATAGAATGTACATGTAGATGCTCTACCACACAAGACTGGTTTATGGAGATGTTCTAGCGGGGCTAGTATGAATCGTGACGCAGCTTTTTATCTGCACACTAAAGTACACAACCTCTCCAAAGAGGAAACCAGTGTCTTTTGTAAAAGAAAAAATAACTTTACTGTACCTGGCTTGCCACATCTCCTCATTAGCGACATGCTCCCAGGACGCAGGATGGAAACTGTTCACACACGGGGAAAAAAAAAAAAAAATTCTTTATCTAAACAGCTTCAGGCGTCGGCTTGTGCACAGTTCCACTCACTATAAATGATTATTTATGTGAATATATTGTTCCACTCGACTGTGCACGTTTTGATACACTAAACATCAATGTTTGCTGCATAAACATTAAATGACTGAGCAACAATACCAGCCAACACATTAGACATGGAGTAAAACCACATCACTCTTTTTTTCACTTTGTTGACTGTAAACACTTGACCTCTTCTTCAAAAGAATATTTTAGCAGGGTTCCCGAGCTAATATTTGGCTTGTGGGCATCGGCGGACACGCTTGTCGTGAGGGTGCGGGAAATAATGTCACAGTATTCAGCCGCGGATATCTGAGTGAATGAAGGGCTGCTGGCAACAGCAACAGAATATGCAGCTTTGACTAATTCCACTTTTGACACAGTTATTGACAAAATGCAATAAGAAACTCATTATTTTTCATCTTCAGTCTCATTTCAAATGGCTGTGGGCCTAATGTCTTGCTCTGGTTGAATTCACAAAAAGCTGGATCACAGCATGAAGAACAGAGGACAACCTCACCAAGGGAGTCTGTGGAGGGATGACTGGAGACCACAGAGAGATGAGCGGACGGGGAGATGTTGGCGATGAAATACGTAGTGAGTTACTATTATCTTTCTGAGGCTGTTTTTTTTTAAATCTCAAGATCATGAGTTGTTTTAAACTATATGCAAAAGGATTCTTGTAGGCCTCTTGCAACCTACATCTTAAACCTTACTGACTTGCCACTGGGTCTGTCTTTACATACAGTACAGCTGAACATTGTAAAAATGTTTCCAAGGACAACAAATATGTCTGCACTTTGGAGAAAAGTGTGTAAATGATGCACAAAACGTAGAACAAATTCCTGTTTGATTAGCTTAATGTAAACATCATATAGCTTCAATGAAGAGCTGGAACAAGCTGACACAGAGCACCTATATTATTGTCAAACCACATAGTTTCAGCATTTTTTCCAGCCTTATATATAAAGCTACTTAAGAGGGGATAAAGGGTGAAACTGTATGTTTAGGGGTTAAACACGTACCTGTCTAAAGATGTTAATGATTCTGTATGTTTGTGTATGCACCTGTTGTGTGGCTCACTCCAGTTGTAGATGTTCCGAGTTCGATGCACCCACTCTTGCGGGTGAAACTGCCTCTTAACTGGCACCAGGTAGTCACACACACCCATGGGCCAACGAGAGAAACTACGCTCCCAGGTTGGGTCTCCGTCAGGCAGCCCGATGCAGGCAAACACATCTCTCCTGTGGAAAAACAACCAGAAAGAGACTTGTTCATATCCTCAGTCGTCATCCATGTAAACGTTCTTCGACCTCCTCCCAGGTAACTGCTGATGACAGGACACACAGGAACACCTTCCAGCTTTCCTCCAGCACTGTGCTCTTCACCAAAGGCTTTGGGCCCTGAGGGTTAATCCCACAGGTCAGTGTTGCCCCACTGAGAGACAGGCATGTTGGCCTGGCAAACACTGCCCCCTGGTGGGCTTGGTATTAACAGGTCTCCAGCCAGTTTCTGGGTCTCAGTTCCTCTTGGAGTGAGTGAGTGATGAGAGCAGGGAGCAGCAACGAGTCCATCAGAGACTGTTTAACCAAATCGAGTAGATTAGTCGACTTCTATAGTTCATCAAACTCCTTTTATGGCCTCAATAGTTCTACAGGCTTATCTCCTCCGCGCACTCACCGCTGTGTCGACCATCCCACTGATCTCTGCCTCATTAGATCACCCACTTGTTCATTTAGACCATTGTTGCCCTCCCGTTTGACTCTCTATGAATTTTACAGCTTTCTATTTATCTCCACAGCCAATCCCTTTCTCTCTCTCTCTCTCTATCTCTCTCTCTCTCTCTCTCTGTGACTTACTGTGTGTTGTGTGACAGAAACTGCTCCAGACTGAAGGTGTCTTTCCCTTCAGGGTGGACCGGGTCCCACCAGCGGCCCGGAAAGTGGACCCCAGGGTGGTGCTGTGCGAGCTTGGCCACATACCACGAATATGTCATCATCTAGAAAGGAGAAAGAGAACCACCAAGTCTGTTCAATTCTTTGTATTCCAGTGTGGTTAACAGTTAAATCACCTCTCAGTGTACAATTCACTTAGAGAAAAGGTTTTATTGACTATTTCAGTGGCTGTTGCTTCTTATTTGAGGTTCTCAAAAGGATTTTTGTTCCGCTTCACTTTTATTTTTATTATACCGCTATCTTAAAGCCCTGCGATGTTGAAGAGATGTGCAAACTTATGATGTACATAATGATACGTACCCAACTCAGAAAGCCTGCATGAGACCTCCGGATGTCAGGATGTAATTTATGTTTTTTGTATACACTGCCATTTTACCCAAAAATACTATTTGCAAAACAAATCGTCCTTTTTTAAAAAAAGAAATAAATCATCCTTTTCTGGATCGTCTGAATTGTATCTGTCTTACATGACAACCAAAAGAAATGAAAGTTTTCTCAGGATATAACATGAAAGACAAAGAATATAAAATTTTAAGGCAACACACACAATACCATGTTTGTGTTCTTCTGGTTTGCCACCAAGTATTCCTATTTTTATACCTACTTTTGCAATATAACTAACTGAAATTAAACTGTTCTTACTGATTATTAACTCTTATTTTTGATTTGTATCAAATATCTGAACTTCAATGAGAACATTTTGGCACTCAACAAAAACAAGACAGTGGAGAAATCAAAGCTCTGACCTCCTGGTCGACCAGACGAACGTCAGGCCGTACACCCTGGCAGTAGTATAAGTAGCGCACGGAGTTTCCAGGCAGATCTCCTCTGGTCAGGATGATTGAGTCTTTTGGGACGGAGGCCAGAAGCTCCCGGCCGAACCTCTCGACCACACTGTTTCTGCTCTGATCACACTCCCTAGAATAATCAGCACACCATCATAGTGTATAAAGTCATTAAAACCACAAGTCTGCGTTTACTTGAATTTAAAAAGAGTGCACGAGTGCATCTTTACCCATGCTTAGAGGTGTGTGTACAGCTGTGTATGTGTGAGAGTGAGTTCCTGTTTGTAGGTACGCTTTCAAGGTGCTCTGAGGGTAAGTTGTCAGTGCCCCCGCCCCTTCCCCTCTGCAGAGCGCTCTGGCTGCCTATCTAATCGTGGGTAGACAGGTGTGATGGGTCTGACAGCACAGGCCATGCTCTTCCCTTGATCAAAGCCTCTCAGTGATGGCTGTCTGGCACTCCCCAGCACTACGCTGGTGTAATCTGCCTTCTCGGACAGCTAACATCTCAGACTGAGCTCTGTGAGTGGAATCTATGTGCTAACCGTGCCTCTCTTTAGCCCCTACCATGGGGTGAGCAGAGAAAAAAATCTGACATGTGGAGTTCAGACCTGTGGTATGAAGCGCAGAGAAGAAACAAATCAGGTTGACTCAGGGAAAACTTATGCATGGGGATTTTAGGAGGAACTAGAATGAGAGGGGAGTTTTTATTTCACTTTAACTTTACTAAACAGAAGTATTCAAAAGTAACTTGAGGTGTTTTTGGCCCGGTGTAGTTTTTGCAGAATCAGACTGCTTTTTGCGATCAGGACAACTAAAAGAAACTCACACAAAAACACTATTAGAACTTTGAATTACTTATAGCCTGTAGAAGTACAATACAAAGGAGCTATGATAATTATGGAGGAAAATAGTGATGGTATCAGGTACTGAATATCTACAAAGCTCTAACAATAAAAATGGACACATACAAAAAGCAGCTTTAGAAGATCAAGCTTGACTGATGTGCGATCATTTTTTACATCATTCTCTGTGGATTTTTTTGTCAGCTCATCTGCTGTACTTTGACTTAACCCTACAACAAAATAAGGGCTTTTAACTGCAACTGTCCAGTGGTGGAAGTTCAACTGCAAGTATTTGGGCAGTGTTTTAAAACTCGTCATTATTTCATCTAAAACCCAATGTGTTGTTGTAGACCCAAATAATGGCGGATGTATGTCAACACTGTTCTAATATTTATGGACTACTTTCATCACACCCAACAGGAAGTTTGTTTCTGTAACTCAGTGCAACATTCACCTGTGATTGGTGTGCACCATATGTGCCAGCAGAGCCATGGTGAGGACCCAGCCTGTGGTCTTCCACACCCCCCCACGGCCCAGCCTCCTCTCCAGCTCAGAGTGTGTCCGGCTCAAGCCGAGGCCTGCCAGCACACACACTGCAGCATCACTCTGCAGCCAGAAACGCTCAACCTGCAGGAAGGGAACGTACACGTGTACACAGACAAAACACACACATACACATCAGTGTTTACTGTGTTTATTTCAGGATGTGTGTACCGCCTGTATAGATTTCTCATATACTGAGAAAATTGAATTGGTGCTCAATATAAAGCATAAGCACACATTTCAGACTGCTGCAGGTTTAGCTTTGGCTTAGAGACAGGATGTCAAAATGAGTAGAAGTCTTATAGCTCACCACTCCGAGCAGTAGGGGTCTGCTGATGTCGAGGTTTGCTCTCCAAGCAAAAAACAGTGAGTAGACCACCAGCATGGCAGTCAACAGCCAGGACACTGAGCGACACGTCCTGTGATAGAAGGCCACTAGTTATTCAATATACAAACATGTTTTATTATTTCGCTGTTTACTCTGTAAAAAAAAAAACATATTTGTTTTGAAGAAGACCATAAAAAAATATTAATGCAGGAATGGAGATCACAAGCCCGAGAGCAAATGCATACGCCAGCCAGCTAAGAGGTGCATGATTGATTTTCTAATGCAGACTGAGTCATAATGAGCTGCTGCCAACCGCTGAATCACAAACTCATTACAGTACAGCTGTAAAATGTACTTATACACTAAAAAGAAAACATGTTACCCTTATGGCAATAACAAATCATCATCTGAACCTGAAGAGACACTTTCAAGCCAGAGAAAATGACTTGAGGTTTCCTTGCCAACACATTGATCTGATGGGTTCCACTGACTTGTTTCTAACAGTAACACACTCATTTTGTTTGTAATTTTTATTCTTCATCAAATTAGGTTAAAAAAAAATGCTGATTTTAGTAGTAAAATGTTCTTTACACACAAACAGCACCATTCAACATTTTACCATAAGGTAAATTAGCATTTGCATGGCTTCCCTTTGGCATCCCATGAAATGACCTTGGTCTTTTTCATCTGTGTGTGCATACAGCCAAGTTTATCAAAGTGCACCCCAGGAGCAGAGGAAGCAGGGGGTGGCCAGTGCCCTACAGAGCCCCCAGGCTTCACTCGGCTTTATCAGCTCCACCCCAAAGACCCTAGTAAAGGCACTGCTGTAATGAATTACCCGATCACACCGCCACATACAGATACATACAAGCAGTGATTTAGTTGTATACACAAACATGTTTTTGAAAATTCAGCCTCTCTTGATTTGAATGCGGAGCGTCGCGACAGCTTGACAGTTAGGTGCCTCTGTGTTTTTTTGTATCCTTTTTTTCTAAGATCAGCATTTTGTCAGTGGTTTTGTTCCCTCTGTTTTACTCCGGGGGGATTAGATTTTTGGTTGAAGTGGCTGCTGAGATGTGTGTGACAGAGTTTAGTGTTTTGTATGCTGGCGTCTCGCTCATCCTACCTGTCCCATGAGGAGAGGAGAAGGCCTATTCCTGCCAGCACCAGAGCGGGAAGCGAAAGGTCTTCCAGGCAGTGGTCCAACTGGGCCCTGCACGAACACACAAACACACTTGTAACATATGTGACGGACACCAAAGACAAGCTCAATTACCCTCGCTGCTACTGAACTCAAGGACAGCAATTATTAAATGCCCTCCATCCCCTATCAAAACAAACTCCTTGGTCTGTGCGCTCCTCCTTTCAATCGGATTGACAGATACGAATGACTGTGTCATCCACCCCCCGCTGCCCCATCCTCTCCTCACAGCGCCTGTCAGTCACAGAGCGCTTGCTCAGAGCAGAGATAGTTTCCTGCCTCTTCCTTAATACCCATCTCTATTTGACAGCTTATTGAGTCTCTATATCTCCCAATGTACACTATGTGTGAATGTGCTCGCGAGCGTGTGTTTGTGGGTGGGTGGGTGTGTGTGTCAGCCTCTCCAGCGGGTTTACGTCTCCAGTGCGACATGCCTGTCATGTTCGCCTCTCTTCCCCATCTTGAAGGTGTGCTTGTCCATCAAGCAGCAGGGGTGATGGGAAAGGGTGGGTGCCTGGCAGAGGGGGGTGCCGGTAGTGGGGGGTCTTAAGTCGCACATGCAACCCCCTCCATGCCGTCAGCTGGAGAAAGATACCAGGATGACTGGTGGTGGTGGTAACGGGGAGAAAGGGAGGGGAATCGGGTGGAGGAGGTGGGGTGCTGAAGTGGAAAAATACAATTTCTCCAGCTCTATTGCAGTGTCTGTCATCACAGCTTGTCACGCTTAAATACCAGAGCTGAGTGATCATTTCAAACTGCTGGAGAAACAGAACACAACGATTTGGCCCTCTAAGCAGGTTCAGTTCTGCTTTGATGGGAGAGAGTGGAATGGGAAGAACAAAAGCTGCTGGAGAGAAGAGAGAGGGAGAGAGAGATGGGCTGCAGAAACAACTCTGGGCTCTCAGAAAAGATTGGAGTGTCTGTGGCTAAACCGGTGTAAAACACCAGAACCAGCGGTCGGGTCCTCCATCTCTAGAACCACGTGTGCCCTCAGTGTGCCTCAGATCAAAGCTTTTCTCTATTGCTTCTTTTCTACTACATTTTAGAGTCTACTGTCAAAGTAGAGACAGTTGATTGTATAGGAGCCCGAATACCACGTCAGAACAAGCTTCAGAAAACCTCTCCATCCCGACCCCAGATTGGGGTGACTGTGTCCAACTTTCCAAAACAACCGATCTGACATCTACACCCACTCACACACACACACACACACACACACACGCACACACACACGCACACACACACGCACACACACACACACACACACACACACACACACACACACACACACACACACACACACACACACACACACGCACACTATATCACTATACCATAGTAAATTTAATATCTTTGTGTTTTGGACTGTTAAATGCAATTTAGACATCACATTTGGGCTCTGAAAGACCATGATGGTACTGGTATGGTAAATAGTCAATAGACTATAGATAGATAGTCAGTACATTATTTGGTAATTAAAGTAATCATTACTTGCAGTCTTAAAAGACAATCTTAGACCAAAATGCAATGTGGCATACACAGAAGATGTCCAGATGTCACACTGATTAATCCTTACATATTCTGAATATTTATGAACTCAGCACATACAGCAAACCATAAATACTTTATAAACAGTTGTGTTGACATATGTGCATTTAACACATTCAAAAAAAAAAAGAAGGTCAACTCACTTCAGCATTGTGGTCAGGTTTATCGAAGTCTCTGTCTTTGCCTGCAAACACAAGCAGAATGCAATGAATTGGTATATACTGTATGTATATATATCATTGTTATACCAGGTAAAAATTATCTAGAGTAAAAAAACTAAAGTAGCGTGTAGTGTGAATTTCCCTGTTGTGGGGCAAGCATAATGTACCAGACTGAAGGTGCCATATTCAGCCCTCAGCAAGTGGGTCAGCAGGCCCAACAGGGTGGTCTGATCCCCCCAGCTCCAGCGGGCTTTGTTGAGGTAGGAGGAGATAGGCAGGTAGATGTACGGCAGAAAGCCAGTGAGGAAACACGCTCCCAAAGACACAAGACAACGCAAAGACAGCTCCTGTTGAGATAGTTATTAAAGAGATGTTCTCTTTTTTTCAACTGACTGCATGTTCACATTCATAAAATAAAATACTGTCTTGCGGTTTCATAAATCTGGAATCTGTTCTACATGACCTTTTTATAAATAAGAACTTACCCTGTGAGAGTAAAGTCGGTGAAGGACCCAGGGAATGATGACCAGTGCATACAGCACCAGGGTGTGCTGGTTACAGAGCCCCAAGCCGCAGCATAACGCTCCCCAGTGTGCAATCTGACAAAGTCAAGCATTTTAGTACAGCACTGCGAGTTTTCAATATCTTAACAAGGTATCTAAGGAACAACCTGAGAGACACAGGTCCCCTGTGAGGGCAGAAGTGTGCTCTACTGAGTTACCTTTCCTCTCTGAGTGGCGTTTTCAGCGCAGTGGAAGCTGGCAGTCAAGAAGAAGAGCAGACCAACAAAAAGGTTGTTGAGGGTGAAGACTTCCGCCACCATGGACCACTGCCAGCTCAGCCTGGACACAGCGAACAGCCCCCCAGCCAGCACTGCACCAGGACCAGGACCTGCCAATCTGACAGTGAGGGAGGAGAGGCCTTTATTCTTCTTTGATGACATCTAGTTTTTCTTTATGATCATCGGAAATATTTTGGACTAAAAAGAATCGGAAAAACATATTTCAAAATATTCTAACACATCAATTCTAGCCTTACTTTTTGTTCTTAGTCAGTTTTCAAGGCTGCAGAACATTTCGTGTGCTTTTTCTCAGTGTTTAATTTGACCTAAGTTACACTGCAGTGACATAAAAGAAGGCAAAACAACAAAGTCAGCAGCTTCACACAAAATTAAAATTTTGCTGTCAAAAAAGCCACCACTTCCTCCAGACTAATTTCATGACCCATTATAATCTTCCTTTGACCCAAGTTTGCTTCTCGGACAACATCCGGCAAAACACTTGAATAAACTGGGCCGTTCACATATCATGAAAACTCCCTCCCCAGCAGCTGGTTGATCTCGAGCGGACTGGCACAGAAACCACCGTGGTAGAGATAGCACTTCATCCTCAGCTTCTTAAATATAATGTGTGCACAAAAGTTTCCCTTTCCTCTTCTCCTATACTGTCTCCATCTCCTTTGCGGTAATTGAAGCAAACTTGGGATAATCTGTCATACGCTAAGACCCACCACTTACTAAAATGAGAGACAGAGGGGGGGGGGGAGAGAGAAGGGCGGCAAATGATGGGGAGAGGGGAAAGAAAAGAAAAATAGTGCAGAGAAGTGTGCGTTAAAGGGGTGAGACAGTGTGCGGGATAAAGGATGAAATAAAGAAAAAGGAAGAAAAAAGTTCAAGAAGAGAGAGGGGGGAAAAAAGAGAAAAGAAAAAAAAAAAAACACACAGCCCAGTCTCCGGCATGCTGGCTCTGAAATATGAGCAGGCTCGACAATTAGGGAAGTCAGGCAGTATGGCCCTTTCCGCCATTGTGTGGAGTGGCTTAGAGTCCTCATCAGCCTATCAGCTAACTGACAGGCAGAGAGCTGCTCTATTCAGCACCGCAGATACAAGCTGCAGGCCAAACGGCTGCCAGGTCCCTTATGACCCCACAATCCCTTGCCGGTGACAGCTTCAAGCTCCATAGCAAATTAGGCGCTCTCACATTACAATCGCAGAAGACAGATTCCATTAACGGTATCTGAAATTGAGTAGAGAGCAGGCCCGTTATCAGACCTGACTCATAAGCACCGCCATTAATCACAAGGCATGATACCATTTATACATTTCCAGCTCTCTGCCTGCCGCTGTGATAGTCAGCCACAAAAGGCCTGATGAGACTTAGGCTAGGGGAACAATGGAGCTTTCTGAGGAAAGCGCGGTAAATCAGGAAAAAAAGGAGAGGGAGAGCGAGCGGATGGTAGGGAAAAAAAAAAACTCTGCTTGCTGACTACTTCCCCTTTTTTTCTTGGGTTTTCTCTCTCCTTCTCTCCACTATTTTTCCTCTGTGTTCACTGTAAGGCAAGCCTGGTGAATGAATATGTGTGTGTGTGCACTTAAAAAGGGGGGGGGGGGGGGGGGGTGGACTGTGTTGATGGGGCGTCTAGGAGTGGGTCTTAATAAGAGATAGCAGCGTCTTTCTCGCTGCACCGCTCCAGGAATTAGTTGTAACTTGATGGAAGGATGAAGAGGAATGGGGTAGGGTGGGTGGGGGGGCAGATGGGGACTTTTGTTGAGGTGCAGAGACCTCCCGCACCCATAATTTTACCTCCCTGCATGACAATTAACCCATAGCTCATACACCTAGCAGGGGGGGGCTGATTTTGGGGTACAACTGGGTGCACAACAGTCACGGGGGTCCACGGACGAGGTTATTACACCAAGTACGCTCCTTCCTCTGAAGTCTTGTCTGATAGCCAGGCAGCACTCATCACATCTTCAGAGACACACACAAACATGCGCGCACACACGTTTGACTTCTTTATTCTTCCTGAGTGCCTGACAAATCTCTCTGTTAGAGCTTGTCAGTCTGTAAGAGCCCAGTGATGTGCGTACAGTGTGGGCTGTAAATGACCTGTCTGTCTGTGAGGGACCACCTGGGTCCCAGTCAGCCTTCTCAGCCTTCTCTACGGCTCATTCTCCAGGCTGGCTGCTCCCAGGGCGGGCAGATAAAGCAGGACACATTCTGACACCGGTGTGGCCGTGTTCCCCGTTATCGCGACTCAATGCAGTGCAGGATGCTGCTGTGCTGAAATGTTGTGGCTCAGTGACAATGGCCTGGTTGAGACGTGGCAGGAGAATAACACGGCTGACAACGAGACTATTCCACCCTGAACTGATCCACCCTGCCAAAACGTCTGTGTCATCACTTGGGTAATTAACTGAATGACAATTATTATGCATGAAGCCTGGAATGAAGCACAAACTTGAAAATAACGTAAGTGGTTAGAAATGAAAAGTACCAATAATTACACATTAGGATTGAAATGATAAAATAGGAAAAATTATAAAAATATTTAATACAAAATAATTCAGGTTCAAACTGAAACATCAAATGGTAAATAAAATGAATGAATGACAATGATACAACAGGCTCTGGTGAGCAATGTCCCCTTCAAGGACACAACAATAGCTCAGTAAAATCACTTTGAAGTGTCAAAATGGGACCTGCCTCATTTACACCCTCAGTTCTACAGTACGGGTCAGAGATGTGCCAGCACCAGTCGTCTGTGCTAAATAACAGCACACAAAAAGCCTACACCAGCACTCTGAACTGAATGAGGCTTCACAATGGAGCTGGCCAAGGGAGCCTCTGTCACACACCACCTCAGGGAACAGACATACCACAGCTGTGCCATCGTGGATCAGCGCTGCACTGTTCTCTAACCGAGTGGTGGTTTGGGAAGCAGCGCTGGAAAAGAATCACACATTCCTGAAGAGGGTAGAGAGCCCGAGAGAGGAGGTGGCCTGCTCGGGCTGAGGCTGAGGTTTCCAGCTGGCCCTTGCTGACACCCCAGGGCTGTACTCTGGCCAGGACACTAGACAGGGTACTTAGTAGCTATTATATGACAGTGGTAAGTGTCTGATGCACTGCTTTGAAATTTCAAAGCTAAGCAGCAATTGATATACAAATTAAAGCTTTGAAATGATGTGTTATGTGTCAGGAAATAGAAATATTCTTCTCTATGGATTGTTCATCGTCTTTCAATGGAATTGTATCATAATATGATCATATGGTGATTATTATTTTACAAAATACATATTTTCTTTTGCTCTGATTTTTACACATCCAGATAAGTTCACTAGTCAGCCTGTGAACACAGATGTATAATGTCTTTTGTGGCTTTGGAGCTTTCCCATGCTTGAAAAAAAATTACCCTGATGACAGCATCATTATTTTGAAAACTACAAATATTTAGCAGAAAGCATATGTAAAGCATATAAGCATAACAAAACTGTGGGCATAGAGGGACCTTCAAAACAAATGAAACCTCTGGACTTTGGACTTCTTATAGCCAGGATTACATTAAAAAACTATCTGGATAAGGGAGCTTTCGAATTGCATTGGTCTGGAAAAAAAAAAACTAACATTGCTATGAGCAAGCAGCAAGATTTTGTTCAGCTCTGGGAACCATATGAATATAGTTAAAGATGGAAATATAGACTTTACCTGAAAAAAATTATAAATAATCTAGGGAAATATTTATTTGTATTTGTACTTTATTCCATATTGGTGCAAGTGGAGCGTGTGTGTGGGTGTGTCTGTGTCACGCACGTATTTCTAGTCTCAAACTATTGTATTGTTATTGCATCTTTGTTATTGTTTCTTTTGATGGGATGTTATAAGAAAATGACAAACACGTTAAAAAAAAGAAAGAAAACTGGGGGTGTAGAGGTAGACAGACAAACATTATTAATACTGAGGTAAAAAAAAAATACATAATTTGATTCTTCAGTATTACGAACTGATTTCCAAAACAGAATATTTAATTCTGGGAAGCAGCAGCCTAATTTACAGTCAGTCCTCAAACCAGGCACTTCCCTGTCTTTCCTGCCTCATCCGGTATGTGAAGAGGAGGCTGTCTGCTCGCACAGAGAGGAGGGTAAATAAGGGTCCCGGCTCTGCCGCTCAGACACCCCTCCTCCAGGAGAGCGCTCCAGTGCTCCAAGTGCGTGTAAAATTAATCACCACAATTCTGCTCAAACAATGCAGCCACTGACATGACAATTTCTCCCAGAATGCCATCTTAATCTCCACCCAACACACAAAAATTACAGGAAGAGGGGAAAAAAAAACAATTTACAAAAATCCTGTGTTTATGCAATTCACTGAATGCCATTTTTATTGCTGCCTTTTCCAACAAAGTCATTAGGCACACACCAGTGATACATAAATGTTGCTGTATAGATTCCATTAACTAATTCTGGGTGAATTGTAATTGCCGAGTCTGATCCGTCTCTGTGCCTGGTGCCTTATTAAGACTGCCTGTGGTGGGTGAGGAATGTAATATTGACGTCCGAGGCAGACACAATCTCAGGCCCACGGGCGAAAGGAATATTAAACTGGTACTGTATTCTGCTGTCTATCTAGCCCTCCTCCCTCCTCCTCTCTATCCCCATCCCATAGCCAGTAATGAGGAAATAACATCTTCATTAGACATCTGTTTAACTGTATTAGAGGATGAGTCCTGGGGGAACCATTGGTCATGCTGAGGATGGGGGGGGGGAGTAGAGGAGGTCTGTTGGACTACAATATGACGGATGAGATATAGCAGAAATGGAACAAAAGGTCCAGAGATTGGGGCCTTTTAAACAGACAAACCTAAAATTGTCTTCTGCATTTTCAGAAGGAAACCAGTATGGGTGCATTCTCCATTGCTACTTGGGATGAAGATTTTATCCAACCATAGCAGATGTGAGAGGGAGGGGCAGCCTTGCTACCTGCAGGGAGAGGTGAGAACATTATCCAACAAAACAACTCTATTCAGCTGTTTCCGAGATACCACAACTCGCATTCAAGATGTCCAGAAAAATAAAACTATGCAAATGGCTGCAAAACAACAATACCCACACACTTTGCTCCTGACATGACCCCAACATACACGCAACCCCACCCCTATGGAAAAACAACCCACCTGAGCAAGGAGGGAAAGCGCCATCAGGACCATATGGTGAAGGTCCTTATAAGGAGCTGGGGACGCAGCACAAGGCAGGGGATGGCACCACGCCCACCCTCCGGTCCACTGAGGTATCAGCTGTGCCACATGGGCCAGCTCTTGGCGGGGGGAGCCTCTCGCAGGTGTGCATTTTGTTTCGATGGCCGCCAGGGAAAGGGGCAGCCAGACACGTTTGGTGTGCTTCAACAGTCCTGTTATGTAATCATGTGATCAAACAAAAAGTGCTGATGACTGAGCATTGGGAGATTGTTTTTCTGCTCCGAAGGCTGTCAGTGCACTAATGTGTATGCGCTTCTGGTTTCTCAGGATAAGCTCGGAAACAGAGAGAGATTCCTTCCAGGTAGCAGAGATTCGGAGCAGCTTTAGCAGATAAACTGTGAAACGAGAGAGCACAGAATACCGAGCTGTCTGGATTATCCCGCTATGAAGGGTGCATTCCTCTAGAGACGCATGGCTGAGGCCTTTAGCATTCCACAGGCCAAACGTTTCCTTTTTGTGAACCTCCAAGAGCAATCGATAGTAATTATCATTACGTCCACCATCCTCAAAGGCTTGTCAGGGCATGGTGTGAAAACATAACAAGACATGCAATTTGGCCATCAAACCATATGATCAAGCCAAGAGAACTGTAATTGACAAATCAAAGGGAGGCTAAGTGCTACATTTAAACTTATGCAAGAGAGAGAAGTGGCTTCCAAGCCTATCAACTTACATTCCCCCACATTAAACACGGCAATCTGGCCGACTAATTTAAATTGATACATCAAAGGCTCGCGGTGTTGGGCATACTCCAGATGAATTTCAAGGTCTTACAATTTACTATTTGAGAGGAACTGCCTTCAAGTACCCGTATTAACTTCAATATATTTTGCCATCTGAAAATAATCACACAAAACGATGATTTGTTTTCGGAGGGAAAAAAAAGTCTACTTCTCAGCAGATGCAAACCTAAAAATAAGAAGCAGCGAAAAAGTTTAGGATGGCTTCAAAGGGACAAAAGACATTTCAGAATTTAATTATGTTGGGAAAAGGGAACGGGGGGAAACTGTTACCGCAAGAACGGAGCAGGTATGAACGGGTGTCAACTGGTCCGTTTTGGCATTTCATCTGAGGGAAAGGTCTGGCCAGAGAATCCCTGCAGAGATGTGGCATGACATCTATGCCAGTCTTGTTGGTGTGGTCAAAGCACCCATGCCCTCCATGCCAGAACAGAGAGGGAGGTCTTCATCATCCAGAAACCATCTCCCTCCCTTTCACCCTCCTCATCTTTTGCCCTCTCCAATAACCCCTCACCAGACAGAGTGTGCCAACTGATCCACAGCCACAAGCTCATCCCAAACTAGGTCCTGAGCAGATAATGACTAAAACCTTTTATGCTTATTTTTCAAATTGAAAGCGTAGATTATACGTTCATACTTAAGAGCTTATATGGTGTGACTGTGTGCTCTGGCTGAAGTCCTCACTACCCTTCATCCCTTGTTGGGGAAGGGGCGGGTGGGGTTGGAGGTCCTCATAATGACTTTTTACTTGACCATAATCCAAAACTGGATCTAAATCCTCAGAGATTACAAACAGGGCTACAGTTAACATGCACACTGTGAGCCAAATATCACCCAGACTGTATGGATATTTTCTGGCCTCAAAATAACTCTGTAACTGTCTGGCCAAGAGCTGTGTCCAATTTACTTGTACCTCATCAAATGCATTATGACTAGTAGGGTTACAAAGCCAGAAAGCCCAAAAGAAGCACTGTGTTTCTTCCCTTTCTTTTGGTCCTCTCTTTATTCTTTCCTCTCCACTGTCCTGTCCTGGGCAGACTGGTTAAAGCTGGTAGGTTTTGATTCACCTCTGAGAAGCAGTAAGGCGGGGCAGGGTCTAAGGCTGATGCAGTCTGGGCTTAGGGCCAGTCCCCTGGGGAGCACTTCCTCCCCAACCCGTGCCCTACTGCAGCAGGGATGACCCTGTACCCTGACCTACTCCAGACCACCTGCCACCGAGCACACAGCGGCCAAGCACACAGGAAGTAGGCCCAGTATTGAGCACCCGGGAACACGCACAACTTTATTTTCCCCTGCTTTCCCCCGACTATCACTAGGTCCTCACAACATGCCAAGGTGTACAGCAGGAAGAAATTACATCATATTCAACAATTCTGATTCTGAAAGAACAAATTAAGAGTATATGACATGCTTGGAAATGCCCTGGTATGCAAAAACAGTGACAAAAAGGAAAAATGTTGACACTAAGCTGCCTCCGACAATGCAATGTGGAAAATGACTAAGATCAGCGAAAGGGTTGATGTAAGGTAGTTCAGCCAACCATGGTAGATAATCACACACAAAGAGGGAAAGGGTAAAATACTCCTTACATGATGGGGTCAGCAGCAGGCAAAACTGCAGGGTGGTACATGGCAATGCAGAGACCGTAAACTGTGCTCATGACTGAGCGAGGGGAGAGATGGTTGAAGAGAGGAGAGAGGGAGGAGCGGAGTTAGTGATCCCGTCCCTCTCAGACCTCGGGAGGCAAGAAGGGGGGAGATAAGAAATCGTGCCATGTCAGGATTGGGAGCATGCTGGGTTGGGGGGGAGGGCAGGAGAACAGGAACTTCGGGGTGGGTGTTGGAGGGTGCGATAATTGTGATATACATACACACGCACGCTCACAACGGGTGGCTGATGGGTAAACAGGCAGGGCAGGGTGGTGGGAGGGAGGAGGGCAGCTGGGCTCTGCTCCTGAATACTGAGCAGAGGATCAAGAACGACACTGCCAGTCTGTCAGGACCCAAAAATATCACTCTCTGTTCCAGACAGCATCAAGATGCAAAAAGTCAGTAAGGGAATGTTTTAAGACCCCCTCCAATCAAAATAATGTCTTCTTTATATTGTTACTTCCCTTGAATATTTGACTTTTGCTATACAAATTGATGCATGTGCAGAGTTTGACACTAGAAGGCTGCGATTTCCCGAAATGCCACTTAAAAGACTTAACTAGACGACTAAAATCAAAGCACAGTAATCACAGAACAGAAGATTAACGCAAACACATAAAACAAATTGGAGAAACCTATATTTTATGTGCTTACCTGCAGACAGAAATGCAGAAGGCACCACAAGCTGCAGCCCCCAGCAGACTACTCATCAGGTTGACACTGTGGGCTGGAGAGAGGGAGGGCAGAAGACACATAGCCAGGTGAGCTAGTAAGGTAAAGAGAGGGTATCCTGGAGGATGAGCCACCTAAAAACAAAATGACGGATAAAGTATAAATTCCAAATCCAGAGATGTAATGAGAGACAGATTCAAGAGAGAAAAAAAGAGCAAGTTATTCTTCATTCAAAGTGTGCTTGAATCAAAATCAGGTTTATTGTCGAGTAGATTTTCACATACAAAGAATTTCCCTTGGTGTTTTGGTGCATAACAAATACATTAAGCAGAAAATATAAAGAAGATTACAGTAGAGATTTTTTTAAAAATCAAGTACTAACATGTCAAGAAGCATGAGCAGATATTTAAAAAAAAAAAAAAAGAGCTGCACCGTAATGTGCAAAGTATTCACCAGGTAATGTGCAAAAGTCGCAGTATGCAGAATATTTTAATGTTCAAGGTAATAGCCTAAAACGATGTTAGCCTGCTGAGTGGACAGCGCCCTAACGTGAAAGTGCAGAGGTTGTACTAGAGATAAAAGTAAGAATACAAAGCTAGAATGAGAATATAGGAGTGAACCACTACGCAAGAATGAAGCAGATGGTGTTAAGGAGCAGCAATGTTATGTTTACTAGCCCCTTCTGACTGAGTGGCAAATCTAGTTGCTCTACTGCCCTCAGTAGATGGGCACGCAGTAGAGCTGCAGTAATGGAGAAGAGACAGACACACCCCGCCTGGCATGACCGCAAACTGACTCTTCTCTGATATCAGAGTCCTCCTCTCCCTCTCTTCCTCCCTCTTCTCACTTCTTTTCCTCTGGCCTCTTCCCAAGGACAGTGCAGCTCCCTGGAGCCGGCAGTAGAGCACGTGGTGCTCGCCAGCTCCAGCCCCCCAAACCACCTCCGAGCCGCAGTCATTCTCGCCTGGGGGATCTCAGCAATCACAGCAATTAGCCGCTAAGTCTCCTCCACCCAGATAAGGGCTCAGTCATTAAACACAGACTCATTCCCTGGCAGTGATAACACAAGCCATGCAGGCAGGGAGAAGGGGCAGCTCTTCAAATGAGCACACAGAGCTGAAAGGTGAGAGTGTGACTACCCCACTGGTCACCTCAGACACCATAACCTCCATTGTTACATTCATAGAAACAACAAATTCAGAGGGAGGGGTCAGGGATAGAGCATGTAGGTCAGGAGAAGTTTAGGAGCAAAAGAGAGGAAGTAATGTCAAGAATAAAAGAAAGAAACTAACAGCTTCAGCCAGGTAGCTCCACCAAAATGCATATCAGGTAAGAGCGTGTGGAGGAAGGGCTGTGCGGCTGACAGGAGTGGACAGACGTGCAGCAAAAGGACAGTTGAGGGACAAAGGCCGCAGGGAGCACGAGGAAGCAGAACTCTGGAGCTCTGGGGATCAGAAAGGGGGGCCAGCAGCCAGGGGGCCCAGGGACGGCCTGCAAGGCCCTGGGGAGGCCTGAAAGGCAGACAGGCAGGCCACACGGACTGCAGCACTAACGGCAGGATTACTGGCATAGTGACACCGACACAGCCTCCCTAAAAGGATCACAGCGGCGTAATAAACTTTATTAAATAATAAAACTTATTATAACTGTTAACCCGATTTAGTTCATTCTTCGCGGCTTACACACACACAAAAAAAGAGGGGTGGATATAATAAGCCTTATACCGTACATAAGGCAAAGCCTACAAAAGCCATCGCCTTACCATTGACTTTAATTGGATTTGAAAAACGGGTTGCAAATTATAGCATTCTCTACTTGCAACTTAGTAAAATAAGTGTATAGAAAAGAAGGGGAAAAACCTGTGGACTGAAAGTAAATTAATCTGCTTTCTGCCCATGCTTAATTAAACTTCCTTAATGCTTATAAGAGTTAATGAGTGAATTGATTAAACAATACAGCTAATACTTACCCCCAGCTCACAAGCAGTGGTGATCAGCTCTCCTGTGGAAGAGAATAGGGGAGGAAATTAATGTAAACCCAATAATTATTATTAAGAGACAAGTCTGCTCCCAAAGTTTTCCCAAATCAAATACTTGCACTGGGGTTTTGCATTAATTTGCCAGGATCAAAACCTACAAATCTTCCCAGTGTGACATTTCCTAAGCGGCACGCTCATTCTCTTCATCTCTCGCTTCTCCCCTGATGCCTCCCTCGCTTCCTCCAGCACATACACACCGATATAAACACACACACACACACACACACACACACACACACACACACACACACACACACACACACACACACACACACACACACACACACACACACACACACACACAAACTATTAGACTCCCTCTCCAATGCTGTCACACAAACACACACATATGCTGATCTGAGAATAATGCTCTCAGTCCCATCCTCCCCATGCATCAGGGTCCTTTCCCTTCCTCTTTCTTCTGCCGCTCTACGTGCCTCTCTGCTGCTCCCACACTCCCAATGTCTCAATGTCTCGTTTAGTCCGTTGGGCACAAACAGAAAGGCAACGTTGGTGACAGTCACAGAATGAGGTAAGCTGTAAAAATAAGAGCCGGTTGCACAATTTTTTGACAAGCTCTGTGTGAGGCGCAGCACAAAGTGAAAAGAAAAGCCCTAAAAGCTATTTGAGGAAGCTTTAATGTATCTGGGCACAAACCCATTTGTACCAGAATACACCCAGAGCGTTTCAAATTATACTGATTTCTCACCCAATGTTTGAATCTCCCACTCATGAAAATTGAAATTTGGTTCAGATTAAATGACATTGATAAATGTTTGGGTTCAAGACAGCTCCCTCTACTGGTACTAGATGGGTAGTCATCTCCTCCATCGAATACACTCAATAAAACAGTGGCCTTCCTCAGTTCCCTCAGCTTGTTACTTCACCTGCATGAAAGCTATGTAAGATGCCTGGTAGATTCATACATACAGCCTAAAAAACCAACTGCAATGAAAGGTAAAAGGTTTTTAATTATTTCTGAACCAAATATATAAAGTATAACTGGTTATTTTCAAAGCTTCTATAAGTGTTTTTCATTTTCAAAATAAACATTTGATGAACAAGAACACGGGCCCCGATGAAGCATCAACCATTATAGAACAGAGCGGCTGAATTTCAGATGGCATTGGCTGTGTTACGTATTTTGCAACCTTGCGGATACAGTCAATTATTATGCCTAAATTTCTGCCACATGAGGAGCCCTAACTCTTATCAGTCTAATGGACCATGAAGTCAGAACTCCTCCACCTGCACAGCTTAAATGTTTTCACAGCTCCATTTCACCTGGCATGAGCCGCCAGCTACCTGCCATCATTTTACATCACACCTTCTCATCCCTCATCGGTTTTCTCAATTTCACTCATTTTCCCTCAGTAGTGGCACACTTTTACACCATTCAGCACAGAAAAACTCAAACTAATATGGAGCCAAAACATCCATCTAAGTGCCACAGAGATGCAGTTCTGCAGCCCCAATACTAAAAAGGGAAAATATTGACTCAACGGGGTAGCAGCATGGGTGCCAAGAGTCTTTGTGATAGTGGAGCACGGGCACCCACACCAGTCTTCCCATAATCCCCATCATTTCCACACTCCACATTCCTAGACAACAGCGTACCCGCGGGGCTGTGCTCAAGCCTCTCCAGGGCACATCACACCTAAAGAGATTAGGACACAGAGACGGAGACCTGGTGAATTCGGAAGGGTGTTCAGCTGGCACTATCAGAGCGGGCATCCTGCACCATCCCTAAACACTGTGGAGAAGAGGCTGGCCATTTTTTCAAAGGCCCCGTTCGCTAGACAGCAGCACAACCAGCTGGGCTACTCAGCCCTCCAATTGCCTGCTCTCCTCGTCTCTGCTCGCTCATATCTGGCCCAGCTTTTTACATGCTTTCATTTTGCAAAATGTGCATTCCCCTCCACAGCAGCTTGTATGCCAGAGCAGCGCAAACCTAACAAGCAGAGACTTCATGCCCTCAAGTCCACATTTACAAGTTTGTAACCTAGCTATCACTTCTAAACACTGTTTGTAAATGTGCAAGGCAGTCCTTCATAAACTGCATTACAAGAATGTTGGAAAACATGTTGGCCTACAACACAGGAAGGTGCTTGAGTGAAATACATTTGGGTCCACTGTGCAAATTAAATTTATGCATACACACATGATGCACATTATTTTATAAGTCAAGGGTTGTCAACAATACTTTGTCATTACAAATGCTGTCTATATTACCTGCCGTGTGATGGCAGTGAGTGAAAGAAATAATGTTGATGAAACATTTTTTCTCCTCCTGGCTTCTGAAGAAAAGCACAGACAAAAGGAGAACTGTTGCAGGTAAAACGAGTGAAAATATAATTTTCTAATGACTTTATGAATAACAAATATTCCGTATTTGGTGAATAAAATTAAGGATCAAATGGGCAAAGCTAATATTGTGATAATTATCACTGCATAATAAACTCATGTTAATCCATTTGGGCCAAATTTGTTTTTGATCTGGACACTAAAGTCTCATTAAAAGATTTTGAGATTTCAAAGAAACCTTCAGAAGTAACACAGAAATATTTCGAAAAGCATCATCTACATCGAAATAAAATAAAATGCACCCCAGTCAACTTTTAAAGTCCATTTAAAAACTCATCTATAGAATAGAATAAATACATTTAATTGTCCTACCAGGGCAGGAAATCCATCTTTGTCTCAGCAATAAACACAAACAAATAAATAAATACAACACTTATCTTAAATATATTTAGTCTACTGCCTTAAACATTTAATCTTTAGCATATAATAGACAAACAGTGCTGGTGTGTGAATTATTTAACTCACCAAGAAGATGTCTAACTGCTCTAAACTAGTCAATCGTTATGTGTATTTGAAAATCAGTGTATTACTGCTTATGTATGCTGTTTTCAAGCAAGCTTTATGTCTCATGTTGGCACAAGTTTTGGGTTTTCGTGCTGACGCCTGTGAGCACCACGGACAGCTCCCGCTCAGCTGCAGCCGCCACGTGATTGGCTGCCAGGCGACACAACAAAGTCACATGACCAGAAGAGACCGTTAGCCTAGCTAGCAGGCTAGCAGCTACCAACCTGAGTCTCCACCGGGGACAGTCCTCTGCACACAGGGCACATACAGCGCGGTAACACAAGCGACCGTAGCGCCTGTTAAAATCCAGCTTGTCCTCTGCTCCGACATTTTTGTTTCTAGATGAATACCGATAGTTTTCAAACAAATGCTACTAGCGAGCTAACGTTAGCATCCATACATTTCGAGCTCTGCGGACTGTAACGCTACAAAAACCTGCATGCTACCAGTTAACCGACACCGATACTAGTGTAGGACTAAAGTGAAAGTAATATGACGACAAATAAAGACTTAACTCAGTTTTTATTTGTGCGAGCTTGTCAGTTAGCTAAATTGAAACGTTTCTGTTCCCGGGAAGTAGCTGCCTTGATCTCGCCAACGAACGAGCTAAACTCGCGATACTACCGGACGCGCCATTCTTAAAAGTTACAGCAGTCACCGAAGTAGTTGTGATTTATATTGTAGCTGGATAATATTGTAGTTTACGTTCGTGGCGACGGTGGAAGATAAGTGTTTGTCCTCCTCAGACGTGCTGCCTGTGAAACATAATGACAGTACTTCTGATCACGTGACTGACTGAGGGAGGGTCTGCACAATCACTGTCTGTGGATATGTGTTAGTTTAAAATGCATCTGCAGACAAATATGAATTTATTATGTATGAATATGTTGAAGTCTAAACTTCCTGAATGCAAATACATTAATGGAAATTTGACATCCACATTTTCATAACTTGGCAACTCCATCCAATCAAAAACCTCAGAACAGCTACTGAAAGTGTGATGAGACTGTTGTTGGGTTTTTTTTTTTCCAGATTATGAACGATGGTTATGTATTTGGGCATCAATACATACTTCCATCCATTATCTGTAACTGCTTATCCTCATCAGGAGCACAGTCAGGCTGGAGCATATCCCAGCTGACCTATAGGACAAGAGGCAGGATACACCCTGGACAAGTCGCCAGTTCATTGCAGGGCACATAGAGACAAACAACCATTCACACCTATTTAGAGTCACCAATTAACCTATTAAGTGCATGTCTTTGGACTGTGGGAGAGAGAACCCACGCAGACACGGGGAAAACATGCAAACTTCATACAGAAAGGCCCTCAGCCGAGGTTCGATCGTAGAACCTTCTAGTGTGAGGCGACAGTGCTAACCACTGCACCACTTTGACGCCCCCCAATATCTATATCTGCAAATATAACTGTGAGAGTAGTTTGTGGTCTTTGACCATTTCACGTTCAGTCAATGGTTATCAAACCTATCTCAAAGGCACAGCTCCCACTTCCTTTACGTGTGGCTACAACTAAATGTGCTCTTCATTCCTGCTCTATTGTCGCAGTTGCGGATGCAGCTGAAAACCTGATTTCTCCGTGGACTGTGCTGTCGGAGAATCAGATGATGCTCAATGTATTACAAGGCGTTCAATAGAGAGGGCCAGCTTAAGAGTGTTGACATTGCAGGTAAACCCAAAATCAAACATAGCTGCCTGTCTTATCCTATTTGAAACCTCAAAAAAAAAAAAAAGCTCCACATCATAGCCGGGAGTTGAGGTATGATGGATGAATTTGTGTGAAATTCCTAATATATGTTTTATTGTGACAATCCTTTTCTAAAAACAAAGCATTTTTTGTGATACACTGGCAGCAAACAGACACTTTGGGTCTTAGTAAGAGTAGTACACCTTCATTTAAAAATTATCATACTAGTTTCAGCTGCTAATACACAATTAATTGTAGCAGAAAAGCACCAGATTATAAGTGAAGCAAGATACACGCGCCCATAAATGTCTCACAAGTGTCCATATTTCACAGGTTGAAGGGTGACTGTAATAAAGAAATTGCCCTATTGAACTGATAATAATCCCAGCCCACCGTAAATGAGTCTGATCCCTCAGTAAATTGAGCCCTTGGTGAGGTGGAGTGGTGTCAGCACCTAGCCAACTCTCAGATGGCTCTCTAATCCTCGCTTCCCTCTCACCACCACCCTCATCGTCTAATCAGTCTTGAACACACACACAACGCTCACACCCATCTGACACACACACACCCAAGTACTCACCCTTCCTCACACTCGGGCTCAGCCATCTCTCTTCAGTGTGATGTCACTGCTAATCCACGCTTGGTTATCCGCTGGGCTGCAGTGCTGCCAGAGGGATGTTGGGAGGAGATGGAGTGAATTTGGGGAGGTGGAGGGGGGGCACGTCATAGTCTTCTCTCTAAAACCACCACTTCCATTAGCCCCAGCCACATCGAAAACCAAAGTCTTTCACCCAGCCAAACTGAGCAGCGTATATGCTAAATGGAGTGTTAATATGAGCACACATTTCAGCTCTGATAGGAAAGATAAAACACAGTTGTGAGCATATTCACAGAGGCCTGTAGCTCCCATTCCAGGCACAGAGGAATCATTAGAGAGTCTGCTGGATTAAGCACATCATCCAGCCTCCCATCCTCTATCCCATGCATCCAGAAAATGCGAGGCCTTTTTATTGACAGCTTGTCCAAACAGAGGAATTACCCACATGGTTAAGGCCCTCGTTCCATATGGCACCAAGCTATTAACAAACATTAGTTCACTGTAATAGCAGTGGTATTAAATTCATTATCTTTTTAGATTCTATGTGAGGTGTGTGATTTTTTTTTCTGTGTGTGAGTGGTGCTAGAGTGCATGTACACACACTCAATGTGTGCCAGTGTGTGTGATTAGAGACTTCTAATGTTCCAGCTCTGGGGATTTGTAGCTCGAGATAAGAAAGGGCATTAATGGTGAATTGTGATGGTCCAACAGAGCAAAACTGTTGTTTAAAATGTGCATATGTTTCATTTGCCGAGTCCTTTTTTACACTAACAATATGCATATTGTGTCATCTGATTCGCTGCTGATTTTCTTTTCTTTTTTTTTTCAACTCGATGATAACACAGGATAACCATGCATGAGCAAGTGGCTTACGAGACCACTGAGTGAAATTCAATCTATTTGATTTTGTATTTTTCTCACTTACCACATATCTGTTTTAATCTTACCTTAAGCATCCTTGAAATGAGGTGTAATCCAGTTAAGCCCTTTTGAATCTGCTTCACAGCCATATTACACCCATTCATCGTCCCGTAAACAGTCTCACTACTAAACAGTTGCTAACTGAGTGTCCACAAGCCAAAATCCACAGAGTGTAGATGTTAAAAGATCAAAAATGGTCGTATTGGCATTTGTTTGGCACTGCAAAGGGAAACTGAAAAGTCAATTTTCCCTAGGTCAGAAATAGAACAAAACCTCACACTTTTTAGGATCAATATGACACATTAGACTGAAAATGATGAGATTTGATTTGCAAATTTTGTTGTACTGGCTCATGATATAGAGAAAAAACAAGTCACTCTGGAGACCTTCTACTTCCTATCATGCAAATCTGTCACCCTCTCTTTTTACTCAGGAAACCATCGAGCAATATTCAGAGCAAAAACTGTCAAGCCAAAGCTGCAAGACACATGACAAGTGTTTATATTAATATTCCAAACCTTGGATCAAATGTTCAGGCGACAAAAATCAACAAAACAAGTCAATTTTCCTGAATTTTCTCTAAAATGTAGTAAGGCCTTGAACCTGTGAATAAGTCTTCAGAGAGATTAATTCCCCTCTGTGATCCTGTTCTCATTACAAGAAGCAGGGGACTCAAACACGCGTAATAACAGGGCGCGCTGCTGTTCCTTTGTAACATGTGGCTACCTAAATGATCCTAAATAAGATAGATGACAAGGATAAAGCAAATCATAATCGGCATTTTGCACAATGGAACATAATAGTCTAAAGAGAACAAGGGACAACATACAGAGCTCCCGTTCCCGTCGCCCGGAGCAGCACACCTAGTCGAGAGCAATTAAAATGAGAGGATTCAATTTTATCAAACAACAGGAACCTAAGATAAATCTTGTATCTCATTTTCCAGCGGAGGACACTCCCTCACGCTGGTGCTATCATGTTTGTTATGGTTTGTTAAGAAACAGCTGGCTACTGAAGGAGTTGGTAAAACAGCCCCCTTCCACGAGGAGTGACACTAATCCCAGTCATTTCAGTGTGAGACCCAGGGGTGAGAGAGAGGGAGAGTCGGGTGAGACTGGGAATAAAAGATGGTCTCAGACTGTGGTGTTGCTGGAAAATTTAGACAGAGCAGGAGGGGGGGGAGGGGGGTGGAGACAGCACGTCTCTGCATGGTTTCCATGTGGGAGAAATCCACTTACTTGAACTGATAAAGATTTAATTAACACAAGACTCTGCAATTACTCCATAATTAAAGTAATTTGTCCCCTTGTTTGGATGAGTAGGCAAGACGCCACATGTGCCTCTGTAAGAGCAGATGAGAGAAAGAGGGCATCAGAGGCTCAAAGAGGTAGACTCTTAGTGTTTGAATTTAATGCATGATTCTCCAAATCTATTTTCCCCTCATATGTTCTAATAAAATATTTGTATCAGCTTCTCGTTAGCCTGTGTTTATTTGCCTTTTATTTGACAACTCATTTGTTATTCATTGAGAAAGTAATAAGCTGAGTAGGCTGAGTACAAAGTATCATCAACAGCCACATGAAATAGTAAATAGGCCTGATATAATCATAATCCTGTTCAAACTGCACTGCATACAGCTTGAATTGTGTAATGTTGCCCCTGCAAAGCTTGCTGAAAACCCAAAGCAGAAAAAAAAAAATGATGATTTTGTTTGACAAGATGAATCAAAAGTGAGAGTCCTCTGTGAGGTGTTTGACCTTGGGCGTGGATAACGAAAGGTGAGCCCAACTTACAGCAAAATCAGTGCAGCGCTGGAAAACAGTGTGTAACAAATAGTGACTAACCACACAAGACAGAAATAGTGAGGAATTAACAACATCGTCCAATATGTGCCACCGTGCCATGGTAGTCCAATTTGCCGGGAGATAACAAAAAATGGCTGCCAAGTTTACTATATTAAAAACCAAGGAGACAAATGTGCCTTGTGTTTGCTTCTGAGGGTTTTATGTGCTGTTACTTAATTTATGCTAGGGGAAGAGCACTATCTCTTATTTACAGATGATGATCTGCATATAATTTGCCTCAGTTGCATGCTGGGTAATTGAAGTAAATATCACAGCCTTCAACTTGCCAGCTAAGGTGTCCTGCTGATAGCTTGGCACACAGCCCACAGCCACCTGTGGCATTTCACATGTTAGGTCTCGGGGGCAGACGGGGCGCAACGAAAACACAGAAACTGAGGCTGAACCCTTTAAAACAGCCAGTTGGAGGTATTTTCTGCTATGTGACACTCAGCTGTTGCACATTATGTTCCAACCTACATATTGCTGGCTGTTGCCAGGTGAAAACCTTTAATCTAAAGAATGTCTACCCAAGAAAATGATTTGATTGCTATTTTATATTTTGCTGTTACAATGTTTTTTAATGGTTTTATAATGCAAGTCTTTGCAATGCAAGACAATGTTTTGAAGCCACTGCTTCTGATGCTGATGTAGTAATATTATTACTACATCAGCATCACAATGCAGGTAACTGTTTTAATTTTGTAAAAGACTCATTACTCCAACTATTCTACACATGGTTAGTTTACTGTCCACACAGAATATTCCACTGGTGAAAGTTTAATTTTGTATGAATGTATTTTGTGCCTCTAATGAAAAGTTTTGAAGAAAAAAAAGGCCAAATGATGTCATCAGGGAAGATGGTTTGGTCTAATAAAAGATGCTGTTGCACTATGGGAAATGTAGGATTCAGCATTTTTGGACCTCCATATGAACTTTTTAATCTGTCTCTTTAACCAGCTTTATGAAAGTGCAATGCTAATTTGATATCAAGAGTTTATCTACTGTATTCATCGACATACATTCATCTCTTGCCCCATTTTCCTGATCCGTCCTGATTAAATGAGCAAGATGTGGAGCTTTATAGGGACAGACAGTGATTGGAGGTCGCCCTGCATTGCTTTGCTCCTGCAAATTGGGCCTTGAGTTGGCCATCCATTCTGTGTGGCATTAAGTTACTTTTTGGTACATTTATAGTGTAGTTATAATGCAGCTGAAACACATGATGCTATAAAATTTTGTAGCCTGTCTGTGAAAAGTGTCTTTTGCCAAGACCAGCGTCAGAATAGCACATGAACCTTACTTTCTCATCCACAGAGCTGGTTCAAGAAAAGAAAATATTGTATCATTCCACTTTATTTGCATAACCCTGCCCTGCTTAAGGCAGGGGAGCCACCGAGTGATCTCAAAATTAGCATGCTGTCACCTTCAGTGTCTCTTCTGTCATTCAGAAAAACAGGCAAGTGTGCAGACATATGAACCCATCTCACATCTACTGCAGAAATGTTAATTAGGAAGCAAGGCATCCCACGGCTCCATTCCTCTCGAAACGCCTAACTGACATGTTATGTATTTAAATCCCTTTCATGTGCCCTTATTATAGGGGAGATGAAGTCACATGCGAATGATGGAAAATGTCATCATCATCATACAATATTTTTGCCCGCACATAAAAATAAAAGCTAAAAATTGCTCACAACTGTGCATATTTGTCAGCTATGTCTTATGTCTGATGCCAGGATTTAAATCTGAAATGAATCTGAGAACAGTATAATTAATTTGAGCAAACTGCAAAAGCAAATAACATATGGAATGTTTAAGATTGAACTTAAAATATATAGCCTACATGCATCTCTTCTGGTTGTGTAACTGCACATATGGGCATGGCAATTAATTCAATTTCTCTTGTTTCATTTATATTTTTGTGATTAATTATCAGTCTTTTTCATAATAAACATCAAACTTCCATTTCAATGCTCAGTGTTTGTGGCTACTGGATGCCGCAGGCTTAGTGGGTTGGTGGGCTTAGTGCCAACATGTCCATTGTTGAGGAAATAGTGCCCTCTTGTGGCTTCAGAGGGAAACTACACCCAGCACTAAAACACCAGGGACAAATATTTCCCAGGGAATGTTTCTCATGTAGTGATTTCCTATGGTAAATATTAAGATAAGGCTGATAAGACGTTACATGAAATGTGAATAAAACAGACTTCAAGAAAAATGTGTCCCTTATCTCTAAAAAACTACTGCGTTTGATAGAGCGATCAAAAAACCCAGAGCCATTTTGGCGACCAAGATAGCAGAGAAATGCTCATACCGAGGAATGATGAAACACATGTGTAACTGTGATTAAACATCACTGCTATGTTGTGCATGCACAGCTGAGACATCTGGAGTTCAAAGGCAGCAGCTTCACAAAAGGAACAAATCCTCATCAAATGAACACACCTTTAAAAATTTTAAAAAAAAGAGAAAGAAATCACTATCACAGCCTTATCTAGGAGGGTGAACTGTCACTTAAAGAAATCAACTCACTTGAAAAGATGTTTTTAAAAAATATTTTATTCTTTGCAAAGGAGGCATTGGGAGCATCAGTGCGTTCTATGGCTTGTGTACAGAGTTCCTGTAGGAGACAAAATCATAGAACAAGCCCTTGGGTGAACTGAGGGCCCCACCCATGTTTACCAAGGAGGAATGTTTGAGGCAGCTACTCTGCAGCTGTTACAGAACACGGTCTTAAGCAATGGGCACAGTGTTTGAGCTGAAAGTGTTGGATAGGAATGCTACTGTACAGTATGTGGCTTAGACTCTGCTCGGCAGTTCCATAAAAATCTGAAGAAATCAAGCCATTCAGAAATGCTCTGTGGTACGAGCGAAGCGTAATGCTGCTGATGCTTTTAAGAATACGAGTTATTTTTCCTCTTAGGAGGGAACCAAAAAAGAAAAAGAAAATGCTCCCAGCAGTCCACCACTGCTGTAGAGATCATAGCTTTTTTTGTGTGTGTGTGAAGTCCAAGGAGCCCTTAATCAAGGTGGAGTGTGCCCCTCTCATCTTTGTTCATCATAATGCAACCCGGAAGAAAATTTGAACGCTACAACAGGAATGTCCCCCTCGACATCCCATAATTTTAATGCACAATATTGTATTCGATAAGCTAGTGGCAGAATTAATGCCTTCAACTATACACTCCACATATGGGCACAGTCTGGTAAGCTAACATCACAGAAGAATGCACAGATTCGTCCCAGATTCTTTAGTTTCAATTTATCTGCTACTTTGTTTTCAACAACTTGACTCTCTCACACACACACACACACACACACACACACACACACACACACACACACACACACACACACACACACACACACACACACACACACACACACACACACACACACAATAGAACTTACCAAATTTGGCATGGTGTGCAGTAATATCATTATTCCCATGGGGCTGGTTTGTGAGCAACTGAACAGCCTTGACTGTAATCCAGAGCTGTCAACATTCCACCATAGCAGCAGTTTGGGTTTAGGATTGTTTACAGAAACACTTTGGATCGGAGAGAGTGGTCGTTACATCCTGCATGTGGAGAGAAAAACAGCTCCTCCTTATATTTGGTATAATCTCTGGATGCTGCTGAGACTGTGCCCAGGTTTGACAGCGTATAAATCATTGGATCAGACCCAGCATGGGATAAAGCTAACAACAGTGCAGATTGAATACAGTACGTGTGTGTGGGGCAGGGACCTAACTAGCTAGCGAGCTAGTAAGCAGGTGCGGTTGATGCATACGGTAGTACAGCTCCAATGATGGCTTTATCTACACCTTTGACAACACGGCCACTGAGAAAGCAAGTCGTATAACTGAAGCACCACCAGCGAGGAGAGTCGATGTATTTCAGTACATTCATTGTCAAACCCTGCAAGGTCGGTTTAATTCCTGTGTTCTCTCTGGTAGCAGTTTGGGTGGTGGGCGAGATCATAGAAAGGGGATTGGGGTGAAATGATGCAGGGCGATTTAAACAAAGCCCAAGGGCACCCACACAGTCCAACCCACACACACACACACACGCACACGCAATCATACATGCATGCACACACACGCTCACACACATTAATTATGCAGGAGAAAAATATATTAACATTTGCATTACAAAACAGTACAAGGGCCTCAGTGTAGTAAAATACCTCTTCTGTCAGATAAAAACGTGGAGAAGAAGAATCCGTGTGGGTTGTCGCTTCCTTATGTCTTCTGTATGCAAAACTATCTCTCCCTTTGCCTTCAACAAAATATCGTTTCTCGTTTATGAAAAATATTCCCACAGTTTAATGGGATTCGAGGCACTGGATTATATCTCTATACACAAAAAGTCCCCCCCCCCTCCTCAAAGTTTGTTCAGCAAATGGAAGCCAAAAATCTGGAGAGCTACATGATCTAGATGCCATTAAGGGTTCAGGGCTGACAGGCCAATGGGGAGCACTTCACTAGTTAGACCCCAATTTTCTCCTGGCTTTTCTCTCAGCCAACAGTCCAGCTGTCTGGCTCTGTAAAAACTTTTTTCTCAGATCACCAGGAATTGAACTATAACCCTCCACCCTTTTTTTTTTTTTTTTACTATTCCCATCAGACCCAACAACACCACTGTTATCTGATTCAGTCAGATTCATGATTAAAAGCAAGTCATTGCTTCTACAAACTTAATTCTATGGCCCTTTGATGGAAAACCAGCAGCCACTGTAGTTTAAAACAGCCCAGCGCTGCAGCCTTGTTTTAAAGCGGTTGGTTGACAGGGCAGCTGAAACAGTATTTTATTCTAGGGGAGCCAGGCATCTGTGGTCCAGTGTGCTCCACATCTCTGTGTCCCACAGTGGCCATCCAAACAGCCACGAGAGGCCCTGAACAATCTGTAATGGCTCTCTGTTGTGCAGAATCCACAGTATATGACCAGAACATGAGAAGACTTACTCCTTTTCCACAGCTGGCTTACAAGAACAAAAAAAAAGCACAAAATAATCAGAACAGTTTCACAGCATGTCGGCATTCCTGCCTAATCTCCTCTGCCAGAGCAGGACCCTTGAGCTCAGTCCACCGGGCCCTGGAAGATTAGTTTGGAACAGCCCTGATTGAGACTGAGCTGGGTGGCACAAAAGGGGCAGGCAGCGTGGAAGGCGTGGGTGCCATGGGGCAGAGGGATCTCTGACCAGTACTTGACTGACTTCTCCGAACACACATGTCCACATGGCACGAAGGCATGCGTGGGTGCACCTGTGTCCACATAAAAGGCTGCCTCGCAGCCTAACCACAGCGGCACATAGGGCCCGACCATGCGGCACATGGGACACTCTCGCTGAGTGTTGGGCTCCTGCTCTGACCGGTGACCCCAGTTGTGGTAACCGTGCACGTGGCCGCAGGCTAAGTAGACCCAGGGCTGCTTGTCCTCCAGAGAGGAGAGGGCGCGACTGCGTTGCATGCTGGGAAAGGCGAGCGTGTTGAGACCGACGGGGCACTGGGGCCGCGCTGCATTAATCTCCTGCCTGAGAGCCTCCAGATGCTTTTGGGTGGGGGTGTGAAAGAGGCCTTCTGCAGTACGCCACAGCAAAGTGGCTCCACAGAGATCCACCAGGGAGCCGTCCTGCAGTATATTACTCTCATTCTCCACCTGTAGAGGGTGATGTAGCAGGCACACAATTAGTTTCACTTAGCAAAAAGAAAGAAAGAATGCTGTTTCAAAACCACATGCTTTAGTTATTATGAAGCTACTGACCAGTTTGCCTGGGGTCTGTGCTGAGCGGGTCTCTCTCAGTGTGTAAACATCCCCACAAACAGAGATCTCTCTCCAGACGCCAGGCTTTGACTCTTCCGTGAACCCACCCTTAGGGTGCATTACCAGCACGCCATTGGTTGTTAGTCCGTCCATGTGACCGTCAGGGTTCTTCCATTTTGCGGCTTTTTCCTGCAAGCGAGACACGAACATAGATCGTGATCCAGTGAAGTGATGTGCCGTGTGGCAGTCTGCAGCAGTTTGTCTGGTTAGAACTTTTTAAAGACACAAACCGTTCATTTAAACACAGCAGCGTAAAATAGGTGGTACACTAAATAGTAATTACCCCGAGGAAGATGTTTTTGGAAGAATCGAAACCAGCGGCGTAGATCCGAGCAGTGAAGGGTGGGTTGCGCTCACAGACAACTCGGCAAGCAAAGCGGGAGATGGTGCTCTGTGTGATTGGAGTCTCTTCACCCTCTTGGCCTCCGGCTACTGTGTCAGTCACCACAAAGTCTATGGGACTCTCAGTGGAACGCCCAATCTACAAAACAACACAGCCATTAATCAATATCATGCTGTATTATTATTATTATACAGTTTCATGTGATCTCTTGTCAGTATATTGCCCTGGATGTTGTTTCTTTTTATTTTCCTGCAGACATTTGAACAGTTTGTGGCAATTTCACATTTGAATGATGGGGCACAAGTTCATGTCGATGTGTGTGTGCTGAGACACGACGTACAGCAGCATGTTGTTGAGTGCATTAAACAGACCACAGAAAATTGTTTTCAAAATGAACACGGACGGGTTAAAAGAAGTTGTAATAATTTCCCTGTTTCATTTCCTCTTTTTTCATTTGAAATTGTCCTAAAGTCCTTTTTGTTTAAAATTGTTTCCCCCTCTTTGCTGTGTCTGTTTCTGTTTATTCAGTGTTGTTCACAGACACAATTACGTGTCTGCAATGTTAACTTCCCTCTGGTCATCATCTCTCTGTTGTACATTCAAATTAATGCTGTGAGCAGAAAAGTTGACAGTACGCATGTAGGTCAGTCACATGGACTCCCTGGTGGAGTGTCAGGTACGGGAAGGGAAAAAACAAAAATGTGCATAGCTCTAGCTAAATATTCTCAATTAAAAGTCTTTTGATTTTCTTCATTAGAAATATTATCAAACTATATCCGTTTGGCTTAGTACTGTAAAAGAACATTGCTATGTGCTCTGAGAAATTATAATGGATCGATGATAGAAGAGGATAGTAGAGGATTCAACATGTTATACAAAGCACCGGACATACAATCCTAACAGGTAACACTGTCATTAATGGGTTTTTACCTGAAACATGTCTGTGTCTTTATCATGGCTGTACTCCACCACCACCGTCTGGTTCCTGGACAGTGTGTAGGAGATGCTGTGTTGGCCTTTACAGTTCACAGCCTGAAATATAACAAACAACTCATTGCAAAAACATGCCACACATTGTGATATCATATTAAAACACACCATCAACAAAGGAGTGTTTATTACCATGTGGTTTATGCAATAATTGCATCAGTGCCGAGGTTAAATTACTCATTAGAAGAGAATATGTTTGTCCTCATTCACCGGGAATTTACAACTAAAACACTTTACAGGCTTTTAATTACAATTGATTATTAGTGTGTTTTACAGTAAATATTTATTTTTTTTTGTGGAGGAACAGAGACAAACATGTAAAGTCACACTCTCATGACAGTGACCATAAACTGGCCTGAGTTAACACAAGCTTGCCTACCAGCTGAACTACCTCAGCCAGCGTAGTGACAGACGGGTGGGTTAAAGCCACTCAGGTCCGGCTCCCATCAGCACTTTACCACATGCCGCTATCATCCTGCTTTAATCTACGAATTCCATTTCCAAAACAACTCCCCCCGCCCCACCGCCTCTCTCTGTCACGTGCAAAAGGGAAAGAGGGAGAGAGAAAGTGGGTCATCAGCGCCACCACACTCTGCTGTAACCTCAGAGACAGACGGGGACAAATGTCATCATCACATGCAGTCTTGTCTCGACTGCGCCACCACAAACAAATGGTGCCCCACCTGTTTAGAGAAGTTCGTACACACTCCACAAAAGCATTTATTTTTGCAAGCGCCACACCATACCCCCGAAATGTCACACTTGCCCTCCCTTCAGTTGAAGGAGTGAAAATAAAAACAAAGCCACATGCCATCCCACCCCCAAAGGAAGGCCAATGCAAACAATCACACGTGCACAAATGCAGTTAATTGAGATAAAGTGGGAAGATGAGAGAGTGGGGGCAGGATTTGAATATGAGGCTTGCAGTGGCATCATGGGAGCTCCTCATTATCGGCCATGGACACCGGAGTGTGCACAGACACGTGAGCTTCTGAGCCACAGAGCATTTCATTCGTATGAGACTGTTACACAGTGAGGGAGCTGGAGTAGGATCGGGGATTGCCGTAGAAAAGAAAATAATAAAAAAAAGGGAGAAGATGGTTTGGTTCACTTTGGTCCATATTCAAACAGAAGGCTCTCCTCAAATTAAACTCACCACATTGCTTGTCTCTAGGGAATGGCTATTTTTGACCTTGTGTACAGCTGGGAGTGCAGGGTCAGGCAACTGCAACAACTTCCTCAGTTCACCCTCCTAGTCCTCAGACAGGGACCAGGGTGGCAGAGAGGAAGAGTGGTGAAAGGGGAAGAAGCTCACAGCAGTTCCCATCTCTAAAACCGCCTGACTAACTGTGTAAATGACACTAAAAACAGCCAGGACCAATCACACATGGTTTTCTGAGCAAACGTCTGATAAACAACTCGTAGTGTGAGCCATATTTCACAGACCATTGCAGCAAAACATTCAGCTCAATGCACAATCTCTGTAATGAAAAAGACTCTGTCACAGAAAAAAAAAAAAAAACTCTAAGCAGATATCAGGAGTCAAGTTCCACAAGGTGAGAGTAACCTGAACCAGAGGGCTTTTGGCCGGCAAACTAAACTCCTAACAAATGTCTGGAATATTGGCCTCCACAAGGTGCAGAGGTAAGCAGGTCCTCTAGCTTGTTTAGCAGTTTTGCTTGGGAACCAAAGGCAGGAATGCAGGAAGGCAGACATGTTATACTCGACGGGGCAGTTTCTGGCAGGCACTCCGGTGCAAAGAAAAGCTGTGAGGCCCGGCTAGGAACAAGAGTTATTGTACTGGAAATGTCAACATTAAGGTCTGCCAACAATAATGTAAATGAGTTTACTGCACGTTCCACAAGCTACTGAAACGCTGCTGCTCTGAAAAGATCAGTTTTGCCTTTTTTTTTTTTTTTCCTCAGAGTTCCTGAGTTCAATCAAAATATAAACTCAAAACCGCCGAGATATTTTGACAAAATGACTCACACCATCTGTCTTAGTTACCCATTTGCATGCTACGTCTAAAATATACATCCAAAGACAAGCAGGCAATTGTTCATTCTCACTGAGAGTCTTTACAATAAATCACTTATTCATCCTTTGATCTGTTCTGTACCTTGCTGGCCTGGGGTGTGTTGAGGATGTGCACAGTGCTTGGCTTAACACCATTGGCTTTGGTCCTCCTGTATAGCGCAAATCTGCTTTTCCGTCTACCCCGATCTCCATTGGGCAGAGAGCCATTGTACCTGTCACAGAGGGGGGTAGGGGTGGAGGGAAGGACAGCAAATTCACGGTTACATTTTTAAAAAAAATAAAAACTGCTGCAAAAAGATGCGTCTAATGTGATTTACATGCAGAATTCTTGTAATCATATAACAAGTAAACACGGGAAATTAGAAACATTCATGTGTTTTGAAAAATACCTCTGCCATGCATTACGTCACTGGCAATCTAGTGCACCCTATTAGCAAACTAAGCATTACCTAGTATAATGTCTCTTATTACATAATGCACTCTGGTACTTGTGATTTTAGTGAGCCAGCTCTGTGTAAACTGCAGCTGTTCTTTTGCTCTGTGTCCCTGGCAAGAGCAGGTTTTAAGATGCACGTCAGGTTTGCTATGACTTTGGGAACGCACAGTCTGGGTGGAGCAGTGGCTCACGTGTCTAAAACCGGTTCTCTTGCAGCTGAATTTTATATGCTGATACAGAAAGCTCTAAGATCTCAATTTCAAAGCCTCTGCGCGGCCAGAGGAGCGTCTGAGAGTGTTCTCTGTTTTCACTTCTCAATACCAGATTCCAGTTTTGCCCTTCAGTCTGCTGTGAGGCACCTAGCCTAGGCAGCTCCTTGTGAATGAAGAAGCCCCTTCCGGTAGGACTGGTCCTCTCCCCATCCACCAGCTGGTTCCTACAGCTGGGACACCCCATGCTCTACTCCCATCCAACACACAGACCTTCTGTCACACACTCACATGCAAACCACAGTGTGATGCACAGACACTTTGCACAACTGATATATCTCAATTTAAAGCCACAGGTTTGCAAAATGATGAATAACACGAGGATATGAACTCCACTAACCACCACATAATCTGACCCATCTCCTCTTTCTGGCAAAACAAATGCAACAGTAGCAGTGTTCCCTCCCTATCTCCCTCCAAAGCTAGTCCACCTGTCCCATGTCTCCACACGGCTGGCCAGGCATGGAAACACATGGTCCCAGTCAGCACAGTGCACAAAGCTGGCCTGTAGGACAAGCCACCCACAGAGAGCTAGAGAGGCAAAGGATGATACTGTGGACAAAACTACAGCTAATACACTGACAGCAGGAGGAAAATAACAAAATAAAAGGGGATATATAATTGTATTCCTGTTTTAGAATGTTCAGTTTATAGTTTTCTTTCCTTTACATGTTGTTTTAAAAAGACATCCATTCTGGAAACATGACAAAATTTAAGAATTAAACAAGATTAATATGAAACAAGCTCCTGTGGTATGTTTATTTATTATAGACTACAAACATACAGATCCTATGTGGTCTTGATTATGAAAAAGATCCATGTGGGACAGAAATACTGATGATCTCTCATTAATAAACACACTTTTGAAGCTAATTTAACAGTGCGCCGCCTCTACACTCCAATTTCAGACCTGTCCTAGAAACTTCCCACCTAAATAAAGAGCAGCTAGGCCTATATATTATTCAGATTTCTTTTGAGTCGGGAGGGAGGGGAGCTATCTGCTGGGTACCTGTGCCTAGATATCTCTCATACATACAATAACATACAATAAGATGATATGCAGCTTAGCATTTTTCGCCATGATGAATTCCAACTGCAGAATATAACCCTGGCTCTTTGAGAAACGCCACACATGCCTTCTATTCATCATTACATCCAGGAACAATATTCTGTCATCTAGGAACCGCCACCGTCACATTCGCTAGGACAGGCTCTTTAAAGCTGCGCTCCAATTAATTGTGATCGCTTTCCCTTTTGACCTGTGCCAGACAGACGGCGGATTTACCTTCCAATACTTAGGAGCAGGGATTAGAAGACTCTGGCGTATCACCTATCCTCCAGGGTTGCACTAAGGAGCCAACTGCACCTCCTACCTCTTATGCTAACATGAAAGGCTAGTGTTCGCAGAGTGAGGGGGAGATATGCTGAGTTGCTGTAGCCTTCATTAGCATGACACACACAGGCAGGAGTGGCCTTAAAGAGTCACAGAAGATGGCACAGTGGTTAAAGTGTAAGTACAGGCTGTAAGTGCTAGAGATAGGTCATTCTAATAGGATATCATCACAACCTGGAAGGCAGCCATCAGTCAACTGACTCCACTCTTCTCCTTCTTAGATGAATGGGATTTAAAATAAAAACAAAAAGGGCATCACATCTTAACAATCAGTGCCACTTTGTACCAAAGATGTCCCCAAGTTGATTTGTACACTTCCTTTACCGAGCGGTTCTTTAGGGAGAAATGTTCAAAGTTCAATCAATAGACCCAGTCTCCCAGCCACAATGGACAGAGGAAGCTGAGGAGAGGCAAAGGCTGGGCCCTGATCAATCCATCCTTTCATTTCCAGGATACCCACGCCGCCGCCGCCGCCACCACCACCACCACCACCACCACCACCCCCTTCTTCTTCCCCCTCCTCACTGACCAGCACCAAGCCAATCCAACCAGGCAGAGATCGGGGGCAGCCATGCAAGTAATAAGAGCCACCACGGCCATGGCAACAAACCACCGAGGGAACTGCTACGCAAACAAGCTTTGTTCCATGCTGTCAGCTATCTTGTCTACCATCAGTTTTATCAATGGGATGTGATGTCATGGTAGTGATAATACACCCGTCACATCTGATTCAAATATGTGTCTTTATGTCAGGAGGGAGAACAAAAACTATCAGCTTCAAACATGCCACATGCTCAGCCTAGGGTAATAAGCAGTCAGCACTTTTTGTCCCTTATAATAAGCAGTGTGGCTGTGAGTGTATGGGTGGAGGGTAAGGGACAAAACCACACTCCTCTATACTCTGCGTATGTAACCTTTATAAGCATCTCATTTCAAGTGCTTCAAACAAACACTATATACATGTAATTCACACAGCACAAACAGCTGAAAATGTTTATTTTAAGTTTTAGAAACGTTCAAGTGAGTTGCAGTACTCGACAAACTCTAAATCAGTGATAACACGTGAGGTGTTTTCCATCATCTGTGGCGACTGTTGCCCATGACAGCTCATAAATATAACATGATTGTTGAGAATGATAACTGGTTGCAGTTTCTACTAAACAAATCCTGAAAAAAAATATATACACACACACACACAACACAGTAGTGGTTTTGCAATCGTTCTGACAAACAAAGAAAAAGGCAGGATGAGACATGTATACTAATACCACTGCCTTATATGTTTTAACATCAACAGATTAGAGTTGGGTATTGTATGAAATTTTGCAACACTTATGCCAATATTATGTTTCAGTATCACTGCCAAAACTATTAAAACCTTGTTGAAAAGAACACATTCTTTTCTACAAAGCCTTTTTTTTATTTAACAAAAGAAGTACAAGTACTCACATGATACATTCTGTGTAAACTTTGTCATAATAAAGTTGTCTAAAGTTTTGATCAGGATATATCTGATAAAATTATTGAGCAAGATCTGACTAGGACTAATTTGATGCTAAGTTTCGAAACTTGATCTGAAAACAATAATCTGAAACAAATAGTTGACTTATTGACAGAAAATTAACCAGAAACCAATTTTCAATGTGATAGATGCAAGCAAAAATCCTACACAGTCATTGGTTCCAACTTCTCAGTTGGTTTGATGTTCTGCTTCTCTGTGTTTTATATCACTGTAAACTAAATATCTTTGGATTTTTGACTGTTGGCCAGACAGAAAAAGGAATCTGAAGAGGTCAGTCTGACCTTAAGGAGATTTTAACAGGCATTTTTCATACATTTTACAAACCAAATGATGGATTAAGATAATAATGAGCAGACCAGATGTTGAAAATAATCATTAATTAAAGCACAACTTCAATACTAGACACATTTTATTTGATACCAAAAGTATTCAGGTTCAATACTCAGCCCTACAAAAGATTATTGGCAGAAGTTTAAGCACCAAGATTAACATGCAGTGCTAAAACCTGTGTCAAAAAGTTTACTGATATAAACAAAGATATACTGAGATAAAAAAAAACAACTACATTGTCATTGTACCGTGCTCATTGTCACCACTACTATTCAGGAGCCTATGAAAGAAAACTGCACCCACAGAGAGTTTGGGATCTCTGATAAAGGTTACTATAGGGCGATATTTGTCTACATAGACATACCATCTATTCTGTGGTAGCTTTCCATTTGCTATTTGTATCAAGCCATTGTGTGAAAACAACAAATCACAGAGCAGCGCCGCTGTTTTATTGCAATATTTTGATATCACAAATTACAATTTGCCTACAGGGGGTTTGAATCATGAAGTACTAAAGTGTGTGATTTTCTGGATTAGCCAAGATCAGATATATCCTGCATGAATCATGTGGGCAGCAGACATGTAAAGCAAGGTGTGCGATTTCAAACTATTTAATACAACAATAATATTTAGGCCATATTTAGCATCTTGTAATCATTGCAAACCATGGCCTTGTAGTGCAAATGTGCCCGATTGTGATTTGTGTGCCTTTGCAGATGTAAAGTTCGGTCTGAGCTACAGATAGTATTTAAAATAAGAAGAACCCTGGGGACTGGGGGAGGGGACCATCCCCACTTCCGAATTCCTTACCCCATGAATCCAACTTTAAGGTGGGAAGGAGCGCCCTGGTCAGAGTTGCTGAGCATGGGTGTCATTTAAGCTCGGTTTCTAAAGTTGTCCGGGATATATCTATGTGGCGGACATCGCCTGGTTCACATGTAGAAAGGCTGTTTCCCGGTTGTGAGGGGATGAAACATCGCCACCAAAAACTAAAAAAAAAAAAAAAATATGTACACATTTCTGAGTGCGCACGTGTCTGATTGGTGGAGTAACGTGAGCTCGTGAATCTCCATGGGGCTTGATGTTTTCTCCTGAATATATTTACAGTGTAAAAGTCGATTTATCTTGGAATAAAACCCGCGTACGAGAGGTCCTCATCTCGTTCTCAAAACTTACAGTCACGTCGCTGAGTTAGCTACGTGCTCTTGTGAAACTTCCTCAAGACAAACACTCGCTTTCACATTTACACAGGGGTGGGCCTGTAAAGTAAAGAAAAATAATAATATCCCAACGTGTGTATTAGCAAAGGTTAGACTTACCCCAGCACCACCAGCTCCCCGTATTTCACTGGGTCTTTGGACGGGGCACAGTGCTCCTCTTGGCTTGACGAAAACATGAGGCTTCTGGCTTCACTGTGTGAACGTTAGCTATACAGTAATAACAACGGCTCAAAAAAAAAAATCACCTGGAGTTCCCTTCAAAAAACACGACGGGCTCTCATTTCAGATCGTATATCCAGCGGCTTACGTCTCCGTGGCCCGCACCAGTCCAGTTTTTCTATAAATAAAACTGGTCTCAAACTTCTTTAGCGTGACATAGCAAAATGTAACTTACTTGGCGGTTGAATCCGCTCTGAAGCAGATACAAAAACAGCGAGGAGCAGGGCCGGGACGTACCATTCGCTTGTTCTTTACTTTGTGTAGGGGTGGCCGCATATCAAATATGGGTTTAAATCACTTTTTGTGGCATAAATGTGTTGTTGTAATTGCTAAAAGTTATTAGATGGAGTAAAATAATGTATTCTATGTTTAATGTATTCGTAACTAAACAATATTATCGTACTTGGAGGAGATCTGCCTAGTTTCGTCACCTCCCGCGCTCCATGGTTCGCTCCCTGTGTTATGTAAACAAAGAGTACAATCTGGGAATTCTTAAAGGGATCATACTTTTCCTTATATGTTTGCGAAGTTTCCAGTTTCCCACATTTAACGGGAATAAGAGTTCACTCACTTTTTCGCCAGAATATCTTGTGAGCATTGGCGTCATCGGGTATCTCATTTTCAGCACAAATGTATCAAGGATCACATAATGTTATGAGATATGACTACTTTGTATAAAGTTACACTGGCCTAAGTGAGACCACAGAAGGTGGGGCAGTGGAAATAATCATCCTGGTACATTTCCTGACTTAGATAACATGCAGCCAGTTAAAAGATGGTGAAATCAGATTGGCTTACTTTATTGGTGACCCTCTGGGCCCTTTTAGGAGCTTCATTTGATTATGACTTTATTGCAGTTGGATAATATACGTGACTGATTATGCAACCTAATGACATCACTATTTATCTGTATGCCTGGAAGTTTTATTTTCACATTACCATTGCTCATTTTGATCTTTTCATTTTGTTGTCTAGCTTTCCTCTTCCTCTAGTCACCTGGTTTCATGTGAAAAGATGCAAATCAGCCTCATAACAGCACTAAGGCTTAGTAATTTGCCTAATTGTTTTTTCTGAGAATGACTCAGACTGTTTGTTGTAACCAAATGTCGACACCTTACGCGAGGATGTCAAGAACTTCTCAACCTCCAATGTCACCCCTTCCAACATCCCACATGTCCAGTTGTTCTCACGCCTTTCTGATGAATGTGCCACTTCTCCACTTTTGTCTGGCGGCCCCATCAACATTTTACAGCCCCTGTCTTGTTTTCACAAGAATCTCCATGGCTGGAGGTGTCCCTACTGCTTCGGGCCCCTTCAGTGCAATTATGGCCTTCTGTTTGAACTGGTGTTCAGTTTCAAAGTGCAATAACACTTGACACAAAAACAAAAGGTAGTAGGGGGTCACTGGGGCCCATGAAGCTACTTGCCTCCACACCCATATGTACATAAACTCTGCAGTACAATAAGATACAGCATTGATGTGTTATTCCATTTGTAAGCAATACAACTCAGATTAATCCATGGCATTTGGTGGTTCCGTTCATAGCTGCACATACTTGTCCATTAATAGTACAGAGGAGTGAACTTAGCTTCTTCAGCAGTTGTGCACAAGGATCAAGCTGCATTAAGCCTCTAACTACAGGCCTAGGGGCTGTCCTTAAAGCTGTGGGTATAATGAATGTTTACTGCTCTTTTGTGTCACTGTCTCTTTCCGCTTGCTTTCATCCACTGGGCATTGTCTGTGTAAAAGAGCACTACAGTCTTTTCTACGTCTGTCTGACTCACCCTCCTGAGTGCGCGCACACACACACACATTGTAGAGCTGGAGATGGTGTGGTGGAAGGGGTAGGGGGATCAAAGGCTCTCTAGCACATACCACACTGATGGAGAGCAGATGCAGGGAGTGGGCTGCTTTGCTGAAGTTGTGCTGGCATAGTGCGAGTGCAAATCTATGTTTAGGAGGAGGAGTCAAATGTTACCAGGCAAGAAGCATGCAGAGCAGAGGCCTACCGCGCCAGGCTAAATTGTGCAATTGAGACGAACAGTATGAGCAATGATGACATAGGAAAGACAAAGCCCCCATTAACTTCCTCTCTGCACTTTGGCAGGCTTTACACGTCAGGCTTCCTATAGGAGTCATAAGACCTATCCGTAAGTGTGTGACAAAGTGTTAACTCTTGAAGATTTATTGCTGGTTTCTCCCACAGTTAACATTTTTTTGTCATTTACTAACATAGAATGATGTGTGTGGGTTTTCCAAAAACTGTGAGACACATTGTATGAGATAAAAGAGCTGTTGAAAAGTATATATATATATATATATATATATATAAATAGATAAGAGCTAAGTCATAGAGGATTGGGTACATAGGTTTCAACAGCAGCCTCAAATAGCTGGCTGGGAAAGATATTCCCTATTATCTGGTTAATGATGTGTATCTGGCGGCGCCTGTTTTGTCATGAGATTTCCATGAAGGTCAAAGCCAGATCTCCAATCAGCTGACTTGCAGCATGACAGTGTGGGAGAATGTGAGGAATGTGCTGATCCCATGTTGCTTGCACCCCCGACCTGACGCCCCCCCCCCCCAACCAACCAACCAACCAGCACAACAGTCCTGTTGTTTTAAACGCCTTTTTAACATGCAAAAGATGAGAGCAAGAGCTTTCTCTGCAGATACTCAAAGTGAAGTCAGATCCAGTCTCACAGAACCTGTATTTATCCTTTCAGCGAAACAAAAAGCTGGTAGTGGTAAAGAAAAATCACAACCATGGCACATCTGGGCTTACAAAACACTTTCACACTCAGCCACTCATAGCATCAACAAGTGACCACAACAGTGAATTTTCTCCAACATTACAGCCTTGGTAGGCTTTTGATTATTTCAGCTACCGCTTACATTCTCACATGCTTTCATATCTTCTTACTGATGCGAACTATTTTGTAAAACCTTATGCAGGATCTGAGAAAACCGTCTCCTGTTCCGAGGAATTATACAGAATGTTAGTCACAGGAAGCTGGTCACACCCCAAATGTTCCATAATTGCGGCTGCACAGTGTCAGCCTCTCTACAGAGATACACATACATACACTTACCTAAAATAACACCATCGCATGACAAACATGTTAATTATGTACAGGAAAGTCAGAGGAACACTGGGCCAAGAAGAATATACCTGCCGGCAACAGCTTCATGAGCAGAAGCTTTGCAATTTCGCTGTGCGCATTCAGGTTTTTCAAGGCTATGAATCACATCAACCTGAAATTTCAGTTAAGGTAGTGTGCTGCCCCACAGTGGTGCAGAGAAAGAAGTGCAGAGAAAGAAAAAGAAGCAACACTGGACGTTGGACAGATTTATCAAGCATCCCTTTTATTAACATCACCTGTTACAAAAAGAACAAACTCTTCAGTGTTAATGAACTTAGCAACAATATAGCAAGTGTTGATTACAGATGATATGGGACGCTTATTCCTAGAGTAGTTGCAGTAGGATTAAACACCTCTAACACTGTTGACCTGGCTTTCTCTTTCCACAGCCAGGGTCACAGACTCTCCTCTCACTGGAGCTGCAGTACAGACTTTACTACAATTTGTCCAGGCATCTCCATAGTTACAGTCACGTAGTGACCCTTCAGATAAGCTGAGACCCCTTGTGATCTCCCTTCTCCCACCCAATACTGAGCCAAGGTATGCATGGAGCTATGAATCCATGAATGCACAACGATGCACAGTTTGATAGTTTTCTGGTCAGGAGGCATACACATCAACAACATAGTGTATTTCAGCAGGTCCTAACTGGTACATTTGAACAAGAAAAAAGAAAAAAAAAAAAAAGGACCGAAAACCCAAAGTTTGTTTCCTCAAGTTGGAAATTTGTATCGCTGCGCCCTCTCTTGACAAATAAACAACAAACTACTGCAGTATTCAAAAGGATTTCACTGAAAAATACAGGTGTTCTAAACAGAGGAATGGTTGCCACACAGTTTATGCTGGATGTCATTCTTAAGTTTAGAATAAAAATTAACTGGCGATGCGGTTGAAGAAAAGGAATGTGGTGGGAGCAGAGTAGTGTGTTTTGGTACAGTGTCTGGAGTGTTTGGAATTAACAGTAACCTCTGCCTGCTCCCTTACAGCCAACAGTGAAACTGGGGAGTGGTTTGCCTGGCCCTCGGCCACAGTTAGTTGAAGGCTGCCTACAGTACAGGTGAGGTGGCGGAGGTTGGGAAAAGGGGATGGCTGGGTGTGACAGTATGGTGTGACAGTGGTAGTGATGAGACCGAAGGTCAAAGGTGGTCTCTGTAGTGCAGTCAGAGCGGCTGCGTGGAGGGGTCTATCCTCCTCTCACTATACCTTGGGCAGATCTTTGTCAGCCTCCTGCAGGAAATCACAAATGCAGAATGTTCAGATTCAGGACTTTAGAAGTATACTATAATGTTGTTTTATTGGACTGTAAGAACAGCGCCATAACAGGCCTTACCTCTCCCTGTCCCTTGGCGAGTTGCCGGCTGACGGCTTGTAGCAGCTGCTGCAGTTCTCTGACTGTTTGGTTCAGCCCTGCAGTCATTTTCTCCTTTTTGTCAATCTCTTCCTGTCAGACAGAAATGCTGGTTTAGAGCTCCATGTAACCACCCATCATACATGCAAAGACACACACCACCAACTGCCCCAGACTCTTACTCTCTGCGACGTCAGACTGCTATTCTCTATCAGGTCATCAGCGTTGCCTGTCACTTTTGAGAGCTCCCCCTGGATCAGATCAAGAGACTGCTGGGCCTGGAATTAAAGACCAGAAAGTCCCATTTGTTAATAATGTGGCCCGGAGTTGGTCCCATATAAGCAGCAGAATATAATACAATATAACATTACCTTATACAAGTCACCAGCCACCCTTTGCCTCTCGTTCTCTTCCGTCTCCAGCTTGGACAGAGTCTCTGTAAGCTGGGTTTTCAGCTGGAATCAGGAAAACAGACACTCAGCACATGTTCTACAGCACATTATAGCATCCCAATGAAACCTGTGAATCCCATTTATATATTTTGGCTTTGCATGTAAAGAAAGAGCATTCATCCAGAGCCCACATTTAATGACAGTGAAGTGCTCAACATTTGCACAGATTTAACAGATTTTGCTTGTCCTACTTAGGCCATGTTCAAACCAAAAATAGCACTGTGTAAAAGAGTGCAAGTGACTGTAATAGTGTGGGCATGTTACTACAGGTATCTGTTAGATAAAGAATCACGGTCTGGAAAGTCCAATTTAGTCATACAGTAATCTTTAGACTTATCAGATGCCATAACAGTTTATGATACTTTGAAACAGGATTTTACAACTCTGAAAGGTTACCGCCGCTGCAATCATTTCTTCCCGTCTCCACGATTGCAAAAATCAGGAACAATATAATTATGCCATCCACCTGACAAAGTAGCCTACCAGAAATATGCATGTGTACCCAATTAGACAACGAAGCAATATCTTACAGCAAAAGGTCCCTACTGTAATTTTTAGTGCTTTAGTGCTATTGTTGGTCTGAACACAGGCAATATATTGTTAAACTACTGGCTGGTAACACTTCAAAGAGCACAGAGAAATATCCAGTGACATAATGGGAAGACAAAGACAATGAGACAAAACAGAGAGACAAGGTTTGTAAGAAGGCTGAAGAGGAAGTAATAGTGTGCAGTGATATTACAGATATAAAATTATAGCTGAAGATGGACAAAACAGAGCACATTTTCAGACCCTCAGTGCAGAAGTTGGCCCGTAAACCATTTGTTAGTTGCCTGACATGACAAAGTGAGATGAAGTGGAGTGCCAGTGTAGAGAAACTAGAGTTAGTCTTGTAAGTATCACTGCGCGTAAAGCGGAGTCATCATTCTCAACCTCTGACTTTTGCTACATTATGAAGTTCCAACACTCTTGAAGTTAAGCGTGGAGCGAGCACATTCACCGAGGTTATAGATGATGACCCAGAGCTGCAGAAGATGCGAGAAAGCCCCGTCCCGTGGCAGTTTTTAAAAAGGAGCTCTAACTAGAGGATGAGCGACGCTTACCAAATTCAGCTCCTCATTCTGTCTGATAGCCTCTGTATATGAGCCATCAAGTCTGGTCTGCAATTCAGTCAACAGATCTTTGAGCTGAAATTAAGTTTGAGATGATGTGTTTAATGGGAGTCTGTGGGAGTTGGGTCCAGGACAGCACTACTGGTACACAGTCCATGAGGTGATATGAGATGATGGCTAGCGGAGCTGTGTACTGCTAAATAAAGTACAGAATCCTGTTGTGCATGACTGTAAATTACCCAAGGCAGTCTATTAAGTTAGTCTGGTAAATGATGTGAATAAGTCAGTGCTAGTACTGACTGTGAATTGTGTGTACTTTCAGTAATCAACAATATGTCTGTTGTGTGGATTTCAGAGGCCCTCAAATAAACAAGATGTCACAAAAACAGAAAAAAAAACAGCAACATGATAATAACACAACAGAGCTCAGTCTTTTTACCACAGGAGGATGAACGCTGTGACATGACTGAGGATCACAAGACTGGGTAAAGACGTCATATTTCAGACTCACCTCTCTGACCTCCGTCACATAGGTGGCACTCTCACGCTCGGCCTTCTCCAACTCAGACTCCAAGTGCTGCTTTTCTCGTCTCAGCTGCAGAGCACAACAGAGGTTCAGAGATACTTTAAGACTGAGGCAAAAATGACGGGAAGTTTAAATTTAAACTATAATAAGGCTTGAAAAAAAAAGAAATGAGGCGGTGTTAGCTTGAGGTGTGCGTTTTAAGATGACTTACATTTTCCAGCTCGGCTCCATCAGTTAGTCTCTCAATCTCTTGCTCCAGAGCTGTGACTTTCTGGCTCATCTAAAGGTAAGAGACAAGAGAGTGATAGGACGAAAAGCGCATATGGTGCAATAAATATATCACTTCAGTCAACTGTTCAGTCTGGGTGGTGTTTCCTGCTAAACCTGATCACATACCTCTCTGAGCTCTCCCTGCGTTATCTCCAGCTTCACCCTCCAGCGAGACTCCTCCTGCTCCACGCTGTTCTGGAGGCGCTGCAGGATGCCCTCCTGTGGATGCAGCAGGAATGACAGCTCAGTTTTGGAAAGTGATGCCACTGTGGAGCCACCAATATTAAAAGCGAAAAAACCTTATCTTACCGTCTCTGCCAACACCTTCTTGTATGTCTCACAGTCTTTCTGTAGAATCCTTTGGGTTTCCTCAGCTTCTTTCAGCTTCTCAGTCAGTGCCTGTTAGAAAGAGAGAGAGAGAGGGGAGCATATGTAGCTAAAGATACCGTTGGTTTAAAAGAAATGATGTTTCTAATTTACATCTTCACTTCATTTACCATAGAATCCCCTGATGCAGGGGTGGATTGTGCAGCTGAGCTTTCAGCTACTGCCATCTCAAATCTGTGAAGCCACTCCTGATGGTTCTAGTAGAAAGAGAAGTAAAGAGAAACTTCAATAAAACTTCATATCAGATAAGAAGTGTGACAATAAAATCCAATATTACTCCTACCTGTTCACTGGGCAGAGGCACATTGGGCAGAAGTCTGTGCAGAACATCTCGACACTCGGCCTGAGACGCTGCCAGTGCTGTCTGGTTCTCCTACAAGGCGTCGAGAGGGAGGCAAAGAGGACAAAGAGAGAGGAAAGGAGATTGAGTACCAGCTGTGTAGATAGTTTGGTCACTTCGAAGACAAGGTCCAGTGGTCATCAGAGCACTTTTGACCACGACCTTTCCTTCTTCCCCTCCATTATATCTTACAAAAATCAGTCATCATTAAATCATCCATCGAGCCGCTCCAATCAATGTCACAGGAATGCTTCATTAATCTTAAATTATGATTTTAGAGAATTAGAATACATGCCGTCTTGCTCTTAGTGCCAATTACCCGGAGTAAACATCTTTCGACAGGCCACACCTACACCAAGTGTCAGCAACCTTAGATTCAGAGCACAATACGTGCTTCAGTCCTCCTGCAACCACAAACGCATCAATCTGCTTTCTTGAAATTGTACAAAGTACCTTGAAACTCTTCAGTAAATTAAAAAGGTAGCTAGTCAGTTCTTCCACAATAGGCTAGCATCATGCACTGTCACTCTGAGGCCTGAAGGGAGAGCGTATGCCAAACACTAGCCAGCTGGCACTCAAACCGCTATTCACATTAACACACAGTGTCACAAAAGGCAGCTCTGAGATGAGTGTAGAGCTGAATACAAGGCGCATACACTGACAGTACACAACAGCTGCCAAGGAACTCCCTGTCTCAGCGAAGAGAAGGTGCTTTCTACTGTACTCAGATGGCAAGAGAGCAGCTGCTGCGCTGATGGTTCAGCATGTACCCTTCCCTAATGTAGGGGCAAAAATATACACACGTCACTGTAACTGTAACTGTAGACCAGCTATCTGGTAGCCCACTCTGTGTCTACATAAAGAGACCTGCTGCTACAACAAATACACTGTGCTTTCCATTTAGTTACATGGGTTCGTCCTGATGGAAGACAAAGATGTTTCAGTTGTGAGTACAGAACATTGAGAAACATAAGGACATTGTTGCATATTCATTAAGGAACAAACTGCAATAAAAATAAAGCAAATTAAACAGCTTTCATGATGAACGTCTGATATTGACAGTACGGATGTCACAAAGCAGAATGGGAGAAAAAACATGCTAGAAATGAGTCACATGACAGAAAGACAGGAAGCTGCAAAATGATTGCCATGAATCTCAATCTAATGACATCTAGTGAAATCATTTCTATTTCACTGCACACTCATTTCCAAGCATCAGCTGGTGCTTTGGGCAGGAAGAGATCTTTTTATTTCAGAGCTCAAAGCAAAAAAAAGATTATCAAAACCAATATTTGTTCGGTTAATAAAGTCTGGATTCTGAAGGGCAGTAGCAGAGTTTAACGGCTCAACACGCAGCCAATTGGAAACTTGAGGGAGAGAGGAGGAGCGAGAGTGAGGTAAATGAGTATGCAGCTTTGTTATGGATGAAGGTGGAAAAAAAAATCTCACTGGGTCAATTATGGCAAATAAAAAAACAAAACAAAAAACAACAGCATTTTGGGGGGGATGCATCAGATTGAACTAGAGTGAAGCAGACTGAGGTGGGGGTGTCGAACCTTGACAGCTTTGCTGAGTTTCCCTTGAAGCATGGATTCGGTGGCTGACAGAGCTTCCATAGCACTCCAGTTTTTCTCCCGAAGCTCCTGTTTTGGTCAGTTCCAGAGAGATGCTACTTTCAGTTCAGCCTCAGGAAAAATGCATTCAGTGACCCTCAAATGAAGACTGGCAGAATAACAGAACAAACTGAACGCATTTCTCGTCTTAAAATTACTACACTCTGCTTTTCATCCATGCTCCAACCGCTAAAAATAAGTATGAACAAAAAGCCTCAAGGGTCCCAGTCTCGCACCTCGTGTGGGTAAAAGCAACATGCACAGTACACGCAAGATATATGAATACTAACGATGTTCTGTGATATTTCAAATTAAGGTAATAATGTCTACGATTATTAGGTTTACGATAGGTACAAAAATGAAATAAAGTCCACATAAATATCTCAAATCAAGCCTCTGTCCAAAGTAAAAAGGTAGGCGAGTTTCTGATGCTCTGAATCACCCACAAGCACAGACAAGCTAGCTGAAACAGTCGTGGCCATGAGTAGGCTGGAAGCCAAGTTATGCAACACTCCGCTTAAGCAATCCAAATCAAAATAGACATCTGTACTGATGTGTATAATCATGTTGAGAACACAACCTTAGCTAAAGAACGCTTTCTATTTGGTGTTTTAAAAAAAAAAATCTGTTTCAAGAGAACAAAAAGCAGAACAAGTGAGACCAAGTGGCAGTGGACAACAGGAAGTATGGATGTATGCAGTGTGCAACTCCAGTGTGTGTGTGTGTATTGGGAGGGTGTTTTAGGGCACCACACAAGGAGGGAGGGGGGGGGCAGCTTTAGACCAGAGCAGTTGTGTTCTACAGGTTCAGGTCATCGCTGTAGGAAAACCTACGTTGTTCTTCTTCCTGTGAAGCTCCAGGGAGTCACTCAGCTCAGCTAGCTCAGCCTGCAGATCGGAGACCTGCTTCTCCTTCTCTGACAACCTGATGGACAATAACACAACCACTTATTATGAACATCATTAGTCCATTTCAAATGAATACATGTGTAAAAGGTATGTTAAATATCATATGGCATGGATCATTACTCACGCTGTAAGCAGCTCTGGGCTTGGCACTGGTGTGTGGGATTGCTATTTGAAAAGAGGAAAAAGACTCAATTAAAACAAAGACTGAGTGAGAACAGCACAGATCTAACTTTAAGAACAATTATGAATCACATATCCCTAGTAAAAAAAATATTTTTGAGATTGTTCCTCACCTGTTGATGTATCTGCTCCATCTTCTCACTCAGCTCTCTAGTCCTTGCCTCCAGCTCAGCCTGCAGCATCTGGATTTCTTGGTCCTTCACTGCTAGCCTGCAGTCAGATATGCTCATCATTAGTCTGATTTGTGAGGAGGCAACACTGGAGGACTGCATCGACTGCAGAAGTGTGTGTGTGTGTGTGGGAGTTAATAACTCACTGAGCCTGGAGTTCTTCGAGCTGGGTATTAGAACTGGTCAGCTCTTCTGGCGTCTCCTGCTGTCTCAACTGCTCCATCTCTGCCTGCAGGGCATCCAACTGCTGCCTCAGAGCCTGCAAGTCAAAAACAGCTTCAGACGAGGGCTCTGACTCGGACAATACATGAACAATATCAGGAAGCATCTGAAATGTGTAAACCGAGTATTTCATTGATAAACACCTCAGCGGTCTGCTCTCTGGCTGAGCTGCTTTCTTGTGCTGCCTGTAGACTCTCCTCCATTGATTTTAGCTTCACGTCCTTCTCTTGGATCCTGTAACGCAAAGTGAAACAAGCATCTTGCAGACCTGTTTGAAGTAGCGCAGAATGTGCTGATCCAATACAAGATGACGTGTAACAACACACTCGTGCCAGCGGAAACTGGATGTTAAAAGAGTTATATCAGGGGTGTGTCTGGGGAGTGGCCTGGAGTGCTACGAGCAATTACTTTTGACGTGCTCACAGTGGAGTATGCTTTAAGTGGTATGTTTGGTTTCATAACATGCAATTATAACTTGCTTTATCTCAGCTAGCTACCACCACTGACTGGCTGGTATCGCTGAAACGATTGTGAAAATATTTTATCCGTCTGTGTGTTGTGGATGGGGGTGAACATAACACTTTGTACTGCGTTGTCATGATGCCTGAATATCAAAGTCAACTTCATTTATCTTACTTGTTCTGGAGTTCTTCCACTGCCAACTCTGATGATGCCTGCGTTTTGGGGAAGAGGTCAAATCTGTATTAAAACTAAAATCAGGTGGAAAAAACACACTGGTATTTATAAAAGATTTTAGTCAGCTGACCTGTTCTGCTGTCTTTATCTTAATGGCTTCCATTTCTTGTTTTAGTGCCTCGTTCTCTTCTCTAACAGCCTGCGTCAGGGAAAGATTTTGGCTCATTAGGGATTGTGATTACAAGGCAAGCAGAAAATGCAGAGTCACTTAAAGCATGCTGATGTCGGTCAAATGTGGGTATGTGTATGAGACAGCATGTTTTCAGTCTCTTTCTAAACGAGAGAAAACAAACACCTTGAGCTCTTCTTCCTTGTTGGCCACCTCAATCAGCCCCTTCTCCAGCAGGTCCTCTACAGTTTTCATGTTCTCCTCCTTCTCTCGGACACTGTGCAGGAAGCAAGTTTTATAAAGGTCATTCAGTAAATGATTGTGCCATATTAGGTTTATGGACAGAGCAACACGCCTAACCAGCTGATGTATTTAAAAATATGTTCCAGTTTTTACACACACCTCTTCTGGAACTGGTCCAGAGCCAGTTGGGAGGCAGTCTGCATGGAGAGAGTCAAAGGCAAAGAGATAAAGAGGGAGTGTCAAACAGAAGAACATCCAAACACACAGGGTGCTAGTATGGTAATAAGTATGGAAAAATAAAAAGTATAGAAAATGTAAGAGATTATGATCATTACGGGAGCTGACCTGATCGGAAATCTGTGCCTGCAGATTCTGGATCTCTGCCTTTAGTGACATGTTCTCGTTGTGTAAGGCCTGAAGAAGAAAAGACAGGAAAGAGACACTTATTATGCCAAGATAATACCGTTTTTTTGACAGATAATAGTTTGAGGAATGACACAGCTTTCATAATTATGTGATAGATTTATATAACTAGGAAATTAATTATATCCATCTCACACCTGAGCCCAAAATATCTAAAAATGTGAACTCATATGCCCTCTTACTGGCAGGGCGGTGTTCATAAATTTCAATCTATATTCCCTCTCAACATAATGAAAGGCCTAGAACATGTTGTCCAAATTCCTGCAGGCTAATGAACCAATGTAATGTTGGTTTAAGAATCTGTAGATGAAGCGCTCTTCTGACTATACCTGCATGTTAGTTTCTCTACTGGCTCCGCTGCTCCTCTCAGCGTTTAGAGAATCCTCCAAACTCTTCCTCTGCAACTCCTTGTCAGCCAGTCTGAACAGAACACAGGAGAAACAGTGGGACACATGAGCAATTTGGTCTTTTAATGTCTTTTAATGTCTGAAAAAAAGTTTTAAAAGAATCCTTCTTACAGCTTCTGAATCTCCTCAATGTGGGAGACATGGGTGGCCTAAATGAAAAGAAAAGAAATCTTATTAGCCTACATACATCGTATTCTGACTAAACATAGGTAAATGAGGTTGACAAATATACCTGTGAAGAGATCTGGGCCTGCAGGCTCTCATTCTGGACCTGGAGACTTTTGTTTTCATTCATAAGTTCCTGTTAAACACAAACTGTATTAGTGTGTGTTGCTCTCCACTCTCAACCAACATTTAAACATGCACTACAAAACTGACTCCTACGAATTTCAATGCCGACTTTTTGTTTGTAATGTTGCGGTGACTCACCTGAACTCGGGTCTGCAGCGTGTCATCAGGCATGCTGTGCTGGGACATGTCCAAAAGCTCCATCACTCTCTGCTCCAGCCGCTCCTTGGAGACCATTGCTTCAGTCAGGCTGCCATGCAGGGTCTGGATCTCCTTGTTCTTGCTGTTCATCTCCGTCTCCGCTGCCAGCAGCTGGCTGTGGAGCTCTGCACCCACACACACAGACATTTAGTTGTTTGAATGCAAGTTAGAAAGGGTCAAATATTTAGTGTGATTTTATGTTATGTTATCACCTTGCTTTGAGGCCTGAAGTTTCTCTCTCTCAGCATTGACATTGTGGAGGAAATTCTGCAGTTCTTCCCAACGTCGCTTAGCATCCTGCAGTTGTGCCTGGGTATAGAGAGAGATATCCAATTTGGTCATCACTTTTCTCCCACATATTATACAACAAAACTTAAGAAATTTTATTAGGGTGGCTTGAAAGGGAATCAAGATACTGCGATTAAAAGTGTAAAGTCACATGGGTTAAAAAAAACAAATGTCTTCCAGCCTTCCTACCGCTCACTTAAATATCATTACCGTAGGGTTGATTTGCATTAAGGCCACCTGAATTTCTACAAGTCTACAACCCTCCAGTCTCTTTTTCTGTCTCTAGATCTGTCGGACTGAGTTAGAGTCCAAATGACAAAAATCTTGCTGGCATTGTTTCGGAGATTTTTCATAATGTGTGCAATAAAGAACTCAGGAAAGACAGGAAAGGCTGATCTGAGCGTCTAGCAGGAAAAGTGTTGTTTATACACAGCACAAAGCCTCAAACATTCCAGCTTCCCAAGCCAACACAATCCCTCCTACCCAGCTTCCATTTCCCACACCCCTCCCCAGGGCTTCCCCTAGAACCTCCTCCCATTTCCCCGATAATGCTACCACACCCACCAACCAGATCTGAAAGCTATGCTGCGTTACCCAGGTTTTCTACAGCTCAGTCCATTTTTGTCTTGGCCCGAGGGAAACTGAAGCGCAGGCTAAATAAACACAATGTGCATCTGGATTAGTATACCTCCAGCTGGGACACGTTCTGCTTGTAGCTGACCTCCAGTGACTTCCTCTGGTGCTCCTCCTGCTGCAGCTTGCCGTTGGTGTCTGCCAGCTCTTTCATCAGACCGGCATACTCAGAACGCAGCTTGTTCAGTTCTGCCGAATTCCTGTTAAGCAATGCATGCACACAGGCTCAAATGAGTGATAAGAAATTGGTCGTTGAGGCATTATTGTGGGATGTTGTTAATGAATCGAACTAGAGCTAGCCCCTGTGTTGGATTTCACATTGTGTAACTGTGCATTAGGATGGATCTCTGCCTTAATGTGAGCAACATGGACAGAAGAAATGGATGAAAATGTTGAGACAGGAAGCTGAAAGGTAATATGAATTGGACAACGGAGGAGTGTTTGACCAAGCTGAGCAGAAGAGGCATGTGTGAAGCTCTAAAGAGCATGACCAGTATGGTCTTATCTATTGTAGAGTAACACTGACTTGCTCTCCATCTGGTTGGTAGCAGAGCTGACTGCGTCCCTCAGGATGCCGTTCTCTTGCTGCAGTCGAGTGATCTGGCTTTCCAGCTGCTCCCTCACCTGCTGGAACTACATGTGAACAAGATAGGGTGTCAGACAACACGATTCAGTCTCCATGTAGCCTTAACAAAATTGCCAAAAGGTATGGGTCCCTTCACATTCTTCAAATTCCAGACTTTTCGCACAGTATTGATGACAGAGTCGTAAGGAAACATGCAAATGAATGTCTTTACTTCTGCAAGAAATCACAGCCTTTACCTTTATCTGCATGGACTGGAGCTCCTGGTAGCTACCTTGTGCTTTGGCCTGCATACCCCCTAGCTCTTTCTCCATGGCTGCACGTTGTTCTCTCATCACAGCCTCCACCCGGCCTGTTTTTTGCTTCTCAACCTGAAGCTCCTAAAGCACAAAAGCAAGAAAGTCATATGAGGTCTTTGCTGAAACAAATCAAATTACTCTTGCAATATGAAGGATAAGTTGGGAATAAATCATTAATCTAGACCTGGCTGAGCTGTTTCACTTTGTCCTTGGCAATGGAGGCCTCCTCCTGCAGAGTTGTGAGAAGCCTCTCTCGCTCCTGTGCAGCGGGGTCAGGCCTAGCTGCAGACTGGTGGTGAGACACACAACGTTAAAAAGCGGGCATTGGAAGTATACCAGGTCTCCCACCAACTGCAAATAGTGTGAAATGTCACTCATCCAGAACACTTAATTAAAATGTATCACTTATTAATCTCTTACTTTGTGCCAGGCATCCAAGGCATTAGGGGTCTTCTCTCGGAGGAGAGCAATCACACTGACGGCCTCGGCTTCTGACAGAGCCAGGCTGGACAGACCGGACAGCAGCTCCTTCAGTTTCACCTCAGTGTTCTCTGTTAAAACACACGAGAGAGGAGATGCAATTTAGCATGTAATTATATGGCAGAGGTATGAGGTAGCAAAAACATGCCAAGTCTGGACCAGATTATTTTTTTCCACTCTCTTACCTTTGTCAGTCTCAATCTTCTGTTTCTTGCCGCTACCTTTGGACGATACATCATCGTTATGGGCTGACTGGTGGTTTGCAGAAGCTGCCAGAACATGGATTTCGTCTACTGGATCTACTGGATTTGTGAAAAAAAAAAAAAAAAAGGTGTAAAGTTCAGGCTTTGGTTTAAGCACATTACCTGCTGTTTTAAAGAAATTGTCATAATTTAACATGAGAACTCTGTATCATCATTACCAGGCTCAGTCTTCTGCTTCTTGGCGGAGTTCTTCTTCTTGCCACCGGTAGCAGTTGGAGCTGCACCGTCCAGAACTTTGGTTTCAGCTACAATGGGAGCCTCCTTCTTGACTGGAGCTGGAGCCTGCTCAGCCTTAACCTCTGGCTGCTGGTCATCCACTGGAAAGGGACAGATAAGGGAAGAATACTGTCAATCTGAGCCAGTCTGTCTTGAGACTGACGATAGAAGATATTTATTGTAACTATCTGAGCTAAACCTCTTCACTGGAGGCCTCTTTGGAGGCCTCTACACCGTAACTGTACACTGATTTATTGAATGACAGAGCTAGTTTATCTTGAAAAACATGCAAATTGCTAAGCAACACACCTGCTTGTAACTGTACTCTTGGCTACTCACCAGGCTCTGCTTTTTGTTTCTTCTTGTCCTTCTTCTTCCCAGACACCTGGGGAGGTGTCTGAGCCTGAACAGGAGCTTGAGTGGCTTGAACCTGGACCTCAAGCTGGGGAGAGGGAGGGCTGGACTGTTTGCTTGCAGCCAGAGGTGGCTCTGTCTTGCGGCTGACTGGCTTTGAGCCGTTCACTTCCGGCTCCTCAGGAGAGGGAGCTGTAGCTGCTGCAGCAGCAGCAGCAGCAGCGGCGGCGGCGGCGGCGGCGGCCTTGGCAGCCTTTTTCTCTTTCTTCTTCCTCTCCCTCAGTCCGGCAGGAGCCTCCGGTGACACTGAAACAGGCACGTAGGCAGTAGGTGATGGTGGCTCAGGATCTGGTGTAGCCACTGGTGCAGCCACTGGTGCAGGTTCCTCCTCTACCTCCAAAGCGGAGCTGTTGGCACCATCAGCCACGTCAAAATCTCGAAGATCCTCTTCCGACTCTCCTCCGCCTCCACCGCCTCCTCCGCTGGCACTCTCCTTCTTTTTGCTCTTCTTCTTTTCGTTCTTCTTACGAGTGTCTGGCTTGGATGGCGGGAGCTTGAGGTCGCGTTTCTGCCTTGCCAGCACCTCATCATAGGAGGTTTCTTTCATGAAGAGCCAGAAGAAGAGGAACATGAGGGCGATGACCAGGGAAGGGGCCAGGATGAGCAGGTACTGAGAGTCATAGATGTCCACTGCCATTCTGAAGAGACAGAGAAGGATGCAAGAAAAAAGATGTTTAGTTGAAGAGCACACAGTCAACACCATCAGTTAAAAAGCAGATCTGATACATTTCACAACATGATGTGCATCTGCCAATAATTTACATATGTAAGTGTGACATGATGGTGCCTGATTTTTACCATCAAAAGCAACTGGCAAGGGCTGCAAGGGAGGTGTTAGGACATCAACAACGCTGAGAGGGTGGGAGTGAGAGGCCTCTTACTGACACCCTGTCCTCTCCTATGATCCAATTAGATAGCACTACCCCAGCTACACAGATTATTACCTCCCAACCTTTATATAGGTTCATCGAGAATAAAGGGTATCTACTTGAAACATGGCTTGATGAGCCAAGTTATTATAGGAGAATAAAAGTCAACTTCACTCACACTAGTTTAAAAAGGGGATAAAATAGGTCAAGAACGTCAGAGAGACAACTGGGCTAAAAAGAAGATTGCTCACTGTCTCGTTTAGTCACTTCCCTCCTTCAGCCCCCACAAGGCCGACATGGCGGTATTCTAAACTCATATCGGGATGGATTTGCAAGAGGCAAAAATACACCCACATGCAAGTGTCACCCGCTCAGGATTGCTGCAGCTGCAGTTTGACCTCTGCATGCCTCAAGGCAAGGAAGAAGAGGTCTCTCTTCCATCACAGGGAAAGTTTACAGAGTCAAGAGGTCCTGAGACTTCATCAGTTTAGCATCTGCCAAAGACATTCTTAGTAACTATTGTAAAGCAGCAGTTTCTCAACCTACTAATCTGATTAAAAGAAATGTCACAACACTGCCAGAAAAACTATAACATTTCTATGCCAGGTGCTGGAGTAGGCAGTTTCCCTGATTTTCTTCTTGCATGCTCTCAATCTTAATGAAATACACTTTCTTGCAGGATATTTTATTTTTCAGTTTAATCAACCTGACTCAACCTTAAATGGCATTTCTGATGTGACAATCACTGAGGAAATGCTGCAGTTTTGTAAGACGCAGAGTGAACAACAGTGGCAACAATTCTGAACATAAACAGCAATCTGGTTCAAACATCGGAGAGTATGTCTGGCAACGCGACAAACAGCAATGACTTATGAAAATGTACCCACTGCTTACAAAAATAAAACCACTGTTTCGTTAAGCCCTGAGTGACGACAGCAGCATTGTGTTGTCAACAAACAGACAGTGAGTGACCCGACCTGTAGCACAATCCTATCCTATATCCGAGATCTGTGGCAGCAATGTAGCGTAGGAGTCGGCGTCGTAGAGCAGACCTCTTTAGTAATTTGGATTAAACAGATTACCCATGATAATACATTTAAGAATAACTTTCCACAGCATGGCTTCCTGAGAACTAGCAGGCTTAGCCCTATAGTGCAATGTTGACCCTGTTTCACTCACACCTCAAAAACATCAATACATCTGCTATAAACCCACAAATGTAACAGACCTTTTATAATTTTTAATATTTGACTTATCATACTCTGAAAATGATTTTGCCTGTCAAGCACTGAGCTTTACCTCTGAGCATAACCTAAAACACTTGTTACATAACATTTGAACACTGTTCATTATATAACATTTTTTGAATAGCTGCGAGGCTAACGAATACACCTGATTGGCCGATCTTGCCAGTTGATTAGGAATGTTTTTCCTTGAACATTCTTCTGATGTGGTGGTATGGCGTCTGTGTCAAAGAGCATGCATTCCTCCGCACTTGATAGGCTACGGCTGAGGGATCACTCATAAAAAATATGTTGTTGAAATAGGTGTTGGTTTAGAGAGCACTGTGCAGACTCAGTATGAAGTCAAACCAACACTATGTTCTGAAAATATTTGCCTTTATCAGAGGGGTTGTTATTATTCACACATGTTGTGTAGTTTTAGTAAAAAGTGCCAGTCGTATTGGACAGCAATATATCAGTACAGAAAACACAAACTGAGGCCAATAATAAGACCAAAAAAAAGCCTTTGAGGGGCCTGGAGGTCACGACTGCGTAAAACCTGGACGTGTACTACCTACGCCAAATGAGACCAGAGACATAAAGAGGCCATAGTACATAATGTACTACCATGGGTGAACTCCGTTCGATGTTTTTTTTTTTGTCATGTTCATTGCATGCTCCAGGAAACTTTCATAACAAATGAAACTGAAATAACTCTTAAAGAAACATTGCTTCTTGGCCTATTAAGTATGGGTGGAGTAAGTGGTGTGAAACGTTGAAGCCTTGCTTGCGGCCTTTCAGTGTCAAGCCAAAGGGTGGAAGGTACATTGGTTTTCCTTGTGCTGTCCGAGCCTTGTCCCAGCATCAAAATGAGCCTGGAGGACAAAGCCCTCTCGGGCTGTTGGCTCCCCGGAATCTAGCCACTTGGCTGGCCAGGCCTCCTGATTTGGCAGGCCTGGGCCGAGAGGGAACTCCCGATGACTATCAGCCCCCAAAAAGCAGTACAGACAGTACTTGAAAACCAGGCCATGCAGCACTCTCCTCTTCACATCTTTAAGATGGAGACAATTGACTAAAAGGCACATCAATGGCCCAGTAAAGTAAAGATACTTGAAATGAAAATGAAACGTAAGTGCGAGTGCTTGACAAAATGGTCGAAAACGTTCTCGGACATCCAAAAAAAACAAAAAAACAACAACATTTCATATCAAGCGATAACGTTTGTTTATAACTGTTGCCAAGTCCTGGAAGTGCAAAGGCCAAACCTGCGGTTAGACACAATTCAACACACAAATTCAGAAAAGTAGAAGCCATAAAACAATATTGCCAGTCACTCTATCCTGTCTCTCTGATTATGGATCTATTTTACTCTCTCATGACAATACTTGTTATCCAGAAAGTTTCAGAGATTGCAGGTACTTGTAACTACTCTAGTTCAGAGTGACAGGTCAGTAAGTGGGCGTCTGGTTCTGCTGGAAAACATTAACAAATCTGTTTAAAGTCCTCCGCTCTTCCTTGTCAGGTTGTAACAAGGAAACTTGAGAGCATGGCACATATTGAGTCAAGTAAAACCAAGACATCTTAGATAAGAGCTTATCTACAGATATACCTTCAGGGAAATTGGCAAAAAAAAAAAAAAAAAAAAAAGAGAAGCCAACGGGACAGAACTGACACTATGCTCACAAGAGAGAGGGGAGGCTTGAGAATAATGTTACATTTATGGATAGTGAAACCAAAAATGGGGCCATTGATAGTTTCACATACTCATATCTCTAGTCACCACCTCATTGCAGATGTAGTAGAGATGCCAACACACGTGTCATTCATTTTATATGCCAGAAATAAGTTACCACACCTCGTCTTGTCTTTGAGATTAGGGTGATGTCCAGCAAGCTACCTCCCCGTTCAAATAATAAAAAAAGGGCAGTTCACACTATGGCTGAGTACCATATGTCCCAACGTGCTGGGTCATGTTTAACAGTCGGCCTTGTGCACACAACTGAACCACGACACGTAATGGCAGCTGTTCTCACATCTAGGAAAAGGCTGCTTGTATGTACAGTCGGTAATAAAACAAAAAGCAGAACTGATAGAGCTTTAATCGCCCTTGCTAACTTAGCCAAGCTAGCTCCTCAATCACACGTTATCAAATGAACCATTAAAGAGACGTTACAGGCACATTATGTCGATGTTTAGCTCATTTCACCAACATGACCAGCAGAAATATGGTAAATTTAGTAGTGTAGGCCCAATAGTGGCCTGGCCATGGCTACAAGTAGATACTATAATAGTTAAATCTAGACAGGAAAAGGCTTGTCGCCACTCAAGTTCGCCTCACTATGAATGAGGTAGCTAACATAAATGCTAGCCAAATGACGTTGAGCCAGGTACTAACGTTAGCTGGTCAATCCAATTATTAGTACAGGGGAAGTGTTCAGCGAGAAAACTGACCAGCTAAAATCCTAACAAGAAGACACAAGTTTGTTTCTTTCACACTCAGCCCGTCTTGGAGGCGTGGACATCTGCCCTCACGGGCCTCGTCTCGCTGGTGACCCAGCCTCCCTCTCTCCTGAAATCTCTGACCCGGTCTGCTGCTTCGTTCTTCCGTGTAAGTCCTGAGGGCCGTTCCCAGGCCTGGGTAAAGAGCTTAGCTTGTGCTAAGACCGACACGAGCGGCTTTTTTGGGGACAAGAAATAAACACAATAACGCTTAACACGACATACCTGTAGCTTCAGTTTGCTGTTCCCTTAACAAATGGTGAAATGGCGTTGTTCTGCGTTGACTCTGGCAGACTCCTGACTTCCCGGGGCAGCTCCAGCCTGGCTTTCTTCTGCGCTATCCGTCAGACTATCTCCTGTTTCTGGTTCGCGGGGGCGGGTCATAGGCAGGATGCTGGCGTACGCTTGTTTTATGAGTCGGGACATACCGTCCGGAGCTGTTATTATATAAGGAAAGACAAGAGACAGCCCCACCTTTTCGAGACAGCCTGGCTACGTAAATCTTTCGATCGACAAGAGCAAAGAGGGGAGTGGTCATTGCACTTCCCCCAAGTCCTTTAAGACGCATGAGTACAGAAAGTACCTTCATATTTCTAGTACTTGAAAAAAGAGTACTCCTAGTATGTTTGTAGTATATAGTGACCTAAACACACTTATTTTATTTTGTTTTCGTATCAGCTCTGTGTTTTTTCCCAAGAGATTTAACATATATTTGCTACAATATTTCCAAAATTTACTTGTTGTATTGTATTTAATATATTGTATAAATGAAACCCATGGATACTGGCATTCAAGTAAATCAGTTTAATATCAAATAAGCAAACCTGTAAACACAATATGCCCAGTAATAATCATTAGACACAGCCCCTCCCCGCTGTAAGGCTGAGTCAGTCATTCCTCCTCTGTCTCAATGGACGCTGGCTGCCATGCTGCCTGCAGCTCCGCCTCATACTGCTTCTTCAGGCCCTTCAGATACATCCGCAAGCTGTCGGGGTCCAGTCTGGAGTTCCTGGCAGTCTGCAGGAGGCGGGTGGCCAGGTGGTGCACAGCTCTTTGCCTCTGTGTTTCTGGATCACTATGATATTTGGCCTAAAGCAATAATAAACCACACCATGGGTCTTGTCTCTTTATCCAGCACATCTCTGATACAAACCAGGATTATTTATGGGACACAGCAATATTAATGCTATGTTTCATAAGAGGCCACAGAGCAGCATTTAACTCTTTAAGGGATATTAGATTCTTGTGCACAAAAGCTTGTTTTAGTATTGCATACAGCGTGGGGCAAAGCTAAAATGTTCTGTAAATAAAGTGTACACAGTTTGAGGCAGGACAAAAAGGCAAAATATGATTTTTATGAACCATACCAAAAGCTGCTGGCTAACTTTGGAGGCAATTGTCTTTGCCTCTTGGATGATATTTGAAGGAAGTGCGGTCATTTCTGCCGCTCTCAGACCTTAAAAGTAAACAAAAACAGTTGTAACTACTTTCATGACCAATTACACGTGTGATTGCACTGATTCTTTACCATAGTGTCTTTCTTCAGTGCATCCTCGATTCAGCAGGTATGTATACACCACACTCTCAGCACCGCCCTCACCACAGCGTGTGTGCTGAACCTCCATGTGCTGGTTCTCCACGTTGGGATAAAGAGTCTCCAGTTGGCACAGCTCAAGAAAGTGTGTAGCAAACAAGGTGAACGCCTACAAACAGCAGGGAAACAGGACACACCTTAAAGATTAAAATACTGGAGAACATGTACTGTACCTTATTTAATTTACTATTTTACTGTTGACCTAAAAGGTGTACCGTGGCAGACAATGACATTAAATGATAATATAAGGCATAGGAATCTGATTAATCTGGTTTACATTTCATTGAAAGGAGTGGCAGCCTGATTGGAGCATACTCTACCTTGAGGCTAAGGAGGAACTCACAAATGGAGTGACAAATGCCGATGCCCTCCTCGGCACTGGTACCACGCCCCAGCTCATCTATGATGATCAGGGACCTCTCACTTACATTGCGGATTATATAAGACATCTTTGGAGAGAACACATGCAGTCAATGATAATTTAATGATTATTTTATCCTCATAAAAATCATTACAGAATGTGAGCAGCTCTAACATACATACCTCCTTCATTTCTAACATGAAGGTGGAAGAGTTAGTTTCAAAATCATCATCCACACCTATTCTGGTGAAAATCTGATCAGCGACACGAACAGATGCGTACTCGGCAGGGACAAAAGAGCCTGGAATAATAATGCAAGGACTCAAAAAAAGCATAGCACCACAAGGCTTTGCAATCCAAATTCATGCAAGGCTAAAAGGTTATGCTGCTGACCTATCTGAGCCATGATCTGACACAGCGCCACCTGCTTGAGGTAGGTGGATTTGCCGCTCATGTTGGGTCCAGTGATGATGACGAAGTTGCTGCCCTCAGAGATGTAGCTATTGTTTGATACGGGCGGCTGTCGGGCCACTCGCTCCAGAATGGGGTGACGGCCCTGCTTGATGGCCAGTGTGTCTGTGAACTCTGGGCGCACTGGCAGATACAGCAGAGAGAAGCAACAATCAAAAATACCTCAATTTGTTGGCATTTTGTTTTTATAATAACTTTCTTTCATGCATTACCAAGGGACGATGCATTCAAATACAACTACATTGTACTACAACTACATTGAATGGTAGTATTTGTTGCAAATCTTTATGGCCAGTGAACTGTGACTCAGCGATTACAAGTGCGTATGTTTCATATCAAAATACGGGTATATGATTTCATCTTTATCGTTAAATTCTTATATAATTAACTGCTCGGTTAACTGAGAGGTGTGTCAAAAAACAGATTTCTGAGAGAGGTGTGTGCAGTGGTTACAGCCAGCTAGCTCCTCTGCCATGGAGATTTGTCTCAGTAAATACAGAACACCAGTGCACTCTTATGTAACATGGGTAATCTGAGTACAGGCTGGCTGGGATAGAAGGGGGCAGGCACTCAGCACATGTCTATGAAGATACACTTTCAGACAGCTGAGGGCCAGCGCTCACCACCCACGTGGCTGACCAGGCTGGTGTTGCCCACAGCCCTCGGAAGAAAAAAAAAAAAAAAAGAAGCGAGGCAACCGGAGCTGTCAGCTCAGTGGAGCCGTTTCTGACCGTCACGTGTGATGTTGGCTCGGTGAGGCCTTATGTGTATACAGTACTCCTTTGGACAACATCAGACTTTTTCCAGATTAATTTGATTGTTTGGTTGATATGAGATTGGAAATCAAGATTAAAAAAACTGGAAAGCACGCACAGTTCCTTATTACTTTTACACTTTACTGTTGACCTAAGAGGTGTATCATAACAGACAATACCAAGTTAAATGATTAATGTAAGGCACAGGAAGCTCACCGTAGTCAGAGATGGTGCATGCATTGGCCAGTGACAGTAACATGTCCAGCATGGATACAGCATCAGAGAGCTTGTAAAGGCAGTGAATGTGCTCGTGGATAGTGCTCAGGAGTTGACATATCACCCTGTAATGAGACAGATTAGATGCTACAGGGGCAAAGCGCTGGAGGTGAACAATAGTTAAGAAACGGTACACTCTAGTGGACACAAAGCAGAACAAAACAAATTGATCCAGATCAGCTCGGATGGAAACCTGCTTAGATATACATATACGCAAACTAGCACTGTTCCCCTTTTAATAAATGAGTTGGCTAATTGTCAAAAGTCTTTGTCAGCTAAGAAATCATTTTTGTGTCCTTTTGTCTATGTATTAAGTTATTACAGTAAAATAATCACATATCTGCCATCAAAACAAATATTAAGATAAGCTTTGAATTTAGGCACACTTCTACATTATCATATTTATCTGTGAAATGATCTCCAGAGAAACAATTAAAGACAGATTAAATCAACTAACTACTCAAATAAATCCCATGATTGCTCAGCAAAAAAAAAAAAAAAAATCTTTAGTCGAGGACAGCCTTTGTACAAAGCCGTCTTTTCTTTCAGTGTTCAGTGCAGGGTAAATGAGTGCATACAGTACATTACTGTGCATGTTTGAAAGTCACAGGACTGTGATCTCCTCACACATAGGACATGTGAAAGATCTCCCTCAGGGCCTCATCACAGCGGTCATTCATTTTCATCAGATCCGCAGTAGTAAAGCTATAGTTGTTCTTGTGCTTGGTTGCCTGAGGTGACAGATGTTGAAACAGCACCTTAATGTTCATTCAATGAATCAAACTATATTGTCCACACAGGGCAATTAAACACTCTTCACGAGTTATCTTTTTCTCTGTTCTTAATTAGTCTGTTAGATCTGTGATCTCTGCCTTTAACTATACCTTAATAAACTGTGAGGGGAGTTTCCCTTCAGCCAAGACCACTCCTTCAAGCTTCATCTGGATGAAGAAACCTCGAGCTGTGCTGAAACTGGTACGCAATGGCAAACCATATTTCTCCCCCATCTGGTTTACCAGCCCTGTGCAACACAATTAGCTTTGTGGTATAAATACTCAAACTTGTGAACCAAAGATATTGACTAATCAACCAGAATAACCACCTGCGATGTCGTCCACTATCTCAGTGTAAGCTCTGCGCGCAATGTCGAGGAACTCGTTGATGTTGGGACGGACAGCATAACACTTCTGGGTGCGCATGTTGAGGCTCCCCTTCAGGTAGGTCGTGTCATCGTTCATCACTGTCTTGATCTGCTCTAGGATCAAATCAAACCTGAGGTGGACACAAACACATATGCAGTGAAAGAAGTCTGTAGACAGCACACGATAGCAGATTTGCATGTGACACAGACACAAAGGTTTACCTGTTGTCTTCCAGTGAGGTGCTGTATGCTTTCAGCAGAGCTGTGTTGCAGTTCTTCAACACCATCTGTTCATAAAGTGCAATGCTTAGAGGATTTACTACTTAAATAATAATTTACTACTAAATAATGATTAAAACAATTATTTCTTTTTCATTCTATCCATGGCAGTAACTAATTTCATGTATGTAAACAGATACAGACCCTTAACTGTGGCACAAGATCTAATGTGTGTTTCAGCTGAATGACGTGTGTAATTTTTGCTTCAGCAACTTGAACCTGTAGAAATACAGTCGCAGTATTAAAAAGTGCACAAAAAGAGAAAGATTTCACATTTCTGGCATTTAGTTATTTAAGATGACACACACATGAATTTTCTTCACGACAAGAGATTCCATTGCAATGAAATCTTTGAAAACCCGGGTAATGATGAATTGTACGTACTGTTTCCTGCTTTGGGATTTGGACAAGAACAGAGAGCAGCTGGTCAGTGTCAAGGAAATGACCTATGGCTAAAGAGTGCAAAAATAAATAAATAAAATAAAACAGATATTCAAACACTTTGTCACGCGCTCATCTTCAGTTTGCGAAAACGTGTGATTAAAATAGTTCGTGCTTGTTCCTAACCGTTCTTCAGGCCAAAGAAGAGCTCCTCATCCTGCAGCAGCTCTTGTATGGTGTCCAGGCGTATGTTGATGGTGTCCACATCAACCAGAGGCTCCAGGATATTGGAGCGCAACCTTCTAGAACCACCAGGTGTTTTAGTGTGGTTAAGTACCCCTAACAGACTGTGTTCGCTCCTATAAGCAGAGACAGACAGACTGAAGACTTATTCAAACGCTACAACACACAGAGACAATGCTGTCATCTTCTGGCCCTCTTACCTGTGGTCTCTATTGTTGACCACCAACTCCAAGTTAGAGGCAGATGCTGAGTCAATCATTGCTGTCTGTTCGCTCCCTTTAAAGCTCACTTTGAGAGACTTGGCAGCGTAGACAGAGTTCTGGATGAACTCTAAGTACTTCAGCAAAGCGGCAGCTGCTGCTAGGCAATAATACCTGAACAAATCATAACATTTGGTAACAATATAAAAATATGGCATTATAGTCTATTAATCTATTTCGATACATTATTGCACTCAGTGGCATACTTAGCCTGTACTTCCATGAGGACAGTGCCAAACTCTGGAGCACACAGCTGCTGAATGTATTCCAGTCCTTTCCTCTCATTGAAATACTTCCTTTGGATAGCAGTGAAAGCTACTCTCTGACAAAAAAAGTGAACAGTTATAACAACAACATATCAATAGGTGGGACGCACCATACAGTTCACAGTAGTGCTAACCAATAGTGAGTGAGTGAGTGATTGAATGAACTACTTTCTGCTTCAAAAGTGGATATTTGTATGCACGAATTTTGCATTTTACTGATAAGATCTATTCAGCATTGGTACCGGGAAATTCTCCGAGATGAGGTTGAACAATTTTGTCCCTTTCCCCTTCTCACTGGCTGTGTCTGGCATCAGTATTTCGAGTGGCACCAAGATGTGAATCTTGGTCATGATCTTCAAAAGAGCAATATATTAATGAGACCGAAGTTTCCTTTATTTTAGAATTAAGCTATGATTAACAGTTATTCAAGCATGTAGTTTGTAGATTTATACAATACATAGGTTACCTTGGTATATGTTCCGGTGTCTGCAAACTGAGAGAGTATAAGCTCTGGATATTTCAAGTTGAGACTGGCCATGCCAATCTCTCCCCTGGCCAAGCCTCGCCCTTCAACCACTGCCACAATCACCGAGGCACCAGAGGTCGTTGTCGCGGAGGAGCAACTTGTTGCTGCAAAAACAGAGATATAAGTATCAGAAACACAACGTCTACCATGTTCACATCCACTACAACATTTAGGACAGAGGTACCAGTTTGATCAGTCAGTGGCGTCCGTGCAGGGTGTGACCCCAGAGTCCTCCTGACTGTCGGGGTTCCTCCATGGCTGCGGTGGGAGGAACTGTCCGAGGTAGAGGTCAGGAGGGATGAATTTGTCCTCTCTAACCGGAAGCTGTGATGGAAGGGACCTGTGTCATGACAAAATATGAGTAGAGGTGTGTCATGTTTTTGCTGCTGTGCCCTCCACTATTAAAACACATTCACAGATTTGATTATTTAATATGAAGTTATGCCATTATTACTTCATGTTGTTGCCTCACTCCTGCTGGATAAGGTCAGACATACTAGTGTTTTCTTACTACTCTGGCTTGATTACCTGAGGCCACCCGGGGGAGTGATGGACTATGGCTGGAGCTACAACCTTCACCCACACTTTGGTGGGATGAACAGGAGGAAACTGATGCGGGACCGTACGAGCTAGTTTCATTTGGTCCGCTCCCGTCCATTGGAGACACCCATTCGGAGGTGTCACCGCCGGTTGTTACCTCCTCTGTGCTGCTGCGAAACATTTTAAAGCCTCACAGAGGCCAGCTTTTTGACCTATAATGGCAAATTTACTTGTGTTAGCACATGTGAGCTAGCCTAGCTGCTAACAACCGCCACACCGAACGTACACTGTCCAAATTTGCGCGCGATCGTGCCAGATCATTCTGCCGTCAGCAGCTAGCATCTGCGCATGTCAGTGACACTTTAAAACCTTATTACTGTATTTAGATGTTAAGTGGTAGTTTTTATAGTCGTTATTACGAAAATAATTGTCATTCCTGGTAGAAAAATAGAGCTGCGTGTATGATGTATGTATATACTAGGTTACACAGTTCACTGTGCTTCAGGAGATCTAACACAATAATGTACATAATAACCTTATACACTTTATGAAAAGAAATAACCGGTTCTAATTGAAATTTTAAAGCTGTTGTAAATTAATTTGTTAATAAAAATGTGTATTCCACTTCATATCATGTAAAAAAAAAAACAAATAAACAGACTATGACTAAAGTGAAAGGCAGTCTTAAGTGTAAATAAAGGCCTATAGGATGAATAGAAATGCTGTTTAACAGTGTATGCAGTGAAATGTATTGTGTATTGTGAGTATTACTCTATTTGGATGATTGATTTGTGTATGAATTGATAATAAATGCATAAATAAATTATTATCTTTAACAGTTACACAACACGTTATTTATTCACATATTATTCAGTCAAATAACAACTGACCAGAGGCCTAATTAATACTGAATTAATTCTTAGTAAGACAACTGATATACTAATTTGTGATTGCTTAGATTTGTTAACTAGTTGTAGTTGCCAGTAGACCATAATGTCTGAAAACAGGCATTTTAAGAATGAGCAAAAGGTTAAAAAGGGCAGGATTCAGCTCATTACTACCTTTTGCATCTGTCGAGGGGAAAGCAGACATTTAACCCAGAGGTTGTTTAGCAAAGCACAAACATGAAAATGGGCTATCCGGAGCAGTAATATAAAGAGCAATTTTTATTCTCAAGATATCACAATTGTAGCCTGTGACAGACTTGAAATCATGGCCAGTACTTTATTCTGAAAATATTTGTAAGTATGTACTGTAAGTGTCTTGTAGTGGAGGCCTGTTCACATGACAAACTCTATCACTTTATATCTAAAACTGTACAGCTGAAGACCTACCATTAGTTTTATTCGAATAATTATAAGTACATACAGCATTTTGGGGAATTAATGTTTGCATTCTTAATAGTACGCGACGTGTAATTCTTTTATTTTGAAAAAGAAATCTGACCGGAAATCCCGTTCTCCTTCCTGCCGCGGCCAACATGGCGGCTGACGCAGATGATAGTGATTATTTTGTGAGAGAAATTGAGAAAAACGACGGCTGTACTTTAAAAGTGAAGCAGTGCTACTTAGGAGACGTTGGCTGTGTCGTTTGGGATGCGGCCATAGTTCTGGCGAAATATTTAGAGACGAAACAATTTCATGATCCGTCCTGTGGCGTGAACGTGTGGGCTGGCAGGAGTGTGGTGGAGTTAGGAGCTGGGACAGGAGTTGTTGGTCTGATGGCAGCAACACTGGGGTGAGATAAGTGCTCAGTTTGTGTGCACACGTCTTGTCGTTTAGAAATGAATGCACGTGTATCTCCAAAGTGTTACAGTTAATGACTAGCTAGCTTTTTGCAGTCCCTTGCTTTGCAGTGTGTGTGTGGACAATAACAGCTTTGACATCCATTTTTATTGATTAAAACTAATAACATATATAGCAGGGGTGTCCAAACTTTTTTTTTTTTTTTAAAAGAGGGCCAGATTTGACAATGTGAAGATGCCCAGGGACCAATAATAATAATTCAAATGCTGGTCCAGAGAGCAGCTTCAAACTAGTCCACTTACATAACTAGTCAACCAAAAAAGCGAAATCTGCCAGCCATACAGTATCTGACAATCCTAGCAGGCCATGAGTAATATATTATAAAAACAAAGCTGTGGGCCGCATGAAATCTGACTGCAGGCCGTGATTGGCCCCCAGGCCGGACTTTGGACATGCCTGATATATAGGAATCCAAGCGATAGTTTTCATTATTGTGTATTAATTCCCATAGTGCTCAAGTTACTGTGACAGACCTGGAGGATTTGCAAACCCTACTGAAGGTGAACATCCAGGAAAACCAGGCACTTATCAGCAGCGGATCCATTACTGCCAAGGTACTGAAATGGTTTGTACTTATATTTCTATTTTATATATACTCTTGGATTTGATTTAAGGCATATATCCAAGCTGCATGCTCAAATTCAAAGTTTGATTTGTACTCTCTTTAAAGGGGTGAAGATGTGTCTGAGTTTATGCAACCCCCACATTATGTCCTCATGGCAGATTGCATCTATTATGAGCAGGTAAGTTACTATAGTTTTCTTCCTAGACCTTTCAATCTAAACATGACCACTTAAATTGCAAATCACCATCATAGCAAGTGTGTCATTGTATTTCTCTTTGTGACTTATCATTTCTTTCCGCACAGTCTATTGTTCCACTAGTTGAGAGTTTGAAACTGCTCTCTGGACCAGACACCTGCATTATTTGCTGCTATGAGCAACGCACCGAGGGCGTCAACCCAAAAGTGGAAAAGCAGTTTTTTGAGGTGAGAACCCATTTGTTTGTTCCCCGAATACTAATGAATTAATATTAGAAAGTTTATTTGGCATCACCTCTCAGTGAATCATTGTGTTGTGTCCTTTTATGCTGTCTTTCAGTTGCTGCAACAAAACTTCAGCTGTGAGGAGATCCCTTCAGACAAGCAAGATCCAGAGTTTAGTAGTCCAGACATCCATATCCTGCACATCCGGAAAAAAGTCTGAGTTTGTGTGGTGAAATTTGTGCTTAGAGTAATCGGTAAATGCCACATGAGAATCAGATTGTGAAGTGGAAAATCAGTTGTATCTTAATTTCTGCACTTTTTAAAAAACATTTTTTAAGAAAAATACTTTCTGATGTATGTTATTACTAAACACTGTCCCGATGTGTGTTTGGAGTAAAAATAAATTAAAGAGCGAACCTATTGTGAATTGTTTTTTGTCATACACTATAAACCAAGTTTAGATTCATTGTCTCTGTAATTTTAGGACTGTGAAGGTAGATGGCAGACGAGTGCAAGCACTGGCATGACAGACTGTGCTTTATCTTTAATAAAACAAGCTCAAAGAGATCACACACAGAGACAAGGGATGGACTGAACCAGGGCGCTCATTTGGATGTTCGTAAGAGAGGATTAGCCTTGCAAATGTTTGTGAATTCTTTGTTTTTTATGCAAAAACCCAGTGGAAGTCCAGAGTTCACAGCTCGTAATCTGCAAGAACCTACAACCATAAGAATTAATTGGTATTGCTCATGAACACATTTCTTTTTTTCTCCAGTGCATGATGAAACATACAGTATGATGAATTATTACATCAGGATAATGCAGCTGAGTCACATCTTAGATTTAAATTGTTGAGCCCATTTATCTGCTGAGACCTGCATACAGAAATGAGCACCTATTGGAAGCCATGAGTTGCTGTTGGAGTGGTTTTCACTGTAATTTACAAGATTTCCTCTAATTTGTGAATGAGCTATGTAAATTCGGCCATTGCTCATTTAGAGCACTAGGGGGCAACAGCTGTTTAAAATCCCCCACAAAAAAAACAAGTTTTGAACTGTGTAAATGTGTAGGAGCTGGTCAGATTATTAATCTGAAGCTGGTTCTCCCAGAACTAAATATTAACTTAAATTGGTGAGCCAGTGTTGTTAATACATTATTAGAACCTGCTGCATTTAGAGATGTGGGGAAAATAAATCAGGACTAAAATTCTAAATCCATGTTTATCTTTATGTAGCTTCCTTAGTTTTTAAAACGGAGGCCAACATAGGCCAGCTCTCCCAAAAGGCTTTGCCCTCCATGTGAGGGGAATTCCACTCCAAGCCCCAGATTAGCTGGAAGATTACGACTCTTTTTCAAGCATAAACCATGAAGTACGCCCCATACTCCCACAGGCATGCGGAGGCCTCTCACAGCCTTTCATGCTGCTCTCTGTTTACTCGAGATGGGATTTATGGCTCTTTGGAGGGAGCCGGATCTTTGGGATCCGTTCATTTCAAAGAGCCATTCAAAAGACTGGCTCATATGGCTCATTTTTATATTTATTCACTTTTAAGAAGCCAGCCTGGGGTTCATTTTATCCTGGAAATAATCACAGGGAGGAATGATGGGCTGAGACTTGGATCAGAATAATTTCGAACTCAGATTTCCCACCAATATTTGAGTTTGAATTATTCTGAAATATTGATTATAGCTTCATTTGACGTGTGGACAAGATTTTAAAGTCTGATATGGATTCATTGTAAATATTCCACTGCCATATCTCTCAGAGTTGACAGTGAGATCACTATTTACCCTTTGTATAAAGTGTGTGTATGTGTGTAAAACTACTTTGACTTATGTTATTCATGCAACACCTAAACACTTATAAATACACAATAAAAAACAAAGCAGGCTACAATGAAGTTCCATGCAAGAGCTTTTAGTGCAAAATTTCCACACAAGAACATTTTTAACAATATAGAAAAACTGTTTAGAAAAACTTTGTTTTTCACTGAGGCACTCACGTGAAGGGAGCGTGCACAACTCATGCGACATTTGCATATAAAATAAGCGCTCCTCCCCATGCTCTGCCGATTCCGACGCACTCGCTTTTTTTTTTTTTTTTTTTTTTAACTGAGGCACTCACGTGAAGGGAGCGTGCACAACTCATGCGACATTTGCATATGAAATAAGCGCTTCTCCCCATGCTCTGCCGATTCCGATGCACTCGCTTTTTTTTTTTTTTTTTTTTTTTACTGTGGCACTCACGTGAAGGGAGCGTGCACTCAGTTGTTGCGCTTATAATAAACGCTCCTCCCCTAGGTGTGAACTCAGGGAGAGAGAAAAAAGGAGGAAAAGAAGGGCTCCCAACCAAACGCGACTCGGTTCCCATCGTTCATGTCAATGAGCCGGTCAAAAGATTCGGTTCGTTCGTGAACGTCACAACTCTACTGTTTACACAGTGAAGCTGTAGTGTAATGAGCAGGACGGCCTCCAACACTGAAACCAAATAAAAATGTTAATGCTGAAGTTGACAAGGTGGGGTTCACACTGAAGGTGCCATTAAATAATCAAATCACGTTATAGTCAAATACAGTTAACCAGGTTTGATTGTGCATTGAGATGCCCCTCATGCTCATCATTGTGTTTCTCTATTGGGATCCAGGAGCACGACGCTAACCTGCTCGCCTGAAATCTGCTGATACTGTAAGGCAGAGACATCTGTGACGTGTGGAGCAGTGCCTCAGACCAATAAATAATCCAGTTTTTGGATGATGCTTTAACTTTGTATAGGGCATAGGCTAAATCACCATTTGAATACATTGTCAACTGTTTGCTCCTCTGAAAATATACACTCATGGATAAACATAATCCCTCCTGTTCCAAATAATAGATTCAGCGCTGATTGTGAAATGTTTGAAATGTGTACATGACTGAGAAAGATGGAGGTGTGGTTAGGATGAATCATAGTTTAACAATCTGACCCCTGAATCCCTGTAGGGTTTGGTCGATCATACAGCCTAGCACAACAGCAGAGTGAGATTAATTTCCTTTTCTTTCTTTTTTTCTTTTACAGATACTATAAATTACTACAGCGGATAGATAATCACTCCCTGTGGCCCTCCTTTGCCCTCTCACTTCAGCCTGGGGCAGCTGGGCTGCTACTATCAGAATCAGCCTACTATTGAGGTCTCCTTTGGCTTTGACCAGAATATGTTCAGCTAATTAATTTGACTCACAGCTGGTATTAAGTCCATGTCCCCCCAGTGTGGCGGGGACAGGACCCAGAGGGGTTACTGGGGAGATTTGAAGGGTAGGGGTGAGCTCCACTATTCTGTGTCAACATTTCACCCCTATGTCCACGCATAGCACTCTCAGTCAAATCATTTAGAATCTATTTCCACTCTCTCTGGTGTTATCTCCTCCTTAAATGTTAACTAAAAATAATTAAAATAATGTAGTTATAGTCGTCTTGTGGTTGGCTAATTAGGCTAGCACTACAGGGGAATACAGGGGGGCTCACAGTAAATGAGGACAGCGCACAGTGAAGCAGTGGTGTCTCTAATCTGTTATCATGTACACGTTACAGTTGATTCTGGTGACAAACATGCATTACTGAACATGTGGCGTACTGTATATGCTGCATGCACCAAGACAGAATGGGGGCATTTTCTGCCAACAGATGGTGCTATTAGTAGAAATAACTTACCTATGTGGAAAACCTGCAGTAAGGACAACACAGTCCTGATAAATAAGCTGAATAGGCCACACTGCTTTAACACTGTCAGCTTTTAATTATGGCATGATGATGAAATACTTCGTGGCTCTTTTGTCTTTTTTAGCTTTACTATCTTTGAGATTAGTGTACAATTCAACCCCAGGCCAATCTGCACTTTGTACACATCAGACATCTGCATGTACCTCGTAATCCACATGCATCTTCTCTGGGTTGTTTCAAAACAAGAAAACATGAGGGAGCAGCACAGCACCCCTCTAAACCAGATGGGCGGAGGAGAGTCCGACTCCATGCAGCCCGTGTGGTGCGCTCCACTCTGCTGCATCACAGCCAAGTGACACAGAAGATCCTTTGTGTCACCATTATCACGCTGCCTGGAGCCAAGAGACACTGTTCCAGAAAGGAAGACTCATTTTCTCACTAACTATTAGGGAGTGGCTCAAGAATAGACATCAAACTGGGCTGATTAAAAATAGAAGAAGGCTGCATAAATGTGTGACATCTCTGATCCTGCAAATGTGCCCCACGTCCATCACCACCAGCCTTTACTCACACACGCACTTGTCTCTTTCACTTGACAAACTGAGCCTACTGAACTTTATGCCTCACAACAGGCCGGAGCTCCGTTCCAAAACAGAGCATGTGATTCTCTTTCCCCATCTCTAATAGTGAGGTGCAACAACTCTAATCATTTGTGGCACTCTTATTCAGTGGATTTAAAAGCAAGAGGCGGTACATTGCCAGCGAAAGGACAACTAGCTTATAGAAACACAATGCTGACTCCACCTCCCTTCATCCCCAACACCACCACCCCCCTGCAGGGGAACAGGAGGAGGGCGGGGGTGCTGTTAAGACAGCTGTGCTGCAGTTGAGAGGGAATACAAATCCAGTACTGTGAGAATATTGTGCACACTTGCCCCCGTCTTCCATTGCTATTAATAAATTAATATTAGCACGGTGAGAATTTGTAGCAATGACATTTGACAAACAGCACCAACATGTATAACTCTTATTAGTATCTGCAGGCAGAGTTAGGTTTTAGAATGTTACAATAAACTTTGTGTATAATATTAGTGATATAGAGTATGTAGGTTCAGTGTGTCAGCCAACAAGTGATTGACTCCAATGTGGTATAAGTAAAAATGTATTAGTGTATTGATCCCTTGCTTGAAATACCACAGTTTTTGTGGAGACATGGCTGCCTGTGACTGCTGTCCCTACAGCGTTCTAGTGCAATGATGTATTTGTCATCATTAGGATGTGTGGCGGCCCAGCACCCAGGGGAGAATTGCAGAAGGGACAGGAGCAGCATGTGTGTGTGTGTGTGTGTGTGTAACATTTCCCTGAGTCATTACCTCAGTACTCTGATTCTGGACTGTGTGTGTTTGTGTGTATGAACAGTAGTGCATGACTTGCCAAAGATCTGAGATTTCCTCTCAAGCCCCAAACTGTTGTCTAATCCAGACGCACTGTCACTCGAAACACTGACTCCTCTGTAATTACAGCGATCTTGTCAGAGATACAGATGTAGTCAGTCACGGAGTGTGACAGCGGTGGTGGCAAGCTGCTGAAGGAAGCCTTTGAGGTTGCTTTGCATGAATCTCCATCATTCTGTCAGTCGGCGTGTGTGGAGGCTGTGAGTGAATACATGTGGCCGGTGGATACTGATGCTGGGTGAATGACTCCTGTCTATGTTACTGTACATTTAAAGTGTTTATGTGAGTGTTCAGGAGGTTATGTAAAGCCAAATTACAGATACCACATAGCAGAGGTCAATGCTCTGTGTACTGTATAAATAACCTACAGGGCAACCTCAGACACAGCTATTTTATTTTGCTTCAGAAACAGATGCACTCAGATTTCTGTTCCTTGCAGGCAAGAGACTGCAGCACCATCTATAATACCTGCCCCCTCCTTCTCCTTTACTGTAACATTGCTTACATCTGAAGACAAGATGTAACACTCAGCTATGGCTATGATCCTCTTTACACTCTGTGTTACAGCTGGAAAAACACAGCGCACAAGTCCAGGGACAAACTGGTCTACACTCTCACACAGCTGCGTTAAACATCCTGCAATTCTCAAGAGGAACCATGTGGACAAATTTCAGGTTTTCACATAATGGAATATAAATAGAAGCCCTGAGGCTTAGAAAATATAATGGGACTTAGATTGGATGGCTTTTAAAGTGGAAAAGCAAACATGATTATAGGCCAGTGAAACTGTACCAACATAACTGTATGTTTAGTGGCTTAAATTATGTAGTTAATGCTTATAAGAGCGCTTGATCTATTCATTAAAACACAAATTGGTTATGTCATGTGGACTTCCAACACTTCATAACAATTTTCTGGTTCTCTGAATTTGTAATTCCACCACAGCAAGTAACCTTCAGTCGCAGATATGAATGGAATGTTTTGGACCAATGCCCAGAGTGCACCTTGGACCTTAACAGCCTCACATTTTCAACCTTATTTAGCTGTCCTGTACCACAGCATAACCCCTATTAAAACCGTAAACCTAAAAACAACAACAACAAAAAAAAAAAAAACTGCACTGTAACACCTGCAGCCAAAACAAACCCAACTGACACCAACAACATAGACAGAAGAGTGTGAATGTAAAAGCGACCATGCATTTAGCATGGCATTTGAGAACGTTAACCTCAGCAGGAAACCTGAAACAACTTTCAGCCGCTTCCGGACCTGTTTTCTGAGCTCTGCATGAGATCATTATTCAAGAGCTCATTCGAGGAGGGTGCCAAAGGTGCAGAGGACATAACTAGAGGACAGAGAGAAGTTTCATAACCAAAGGAGGTTGTTTTACTGTCCTTGGGGAAAAGCAGCCACTGATTTGAGCTGTGTGAACTATGGCTTAGAGTAGGTGTTCCCTCCTACCATTTGGCAGATAAATAAACCGCTTTAATAATGGTGTTCGCCCATGTGCACGAGAATATCTTTGTCTGCATGCAACACAAATCCTACAGTGATTATCCAGTCGGGTGTGGCTGTTGAACTATTGGCTAGCACTTAGCCAGAGATGACTATATTCACAACCCACGGTCAGAAATGAGTATCATATTAGTGCTACCTGCGCAAACATTACCCTGCAGCTGGGGTTAAGAGGAAGTGAAGACAAGTGAGGAAGACAAACCACACCCCTGAAAGCCACAAACGTATTTCAGGCTATAGGCGAGTCAGGAGTGCAGCTGTAATACCACTCACCACAGTTATTCCTGAGCTGTTTCAAATCTTTGTTGGGCTGACTGATGAAGGGTGAGCTGTTAGTGAGACAAAGGGGAAAAAAGGTGCAGGTTTCAATATTGCAGAACTTTGTTCTTTCGATTTCTTCCCACTCTTCCTCTTTCCATCTAGGATAGAGGAACCGAACTGGCAACTTGCGGCACACTCAGCCACCTATGTGATACCAAAAAGCGCCAGGCCACAATGGCAGACATCCCATCAGGCTGTTGTCATAGGAACAGCCCCAACAAACAGGCGTTCTGGCCGCCTTAGTCAAATCTGTCAGACACATTCTTGTGCAAACCAGTGGAAGTATTTAAGTCATTCCCCTTGAGTTATGACACCGGTGAATTATGAACCAAGCTCTCAATATCAAGAGGCACTAAAAGAACCTGTTGCTGTGCTCTGCACTGAGGACAACCATGTTCTACCCGCACCTTTTTGTGAAATCCAACCAGTCCACACTTCATAAGTAAGAAGAATGAGACCTATTACACAAAGCACATACTAATGAGCTTTCTTCTGTGACCTGAAACCTTCTAACCTTTCTTCTCAGGAAGTGCAAGGAATTCCAGCCGAGCACAGAGGGAGTTGACAGGAGGGCCAGGAGGTCTCATCTTTACAGACGAGGGGGTCATAAAACCTTGCTCACAGTCTCTGTCCTTGCCCCAGGGGCCCCAGTGTTACCAATAAAGCTGTGAGGATCATATGGTTGTAATGAAGTGGTGGGAACCAAAGTGGCCATTACAGCCCAATTAAACTGCCATCAGGGTCTAATGGAGGCCTTTGACCAAGGCCTTACTGAAAACAAAGTATTTACAAATACCCTCAGAAGCTCGGATGCTCTCGACTTGCAGTGTGGCTGACAATTATTTCAATTATTGATCCTTTTTTTTTTCAAATGGAGAGTTAAAAATCACAACTGCAGGTGGTGTGTGGGTTGTGTGAAACATCTTCTGCAGCAGTAGAGTCATATCTGTCTGTGTCACCTGACCTGTCTGACGGAAACCTCTGTGGTGCTAAAGCAAACATCCTGAGGCCTCTACAGCAACTTGCTAAGCACCAGATTTTCCACACAGCGAATGCCACCATGATTATACAGCCAAACGTCTGTGGATGCAGACAAATGTACACCCAAGGATACAGTGTCTACTTGTCAGAATGCAACGTAATACTGAATGTAAAGTAACTTGTATGCTCCAGAGACAGAGGGCGCATCCTATTCTTGTAAATGCATAAAAAGAAAAATGCTAACTGAGCAGCTTACACAGTGCCTGTTTTTATGTGGATGTGTAAAACACTGGCAGAGACACAGTGCCCTTCAGTGCGCTGAGTGGAAAAATCCTTCAAAATCTGCGGAATAATACTAAGTAATCTTTTGTAGCCCCAAACACAGTAGTCAGACCATTTGTCAGCATCAATCCTGTCTTTGTCAGGAATGAAAACACTCTTGTTAATCGGCTTTAATGGAAACTAAAACATTCCTCTGCAGTGGTGTCGAAGTCTTTTAGACTTTGAACTGACAAATTTAATTAAACTTTTAAAGGAATATTTCAGTAAAATACTTTGAAAATGTGCTGTACTTTTACAGACCCAAGCTAGGAAGAAATTACTGTTCAACAGCGGCAAGCATTAAATAAAGTCAGTTTTTCAGCAGAGCAGAAAAAGGGGAATAATACAGACACCAAAGGATGTGAGGCCTCATGTTCCTATTCTGCTAGCAGGTATTGACATTTTAACCTTTTGGAAAGTCCCCACAGATTGGACAGAGATAAGACACATTATATAAATAGACAGACTACGGTTGTATTGTTATTACGCACTCATTATGCTTGTAATTATGTGAAAAGGGCACAGTGCATGGTTATGTGACTTGTTTAGAGAAGTGCCTTAAACAGTTTTCACAGTTAATTCATATACTCTATTAATAACACAAGATGATTTATTTCATTTGTCCTTTCCACATTTAACCTCCCCAACACCGACCCTTGCATCAGACGTCACTCACACTGAATTAAAAACTGACTAGGGATTAAAGAGACTTGCTTTTTACCACCCAAAAACAAACTCAGGAAGTTACAGCTAACAGCTCAGCATCAACTCAACTATGGCTCATAACCAACACACACCACTCAAAAAGAATTCACAATTCAGCTGTATATCTCCGCTGCCCCTCCGACTCTCTCATGCAAACTATCATGTGGCTCTGTTGTTGCTCCAAAAAGACCAGCAGTTGGACTTCCTGTTTTGTACATTTTTCCCCATTTTACTGGCAAGGGAACTGAGGCCAGCAACTTGAGGGTAGACATAAACGCTTTATGAAGAATCTGCCCCAAAGCACTAAAACCCAGGAGAATCTTAAAACTAAGACTTTGAAGTTTGGTCAATCTTGAAACATTCCCATAGCATTGTTTTTTTTTTTTTTTTTTTTTAATTTATTAAGCTACTTACAAATAAAACTATCTTTTGCCAAAATTGATCACACATAGACCTAACCACGCAAAGTGTCTTGAAAAAAAGATCCAATAAACCAGACATAACAGATTTAAAATAACTTTTTTAATAAGACATTACAATGACATTGTTCTGTACATGGTTCCCCCAGTCAAAATAGGAGTAAGAGCTGCACCATAGGGTGTCTTGAACATTTCACCGGTAAACAGCTCCCTCTGACTGCACAACAGATGGACTCTGATGTAGGGTAACTGTACTTTCGTACTCATGCTACAGATATAGGCTATCTTATAATGTCCTAATACTGAAACTAATCAACCGTGGTATCAGATTGAGAACTCCGAACTGAATAACATTCCTTTGGAAAGATTGAGTCGATTGACTAACGTGTTACCCCCCAAAAAAAAAATTAAAGGCGCATCCCAACAAGCATGTTTAAGAGTTACTGGAGGCCTATTTGTTGAATATTCAGCACAATCAGGTATCAAGACGCAACACAAAAGGTCAATCAGTAAACTATATAGCCCACATAAGGGGGCTGGGAAGGGTAACAAAACATGTCTTAAGTAAATTTTTTTTCTCTGATAACAATGAAATGTAGGCGATGGTGAGTTTTGAGTCAGATGTTGCGTTTTCAGTCAATACCATTGAAAAGAAATACTTTTTTTTTTTTTTTTTTAAATCACAGTACGGTGTTTAAACAAGTGTCAAAGTCCTTCACATAGGCTACATAAAATTAAAGATCCCACCTTCGAAGAAGAAAAGAAAAATAACGGTCCAATGCAACACAGACTGAAGAACCTTGAAACAAGCTTTTAGTCCAACAATGAAGATAAAAACTTCAGCATCATTAGAAAAAATATAAAATAGGGAAACAGAATAGGCAGACGGTGATCTGTGTGGCTTTAACATTAGGACCAATAAATTCAATATTCATCAAGCAAGCCCCAAAATAATGAACGTGATCTTGGCCTGCTACAGAGTACAAGCAAACTTTAAGCCAGCAAACCCAGTTTAACATAAATTAGTTGTGGGGAAAACGTAGTATTAAAAATAAATGGAGATAATCAACTTTTTCTTAACCATACTCATTTTGAGAAGTTATTTGTTACTTGCAACGTTATTATAGTATCGACCTAAAACAGTCTGCACTCAATCATTAAGATTTGTAATTTGAGGTAAGCCATGTCAAGCCCTCATACAGTCCATCACCTGTGGTCGCACAAGAGGGCTGAACGTACCAATTCCTATCTCTGATGCGGGTCAATCCGAGCTTCTCCTGGATTTCATGCGGCTTCATGGCATCCGGGAGGTCTTGCTTATTGGCGAATATCAAGATGATGGCATCCCTCATCTCCCGGTCATTGATGATGCGGTGAAGTTCCTGCCTTGCCTCGTCGATGCGATCCCTGTCCGCGCAATCCACCACGAAAATTAACCCTTGGGTGCCCGTGTAGTAGTGTCGCCACAGAGGACGAATCTTATCCTGGCCTCCAACGTCCCAGACGTTGAACTTGACATTTTTGTAGGTGACAGTCTCCACATTGAAGCCGACTGTGGGGATTGTGGTGACAGACTGTCCGAGTTTCAGTTTGTAAAGGATTGTTGTCTTTCCAGCAGCATCAAGTCCGAGCATTAATATTCTCATCTCCTTGTTGCCAAATATTTTCGAGAGCATTTTCCCCATTTTGAACTCTTGTGCATAAATACTTTGTTCCTAATGAGAAAAAAAAGTCTGATACTGTGCTGAGGAGTATTCGCTTTGACTCTGGCTTCACTTTAAGGGCTTACTTGTGAAAACATGACTCAGTGAAGAGCATTTGTGAGGGGGGAAAAAAATCAAAAATGCACACTCATGTTAAAACCTAAGACACTATACTAAGGGACTTTTTACATGAGAGTCTTTGCGTCCTGTGAAGTGCTGGGACATTTATGTTCAGAGTATCACAATGTTTGCAGGGCCTGTTCACAACATGGCACGGTTACTCTAAGAACTTGGCAGCAGCTGCTGCAGGACGTTCATTTTGTTGCCCAAATCAACATTAAGCTGTGTGACAAAGACAGACCGTGGCGATTTAAAAACTGCAGAGAGCGGACACTATGTGTGCATAAAGGCCCCTAACAAGCCGCGGTACTTGTGAATTCCTTCTGGTGTTTGGTCCTCCTCATCGGGTGCGCCCTTGTTCTCTCCACGGCTACCGGTGGAGAAAAATCTGCTTTCTGCGGGCTAGCGTTAGTCCAGCAAGCGTCGAGCCGGGCAACTTCACCTCGCTGAAAAGGACGTCTTCGAGAAAAAAAAAATCCTCAGTGACTCAGCAACACACGTATCCACTCATGAAAGTCCACTTCTTGTCCCCCTGAAAAAGAGATTTAGGAGGAGGGTCAGACATGCCAAATTAGCAAGCTAGCTACCGCTCATGGCTGCTAAAGAAGGCTAAGCTAGAAAGCTAACATCAGCTAGCTTGTTGCTAGCTTTGAGCTAACTAGATAACGGCAGTTAGCTGTTGCAAACTACTCCTATATGGACAGAAAACAAGCGCGACAGTGACAAAATGGTTAGCTCACATATTCCCGAGTTGAACATTTAATTGAAATATAAGTAATTTACCTCCTATCTCCCCCTCCTGTCTCGATAAATACACCCAGCTCTCGTCTTTCTCCCTGAACTCGAGCTGGTCGCAGTGCTGCTACACCGGAAAGGTGTGGAACTGCATTAACCGCCACTTCCTCCCGTCTACTTCATTCAGCTACTGCTGCCTAGTACAGCTCTCACTGTCTGGGGCATCCACGACTCACAGGAGAAACAATGACATACCCAAACTGACCTGAAATCTAATGTAATCTTACTTCTCTGCACACCATGTGTCTAGTTATTAGTTAATGTTGTACATTAACAGCAAATGTTCAGTTATTCTTTATTGAAACTGTTCCCGATGACGATGTTAGGATTTTATTTTAGGTTTCATGCGAATAAGCACATTAAATATGAAAACATTTTAATGTGTGTATTGATTTAAATACGTGTTATAGGTAAAATGTTCATAATTTAATGTTTTCATTTGATCCACGTTAGTGACAACGTATGTGAAAGGTAACATCACCCCCTTGTGGCAGTTGTAGCCAACCTAAAGTCAGTCAGTCAGTCAGTCCCATGTACCACTGCACCACTTGACCTGCATTATTTATCTGATATTTCTTCTACAAAATTATATTTTTTTATCAATAATCAACCAAGTTAAATGTTCTGTAATAGAAAACTACGCAACTCTAACGACTTACACATATTATTATTATGTAATACACAAGCATGAATCACAAAAGATTACCAAATCAGTCAAAAGGTCATATCATATTGTGTCAACTATTAAACTGCAAAAGATACCAGTGCAGTACATTATGAAGCCTTTATATGGAGATCATGCACTGTGTGTCCTATTTGATTTGTTTAAAATCGACATTTATCAATGAGCACTTACTTCACATGCGGTTTGATTGGATAAATTTCATTTTTAAAATTCTTTTTGAGCGATAGGCTACTTGTAGGCTTTTTCAGTGTTATGCGTAATACTCCTACTCCACTGCAAAGGATAATGTCAACTTCAACCATTTATTTGATTATTGTTAATAAAGGTTTTACATTAGTGAGTCTGTATGCAAAAGGTAACATCACCCCCCTGTGGCAGTTATATCCAACCACCACTGCACCACTTGACTTGCATTATTTTCTATATTTCACTGTTATTTCTTCTACAAATCCACCTATTCCACCTATCTATAAAATATCATTACTTTAGTCAAACTCTTACCTTCCCCTTATACTACAATGCCCTTTACCCACATGGGCAGTGAATAAACCTGCTGCAGGTTAAGATGTCAGTTAGAGTTTTTAAAAACAGGGGAGTTCCTTTAAATCACACCCATGAGGCTGAGCCTATATTTTCTGGGCCAAGAAATGCAATGGCATGAATATAGGATTATTTACCTGTGTCTGGTGAAAACACAACTTAAAATTACGATAGACAAAGCTATGCTCAGATGGACAGTGGTTCAAATATTCCTAAATAGGATCAGAAAAGTAGATAAAAGTAGAAAAGTACCAGTGCAGTACATTATGAAGCCTTTATATAGACATCATGCACTGTTTGTCCTATTTGATTTGCTTAAAATTGCCGTTTATTAATGAGTCAAAAATGTCAACTTGGACTCATCAGACCAAAGAACAGTTTTTTACTGGTCTAATGTCCATTCCTTGTGTTCCTTGTGTTCTCTCCGAACAGTTGATTTTGAGTAAGATGTGTCTGCTACTTGAACTTTGTGAAACATTTATATAGGCTCTATCTGAGGTGTCCATAACTTGTGATTTAAGAGGTCGGTAATTTTCCTCTGCAGCAGAGGTAACTTCTGGTCCTTCCTGGGGGGTGGTGGGTCCTCAAGAGAGACAGTTTCATCATAGTATTTGATGGTTTTAGCGATTGCACTTGAAGACACATTCAAAGCTCTTGTTATTTTCTGAATCGTCTGACCATTATGTCTTAAAGTAATGATAGACCATTGATTCCCTTTACGCAGTTGAGTAGTTGTTGCCATAATATAAATTAGTACAGTAGCTGAATAGAGCTATTTACTATATCAGAATCAGAATCAGAATCAGAAATACTTTAATAATCCCAGGGGGAAATTATTTTTGTTACAAGACTCCAAGATATATAAAAGATCAAATTTACAGTTAAATAATGTGCAAAAAGTGATTGTCCGTATTTGTGTTAGATTACAGAAGGGGGGGGGGGGGTGTCTGACTCTCTGAGGGAGGCGTTATAGAGTTTAATGACCACAGGCAGGAATGATTTCCTGTGGCGCTCTGTGGTGCATCTGGGTGAGAGGAATCTTCTGCTGAAGGAGCTCCTCTGCTGGGCTAGTGTGTCTGAAACCTGGACAACATCCTCCTCTCTGCCACGGTCATCAGAGTGTCCAGCTCCTCCCCCACGAAATCACCAGCCCTCCAGATCAGTTTATCTAGTCTGTTTGTGTCTGTGACCCTCAGCCCACTGCCCCAGCATGTTACAGCGAAGAAGATCGCACTGGCCACAACAGACTCATAAAACATCCTAAGCATTGTCCGGCAGATGTTAAGGACCTCAGCCTCCTTAGGAAAAAGAGTATATGCCAACACTACCTCTGAACAACACAACTGATGGTCTCAACTACATTAAGTAGACAAGAAATTCCACTGATTACCTTTTGAGAAGGCACACCTGTTAATTAAAAGCTTTCTAGGTGACTATCTAATGAAGTTAATAGAGAGAATACCAAGAGTGTGCAAAGCTGTAAACAAAGCAGAAGGTGGCTACTTTGAAGAATATGAAACATAACATTTGTTTACCACATAGTTCCATATGTGTTGTTGATCTACAATATAGAAAATAATAAAATAAAGAGAAAACATTAAATAGTTTGCCTTCCTCATATACTACAAAGTCCTTTACTGACTTGAGCAGTGAATAAACCTGCTGCGGGTCAAAATGTCATGGTGGAAAACTGGCTTGGGTTTTTAAAAATATGTTTTGTTAAATTACAGCTTCAAAATGTTCCAGTCATCATTCATGAGGCCAAGCCTACATTTCCTTAGCCAGGAAATGCAATGGGATGAATCTAGGAATATTCAGCTATGACTGGTAAAAACATGCCTTAAAATTATGATGACATGACAAATTATAATGACAAAGCTATGCTCAGAGGGACAGCGGTTCAAACGTTCCTTAAATAGGATCAGAAATGTTTTGTGTGACAAATTAAAGACACAGATGTGAGTTCTATTAATCAAACGAGGTAGTCCGACAGATGTTGAATAAAAAGGTGTGCATTTTGTAACTTTTCTCTCATAAACTAACAGATTTTAAATCATGTTGATGCTACACTGACTTGTAATCAGGTGAATGGTGTCTCTGTCATTTGTAAGTCTGTTCTCACACTGTGTAACTTTGGGCTCCGGGTCAGGAGAAGTACATAACACTTTACGGCACTAAGTTACACACCACCAACTATTTCACTGATTTTGGTGAAACTGGATCATATTTTATGGAGAAAATGTTTTCTGGTTTTGCCTCTGATGTCATCCGGCTTCTTCGCCTCAATTCCCTGTGATTTACAGAGTTTCCTGATGGACAGTAAAGTTGACTGCTGCCAACTGTAGCTGCTGTTAGCTGCTGTTAGTTCAGTTTTTCAGCTGGGCTGACCTGACTGTGAGCTCAGAGCACCAGGGGGAGTATTACTGTTTGTACTACAGGCGTTTTGGACCACCGGAAAAAGGAGATTTTCAGGCCCTGGGGTGTAGGATTTTGGAAGTTTAAGAAGCAGGCGCCCACCTGTTCCACTTTCAGCAATGAGCTTGTGTTAGAATAGGACACGCTGTTCTAGCTCTCACTAGCTTGTATTTTTTTGCCTAGCATCAGCGCTGACAAGCGTCTGTGGGAGGTGGACTTGCTACTAGAGAAACATTAAGTTAAGAATATAAGGAAGATTAAAAAACAAAAAAACAAAAACCCAAGTATTAAAACATATAAACAATATAAAGATAAATGCAATATGTTCTAAAATGAAAAGTGCAGAGCAGTTTGAGCAGAAATATACAAAGTGTTTACCAGGTGACATGCAAATGCAGAATATTTAAAATGTGCAAGATATTAAAAGATTAAAAAACATCATCACATCATGCACCTGTTGTCGATCTTATTTGATTTGTCCCTAGAAATTCTGTTACAGCAGATTAAGGTTTTACATAGAACATACTGTATATATGTTTATGTTGCCTATTGTATCTGCCTGGGCAAAAATATATAAAATAACACTATGAAAAAGGGCTTTTCTGCATAATGATTACTTTTACTTTTGATAAGTACATACATTCTGTAGATAAAACCTTTGAACTTTTTAATTCAATTTGAATTTTTAATGCTGTTAATGATCTTGTACTGGAACGACATTGTGGCATTGCTGCTGCACAACACATCGATACTGCTCGGAGTATGAATACCTGTTTATCACACTAATTGGAATTAAACTTTGATGAAACAGTCACACAGTGAAATAAAAGTCTTTAGCTTAAAAAATATTATACGCTGTTGTTAATTTCTACCCTAAAGTTTATGAATTGTTTAATAAAGTTCATGTTGCCTGATGCATTTGCCTGGGCAAAAATATATAAAATAATGCAATGAAAAAGGGCCTCTCTGCATAGTAATATCCTTCTCTTTTAATAAATACATGCATTCTGTTGTTAAAACATTTGTACTTTTAATTAAGTGGATTTTAATGCTGAAATTGATTGTGTACTTGAGTATATTGTGGCATTGCTGTAGCCTTGGAGTATTGATGTATTGTGTTAACTAGTTACTTTACATTCTGGCTAATTGATGACACACACTTTTGTAATTTTGTAATTCTCCTCTGAAAAGAGCAAGTTTTAAGGTTTGATTTTTATACATGTTTGTCACACTCAAACTTTCCGCTGAAAGGGAACTTTAGCAACTTTTTTTTTTTTTATAGATATTTTTTTTGGCCTTTTCAAGCTTTTTTTTGGATAGAGACAGCTGAAGAGTGACGGGAATGTGGGGAGAGATGCTCTACCAACTGAGCTAACCAACACCCAACTTTAGCAACTTTTAAGATTTAATTTTTATGCATGGTACAACTAAATTGCACAACATAAAATGTGAGAAATATATTTCACCTGTATGAATCTGAATATGTATAATCAATACAATCAATGTACAGTAATAAGTGTACTTATACACTGATATTTTTTGTTTTTGCAAATAGTAGCACTGTCATAGCACAGAAATAATGGTTATTAAAACTAGTTATTAAACTAGAAGGTCAGCCCCTAGATATAGAAGAGTGGGAAAGAATTTTTTGCTAAAGTATTTTATTTTGTTTGGATTTGTCAGATTTTTCTCTTTGTGTCAAAGAGGTGCTGTGGTCACACATTTTAACTGAATATTACTGAAGACATTTTCATGAGAGAGGGGCTTTGGGGCTTCCCTTTTATTTGGCATTTTGATCAGGCAACATGAGTTACTCACAAGTAAGGAAAAAAGTCAAGCTGAGTCATGCTGGTGTTAAAGACTGGAAGCTATTGAATGAAGGCTCCTTCTTACATGGTGGGAGTAGTCTGTTACTGAAGGAGCCAATTAAGGCCATTGGGTGAAAGGAGTTATTCATGATGGATGTCAGCTTTGATATACAGGTCCATAATGCAATCAAAAACTAATAACTGATAATGTCACAGCAGCTGCGGACAGGAGAGACAGACAGACACAGGCGTGGGTCACATAGTCATTGCCTGTCCTTATATAGCTTGTTATTCTTATCATTTATTTAACTGATGCAACAGAGTCCTCTATCTTATCATACATCCATCTATTATCTGTAAGCACTCATCAGGGTCACGGTGGGGTTGCAGCCTATTTCAGCTGATTTAGGGCGAGAGGAGGGGTACACCCTGGACGAGTCGCCAGCTCATCACAGGATAGATAGAAACAAACAACCGTTCACACTCACATTCACACCTAGGAGCAATTTAGTGTCACCGATTAACCTGTTAAGTGCATGTCTTTGGACTGTGGGAGGAAGCCGGAGTACCCAGAGAGAACCCACGCAGACATGGGGAGAACATGCAGACTCCACAGGGAAAGGCCCCAGCCTAACTTATCTTATCTTATCTTATCTCATGTACTGAATGTGTATTCACTGTAACACTGTAGATGTGCAAGACCAAAATAAAAATGAATTGATTGATTAATTGCCTTTAATGACACAGCATTGTTTTCATGCTAGCATTTTACATTGTGATATAATTGCATTATTTTATATATAACCTTTGCCTGATCTTGCAGTATTATTTATATCATGGTCACTTACTTTGCAATCTTATTTATATCATGGTCACTTTACCTTACAGTATTTTTTATATCATGCTACTTTTACCTTCAGTAATTGCTGTGCACGTTGTCTGTTGTTTGTTTGTTTATTGTGTAGGTTATAAGATACTTACTTCTCTGCTTTAATTCTGTAGTGTATATTACACTTTCTGCTGTTGTAATAAGTGAATTTCCCCGTTGTGGAATGAATAAAGTATAATCTAATCTAATTACCTGTGTTCACTGCCCCCCTGCACTTGTGGCCCTAGAAAATCGCATAGACTGCTTATGGCAGCAGCTGGACAAGTTTGTCTGATCAGTGGTAGCACTTCTAAGTTTTCTTGTTGGCAATAACAATAATAAACGTACTGAGTGTTTTCCAGTAACTCTTTCAAAACGTACCCACCCCCCGTATTGACGTCACGCTGGCCACTGCCCATCTGCCTTTCAAGGGCAGAATCCTGAAGGGTCCAGCATGAAGAAGAGATAGAGTTAAGAGTCATAAGCTCTACTGAATTATTTTATTCGACGGTTCCGCCCCAGTTTTCCTGCATCACATGACTGCGATGGAAGCCGCCTTTCTGTATATAAGACTGGGAAAACGGTACCGTGTATCATAGTGCCCAGAGCACGTGGACCTCTGAAAAGGCGCGCGTGCAGCTCCGGATAACCTTATCGCCACCTCACAGGACATCATGGCGGCTACCAACTTGACATCCCTCGCTCGTGCTTTGTCACAGCCACAACTCGAGCTGCAGGCGGAGGGGACGAACGATGTCGCGAGTCCGCGGAGTTTACCGGTGCAGCCGCCGCGAATGACGCGGCTGTCAAGCTGCACCTCGCTTGAGTTCTTTGACACCGCGACCTCACCTTGCACCAGAGAGGCGCTTGTCCTGGTCATCAACACTGGAGGAACCGTTGGCATGATGCGTCGTGACGGTAGATAACGTTACAGCGAACGTAACTGCTTTATTTATGCCCCATACCCTCGGGGAGCTGCAGCATGTTCAGTTTGTTAGCACCGGTGCTAGCGTGTTGTTGTCACGTTATTGAGGTCATCCTAATCTAATCCACACAACCGAGGAGCCTGTTCGAACTGCCATGAGCACGAACTGCCCTCGTTGGCTGCTTTATTTCATGTTAAATGGAGCAGTGTTTCACTGTTTTGACACATTCAGCCAATTAAAATGAAAACATCTCTGATAAATCAACGCTACAGCTACCTCAAGACGTAACTGGAGCATCATCATGACCCATTCTCTCAATGAATAACTAGATGTTGACATTAGGTGTTGGGCAATATCTGGAGAATGTAGTGAGACACAATAACATTCAAAGGTCCTACCTACCTCTCCTTCAATATTTTCACTTTTTGTTCACCTTAAAATGAATTCTCTCATTTATTTAGAGCAGTATTGTTTTGGTAATCTCATATAATGTTATTGTTATTGTAGGGTTGTCTTAATCTGGCCTGCAGCAGAGTCAAACCTTGCTGAGTGTGCTTTTACATTTCATACATGTGCATACATGTCTGTCACATTTGTTATGTTTTAAGGATGCAGGGATCATCCATTTTCCTTCAGTCTACCAGTTTAACATTTTAACATTTCAGTTCTTGATAGTCATGAAATATGGAACCAAATGTAGCCCTCTTGAGAAGTACTGAAACTTAAGTTGTGTTCACTTTGCAGCACTGATATCTTTCTGTCTTTATTTCTCACGGTATATTTGTTTTTCTTCAGGGCTTTTGCTCACGTGGCTGTCAGCTGCCACGTAACATCTCTGTTCTTTAAATTGATGTGTGGAAATTTTGCTGCCGTTCCTTCAGACTGCACAGACAAAACTGCTTCCATGGAGCAGCTGTAAAAAAAAAAAAAAGAGACAACACGTGGCAGCTGTGCTGATTGTATGCACAGTTCCTCTCTTTTGGTTAAAGATTTTATGTGTGCCTGGTTAAGTAAGTGGAGGGTATGTGAAAATAACAGTCAGTGCCTGCAAAAAAAATGCCATTTCTTACATTTGCCACTAGGGTTCAGTATGAGACTGATGATGGTGTGATGGTGAGATGATTGCAGTAATCCAACAGATGGGAAAGCTATAAAAATAACAAAATAACCACTTTTTTCCCCTCCTGTTTCTCTCAGATAAAGTGCTTGTCCCAGAGGCCAATGCTTTGGTGGACGGACTGCGCAAGTTGCCCATCCTTCATGATGAAATGTATGCCCAGCAGACCGGCCTGTATGACTACTATGGATCGAGCACCCTGGTCCTGCCGTAAGTGCGCCCAGATTTTCTCCCTGCTCAGTCAGCATAAAGTCATTATGCTGTATAGTATAGTAATTATAATAAGCTGAGTTCTGCCCTTTTTTTTTATTTTTCGCATTCAAGCGCACGTGTCTACAGTGTGTGTTCGACTGTATGTGTCATGTCTTGTAAACTATGTGCAATAGCTGTTTTGTTTTGATTTAAGACAACATTTTAAGAGATACTTTATTATTATTATTAATCCCTCAATGGGGAAATTCACTCAGTTTATTTTACAGGCATTTTTAACTCCGAACACACATACAAGGGCTCATAGACATGCAATGTGGAGAGAGAGATGGTGGAGTGATGGGCAGTGTCCTGGTTTGGTGCCTTGCTCAAGGGCACCTCAGCAGTGCCCAAGAGGTGACCTGGCACCTCTCCAGCTACCAGTCCACCTTCCACATTTTGGTCCATGCTGGACTTGAACTGGCCACCCTCCGGTTCCCAAGCCAAGTCTCTGGACTGAGCTACTGCCGCCCCACTAAAGAGATTAGGATCATCTTATGGATGCTTAAAAAAAAACTAAAATTAATTAAAGTCAGCTTTACAAACACTTAAAATGAACCTGGCTTCACTTTGTTCCTTTGCAAACTTTCAGAGTTTTTAATTGATACTTAAATATTGTACCTGGAAGATTATCATGTGAGCGTCACATCTCTTATCTTGAACTGAAAGATTGTCACGCAGTGTGTTCTTCAATTTCTTTATACTAAAAGAATAACGTGCTTCACACAAATACCTACCGAAGCCTATCACATTCCATTTGACTTATAGGACTACTTGTCTTCATAGTGAGGAAAAATGTACCGAGCTGTGTTCCTTAAATATATTTATGTCTGTTACTCTGCACCAACAACCTAGCTGCTTTAATGTGTAGCGGAGGAGTAGCCCAGCTCAGATAACCTAATGTTTCTTGGAGGTTTAGTTTGTTAGAATAGCTGCTGTTTGCCTGCTGGGAACAGCAAGGATAACGTACTCTGTTGCATGATTGATTCATATTGTTTGGTGCATGTGCTGTGAAGATCGTGAGAGCAGATCATCAGTTTCTGTAGGGTCCTAATTATCAGTAATGGTGAGACCGCCTCTACCAGAAACTTAATTTTACTCACTAATTTCCGTACCCCCTTTCATGTTCACTGCCACTGTGACAATGGTCATGCATGCATGGTAAAGATAAGGTATCCATCCATCAGATTTTGCTAGACTGTTTTGCAAAAACCTTTCAGAGGGCTGTTCAGTTTTACTGCCCCCACGCCATTTCCACATCCTTCCATGTTTGTTATTTAGCTGCTTGGTAAATGTCTTAAATAATCGGTTCATTTGGATGAATATTGAGCCTTTGCTATCAGAATTTTAACAAATTAATATGAATATGTATCATTGGAGGCGTTCAGCATGATGTACTCTTTTAATATTTGCTCATCCTTGAGTTGGCGTAGTGTTAACATCAATTGAAGTAGGCTCATATGCAAGTCTAATGGGCATACTGTTGAATATATGCCCAGCCTGTGTTGAAGGAGGGATTTAGTTTATTGATTTATTGAAAAACTTTATTCATGTGATGTCGAGAGGCAGCGCCACAAGGCTGTTGGCACCCCACCTCCCAACCTTCTTCCACTTCTTGAATCCCCCGTCTCACACACACACATACAGCTACATATACACAGAAACACACTTGCACGCATATGTTCATTATTCTTAAGCTATAAGGCATCTTAGCACTGGTATGCTAATGTGTAGCTTTGCTACACCTTAGGGTGCACTGCCAGATAGATGAATAATTGGTGATTTGAATAGTATTTTCTTGTGGCACTTTGGCTTTAAGATTATCAACAACATATGTTCGAGGGTCGTGTGTGGACTTAAGGCTAATTAGAAGAGCGTGCGCAGGATCCCTGGTTGGGTGGACTCAGGCTTGTCTGTCCCCCTGCTGTTCCATTCAGCTCCTATCTCCATGTTATAAAGCTGCCCTATGGTAATGTGGGGGGTGTCTCACCCTGTTTCTTTTAAAGGGAGATTAAAAAGAAAATCTTTCCATGGGTGTTTGGCCAGTCACGCTGCCTTATATGGAGTGTCGCAGGTGGGGCCGTGGGACGCTTGAGTTAAACTTTACTGGGAGGTGATATAAATATGTACATGCAAGGCTTCCTCCCAGATCTTTTGGGAAGAAAAGAAACAGGCTTTTGCTTTAACCTGGAATGACTCGCCAAATAAAACTCATCATAAACAGCCACCTTATGTCCCTCGGCTTCTCCTGTATTTACAAAACACACTGTTAAAGCTCCAGAGAACATTAGGACTTGACAGTGGAAAGGAGAAATGGCACATTTTAAAGCGCAGCTCTCGCTAGCAGTATACCTACACACGACACACAGTGAGAGAGTTTTAGAAAAGGGAGGGGCACGGCCTCCCTTTTCTAAAACTCTCTCACTGTGTGTCTGAAACAGGTTCTGGCACCCTACCGCTGAGACAGAAGGCCTGGCTAAATAGACTTTGTCTCGCTTCATAAAGTCAGCTTGGTTTTTAGCATTCCCCGGCCCTTCTTTAAACTCACTTTTCAAATTTAACCAGAACTTGATCCAACTTTATTAAATAAGCACAAAGAAGACAATCATTCGCCTCAGTGAGGATAATAATCATTCGATTAACCATGTGTCCTCTTGGAGTGAATGCCTGCACAAAGAGAGACTGAAACCACTGATTTATTTTGGGCTGTTTGTCCTGTTTTTGTTGTGTAGTAATTAAATGTATATATAATGAATGATAGAAAATGAAACGAGCCATAAATGAAATAAACTTCGCTCTCTTCCAGGTCGGTTCCAGGTTATAAGAGGATAATCTACACTATTTTGGAGTATAGCCCTTTGCTGGACTCCTCCAATATGATTCCAGAGGACTGGGTTAGAATTGGAAAGGACATTGAGGTACTTGCTGCTGAATCCACGTTAGGTTATTAACTGACTCGTCACAGGTTTTATGCTTTTAAAAGCTAGGTATCATTTAATCCTGTAATATTCATATTGCTCTTAAAACATATATGGTTGAAAAAATGATAAATGTATTGATACTGCAACTAAAATAATTCACTTTTATTCCAGAAAAACTATCAATGCTACGATGGATTTGTGATCCTTCATGGCACAGACACTATGGCTTACACAGCCTCTGCCCTGTCCTTCATGTGTGAAAATTTGGGCAAACCAGTCGTTCTCACTGGCTCACAGGTAAAAGAGATGCTGTCAAAGGTCTAACAAAAAGACTAAATGTGTGGTGCGGCATTTTAAGTGACGATAAGATGCCTTCTGTCTTCAGGTGCCTATCTATGAGGTTAGAAATGATGGCAGAAACAACCTGCTGGGGGCGCTGATGATTGCAGGCCAGTTTGTCATTCCTGAGGTGAGGAACTGGAGATTGGACATGCATTACACGCTACTCACGAACACAAAATTATATTTTTAGTGAATTCTTTTTTAAAAGAAGGAATTCTATATTTGTGTTTCTGTATTTGTGAATGAGAAAAGAGTAAATATGAGACTCTAGGCGATCACCAGCTTCTTTTGTGAGCTTTCAAGGTGTTTTTTTTTTTTTATGGGGTTGATGCATGAAAAATAAATTAATTCAAAAGTTATGATATTATAAATCCATATATTTGTTCACGTGCTGAGAAAATACAACATGTTGCACATAGACACTGTCAGCAGCTCTTCTAAACGACTTGTCTGATGAGAATACTTTCTAATGACAGTGTGTTGCAATACCGAGCAACAATTACAGAACAGGAAGAATGCTGAAAAGTGTTATCTACCTGTATATCTATGGACGATTGTATTTTGAAATGCTACTTGTACACGTTTCCATTTATATGTTGAGTTCTATGGTGTTTAAAGGGATTTTGTTCTTGTAGAGAAGCAAATGTTTTGTATTAAATCTATAAATATGAGTACCTCTGTCTCTTTTCAGGTGTCCCTGTATTTCTACAACAGTCTCTACAGAGGGAATCGTACGACCAAGGTGGATGCTGGGAGTTTCAATGCCTTCTCCTCTCCTAACTTGGCTCCTTTGGCCACTGCTGAAGTGGATATTAAAAGTAAACAGCGGTGTAATTAGTCTGTCACTCTCCTTCAAATGTGTGTGTGTGCGTGTTCTGTTATTTTTATTTGTTTTCTCCATCTTTTCCTTTTTAGTCAACTGGGATACAGTGTGGAGGGCAAACACCACAGCAAAGTTTCACGTCAGCACCGAGCTGAACAGGAACGTGGGACTGCTCAGGCTGTTCCCAGGAATCACTGCTGCTACTGTAAGTCGCTCAGCCCCCGAATCAGACCAGAGATGTTTATTCTTTCTCTGTCACAATCACCTAATGTCTAAAGGTTACTAGTCGTTGTTGGTCTTTGGTTGATGTGACACACAACCGAATAATCAATAGGTGTTCTGGGGAAATTATTCAGCATGTCATCGTCTGATGTATTGCCTTATACACAGACTTGACTGATTTGCCCAAACTGTTGGTCGTACACTCGAGACAAAAGAATCGCATTATAGTTCAATCATGACCTGCTTTAAATGTGCATAATCTCAGAATGAGAATCTGCTTTATTGGCATCTGGAATCTGATTCATTCCATTATTTATTATTATTACCATTTCAAATTAACACTAAATCATATTTAATCACCCGATGAAAGGAGTGAAATCTTGATGCTGATATATTTTCCTTCTCAGTGTATTAAAATGTAATAAAAAATATGTTCTTCAAAGGTAACTGACTGCTCAAAAGTGTTGTTTTGTCGAACTGCAATAAAATACAGTTAACTTTAATTTAATTATGCCATTACCCGTCTTCTGTTACCTTCCTGGTCATGTAAACTGCCACCAAAGCTCAGCCTAAAGAAAGATGAGAAGAAGTTATGGGCCATGACCAATCACCCTGTAAAGAGGGAGGACTGTCATAGATATCGTAACGTTTAGCCGCACCTCCCCCTGCAGAGGCTGCTGGGAGACTGACTTTACTGTCTCAATCTGCTCTCATTGCCCAGCTCAGCTATCAACACTTCCTTACAGCCTTTAACTGTCTTTACGAGGCACCGTTTTGATTAGGCACCAGGCCCTCGTGTGCCTACCACCTCTGCTGTACGAGAGCTTCATTGGTAATCTGCGTCAACCATTTCTTGTCAAAACTGCTTATCGCATCAAAAAATACTGACTGAACCTGGCACTTTTAATGTCACCTTCTTCTCACATTTTATGGTAACTGCCTTGGTCTTGCCAAGTGACTTTATGCTCGCTAACACCTTCAGATTAATTGCTCTCCATCCTGCCATTTCCGTCATCTGCCATTCTAGTCATATGCCATGGCTAATGATGTGGTATAGGGCCTCCTGGTGCCAGCCAACCAGTGATAGTGGAGAGATACTGGTAGATGGCACCAGATGGGCTTTTAGTAGAGTGGATGGTCTCATGCATTTGAGTGAAAGATGCTGCAGGAAAAATAACATGGAATACTAATTCCTCAATTCGATTCTTCACAGTTTAGCTGGCTGTAAATTTTGGAAGTTTGCAGCGTGAATCGTTGGTATGTCTGTGTCCAGGTGAGGGCTTTCCTCCAGCCGCCCATGCAGGGTGTTGTCCTGGAAACGTTTGGCAGCGGAAATGCCCCTGATAACCGTCCTGACCTGTTGGCGGAGCTGAAGAAGGCCACTGATGCCGGTGTCATCATAGTAAACTGCACCCAGTGTCTGAGGGGAACCGTGTCTTTATCTTACGCCACTGGCAAGGTGAGTCATGTCACCTGCTGCTCAATCCTGACCCACTTTTACTACATTTTGTGGTGTTTTTTTTTTTTTTTAAAACATCAGTCAAATTTTACATCCTATGATTTCTCAGGTGTTGCTGGATGCAGGACTGATAGCCGGCGGGGACATGACTCCAGAGGCAGCCCTGACAAAGCTGTCCTACGTGCTGGCTCTGAAAGGCCTCGATCTAGAAGCCAAGAAGAAGGTTGGTGTTCACATTTTAACACTTTATTCTCTGTAGAGAGTAAAAAAAAAAACTCCATGATCATCATAAGAAGATCATCATGAGCAAAAAAAGTGAAGTACATATGTTTTATGTTTGTGACACTGTCCAGATGATGGGCACAAACTTGCGAGGTGAGATGGCTGTTGACTTGGCAGGATCCAAGCTGTGTCTGAGTGACAGCCGCTTCATCCAGGTCATCGCCAAGTCTCTGCGTGTCAGCTGCAAGGAGGTGAGGATATCACCTACACACAGACTTAAAAAGTGTGCCTGTGTATCACTTCACCATACAAACAGATTTCCAACAAACCACAACGAAGGCCAGATATGTTTAAATGTTGAAATGCTGTTCCAAAACTTCAGACGTTCAGTCATTACACATTCAGACAAGTAGCAGTTTTTTTTTAAAAATGAAGCGTGTGCTTGTCTGCAGGAACTGGAAGCCATCCGCGATGCCTTGACTCCCCCACTGGCATGTGCTGCTGCTAAGAACGGAGACATAGAGGCTTTAGATGCCCTAAAGGAGATGGTAAACAACCTACACTCGCACAGTCCTATTTCTCTAAACAAAGCTAGCGCTAAACTTCTATGCCAGCAGAGCACCAGTAGCACAGACACTTGCACAGACACTTATCTCACTCATGTTTGTTTTGTGGGGTAGATGTACCCAGGTTATCCTTTCACGAGGATTGTTTGTCAAAACAGTTTTCAGGGTCACTCTAGAGGGACATAGGAAACACACAGGCGCCCTGCTTAACAAAATATGAAGCCGGACTGGTAAAACAGCCTTGAGCTGCCTCGGTGGTCACATGCACATGTTTGTATGTGGCTTGACTGGCGTGCAGACTCTGCTTGAATTACCCAACAGTTTCTAAGGACAACTCAAAAGTCATATCTTTATATCCTTACGTTTAGATACAAGCCTGACAATCAAGTGGCTGTTTAATTACAATTTTGAATTTTCATTTAGCTCTCTACTCCTAGTTCTAGTGCTGCTGAACAATAAAACAGAAGGTTACAGTTTGTCACAGGATAAGGCTGGTGATATGAGATGTTTTTATTATTGTCAACACATCCTACAATGTGGCAGTCAGTCTCCTAACACTTTCCAGCTTTGCTATACTCAACCTCATTCCCACGTGTTCTTACTGAAGCAATAAAAAGACATTAGCTCTAACAGATGACATGGATTCATTTTTAAAAGCTTAGTCATTTCTTTAAACAGCCAGCCACTGTAGCTTTCCAAACGAGGAGAAAACCACAATTTTGGTGAGGACTATTTTTTTTTATTTATTTATTTTTTTATTATGATTGGTTTCATTGTAAACTTCAGTGCCCAGGTTCATTGTAATGAAGGAACATGTCACCAAGTGCATCTGTGTGGCTCATCAATAGTTTTTGGGTATAATAACAGAGGTTTATGACAGTAACAGCTGCCATTTTGAGAAACTGGCAACCAGTTATTGGCCTTCAGTTGCCATCAGCAACAAGCAGTTTTTAACACGATTTTTAATATTTGTTGCAATAGCGATATTCAAAACTGGAATCAGACAATGCTGCACGTGTTGGTGCATTTAATTTTGTTTGAGTTCCATGATAAGCTTTCAAAAATTCATTTTCACACCATTAAGCTGACATACATGCTTTGGTCTTTCCATGTCATGTCAGATTTGTTGACAATAAGAAAAATAGAGAATATCACCAGACATATCCTTTAACCCATGTTTTCCTATGTCACAGGGCAGTAACTTGTGTCTGGGTGACTATGATGCACGTACACCCCTGCATGTTGCCGCCTGTGAGGGCCACCTTAAAGTGGTGGAGTACCTGCTGCATCAAGGAGCTTCGGTCTACGCTAAAGATCGCTATGGGGACACACCCCTGTCCAACGCTGTGCGCTTCAGGTAACAATCACCTCATTTCAAACAATAAAGGCTAATGTTGTTTGTGTTTGTTTTCATCTGTCTGTTAAAGTAATAATGCCATTTATGAAGTTGCAAACACGCCATTTAAAATTCCCCTTTTGGCCATTAGCAACCATTGAGTGTTTCCTGAAGAAAAAAAAAGGTAGTTAATAGCTGCAATAGAAGAGACTTCATTAAATGAGCTGCTGCAAGGTAGGGAATCTGGCTCTGCTTAAATGACAGGAAGGGAGCAGCGACTGTCAGAGGGGGGTTGAAACCAGGGGAACAACTCGTAATGGAGTTTAGAGGCCAGGCAATAATTATAAACTAATTAGGCTAATTGTCATCTGACAGTTTAGACAGTGTTTATTTTTACCAAAGCTATTTTCTTAATTTTCGTCATTCATTGACATTGCTCTGAATGTCTGTCAGGGAAAAGCTACGCTTAATGTTTCAGTGTTACTGCTATATTGAGCCTCAGGGTGAAAACGTTGTATGTGTCGAGGCTGTGCCAAATGGCTGTTGTCCTATTTTAACGGTTGGCACTGCAAGTATGGACTTGTTTCCTTTTGTGATGATAGAGGGATGCATTGAAGCACTGAACACCTGTCGTTACACTTCCTGTGCTACACTGTTCAGCTCGCTTTGCCCTTCTTAAATGTATTTAATGAAATGGCACTAAGTAATAGAACTGGCGTTTTGAGTTTGAGGATTGTCTGACGCACTTAAATGTCTTAACATTTGATAGTGTGCTTCAGTCTGATGCCCATATAAGGAGTGGCAGCGAGGACAGGTAGAGAAGGGTTAAACAAGAAATATGGGGAGTGTCCTCTGAACCAGTCTTACCAACCTGCTCCCAGTTTCACAGATGAGAGATACTGGCTTCTTAATGCTCAACAGGAAGTCAGTCTCTTGTGTCCTTTTTAATAGTTTCTTTGACATTCCTTGAAACAATTAAGCATCAAATTGAACTCTGGGTAATTTAATACATGGCAAGCCCAGCTCTTATTTTTAAACTTTTAAGCTGCTCAATCATGAACAACTTTAGTCAGCTTTGCTTTATTGTTAACTCGCTGTCCACAGATGTCACTGCAGGTGACTCGTGCGTGGGTGGTTCATTGTGGGGACAAGCAACTTGTTCTTACATGCCAAACTACAATCACTGCCGCACTGACTCAGTCAATGAAAGTCCAGATTTTAAACTAAAGTGTTTGAAAACAACATTTATCCTTTTCATTAGGATTGATGAGGTGTTGATTTTAGTATCAGCTGATTCTAAGTGATATCTTTATATAATACAGTAACAAATATACAGCTCCTTTTATTTATCTGGATGTCCTCTAACTAACTTAGGCACAAAGAGGTTGTGCAGCTGCTGAGAAAGACTGGAGCTCACTTCACCCGAGACAAGTTGGAGGAAGCAGGAACAGAACTGTGCAGGTGAGACACACGAGAAGCGTGTCTTAAAACAATCGCACACATCGTACAGTCACAAATATTCACAGCCATCCACTGTGACCCATCCTACATAGTTGACACAGGTACAACCAGTTGTCCCACTGTTACACAAACTGTAGGAATGCCCCCTGGCAGCATAGCTTTTGATCTGTCCTGCATCTCTTAGTTCGGCATGTGTGTAACACACTGGCTGGCTGCTATTATTTATCAGCCCGAGACACTCAACAGGTTTTGTTCCAATTTACAGTTTCAGAAACACACCTCTTGTTTGGTACGATTTTAAAAATGTCTCTCTGTGCCTGTATTATTGTAAAAGGGAAACATTTGAGTCATGAAGCCACACACTATTGATTTTTTTTTTTTTGCTTTGATGGCGCTGGCCAGTTTTAGTCTCTTTACACAACTTCAGCCTGTGTCTATTTATTTGTGTCATTATTACTGATTCGGGGAAATGGGGCCTTTTGCTGTGATGATAATAACTGTCAAATCCGGTGTGTCAGCCTGGCAGCCAGTGGTGACATGGAGGGCCTGGAAATCTGGTGCCTTGCCGGAGCGGATCTGAGTAAACCAGGCTATAACGGACAAACGGCAATCCAAGTGGTGGGTTCTAGAGACACTTATTTCACTTAAATAACACTTAAACTCAAAGTAAATCGACTTCTTCTTATTCATTCTCGGTTCTCTTTTTTTTTTTTTTTTTCCTCCTCTCACAGGCCAAGGATGTTGGAAATAACGACATCGTGCCATTTATAGCAGTCGAACTCAAGAAGGTATCCACTATTCTGCATTTTAGCTGCTTTATATTTCTTATAAAGCAGCTAAAAGCCAAACTGCTTTAACTTGATATGCATTCGTTAATAATTGACTCTCAATTACATGTTTGTCTTGTTTAATTTCAGACAGTGGAATATGGATATAATGAAATTAATGATGACAATGAAGGGGTAAATGAGATTTGTGTTTCCCAATATTAGCGCATTTTCCATAGTGAGCATGATCTCCCTTTTAGCATGGCTCCGATCCATCTTTGTGTCAGTCTCTTTCTGCCTATCATCCATCCATTTTCTATGCTGCTCAGTGTTGTGGGTTGTGTTTCCAACCATGCTTTGTACAAGCGTCAAGTTGCATCCCTGGATAGATCAGTCCATCACGGGAAAACACACACACACATACACACACATAAACAACACTTTCACACGTACAGACAATTTAGAGCTGCCGATTCATCTGGCACCCAGAGGAAAACCCAGAAATCCTGTGAAGATGAGTTTTCAAGTACTCATAGCAGACATTATTTAAAATATGTCAGCCAAGGAAGAGACACATGAAGCAATTTGCTCGATTAGCATAGCCTTCTAGTCTGCTACATCACTCAACCGGTCTGTTCACCCAGTGTGGATCTACCAGTCATTGAGGTTATGTGAAGTCTGAAGACAGAAGTCTGAAGACAAGTACCACAGTCTCTACCCTCACTAAAAAAAATAAATTCTAGACACCTTGGATCACAACCTAGATAGAAAACTGCCTACTCCTCATAGCATTGCAAATATTTGTGGCGTTTTAGATTTGAGAAGCAGCCAGTCCGTTTTTGATTTTAAGATAATCATAACTCCGACCATTTCTTTCTTTCGTCATTCCCATCAGATAAAATCTGATCACCTGTAGTCCCTGCATTTGCATGCCTGCAAATGTTAAACCTGTGTAGCCTGATCTATGCTAGGCTGACCTGCGTGTGTGTGTGTTTGTACTTGTGTGTGTGCACACTAGAAGTCAAGAGTGCTGAAACACGTCTCGCCTCCCCCTGTGCTGCATATTAATCCTGTCTCTTTGTCTCTGTGGCAGATCACGTTCACCGCCGCTCCAACAGAACAGTGAGCTGACGCTTGCAGCGAGCCGTCACACAACAGGAATCGTCCTCCATTTACGTCCACTTCGTCCCAAACTGTCCTCTACACACCGTCCACTGTCCTGCCGAATTTAACTTGAGAGTGAGAGTCTCTCTCACTTTGAGTGCTTATATTTGTATATAATTCAAGCCGTCTTTGCTTACAGTCTTTCCCTCCTAATCCACTTAATAACACAACATTGTGTAATAATTGCACAGTGCTGAAAAAGGCCAACACTACATATGTGTGTATGAATTAATATTTGATTGTTGCACAGAAGTATGTGTATGTGTATAAGGAAACATATCAACCTGAATGTTTTAATCAAATGCTTTTATGAGTGAACATGAACAGGCTCTTACTGTAATGATCAATCAGGGATTTAAGGCTGAACTTGAGCTGTTTAACAAGAACAGTGCTGATACCTCTAAGGACCATTAGTCCTAAACAGTGTAAACAACGAATGACAGTTACATTTTATTTTCTATATACCAAAACAGTTAGAGAACTGAATACTGTGACATTACTTTGTAAAGTAATGTTGTCTGTAGCTATAGCAATTTATTTGTGATATCTGGCACAACAGGGTACATTCACGTATTTTATTTTTATGCTTATTTTAACAATGAGATACTAGAAAGTGTCTCATAAGCTAATAAAAATAAGGATGTCTTTTTATCATCTGGGATGCGATCCAATTGTACCAAATGTCCACTTCGGCCTAAGACTGCCTCTGCCCCCCTGAAGCAGAGGTTTTCATTTCCTTCTGCTCAAACAGGCGCTACAAAAACCTGTTACCTTTCAGGCTCATCCAGCCTGTTTCGCACGCTGGCGGTCGAGCGAGACGAGTCGCATATCTAACCCTTTTGAAATGTAATGGGGAAATTCGGACTATTGTGTTAGCCAGATGAAGCCATAGTTTCTGTTTTTCTTTACGTATTTTGATTGTCTTCTTACAGACAATAGTTTTTGTTCTTATCTTTGTTGTGTAACATGAAAATTTTGCTTTGCTTTGCTTTGATATAATTTACTTTAAAAATCAGTATGGATCAGTTGTGTTGCACTCTTAAAGTTATGATCTGTAAGGGAGTCTTATGTGATTTGCCTGTGGCTTTAAAGCGAAAACAACTTCCAAATTACTTGAAATTTGTCCTGCTGTTTACAGTAACGTTATTGTTTCACTGTTGTATTTAAAAAAAAAAAAAAAAAAAAGTATGTGAAAGGGATTTTGGTGTTTGGTTTCTGAAAAAGCAACAGAAATAAATCTCTTGTCTAAACGCAGTGTCTCCTGTGTTTCCTACTATTAACCTTGAAACTCACATGAAACTGTGCGTGTGACGCTCCCGGATAATGATTTCTGAGCATTTTCCCATTTGCCATGGTTTTCTGTATGAACTGGCAGACGTCTAACCAATTATTGGAGGTCATTTCTCTTAGTGTGCACAGTTCTCTAAAGAAATGTGTTCTGAATAATAATTGGATTGTGACTGCAGCAGGCTTTACTACATCAAACCCAGACGTGGAGCTCTTTTAACACAGTTCTCTGTGAGCTCTTACCGTGACTATGAGAGAAATTTAACAAATAAAACAGAAAGTTAGAAGACAATAAAATTCCATGAGTCCATGTGACTTCTTGGCCTGCAGTGGCTGGTATTTGCTATCTCTGTCTTGAGGGCGGCTGCCCTATCGTGCTCCTTGCTGGTGGAACCCAGCTCATCCGGTTAGACCAGCATGGGCCTCATTCCTCCCTGAATGAGAGGCTTGTATGAACCTAGCCCCAGAACAGTATATAAAGAGCTCTGCTCTGCAAGTCACTCAGTCTGGGCTGGGATGACACCAAGGAAACACCATCAAGAAAAGGACAGAACTCACCTTCTCCAGGTAAGCAGTCTTGACACAGAGCTCGCAGTCGGTCGGTCAGTCAGTCCTCTGCTTGTTTTTGTGGATTTCTCCTGTAGTGATGCGTTCACTGCCGACAGATCCTTTCAGGAAATTAATTCTAGCTGCTGTTTTTTCTTCTTCTTTTCACCAGTGGGATCAACAGTTTGAAGGACGGACTTTGCCCCTGAAGAAGTGTGTGTGGTCTCTCTGATTAAGTGGTTCTCAACAGTTCAACAGTTCTTTGAGAAAATTGTGAAATGTTTAGGACCACTTGACCAGTCAGACAAATGCTGTCAGCTTTGGAAAATACTGCCTCTGATTGAATGGATCCTTTTTTTTTTAAGGACGAACACCTCCCGAGGCATACATTTGAATGATTTTAATATAACTGTGATTTCCTCTGCTTCTCTGTTTCCTTAATGTCTCTCTCTGTCTTTTACTCTCATTGTGCCCCCTTGTGTTACAACACCAACTGCAGTCCAGGAGCTGTGGGGGGCTGTAAAAATAATCAGGCGTCGGTAATTTCATTCTGCTGGCACAAATTCAGCATTTTTTTTTCAACAGCTCTGCTGCTGCAGTAAGTCATTTTTTTCTGCTTTAATGTTGCCACTATTCAGAAGTACTGATTAAAACAAGTCAATAAAGAATCATTTGTCTCTGTTGAGTCCGTGTGGGATGGTGGGCCGTGAGTCCGCGGGGATGGTCGCTGTCCAAAGTACTGAAACTTGCTGATCAGGTTGTAGCAAAATCACTTCACCTTAATTATTTATAAATATATTTTTTTGTAATCTAATCTGCCAAATTGGAGAAGAACGATGACTAATTTTTTGGGTGAGTGTAGGTAAATAATTAGACATGAGTCACCTATTTCTGCTTTATTTCCTGGACTCTTGATCTCTTAAACCACTCATTAGACACAGTTAGACTGCAAATGCCTTACTTAAATTCTAAACACACACGACTGCATTTAGAGCTTTTATTTTTAGGACTTAGTTTGATGGGAAAACCTGACCCAAAGACTCAAAATCTGACACAACTCCCCCAAGATATAGGCTACTTTATACCGCATAAATCATTCATGAAAGCACTGTGCACCGATTATTCCCCCTCTCCTTTTAGACAGCCCCTGTCTCCTTTTCCCCTCTTTGATCTCCTCCATGCGCCAAGAACTATCAATATTTGCTAAACGTTTCTCACAAAGCCTGGCCGTGCACGAGGAGAAGCTGCAGAGGTCTCACAGGCAAGAGGATAAGACATAGGAGAGGCATTAATGAGAGGCCCAGAGCGGTTTCCCCTGTGCGTGCGCAAGGGCAGCAGATGTAGCAGCACAGGCAGTCCCAGGAGACCCTCCCCGTCCTCGGAATTTCATCAGCGACCAGGGGACACCCAACCCGGACCTCCTCCATCGGGGAGAGCTGGGTGACGGACGTGGTAAATCATCTTTACTATGGATTGTAATTATCGGTTTGCTGACAATCCCTCCTCCTCCTCCTCCTGTGACGAAACGTGTGTGTGTGTGTGTGTGTGTGTGTGTGTGTGTGTATTCCTGTATGGTGATGAGTCGCGTGGTTTGTGCGGATCAAATATAATTTATTCATCCCTAGAATATTTATCATCATCCCCCTCTGCTCATCTGTCAAAGCATCATTGTTACATGAGAGTCTGAATCTTTGGTTTTTAATCATCTCTAACCTGCTGATAAAAATAACATTAAAAAAAACGTATTAAAGGCCCTCAAAGTTTTTGTTCCTGTACAAGTGACCTGCAACTCTGAAGTTCAGAAACATTGACTGGTTATATAAATTACACCTCCACCTACTGCAAACGTGAAAGTAAAGTTGAAATAAAACTTTTTGGCAGCCATCAGGACTCAGAACCACTGGGCTACATTTGAAGATATCACATTTTTAAAGGGAAAATTCACCCTAAACATAATTTCCTTTTATCCTTTTATTCCAGTGTGTGTGTGTGTGTGTGTGTGTGTGTGTGTTTCAGTTAGAGTGATATTTCACATTTCAAGAACAGCTTTCTCGTCATACTTACTTAAAGTCAACCTGTAAAAACAGTTGTATAACTTCCTCTTTGGTTTTCTAAAGTCTGAAAAATTAACTGTGACCCCTGTGATGTCATAGTGATATCACTAGGGGTACCCTGCCTTAGACTGTATATGCAGTATGTTAACAGGAAGCCTGTGTTACAAACTAAAGGGCATAGAGTTTGAAAAATGTGACCACTAAGCAGGTGGACCCTGTTGCATTATGGGAAATGTAGTATTCAGTGTTCTTGGAACTTGACTCACACTATGCACTACAAGTCAAAATATCTGAGGCTGCGCTTCTTAGATTCTGGCAGTGTTATAAAACCTGCCTGTTGAGGTACAACAGTACCATAATAAATGACAGGAACATCCCTTTAAAGCCACTGAACCACACACTGATCCATACAGTTTTGTACCATTTGCCGCAGTTACAACAACTCTGATTTGAATGCATTGTCAAGCTATGAATCAGAAAATATGGCCATACCTCACAGTGAGTGCTGTCATGCTGTCTCACGTCTGTGGAGCAGCTCCATGTGGATGACATCATCATTACAGTCTGTCTCACTGCTGTTGAGCTTCAGAAGAAACTGCTTCAGATTCACACATTTAAACTGGAGCCTGCTAAAAATGTTGAAGTCTGTTCATTGACTGAAGGTCTTACTGACTTTTAGACAGCAGATACATTATTTAACAAAAACAGCTACAAATACTTTCAATTGTCATGCTGCTCAGAGGTCACACACATGTTTGATTCAGTATCAGCTGATGATTTCAAAGCACATTTTGATTGATTTATTTTTTATATAGCCTACAATAAAGTTTATTAAAATCAATCCAAATCAAATCAGTTCTCATTTAATTTATGAAAACCTTTCCCTACAGTTGAGCTTCATCATCATAGTAAGTAAAGAACAATTCAGTGTCTCCTATTTGATATTCTCATGTCAAAAATACAAGGACTGCATATGTGGTGGTGTAGAATCCTGCAGGAATGTAATATAGGAGAAAGAAATACCATAAAGTAAGCTATGATGAGGCCATTACTGCGTGCCACAGACACACTGTAAGTCCCTACATGAATATTATAGCAATATTACAGGGGATCAGTCGTTAGGGGTTATAGCCAGGACTGTCATTGTGCTTTACATCTTCTTCTTGTGGTGGTGGGAGGCTAACAACGACGCAACAGCAAATCGGGTGGGAGAGCAGGTCATCACTATCTGACAGGAGAGAGAGCGAAAGAGAGAGAGAGAGGGAGAGAGGGAGAGAGAGGATGACTGAGTGAGTGACTGAGAGAGAGAGAGAGAGCGAGAGAGAGAGAGAGAGAAATAGGGGGAGAATGGGGGAGTAAGAGAGAGGCTGGAGAACAGAGAGCAGCAGACGCACAAGGTGCTCCTTCGCTCTCAGACCTGCAGCGCTCAAAAATCAGACACGAGCAGCCTCACGGTGGCTTTAAAAGTATTTCACTGGATGTAAACCTCTTTTTTTTGCATGCCTGATGGATTGTATTGCTTTATTGTGTACTCGGACTACTGGAAACCTGAGAGGCTGTTTTACGCACACGTGCGAGCGCTCACCGTGAGTCACTGGATGTCCGGATTAAAACAACTTGCGGATCTTTTTGGAGGGTACGAGAGAAATGAATTAGATGGATATACAAATCAAATAGATTTCCCGAGGAGTGGAATATTTTCTATAGGCTACACTCGCAGCCCACATGGCTTTGCCAAACTCATCGGGGTCTCCCGGAGCTGGGAAGCCCAACCCCGGAGTCATAGACCTGGGGACAATCTTCGTTGACTCCGACATCATATTTGGATTTACAAGTCACCTTCTGAAGAGAAAAACAAAGGTAAGGGTATCCTGAAGGGATGACTGAAACACAACAAATGTGATCTCATGCTGATGTGTTCTCACGTATAAAATAAATGGGAAATAGTGATGAGACTGACAACTGATGTGACGGCTCCTGTCCGGTATTCAGGACCTGGAACAGCACCTCGCAGCATCTTCAAACCTTTCTTTTGCTCTCAAACTCATCCCTGGATCTTACGCACGGTCAGTTTTTGCTACTGAACCCATTTAAGCTGCAAATAAAAGCGTCTCTGCCTGCGATCAACTTTTATTCTCTGAAACAGAGCTTAGTGGTCAAAGCGCATCCTAAAGGTTGGACAGAAAGTAATTACAGGCAGCTCTCAAATAAGACTCATCCGATTTAAATATGTTTAGTAACTTAAAAAATAAGTCATAATAAAAATAATAAGTGATTTTAGTTTTCTGTTTCCAAACGCAAATATTTGCATGTCTTTCAGACAATCCTTTTGTAGCCTCAAAAGCTTTAAACCGCTTTAAATGACAGATATAAAATGTATTTGACTATTTGAGCCCGTCACATCGTCTTGAATTTGGTGTGAGCTGTACAACCAGAAGACAAAAGACTGTGAGTTTCCCTAAATAGGTCGTTTGAGGGCAAAAAAAAAAGAGAAATCATTTCAGACGTGAAGAGCAGAATCGCATGTGGCCACTGTCGCTTACATCACCCACATGAAATATTCAAAGTTTACCAATTAAATATTTAACCTTAGTACCCCCACACCCTTCCAGTTTGGGAAATGCTGCTCTGTATTTTGGCCAGAGGATGGCGCCAGACACCAACAACACAGAGGCTGCTGATGTGCCCTGACACTGAGCTGTGAAACAGAAACCCACTGATAGAAATAATTTATTCTATTCTCTAAATAGCCTGATTAAATAGACCAATTAATCAACACTTAAGTGGCTGGGATGTAAGGAGTGAAGCACCCTGAATTCAATTCAACTATTTTTACTGTGATGTAATGCAAAATTCAGTTAACACAATGAACAGTGTGATAATGATGCAGTTTTATGATCTTATCAGACGGTATAAAAACTCAACATTTTCTCAAAATATCAGGAGGAGAGCAGAGCTACCCACCTTTAAACCTGCTGAACCTCAGTATAAAGTCATGTTGTGGAGGCAAACTCGCAGAACTTTATATCCAAATGGAGATGCCTAAAATTTTATGATGAAAAATGATGTGTAAGCCATCTACACTATTCTCATGAAGCCATAAAACATGGAGTCTGGGGTTTAAATCAGTGAAGGCATCATATAGCTTCAATGAGCTGGATACAGAGCTGTGATACTCTTGGTGTGGAGTAAGATGATTTTCCCAACCTCAGAGCAAAAGGAAATGAGGGGGAAAATATATATTATGGGGGTTCCTTTAATGGACTAATATATTACTGTTCACCACACAGACTGGTATAATCTGTATAACAGTCCTGAACCCTCATGTAGTCCCCCCCACCCTGCACAGGAAAAGTTTTCTTCAGCCCTCCCATTCCAGGAGTAATACCGCCTCCTGCGTACCGCTGAGTACCCTCCTGTACCAAAACTCCTCCGCTGTAAACTTATGGCACACACTCACCAGTTGCCTTCGATCAGCGGCTACTGGTCCAGTATAATCTGACAGATGACTGGTAACCCACAGTCAGGTCTTCAGTCTAGCCTATGGCTCTGCCCCGCGTTTTCCAGCGGCAAAACCTTTGAGCTTGGTGTTTCACGAAGACGTTCTCCTGAAGGTGTAACCTTGATCTGGGAGAATGAGCTCATTCGGGTGCAATGCAGCTCCTGATGGAAGGGACAACAACAACCGCATGTTCACCGTAAGTGTCTCACTGCAACATGATGGGTCGTTTCCTCCTAACAGAATAAAAAGACGCATCTCTTTGGTGCTTTTGGCATTTGGACAGGTGCTCTGTTTTTAAAACCGCTCGTCAAGGTACAAACAAACAGTTTCACTCTCACACTGGAGGTGTGGACCTGTTGTCATTCTTATAAATCCAAGTTAACCTGAGTTTTCCTTATGCTAAAGGTGGAGGGATGCCCGAGTGGAGAGTCTCCGGTGACCCCAAGGAAAAGACTTCACTCTGCGGAGGACGCGCGGTGCAGCAGCCGGCCTCCTCCTGAGGGCGCCGGGTCAGTTTCCATCTCCGAGTCGGAGGAGAAGGGAGGCTTTTGCCAGCAATGTCAAAAGAAAGTCACAGAGCTGAAGAAGCAAGCCCTTGCCTTGGCAGACCAAAATTCATTAAAGGTTGGTTTGATAAAATTTTTCACACTCTAGTAGACTAGACCAGTAGATTTCTTGTTAGAAAATAGTCAAATTTGGTTAAAAATATCTACATGTAAGGCAGTTACAGTCAAAGGACCCTTCTGAATTGCTGCAGCAGTTATGTCTTTTGGCTTTTCTCACACACCTGCACCTGCTCTTAACACTGATATCTATAGACAATGAAATCTGATCCTACTGATGATTTATAATTGTACCAAGAAAGCTCTCACCATCCACTTGCAAAGTTGTTTATTGCATGCTTGACTTCAAATGCTGGCCTTGGATGTGAAAATGGAAGCTTTCGAGACTTTGAAAGTGGCCCATTGTTTAGCTAAACAATGCTTATCTCTTTATTTTGCTGTTGGGTGTGGGGGGTCGCAGGAGTTGAAATGAGCGAGCTGCTCATGTTGGAGACTGAGGAGGAAGTTAAAGTCCCAGTCGACCTTCGCTGTGCATTGAAAGTGTTCCTGTATGGCTGCTCTCACAATTCCCACCGCTGTTAAATATAGGCCCTGAGACTTCTGTTGTTGTGGCGGGCTGGGTTTGCCCCCTCGGGTTGGTTCTCCTTTGTCCCGTTTTGGAGAAAGAGTCCCAAAGTCAGATTGGATTACAGTTCTTCAAGGTTCACCCCAAATCCCACAGCAACTGATGTTCATACGGGAACAGGTAGACAAGGGACAAGGGGGCATTTCTGAAGCACCTGGGTTCCTTGTTTGAGACATCTGCATGTGTGGTCTAATCTTTGTTCTGAGCATATCAGATCTATGTTCAGGTATCAGGTAAGTCCACCCTGTAAACACATTAAACCTCCCCCGGCCTAACTGCCATTATCTGCCATGGGAACTGACCTCCCCTTTTTAGTGTGGGACCCTCCAGCAGTACTTTGTGGCCTTCACCAGGTGCTCTGTTTTGTAGAAAGAGATGAGAGCAGCTCGTTTCCCAACTATTTTGGACTTGTTGATGGCTAAATTAGACCTTAATTCTGGGGTGGCAAACGGTGATGGCAGGGTGCACTTATTGTACCAGGGTTATGGTATGGGCTGCTTCTTCTGAGGGATAATAAACCCATTGTCTTTGTGAGTATGAGCTGCCCACCTGTTGGACCTCATAGGATGGACGCGGTTATGGATGATCGCTTCCAAATTGCTTCCTCCATGGAGGGAATAAGGTCAACGGGGCGACTCAGGTGGCCTGGTGGTGTGTCTGGGATCATGCTACCTGCTAGGTTCCGGCCAGTGTTGTGTCTGTGGTTGTCATGGGAAAAACGAGAGCGGAGACTGTTTACCCGAGGTCGCACTTCCCCTCCCTCCCCATCCGCCCGCCGTCCCGTTTTTTGTGAAGAGGAAGTCGGCCTAGTCCCCAGACATCCCTCTCCCCCTCACCCTGCCTGTAGACTTATTGTTTGAATACAGTAGTAGTAACGAGTAGATAAAAATTCAAGGGAGAGTGTTTTGGTAGAGTGAATACATGAAGCCTACCAGAGGGAAAGTTCACTGTTCACATACACCGAAGCCTCCCAGACAGCTTTTGTGTTTTCCTGTTTGGGTCTAAAGGAACCTGCTTACACTTTGTCCTGCAAGATATTTAGGGATGTACTGTAGCCTCAAGGTGTAGGTGAACTCTGATAACAACACAGTCTTATTTTTGCACAGAAATCTCTAGGCCAGCATTAGAAAACTCAAGATGACAAATTATTTCATGCATCCACATCCACCGGCAGCAATTAACTATTTTTTATGCTTCCTGCCTTTAAGTGCCTGCTTTTTTAAGAGCAGCAGTTCACGATGTCTTTAGTTTGTGTTACAACTTTTAAAAACTATTTAAACTGTGCATGGTACTCTACTGCCCTTTATACACATCATTTGCAATGCTTTTCTAATTATAAATATTTTATGACATTGTGTTGAAGGGCTCAACCCCAAATTAACTTTACTGAAATTATGTCCTTGAGCAACCACCCTTAAGCTTCAGCTGCCCTGGCACATTTTATGTTATTCATACAGAAGATGATTAAAAAAAAAACCCTGGGAAAAAAATCCCCTTGCTAATAGGACAGGCAGAGACACCAACAACCTCCAGACTTGATCTAATCAAGGGTATTCACCTACTTAATTTGCATAATTAAAACCTACAGTAAGGAATGACTTCAGTAGTGAACAGCAGACAGTCTGGATTCAATAATTGTAGACTGTGCTTATTGTGGCTGGACACAGTGGGTAGGTGAGGTATGATATTAAGAAAGATGATCACTTAAACCTCAGCTTCAAAGAAACCAATTAGCTTCTTACTGTAAGCAGAGGCTCTGCCAACACAGGCGGATAGGACCACGCAGCTGGATTAAAGCCAACCTCAGCTCATAGATGCTAACTGTTCTCTGCCTTTTGTAAGTCTCTGACCTGAAAGGGAAACTTCTCATTTTGGTCGTGTGTGCTGATGAGATGAAATGAGAGGACAGTGTTTTTTGTGCCTGTGCCATCAACCATCTCATGAAAAAGTTAAGAGAGTGTCAGTGACAACAATAGGCGATTAGGTTTGTATGGAGCCAGTAGCCTGGAGTTATTATGACCTGTAAGGACTATAATTCCCTGCCCATGGCCAGGCTGGAGCAGCTCAAGCCCCTCAGTCACGGTTTCGACAGGAGCTCTGTCACTTGATATCTTTTTTTAGAAAAGGCTAACCTTAATTGTATTCACTGATCCATGAGAGAGGTGACATTCAGGGAGAATGGGAGCCAAAAAGACTGGATTATGTTGATGAAATATGCAAAGAGGTGCATCTTTGCTCAGGTTCAAAGAATCCCTGAATATGAAGTTAGAAGTGCACAAAACTATTACGGGAAATACGCTAATATGCTTTCTTGCTTAGAGTTAGATGAGAAGGTTGATGCCACTTTGATGTCTGTGTGCTAAATATGAAGCTGGAGCCAGGAGCCTGTTCGTTAAAATTACCTCTAAATAACACAAATTAACACATTACATGTTGTTTGTTTTAATCTGTATGAAAAACAAAGTGTGAAAACAACATGTTGATGTTGCAGTTTATGTGTTGGTCTTCTTTGTCACATGCAGTCACTTCCAGGATTAACACTACAACGTGCAAGGCTAGCTGCTAGCTAAGTGAACCGACTGCTGGCCGTAGCTTCAAATTTATCTTACAGACATGAGAGTGGTGAACTAGTGACCTGTCCAGTGGCTACACTGCCTCACACTGGGATTCACTCCAGCTCACCACGACCCTGCAAAGGATAAGTGGTTCTATACAATATATGGATGGATGTTCAATCTTCTGTGCAAGAAAGCGAGTAAGCATATTTACCAATATGTCGAACTCTTCTTTGCATTTGTTGCCGTCAGGTGCTATAATATATGAATTTTTACTGACAAAACTAAAAGTTGGAACATGAGAATATGTTAAGTCTAAGTCCGTTCTGGCGCAGATACATTGGCGTTTGGTATGTTGCAGAGACTGCAGGTCAGAGATAAAGTGAGCAGCGCTAACACCCGCTCATAAATACTGAGGCCTATGAATATACAAGCAGTCTTGGACCTTGTGAGTGCACAGACTGATTAACAGAGAATGTCCTGCAGGGCAGTGAGGGCCTGAAGATTTGGATTAAGTTGAGCTGTTGGAGGTTGAGGTCAGTTGTAGCCAGGCCTTACCTTTTTGATGACCTTTGCCCTCCCCATATGAGGAAACTAAATTTAGGATCAAGCTGGTCACCATGTGAATGAGGCGTAATGAAGTTACAGAATGAGCAAAGCGCCAGCTAATCATGAATGCCATGTACTGCTGATATATGCATAATGTGTCCAAGCCTATTATGTATGGTGTGTGAGTGTGACTATGAATGCGGCTGCAGGAATTATTTTGTACCATGAGGCTTTTTGCCAGTTTTTTCATGTTGAATTCATAAATTGTGGGACCAGTAATTCTCACAAATGACTCATTTGGATTCTTGTTTGATTTGTTTCTGCTTTGTTTCTCATTTGACCCTTGATCCACTTTTAAGTGCAGAGCTAATGAATCTGTAAGTATTACAAATCAGGTTTTGTTTCCTGAAGTACAAAGGAAAGGAAATTAATCAACCCTACGTCATGCAACAAATGTTTCCCTGCCAACATGTCAGTGACATTGTGCGAACTGGGTTTGTTTAACTTTGCTTTGTGTGAAATAAACATTTCTTTCTCCACAGTCATTTGTATGTATGTTGCGAGCTTTCCAGCCATTTTCCTAATACATGCTGTGACTGCTTGTCCACTTATGGTCTTGTATAAGTGTTAAAGACGAATTGGGGCAGAGTGTTTGGTTGCCATGGTCAAGGAGCCTGCAGGAACATTGCTTTGTTGATAATAGTACTGTGCATAGATGAGTGTGTGTTGGTTCAGGGGAGACAGGGAAGAAGTGGGTGTTGGTCAATGGCTACAGGTCTACCTACCTGCCTGCTGTTTCTCAGACAAGCCGCGGGGGAGTGTTACTTCTCCTTTGTTGACTGACCTCTGACCTTTCTGTCAGTTCTCCCAGTCTTTATGGTGGGTTAAGGTTTCAGGGGGCCGACCTGGGCTGGAACAGGTGCTGCCAGGTTCGCTGCGGGAGGGCAGACGACAGGACAGAGTGACTGGCAGACGGATGGAGGGAAGGATAGAAAAAAAGGACTGAGTGAAAAACCCCTCCGGTTGTGAAACTTGAGCTAACGTGGAGTTAAAACAGAGCATGACCATATTATTCTATTCACCTCTAAGCACCTGAGCCCCTGAGGCTCTCTGTGATGTGTGTGTTGTGTGCCTGTGTGCCTGCTCAGCAGTGCATGCACTCCAGAGAGCCTGGGAGGAGATGAGAGACGAGAGAGGAGAATAGAGGAGACTCTAGGCTGAGCCATCCCCCCCGCTTCATCCCCGCATGCAGTGTGACTTCTGCTTTATGGCATGTGGCTGTATTAAACCGCAGAGCAATAATCTGGTGTCAAGTGGTGCAGAGACCACAGACATCAGTCACGGCGCTACCGTGCTGCACTGTATCTGTGAGCCTCAGCAGCATGCAGCTGTTTACTGCCACTTTACCTCAAGTTTCCACAGCTTCATCCATTCACTCTTTCAGCTGTCAGCCACATCTTCATGTGACAAATGTGCATGCATTGTGTTTGCTTCTTTTATACTCACAGTTAAGGGTGGGTAGTGAACTTGAATACTTATTTGGTATTGGGGGAAATGTGCACCTAGCACTGCTACCTGGCATCTAATATCTGGCTTGATTCATCATTTTATTTGCTTATTCTTTCATTAGTTCTTGATTCAAAGTTCCTTATTCATAGTTCTTGATTTAAGACCTTGTCAGACTGTATTGTATTAAGTCAATGTCTTTCATTTAACATTTGAGAATTTTTGCATCTTTTGTTGAATAAAAAGGAGGTTTGTAGAAAAATGTGGTCATGTTTCTCAAACTGTAGTACACGAACATTCCTATTAAAAATCTTCAAACAATACCAAACTGTACAATACAGTATTACAGTACAGTGGCATAGAACAAAGGCCTCTTTGAAGAAAATTCCTTCACTTCCTCTATTTTCCAGCCTTTATCTCCACTTGAAAGCTGCACATTGCAGCCACAGTACTTTAAATGTGGATAGTGGCGCAACTCCGTCAGTAGTAGTAGGGAGCATAAAGAGTTTCTCATACCTGCTTCCAGATTTTCACAGCTGGTCCTGCTTTTCAAAGTAGCTGACTTTCACTGGACAAAAAAAAAAAAAAAAAAACTTTTTTCTAACCTTCAGGCAGCTCTGGAATGAAGGCCACATCTTCACTATGCCTGCTGCAGTTTCACTTTACATCTTTAATTTGGTGAGCTGAGAGTGAATTGACCCCAATTCTTGCTGCCCAGTCCAATACTTATCACAATTGCAAGGGTAAATTACTACAAGGCAGAGTGCAGGAAATGGGTTCAGGGCGTGCAGATGCAAGGGCTGATGGGTTGGGATGGAAACTGAGCTGCGGAGGTCGATGCTCATCGCCTTTCATCGGGGGGATAGTGAAGGAATCTGTTGGTGGAGGAGGAATTCTCCACCTGGAATAACTGCCATTCCTTATGTCTGCACTGCGCTCCTGACTGCAGATCCACAGCAGGCAAGATGAAACGGGAGCTGACTGAGGCTCCCAATGCAAATGCAGACTAACACACATACAAACGCACACACACACAGGCACACACAATCTGCATATACAGGCACGTGTGCACAGGTGAACTCATGCGTGAGCTCAGGCACGCACACACATATGGACAGAGTTTACCTGAATGTGTCCTCTTCTGGCCATCTGGCCCTTTCTAGTGTGGCTGCATGCCACTGTAATGTCTACAGAGAGCCTTCCAGATGTTCCCTCAGTTACCTGTTAAGGTAAGAAGAGCTATTTGGAGCTGCTTAGACCTGGGAATTTACTTTGCTGCCTTCACTTATTGTAAAGGTTGCAGTGCCTCTCATTCACTAAAGTCAAATATGTAAAGCTGGCCTATTATCCTTAACAGCTATTCAGTAAAGACATTCAATCAAAGTGTGTGATTTAGGAGACCAGCTGCACCATTATTTTATAATGAGCTGAAGAGAAAGCAATAAGCTACCAGAGGACAAGAAGCTTCGTGCTTGGTTGATCAGCTTTTCTTAAATCTTTTCTTAAATATTGGCCTGAAATTTTAAAGGGGTGTATTCTGAACAAAGACAAAGCCCCATGATATGATGATTTAAAGAGATTATAAATGTGTAAGAGATCTTTTTTTTTTTTTTTTTTTACATAAATAGTACTAAAATCATTATCCATTTAGTGAGATACTGATACCCCTCTCATGACTGTCTGTTCAATATGAAACTACAGCCAGGACACAGTTACTTTCTTAAGCATAACATAAGCTGGATGTAGGGGGAAAACAGCTAACCTGGCCCTGTCCAGACAGGTATTGTAGCGAAAATGCAAGTTTTCCCTTTTATTTGAACAGGGGGAGTGTGTCAGTAAGGCTGCAGGTTATGCCAAAAAAATGCAGTGGAAAAGTTAAGCCAGAATCAGCTTTTAGAGAAACCTAACCCAATGTCACACTGTGGTGGTCAATCCAGCAATCAGACAGGTCAAACTGCTCAACAGCCAACCTGAAAAGTCACTAAAATCGGGCACTATCCATGCAGAGATTACTCATAAACTATGATACTCTCACACTGCTGCACAGCCCTACTGCTAATTGCTGCAACGCCTGATTTGGTCTCAGTACTGCCTAAAATGCACAAATGAACACATAAGGCTTGTCATTTGTTTAATCTGTACAAAAATGGAAGTCCAAAAATGACAAGTTGTGGTTTCACAGGGTAACTTTTAAAGGTATTAGCAGCCGTTTTTTGTTTGCTAGCTGTTTCTCCCATTGACTTTATATAAAGATGGATGACATCACAGCTCCCCTTAAGTTATTCCAAAACATATCAATTGCCTCCTGGTTGCTGGCGGCAAATGAGACATGGGCAAAACTAAAAAATCAAAAACATTTTTCTCAAAGATGGTTTCTGTAATTTTAGGTAGTTTTTACAGCGCTGTTGTGTGTGCAAGTGTTAATGTTCACATCCTGATTGACATGTGAATAGTGCTTAGTTGCTGACACGCTGACATGTCACGTCAACACGTGTACAACTGTCCATATTTACCACAGGGGTATTGCACTAAATTATTGCCCTAAATCACACAATCACATGCCATAACAACTCAGTTTAACTGACTTTTGAATCATGTTTTGTTTCGTTAACAATCATTTTAAAAGCACCAGGTTATGTTGAGATTATGACAACACCTGTATTATTTAGCTGTTTCTCATTCTAAGTGTATTTAAAGAATTATTGCCATGCATAATAGCGCTTGTCTGAATGGGTTTGCTGTTGTTTGCTGAAGGATCATGTGTTACAATGAGCCAGACTGAAATGAAACAATGGATCTGCAGTCTAGGCTGACAGGGTGATGTGTTACAGCACAGGTCTGCAGAGCATGAGAACAGAGCAACAAAGGCACAAATGTCAATGAGCAAAGAACACAAATGCAACAAGAAGCGTAACCAGTGGGGAATTAATCAGTTTGACTTGTTAATTTAGGGCCAGCCGCCTGTGTTTGTGATTCTGAGTATGTGTCTATGTATGTTTGTTTTATGTATCTTGGGGCTCGTATTGCCTGGCTCCATATGTCAAGGTGAAGTGAGATGTGCTTGATCCAAGCAGACTGCAGTCCATTATTGAGTCTGATTCAGAGTATTGGAAAAACATAGTTGTTGAGATAAATTTTCAAGACGGTACACAGATATTGGGGAGTACTGAGTTGGAGGTAATCTCCTGCTGGCTCCATAAAACGCGCTCAATTGACAGCAGGCCTTGTGGTAGCAGACAAATCGCCTGGCTTATAGCAATGTGCTGAAAGAGAATGCCAGCGCTGTGTATCCTTGCCAAGATGGATATGCAGACAGCAAACTCCAGGCTGTTTGGGCGTGGCTCCCTTGCTCACAGCAAACAGTGGATCAGTGGAGAATGGTGGCTAAGTTGGACTTGACATTGCCTTGTTTGTTTTCCTTTTTGGCAGATGTTGAGTGCTGGATGTTGCTGTTCGAGATTCAAGGTTATAAAATCTGTGATAAATGTTTGCAGGGAATGACCAACCCCCCCCCCTCTGACCAACCATTGTCAAAGTGCCAGTAGCAAGACACTTAAAGAGTTTGTTTTTTGCAGGAAGTGTAATTTTTTTCCTACTTGCGCAAATTGTAATAAACTAAAAGATATACACAGTATTTTTGCACAGTGTTTGGGCAGACACAAAATTGGCATATCACCTCATAAAGTTGATATAATAGTTACACATCAAGCACTTGGAGCACCGTTATTATTCGTTTTGAGTTGTGTTTCAGGCCACCTGCCAAATCTAAGTCAAACATTCACTCTTTTTATAGCTCAGTTTTGGTCTCCACCAACTCCTGAGCCGCTTAACACTCTTCACCGGCTAATTGCTAACTTTGTCCATGTCCCATTTGGTGCTGTTGAGCAAGCAGCATACAGGTTTTATCCCTTTTTACTACAAGCTGCTGGAAACAATGCTGTTTGTAACTGATAGTTTAAGGATGTTGAACTTCTAGAAGCTCCTCAATTGTAGGGAAATACATGGTTATGCACTTGTTAGCACTAGCATTTCTGCAATTATAGAAGTTCCAAGAGTGTTTGGAACTACTGGGTGAAATTTGATATTTCTTTAAAACTAACCTGTTCATTCCTAGAGGAGCCTTTTAGCGGCCAACAGTAGTAAAGTGTGGTCATGGTGTGCAGCTGCTTTGTGAGTGCACCAGTGTGCTTTCATGTCATATTTCTATATATGTGTCTGGGTGACAGTATGCAGGCATCTCTGTGTGATTCTATTTGTGTTTGTGTAATAGTAGATGGATTGTGATGGGTTGTGTTGGGATTGGTAGATGGGTTGTGTTAACTCTATCTTACTGGGCTCCCCCGCTATGCGTTGGGCTATTCTTTATTGTCAGGAGCTCATTCTGATACGTATATAGTGCTCCATAAATCCTGGCGCAGTGTGAAAATGCCAGTCAAAGTTCACGCTGCTCATGTTCATTTCATGCTTGAGTGTCCAGCCCTGTGAGCGAGGATGAGTGTGTGTATTGATGATGTGTGAATGTGCGTGTAAGTACCAGAGGAAAAAGAAAGAGATGAAGCACATTCGGAGTCCTTCCATCCTTTCCACTTTGCCGCAGAAGTCATCCATCTTTCTGAACTTAACTGCTACCAATTTATGATTGCATTAATACAGCCAGTGTTTTATCCTCATTCTAACACACGTGGCTGGTGGTGGTCTGGTAAACGGAGAAGATGACTGGCCAGTGCCATTACTCTGGTTTGGGGTGAATATGATGAGAATACAAGCTTTGTTGAGCTTTCTGAGTTTATCCCCGCTGTTTTTTGGGTCTAACATGTCACTTGTCTGATTGTTAAATCACACTTCACTCTTATTAGCTTAATTATTGGCCTGTGTCTTCATGTAATTTAATAAATATCCTCTTGACATTAGCATGTATCCCGCCTGTAGTGAGAAAGAGCAGAAGGAAAGAGGAAGTGTGTTTCCGTGTGCATTTTTCTTTCATTATCGAATGACTTGACTTAGCAATTTGCCTGCTGACATTTTAAAGGAAATAGTGTCGCAATGCAAGTTGCTTTTATTCCCAAGGAAAACTGTGTCGCAGAATTTAGGCGAATAGGCGGAACATTGAAAAGGTCAGCCTCAGCTGTATGGATTTTCATAATGGATTTTCAGCAGAAAGAAGTCAATCAAGATTCAGTAACAGTGTTGTTTTTTTATCAGACTTTTCACTTTTAGGAAATTGTTTGAGAAGCTTCCAAAGCAGCGAGGGCTGAGATACATTTTGGTTGTTGCTACTTTCGTGCTGCTTTACTTAACGGTATCATAAAAAAACAGATGTATTTTCATCTGTGCTACACAGTAGTTAGTTTAACCTCAATACTGACACTTGGCAGCCTTCCTTTAGATTTTCTCTTATTCAATGATTCAACCAGACCGAACAGTGCCAGAGAGAGAGAGAGAGGGGAGAAAGCGGCAACATTGCAGTCAACACTTAAGTAAAGTGTGTCTCCTCAAAGTGCTACCTTGAACTTTGAGAAACGGCAGCAAAGTAAATAAAAGCCTCATAATTGTCACTATTTTTGTACACTGATGTACTTGGCTGGCTTTTTCGCCCACTTGTGAACTATTACAGCAAACACATTTACTTTGGAGGTCACTGGTGTCCAGAGGAAAAGCTAAATGAGCATAATTAATTTATATTCACATCAGCAGAGATATACTGTCTTGAGAAATTATGCCATCTTGAGCTTGTCATTACTCCCAACGGATGGTTGTGGAGTAAACCTTCCCCTGCCTCTCTCCCATGAACTGACTCCCATTAATAGATCCGTCCTTTATGCTTCCCCTCTTGTTACGGCCGCTCTATTTTATGATGTCACTCTCTCTGCTGAAGAGCTCTGGGCTGTTTTATCTCCTTCGTGTGTGTCGGGCACTTAAACTTAAACCTCTCTGTTTACGAGTCCCAAACTGCCTCTCCATCCTCTGCGTTTGCTTCTCAGTATCAGCTCAGCATCGCCTATAAAAGCCCAGCTATCCTTGCTGTTCTGGGAACTCGCTGTTGGGCCTCACTGTGCATACCCCCAACTAAGTGCCTGACTCCCATGCTGAGTGTGAGAACAAGCCTGCGAGAGAGAACAGACAAATATCTGTCTATATGCGTACAGGTTTAGTCATAGAACTGTCTCTTTAGCCTAACCGAATGCTGTTTCCTACTTGCTGGTGTTTTGTAGTCTGTTTTAAGTACTCAACTGCCTCTCTGAGAGGCATTTAAATCAGCGTGATAGATAGTAGCCGTTGTTTACTGCTCTAAATATATGCATCAAACAAAAACATTGCTGGAATGCCTTTGAACGTGTCTGTGCAACACGGAAATGCGTCCTTCCCTCAGATGCCCGGTGAAAAGGAGGGAAGCTCCCGGGGAGCACACCTGTGTCTTTGGCGTTGATGAATTCCTGCATAGCTTTACTGTTCAGAGCAGGAGTGGATGCTACTGTTCAGTCCTCTGACCCTTTGCTATGTCCATCCCACCTCCCCCTTCTCCTCCAAGAACAGCAACTCAGCAGCTCATAAGAGCTAAAACCTTCAAAACCAGGGTCATTCTCTCATGTCCACTGCAAGTCCAGACAGCTAGCCGGCCATAAAACTATTATGTGGTCAAACTTAAATGTATGGTTTTATTTACACGCAGCGCTTTACAGGTTGTGTCCGCCTGAGTTTGACGTTGAGGCAATATGGTGGTTTCCAGGGGAGGCCTTAGTCATACAAAGCAATGCTGACCTTTGAGCTGGAGTTCATGAGCTGTTCAGAAATAATTCATTCGATGATCAACATCTTTTATTGATCTCTTCTTGTGATTGGTATTCAGCTAGCAAACAGTAAATTAAGTTGTGAATGCTCAAATCATGACTTTCTGCGACCCAGACAAATGTGTTTGTGAACATGTGTATTCAATTTTTTTAAACCTGTCCTTGTCCTGTGAGCATTCCTTCCCCAACATGTATTCACCACTGTGACACGGTCATTACCACATCCATCTAGTGAGACGTTACCCCCTCCCCCCTATTCTGTCCATCCACTGACCCTTCAACGTCCCCTCGTACCACGCTGGGCGTTTATGTCTTCATCTCTTTGGGAGCGAGAGGCTGTTTTGGCTGCAGTGTCCAATAGAGGGGTGAAGTAAGGACACACTTGAACTCCCGCAGAAGCAGTCACCACATTTGAACTGGATTTGACCTGTCCGACTGTATCATCTCTTTTATGCACCTCTTACACGCATGCATACACACAGCGTTCACATCTATAGTTAGTTATCATCAGAGGTTGGTTCCCGTACGAGAAAGCGGTTCAGAGAGTGATTTCTGCTCGAGTTGTTAAGTTATAGAGGTGGCTGTAAAAGCCCTACAGTAGCCATTGAAAGTCATGGTGGCGCTATGGGGATGGAGGGCTCGAGGCTCTTGCAGCCGCTGAACAATGCTTAATTAGCTCATAAACAAAGGCTAGTGGGGGATCAGAGAGAGCAATCAAAGTGTCCCGTTCCTTTGAGCTTCTCTCGCCATCAACAAAGCCTCTCTAATGGCCCCGTCACTCCACTTGTTGTGTCTCACCGTGGTGTGCTTCCTGACAACATAAAAGGCTCACATTCCAAAAAGGGCCTTGGACAAGGGACGATACCCGTCCTCCACCTCCCGTGGCCCCAGATGCCTCCCTTCCTCTCTCTCTCTGCTAGATATTGACATTGCTCCTCGGCTCACCTCCACAGTGTATGTTTGGTTCCCCGTGGCGACCGTAGCTTTCATCTCTCCTCTTTCAGTCTTGTGTCCGTGACTTTGGTGGTCCGTTTTATTGCGCTCCTTTGTGTGACCCTGTGCTGGCACGCTGCTGGGAGTCTGTGAGGAAGCGCTGGACACACAGAAGACTGTGCCAAGCTCGGGAGATGTTATTCAAGCTTGGCATAAAGACAGGTGTGTAAGCGATGTGTGTGTGTCAGGTGTGTCTACGTGCATGCTTGTGCGTCACAGCGGCCTGCTGTTCATGTTTGTGCAAGACAGTGAGTGTGTTATTTTTTGTATGTTTGGACACGAGGCCCTCTTAAAAAAACAGACGTCTATTGGCACACGAGGACAGCACGGCAGCAGGTCGGAGGCAATCTCTGCTTGTTTGTGTGACTATATTATCATCTCCTGTTTCCTGTCAAAACAGGAAATGACAGGGGCGAAAATGGAGGCTAGGAAAGTGTTGCCTTGATGTGTGTTGGCTGGAGGTCCAGCTCTGCCTGACAGTGACCCTCCTAGCCAGGAAAAACAGACCCGTTCAGGGCGTAACCCACAGCGGGATCCTTCATGGTGTTATTTTTATCACTTTCACAAAGCACAGTGAGGGATGCTTTTCCCAGCTGTTGACACAGGTCTGGGTCATTTTTGTCTCCAAAACAGCGCAGCAGAGGAGAGAGGGAGACGTCCCATCTGGCGCTGTCCCTTTGGCTTGAAGCCTCACATGATTGTAGTCTCTGTTTAGGAAGGGAAATCCTTTTTGACATTTTGTTAATCATGAAAGCGAGACACTCCTTTTCTTTGGATGATCCCTAGACCTCCATCACAATACCTTTTCCGTCAGGCTGGAGTTGTCATGTGATTTTATCCATCCATCACACATATTTGTTAATTCTCTACAACAGGATGGCAGACACACACAGTAGACATGGTAAATGCTTTTTTCATGGGAAGTACATACCAGAGTCGGAGTCAGCTATCAGTGTGGTTCAGGCGGTGGATTACTGCTGATGGCATGGCAGGTAAAAGCCCCGGCGTCTGCTGTGATATGGCTAAATGAGAAGGCACGGACAGGCACACTGCACAGACAGCTGATTAGGGAGTCGGCTAATTATTGACTGTTGAAAAATGATAACCATCTCCTGTTCTGCTCTGCGTAGGGAGTCACTGTGTAAAACTGAGAGTTCGTCTAGTGGAATTCCAAGAGTCTGAAGGCAGAGCTAAGTTTAGCTCTTTATGGGGTCTCTAAAAAAGAAAGAGCTGCGTGCACAAGAATGCTATTGTTAGATTGCACCAAGCTTTTCTGCTTTTGTTTTTCCAACAATTTATGTGCACACTGAGGCCGGAGTGACCACAACCTTTATTTATCTTAGAAAAGAAGCAGAAGACCACTACCACTGCTTCAGTCGCCAAGTTTGACCTCATGGAGAGTGAGATTTTTTAGTTTGTTTGTGATATTTGATGAGTAACTGAACATGAGACCAGACAGGTAAACATGACCAATAGCTCCTTCGGCACGTAGCGTCTATACCGGCAGCAATGGTCTGCTCCTGTTTCTGTGACCCAGATTAAGATATGGCGTGTGCTTGCTGACTGAGGTCGATGTCATCAGCAGGGAGGTCAGAGTTCATTTGTCTTTCTTGACAGACCTTCAGGTGGTGTTCCAGTGTTTTGGCAGAAGGCCACACCAATGCTGACCTCCATGAGTCGCACAATTAGTTAGCCTTTGACCCCTAAGTCTCACAATCAAACCCTGAGCAAAGGCCGGGCATGCTTCTGCATCCCCAGACCCACTTTACATTTGACTGAATGAGTGTGTGTGTGTGTGTGTGTGTGTGTGTGTGTGTTTGCACCTCAAAAAGGCACAGATGTAGCGTGTGATTCAGTCTGACATGATGAAATTGCTTCTTCTTGTTTGAGTCTACTTTTTAAATTAACAAAACAAAGCGATTGGAGCTGTGCATAAAATTTTACATCCCCAACTTGATGATATATTTGGTTACTTTCCATTTACCACTTATAAATATATAAAAGATCCATTAGCCTGCGTCTGTCTGCTGCAGACCGTAGAGTTATTCTCTTCTTGAGTGACGATTGTTATTTAACTGCTCTTAACTGTGTGTTACTCATGCTCTTAAGTGCAATTAAAGCACACCAGTCACGGCTTATGCAGACAGACAGAGTCAGATGAATACCATCGTACCCTTGAGCCAAAAGTATAAATCTCATTGCAGACTCATTCTTTCTATTTTCACTTTGTTTGACATGTTCCCTCCTTGCAGTGTGACTCTGAACACTGTGTCTGCGTCTTCCTTCTACTTCTCCCGAGACTGCCTGTTTCTCCATCATGGCGAATTCCTCAACTCTCACTGAGCTCTGTGCTGTGTAGTGACATTTCATGTGAGCAGGCAGAAAGAAAGACCCTGAAGAATATGAAGAGCACAATTCAAGACAAGAACTCAGAGCTCAACAAAGCTGCCAACAACTCCAAGGTTATCTCTTCATTTGACAATGTGAAATGACAGCAGCAATGTCCTTGTCCGCCCATGTTGGCGTCCCTGTCATGAGAATAGACAGTTTTGTAACTTGTTCCCAGGTTTGTGAGAGGTTGTGCTGAAAAAAGGCTGGATTGGCAGTCTCCCACAGTAAGGTCATGTCTATTTAGACAGTGATTTGTCCGTCCACTTAGTCATGTAGAGGCTCGTTCAAACGGGTGGATGAGTTACAAAGCCTTTACAAATTGTTCTGCTTTCTTTTGTGTCTGCTGGTGTTTGAATATTATATTAGTCTATCAGCTACTGGGGATGGCAATGTCAGTCTTTCAGTCTGACGATTGGTCAGTCTGTCTGTCCAGCACTTTATTTTAGACTTCTCTAGCACCAGCAGTAGGTTGACATTCTTGGCTTCCAGTAAAATATATCAACTTCTATTGGACAGATTTCTATAAAATGTCTGCAGAGATTCATGGTTACCAGTGGAAGAATCATAAAGACTGATCATCTGATCCCTATCCTAACACTACAGGCAGGTCAAAGTTTTCACCCATCCTGTAAAATATTACATTACTAGATGGATTGGCACAAAATCTTATACAGACATTCATGGTTTCCAGAAGATATATCCCACTGATGTTGGTGATCCCCTGACCTTTCCTTTAGCCCCACCAGGAATGCATTTAAATGTGTTCAGCAAACAGTATACCTGTTCTACATCAGCATGTTTACATTGACACTGTGCGCATGTTAGCGTGTCGACATTAGCATTTAGCTTGTCTTGTTTGACTTGATCAGTCAAGACAAATTTGTTCCATTTAACTTTCATGTGAATTAATAATAGCTAGAAATATTTTAAATGGCAAATGGAAAAAAATGGCTTTCAGCCCAACCAATCCTCACCAACTGATTTGAACAATAAGTGAAATGGTTGGAGTTGCTTGTTGTTGTAGGCCACAAGGCCATTTGCAGGATGCTATTGTTCCTGAAAGACAAAGTGGCAAAATGTGCATGTGAAACAATTTTGATAAGGCAAGCATTTTCTAGGATGGTGAATGAAAATCCTTCAGACTCAGTAAGTGGATTAGTGTGCACCATTCTCCAGTGAGATAGTTCAGCCTACTTCCTTATCTCGCTGATGTTCAATTGAATGTGTCTAGACGTCTCAATTAGCAAGAAAAAAAACAAAAAAACAGATAATGGTTAGTGCTTATCTCAGTGTGTTTATTTTTACCAGTACTCTCACCACCAGCTTTCAATGTTTAGTTCTCATAAACAGACAGTTTTCCATTAATACAACCCTTCCTGGCTGAAAGCCTGGGCTGATGTTTAAATTTCTATTATTAGTGATAATTGTGTTCTCTGAGAAGTCATTGGCATGGTAATGACATCTTTCATGATAAATTAGTATTCCCCCCCCGTCTGCTGTACCTACACAAGGCTGTTGCACCAAAACGACTCCGCCGCTCGCAACTCTGCTGCTCCATTGTTCTGTCGACACGCAGCAGCTTTGTGAGACACAAAGCATGTCACTCTCTGAGATAATGCTCTGCAGACTGGGAGTGGATGTGATAGGGACGCTCAGCACAGCTCACCTTGGCTCAGGATGATTTGCGCTTTGCTGTACAAACACGGTTAAGGAGCCAAAAATGGGGGACTAACCTTTAGCTCGTTCTATAGTCCCTACAGCTTTTGTGATGCTAATCAGTTAGCCTGTTGCTCACATATATGCGTTGGCACACGGGCCGATAAGTGAAAATTGAGATATCTGCCGAATAAAAAAGTGCCATGCTCAACAATAACCACTTACAGAGCCTCATTATGTGGCTTCTCCTCACGCTCTGAATCTATAGAATCACTCCATGCGTAGAGAGAGAGAGAGAGAGAGTGGGAGGCAGACTGACACTCCAGGAGCAACTGAAAACTTGAATATTTACCCATATGGCAGCTTGCCAGCGTAATTACTGTACCGTCCATTACAGGGGGAGAATAATTGTTGTAGGACACTCAACATTTCACCTTGTCATCATTTTCATACCACTCTATTTTCATGACTGGGAGTATGTGTAGCTATGCATTTTCGTAAAAGGTGTCTGGGATAATATATTGCAATAATCATATAAAATGAGGCCAGTGTGCTAATATTGTAGATCCATATGTTCATCTGCATGGCAACTGTGCTGCTTGGCATGAAAAAGTATTTAAATGTTGATCTAAAAATGATGAATTCTAATCATGTCGTTGATGTGTAGACTGAGATTTTTTCCATTATGAGATCTGGAGGAAGTTGATGAAGATACCCAACGCAATTACGCTGTTTGAGCATGAGTAACTCCCTTTGCATCTTTCTTGCATAATTAACCATTCGCATACACACTTGTCACACTTTTTCCCCTTTGTGTGGCTGACGGAGTCCTGCAATGGAGATTAAGCTTCAGCAGTGGTTTGTTTTCTCTCAAAATAAACCGCAGGGAACTGGGAGTGCTCTGTGAAAAGAAAAAGATCTCCTGCAGAACAAACTGCGGTGAATGCAGCTCTTTCGATGTTACATTTCAGAGAAGAAGCAGGTGGCTGTCATCACTTTGGTAGACTGAACAGGGGTTTTAAATACAAGTGAAGCAGTGGTTTGGACTGTTTGAAGGAACTATTGTATCAGGATCCTCTGCATTGCAGTGAGTGTTTTAGAGTGGGCTCTCAGACAAAAATAGATCTTTCAACAAGCTCCAGTGGATGGTTGGAAATACTGAATACTGTTCAGGTCCACTCTGCACACTAATGAGGACTTTGCGAATATATGAAACAGTGGTGAAATTTTGATTCTGTGGTCATATTCTTTTATGCATTTTTTTTTTCCAAACAGTAGACTCAGAGGAGATGACCAAGTATTAATCTTTATTTTTCATTAGCCATGCACTCTGAGAATGTGCCAGATGATTTTTAACCCTCCTCCCCTCTTTTCAACCTTCATCGCCTCATTCCACTTCATCCTCCCCCTTTTTGCCCTTGCTTTCACCTGCAGTTTACAGCAACACCTGGCTTCTGCCTATCCAGCTTGCCTGTTGAATTTTTCATTATGTAGTCATTTTAGTTTGTTTCCATAGCTGAGCCTGGTTGGGGGAAAAAGAGAAACTACCTTGAGAGCATCTCAGAGCCAAAAAATTAGCCATTCTAATTAGAAGTGCAGAATTGTTGGTGCAAGTGTACATAAACACAATTCACTGTGTCCCTGGTGAAGACAGCAAAGCAAGCAGCCCTGCTGCTGTCTGACTTGCTCTGCAGCAGCTATGGGCAGGGAGGTGGAAAATATATGAAGAGGAAAAAATATTTTCTTCCTTCTAGTTTGTCTAGTGATGCATTTGAGCTTTACATTTCTCACTGTTGAGGGAACTTCAGAGGATTGTTGTCCTCTCTGCAACAAAGAGCATTGCTTCATCTCTTCCATTATCACCAGATGTCCGATGAAGACATCTTTCTTGCAGTTGCTTAAGTCCCTCACTCTCCCACTGGTGAGTCCAGGCTGGACCTCCCAATGGTCTGACCTCGGCCAAAGCCGATGAAAGCTTGACACTGAGCTGAGACAGTGAAGGCTGCCCTGGGTCCACACAGGAGAGGGAGAGGGGGAGAGAGAGAGCGAGGGGGGGAGAGAGAGAGAGAGAGAGAGAGAGACAGAGAGACAGAGATGTTGGAAAGGGGGGGGGGGGGGGCAAGGGAGAATGAAGTCTGTCCAAACAGTCTGAAAAGGGCTTGTTTTCTTTATGTGCGTGAGTGAACAGGAAAAGGTAATTAACTGGCCAAGTGGCGAAAGGCTGGAGTGATGGATGGGAGTGGTAAAGAGACAGCCACACAAGGGGAGACACACACACACATATTTCACCCATTGCTCCTTCTAACATAGAGCCTGGTTAAGTAAACCTTTTTATGTAATTACGCTTTTATAAAAAACATGTATGTGCGACTCATTTTGCCCTCAGTAAGAGGAGCTACAAACAGTCACACCCTGATAAATGGGTCGACCATATGGAGTGGTGACACATCGTTATACTCGGTCATTAATGGTTGCAGGGTGGTTTGGTAAAGACTCATGAGTGATTACATCTGACTCTATCTATGTTTAACCTGAGGGTCAACAGGATCTGTGGTCTTTTTATTTTTGATGGACAGTGACATCTGTTTTTATGGATGACAGGAAGAGCTGTAGGCTGCAGCCATAGTGTACAATGATCTGTATCACAGTGCAAGTAAGCCCAAAACAAAGCGACATGTCACACCAGATCTTATCCAGGTTTTCTTAAAAAATAAATAATTTTGTAGTGAATCTTGTGTGTTTCTTTCGACCCTGCACTCGTCCATCAGAGGATGTGACACTGTGATATCCTGGACAGGTGGCGCTCCGTTGCTGAAAGTGTCACCAAGGGGTAAAGCCTCTTTGCATTTTCTGTCAGCAGTTCACTGACAGTTAAAGGGAGGAAAAGGCTAAATCACACAGGCCAGACAGACTGGCATCTGTCTCTGTGAGCTCCACATGAACAGATGCTTGACGAAGGGAGACTTGGCTGTTCATTTAAAGGAATATTGATGCAAAAATCTGATACGCTCTCTAAACGAAGGTAATCGTCTGTTTGATTTAGAAATGGGGAAGTTTGTTCATTGTAATGTTTTGTTGACTTTGTAAGTAAACTGTTTGTCTTCAAGATAGCTGCAGAATTAGGTAATACTAGCTTATCTATCTTAGAAAAATGTCATATTCTTGGCTGTTTGCAGAATTGAAAAGGTTTTAAGATTTTAAACATAAGTAAGACTGAATATTCAGTCTTACTTAGTTTAAATTCTTGCAATTTACAAAAAGATTTTGAGTTTAAAGTACATGAAGTCAAGTCAGAGTGAAACAGGAGCAGCAGCCCATGAAAAGCAAGAATGGAATTGATTTTTGCAACCATATCTCTCACAAAAGCTTAAAGTAAGATAACGGGATAAGAGTCTAAATGCAGCCTCACTTAGACAAAAGCCAAATTTCACATTAGAAATTCCGAAGAAGCAGCAGAGATATTTCATCATAATTTGATGGAATCTCATTGTGCTCCAATAAAACACCCAAAGAGTGACAGAAAACTGAAGCACCTAAACTTTTTCACACAGCGACCGAGGATGAATGAATTCATTACTGTAGTGGTGTATGCTTTTTGTCTGAGGCAGTTTTATCAGGTAGGTAATGACAGTGTACTTGTGTTGCTGCAGATACCGTTGCTTTGTTTGGGAAAAGTCTTATTACAGGTTGGTTTAATCTTGTCAAGTCAGCAAACAGGGGCAAACATCTGTTTGATGTGATTTGGTGAGCCGTCCCATTTTGTGTTCTACCAAAGGCGTTCCCACAGAGTTAAATAGCATGCTAGTGTGACATCCTGAGTCATTGTCTTCTCTGCCTCCGAGCAGGCAGTGGTTAAATTTAATGGTCTGTATCCGAGATCTGCTGCTGCACTAAAAGCTCTACCTGATATCTAATCAGGCCTTCCAGCCCTCCGGTCCTTCAGGAGATCCGAGTCGAGTTGGCTAGCTTGGGAAAGCGGTTGAGAGAGGTGGAGGTGGTGGGGATAGTTGAGAAGGAGCAGGGGGCAGAGAGGGATTACACCACTGGATGTGTTGCTTTTATCCTTGGAACGTAATCTGCCTTAATGCCCTGTGCTCACCCGGGGCAAGGCCAGCAGCTGTGCTCGTTTTTCTCTGAGCTGGCTGTCAGAGTGAGCCGGGCTACCTGTGGGAAAGCAGGCCAGCTTGAAGCTCTCGTCGGGACCCCGGGACCTGGACTGGGCTCCTGCGGTTTATTGGGGCCAATCCCTTTGAGACTTATGGAGATGGTGTGTGGTTAGGGTCAACACTGTCTCAGGCCAAGTAAACAGAGATGGCTTGGTCGCATCCTTAGGGAAGCAGAGGAAGGGAAAGTCAGGAGTTGAAGGGGCATTAGATTTGGCAGCTGCTGTGTGGTCTTTATTTTACAAGAAATGCAGTCATAGGAAGTACTTAAGAATTGTAATGTGTAAACAGGACTGGTGCTGGTGAGAACAAAGTTTAGTGAGGATAGATATAAAGCAGCGTGGTGTTGTACTGACCCCTTTTGAGGAATGTTTCCATGAATAATAAAACAGAAACTTGGAGGGGGAAGGAAGGAAGGAAAGAAAGACTGAACAATTTAATCTTTAAGTCAACTTTCAGGAGTTAAACTGGCTTGTGTTTCCGTTTACTGAACAGTTACAATAAACACAGAGGATTATTGCTTATTGTTACAATGCCAGCTCTGGATTGATTCGGGGTTTGTTGCACTCTGACTGATGTTAGAAATAAGAAAGTAAACCAGATTCGACAGAATGCTTCAGATTGTCTGCGATTTTAAAACCGTTCGCATATAAGCTGACAAGCCGCAGGCTGCACTATGTCAGAACTTTTCACTTTATTTTTTCATCATTGTAGATGCACGTTGATACAATTTTCACTTCATTTCACTTTCTGCCTCTGCTCCAGTGGCTCATGCGCAGCTTTTATGTCTGGGAAATATCTGTTGGTCTCAACTGGAATAGAAAATATGGTTTCCCAGAGTATTTTGCTTTCAATGGAGCGTGCCTAAAAGTCTTTCGGCTAGCGAGGGGCCTCATGCATTTCAAATCACTATGACCTTCCCTTGATTTAGGTCAGTTTGCTGCTGTATATATGGCCTGGCGCTCCATATCAGAGGCACATCAGACGCTGAATGCAGAAGCAGACGGCAGTTTCACTTTGTCTGGTTAGAGAAAAGGTGTACTGACGAGGCGAGGTACATGAGGTGTGATTTGAGTAAAAATCCTGTATGTGACTTTACCCGGTGGTTTGCGCCCTAAGGAGGCATGGGAGAGAAATCATGCACATCTTTCTCCCTGTCCCCTCATCCATAAGTGGTTACGGCTGAGCTTGTTTCCATCAGCCTCTGGGCATGGGCTGTCTGTGATGACACTCTCCATCAACCCAGAGAGACAGTCAGTGGTTCTCTCTCCTTCTGCTGCTGCCCTGGTTTTCATCACAGTTAGAGTGAGGGACAGAGACAAACTTAGGTCTCTAAGGGCTGTGAAAGGCTCATTCCACAGGCAAGGCTTTCTCTCCCCAGTGCGCTCACCACACCTCCTTAGCATAATAAGGCCATAGCATCTGACTACATTTGTCCCCAGAGTTTAATAAAGATCAGTGCTGACAGGCAGTAAACCAACACAACCACCCACAAGCCTCCAGGCAAGGGCCACAACCCCGGCCTACCTCCTCCCACCTCACTTTTTCTCTCTCTGTCCTCTTATCCTCACTCGTACACTCTGACTCTCTCTCTGCGGATAGACCTCGGGTTGAAAACCAAAACCATCTCCCACTTGTGCAGAACAATGACTGAGGAGTCAGAGCCCTGAAGTAGTTCCACGCCTCTCCGCCGACGGGAATGCTTTGAACATTTTGATTGTGTTGATGCTGTGCGTTACATACTTCACTCAAGCAGTGCTACTCTTCACACCCACTTGCACCTGTCAGTAATAGATCATATGGATGATAAAAGAAACAATATGGCTTTAGGGCTGGGAGCACTCATGCATCTTCTGCTTCATGTTTTCCACTTTATGCTTATGCACAAGATCTCTTACATAAGGGAATAACTACATGGTGTCTTTTCAGCATCCATATCCAGAGTGATGTGTCAAATATCTATTAATCTCAATGTCCTTTTTGATGTGTTGTCCTCTTCTCCATCATCTATATACCACATAAAGATGGATTCTGTGGCCTTCAGTTTCATCCACATCATTCTCCTCCACGTCCTGAACATCATCATCATCCTCATCATCAGTGCCACCAACCTCATAAGCCTCGTGGCCCTGACCCTTTATTCACTCCGTTGGGCGTAAAGCTTACAGACAGCTTTACAGGAGAAGCCCCGCTCTCTAACCTCCAGAATCCTAACTGAATAGCAGATGGGCTCAGCTTTGTGTGTCTTTTTATTAGCTCCCCTAAATCAACACCTAACAATGCATGGAGAGAGAGAGAGAGAGAGAGACAGGGAGAGAGAGAGAGAGGGAGAAATTGATTTCTTCCATCTACCAATGCCCCGAGGTGGGTAAGGGGTGGTCGGAGGGTAAAGGGTGAGGGGTGATGGAAGGGCGGAGTTGACTGGTTATGACTTGGCTTCAATTTCCTGTCTAGGATGCATGTACATGAAGCCAGACCAGGCTGTGAAAATAGCAGCCAGTGGTGTTTTCTGTAGCTCTGCCTCGCATTTTATTCCAATTTGTCAAAGACCGGTTTATCTTTCAGTGGAACTGTCCTGTCCTGCGCTAGAGATCGTTCACGTGTCAGGATCTAGCAGCATTAGATATAAAACTCTAGCATTTAGCATCATATTTCTATTATAAGCTTCTTACATTTAAATCCATTCCTTACTGAGATATACTCTGGCATCAACATTCACTTGATACCACACTGCACTTGATCTACTGTTAACCAGTCGTCAACCCGTTGGAGTTTCTCATTTATTTTGAGATTTATGGGTTTTTCTACATCCTGAGTGTGTTTTCTAGTTGTGCTTGCATCCTGTCCGTGCCTGCCCATGTGTAAACTAAGTAGCCAGTATAGTAAATCATTAACCAGAACCACTCAGGCCAGTCCTGTACATGATTATCCTCTAAGTAGAGGGATGATATGGAGATTATGCTTATCCACCAGGGTACGTTGAGTATAATTCAGATGATACAGCTTTCTGAGAATAAGAGAAATGCACAGATGATGCATATCTACATTTTTCTGTAAGGCTGTGGGAAGGTTGCGTGATCATACTATTAATTCTGTGGGTGTTTGCAGGGAAAGGTCATCTAAAAGTCTTTGTATTGAGCTGCTTTCATTGGGAGGAGATTTAGGGTCCCTCAGCCTGCATCTGTGGTCTCTGGGTGTATTGGGTTATCTGTATTAAGTGGCACTGCATTAGGGTAGAGGATTGTTGTTTCCCCGCTGCTTCACTCCTCCTGATCACCTCAGAGGTTCCACGGAGCAAAGGCCTCATAAACATTTATGTTTGGGCTGTGGGCTCATGTCTTAGGCCATGACTCCACTGGGCAGAAGCCTAGAGCCCCTTAATGCCTCTTAAGAGACTGTGTTGTCTGTGTGTGCGTGTAAATGTTTGTGTGAGTGTTTATTTCAGTAAAAACAAAAAGAAAGTTATGTTCCACCCTCACTTAAGATTTGTATAGTTCACTGATAGCTTTGTGTGACTCCAGCTTCCTGGAAGAGGTATTTATTTTCTCATTTGGTGGCTTATCATATGTTTTCATGCTGGGACACTTATGTAAATGTATGGCTTGAGGGCGCAAAAGTCCCCTCAGCTGTTGTTTTCTTTTGTCATTCCTCCCAAGCAGAGATGGACACTCTAGGGAGCATTCTTAGAGATGAAGTGAAAGGACAAAACTCCACTGGACATCGACTCTAAAAGCAGTAATAAGCTGAAATCTGCTCAGCCCTCTTCTTTCTAAAGCTTCACAAAATAAATGAAAGCCACATTTCACTTGTTTTCTTTTTTTTTGTGTGAGGAATGTCTCTGTGGGATCTTCAACTAATCCCTCAGAGCCTTATTTTCAGAGTTGTTCCTCACGTTTGGCTTGTTTGGACTTAGCTCTCCTGCAGACGCTGTGAAATGAGCACATGCCTGGTGAACCTGATCAGCAGTCTTAGGTTGCATGCAGGCAAAAGCATCTCAGTCTAAACAAACAACCATCTTGAATAAAGAGGAAGTGGTTAAATTAGGGAGTGAGTGTCCCGGAGGGCAGTCATGGACCACACTGCTAGCAGACCACTGACGCGCCTGGAAAATGTGAACAACATAGAGGAAATCCTTTCAAAAGAACAGATAGTGAGATATGCTTTAGATCTACTTGCTACATGCATAAAGTTGTGTATGGGCATATTGTGTATGGAGTTAAAGCCTCTCTCTTTCGTGTGTGTTTACTTTGCAGGACCCTGGATATGCAACCTTCCTGTTTGAGCAGCTTCAAACACCTGGGAGCCATGAAGCTGGTGTCAGCTGTTGCCAGGTGTGCGGCACACTTCTCCACCAACTGAGGCAGGAGGCCTTGCAGACGCTTCACGCTCCCATCCTCACCATCAGCTCAGACATCACAGCCATGCCCACTCCATCTTTTATACCACAGCCTGCTAGACTCACTGTGTCGTCCTCCAGTGTCCATGCAAAACAACTGTCCAAAGGCCAACCAACTGCGCATTCTGTCCTGCCCTTGGGGGAGCGGCACAGGGTACCAGGCTGGTCGCAGAGTCCCTCTGTCTCTTCAGGGCCTAAGACAAGTGTCCAGGTGACAGTGGCAGGAGGGCAGCTCAGTGGATCCCTGAGCTCTGTCACCATTCAGGCACAGCAGTATCTTGAGGGCATGTGGAGCATCTCCAGGGTCAACAACTTCGTCCCTCAGCCTAAACCGGTATGTTTTTTTTGTGTGTCCTTTTTCACATTTTATATCACATTTTATGCATTAGAGCAACTTTAAAATAGCAAAACAGTAGAATGAGCTTACATTCAAATAGTAGAGAATAACTACTAACTACTAAGTCTAGCTACTTGAGTGCCCTTTTGAAGTTTTGAGGGCCATAAAACCATCATGTGCTTGGTATGTAATAGATATGACTTTTTATGGCAATTCAGTCACAAGGAAAAGTCATAGGAAATATTCCAAAGAATGAAATCAAACAAATATGAATCGAGAAATACTTGGAGAACACCATTTCTTCTTAAAGTGTTCATCAGGTCAAGTCTTGTTACTACAAATGTCACATTTCAGACTGTTAGAAAAGATGAAACCCTGCAGAGAATCTGCGAGTCAGAGCTCTGCAGGAGTGCTGACCTCTCATTCCTCAGTAGTCATGGAGCCTGGGTGATCTCAGGTCAGAGGTCATCGCAACACTAATCTGCTGACCTCCTCCTCAAGGGCATTTCAAATGACCACCCCACAGCCTCACCATAACTCTTCTCTCGTTTTGGATAAGCATTAGTCTGTGCTTTGTTAGATGTCTAAGAGACTTGGAGAGGTCATGAGTTTTGCCCTTGGCGTGGTGGGATTAATCATGCTCTACCTTGTTTATGACTTTAAGTAATTGTACACAGTGGTGTTTTTCTTCCAACATAAGTTCTACAGCAAAAGGTTTGAGTGTTGGCAGTGATATTTAGCATCTTGGAGCATATTTCTGGCTGCTGATACTGCATTGACAGGGACATATGGCTCCCTCCAGACCTCATTTACAAACCTGTGACATTCTTCACCAGGCAGACTCAGTGTACAGACCAAACAGCATGTGCTAACATCAACTAGTCATTGCACTTTGATATTACCCATCAGATATATAAGCTGTAAATTTCAGTTTCAACTAGGTTGATAACTGCAGTGTGTTATGCGTCTTGGCAGTGTTATTCCTTCCTTTCTGCTTTGACAATTGAAGACAGATTTTCACTCCTCCCTTTAATGTCAACAAGTGCCTTGAGAGATGGTTTATGGGAGGCCATCAAAAGCTTTTAACTGCATGTACGCAATCTAGGGCAAATCAAACAGCCTGGCACAGAAGGGAGAGGCTGACTTGTGCTCTTCATCTATGTGTCTAAAAGCAATTAGTGGCCCTTGGAGCTGCGATGAGTTGCTCAATGCCACATAGCTGAGGCTGGGGCCCTCCTAGGACAGAGAGAAATGTCCCTTCAGGACACAAAGTTACAAACACAGCAGAAATGGGTGTTATTTTCTCAAGCTCGTTTCTTTCATTAAAACCAGATCCTTCAGAATGACAAAAACCCACACACACACACACACACACACACACTCTCGAGGACTGGGAGTTGCGCTGTGCCAAAAGGCACAAGCTTCAATTCATTATTCCCTCTTGGTTTTTTTGTGGGGAAAGCATGCAGTGTTGTTCAGACAAAGAAGGAGAGATGGACTGGTGTGTGTGTTAGACTGAAATCATTCAGAGTCTGTTAACCAGGGAGCCTGGGGCGCTCCCACACACAGCCCATTATGGGGCACCTTGAATCTCCCATTTGGGAAAAGGTTCTGGTTAACATCTGGAATGATGTTTGTGGTCGATGGAATTGAAACTATCTGCCTCCCTATTTGTAATAGGCTGACACTGGTTCATATGAGTGCAGCTGCCTTGAACTTTGGAAATGGCACCAACTGCACCTTTCCGAGATGGTCTTTTGCAGGTCTAGAACCTGATGCAAAGCCCCAACTTAGATAAGCTCCAAATTCAACTACTTAAGTAATTCCTGGTATTATTGGCTGTTTGATTGAAGAGAGAGAGTAGTGTAATACTACTTTTCAAAACTGATTGCCGGAATCTGCAATTCTCCCTTTGCTCCGTAAAACCTACAACCACGTGTGCGCTAATCTACAAAGACCAAGTGCTCTTGACCCATGAGGGTTTCCGTTATTAGCCCACTGGTTGCCTGCTGCCACTGCCTGCTTCGTTGCCACCAATTTGAAGCCCAGCAGATGATCTTGGCTCCTGCTTCTTTGGTGCAGCTGGGCTAGTATGGCAGTGTGCCACAGAGAACATGATGATAAGAAGAAAGGGATACAGGAAGGAAAGGGAAGGAAAATTCCCAGTCTTGCCAAATTAGGAAACAATTAAAAATTGGCGATGATGTTTTGGTATTTGCTGATAGACAGTGGACATTTTCAGAGCAGAGCTAAATTTGAGAGTGTTTTACTCTAGTTCTTTTCTCACATGATAGAACTCCACTGTTGTTAGAAGTCAATTCTCACCTCACTTGGTTTCTGTCGGTTACAGAGGCCAGCCAAGCACGACAGCCAGATTAACACAAGGCCTATTGCACTTCTGCAGTAATCGTCTGTTGACCGATGGGATCATAGGTCACAGGGGAGTCCTGGCACTCTCAGCAGCTGAGGAGAAGATGGACTGCTTATAGGGTGCTGGCCATCCCTACACACTTTAGACTTTAGAAGAAGCACTTTCCTGAACTCTTTTTCTACCTTTCCATCCTCTTCTTCACTCTCTTCATTATGTTCAAATCTTTCGCTTTGTCTCTTCCCCCCTCCTCCTTTTTCTGCTCTTTCTTTCCAGTGGCAAACCAAGGCAAAGGGATCACAGAGGGCTGGGGGTTAAAGGGTGGAAGGCCAGCTCATTACTGACTCTCGGTGCAAACGGTCGAGCACACATGGCTCCACTGACACTGCCTAATAACCTGACCAGGGGATAGATTGTACTTTTCAGCCAGTATCAGGGCCAGTCCAGGTCCAAGGCTACAGAGAGCAGCTTGGCTGAAGGACTCCAGGCTTAATACCAAGGGGAATACTCTTTGATAGGGTGTGATGAGCTTGAGTGTCCGCACACCTATATATGTGTTTGAGTCTGTTTGTTATACATTTTGAGCCCACACCCCAAACCATCCTTGTAAGCTCCTGAAATCTGCTGCCACTTGATTTTTAAACTGACACTACCCCGACTCAATCAGTGACAGATTTGATGTGCTATACACATCAGCTTCCTGTACGGCTGCGTGTGAAGTGCTCTAGTCTTTCGTGCCAAAGTGTAATGGGTCTACTTCCCTGGTATGCGCAGAGTTCCTAACCTGTCACAGACACCAGCATGGTGTGAGGCTTTCCGCTTTGGCATCTGTGTGAGGATCTGTATTTGGCTCATTTCAGATTGCAGCCAGTTTTTCCATGGTGTACTTCTCAAGCTATAACTTCACACACAACGCAGCTTGATATCAGACTTAACCTCTATGATAAAGTCTCAAGGGAGCATAACCAGAACTCGGCTGTGATTCGTAACTCAGATAACAAGCTCAAAAGTAAGAAATGGGAAAGTGGTGATTCATGAAGCACATACACTGTGGGCCCACTGTTTGACAAATGGTCAGTGAAGATTTTCTGGGAGAAGATAATGCAGCCATGCTTTAATATAGCAACACATTGTACTGCATGTAAAGCTAACAGTGGACGCACTCGGAGGAGCAATAGCCAAGCCTCTCATGTGAATGTCAGAATGTAAATATGTCCTCACATCTTGATGTATAGCATTCACATGTCAGGGTTGGCATATAAATAGTGCAGCTGTCGGCCCATGTTGACAAATGGCAGATAATGGAAGGCCATACACTTTACAAAAAAGACTGTAAAGGATGTTATTTTAGTTGCCAAACATGAATCTGGGGCAAACACTGAGGTGGTAAATATGCAGAGGGCCTGAACTGTGTTTATAATACATATCCTGTCAAATGGCACTGAGGCTGCAGCGCTGTGTTGTGCTCAATTCAAGGTCGTTGCTGATTACACAATGTTTGTGTGTCAGAGTTATAAATGTTTTTAGGAAAACTTTGGCCTTTATTTATTTCATTTTCCGTTGCTGAAAAGCCACAGAACCAGTTCTTGTCAGCTGCTATTGATCATTGTCTTGCAGGATAAACTAGCGGCTCCGGTGAGGATTAACCTTTTGTCAGTATGGTGAGTCCAGCTCAAGTGTAGTCTCGGAGTTAGCTTCTGGCTCGTATAATTAGCTCTCTGCCCTCCTTCAGTTGGACAACGAGCAATCAGTGAACCACTGCAGGCTCTAGAGCTCCAGCTGAACCTTTATGCTCCATGTCCACTCAGCTACACCCGTTTTAACTTCAACCTTAAACAGAAACTAAGAAACTAAGATAGTTTAGTGTGTGACTGGCTGCTGTATTTTGTGGACTATGCATCTGTAGTTGTGCTGTGTAAAAAAGCAAGTTTTCAGTTAGTTAATAAAAATCTGGTTAATACTTGTTTGTCTTCATCTAGCTCTAAACCCACTGTGATGATGATAGCTGTTGACCTGCTGCAGAACATACATAACAAACACGAAGACGTTCGGGTGTTTATGTCCTGTGTAGCTTTAGAATTAGTTACCTGAAAAACAGATGCAGCTCACCTCAGTTAACTTCTGTTCAATTACGAAGCTGCCAAAGCTGGGTGTGTTCATGCAGGCACAGTTTCGATACCTCGTAAACATTTAGCCTGTGGAACTAATCTCATTTCTCACATTGTTGTTTGCTCCCTGCGAAACTTGCTTTTAGATCAACTGCAGCATGACACGTTCCTCTTTGCTGATGAGTAAAGTGCCAAATTAGCCATGGAGGTGCAGATATAATCGGGAGCACAGTGAAGTAAATCGCTAGTGATTTAATTACTAATTAAATGTGGGTTATCACTTAATTACAGTAGGCTACAGCCAGAGCAACCTCGAGAGTGTTGCCAGAATCAATGAATGGTGCAGCATCCTTGCAGTTCTGTGGGGAGCTGCTGTGGATACTGCTGACTCCCGCTAACTGGTGCTGGCTGCACCAGCTGCCTGTCCATCTGTGGCATTGGGGGAGTAATGGAGTGGAAGGAAGGTGGGCAGGAGCGGTAAAAGTTGTTTGTCGTGGTTGTGGTCTTATCTCTGTATCTGTGTGTCAACAGGCCCAGGGTCTGATAGGAGATGCAGACGTGGATGTTACAGCCTTGGAGGCCCCAGTCACCACCATGACCACCAGCACCAGCAGCATTAGCAGCAGCACCCTGACGCCCTGCCGACTGAGGAGCTCCAGCCAACAGGGACTGCCAGCACCCATCACCAGTGCATCCCCCTCCCCCTCTCCCTCCTCATCTGCAGCAGCTTCCTTCTTCATTAGGTAAGCACCTCCCCTGTGCTGTCAAATCGCATCACGGTTGAGTGTGTCAAAAGGTAGGGAGATTAGATTGAGCTGTTGTGGTGTTAAACGAAGTGTTTAGTGTTTGTGTGAGCCTGCATGCACTCAGGCTTCTAAGTGTGTGTGTGTGTGTGTGTGTTTGTGTGTGTGTGTGTACATGAAGAGAGCTGAAGAGGAGATATGCACAGACTCGCCTTCAGATGTCTGTCGATGGTTGTGGTTCATGGTGTTAACTTCCATGTGGGCACCTTTTCTATGGAGATGTTGTTCTTGCCATGGTTGAATTATAGCATTGCCTTGGGATACGCACCATCATGGGGCTAAATGAACCTTTAGTTACAGGCACCAGTGCCCATGAATGGATAATAGAATTACATAATTTGATATGAATAGGGAGTGTCTCACGAAGGGGCTTAGGTTAAAGCCGAGTATTGTCCTGAGGTATTTCATGTTTAGTTTTTTTTTTCTTTGTTTTACTTCTTCAACTTAATGCAGCTCTTCAGATTTTGCAGCTATGCAGTTATTTTTTTATGTCGCTGAAAACATTTGGCCCCGGTGTATCTCAGGCAGAGGGAGGCTTTTTTAGCACTGCTTGGCTCTGGTGTTGTTGCCCCGGAGAGTACTTCACCCTCTACAGGCGGGTGGATGGCTGGTGCTATGTGCTATATTGTCATTGATAGATTTGTTGGCAGGCTGGTCAGTGCATACATTCCCTGCCTCTACTCTCCAAGGAGTGCTACGCCATAATGAATGTTGGCGGAAGGGAAGCTGGCTAAGAATGATGCATAGGACCATTGAAGCTCTGCACCACAGGAGGTGAAGGGACTTGTGGAGTGTGACAGGAAGCCCATGGGGGATCTGTGGAGCTTAGCCTTTCTCCAAGCACCCCAAATGGAGTTTGTCTTGCCAGCTTTCTCACAATCAGAGTATATCAGTGGGACCATGAGGCCTCTCCTTTGGCTAAGGGGACATTCCAGATCCTCCACTAAATATGCAACTTCCTGTGCGTGCTGCTTCCCGTCACAAGAGCAGTAGTCCTGAACAACAGCAAGGTGTGGCCCTCCGCTAGACAGGGTTAATTCCCGACACTGATTTATTAGTTCTCATGTTTTCTTTGGACCTGAGCTCGAAAAGAGTCGCATAGAGAGTCGAGTCTAGCCAGCCAGTGTGGGCTAAACGCAGGGAAAAAGAGGGAGGTGGACTTGTTATTTCCCCTGTAGCAAGTCCTGGTGGGGCACAAGTGCAGTAAAAGGGTTCCACCTTTCATTTCATCCCAGTGATAATTTGCTGCCAAGAATGTGGTGTTTTACTTGGCCCAGAGAAACACAATAATGATGGGCCAACTCAAAACAGCATCACATTCTGCAGATACAGAAAAGAGTGGTGGAGATGTGATTTGAACTGCACACCCTTTTCCTGACCCTCCGCAGCTGTTGCCTGCGACAGGAATATCATCATCGTCCTCCTCATCATCATCTTGTTGTTATCTTTGTTTTATATTTTTGTATGTCACTGCTGATTGAAATGTAAGTTCCTAAAAGTCAAAACGAATTGAATCAATCAACAGATTTTCTTGTTTTCTCCCTGCCCCAGGGCAAAAAAAGAAAGCGATTGAATGAGTGTCCTTCATGTTTTAGACTTGATTGAAAACTCATATCTGATTAGTATTCCTTTTTGTTCTCAAAAGATACAATTAGCGGGATGCATGTGTAAATCCTCAGAGTGTGGGATGTAGGAGCAGAATAACCAAACAGCAGTTTCTACCCCAATGGAGTGGAGAAAGCTCCTTAGACACTTGTCTGACATTCACTAACACCGTTCCACTCAGAGATGAAATTTTAATTAGAATGCAATTAGCCAGAGCCTAGCTGCTCAAGCTAGTCTGCAGCTGAGTGAAAAGACGAGAACAAAAGCGATTCATTCATTTTTCATTGCCAAAGTAAGTCAGCCGTTCAACTGGTTAAAAAAGCATTTAATATGTTACATTTAAGACGTCTACGAAGTTGAAAAATCATTTGTTTAAATGTTCATCTGATAACTCCGGAAACCAGCAGGTCAGACTCAACGTTGTTGACAGTGTCTGTGCACAAATTAGTAATGTGCCCCCTCAGAATAATCAGCAGCCCTGAATAACTTAATTGTGTGAGCAAATTACTCCCTTTCCTTCAAAATAAGGTAAAAGCATTTCCATACACCTGTGTTTTGATTACTCAGTGGGAGAAGCACCCATAGTGTTAAAAGACATATATGATCAACTGTAGCAACAAGTTAATACATTCATTTTAGTATATATATTTAAGTTTTATTATAAATTGGAGGGAATAGATTCTTAGTTTGAAGGAAGTAGTTATTAATTCAAAGGAACGAATGACTTTGTACACATGCATCTCAGAATTTCTAACCCTTATACCTGCAAGGCTAATAAGAGCTTTTGTGCTTTTATTCTCTGTGCTATTGCTCGTAGGAGAATTTCCCCTACAAGTCCAGTTCTGAATATTATCTTGTGTTGCTGCTATTTCAGAAACCAGAAAAATGCCTTTGATCACACAATGAATGTACAGTGTCTTTTAAAGCGTTTCTGAAATTCCGGTTATAAAATCGTTCTTTTATTCTGCTTCCCGTCTCTGGTAACTGTGAAACCCTGAAACAAAGATGACCCTGGGGGCAGTAATGACCAATTGGCAATTAGGACTGACTATAGAGTTGCACGGAGACAGGAAGAGTCAAGGGTCAAACTCTGACCGGATAGTGTGTGTGTGCATGTGTGCATATCATTATGTGTATATGTGTGTGTCTGTCAGAGTATTACTGGGGGTGGGGGTAATGGATTTAGAGCCATGTGTTCAGCTGACTAGCACGTTAAGCACTGATTGCCTTGTGACAGAGCATATGATTAGTGTATTGACACAGCGTTGTGTAATGAAACCAGGCGGAGCTCACAGCAGGGGCTCGGCGATGTGGCTAACTGCCGCCTTGCAGATCCTTCTACCCATCTTTCTGATCCATTAACACCTGCTGATTGTGACGGTGTGTTTATTACCCATCGGGCCCGCAGGATTTCTCAGTGCACTATGCTGCTCAGTTTACAGTCTACTTTTCTCAGTGTGCTCATTTCTGCATAGCAGCATGAGACAGTTTCCGGGGTCTATTGTTGGTCCCTTGTTTATGTTTGTTCGGAGCGGGCTTGTCCCTCTGTCGTCTTGCTTGCATTAGTCATACTCAGGAGGGGGATGATTTACTCTCTCTAAAGATACATGTGGGTAATGAATAGAACAGTATAGAAGACTTTGGAGACACAACAGGTCCGCAGAGGATTTAGGGACGTATGTAGACTTCAGAGGTGGCACATAAGCTGGCGGTAGGGCTGCTGGAGGGGCAGGACGGACAGCTGTTTGCTGGAATGCAGCCCCCGAGGAGTGTCAGGAGGAAGTAGTTTTATGGTCGTCCATCGCCGCCCTGCAGCTGCTGCCCAGGTGAGTGTTTCTTCAGTAATGACTGTGATTCTGCAGAAGGAATCCTCCTGTAATTGTGGTAGCAGGGCCATTTAGCCTCTGTTCTCCTGCACACACAAGACCCTGCCTTTGTGTCAGCAACACTCACTCTGCCCTTCATCCCCCAGGCTGCTCTGAGTAACCATAGAAACAAGTCATTAGCTTGTGGGAATAAAATGTGACTGATTTTTCTTTCAAAAGTGGAGATTGAAAATCAGGGAGTTGAAATAGCCCTCTGTACGCCACTGGACTATAATTTAGTCAGAGGGAGGGACAAGCATCACTCAATAATGAGCCCTGTATATGGCAAAGTGGAAGCACTGCAGGATCACAAGTGCTTGTTCTTGTTCTGAACAACACATGTTGGATGACTTGCTGAAGTCCATTGTCCAATCAGTGTATAGTTAGAAGTTTCCATGAGGAACTTGGCCACTGAGTCCATCCTGTTTATTTGTAAAGAAGTAGAGATGCTAGCACGTGTTGCTGTGGGAAATACAGTAGTCCTAACTCTTTCATGGTAGGTCTATACAGAAACACTCAAAGCAGACAAAGCAGGACAGCGCTGTGTTTGGTTGGCTGTGCTGTGATTGACAGCAGGGATCCCTGTCCCTGACTAATAGGCAGGGTAGATTATGTGGAGCAGAGGGGTCTACTGAGCACAGTGGATCTGGCCCACATGGCAGAGGGATAAAGATACAGAGCAGGACGGTAGCTTTCCGGGATGAATGTGCTTGTAAATGTTGTCATTCAGAAGGCGTGCTCGGGCTGATGCTTCATTCTGACAGCATCAGAAGCAGGAGGTCTGTGGAGAAGAATATTGGCTTCACTACCATGGGAGTCAAGTAAGTTATGTTGTACACAGACACCATTGAGCTCACTTGGATGTGTGATATCCTTGTTGTGTTTGTTGTGTGTATTTGTGTTGTATGTGCAGCCAAATGTTTGTGCGTCAGTTTTTGATTCTGTCTGTTGAGCTGCTCTATTGTCTTTTCTCTCTCTCTCTCTCTCTCTCTCTCTCTCTCTCTTTATCTTTCTTTCTTTGTCGCTCTCTCTTTTCCGCTTGGTGGAATGTGCAGTTTTGTGCAGTTGGAGTTGGACTGTCTGCTCCCTGGAGGTGAGAGGGTAATGGTTTTGTTGTCAAGCCACAGCGAGATGGATTCCTCCACCAAAGCGAGAGTGTGAGCAGAATGTATAGCATGGCAGAAAACATACTGCTGAAATGCTGGCTCCATTTTGAGGAAACAGCCACAGCGGAGCTGAAATGTTAATACTACCTCTACCTCTAGAGCCTGACAAATGAGAATTGATTCATATCAATCTGTTGAATCTGAGCAACACATGCCCAGGGCAGCGAATGGCTCATCAGAAGTATTGAGTGGGTGGTAGCTGCGATGGTTGAGCTGCTCTGTGGTATTTGTCTTTGTTTACTGTTGGATAAAACACCAGCTGGCATTTTCCTGCAATAATCAGACTGATGGGACTAATGGCTGCCTCCGTGCAGCGGCAGACACAGTGGCAGCACCAGCTGAGGCCATGAAGGTGCTGCAGCCTGTAGATAAGCCCAGGTGTGAATCCATCCAAGGCCTGTCAGGCGCCGTCAAGGCTGAGGTGTTGATGGAGATCCAGCCTGGCCTTGCAGCCTTAGGGATCTACAGCAAGTAGATACATCTCACTACCCTCATGCACCTTCTCGTCCACCAAGCAATATGTCGCCTCACTCTGACTCATAATCCTCCATGATTCTCGCATAACAAACGTTGTTTTCTGATAGAGAGACACAGATATCATCTTAACTGTATCTGACATTCTTACAAAAGAGACATGATGTTCATACACCCTGAGTAACTCTTATATACTGCACGCTGCATAGGAGTATATACTGAATATTGCATGAGAAATTCTTATTTAGATTCTTTATGTATCTCTTCATATAATCGGTGTTCTGAAGAATTTGCTGCGCTCTCGCTGTGGTGGATTCCCTCGCCTTTTTTTCTGGGTGTCTCTTCCCTGGGATATGATAACATGGTGTGATAGTGCTGTACCCCTACAGCACTCGGGTGATGGGCAGCGTACAATCTCTTGTGCCTGTCGTCATGAATGGCAAACAGCTTCGGTGATAAAGAAAAGAAAAGAACAGGGTTTGTCAAGCTTGCGTGAGGCATAACCTGGTGCCCTTTCCCCCTGTTCCCCCACAATAAATCCCTGAGTCAGGAAGTCTGTCTGGCCCACTCACATAGCCTGCAGGGGGGCAGTGGAGGGGGTCCGACAAACAAAGAGCTGAAGCGCTGACTCAAGCCTGTGCACTCACCCTGGGTCCACGTCTACTAAGCCCTGTGGGGAGAGGGGAAAGCACTGCCATCCACTCCTGACAGATTCCTTTCACATGTAGAGAAATGAGAGGATGTGGAACACAGACCTCTGTCCTATAGGCTTGTCACCTAACATAGGGTTGCCTTTGTCTCTCAGTATGTTGGTAAGGACGATCAAAAAGGCCAGGTTGTCTGCGAGTAGTTGAGTGTGGGCAGGAGAGGTCATGCCCTCTGCATAAATGCATTTCGAGCTCTGTTTGCCTGCCCACTTAGCGCATTCCCTAACTGGATAATGGCTCTGATAGTTGCCCACAGGGCTCCATGATCAGTGCATTAGTGTAAGTTATCATGCCCGACTTTGCTCAATTCTCCAACTCCCATCCTGTGGAATGGATACCATGTATCATGCCTGTGGGGGCCGAGGGATTGTCATCTAAACATCTTTAGTGTCCCTCAGTGAAAGGTGTCATGCAAATAGAGTCTATTATCTTTGTCATTACAACCACAGTCACTTCTGCATTGTGGCTGAGACACAGCGAGAGAGTGTTGTAGAATAAGAATTGCAGTGGCTGGTGGCAGGGAATATGCATTTTATGACCTATTGTGTGCAGATGCAAAACAGAGCCCGTGGCCTCTGCTCCCATGAGCTGCCTTTATGTCTTACAATCCAAAGAAACAAAGATGGCTCCTGATGGGGCTTCTCAAGCATCACTGCTTCTCAGTGCTCAGCCTCACCATGGCTTTCCATTTAACATGAATAACTAAAAGCTGCTTAATCAGTGGTAGGAGGTTGATTTCCCCAAACGCTAGTGCTTTACTTTTTCAGAAACACACACACACATACACATACGGTACCCCTATCTTTCCTTCTGTTTGTCAATGGGATTGGCACAGCTTTTACGGATGGAGCTCAGATTACCACTGAGGATAAGGCCATTGTCAGGACAGGTGGTCTACTGTTTACCTCATCGCCCACAGCCTCAAATGCTGAAATGTTTCACTATCATCATACTGCCCGCTTTATCTCCATCATGAGACAGCTTGGCTGCTGGGGTTTTGAAATTCTTCAGACAGCCAAATGGTAACAGCAGAGGAATTATGGGACTGATGAGACTCAAGAAGCCTACTGTATATTATTGATAGTTCATTATCTGCAAATGTACAAAATTAACCTTTGATTTCACTGTAGACTGGTCCAATAAATACACAGTCAGCCACCGGGGAAACAATTTAGTGCTTCTAGCCCATATTCCACGTCATATTTGCACCACAATGTACGTCTTAGTTGAGAATTAGTAAAGATTAAGAGTTGTTGTGTAGGATGTTATGCCCTCGACCTTTTCTTGTCCAGTTATACAGCTGAGTCAGTGCAAAGCCGCTGTATCAAACTGAAAGTAGCAAGGAGGATTTATCTCCTCTCTGTTTCTGTTACTGCTTTCTGCATGTGCACATCGTCTTGAATGGAGAGGATTATTGCCTGTAATCGGTGCACGACCCAGCACGTGAGAGCCAGCTGCAGTGTGCTAAAAATCCCATTATCCCCATACGCTCTATGTGGCCCAGTGAGTGTTGCTGTGTGTGTGTGTTTCTGTGGTTGACTTTATGAGTGTGTGATACAGGATAAACTGCTTAAGTTGGAATAATGCGGTTGTAGTCACTAACGTCTTAGTGGCTGTTCTCAGGGAAACATTTCCACATTAGATTAGCATTCCCTTCTCTATGTACCGAACATCTGTGATGTGTTTATTGATCCGCTTGATCAAAATGATCATTCCTTCCTTCCATCTGTATGTCGTTTCATCCTCTGCTCCCAGATCTGCAATTGTGGACCCCCTCTAGTTTTTGTTAGGTCGCCTATTGACTTGAATATAGATGAAAGATTAAGAAACACATGTTAGAACTCCCCACCCACTCCCCTGCATTCTGTCTCTCCGGACGGCCCACTGATTAATCACTCCCAAATGTTCTCAGCAGCCTGCGGGCCTGTTTGTTGTGATAGCCTCTGTGTGGAGAAGTGCAAATAAATAATCGCTAGGTGTCTTACCCTGGCAGCAAGTGATTAATGAAGCAGAGAAGTAGAGCAGAAGTATGCTGGCTTTCTTCCCCTCTGTCTGTCTCTCCCACACTCATCATGTTCTTAAGTTATACTCCATTCTGATATGGTGTTACGTATTAATCTAAGAGAGCATTATATTTTTTCAGGGAGGCATTCCATGTTAATCATTATCATCATTTGTCTCTTGTATATCAAATATCCTGCCTCCATTGTGTGCCGAACTAATTTTGAGACAGGAAACGTCACTCAGTCAGTGATGACTTGATGTGAGTGCCAAGAGTTCTTCTGTGCATGCCCTGAGCAGAACCGCCTTCCTGAGGTTTTCAAGGGAAAACGTGGGTGGGATCGTGGGTGAATCGGAGTTCAACATGTGTATTGAAAGTGTGAAGTTATTCCAGGTTTTCTGCAGCCTTGGAGAGGAGCGTAGCAGAATACCTGCAGCAGTGTCTGAGGAGCAGAGTGAAAATGCGCTGGAAGAGATGAAAGCAGCTGTTAATCTTTGTCAGCAGTGCCAGGGGTGGGGAGGCTACAGTCTGCAGAGCAGGGAAGAACATGTCTTCATTATCATCCGTCACCCATCAGCTAAAAAGTGAATTTTCTTCCAAGACTTTTATTTTTGCTGCCTGAACCAATTTTGACGTAATAGCTGAGCATTTTCCCCACTCGCATCCAAGCAGTTTTCTGGAAGCCTCTTGTAAACAAGTAATGGTCAATTGCAAGAGATTTTCCTTCAAGGACCTTTTGACTCTCATTGCAGGTATTTCCAATTCTTTCCTCTAGGGGCCTTAAATTGGCCCCTTTATCTCATTGACTGACAAATGGGTCCTGCAGAGCTAATGCCCGTTGCTTTGTTCACCTCTCCATGGTCTAATGTTCAAGCTAGTTAAGGCTATATTAGCGAGATGTGATTCTCATTGCCAGGGAGAACAATAAAATGAACAGTAAATAGAATTATAGCCCCTGACTTTTACTCTTGAATTTCCTTCCTTTGCTTGTCTTAAGCCCCCCTTAAGCCCCTAACTTAGCAAGGGAGCTTTGTGGCCTTTCAGTGTGGGGATAGTGGGTGTGTGACTAGAATGATTGGTGTGGGGTGTTTGAAGACGCAATGTTTATGGGCGCACAAAAACACCGGATGTCAGCGTTGCCACAAGAAAGGGTTTGTCACACACTCTTGTGAGCGCACCAAAAATATTCCCTCCTCCATCATTAAGGGTTTAACCTTGGCATAGACACAGAGCACCTTCTTTGCACAGCCCTTTCAGAATCTGTTGGCACGAGCCTTTTCTTCTTGATCTGGTGTCCAAAGGCACAGAGAATAAATCTGCTTAACATAATTCCTTTGATATTTCACAACAAAATCAGTAAGAGTAAAATGAATTAAGAAGTTGCTTTCACCTCTCTGTTGATACAAACCAATGCGTAAATCTACTGTTGCTTATGACACTGTAGCAACAAACCAGGCTTTCTTGAATATTGATGTGTTTTTTCACTTTTTGGCGCCAACTGTTCCATTTATTCTTGGCCGACTGGGAATTCCCATCTTTGGGAATAAAGCAATTCCAAGCTGGCTGTGGCATAGTCCCAACGATCATTTTTTCCTGTTTCTTTCTCAGGCAGAAAATGATTTACCTCCTCATGGACAGCGCCTCATTGGCACAGAGCCAGGCCCACTGATCGAAGAGAGGACTTGGCTGCACACCCTGCAGCCCCATCTCTCACTGCCTCTTTCTTTCTGTCTCTCTTCCTCCTCCATCCTCTTACTGACTGTATTTGGAAATTCTCCTATTCCATCTCAGTGATCTGTAAATTATTATTTTTTTCATCACCATCCTTACCTCTGCACCGTTGTCTTCCTCACACTTGCACTCTTTCTTTCCTACCCTGTGCTTCAAATGATCCCCCGTTGTTCAATCTATTCTCCAGAGGATGCCCTAATCCCTCGTTTTCCACCTCAGTCCACAGACCGTTTCAAAGAAGTTCTGAAGAGACCGTGACAGAACAGGTTTTCCAACCCCCGGGTACAATTTAGGATTTTATGTACGCAAAGCTGCATGTTTCTCTGACAGTAGAGCTCTTTGAATCTGCGTTATGACATGAATGTGACAAGTCAGTTGCATAAAGAGACATCAGTTTTTGCGGGGAATATTTTCTTTTCTATGACAACACATTGTATTCACAGGTGTTACTTGAATGCATTTGGCCTTACCTAATTGGCCGGGGATTGGTGCAGTGAAGATGTGTGTGCAGCCTTGGGCTGTCAGCAGTCAGCACACAAATGATGCCCCATTTGGTATTCTGTGTCCAAGGCCAGACACTGTACAGGAACAAAAGGCTTGTTGAACACCTTGTTGGAACAAAGAGATTTTCTTAAAGGCCTTGGTCCAATATATTTGGAACGTGCGAGGCTGGGTGTTGCTCAGCTAACTGGACATCACATTTATTCCTGTCTGGTTTAGCTGGGATCCATTTTTCTATTTCTGAGGATTTATAGGAAGTGTATAAATCCTAGCCTGGAGGTGTTGGGCCGCTTCCTGCAAACTACTGTTGTGTAAACCGACACAGGAGAGAAGAGCTCTACCTTCAGCCTACCATTAAAACAGCCAAGCGGGAGGAAACAGGCTGGCAGTCAGTTGAAAGCTTCAGAGGTTTGGATTGATAAGATTCAACTGACAGCCAGATAAGCCGGTTAGTTCTCTCTTCCATTTTAATGTATCTTGGGCTGCCGAGAGAGGAAACACATTTTTCAAAATGACTGGTAGGTTCCAGGTTTTGGTTGATGGTAATCTGAATCTGAGCGATAAGATAACAAAATTGTACAAAGGGGAATGTCTGTTTCTGTATCTCCAGGTGGGAGATTTTTTTAGCAGCTTCGGTGTAGAAGTAAAGAAGAAGTAAAATCGCACATTTTTACTAAAATTAACATTTGTTGAACCACATTGTTGTATTCAGGATGCGGCAGCCTCAGTTGCATTAGTTGTTTTGAGTGATTTAGGATAAGTGAGAGGAAGTGAGAAAAACAAAATGAATGTTTATACCAGTGGTCTCTTGATTGCAGGGGGACTTTAGAAAGGAGACAGGCTCATTACCAGACTAAACCTCAGCGCCACACAGGAGGCTTGGATCAGCTTTGTCATACATTCAACAGCCCGTTCCTCTGTTATTGTCCCCAAGTGCCTAACACTGTGTCTCAGGTAACCCGAAACTGCATATTTCTTTCGTTATTTTAAGAGCCCTACCCGATATGACCCTCTCAGCTTTAAGTGTTGGGGTAATGCATATATTTATACATGAATGGTGACACATTTGCAGGATGCTGACTCTTACAGCAAACAGCCTTTGACCCATTTAAAAACAGCAATGGTTGACTCTGAGAAAAAGCGGTTTATGGTGTGGAAGCATTTGTCTCATACTTAATGATCGGCATCCTGACCTCACTAGTAAATCTTGTCTGGGTGGGCCTTCTCGCTGCCAGAGCTGGTTGGCAGGGTATGACATCATCTCCTCTCGTCTGTGCACCATATGAATTTGTGTGTTCACAGGCTGATGTCATGGTCGCTTAATCACCACTGAAGCCAAGCAGGGGCTGTGGGTGACCTGGGACCGTGGTCGTTGAGACCGGCACAGAGATGCAGATTTGTTTTCATCCAGCCCAAGTTTGGCAAACCACGCTGCAGTGCCTGTTCGCATTGTGGTGGCTGAACATTAGTCTGGTGCTTTTGTTTTAACTGAACTAAGACTCTGTTTCTCTTACAGTTGAGCTCAGTTGGTAGATTTATATTATCCCCCTACAGCTTTGGGGCAGAAGGCTGTTTGATCGTGTCAAGGGCAGCCCATCAATAAGACAGTGTGTACTGATTTTAGCTCTAGGGAGGTTTCCCATTGATTATCTTATGACTGAAAAACATAGCACCTCACCTGGTAGACCTACACACATCCCGCCCAATCAATCATGACCATCTGCTGATATGGCATCTTGGGTTTGGCAATGTCTTCAGCACACAACAACGTGGCTTCATGCACCTATCTCTACTCTAAAAATCTCACAAATACCTTTAGTACCGAGTGCAGGATAAATTGTGAATGTATCCAGCTTTGAGTGAGCCTGACACATTGTGCTGTAGTCATTATCATTGCATGGTGTTGAGGCTGACTAGAGCCCAGTATTCCCATCTCCATTCATGAAGAGCTATGCTGGTCTGCTAATCAGCAGCAGTGTGAGGCCGTCTCACTGTGGGGGGGATAAAGCAGTCTGATATCAGTCACACTGATCTGATCCCTGCATGAATGGCCAGAGCAGCCTTATCTTGTCTGCAGAGGGAAAAAAAGGAGAATAACAGAAAGGAAATGTCAGGGATAGTAAATGTGGCCAATGTGGTAATTAGCCACAGAAAGGGGGCGACCTAAAGAGCGATATAGCTGGTTGGGAGAACAGAGACAAATTTGCACAAACAAGCTAATGGGTGTGCCAGCTAATGATTCTCTTGGGCAGAGGAATTTCTCTTGTTAATTTGACAAAGCTTGAAAAGAGAGCGGGAGCGATTATTGACAGCAGGCCAAAGAGAAGCTTTGAAAGCAGCAGGCAAACACAGCATCTCCACTCTCTCTCTGTTCCCCAGTCATTGACCTCCTCTCCTCCTCCCTCACTGTCACTCCCTCTATAGGTAAGGACGAAATCTAGATGTCCTTCCCGTAACAAAGGCACCAGGAGACCTTTTATTTCAAACGATCTTTGATTTTACATCTGTCTTGCTTTGGCTCATTTATATATATTACAGTCATTATCTGTCCCAAAGGTCTGTTCATAAGGAGACAGTGATGGAGCTGAAAACCTATCAGGGCAGTTTCAACTGTGGCTGTTTCGTATTATTACGTCATTTTGATATATAACACTTGAAACAACACTTAGGGTGGCAGCAATGAGCATGAGAATAATGACTGGTTGCACTGTCAAGGTGACCAATGTCCACATTAGTATTGTCTTCTATTCATCTGCTGTTGCCAATCTTGATTCAAAGGGATTTAGAGTAAAAGTAGCACGTGGCTAAGCTTCAGGGGATGGTTTTTGCTCTTTAAAATAAGCCCACCTCAGGCAAATTAATTTGGACACACTGCAAAAAAGCAGAGGTAAGCTTGCTGTTGCATGGAGGAAGGTAAAGGTTATGTGATATATCAAACTGCTTCGTTACTGTACCGTGCTTGCCGTGGTGGGTGTTATTTTTCTGTTGATGTTTTTTTTGCCTCCAAATTTAATCCAGAAGAGTTCATATAAGGGGCACTGTGTCAGAAGGACAGAGGCAGAGAGAGCTTGGTGTGGGTTTGTGCTGAATGTACTTTCATCTGGCAAGTCTCACACCCACTCTGTCTGCCGATATGTTGTAGTAGGCACTCTGCAGCCAAAGCAGCAGCCTTTCAAACAAGACTGGCTGGTCGGGGGCTGAGAGGGCTTACTGGTAAATTGGCAGCCCAGGGAATACAGGGCACTCTCACCCCGGCGCTCGCCCACTCGCATGCTTTCATTCCCCTTTTTACCCTTGACCATTGACTGACTGCGCTCTTTCTCACTGGCCAGCATAAATCTGCCTTTCTAAGATGTCATCTGTTCATTGTCTGTCCTCTCCCGTTTCCTCCCTCCCTGGCACTCTTTTTTTTTTTTTTTTTAATCTCTCCCAGCTTTCCAATTGAGTCAGAGCATCACTCATTCAGGCAATCCATCTTTCTGCTCTTAAGTATATCCTTCCTTATCTGTGCGTCACTCCTTATGATTAATAACACTCTCATTCATCTGGCTAATTACATCCTTCAACAAAGGCAAAAAATACAAATGTGTACAAGTGTAAACTCACTAGCCGCACAAACACACATACACACCCAGGCTCATGCATGCATGCACTGTAGGCATACTAACCAAATCTGTTTGAAGTGTGGGACCCTAAAAGAAGAGAAGGCTCCTGTATGCATTAAGTATTCATGTGACGTGTGGTGGGGTGCATACATGTGTGTGTATGTGCTGGCTTTTGTATGAGACAGAGTGTGTGTGTGTGTGTGTGGGTAGAGAGAGAAAGAGAGTACTCGCAAATTGCGCCGCGAGCAGCCAGCAATCGAGCGCTGACACCTCGTCTGGCAGTCGGAGGGAAAAGGGGCTGGGCTGAGGAAAGAAAGAGAGAGAGAGAGAGGGAGAGAGAGGAGGGAGGCAGGGAGAGAGAAGGGAGTGTGTTTGTGTGTGAGAGAGAGAGGCAGGGAGAGAGAGAGAGACACGGCAGGACAGCTGCCAGCATTTCTCCGATAGCGGGAGAAGGACCGAGAGGCGGAACAGGAGTAGAAATTCTCCTCATTCTCAGCCACCCAAGGAAATGTTCCAGCCCAACCAGGCGTGCTGATTCTCTCCCCCTCCTCCAGCCTACAAGCAGCAGAGACTCTGAGAAGGACCTGGCCATCGGGACCTGCAGCCCCTCACAGCAGAAACACCACAGTGGATTAACTGAATGAGAGACAACCATGCAGCCTGTGGGATAAATGCAGAATTGGATGTGGAAAACTGAGCTGCAGAGCAAGCTGTTGCTAGGTTTTTGCATCTCTGAACTAACACCGAACTTTTTCTGGCGAAGAGACATGGAAAGAGTTGGAGGTGCTTTAGTGGCATATGAACAGAGGAGGTGCTCCTTCTCATCCGTCCTTCTCGCCTCCTCCTAAGGACTACCTGCTCCCCTCACTGTGAACCCACTGCTTTTTCCACAGGGTACTCATTTGTCTGCCCACCTCCACCCTGCCCACCTGGCGCTTGTTCCATTTAGTTACTATGACGCCCACACCTCCTCCGCCTCCTGCTTCTCCCTCCGCCCCTCCAGCTTCTTACAAACCTCTGTGAAATCAAGTGGAACCTCGATGATTGCGATCGGAGCAAAGAGGACCCCTGTGCCCCAACTAGTGAGCAGCCCCGCCTCGCTCCGTTCTCGGCGACTGTGCCTGTGTATCAAATGTGCAAGTAATGGAGAACAGTGACAACACAGACATGGATCACAAAGTTGAACTCTACCAGTTGTCTGTTTTTTGACTATAAGCATAAACTAGATAATGGATTGGAAAGAGCTGTAAGTATCATGGCAGCATTTTCTAACGGGTGCATGTTGAAACAAACCTTTGCTTCAGTTTGTGTAGCACATATACAGTATGTGAATATTTTGGACAAACTCAAACTGACTGATGTCAGAGCTTCTGCTTTGCTAGCACTTTCTTCTTTGAGCATTTAGACCAAGTTGTGTTAGAAAACAGCTTCATTAGCATGGAGATTGGGAGTGAACAGGTGGACAAGCTGTTGTTGGCGAAGAAAAATGAGCCTGTTCTAACCGCCTATTTCCCATTGAGTGATCATATAGTTGGGTAAGGCAGAGAGAGCGAGAGGGGAGGAGGGAGGGAGAGGTCGAGAGAGAAAGTGGCAAGCAATTCATTTCCCTGTGTATGTGCGGTTGTGGTGACAAAACAGCATTATCATCTTTTTTTTTCCTCACCTTCCATTGAAGAACACGTGTGCACTGATCGTCATTGTGCAGCATGAATTAAACCTCAAGGTTACAAGCTCAGCTTTATGTTGTGAGCACTCCTCACTGGTCAAGACAATTATAAATCAGTATGGTGCCTTTTTTCCCTTCATGGTGTGTTACGGTGACTCCTGACGCTTGATTTATCTCTTTGCTGAAAAGAGGAAAGAGACAGAATGAGGTGAGAGAGAGGGAGTGAGAGACAGAGACAGGAAGACAGGGTGCATTTATCTTGAATGAATGTGCTGCGGATACCTCTCATAAATGCGCATACACACTCACGAGCCCACATACACACACATGTAGTCGCACACAGCCACGTGTACCCTGGTGTAGTTTCCCCTTTCTTTCCCTCCATCTCACATTCATCTATTCCATCTCATTTTTTTCAGTCACGCGATCCGTCTCGCATGCTATCACACATAGGCAGCTCCCTGGGGAGAGCCTTCTCCTGTAGCCTACTTGGATGCAATAATTATTCCATCAGCCGGCAGTGTGTTCCCTGATTGTGCTCTTGGGCTGTCGCTGCAGGGGGTGTACAGTGGAGAGGGGAGTGTTGAGGAGAAGAGGGGGGCCGGTTGTCACTCTGGGACGCAGGGAGACGCAGGGGAGGGGGTTGTGTTTTTGGCAGTAGCCCACCCAGTCCTGTCCGGAGGAGCCCAGAGCAGGACTAATGAGCTCAGGCTGGCCTATTAGGAAACTGCTGCTCCCTAGGACACACATGGATCTGCTCTTTTTTGCTCTTGCTCTCTCTCTCGTTCTCTTTTTCACAAGCTCTGCTTCTTTTACGTCACCTAAAATCCCTTGCTCTGCAGATTTCTCATCTTTTAATCTCTCACTCCAGTTTTCTTTCATTCTCCCTTCCATTCTTTCCTTCAAGTTGACAACCGCCTCTTTGTCTTCCCTGTATTTCTCTGAAATCTGACTGCTTGAGTGAAAACCATTTGAGTGCATTTGAATTTCCTTGGAGTATTACTTTCTTCCCTGACCTTGAATTTCCAGCTGAGGTACGGTGTTAGCTGATCTAGGGCGATGCCATACCTGAAACCACTCAAAGTCTGGCCAGATTCCCTGCAGGCTGTGCAGAGATATTGGTGCCGTCCTTTGAGTTGCAGGAATTTAGACAGAAAGGGGTGCATGTGCCTGACTCTCTTGGCCCTGTGACCAATCTATGTCTCCTCAGCACTGGGTCTGGGAGACAAGAGGCCAAGATGACAGTGGATTTTAATTAGAGGACTGTCAAAAAACTGGATTCAGTTACAGCAGAGGGTTCTGTTAGGTGCCAGCCGGGCAGAACTGCTCAGGGAAGCATTTGTCTCTCTAGATACCACATAAGTAGAGGAGAGAGTTGGGTTCACCTCTCTGCCTCTCATCTGCTGATGTTGGCCAACTTGTTTAGTGTAAATGATCAAAACTCATATAGCACACACTCCAGCTTTGACTTAAATTATGGGTGAACATACTCTGTCATAATTGCTTAGCTCAAGTAACAGAGATAGACAAGACTATATCCCAGAGGGCAGTGTTTCAGCAGTCCTCGCCTGTCATGTCTATGACAGTTGTTTTGTGTTTGATCAAGATAAATGCATGCATTTACTGTGTCTTCCTGCTATGACAGCCTAAATTTGGTCTGTGACAGACGAGGAGCCTTGTCTAGTAATCATTTGTCTTATGGATTTGCAGTTTATGTCGCAAAAAAACAAGGTAGGTAGGTGGAGGACTGAAGCATTATGCTTCTTGGTGGGGAGTGTGAGTTGGTAGTTGGAGGAAAAGCAGTTTTAAAGCTATAAATGGTTGAGAATGGTGGCCCAGCGTAGCTCTCCTGCTGACTTTTTTTCTTTGGGAAACTAAATGGAGTTTGTTGACCTTTACTTTACAGTGGGATTTCTCGAGCCTTTGCAGCACAACCATAAAACATCTCAGGCAAATCAATAAGCTCTTGGTTGTGTACTACACTGGAAGAAAACATCACCTGAGCAAAGAATGATTTGCTTATGTATGAACTTTATGGAATGATGGTTTTCTAAGTTTAGCTTCAACCTTAAGGCATTTTTTTCCCTTTCCAGGGCAGCTCAGAAGCTGAACCTCTCCTCCAAGCGGAAGAAGCACCAGCCCTCACTGCTTCACCCACAGGAGCCCTCCATATACCCCACCAACTTCAGTGGCATCCTGCAGGTCTCGCCGCCCCCTGCCCCGCCATGCCTGCTCCGAGCTGTGTCCAAAGTGAAAGAGAACCCAGGGATGGGAAAGGTGAGAACAGACCAGTACACACAACAGATTCAAGTACAGAAAATGTACAACAGATACGCACAGACTGTGTTCATGCCTGCCCCCATAACCCTTACACTACACACCTCTACACAACCACACACACAACCATACAGATACGCACAGACCCCTATTTGAAGGGGAGAATGCAGAGTGGAGACATGCTGGTCCACGGGCAGTGTGCCGTCTGGTCCAGTCCATGCAGATGTAGTCAGATAAGCCGCCTGGAATGTCATGAATTCATATAGTTTGTGAGAGCAGCATTCCTCTCTCTGAATACAGAAAGACAGTAAAAACTATAATTCACAAATGTGCGGTCACGTTAACAGCAGGATGTCTAATTCCATTTTAGGTACAGTGAGCGATGATGAAAGTCAGGCTGGCTGCAATAGGACGGTCATTAAACAAAGCTGTATAAACACGTCGCTCTTCCTTTGTGGTTTATTGGGTATTGTTTGTCTGAGCTGGCGTCCTGTATTTATAAAGCAGGAGAAGAAGTCCCCTAACAAGATTAGATCCCACCTGGATAGGAAGTGCTTGATACTGTTGCCAGGTATCCAGACGGTTGCGATTTTTCTGTACATTGTAAATCTCCCATTGACATGCGGAGTTCATAAAAAAAAACCTGTTATCAACAAGGCTCCTCAAGCACACGCCCGAGGTATATTGTACATCTGTGCAGCTAAAGCGGCTGGTTTTAAAGGGGAAATCAAGATTTATGATATTCTTTCAAGCCTATCAGGCCAGATTTTCAGGTTTTCTCATTGTAACACAAACACATGAATGTGCTCTCTCTGTTTCTTTATCCCTGTCTCTCTTTCGCTTGTGGAATCACAGTTGCAATAACATTTTCAGTAGCCTACATGGTTTTGACTTTGCCTGCGTCTGTTTCACATTAATTCAACTTAAGACTTGAATGTCTTGTTTCCATCAACCGTATGTGGGTCACATCCACATTTCCACTTTTGACCTAGACGCAGCACTTTCAGGCATAGACAGTTGAGTGGATGGAGGAATGCCAAGCCACACTAATGGATTTTGTGGGGGATCAAGGGACAGAGAAACAGAGGCCATTAGCACGGAGTCTGAGGTGTGAAAATACTGTAGCCAATCCTATGTAGCCTCCAGTATCTGATCTCTGCCAACATAAATAAAACTGAGACATTAACTTGCCCGGTAGACTCTGTCTGGTAGACATGTGGAAGCCCAGTTTAAATGTCATAGCAAATGTAATTTACTCAACATATGCACATGTCAGTCACGATAACAGCCCCCTGTGGAGTATAAAGAGAGTTTGCACTTGCCCTCCGGAATCCAAGATGAATTCACTCACTGAAAGAAAGGGATTTCCAGTGACATTGTTTCAGAGGGCTGGAGCCTGGATCTGTAGCAATATTTATATACTAGTGAGGGGAAGAATGGGCCTTTTGTGTAGCCCTGAAGAGGGTGGAGAGTCCCAGGCTAAGTGAAATGCTCTCCTCTCAAAAAGGGAAGGGAGTCAGCTATATATTAAGGTTTTTATTTCAATGCCTGAGAGGCATCATAGGTACTTTTTCAAGAAGCTTTGAAATGGCTCAGTATTGAGTTTCCTATCACATATAGTGTACGATATAGACACTGTTCAGTTGATATAATGCTAGGTGTAACACTAAACACTCAGGGAGTTGACAGGGACTGCTAAACATATCCCAAGAGCCGTTTATGTCTCCTGTCAGTCACAGATATATTTCCACAGTGCCTTTGGAGATATAGTTGAGGTGTATTTTTGACCATCAGATTGTAAGGCAATATACAGGAGAGTTGTCAGAATTTCTAAAGAAGGTGATTGTGAATGGGGGTGTCATATAGCTTGACATGCACAAGTACGACCACACCCACACAAATGCACAGGACGCACAGGAAATGGTGAAATTTCTTTGGTATTGTTTGTAAGAGGTGACATTATACACAACTGGTAGAATGACTTCACTCCTGTAACCACGGCAATAATGCCTGACATGAATGGGCTTGTCAGAGCAGTCCCAAATCAACACCTTTTGATATAAGCTGTCATCCTATTTAGCGCACGACGCAGGCATGATGGACTGTACCGAGACCTGTGGAATGTGTTAAGACTGTAAGCTCACTTTATGAATGCCACAAGAGCACAGAATGCAACAGGGCGGGTTTTCAAGCTTCTTAATGCGGAGTTGCCATTTTCCAGGCGGCAGAGGGGAGACGGAGGAGAAGGAGGAAGAGCGAGTAGGTGGGATAAGAAGGGGGGGGCCATATGTTTCTGCTCTCCCGTGTTGGAGTGCCACTGCTGGTCCAGAAAAACAACACCGCTGCAGGGATAATCCCTCCCAGCAGGGCGCTTCACACATTAATTTCCACCATTTTCTGCTACGACTTTCAATACGCACCTTGCTGCCTTTCATTGACACCATTAGGCAATGTGTTGACCCATCGGGTTCGCCAGTCAATGCGAGACTGAGTGTTTCCATGGCAACCTTCAATGTCCATCAATGTCCTCTGTTAGTGCACTGTAAGTAAAATACGTTATATGTTTTCCTGCTCTGTGCTGAATCTGGCTGAAAATGTTTTCTCCTTTTCTAATCCTCCCTCTTGTTTTGTTTTCTCTTTGCTGGTCTATCTCACTCTGTGGTTTAGGTGAAAGTGATGATGCGTATCTGTCCATCTCTGGAGGCCGCAGACTCCTCAGAGTCTCAGTCCTTCTTGAAAGTGGACAGCAGGAAGAAGCAGCTGACCCTCTACGATCCTGCGTCCAGCCCACACTCCAGTACAGGACACAGGAGATCTGCCACTGTGGCCGTCCCAAAGATATTCGCCTTCGATGCTGTTTTTACCCAGGAGGCCTCACAAGTAAGGGCCAGTAGGAGATGTGTACTATATGTGTGTATGTGGGGTTATTTTTTTATGGTGTCGTGTGGGAATTCAGCCTTTCAAGGGCAAAGGGATGTCTTTATGCTGGCAGGGTGTGGCCAGGGGCTTAGAGAAAAAATGTCTGTCTTAGGTCAGAGGGCATTCTTACCAGTGTGGGCCGAACAGCTGGGGCTTTTAAGCCTTCTGGGGAATGATTTGAATCCACTCCAGTTATATCTAACCTCTCCTTTCATAGGACAGATATATCTAACCTCAGACCTCTGCGGCCCACAGCAGGCATACCCTCTGAGATCAAAGGCAAAGGTCATGTACATGTTTACTATATGGTGACTTGGGAGCAGACCAGTTTTGCTTTCTCCACAGCTTAAAACAAACACCATAGTCTTTTAATGGAATGATTGTATCTATGTCAGTCACTGCAAGATTTCCTAAAAATCAGAGGTCAAGTATTTTATGCATTTCCCCATGGCGCAGTAAACTCTAAATAGCCTCGAGAGCAGAAGAGATTGTCATCAGTGGTTTAGGATGGTGTTTCTGTCACGGTGAGAGTCTCAGATCCTCTATCATACCACCTACTTGGAACAAGTATTTTCCTAAGTAAGCTGCTACCTAAATGTTGCTTCTGCAGAACTGAGGCCAAGCTGCTAGATTGTGCCGCTGGGACAGCACTGCTGGTGGCTAACAGTTACAGCAAGCTGTTCTGCTGTTAGAGGCCTTGTTTGCTGTGTGATGTATGGGAAGGGGCCTCTGCTGCAGAAGCCTTGCCCCAGAGGACCCATGCTGAAACAGATTGCAAAACTGAGCCACACATTGCAGCACACACAAACACACATGAACGCACATACTCCTGAGTGATGAAAAATACTGAAACCATTGATGTGATTTAGTGTAACCAATGGCAAATAACTTACTTTACACAATATCATTTTGGATTCATTGTTCTCAGTATACCTGTTTGACAGTTTTTTTTTAGATGTGGCCAAATTGGAAATTGACTGTGAGGGGACTGTCTCTGTGTGTTTTTCCACAGGCTGAGGTGTGCTCAGGGACAGTAGCTGAGGTCATCCAGTCTGTGGTGAACGGTGCAGACGGCTGCATCTTCTGCTTCGGCCAAGTCAAGCTCGGTAAGCTCCTCCACTGGCAAGAGATTAGACAAGAGCCTTTGTTAGCCAAAGAAATCTCTCATTGCTCTTTGTTAGCTACACTTGATGTCCACAATTGGCTTAGCAGTGCACTGGGGTGAATCAAGGAATGGGAGATTGGAGGAAAGGAATGGGTAGTGAGTCTGGGGTGGGAGCGCTGGGTAAAGTGCTGCATCCAAGCTTCAGGGCTCAGACTGTAATTAAAATCTTAGTAATTGGCCTGGCCAGTACTCTTAGGCTGAAGGGCTTTGCTCTGCTCGTGCTACTGTTTCCACTACCTATAATTCTCAACAGAATTACTGCTTCTGCAATTGGTCTGTGGATTAGTGCTTTTTTATTTGGCGTGTACTGAATATTACCTCCACAGCCCTGCATCAACCATTATTTAATTTTTCATCAGCAGTTGTTAAACACAATAACCCTCAGAAAATATCCAATCTATAAGGTCTAGTCCTTTGTCAACTTCCTGCCCATTCCAGACAGCTTAATGAAAGAAGTGATTCATATAGCGAACATATAGTGAATGCTTGGCTTCCACACACAAGGCAATATTTCCATTTCCATCCCCCCCTCTCTCTCTCTTTCACACATCCCCAGGCAAGACATACACCATGATTGGCAAAGACAGCACCACACAGAGCCTAGGCATTGTGCCCTGTGCCATTTCCTGGCTCTTCAAGCTCATCAATGAGCGCAAGGAGAAGACGGGCACGCGCTTCTCTGTCCGAGTGTCTGCTGTGGAAATTTTTGGTAAAGATGAGGAGCTGAAGGACTTGCTGTCTGAAGTGTCAACAGGCAGCCTGCAGGAAGGCCAGTCCCCAGGCATCCATCTGAGGGAGGATCCTATCTGTGGCACTCAGGTGAGAAGTATTCCACCTCTCCACTCTTTCTTTGTTCACTGATCCTTTCATTCTCTCTGTGGGTTATACAGTATTAGTCTGTCTGAGTATTGATTTCTTTCTGTCTATGATCTACCTCTTCCTCCTCCAAAGATGTTTGACTTTTTTGTGTGAGTCCATGTGTGTGTATGTGTGTTTTTATCTCCCAGGACTTCCTAGTCAGCCTCGCTCTATCCTACCCGCCTCTGAAATCCTGGCTTTATATTTCTACCAAACCCATCTGTGGTATTGATGGCTTTCTTCTTACCTTTGTATTGACTCTCCTGTCAGCACCCATCAGCATCTATTACCTGTGTGTTAGTGCTAGCCTCCTACAGCACAAAAGAAGTGTTATTGGGGGATGGTGGAGAGACTGTAGATTTGAAGGCACTCACAGGTGTTGCTGTCAGATGTTGTTTTTTGGGGATCTGTATGGACTCTGACTTCAAAGGGTGTGCAGTTCTGTGAAGCTCCTTCTTGCTCTTCCTCTCAGCAGCCACACGTGGGCTCTCTTTATGATACCCCCCGCCTTCTCTCTCTCTTCTACCTCCTCCTTTCACCTCCTCTTTCTCTGTATCTCACCACCACCATCATCACATCCAGGATGAAGGAAGTGCCAATGCCTCCTGTTCCACCATTACCTCTCCTAATCCTCCTCCCTCTGTGTGCATATCTGCTGTTTTAATTGCCCCCGAGACCCAATCTAATGGGTAAAAATGTGTGCCGGGGTCCAATTAACTGGCTCCTGTCTCTTTCTCTTTCCTCTCTTCCCCGGTATCCTTTTCACATCTGTCCTCTTTCTCAAGCCCTATGCGGTCTCCTTTGCTCACCCATAACCTCTGTCTTCTCCTCCCCCCGCAGCTCCAGAATCAGAGTGAGCTACGTGCCCCGACAGCTGAGAAAGCCGCTTTCTTCCTGGATGCAGCCATCGCCGCACGCAGCACAAGCAGACCCAATGCCGATGAGGAAGACCGACGCAACTCCCACATGCTGTTCACACTGCACATTTACCAGTACCGCATGGAGAAGAGCGGCAAAGGAGGAAGTCAGTACCATTAGATCACTACATCTACAAGTCTGTAGCAGTGTTCCAACAAGTTCCCACCTCACATTTACATAATAAACTAATGACGACTAATGGTCTTTGGTCAGTTTCACAGCACTTTCATACATACGTATAAAACTATAGTATAATTTCTTTAAACATTAACTTTCCTGCTTATGGCTTTTCAAAGGTGACCTCTCTTTCACACTGAGTAATAATGGGGTGATTTTGTTGCAGCAGAAAAGTGCGCTATAAGAACAAATGGAACATCAGATAAGGTTCTTATTTGCGATGATATTGGATGAATTGGTTCGTAGCCAAAAGTGAATGATTTGAGGCCTTACTGGCAGGAGTTTATTGTTTTTCTGCTGCTGTTGCAATTATGCCCATTTAACAATGTGTAGCCTGTGATTTTTATGATGACAGCCAATTCCCTTTCGCTGTATTTTAAATCACCAGAAGGGGAATTATGTGTTTCTGATTGTCAGTTCTTTCGTTTGAATGTGTTACACCAACGCAGCCTCCTAGTTACCATGATTTACACATCTGGTGGGAGTTTACCAGTCTGGCTGCAATTTGAATCACTTCAGTGTGGGAAACTTACTCATAAATAAATCAGACAGCTCTGACAGTCACTCGTCTAGTCTTGGCTGAGCTTCTGTCATCATGTGACTGTGCGTGAGGAACTGACTTCAGAGAGGGAGTGTCTTCGCTGTGCTCACCTGGTTCTTCTTCTGTCGTTGGCACAGTGTCAGGCGGACGGAGCAGACTGCACCTCATCGACCTGGGGAGCTGTGAAAAGGTCCTGAGTAAAAGCAGAGACGGAGGAGGAGGCTTATGTCTTTCTCTAAACGCACTGGGAAATGTCATCATGGCTTTGGCAAATGGAGCAAAACACGTACCATACAGGTAAGAGAACCACCATTAGTTTTTCACCTTTACCTGTGTTTTGGCTGTATCTATAAGTAATTGCTTAAGACAAGCTGTTGCATGCGTCGTCAGTATTGTAGGTTTGCTGTATGACTGTTTATTTAGTTTGTTTAGTTAGCCTCATAATAGCTTTCACTGGTGTTGCACAAGATTCAATTATAGTTACTCAAGTATGAAAAGACTAATGGCTTGTCATTTGAGAGTATTTTCAGCTCAGAGATTTCAAAATGGCTCCTCCTGGAATCTTGTCAGGCACCTTTATTGTCATCTTGAAATAGTACTGTATGGCTTGCTAATAACAATGTAAATCTGCCCTGTAGGGATAGCAAACTGACAATGTTGCTGAGGGAGTCCCTTGGCAACATCAACTGCAGAACCACCATGATCGCCCACATCTCTGATTCCCCCGCCAACTACGCTGACTCACTCACCACTATCCAGCTGGCATCCCGTATCCACCGTATGAGGAAGAAGAAATCTAAGGTGCACTGATAAACTGATTAACACTAATAAATCTGGTTACACATATGCAGTGATAAACTGCTAAACAAGTAATGTATGAAAATCTAGTGACAGCAGTAATGGTACAGTTTTACAAGGCATTTAGCAAGTTAAATTATAATACGTAAAATCATCATTCCTGCATTTAATTAATGTGCTCCATTTAATGCTCATTGTTTATAAATGATAAATGTCTGAGAACTTGTTATTTAACACCATATTTAAGTATTTTTATGATAACTGTAACATTCTTAATGTGCATGTGAAACTGATTCGTCATATTTCAAACCACGACTAAAGTTCTTAAATGTTTCTTCCTCCTGTAATTTTGGAGCTATTAAGAAAATGAATGTGTGAATGCTTCAGCAAATGAAAGATTATTAGTGTAGTAACTCAGAGCTAGTTTTTCTCGGCTCCTTAACACATAATCATGTAATCAATACCACTGCCCAAGCAAGTGTGTAATGCTCCATGGATTAGGGAAATATGCTCCACATAATTAGGAGGAATGACAGCATGTATTTATTTGGTATTGGTTGCAGGAATGATTATAATGCAGTCCACATATAGCAATTTCTATTATTGACATTAATTTCTGTCTCTATTGATGTGCCCTTTTAACCTTTATATAAATATTGACTGATAATTTCATAGGAGTTTATATTTTCTTCTATGATTTATTTCACTACGAAATATATATAAATTATAAGGAGCAAAATGATTTTGTAAAACGACAAGATTGTTACATTAATATTGTAAGAAGATAGAATCACATTTCTGTCATCACTTAAGGAGATTATTTTTTTTAAAACCCGAAGGACTAACTTCGCTTCTGCTTTAACTCTGCTTTGCAGTATGCATCCAGTTCATCTGGAGGGGAAAGTTCCTGTGAGGAAGGGAGGATCCGCCGGCCGCCCCACCTCAGGCCCTTCCACCCTCGGACAGTAGCCCTGGACCCAGACCTGCCCTTAATGCTTAGTGACCCAGACTACTCCTCCAGTAGTGAACAGTCATGTGATACTGTCATTTACGTGGGCCCTGGGGGTACTGCAATCTCAGACAGGGAGCTTAGTGACAATGAAGGCCCACCTGCCTTTGTTCCAATCATCCCCTCCCTGAACAGGAAGAAGCCTGCAAAAGAGGGCCCTCTGGACAGAGACCAGTTCTTTAAATGCAACACATTTGCTGAGCTGCAGGAGAGACTAGAGTGTATAGATGGCAGTGAAGAACCCACTGCCTTTGTTGGGGAGGGCAAGAGAAGCCAGGGTAGCCCCAAGGCTGAGAAATCTAAGGAGAGCCAAGGCTCTGTTTCACCAAAGACTGTAGCAAATGTTTCTTACACCCAAGAGGGCATCTCACCTAAACAGTCTCCTAAATCTGTTGCCACACCACCATCCTGCAGTCCCAACACTAAATCGAAACTGGACAGTGCCAAGACGCAATGCATACCTGCAACGCCATCAGACAGTGTTCAAAATGTATGCAGAACTAGTGCTGACGGTGAGAAAGCTTTGGTTTCAGAAAGCAGAGTTAGCATGAACAAACCTAATTCTGAGCCTGTGGTGAGGGAGAAGGTCTACTTCAACAAGAAAGCTTTGCCGAAACCAGCCCCACCTCCTTCACAACAGAGAGACTCCAGCAAGGAAAATACAGACAATGAGGAAAGGTCCAGCACCAGAATGCCTCCTGTAGGAATGAGCCACCAAGCGGTGAAAAGGAGGGATCCTTACACTTCCCCTTTGCTTAGAGCTCCAGTGGAGGTGTGCCAGGTGCGCTCTACCTTGAGGGAAAGATGTCTGGATCGGGACATCCTTAGAGCCACTGTCACCTTGCAGCAGCCTGTGGAACTGAATGGAGAAGATGAGCTGGTGTTCACTGTGGTGGAGGAGCTGTCCATAGGCAGTATTGTAGATAAGGGTCGGCCATCCAGCATTATCAGTTTTAACAGTGACTGCTCCCTTCAGGCCCTTGCCTCTGGTTCCCGACCTGTCAGCATCATAAGCAGCATCAATGATGAATTTGATGCCTACACATCAGCCGTGGGAGGATCAGAGGTGAATGTTGCAGTGGTCACACCCCTCCAGGAGGGAGCAATGGAGTGTATAGATAGCAGGGGTTCATCTATCAGCTCTTGGCTGAGTGAGGTTAGTGTCTGCACCTTGGAGAGTGAAGGGGCTCACTCTACGGACGTCTTCCTTCCACAGGCCAAACAAATGGGACCAGAAGCCACCTTTTACTTCGATTCCCTAGATATGCTCCACTGTGTATCCTCTCCCAGAGATGCCAAGAACTCCTTAAATGACAGTGGATTTAGTTTTTCGGAACTAGACAGTGACAGTGGTGCCTCAAGCAAACTATCTTTGACAAAGTGCCCCCCATCTCCAGAATCAGCCAAAGGCTCCCTCAGATTCACATCTAAAATAACTAAAGCTCATTCGCTTAGCTCCTCCCAACTTCCACAAGGCCCCTCCATAGTTCACTCCAGTCTTCCCAGGAAGATTAAACCTACCTCATCCATCTCTCATAGTAGCAGCAGTAGCAGCAGCAGCAGTAGAGAGCCACCAAGGCAAGAGGCTAAGCAGGAGGATCCTTGGCAGCGCAGTGACAACCATTCAGAACCTCAGTTTTCTGACTCTAGCAGCACCAGCAAATTTCTCAGAAATCCCCCCAGTGGCATCCCTTCCAGTAAAACATCCAACAACAGCAACAGTGTACCTCGCCCACCAAAGGTGCAGGGGTCTACCTCATCCCAGAGGGTGGTCGATGGCTGTGAGAAGTCAGCCAGTAAGAATCCACCCAGCAAAATGCCTCAGCTGAGACGAGGTGCCACCACACTAGGAACAGTGCCCGTCATTCATTCCTCCACTGACTACAAGGGAGCCCAAGATATTATTGCATCTACCACAAGCCTTAAATTCTCCTCTCTGGGGAAAAACAACAAGGCTAACTCACAGAAAGCAAGCAACCTCCCTAAACCTGGTTGTACCTCACCTCCGCCACCTCCGGTGAGGAAGTCCAGTCTTGACCATAAGACTAAGACCCTGCTGCCCCAAAGTGCCTTAAAGTCAGCATATGGGGAGGCAGGAAGGGCCTCTGGAGCAAGGGCGGCTGTATCAGAGGACGAGCTTGAGGTACGTCACAGAGTAGACTCTACAAGTTTGAAAACATCCAGCCTCAACACAGCCAAAGTTACTTCGAGCCTGAAGGCCAGAGGCCCTAGAGGAGAGGCTGGGCAGCATTACGGCAGTCAAATGTCCCTGGAAAGGTGTGAAAGCCTGTCCTTATCAGGTTCCAGAGCTGCGCTTAGTAGGGAGAACAGTGGAGCAAGTCTGGGGAGCAGCAGTGGCAAATCCAGCAAGTCCATTCCGAGATTTGGTATTCCTAATTCATCCAGCTCTCCTATAGCTACCTGCCCATCATCCCCAAGTGGAGGAACGCTTAACAAAGCTGGTCAGGTAAAAGCTTCTGCAAATCCCAGAGCATTAGGGGCAGTCAATGGTAGTAAAGCACGCTCACTGTCAGCCAACAACTCCAAGGGCCTAAGCTCCTCCACCAAATCTTTGGCCACTCCCGTGACCAGAAATACCAATGCCAACCTCCCTCCATCAGGACGGACATCAGCTCCTCGAACAACTGCTGCTACCAGCAGCAAGCCTGGGAGAGGCACTATCATGGGCACAAAGCAGGCCATGAGGGCTGCCAACAGCCGTGTGAGTGAACTGGCAACAGGCAACATATCAGGCAAACACATGAGAGGTTCAGGAGATTCAGACAGCGGGAATGACAGCGGGGTGAACGTGAGTGATGACAAATCCCCCATAGCCATGCTGCCCTCTCCATACAGCAAAATTACAGCACCCAGACGGCCTCAACGCTACAGCAGTGGGCATGGCAGTGACAACAGTAGTGTGTTGAGTGGGGAGCTGCCACCAGCTATGGGCCGCACAGCTCTGTTCTACCACAGTGGTGGCAGTAGCGGATATGAAAGCATGATCCGTGACAGTGAAGCCACAGGCAGCGCGTCCTCTGCCCACGACTCTATGAGCGAGAGCGGCATGTCAACTTCAGGCAGAACGAGGAGCTCCAAGTATCCCAAAAAGAGAGCAAATGGTGAGAAACTCATTTTGGTTTTGGGGTTTTAAACACACCAGTGCACATATAAGTAATATTCACAAATATTATGAATATATCATACTGCTAATAACAGCAATGTGAGATCAGAGCGGAGCTTGGCTGTGAACCTACGCACATTGAAATAAGTTAATAAATTAATGCTCTTTCCTAGGAAATTAGCCATGTAGCGGTTCTATCTTTATGAATCCATTCTTATTACATTCACGAATTGATATTTCATTGGATTTTCTTTTGCCTTGAATCAGCAGCATACATTATTCATACATATATGGGAAAATACTAATGAATGTTTCAAACAAGATGACTTTGAACTATGTGATCAAATAAGATGAATTGAACATGAGCAGCGGTGACCTGGTTCTGGTTTTTGTCACCTCGTATATATAACCATTTGAATTCATGTGCATTAAGCCAACCTAGAATGTACACAATGTATGTAGTCATGAAACACTTATAAATATGCAATCACCACAACTCGGCTGGCCTCTGTAAAGCCTTGCATCACTTTACATCTCAGAGTGAACACTCATACATATTTACTCATAGATCCCTTCAAATACCACTATTGTATGTCACCAAAGTAACCGGTGCTTGTCTGACCATATGCATGGCTTTGTAGGCTTCCAGAGAAGACGGCTTATCCCGGCACCCCTGCCAGACACCTCTTCCCTGGGGAAGAAAGCGAGCACAGCAGGCCAGTGGGTGGACTTGCCTCCTATGTCAGGACCGTTGAAGGAGCCTTTTGAGATCAAGGTGTATGAGATCGATGATGTGGAACGGCTCCAGAGGCGGCGACAGGAGGAAACCACAGAGGTGAGCAGAGGGTCATTCCCGACTTGTTCTACATAGTGGTTTATCTCGCTGAACTTGCTTGGAGATAACGTAATGTCTGGGTCAAGGTCTTGTGAATCCCACTCGCTAAGTCTCAGCGATATTTTGCATGTGCGACACTGATGCCATGAGCGCTTAAGATGTGCCACATTGATTTGCGCTGTGGGAATGTCTTAGCTCACATCTTCCCAGTTTCTTTTTAAAGAACAAGACAGGAATAATATGTCTAGGCGTCTGACCTTCAGTCAGCTCAGTGGCAAATCCTGGAGTTTAAATGTCTGTATCCAGATTCCCAGAGCTTGGTATTTTGGCAGCGATCCTCTGGAATGTCAAGAGTTCAGGAGGCAATTACTGACGAGGGTTAATTGGTTTGGATATGAGTGATGATGACTTGGCTTACCGCTGACGAGAGTGTGTGTGTGTCGAGGAGGGGGGAAACGAAGATGGCATGAGAAGATTGGTCAGGGAATGTGTGATGACTGTGACCAACACAAGCCCAAATCAGCTCTCTGCTAGCACTCATCACTGACTGCCTGATCGCTTTTTATAGCTGACTCCTCTTCTGTGGATCATTAACTGCTCCCACAAGTTCAGCACAGGCATACAGGGATTTGTTAAGAGAAGATATTAAATCAGTTAGATGGCGGTGGTTTGATTTACTTTCAATTAGAAAGATATGATCTCTCAGCAGTCACTGTCTGAATGACAAAATTGCTTTCCTGTGACTTCACCTCACTACTGCAAAATTAGTGTTAGTGTATATTAGTACACTGTTACACATACTGTTAATATATTCTATTAAAATAATATTCTGTCTTGTTTTACATACTAACTTGATCTTTCTGTTTCCCCTAATTTCTCCAGCAACCATTCCAGGATGTTGACAAGGTGAGCTAATTTTTCATGATGATTGAGGTTTAATTATTAGCAACACAGGCTGTTTTACATTAGTTACATAATCACAATTCAGCCCGTATTTTTTTAGATCACAAAATCTGAACAATTCCCTTACTTATAGCACAACTTAGACTTTTAAAATGTACTACTCTTTACTTTTAGGGGCTCAAACATGACATAAGTAATATGGTAGCCATAGGGTTCCTAATTTCACCTTTAAGAACGACTTTTACTGGTAGTTTTCCTTCTTTATACTGTGCCAGTGACTTACATACTTTCAGCTGATGGTGTACTTTTAGCTACTTCGGTCATCTGAGCTATTGAAGCATTGTCACTGTAATTAATCACCTCTCCCTTTTTCTCTTAGGGCCTACAGTATTTTAACAGTAAACTGAAGATGTTGGAGAGAAGGCAACAGCAAGTGAGGGAGCTGAGGGCAAAGCATGAAGTGTTGTTGGAGGAGCTGGAAGACACCAAGATGCGACTAATGATGGACCCCAGCAAGTGGATAGGAGAGTGTAAGTACATGTTCTTTTGATGTAAGTTGATGTCATTTTAAAAGATACTTGCTGACAAAACTGTTTACCCAAACATTTCCCTTTTCCAACAGTTGAGGTGGACCCGAATTTGGATAAAGAATCTCCGGAGTACTTAGAGGCCTTGGCACAAGCCACAGAGGAGCTGGAGTTCTGTGTCAATCTATGCAAGTCCCGTGTCATGATGGTGACCTGCTTTGACATCAGCATGCCGACACCTGGTGCTCAAGAGGGACTGCGTGAAATTGAAGTCTGAGGACAAAAGAAAGTCGAGGTAGAGAAACGAGGAAGTGAGAAAACAAAGGATAATGAAATGTAGCCGTCAGTTTATAGATATCACTGGAATGAAGTACAACAAATGACAGAGATGAGATGAGAGTGGATCTTTGCATGAAAACCGAGGAAATCTTAACCACCTTGCTACAGTGCCTCGTTGTCCAGGACATGTTTTAATGGCAGAGAAAAGAAACGTGAGCACAAATGCTGTTGCTTAAATGGCAAGGCAGTGGCCATCACTTACTCAAGAGTCAATGAACAACACCTGGAAGTGCCTTTTTTACTGTTTTGTTTTGAGTCATTATTTTTCATATGGTGCAGGTATCTTAAGCATACCTGAGCAAACCCTGAACATATTGCTTTTAAGAAAAATATTTTATATTGCATTGTATAGTGTATTTATATGATTATGTGGTGTGTACAAATATCCTTTAAAGGGAAAAAAATAAAGACGAAAAAAGAAAAAAAGCAATAAGCTAATGTTATTGCGCTCCCAGACTTTGCCTTTTCACTTGTTTCAAACCTCAGTCAGCATTTTATCCATGTTCATTCAGCCTCTTGCGCCTTATGTTATCTCTCTGGTTCTGTAGTTTTCTAGATTTTCAAACTGGACTCTGTTATCTCATCAAGGACTGCATTTGCTGTTGTCACTCATCACCTGCCAGCTGGCCTGTTAAGCTAGCAGGGTTGAGTGAATGTTTTTCCCTCCAGTTGCCTTGATCAAAATGGGTCTCAGTGGATGCACTAAGGTAGAGCAGCAGTTATGTTGGTTTGGGGGACAGAGATGTTGTTTATGTTTATCTCACTGAAAATGAGAGATTAAGCCAAAACATATCAATCAGAGGACCACTGTGATGGATAGTGAGTGATTATTCTCTCTGGTGCCTCAGTACAGTATGTGGTCATGCAACCCTGAGAGACTTAACCCTTTCTACATGCTAGCCTATGAGGATAGCATGATGAATGGTTAGACTGAGAGCAGTGCATATCAGTGAGCCCAGTTTCTCTGCAAATGGCCTTGGACTGGGTGCTGTTTATACACTGTAAAACAAAGAGCCACAGATGAGATAGCACCAGTCTGCTGGCCTCAATACTCTTTCAAGCGCTACCAAGCCTCAGCTCTATGCATTCCAGTACATTAACTGCAACTACTGTAAGAACCTCAATACTTTAGGGCAGCAACACAGTTTGGCCTCTTTTGTCCCCTGATCTTTTTTTAAAAATAGGCAAATTAGCGACGTTTATCCAGTGTCAAACAAAGACTCAAGAATTGTTAGCTTCCCGTGAGATGATGCAGTGAATAAAGGCAAATGATCTCGTGACATTGTTTAGGAAAATCAATCATGATATCAGCTCTTTGTAGCTGCCAGAATGTGCTTGTTATGAATCAAACGGCTGACACAGAGAGAACAAAGATGATTGGTGAAAATGATTGTTATGAAAAACAAACTGGCTTTGTTGTATTTTGGTATGTTTGATTTCTATATCTATGACAAATATGACTTTGTTTTCTTTCTTTTACAAAGATGTACTCTCTCAGGCCCTCTCTGAAGATGCTGCATGAGATTTTTTAATCATTTTTAAGAATGATTTCTACTCCATTTTTACCATTCTAATTTTTTACAATAACTTCAGTTTTCACTAATGTGGGGTTAGGCTCATAAATTAAATAACTATTACCAAACCAAGACCTTTTTCCAAGAAATTATTATATGTGAGGTCATATTTCATATCAAAACTCATATTTTCGAATATCTTTGTTTTTGTATAGGATTTTCAAACCCTGTGTATAAATGTATGATATGGCAGCTTGTGTTTTACTTTTACAGTACCTGTGAATAAAATGTTTCTTCTTACTGATGATTGAGTTTAATGTTTTTTCTCAATTCACATATTCTATATTTGTCAGCACACATGCAAAGAGGAAAATGCTTAATGCATCTATAGTTTACAACACCAGGTAGCCAAGAGAGAACCTTCATAATAAAAGGTTAAATCTGGACTTGGTTGTAGATTCCTGTCCAGTTGCCCAGATTAACCTTTCTGAAGAAAGATGACCTGAATGAGTGAGAACCTTCACAGACCTCGCAATAAAATCTCAAGACTACATCAAGGAGACAACACTGAATTTTTGGGAAAATTCAAATGTTCTCTGACACATCAGGTAGCTACTACCTAAGATACATAAGAGATGAAATATTGATTAACTTTCTGACACAGTGACATGGTGTAGCTTGCTTACTTGCTTACTGTGCAATTGCACAAGCTTTATTTTCAGTCTCTACAATTTATATGCATTAGTTTAAAACATAATATGGTTATAATGTTGTAGGCATTAGACAAAAAGTCCATCATTTTACTCTGATTCTGAATTAACTTATCAATGAATGTAACTAAATTCCCTGTAGACCCTGTATTCACCTAAAGTATATGGAAGCAGGAAGGACTACATTGACCACTTGTACTGATGCTGCGTTCTAGAAAACTCGGAAATCTAAAAAAATTTGAACTCCTAATAGATAAAGTACAATGAAGCACTGTGCAAAGTGAAGAGTTACGACTTGTGAACTATAGGAAAATCTATCTACCCCGACTTCGTAAAGAAGCAGTTGTCTGACGTCAAACACATACCTGCCCTGTACGTCTCAGGAGGGATGTAGGATATGTTGACTGTGGTATTTGTATTAGGCTAGTGAAAGTATAAAAGTAAGTAGAATAAAATGGCGTCTGGTAAAGGTTTTGTTTAAGGCTGCGCTGCTGAAAGTTCAGTTGTGATTACACATGGAAATTCCTCACCGACTTTTGACTGGAACACAGCATGAGTTGGCAAGCTACGAAAAAAAAAAAAAAAATCTGCGGGGCTGGATACAACTACAGTTAAGTGTAAATATGATTCTCTAAAATGTGGTGGAACTAACGACAGCTTACAATTTTATCATTTTTATTAGTAGTACGTGTAGTTTGGAGACCTCGTGCCTAGCTAGCATAGTTCTGTCCAGCTTTAACCTTAGATGAGGTCTAATCAGCCATATTGATTGAAAACACCTGTGCTGCCTGCATACGTTGAAATCATTTAATTAAGCAACATTTTTCTCGAGGAGGAAATGCACAGTGGGTGCCAGATTTGGATATGTTGACTATTTGGTTACACTAACTCCACCACAGTTACACCACCAAAAAAATATACCAGTAGGCCTACTGGTGGTTTATGAAGCCACCATGATATCATTGTATTTCTTTGCTTAAAGATGCATTTTCTAGCCGTTTTAAACTTCAAATCAAGTCATTACCATACAACTGGCTACAGGGAGTACAGCTGGTCCCAATATGTATGATGCATGTTGAGATTAAAGCAACATTGTGTAACTTTTCTACCATAAAATAACAGATTTTAAATCGTTTGATGTTACACTGACATGTCATAAGGCGTAGGCCTGTTTCTGCATTATGTATCATCCTCAGGTTATGATCACCTGCGAGAAGTACATAACATTTTATGGCATTAAGTCACACACCACCAACTACTTCTCTGATTTTGATGAAACTGGATCATATTTTATGGAGAAAATGTTTTCTGCTTTCGTTCTGATGCTGCATATCAACTCCTTGTAATTTATACAGTTTCCTGGTAGACAGTAAAGTAAGCTGCTGCGACCTGTAGCTGCTGTTAGCTAATGATAACTCAGTTTGTTTGCCGGGCTGCTCGGACTGTGAGCTTGAAGCACTGGGGGGGGGGATGTTAGTGTTTGTACCACAGACGTTTTGGACCACCTGAAAGAGGAGGTTTTCAGGCCCAGGGCACAGTGGAATGTTGACAGGGAGCAGAGCTGGTGTCATGCCAGAACAGGGGTTAGCCAAGCGGGTAATGTAACCAGACTCTATGGACATAATGACAGAGGCGAAAAGGCTGAAGGTGCCTTTTTCATTGACAGAAGAAGCTGAGAAGAGAAAATAGTTAGATAGTGACTAAGCTGAGCTTCTTGTTGTAAATAGTAATATAAAAAGTAATCTTATCATAACAAATACTTACTACTATTTAGGACATGGGAGTGATGAATCGCAAAAATACAAATTTCTACGCAGTGTTGATTTAAAGATGGTCTTTGTTTAAAAAGTATGTATCTCATGAACTCCTAACAAATTTAGATGTTGTGGATGACTGAATACTCCATACAGTTGTCTCTGCTAACTTAAATCAACAGAAGGAAAAACAGTAAAACAATGAGCTTGATATACAGGAAATTAGATAAAAAGAGAAGGTGCAGATCCAGAGTGATTAATTACTCCCTGTATCAGGAGGGCCTTCTGCTCAGTGTGTTACACGAGGTCCTGTTGAGTATTATACTGTAGATGTGTGAATTTGTTCAGCTAGAAATTGAGCCCCACTGAGCAATAACATCTTGCCTCCTCCCCGTTAATTCTGTTTTGATCAAAAGCATAAGAGGTTAATTTGGCCGACTGGAAAGACCAGCTGGTCACTGTGATTCAGATCAAATTCTTTGGGTGGTTTTTGCTCTCCGGCTTAGTGGTTTTTGGCACTCTTAGATACCTTGTGAACACAATCCCAGACAGATTTCACCTTACGGAATAATTAAATGTGCCTCTACACGTATGTCTGACAAATAAAATGTAGGAAATTGTATCCTGTTTTTTAATTAGTATTCAGTTAATCTTTGGCTTGTCGTGATTTGGCAGACAGTAAAAGCCTTCTGACAAATCACTGAAGAGCCTGTCAGCTCAGACTGTACCTCTGTGCTATTAGGAAGTTGGTGTCTGAGTGGAAACAGTTGGCTGGGGCTGCTGCAGACGTCTGATGGCTGCTGAGTCTGTACTGAGCACAGTCAACCCTCGTGTATCCCAGCCCACTTTGCCTCAGGGCTCTCATCATTAGCAGGGAGTTGGGTGTTGTATGAGAATAGAAATGAGTTCACTGAAAAGTCAGGAGTACCCCCCCACCTCTCTCTCTCTCTTGTTCACCTCAACCCAGCATTGACCCTGTGTTCCCGAGTTGGAACTCTTCTCACTCCTCTCTCCGCTGTGTAAGTTTTTATCCTAAATCAATCCCCAGCTACTCCAATTCTTAGTCAGTTTAATTTCTTTTCCTTTCGTCACTTCTTACGTCTTTATTTCCATTATCAACTGTTCAAAGAGGTCAGAGCGTTTGTTCTTTTTGCCCTTTAGACACTTAAAAGATATTTAAATCCAAATCTTTGCCAATCCAAATCTTTAAAAGAAAATGATACTTCGATTTATTTTAAATTCCTTTGGCATTGTCATTCATCATTTTAGATGACCCCATGGCTTCAGCTATATTAAAGAAAAAACATCTTTTTCCCTTTCTGCCCCCCCTCCGCCCCTGTTAGACTGCCTGCATCTGCCCTGGGCATTGTTAGCGGCAGTAGTTGCTCAGTTTTGGATTTACAGCTTTGCAGTCCCACAGATTGGTCTGTCTAAACCAAGCTTGCTCTTTGAAGAAGTCTCATAAACCTGACCAAATGCCGCCACTTATTCTCAGTAATTAAAACAAGCTGGCATGAAGAAAAGTCCTTAAATTATCAGAGGCTAGGCAAGATGTAAGCCCCACACACAGTCTCTCTGCCTACGTGCTTCAGGGGGGTCGTAACCATTGACATCTCCATTCTCAAAACAGATTGCATGTGTGTTTTGCTCCAAGACGGAAACCTTTAAGAGATGTAGTCCTGAAGGCTTTCTCCCCATATGTACTGTAAATTCAGGTCGGGTGGCCATACAAGTCCAACAACATGCCACTGAGCTGAGATAACTCTACAGGCAGTAAATCAAACCAACGCAATCCATAATGTGAAAGTGATTTAATTAGCCTCTTAGAGACAACTTGAAATGATCTATCACTGAAGATTTAACCTTGTTTACTGTGTGTCACATAGCAAGCATCAGGGGGAAGAGAGGCGAGGGAAGCATTGCTATTATAAGTTGTAATGATGTTGATGATATAGGGCTAATAATTTACCATACTGGTACAAACTGTAATGTGAATCATCTCCCTTGTTATTATCATCACTGAACACCCCGAGTCCTCATCCAGCCTCTCTGGTTTTGGAGAGTAATGAAGAGTAGGATGTGGGTCATGAGTTCAACAGGCCTGTTGTGTGTTGACCTGCAAGCTGGCAAGGTAATGAGTGTCTAGGTGATGAAGATGCACACAGCCAGTGTCTGATTCTGCCTGTCAGTGAGCTGGCAGTGTCATCCTATTATGTAGTCTGAATGTGTTTGGTGGAGGAATGAGTCACACTAGAGGTGGATGTTTTATGCTTTTGCAGAGACGAAGCGTTACATTTTTAATGCCTCATGTAATTTTCTCCATCAAATCACAGGACTTGACCAGAGGTGACTACAGTATATTTTGAAATGGTAGTTATTCATGCAACAGCCAATGGTTTATCATGTTTGGTCAGTGCATGATGCACTGACCTTGTCAGAGAATGAGGAGGAGAACTATTTTCTCCACCATATGCACTGACCTTAATGTATCTGTGGTCTCTTAGTTGAGACTGCTTGTAGATAACCACTGATTTACATAAAGGCTTTGTTTAGAAACACTGTTTTAAAATGCTTTTAGAATACTGATGTGAGGAGTTAATGAGCAATGAATATTCATGATTTTTTAACAAAAAGGTTTTACACAATTGAGCAGAGGAAAAGACAGTGTAAAGTCCTTGATTACATCAATTGTTGGGTAGGTTGCAGTACACTAAAGTCAGGTTAATGACTTGGTGCAGGTCTTTGTTGTTGTTGGTTTTTTTTTTTTTTAAGCTCTTTTAAAGATCTACAAATTGCACTCAGGAGATCACTGCCCATAAAATTTTTCATTATTCCCAAAGAAGAAGCTAAATAATTCTAGAAAAAGTGCTCATTGAGATTTTGCTGTTAATTGCACAGTGAAACTGAATAGCCAGCCATTCCATCAGGTAGTGTTCTCTTAACAGATGGGCAGGCGTGATGAAAAAAAGACCTTTTTAATTAGCCTGTCTGAAGACGTTTCTTCATAACCGACAACCCCCTCTACGTTTAAGTTTCAGTGGCCACCAGGCAGGCTCTTAGCTGGCTCACAGCAGCAGCCATCTGGTGGACAGCAGCACCGGGGCTACAGGGTGGCTCCTCACTCCGCTGAGCCTACATGTAGCCCAAGGACATAAGGAAAAGGCTTGTGCTGACGAGTCTTTACTCTGTTTAATCTGGTACCTTTGTGCTCTGTGTGGGGATCAGGGGTCAAACCAACAAACTACATCCCAAGATGTGTAATGTTGTAGGAGTAGGACAGACAAAATGTGATGGTTGTCAGTGTGGTGAAGGCTAAATGCACTCAACCTTGTTGACATGTGTTAGGTATGTAGCATATCCTACTCACTGCAGTCATTCATATTTAAATGGGATCTTACCTGAAAGATGGAGATTTATAATAACATTTTTTAAACCCCTAAGTATATCCCCTCTTCAGACTTTTTCTAATTGGTTCTCCAGTGACTCTTTATCAGTAACACATTATACATCATGTAATTTGATAGCATATAGTTGTGGAAAGATTACGACCTTAGGATTGCATTTTTAAAGACTACGTGAGAGATACTTTCATCAGAAGACTGCAGTCCACATTTTAAAACATCTTCTTTCTGCTAGGATGATTTCATATTCAGTTCTCTATGATTGACAAGTCATTTTTCTTACATCCTGTCCCTTTTGGTGGGTAGATAAGTACATGTTTAAATTGTATGAGCATTACACTTTCCATCTTTTCCCAGATGAACTGTGACTTATAAAATGCAAAGGCTAATATGGTTTCAAGTCTCTGTTATGCTACTGATAAGACGAATTGGATTTCCTCATTGGAAAGCAGAATTGTGTGTATTTCTTCCTCTTTTTATTGGAATGAATCATATTGTGTATCTTGTTGAAGAGTTGCGTTTGATTTTTTAGGGCTTTGATTAGGGCAGGGCGATAAATCGATTTTATCAATTAATTCGAATTCATGATTTAGGACGATGTTTAAAAATGAAAATTGATTTTCACTTTAACTAGGGTAATTACGGTACGGCTCCCTCCAGTAACGCCAGGGATTGCGGCAACTCGTAGCAGGGTTGTCCGGTGGTGGGGGGTGAGGGGAGCTGAGGTACGTTGCCGCGGGCGTGTGGACCTGCTGAATGTAAACGCTGTGAAACAATCAGGAAATAACTTTTTATTTCTCTGATTAACAGCTTTATCGAGGCCGGTGCTCACTCACTGTTATTGTTACTCTGTGTCTCTCGACCAAAGCACTCTCTCTCTGTCTCTCTGTCTCTCTCTCTCTCTCTCTTTCTAACCATCGGACACAAATCAAATTAAACTTCTTCATGTCATTATTTTGCGGCGTAAATTGCGAGTCAGACTCAGATTTAGAAGCTGGGTACATGAAATAAACAAAGTCAGAACACACACACACAGGTAGATTATCAGAGTTTAGTCCGTGAATCCACCTGGACAGTCTCAGTTTCAGAGACATTTCAGGCTGTCTGTGGAGGTTTGACCGATCTGAGCGTCTGATTGGCTTGCGGAGCGTGACGTGGGGCTCCGTTTTCCCAAAAGTTTTTGAGAAAAAAAAAATCCATTAAAATCGTAAATCGGATGTGTTGTGAAAAAATCGGAGATTTTATTTTTAGGCCATATCGCCCAGCCCTAGCTTTGATTGCTTTCTCAGAAATTCTGCATTGAACCAAACTGTCTGCCTTTGTAAAGAAAAAAAACAACCTTCAAGTGTGAGAAATCCTTCAAAAGTAGTATCTTAGCACAATACATTCTTGATTTGTTTGCTTACTTGAAATTTGCAACATCAAATTGTAGTATTGTGTGCAGAGGATGTGTACAGCTCTAACTGTTCTTGTATCCGTGTGATAACATGAAATAGTTTAATCAGATGGAAATTACAACTTTAAAGAAAGAAATTGATTCACATTTTAAAAAGAATGCATGATGTACATCAAACCGTATCTTACACTTAATCACACACCAGGTGAACTTAATTGCATATCGTGCAAATGGAAATCTTCTCTCCTTTTCAAACGGAGAAGTGCAAGTCGTTGCAGTATAATGAGCAATTTTGCAGCAGTCCAGCCCACTCCTTTTTGTATTTTTCTCACTGTTTACCTTATTGTGATACCATTTATATTGCATTCATGTTTTCCCCATGACTGGAAAAATATAATCAAACTGTCATAGTCCAGCCTCTGGGTTAATCCACCAATCAGACAAAGCCTTGTTCTATCATCATGCTTTCGTCCGCCCCTCACTCACACCTTTTGATTATGTGTGCTGTTTTCATTTACACATGTAGATGATGATGATTATAGCTGTGAGGCATTCTTTTTCTTTTTTCCCCCTTCTTTAAGCATTTCCATTGCAGCAGTGAGGGGCCCCCTCATTGTCAACACTGAGATACAGTGCATTGTTTCATCAGACAGTTTCAGAAGCAGCACAGTGGTGACAGCCCAAACACTGTCTTTGTGTCCCCTCTCTGTCTCCCAGATTAGAGCTTGATTGGTGCAGGTTGTTGACAGGAGGCTGTCAGTAGTTGTGATGTCTGAAGTGGAATATGTGCAAGTGAAGAGGTTAATTACACAACATTTAAAACCCTTCTTTGCCTCACCATTCACACTGTAGCCAATCACATCCAAGACGCTCGCTAATCAAAAGTGGGCTGGCAGCTCTGAGCCGTGGCAACAGTTGCCGTGATGGCGGCTCGTCTGGCGGGGAGCACACGTCCTGCTGTTTGCTTATTTGAGTTGGTTGGCAGGCTTGTACAATTTCCCCTCTCTTTTACTGCTATTCATTCATCGCCAAATGAAGGTGGAGAATAAATGTGTTCTATGAATTACTGATGGACTAGATCATTCTCACTTGTTTTTGCTTTGTGCTTCATTAAAGCTGGTAATCATGTTAAAATTAAAACCATTTGTCTGTTATTCAAGTAAAGGAAATAGAGTATTTAGATTATTTTTATTCCAAAGCCTTAGAGATAGCAGGTATAATTTTATGCTCTTCAAATGTTTTATGTGTTCATATACATATTCAAAAAATTCTGCTCTTTTATAGTTTATACCTAAATCAGTCAGTTCTGATTTTAGAGTCAGCCTCTTGACCGGTATTTGCTTGTTTGCCGCTGCATTAGACAAAGTAGAAACAGGTGAAGCACAGAGGTTCAGTTTCAGATTAAGTGACAAACTTTGAAGTTGACCACAGCCACAGTGACATATGGCATTCTCGACTGGCCCCCCTCATGTGCTAACACGAAGACCCTCGTCCACAGCTCCAAATGTATGGCCACCACCGGTCGCTCCATGTCAGCAACGTCGTCACTCTGCCGCCTGAACTCCCAACTTCAGCTTTCATCTAGTTCACTTTAAAGTATGACCTCTTTGACCTGTCAGAGACACACACATCCACTCTCGTCACACCTTGTAGGACCTCTCACCACTGCGGTAATGAGCAGGACTGCTAAAATGTTCTGCAGGCTTTTGGACAAGAGTGACAGAGATTATGAGCCAACGAAGAGGAAACTTGAATCTGTGCCGCTATAGAGGTCCATATGTTATCCTTCTGAAGTGGCATACTGAAATCTTGTTCTGAAGTGATGAATAACCTATTACGCATATGTGTGTCTCTGCATATCAAAAGATTCATGGATGACTTTTATTCTACAGGAGGACCCTGTTAATTATTTTCTTTTATGATTATATTTCTCTGTGGAGCCCTATATGGAAGACCGTACAGTTATGCAGATTCCCAAAGGTATTAAAATCACAGAGACTAGTAACCATCCTCCTTTTTTATGATTGTAGAATGTATAATTCTGTTTGGTTTCCTCTTATGCAGTGAGAATCATTTTTACAACAAAATTGCATGTTTTTCATTGTGTAGTGTAGTACAAGAAAGTAATTTGACTTTGGTTCTTGTTGGTAAAGTAATGAAACTGAACGGAAACCCCTCAGAGGATAGAAACAAAACATAATGTCCTTGACAACGCTCAGCCTCTTTCTTTTCCAAATGAAACAACAAGACATTGTTCAAAATAGCAGCAGTGAGATTATTTCTGGTGCCAATTTCCCCAAGGTAATGTTCATTGTGTTTTAGTATATGTTGTTCCATAGCAACTGAGATGAAATGGTTATTGATTTGCTCAGGAGCAAATTAGACCTCACCCTGGAGCATCCATGCAATTCACTCTGCGCTGCCTCCATTGCGCAATGAACAACCTTCAATAGATATTTCTTCCTCCTCTTTAATTACCACTGGTTACCTGAATGGCATGGCACACAGAGAGAGCTGCCCTCGTAATTAGCTGTCAGCTGTTTTAAGGCACAGCTCATTGATTAGGTCATGATCGCTAATAGGACATGAAATCCTGCTGCCTTCTCTATTGATATAGACAAGAATGAATGAAGGTTTTAAATCGGCGCCTCACCTCAGAGTTAAGTACTTGAAAAGACAAATGCGTAATAACAGTGTTTTACAATCACGTTGGATCATTTTTAGTATACATTCTTTTTTAGCAGTTTATCTGAATTATAATCACTGACTATATACAGTGATGTCAGTTATTCTAACAAAGCAATTAAATTACGTAAAACTGGGCAACCCATGAATCTATGAGAGATGTGCTTACCGTGCTGATTTTGAATATATAGTTATACACTAATCCCCGTTTGGCCAATCTGTTGCCATGAGATGCAGTTGGTTGATGTCCTCCTAGTTGACTGACATAAGCTCTGTCAGGTTTGATATTGTGTCTCACTGTCCAGAAGCAGTTACTCTAACTGCAAACTGCAGTGGTACATCCTTCAAACTAGCTTAATATTTTGGAGGGATGATCAAAGATCAAAATATAAGGACCCATAGATTTTGCCAACTGTTACAATCTGTAAGCTGTAAGCTAGTAGCCACTATGTGAGGTTAAAGTTTGGCAGTCGCACATTAAATATCCAGATCTATGTATGTTGTTTCTTTGTTCATTCGTAATCATTGATCTTCTCTCTGGGAATGTGACTAGTCTGGATGAACAGGTGGGCCCATGCCTACAGGCATGTGAACTCAAGGCCTCAGCAGCTCTACCATCCAGACTTTGTGCTCAGGAGACTTTTGGCGGACGTGTGGCAGTCCCTCCTCCTCCTTCCATCTCCACAGCTCCCCCAACACAGTTGTTCATGAATATGGATGGCAGGCAAGGCTCCCTGGCATCATTAACGTGCCACAAGCCCATATAAATCACATCACCATAAAACCTCCAAATGCTCTGAAGAATGTAACACGATAACAACCGGCAGAAGTCAAGAAGACAAACAATTCTTGAGAGGAGAAACACTGGGTTCTTGGTTAGTTGCTTGTTCGGCGATTTGATTGGGTCCTATATTACTCTGCACTTGTGGAGTAGTGTTAACAGCCTCAAACATCTCGTGTGACAAGACTGGATGCAGTTACATGCACACACAGTTTATCTTGGCTGAGATGTTGACAGGCACTCATGCACAGCTGCAATAGACTAAGAAGACTCTCCTTTCTCAGCATGGGCAGGAAAAGCTCTGACATCTTTTCACTGTGAAAAATGAGCGCACATATTAAACTCTCAGTACCACTTTTGTTAAACTACTGCACTTCATGGATTGTAGGATTCACCCTGACATGTTTGAGTAGGATGGTTAGAGTCTAGACAACTACAGTCCAGACTTTTTGGGAGACAGTTTTGGGAACTAAAAATATAGAAACTAGCTACTATGTAACCTGAGTAGATTTTGAACCATATTCTGAGCATTTGTGCGTATTAGTTCTAACTCTTCTGACAATCTATTTTTAAATGAAAAAGCCCTTTTATCTCCCTCTTTGTGGAAAGAATGTGGAGGTAAAAGCAAAATATATGTAAATGCCACAATCAGCATCTGGACTCTACACTGAGGGCATTTTGACAATCTGTTGGCAGCCAGCCTCATCCTCTCTCGTCCCTTCTAACAAAGCCATACACAGCCATGAAACACACACAAATGCTTGATGTGTATCGTTGCCCATTAAAAGACCTTCTAACCATCTGTAGTGTTCTTGAATGGAAACCTTTATGACTTTGGTTTGTGGTACATGTGAACATGCCATGTGTGTCCTTAGGCCACGATCAGACCAACAATGACACTGCGTCAAAAACAACACAGGTTCATTCTCTTTCAAAGAGACCGCTGCATTGATGAAGCAAAGGGCTCTAGCAGAAACACACACAGTTGTCCATCAAAAAGTTTCTACTGGTTCAACTTTTGCCACATTGCAGTGCAACATCATCCAGCCTTACTGGGTAGAATACGTAGCATGTAGTATATACTGTAGCTCTGTGTTGTTGTATTATATACAGATTACAAAGCCCTCTTTTTTTTTTTTTTTAAGATATATTTTTTTGGCCTTTTCAAGCTTTATTTGATAGAGACAGCTGAGGAGTGAAAGGAATGTGGGGAGAGAGAGATGGGGAATGACATGCAGGAAAGGAAATGGTAAATGGTAAATGGACTTGTACTTATATAGCGCCTTTCTAGTCTTCCGACCACTCAAAGCGCTTTTACAGTACGTATCTCATTCACCCATTCACACACATTCATACACTGATGGCATTGGCTGCCATGCAAGGTGCCAATTGCTCATCAGTTTGAGGAGCTAACCATTCATACACATTCACACACCGATGGCAATCTGGGGTTCAGTATCTTGCCCAAGGACACTTTGACATGCAGACTGGAGGGGATTGAACCGCCGATCTTCTGATTTGTGGACGACCCGCTCTACCTCCAAGCCACAGCCGCCCCCTTGGGCTGCAGGTTGGATTCGAACCCTGGGCTGCTGCGGCAAGGACTGAGCCTTTGTACATGGGGCGGATACTCTACCAACTGAGCTAAACACCGCCCGATTACAAAGCCCTTTGAGGCAAATTTGTAATTTTGCACTAGATAAAAACAATTTACTTGACCTGACTTCTGTTTATCTCACAAACAATGAGTTGTAATGTCCAACCGTATGTGAGTATAAACTGTTGCACAGTGTCCTACCATCTGATAAGCCTTTGAACTGGACCTCTTGGTTTATATTGTGGCAAGACACTAAAATCTATGCATGTGCTGTTGTTGGTCTAAACACAACCTTAGGTTAAGATATCATATTGGGCATAGATATGTATTTTTGTTTGAATTTATTAATTACTCTGGACTTTGGTTTCCTTATCTCGAGCATGGCTAATGTTGTATGGTGCATTTAGCAAAATGTTGAACTAAATCATATAATTTTAGTGGACGTTTTAACAGCTGCATAATGCAATTTTTTACACTCCATTTGCAAACCTTGTTCACAAAATGAACAGACAGTTCTATAAAAGCATTATGTCTCTTTGACCAAAATCGCACACAACAATATGTTGCACAGATCCTTTATGTGCTGGAATTTTTTGAGGGGCGACTGACTGTAGGGGGACTAATTCTCTGCACCACAAAAGAGAACACAGTAGTGCCTGTTATTTTTTCCATGACAGTGCACCCCTGCAAACATCAAACAGTCCCCCAGAACCAAAAAAAGGAGGTGCTTTTGAGTTCGACTTTTTGCTTGTGTTTGATGAGTGAGTCTTCCCCCCAAATCCACACATGAATATGGAGTAGCAGGGCCTCGTTGAGGCAGGCAGGCATCTCTCCCCTCTTTAGAGTAACTTCAGACGAGTTTCCTTGCGGGGGGTCTGGAGTGGATTCTGGGGGGCACCACAATGCCAGCTTTCTTCACAAACCTGGCACTTTTGTCTTTTGAGAGAAGCCATGCAAAATTCATTGTTTTCACCCTGCGAAGACAGAGGATGGATAAATATTTTTGAGGCATGTGTACAGAGAAGAAGAGTATTGCCTTCCTGTTGCTTTGTGCTGGAACATTTTCCTTTCTTTCTCTTGCTCTACAATAACATTACAAAGTACTATGGATGATTCAAATACAGTGTACTGATCTCTCCTTCCTAATCAATCATAGGGTTATGGAGAATTATTCAGTAAGGCTGTACATGATTGAACATGTGGCTGCAAGACTTTGATCTTTCATGAGATAATTCATACAGGTTGAGGTAGTTACATCAGTATTTCCTCAGCTGCCTTTGCTTTACATTTAAAATAGACATTTTTGCTTTTAGAAGTAAAAATTTTGATCTGAAATTTTTTTTTTCCAGCTCTAGGACATCATATTGAAACATTACTTAAGATTCTGACACTGACAAATATGTGGCAGAGCTACAATTATCCCTCAAACATCAGAGCTGCATGAAAAATGTAGGAAAGACTGAACAGAATTGCAATTGCCCATTGAAATAACTGATTTAATGCTATATATTCCATTGTAAAGCAGCTGTAAAAACATGATTAATGTTTTATTTTGATGTAGCAATTCTTTTGTCGCTTTAGTTTCATGTCTGACCAGGCTCTGATTTCCTCTGGGACTTTGCACACCAGCAAATCATCCATTTAGAGCCGTTGAAATCCGGGTAAATTTGCTGAAAACGATAGCCTGTAACTCAATTAAGACAACTTTAGAGCAATGCTCTCCCACTTCATACAGAATTAGATTAACAGTAGCCGAATGCTGATATTAACCAAGTGATGTAATTACAACTACAGGTTTGGTGCTAAAACAATTATCAAGCTGAGTGAATATTCCCAAATCTGATTAGCAAGGTGAACTTCAACCCCTCCGGATTGAATAAGACATAATTTATCCATAAAGAGGGTGGCTACACCTCGCTTTGCCTTTGACTTGTCTTTTACAGTAAAATTAATATTCAGTTCTTTTATTGACATCCACTTAAACCCATCTTTGTCATAACTTAGCCTCATAGGCCATATTCAGTACATTTTATTGCATCTCTTTTTCACCTATTCAGACATGAATCTGGTTTATCTAATTATAATCACAGCTTCATGGTGCAGATTCAAGCAGATATTTGACTAAATACAAAACTGAACCCAATTAAAGAAAAATAGTTTCTAATTGCATTTCTTTGGAGTGAGCCATTCTTTTTAAACGAGGTGAGCCAAGTCTTGTTTTGGAGCTGAAGTGGGGTGGCCCCTTGGACACAGGTCATTATTATTGCCCAAGGTTAGGATTATGGAAAAGCTAATGCTAAGATATGCAGTGGGACAGCAACGTGGGTATAGGAAGGTTGAGCACGGATTGACTCCTTAATGTAATTACAACCACTCGGGGGAGAGAAGAAGACAGAAGTGGGCTGGAGATTTGAGAGAGGGATGTGACAGCCTCACAATAGAGAGCAGAGGAGTGTCAGCAGACCTGTCTCTCAGGGTTGAGGGTCGCCCTCATGGCCTCGGGCCAGGCACAAGAGATTAAAACATCCTGGCCGTAGGGCCTGGAAACAGCACACCCAAACACAGGACGCAGGAGCTGGAATTAGAATAATGGGACATGAGGATGATCCATATAATTCATTGTTATTCCAAGCACATCCACTCGGTTCACTTCCATGCAAATTCTGCAGCCTGTTTTTGTTGCACTAAATTTCAGCAAAATTGAGAATGTGAAAGTGTGTGATTCATAATGTTTTGCAAGGCTTTAGGCAAAGCTTGTTATTTTTTCAGGTGCGATTTCTAGCGTAGACAATGTAGTTTTTACTTCTTGACATGCAATCACAGAATGGATTGCCCACTCTGGAGTTGGCACTCCCTCACACAGAGAAAGAAAGAGAAGGGGAGAAAGAAAGGCCCTTTGATGAAAGGACTGAACCCAGCCCCCCACTCACACTCTTTCCCTCCCTCTTTCTCTTCCTTGCCCTGTGGAGTTAATCTGGCAAAGAGGAGGCAGCATCAGCCAATTTACACAAGGAGCAGCTTTTTTTTTTTTTGTGCTGTGCCTTCTCCTTCGCCCGCCTCGCCTGTGTCTCCACCCCCATCCACCTCTCTGTTCTTTGTGTATACGCTTGTTTGCCCGTGCTTGTGTGCACAGTGTTATGCTGCATGCATTGGGCGGTGGAATAATATCAAGTACAGTAAGGTGAAAGACGGTCCAACCCCTGAGGCTGGCAACACCTGCCTCATGCAAGCTGTGCAGCTGAGGTGTCATGGCACAGGTATCACAACCTACCTTCGCCCGTCCTCATGTGCCCCCACTGATTGTGCAGTCTGTCACTTCTAGTACCCGCCTACCATTACTTTTCTTTGTTAGTTTCCATTCTGTCTTTGTATGGTGCCTTTGAACAAAGGTAAAAAAAAATAAAAAACAGATTAAGAGTTCTCCATGACTGAGCCCCGCCCTCCCAGCTCCCCTCCACACACACACACACACACACACACACATATACACAGACACTGATGTCAACTGAGCATCCCTTTTGGGCACCTATGCATGTCAGACTCAGCTGTGGCCCTGGAAAAGAGGAAAGAAATTGGCAAAACATGTTTTAATTACCAAGAGGGCTTAGATGGCGTTCAAATTAATAGCTTGAATGATGCCGTGTGTTTTATTCCCATCATGGCGGATGGATGTTGGCGTTAATCAACAGTGTGTTTACTCTGTCCATCACTGTGTCCGAACAGTAATTACCTAAGCACAAACTACGCTTTTTGTTTTGTAATGGTATTAGTCATGCTGGTGAGAGCTTTTTCTGCTTCCTGCTGTAATGTGTTCAATAAATCCTGTAGACACACTGATTCTCTTGCAGTTTGGAAAAGGATCCAAACATTGTGGCCCAACGTTTTTTTTTTTTTTTTCTACACCAGACTTGCCCAGATCAATTCAATCAAAGTTCTTCTCAGCCGGACGTAAATTATTTAATGAATGGCATCTGGATGTGTGGCTGTGCATGCATCCGAGCTGTGATGGGATGGGAAGTGAAAGGATATAGGATGTTATTCATTAGTGCTGCCATCTCCTTAATATTTTGAGGCTATTTCTTCCTAATATGTACAGGGAGTCATCTGGTGCATTATCCATGGTTGCAGTAGTTATTGTGTTGGATGAATAATACTGCAAACACTGGTTGGCTGGGAAACTGGATTTTTTCTCAAGATATCAGAATGGTGCCATTGTAGAGATTATTTTTGTGTAACAAATTTTAGTCATCACTGACAATTAAGAAGAAACCATGGCCTCCAGTGACAAATATACTCAAGATGGATGTCGATTATAGCACCAGAAATTTACAATATTTAAGAGTCAGTCTCTTCTCCTTTGAATTTTTAGGTCTGGCTTTTCTGAGCTGTTGGTCAAAGGTGAAGGTGACCAGTCACATTCTAATTTACACAATGATGCATCAGCACTCTGTGTGTCCTGGGTCAATATAAGTCTGCCAGCACCTCGTGCAGCCTGTCAGAGTCAATAGACTGGCTGACATGACATGTCCTGCACCAGTGATTGAATTACTGGCCATTTGTCTGCCATGATTGTCTTGCTGTCATATCAGTGTTAATCTCGTTGTTGCCGCTGTCCATCATATCTTCATCAGATGAGACAAAAGAAAAAAAAGAACATCTTGCTGTGATTAGGATTTTCTTTGTTAAAGGATGCCATATATTCCTATTTAAGACCAATCCTATGTACCTTCACAACTAAGACAGAATTGTAAGGACATCTACCCTTTCAATCCTCATCTTTTCATCCCGTTTGCGAGATTTAATTCACACCCACAGTACAAACCGAAGAATAACTCTATTTAATAATGTTCAGCAAAAAAACCTATTGTCAAAGTCCATTTATATGAATAGTAAAATATTTTTTGTGAAATCAAGGTTGTACTAATTGTACTGGGAATAATAGCGACCTAAATATGGTGTCAATGATTTTCCTCCACACCAACCTCATTACTGTACAGAGCCATGTTGGCAGAGTGAGTGTTTGCAGCAAGGTAGGTGCATCAAAGTGCCCACACACAGCATGTTGCAGTGCAAATATGTATCATTGCACGCATACAGTATTTATGTAATGTATATGTCCAAGTGTTCTGGCTGCTGCACCACATTTTCTGTGAATACATTACCAGCAATATGCAGTATGTAGTAATTATCCCGCGAAGTGGCGTGGACTGAATTACGATTAGTATGAGTAAATAAATAAAGAGTCACTGGGGATATCAACTGGAAGGAATGCTCCTGGAATAGCTGACATTTACAATAAACTAGAGTGTTGGCCTAAGATAAACAAGAGTATCAATCTATGTTGTAATGTGTTCATTCAGGCCTGTATACTCAAAAATATCTTAAAGTAGTCATCTTGAACATACAGTCATAGCCTGTAGTTGTTAACAAATATATATATATGAAATTTATAACAAATACATGAGTTACTATTGAATGAACACTTTTATCTTCTCACATTCTTGACATTATGCTCCACCAATGCTGAGACAAACCATTGAATTGTTAATAATTCAGACATAGTGGAATATGCATGCTTTTTCTCTCATAGACTACTTAAAATGCACAGACTGAGACTCTTCAAATATTGATTTTATCCCTCTCTCCAATCGTGTTTTTATGCAGAGAACCTCCCGATTTATCCCTTTCTGTGTCATATGAAACAAAGGAGTGCGAAAAGGTAGTTAGGCTACAATAGTAACTCTTTTTTTTGTCTACTTTTCTTTCAGAGTCCGCTTCTACTTTAGCTCAGTATTTGCATCAGTAAGATGATGGTAATTTTGTGGCATTCTTCTAATATAAAAAGACATAAATTCCACCTAGCAGGATTAAGCAGCTCACTAATCTAACCACAGTAACTGCCTTGCATGTGTAAATTTCTTTTTACAGCCTGTCAGGCCTTAGCAAGACGCTCGGTGGCACAACTTCACAGGAACTCCTTGATGGCTGTAATTCATCTGCTGCAGTTTTCAAAACCTCATAGTTCACCTCCATCCTCTGATCGGGACCCGGCCTGGCACGTATTATTTAACAGGGAGATGAATGGCCGATTGGGCGTTGCTCATGTGTCATGGCGTAAGTCACGATAAATAACAGGAGTAGACTGACAGGACACAGGACAGTAAAGAGTAGAGATATCAACATCAACACAGGCTCAACCAACCGCAATGTAATTTTGCAAGTCGTTAAATCACTGCCAGAGAAATATGAGTCCAAGGTTATTGAGCGCAGCATGAGTGATGGAGACTTGGAGTGGTCCGCAAGGCTCAAGTTGCTGCGGAAATGAGATTTAACACTGTGTCATGTCATAGACCTTACCCGAGCAGAGGAGAGAAAAAAGTCTGAGTGGAGCTGAATTGTAACTGTTGATGCAATTCTTGAGATGTTTAGTGCATTTTATTGGTAAGAATTATGGACTGAAACTTTATCTGAAAATGAATCAACACTGTAATGCTTAAAATGCGCTGTGTGTCCTCTGCAGCAGGGCTTTTTTACTTACAAGGATGTTGTGTTTGTTCTGATGGACAGTACCTATCTAGTACATAATGGAGAAGAAGAAAGGCAAGGAAGGGTGAGGTGATGGAGGCTGAAGATGTGAGGTGGAGGGGGGTTAGGCAGGGGTACACTATCCAATTTGTGATGGACCAGATGCTGTACCCTCAAGCGAGGTATTTTACCCCAAACGGTACCTGTAAAAACTCCATCTGTTGAAATGGGCCCTGGAATATGTCAGTACTAGCTGAAGGCTCTCTTGCTGTGTGCGAGCTGGCTGTCTGGCTCCCAGGATCATGTGTTGTCAGCTGTACCCCATGGGCTGAGAGAGGGAGAGAGATGCTGCTATGGCAGTCTGACAGCAGGGCTGTGGCAGCCGCAGCCTGTACCATCTCTCTGAGAACCCAAGAGGAGAAGGGAGGGGGGGCAGAGAGGGGAAAAAAAAGAGAGCGATCCTATCATAACATGGAGCCATGTCGTTGAATGTCAGTATGGTGGAGAGATTGCAAATCACCTCTTCTGAATGTCACAAAAGGTGCCATATGCATACAGCTGCAACATTTGCCTTGGATGAAAATAAGAATGGTCAGCACGCTTCTGGACAGATGTGCCCTCTGACGCAGGAGAAAAACAAAGTCAATAGGTTCACAGTCCATGGGAGTTTTACAGATGGAAAAAAATGTGTGACTGCACACGAGTATGTATTTAAATTGGTCTACGAATTTTGTATTGTTTTTTGTACTTTTCTTAAAAATCAGTATTTAAGTGCGGTTAGGAGCTTACAGTAATTCAGAGAGCAAAAGCCCTGCAGCTCGCTCAAAGGAAGCCTCAGGCATTGTCTCATTGTATGACGATGTGAGTATCCCTGATTGGAATTAGAACATACAGGATTTTTTTGCACTTATGTGTTTTGCTTATTAAAATATATAAAATATGTTCTCTTGATATTTGTTTTTCTCGAAGCTCAAATCTGTAACAGCATGCAGAGTTTGACTATTTGATTGATTGCTATTTAATCATTACCTTTCAATTAAGGTGTGGTTGAATACTGAGAAGTATTACTCAGCAAGTCCCTTTTGAGGTGAGGCTGAAACAAGAACCAGTCTGTTCAGTAACTCCAGATTTAGGGTGAATTCTGATGATAACGTTCACACCACACGCTGCCAAGCATGTGCTCCTCCTGTACTCGGAGGCAAAACACTGCCTGCGATTTTCCATCCAGTCTCGCTCAATTTAACCGTGCAATTTCAAAATGTCCATCTTTATAAAGGCGATGCAACTTCACCAGTTCCTGCCCATCTTCTCTCACGTTTCAAGTAAAATAGCTGCTTGGAAGGGTTTCCTCCCCATGGCTACAGTCTGAAACAGGTAATCTGTGGATGTGCTGTGGTTCGTCGAAACCCCACAGTGATCCAGAGCAAAGACTGCACTTACAGCTGGACATCTGTCCTCTGTCTGCGCTTAGAGGACATTTATACCCCCACTAGCAAAATCTGTAATACATTTCATTTGCAAATGAGGTCAAACAGTAGGTTGAAACCTGCAGCCGGTACAATGTCTATATTTTATTTTCATTTTGTCACGATTTTCTAGAATTTCAACACTTCTCATTAGAACTACTTTTCACACCTGCAGCAGTTCTGTGCAAGTGTGTGTTTGTGTGTGTGTGTGTGTGTGTGTGTGGAAATAATCAATCCCCATAGCAGTAATCAATGGGGGAAGAAGTATGCAGTAATTTAGTTAATTAAAAGCTGGGGGCCATCAGACAAGACTGGGCGTTAGATCTCCATTTTAGAGGCAGCATAATTATGTGCTATACTTTGTAAAATGGCTGATAGGGATTTCCTGCCTCTGCAAAAGAACTCTGAATATTCATCAGGCATTGTTAAATAGTGTTCGTAGACATATTACCACTTCGGGAGATTTACCCTCTCTCTTCAGTTACTCATCCAAAGAAGCGTTAGTGGAAAAACAATTCCATGGGCCACAGTGTTAAACGTAGTGTTGCTCGTGCATGTTAACAACTGAGCAGAAGCACGTCTTGTAGACACTGAAACAAGGCATGAGAGCAATGTGGTAACCATCCTGGCAAGAAGAAAACACCAATTAGCTGTAATCTGTTGAAGCTAAGTGGACTTAGAGTGAAAGCTCAAATCAAATAGGAACACGAGGGATGAATTCTCTCTAATTTGGAGTCATTTTGATGGGCAACCTGAGCACGGTGGAGCATATGGCAGACAATTCCGCTGTGTTTTGATAGTGTTCATAAACAGAGACCATTGCCATGCTTCATTTCAACCCAAGTGCAGTTTGCTAAAGATAAATGCAGCATAGAAAAATAAGGGGGTGTAAATTGGTCGGTAATTGCATTCTCCAGGGAACAACGTGAACACAAATCTTGTCCCGTATGCACTTGCTGTGTAACACCTACACATGGAAGTTATCTACACAATTTGCATTTGAGCAATTTTATGCAAATGTCCATCTTTCACTACCACAAATACACCTCTTAAACTTTGTCAGAATAAAATGACACGTGTCTAAAAATGGTTTGCTCAGAGATTGCAGATATGCTTACTAAGTGAGAGTGTCTGTCTTTAAGAGGCTTAAACCACACCAACCACAGAAATGCTGGTATCATGATGTCATCCAGCTTACTCATTTGGTGTCTTTCCAGATTTCTTAGCTGAAGCCCGACGGCACTGAAACTGAAAATTGAATTGCTCTCCTTCAGGTGAGATGTCTGTTCTCTCTTAAAATGAAAACCTGTTGTTTAACAGCATTTCCATGTGTTTATTACAACCCTGGAGTGTATGATTACTGTGAGACCTGGAAAGTACCTAATGCATTTACTCAAGTACTGTATTTATTAAAGTACAAGTACCTCAAAATTGTACTTGAGTTTCTCTGTTGTAAGCTGCTTTGTAATTCTACTATTTGCCAGCTATAGTCACTTTTTAAATCATAAATAAAAATAAAAAACAACGAAAAGCTTCTAAAATCAATTGGTCAAGATGAAGCCAGTATTTCCCAACCTTTTTGTGACCTCTTACAACAAAGCAGTGACTAGTTGGGGTTCCTTGAAGTTTCACATGCCTGTGAGTTGTTAGTTCTACAAAAGAGACATTTCCCCTCTAACTCCCTTTTTCAGATGTTTTATACTATCCAATATTTCAAAAACAACAAAGACTAGAGAAAAAGTGAAATTGGTAAAGTGGAACTTTGGTTTGTTTTTTCTCTCATTAATCATCTCACAATCCATTAGGTTTAACTTATGACTGTGTAGGTTGGCAACCTCTCAACTAAACTAAAGTACTTAAAAACAGCTCCACCTCAAGCAGCTACAACAGTAAGAGCTCCATTTTACTGACACTGATAAAACTTTTACTTACATAGGATTTTAAATGCAAACCTGTAGTTTCATCAGTCACTTAAAGAATCAAGTCTGTTTTTTTGGGGGGTTTTTTATAACGTCCTTAATTCATTACACCTGTTCTTGACACTTTCCCTACTGGATCAGTTTGTGGATTGACTTTGACTTGTCTAATAAGGCCTTAATTACAACTTCAATTGAAAGTCATTATGAGAATTATGTACCAATATAACTGCACAGATAACTTGATAGCTTAAACGAGCATACAGATGTGCACTAAAGCTGTTTCTGAGACTGATTCAGGGAGCTCCCTCTCGCCAGTCTGACTTTACATGGTGCTGCCTATCCTTGTTTGAAGTGTCCATAAAACATGATGGGTAGCTGTAGTTCTTCTGCCTGTTTAGGGGCTTACAAGTGAACAGCACTGACAACGTCGACAGACATCTGTGTTGAGGAAACTAAGATGAGTTGTAATTTGCCCTAAATCACACCCTGCACTTGACTCTCACAATGAATATTTGGCATTCAGGGAGGGACAGCTGGACCACAGCCGTATCTCCATGTCCTCACTCCACCCTGCAGTGAAGTGCTTGTATCATGTCTACTCTTATCACATCTCTGTCCCGGCAGGCCCTATGCATCAACTTCGCCTTGATGCTGTGCTCGACCTGCTCCTCTAATGGAAAGACAGTGCGTTACACACATGGTACAGTCCGCATACAATGTTTTAATTAAAAGACCTGCTTCAGTGGAGGGATGCTCAGAGGGTGAGAGGTGGACCATAGGGTGAGAGACATCTGCCCTCACAAGCATAAAGACAGATGGACACCTTTGTGGGGTCCTTTTAATGCTAATTAATACGAGGGTGAGAATGTTTTATTAGTGACCTGAAGTATGAAAGTGTATGATGGCCAGCTCTAATCTGATCTGATAAGGCTGGTGATATTCTATTATATTTCTGTCAACAAATCCCGTTAATAAGGTCAAAGCGGACAATGTCTTAACCCATCACTTGCTTTCTGACTGGCCTCAAGCCTTTTCATCCCCACTGCCATCTTAAACAACATGTGATAAATGTATATTTTCATTTAAAAAAAAAAAATAAAAAATGAACAATTTCCAGCTAGGCATTTTCAGCAAATGTAACTGAAACAGGAATAAATAGTCGTTTTTGCTATTTTTAGCAGCATTAATACACATTTGGCGCAGCAGTGAGAATTTTCAGCATGGTGGTGGTTGTACGTGTAAATGGTTATGAGGATCTGACAGCCTTAATGTCAGTTTAATTATAATCAATTGTACAAATTGTACAAATCTCTAATTTTAGATGACAGACTTGACGGATCAGACAAGATTTTGCAGAACGTCCTTCACATTTCCATTTCAAATTACATGCTTTTATGCAACATGTACTTGTCCATTTAGAGTTATAATCGTGGAAGGAAATAAGACAATGTTAGTGATAATAGTTTTTTTCCTGTTTATGATGTAAAACATATATGGTGGGATTATGCCATTGTTAATTCATGAGATCTTCAGATGAATAATAGATGTTGTCCTTTGAGACCCGTGCCCTTGTGCCTCCCCTCGTTATTAAGAGAATTCCAGATCATATCAGGCCAGCGCTTTCCTTTGGTGTCCTACTGGAAAGTCTTTTTCAAAACCGGCCACTGATCCATCATGTTGCCTTGGTGTTGCACATATCGTACATCATCATATATGATACTGTGTATGTTCTGCTCCTGTCTGCTGTATTATTTGGGTCTGACATTTTCTATTTCTGTTGCTATTTCACAGCCAGTCCTGGATGTGTCTTTGGAAAACTAGGATAATTTTTTTGCTCTGCGGGAAGCTGGAGTTAATTCATGGTTTTCCATGAATGATGTGATGAATTATGAACTTGATAAACATTTCACTAGTTCAACATTTAGATTACTAAAAAAATAATTACTCTCAGCCTGTAAGAAATGTGTGATTATCATACTTGGTAATGTTAGAACGATACACTCTTCATTACGATCTACTGTGTTTAAAATAGCAATAATTAAACATCTGCCACATTTCAATTATTTCCACTTGTGGGGAAGAACGGCCCCAAGCAAACAGGAGGCTGTGCCCTGTGCATCTAGGGTATGAGAGCCTGAATAATCGAGATAATTATCTCCCTCAGCAACAGGGTTTTTCAAAAGGAATTACCATAAAACATTACTAATTTTAATGGGAGACCTAATGCAACTCAAATAATTATAGCAAGATCGGATGAGGGTATAGAAGTGGAGGTAGGCTTGAACCATTCACCCCCATTAAGAGGAAGAGAAGGGGGAAGACATAACGGTTTATATATCAAAAGGTGGAGTCAGATCTATTGTCACTAATTGATTTTGCTGAAAGCCTGTATAGCAGGTAATATGGGTCATGGAGTATTTGTATTTTATAGATTCTATTTTCTTATCATTCGTGATTACATTTGTACAAGTGGCACCATTAACAAAATGAATATGTCCAGTTTTTTCATGTTTCTCCTTCTCTTCCACATACACACAAAATGGCCAAAAAGGTCAAGCAATTAATCCAACCATAAACCACGATAAATTACAAAGACCAATTTTACAGAATAATCCATACTGATATCAGTGCAGGGTGGCCAGGCTGTAAATACCAGGGTTAGACGCTGTGATGCATGGCTGCTGAAGACTGTGGTGGAAATAAACTCTTACGGGTGTCCCTCGGTGAAGGAATGAAATTCAGGGTCAAGTTGTTCTCATTTCGTCTCTTTCTTGCTCTCCGTTGGTTTCCAGTGATTTGTTGGGTTTATGTTTTGTGACATGTAATGCTAACTGAGTCCCTTTTGTTTTTCCCCTTCCTCTCTGTTTTGAGTGAATAGCTCTCGAGCTCTCAAGGTAATGATAAACAGCTCAGCTGCACGTGCTGGCTCTTTGCACCCTGAGGAGAATTTCCACCAGAGTAGGGAAGTTTCTGTCAGTCTTCATAGTATACTGGTTCTACATATGATATTTTTTCAACGTGCTTGCCATATCTTGTAAAGATTTTTACAATAGAAACCACTCGTTATTGTTTCTTCACAAGATCAAAAGTCATCAGAGAAGCGCTTTAACCCCAGTCACTCGTCACTGACAGACTTGATCTTCAGTTGATGTGAGTTGTGTGCAGGAGACGAGCTCCCAAAGGCACCCGTTCAGAGCTGAGTGCACGATATCAGTTCAACCCTTAATGAAGCTGCTGTAATCACACTCGTGCAGGACGGTCGTCTCTCATTAGAGAGACTGGATAAATGCTCGGCAACTCTTTGATGTTGTCAAAGATTCTCACCACTGTGTTCAGAACAAAGATTGTCTTCCTCTAAGATAAGGGGAGGAGGACGCTTCCTTCTGCTGTGCTGAGGATGTCAGGAAACTGTTTGAATTGGGGAATCCTTTGTTTGGGTTCCAAAACAAATTATAGGGGAAAAAGTGTCACTATTATTGTGATTTGTTTTGTGGATCCTAATTTGAGAGAGTGAGTCCTAACCAAATGTGAAAACACACAGCACTTGTTGTCTCTGTGAAGGTCTAGTGACCTGTACAGATTGTTTACCTGCCTATTAACCAGTTTATGCTGGGAAAGGCTCTAGTCCCAGTGCTCCTGAATGTGAGGATAAATGGACGGATGAGAAGATAGTTGCTCACAGATGTCTAAAGCACTTGCAAGGCACTTTTTCATGTTTTTGAACCTTTTGGCATATCTGGCATTTGATAAGGCTCCGTTCCAAGGTTGCATTTGAGACAGGATCTTGTGTTGTCCACACTTTGGCTCAACTGCTGTGGCTGCTGTCTGGAGATAACACTGAGGCTAGTCGTCAATCTAATGCCACAGAACAATTGGCTAAGAAACAGGGGGGTGATTGTGAGACTATGGGGCTAACTCTTATTTTTCTTGACTCATTTTAGATTGTCTGGGAGGCTTTGGTCACACATGGGAGCTTCCTACGTTGGCGCTGATTAAAAGGCACCACCACTCTCCTGCCTTGAGCAGAACAGCTGCAGGGAATAATACCAAACAGAGAAGCTTTCTTAATTGTCTGCATACCTGTAGGGCAGTGGAAGTTAGTCAGCTAGCCACACACTGTTTACTCACTATGTATGAAAGGAAACAATTAAAAGAGGGGGAGGGGAATCAAAGATTAGTTTTGAAATTTCAATAGGGATGTAGCCTGTTTGTTTTTCTCATAAGAAAGAAAGCTTTGCAATTAAAATTTTTGTAGGATGATGGCAAGAGTATTAAAGAAACTACTATAAAAACACTGTGCTGTAATTACATGGCACCTCACCCAGTGCTGAATGTTAATGAGACAGATAAAAATGTCTGTTTGTCATCTTTAAAGCATTAAACCACTGGTCATTTTCAATCAAAGCACCTCCAGCTGGCCGCAAGAATGTTTTGTTTGATATTGCAGGTACATAACCAGAATTTTTTTCTATACTCCTAACTACGCAATACACTGTGCTCTGTACTTAGCTCAACAGTGAAGTTCCAGAAGTGAAAATCCCACTCAGGATTTAGATATCTTACCATAATGTCATAACCATCCATGGCAGACTTACCACGAGCTAGGAGACTGTGAAACAATGGTGCATGCTCCTGTAGAAGCCACGAGTCCACGATATCAACCGTGTTCTAATACTATTATTAACAATATAAACATCATGAAAAAGAAAAAGAAGTGTGTGGTTTCTGGAATGAGTAGTTCCTTTACTCTTAAAATAATTATGTACATAGTCTTGTACTTTACTTTTTCACAGTTTGCAGTTTACTGTGCCTTTTTTTCCGTTTTCCTTGTGTGTGTGTGTGTGTGTGTGTGTGTGTGTGTGTGTTTTGTTTTTTTGCTTTGAATCAAATGTCTTTTGGTTGGTCACAATTCATCTTGTGTTTGGTTGGCTTACTTCCAGGTTTGAGACTCTTTTGTATATGAATTTTCTGAAAACATCAATAGAGTGAATGAATGGGAAATGCCCTAATCTGATGTAAACTGAGGTAATGAATACTCTTGGCTATGATGGTCAGGGATCAATGTTCTCTGGATAGATCATCTGCCAGTAACCAAACACACCAGTGCACACACTTGACCAGCATAATTATACCAGGAGGAAATCACCTCTCAGCTGAGGGAAATCAAAGTTTTAATCTGATTAAAGTTAAGACTGCACACGAAGATATGCAATGTGTAGGTGTTTAGGTTTTACAAGCTGGTGGCCCAGGCTTGGCAGCTCTCTAGAGGAAAATTAAACTCTGACTGCTTTACTGTTAACATGGAAATCTATTGGCTCTGTCACATAGTAGAGTTCACAGTGTCACCATTCGTGAGTATTTCGGTGTTCGATGACACACCAAATGTTTTTAAATCATCACATGTACATAATAATCAGGAATTGGAGTAAGTTTGCTGCAGATTCGTATCCCCTATGTTAATCTGCCTCAAGAATTTCAACCACATGGGCAAGCTTGAGACTAACTCAAAATAGCTTCATTGGCAGATGGTAGGCGTTAGACCTGCCGTGAACAGAAACAATCATTATATCCCCGTGGAAAAAGGTCCAATTTAAATCCTCATGCTTTCTCCCCCCTGCTGTGTTACACACTTCCGAAACACAGACACACACACAAACACACACAACACACACACACACACACACACACACACACACACACAGAGACAGAGACACACAGAAGAGTCCAAACTTACTGTCTTGTTGGTGTTTGAATTGACTGTTACCCATCCATTGGTGTTTTTTTAATGCTATTGGTAACACTTCACTTACTAAGTAAACAGTATATAAACATTTAATAAATGTTTTATAACACACTATAATGTAGCTGAAGCAGATAGAACAGTGCATTCATGTATTTATCAATTATAACTCACCTATACATGGAGGGCTGATGTATACACAGATGGGAAATGGCAATATATAAAAAAAAACACAGTTCTGAGTTGTAATTGCTGACAAATGTTTACCATTAAAAAACACACTTTAATTTAGTTATTTTATATATTTTTTATATTTCAAAGGGTTAAAAACAATTTATTTGTTTGTATACTACTTAGAAATGTTAATTAGCTTTGTGAGCATGATATTTTCTTTGGAATTTAAAATGTGTGTACATAAAATCTCTAATGATGCCATTGCAACAATTTTTTATCTTCACCATCTGTTCAATAGCTCATCGTATTAAGAAACTTGGAATGATGGTAGTAGCCATATGAGAAGCTGAGCTGCTGCTATATCGTAGCTTTCTGCTCCTTGATCAGACCTTTAGAAGCAGAGTGGAGCTCTGGATTTTACAGCTCTCAGTAGACAAGCAGGCTATCGACAGCAAGCAGGAGACTCCTCTGAATTCTGATTACAGCCACTTTGTGACACCTGGGGGACTGAGAAAGATGTCTTTAAACCCGTCATAAATATTCACAGCAACTTAATTGTGCGTGCTGAAGTGATATAAAGACCCAGTAGCATCACACTTCTGGGGAATTGATGTTACAGAACAGAGTACTTTGGCACCTCACTCGGACTTGAGTTGTGAGAAACTCACAGGAACAGTCCGTGTCAGATCTTTGTGCATGGTGAAAAAACTCCCAGTGTACAGTCTGCTCTGTCACACATTCAGCCCTGCCCCTTCATGCCTCCTGCCTGCTGCAGCTTCCTTTGCAGTGACAGCTTTCCTGAATCTCCTCCTCTCACCTTCTGCCATTGTTCCTCTCTCACCGGTACCTCCCCCAGTTTTTTATTGACTACTTCACTAATTGCTGCCTGCATAAACAAAGCGTGGATGGGACTTGGCAGTATAAAATGCTCAGATAATTAGTTTTGCAGGGGGAGGACTGTGTCTGTGGACATTGATCTGATGGTTTGCTGTATTGAATGGGTGAAGGAGGGACTCCTGTGATGGTGACAGGTAGCCTGTCACATGGATCACAGCCTCTCGTCAATACTACTCCCCCCTTTCCAGTGGTCTGCTGTGGAGCATTTTCTAGAATGACACAGGTGCCAATTGATTCAGGACACTGAAAAGAGGCATTTGTTGTAATTTAGCATTATACCTGTGCGTTTTCATTGCTTTTCTATTCTGTTGTTGCCTTTTGCCAACCTTGCATCATGTCTTCATTAGTGAAAACAGAACAACTCTTCTGTAATGACTGTAGAAATAGATTTATCAACTGTTGAAAAATGTCTACCAGTGAAATTTTCTTCCAGAGTGGTTTTGTATTTTTGCTATTTGTTGTACAACAGGTATTTTTTGCAGGTGGGATATAATCCTCCGTGGTGTGACACACTTGCAGAATCTAAATGGTTCATTTTCTCCTCTATTAACATTGGAGGGGGGGAGTTGGGGGAAGGGTTTGTGCAGTGGCGTGTGCTGGGTGCAGCGGGAATAAAGATGATGATGATGATGATGATGGTGGCAGTGTTGGGGTGCAGGTGCACAGAGAGCAGGGGAGGTGACCTTGGCCATGGTGGCGACCGCAGAGAAGAGCAAGCCATCTGTCTTGGGCCATGAGGAGTTGACCCAGCATCATTGTTTAGTCTGACTGAGTATACTGGGGTCACTGGGAGGGCCAGACCTCCCGGGTAGGGACCAGAATTGAGTGTCTGAGCTTTATGAACACTCATGATAAAGAGAATGAAGATGTTAACCAAAAGTGTACAATAAATCATGTCCTAATTTTTAAAAAAATGTTCAAACAAGCTGTCATCTACTCTATTATTCTGAGCGAATGCAGTGTAAAATATAAGAACTGCTAAATCATACGGAGTCCACCTCTGTGGCCCTTTTCTATTCAGAATCCATTTTTATACCAATGAAATAGCCCTTGCCATAATTATTCTGTCATTTTGATGTGGCACCCCATAACCCCTTACCAATTTGTGAGGCATTTTATTGAAAGCACTAAGAAGAGAAGCGATTTGGACATAATTTGCTCCCTGACTCAATTCAAAATGGGCTTTTAATCTCCATGCTTCACCAAAAACTGTAATTTTTGTATCGGCTCACCCTATTTTCTGTTCAGGCCTAGGATGCTGGTGGAAAAACATTTGTGATTCTGCTTCTTAATGATTAGTGCAGCATGGTTAAAAAAAAAAACGAGTTGGTGCACTGAAGAGTCATTTCCTGTATCTGTGTCATGTGGGCTTAGCCACTGGCGCTGCCCTTTAGGAGACTAGCGGCAGGTACTGAATCTATTCACTCTAATGGGAGAAGTGAGTGTGAGCACAGATTATGAATGACCCTTTTACCACTGAATAAAATACTAGACCCATTTTTTACATTCCAAACATTCTGACACTAAAATGGCCTTTTCAGACATTAACTTAGTTTAAGATCTGTCCCAGCAGCAGCACACTTTTTGAATATCTGGCAACACATATTTCTACTCTTTGGATTTCAATAAAGATGATTTTAACTTCAACTAAAACTTAAATAACTTTCTGACACAACACAATCTTCTGCCGTTCACAACACTTCCAAACTGAGGAGATGAGGGGGGGGGATACCACACCCACTTAGGAGACAGGAAGTGTATACTATTTCATATCATTGCTGCAGCTTGTAATGCAGCATTTTCTGTTCTAGAGCATCTTTCACAAACAAAGCAAAGGGTGCACAAAATAATATGGAAATAAAAGTATGCAGGCAAGCTGGCAGCTTTCTGAGACCGCAGCACATGCATGGCTTAAAGCTAAATGCTAACATCAGCATGCTAACTTGCTCACAGTGCTGGATAAACATGCTGGTGCAAAGCAGGTATTTTCCCCATGTTTACCATCTTAATTTAGCATGGTAGCATGCTAATATTTTCTAACTAGCACAAAACACAAAGTTATGGCTGATGGGACTGGTTTTGCAGGTATTTGATCATAAAACAAATGAACAACTTGAAAATTGGACCTGATGGGGAATCTAGAATTAAAACCACCAAAATTATTTGGATTCATTCTCTGGGTAACATGTATGTCTGTAGAAGAATTTTAGGATAATCCATTCAATAGTTCTTGTGAAATGTCAGTCATCAACCACATTTGTAAACTGACCATCACATTGCCATCCGTAAAGCCACACTGCTAGCGTAGCTAAAAAATAATATGATAGATCATGTTAATGAAGCACCTGGGCTTCATTTTTTTTAAAAATGATAGTTAAGAGATGACTTTATTATATACTTTTACAACAACTACTACTACTAAATCTGCAGTAACAGTCTTTATTAACGATCATAAAGTAGTATAATCTGAGACGCTATAAGGAATTCAGTCAAACCACTGTCTCTTTAGCTCACGCAGTAATGGAATATGAAAATATTAGATTTTTGGACATTTTTACTGACCATTTTTTTCCCTTTCCTCTGTTGTCTACCAAATGGGACAAAGACCAGACAAAGACCTCTGATGGAGCAGTCAGTCTGACAGGGACATGGCAGACATGCAATCAAGGTGTTAAATGATAGGAGGGCCATAATGTCTGTCCTTTCAGTTTAATCACAACCCCATAGCTCAGGTTTTACTCAGCAGTTTCAATCACCATCCCTGTTTCCTTTCACACAGACTTGACCCTCTCAGCTTGCCCCTTTCATATTCTTCACTCTAATGACAAGTTTCACTTCTCACCTCATGCTCATTAGTCACCTTTGTAAGCAATAACACCATTGCAGCAGGGTCTATAAATTCACAGGGATATGGACACATAAATGAGGAGCTTTTTCAGAATACTGTCACATAAAGCCTGCTCAGCCTGTGTGAATTTGACCATAATTCAGCTGTTTTATACGATAGAAAACTTGTGGCCATTTTAAACATGATTAGTTATATGGAAAATAGTTATAATTATGTGTTAATCACACCCAACTTCAAAGACTGAGCTTTCAACTTCCTGGACTCCAGCTGGACTTTAAATTCAAAGACGAGCTTGCAAATAGCCAATATGAGTGAGATCAGAGGTCGCGGTGGAGCTGCGGTCCGTCGGCTACTAAGAGTGACAGGGTAGCAAGAGCCTCATGAAAGTCACCATAAAAGGTTTAAAGCTTTGCATAGTAAAACTGACCTCTTCACATCTTTTTACTCTGCAGTGTAATGACATCGAGCTCTAAAACGCCAACATACACCAGGACTAGATGAGAACAGTGGAGCGGAAGGCTGAGCAGCTGATACGGCTAAGGCCTGCTAATTCCTGTCACTTCCTCTGTTTTATGGGAAAACTTTCTTTAATCTTGAGTTAATTGGTGCTGTGACTCCATTTAAATCACAGCATTCATTGCTGAGTGTGTTATGATATGACTTTTGTTTGACCGACAGCATAGATTTAAAAAAACAACAATAAAAAAACTCACCCTTTTTCACATACTGCCCATGCTGACTTGCTCAGCATGGACTCTCTTTAAAAATGAAGAGGAAATAAAAGGGTAGTTTCCATTATTTCAGCAAAGCGTACTGTAGCATATTAATTCTATAAGGTTACTATACTTTTAAAGGAATAGTTTGACATTACGGGATATATGCTTATTTGCATTTTTACTGAGAGTTACATGAAAAGATTGATACCTCTCATACCTGTACAGTAAATATGAAACTACTGCCAGCCGTTGGTTAACTTAGCTTGATACAATGACCCATCCAAAGGTAACTTCCTGCTGTTTCAGCTGGTTGCCTACGATATTGCTGGTAAACAAATTTTGTTACCATTTGGCAGAGCCAGGCTGGTTTCCCCCTGTTTTCAGTGTTTATGCTAAGCTAAGCTAAGCTAAGCTAACCTAACCAGCTGCTGGCTCCCAGTCCTACCTAACCAACAAGACACCAATCTCCAAAAATGTCTAACCATTCCTTTGACTGTGTTTGTATTACCATTAACCTTCATAATCTAGATTCATTACTTGTTATTTATGATCACAAGATGTTTGTTATTTTTGGGTTATGTGATATTGCATTAATGCGGTGAGGAAGATGATAAGAATAGGTTTGGTTCTGAGGTTGTGACTGGTAGTATGGACCTATTAAGTACCATTTAAGTCTACATGATATGGGCAAGTTATTTTATTGGAGAAGGACAGTATGTTGTTTGGTTTGGTTTATACTCTCAAAATCATCTTCTATCATTGCACTTTGAGGATAGATTGTCAGCAGGTGCAAAGCAAAAATAAAATTTAAATTTATGCTGCTTTCTGTGTCCCCTCGACAATAGTTTGTACTTTACTGTTGCTCTGTGGGCTACGGTATGTGTACATTGGGGTTTAGCTCAACTGGAAATTGTAGCCTTACAGGTGTGTGGCGCTGCATTGGTGTGAAGCTGATATGTCTCAGAAATAGTTAATTTCATGGTTGGCACAGTGCACCATCCCCCTCTGTATTGAGTGAGGGTTAAGCCTGTATAAATGCATAGGTTTTTTGAACAGCACATACCTCTGACATGGTGCTCTGAGTCCAGTATGTGTGAAATGGTGTGTGGTGAATCTCACTTTTTATTCTTTTAGCATGGCTAGCACCCCTTTTGATTTCATAGGCTCCATTACTCTTCAATCTGGACCATGCTTAAAGGCAAAAGGTATGTAAAGGCTGCCAGCATATCAGAGAAAATGATACTTTTACTGTGTTTATGTTTGAGCACAGTGCTACTGGTACCGTAGATGAAATATGGTGTTGGTGTGCTGCTTTAACCTGAGAAATATATATAAAGCATAAAATAAACAATTTGCTTTAAATAAAATGTGAATTTAAAGTGTAATTATGGCGAAATGTAAAAGCAGAAGAGAGAAAAAACACCTCTACACAGTAGTCATTGGACAGTTTTATGTCTTGGATTGAAATTTATGACTCCATGACCTACCACACAGCAATCCAAGGCAAGTAGCTGTATGAAAGCTGCACATAGTGAAGCACACTGTTGGTATCAGATTAAATCCAAAGTGTCTCGTCCATGACCCTCACGTCCAGTTTCCAGATGGAGATCCATCCAAAACACACTGTGTGTCCTGTGACCGCAGTCTTGACTCTTGACCAGGGTCATTGAACTTGACAGGTTTCCGACCTTGTGGAAGATGGAACAGGGAAGACATAAGGTTCACACTGACCCTGGCTTTTAGCACAAGTGATTTTTATATGCGCTTCCACCTGACACTGACAGATGAAGAGCTTCCTTTTCTTTTCTTTTGAGAGAGAGCACACAATAATGAGAGTAACAGGCAGTCATTTATTCTCAGAGCCAACACATACATGTCATCTATCTGACAGTCATCCTTACTTGCCGTTTTAATAAATATAATTAAAATTTGTCATCTAAAATTGGCAGTTACAGCCATGCAAATCTTACATACAGAAATAGGCTGCCTCCATAATCCTCGTTGTGTGTTCAGATAAAAATAACATTGAAATGTGTTGATGCCAATCGCTGGCAAACAGAGGGAGAGAGAAAGAGAGAGCACAATATGAAACAGATGCCACCCCAGATGGAGGATAAACAGGCACATACATTTCTGTTACAAAGCAGAACTGTCACTCGCAGCAGTAAATGATTGTGGCAAAATAGGGATTCTGAGCCTGTTGTCTCTGGGGTTTCATTGCAATTCTGTACATCTGTCTTACTGAGGAAAATAGAAAATCTTCACCGCAGCTTGTGATATAGTTAATTTCATCAACCAAGACAGAAATTAGTTTGCCTTTTGATTTCTCCTTGCTAAACCTTTAGCATGTGGATTAAACCTGCAGTATGGGTATTATTTACCAGAAATTATGAGTTTAAGTAATGATACTTATGTAAATGAGTATTTCTGCGATTCTCTTTGGAGAAGATTAATGCTAAATTTCATTATCATGTTGCAATCTTGGCCTTAAGCGATGCAGTTTGTAAATGCTGTGAAGGGCCAATCTAAAGGCGAGGCATTTCATCAACAAAGCAATTCACAACGTTTTACATAAAACACACAATTAAATAGAGTTTAATGGAAAATTGCAGTGGAACAGAAAAGGAAGAGTCTTCAATCTTGATTTAAAAGAAGAGAGTTGGAGATATCTGGTGCATAAAAACTGAAAGCTGCCTCTTAGTGTTTAGTTTTTTACTTTGGGGTCAGACAGCAGACTTGTCTAAGATGACCTGAGATGTCTGGATGGTTTATAATGTAGCAGAAGGTCAGAAATGTATCTTGGCCCTTCACCATTCAGTGCTTTATAAAACCAACAAAAGAAACAGACAGGAAGCCAGTGCAAAGACCTCAGAACTGGAGGGATGTGATCCACCATTTTGGTCTTGGTAAGGACACAAGCAGCAGCTTTCTGATCGATTTTCTTTTAGAAAGACCCATATAAATGCTGTTACAGTAATTGAGTTGACTGAAGATAAATGTATGGGCAAGTTTCTAAAATTCTGCTGAGAGATAAGTCCTTTAATTCTTGATATATTCTTCAGGTGATAGTAGGCTGACTTTGTAATTATCTTAATGTGGCTATTGAAATTCAGTCTGAGCCTATGCCTATGCTAAGATTTCTGGCTTGGTTCATGGTTTTTAACATTACCAATTAAAGCTGAGCACTGACTTTTAATTCCTCTTCCTTGGCCCCAGAAACAATTACTGCAGTTTTATCATTGTTTAATTGAAGAAAATTCTGACACACCCAATCGTTGATTTGTTCAAGGATTAACACTTAATTCAATAAAGCTTCATCTAAAATCTATTTTTTTGTCTCTATTCAACACAATTATCCTGAGAGTAGTGTGTTATTATTACTGTAAGTGAGAAACCCAGAAGAGACTTTCATGTATTCACCTCAAACACCCTCCTGTCCGCTAGTGTGATGATTATATGCAAGAAGTTTTGATTAACTGCCAGCTCAGGTATGAGATTACAGTAACTGTCGTCCTGTCTCTGTATTTATTATGCAGACTGTTTATATTTGGGCCATTTCTGTGTGTAGGGGGCAGGTGTGTGGAGTAGGTGAGACAAGGTCTAGAGCTGTCACTTACTGAGAAAGCCCAAGGGAGTGCAGGCAGTGATTTACACTCTGGCAGGACACCCGCAGTCTTCAGTATGGTGTGTTATGACATGTAATCACAGATAGTCTTTTAGGTGTTGCTCCACTCTTTGTCTCTTTGCTATTTTTTAGCACTACCCCCATCTCCCACCCTGCAACCCCATGGCTATATTGTGTATCTGAGGCTTTTGGAGGCCTTTTGTTTTATGATGTGCATGAATTTGCCTGAACTGGTTTACGCGCCATTTGTAAGGTTGTCGTTATATGTATAAAGGTATAGAAGAATCCAGGGGATTCCAGATGTGCATAGTAAAACTAAGAGGCAGCACATATTAAGCTAACTGGAGGGGTTTTAACAGCTGGTAATCCTGGATATTTTTATCGACCAAACACTAACAAATGAAACCTGTGTAACTACTGCATGTAAATATCTGGAAAAGCTTCTTGTTGTCAGTACACAAATATTCTATATTGAAAATTCCATTGCAATAAGTCTCATGTTGGACTGTCCATTTGTCAATCTTTAGTAGCCTCTTTATTCAATGAAAAGCGTTCAAGTGCTCCACTTGAGTAAATGTACTAAAACCACACTGTTAAAAATACTCTGTTGCAAGTAAGTCCTGCATTTTAAACGTTACCTAAGTAAAAGTATGTAAACATAATCAGGAAAATGTATTTAAAGTATGAAAAGTAAAAGTACTGGAAAAAGCGTCCAACCAGCAGTCCTCAAAATAATTAAAATAAAACGAAAAGCAACAAAACATTTTTAGAAGCTTGAAGCATGACATAATTTTGCACTAACATAACTAATTTTTAATCGACTAATTGTTTCAGCTGCACTTGTAGTTTAATTGATCGTCATCATACTCCGTCATACGTCATACAACATCATACTTTATAGGCTCTTCATGTATTTTGTATGTTAATAAGTACGAGTACCTCATATTTGTAATCAATTTCTAGTAGTTAAGTTACATTACACCACTGATTCATACTGTTTTCATAATGTTTGGGTATAAGTTAATACTTATTTTGTTGTTTCATTTTTGTCCCATCCACAAACACTGACAACAGATTGGATTTCCACCATGTTAAGGGTCACAGAAATGTCTTCATTGTGGAGATGAATTCAAATAAATCTCAGTGTAATGCCAGAGGCAAGACAGTTTTGTGGCTATGTAGCTACATTTATTATTATGTAAGAATGTGGTTACCTTTGGGGTGACGTTTCCAGGAATATTTCTGCTTTTAATATCACTGGAGTCATGGTGGTGCATGAAGGTGAAAGGTCTGTGGGTCTGTGTCAGACATTTCTCCTGTAGGTGGTATGTGTTTCTGACTGTCATCCCCTCTTTACAGGTCAGGCTATGGTTTGGCTCTGTATAAACACAGCCAGCACTGAACCTGAAGTCTATGCCTTCTCCTCTGATCTGCTGACTGACTCTGTGTATAGCAGACCATTCAGTCCAGGAGGCAGAGAGATACCAGGAAAAGCAAAACAATGTAGCTGAGAGGCTTGGAGATGACAGGTACAGCAGTACAGAAGAATTGCTATTTTTTTAAGCAGAGGGCAAGCACTCAGTGGTTACAAACACCCACGCACAAATATTTTAGTGCACAGACAAATATTTTTGTGTGTAGGTGTTTGTAACTGTAACACACAAACACAGACAGAAAGCCAGAGTGAGAGTGGGAGAGCACATAGAGCATATTTTCTATTTTCCATGCCCTGGGCGTTAGACATACCAGGAGCGACAGAAATCTAGCCAAGTGGGATAAGATCATAAAACTGCAAGGCACTCTCCTCTCATTTTCAACTAAATGGATAAAATGGTGTCAGCATGTTACTGCGAGCCCCTCAGGAAAGAAATACTGGCAGGACTATAAACTAAAGCAGTTACTCTGTGACAAGACACTGAATCCTTTCCCATCAAGACAGATTTCATTTGAAATGGTGTAGCAATTGCAAAAAATATCAGAAAATAAAATAGGGCTGGGAAACATTGACAGAATATTCTATTATTTTAATAGGTTGACACTGAATATCAATGTGTATCAATTTAATATAGCCACATTAATCGCTATAATCTGATAATATTATAGTTTCAGAAGATATTTACAAACACAATCATTATTATTATTGTGAATATGATGGCCAAGTAGACAAAGCACTAGTTTATGAATTCTTTATGTAACCTTAAAAAATGCAATCTATATACAGTGTAAGCTAAACAAAGGAAATTTTGGTGTTATGTCCTTGTTGTTTGTGAGGTATAATGACCAGTGGAGCAGAGAGCTGGCTTACAATGCAGTTTTGACCAAACCTCCTCCATCACACTTGGTTCTTTTGTAAATACTGTGTTACAGCAGGATGCAGAGGTGTTGATAGAAACTCTCTGCCGCATTGTAAAGGAGTGCAGTCTTTAATTTCTTTTTCTCAGTTTTGCTGATCCTGTTCAGATTTCGAAATTTCAATTACTGTTGCCACTTCTCCGTGCTTTATGGGTTGGAATTGTACTGTCAGTTTTCTAAGTCATTAGGCTTTGTGTTAACCTCAGGGACCAGCGGGGTCATGTGTCACTTCATGGTCTGGGCACAGATGAGACAGGAAAGAAAGAAGAAAGAAAGGGGAGAGGGGTGATAATGATAAACTGGATTAAAGGACATCTGAAGGTGTTAGATTCTGTCAGATCGGCTGGAAAGGTGTCAGTTTGCAATATATGCAGCTGTTACAGTTGGTTGAAAAAACCTTTGATACATTTCTCACTAGTTTGCACTCAAACATGAGACAGTTCAAAATAAGACTTGAACATTAGTCAATGTAAAATGGCCTACTGGGTGTTATCCCATCACTGAAACACATTACAGACTTGTCAAAGTGTTGGTTTTGTTCACCAGATTTCCTGCTGTATCCTACATTATAAAACACCTGCACCAGTTCAGAAATCCCTCAAATACTTTTCAACAAGGGACCTGTTAAGCAAGATTATATCGTTCCCGTCTTCACTCCTTTTCTCTGCTTTTCTGTCATTTTGGTTTTGACAGTGCTGTGCTATAGCTGAAGGCAAGTTTAAACTCTATGCGCTGGCTCTCCATGAGGCCACACAATTATCTGGAGTCTGATAGTAGAGCCAGAGTCTGACACATTCAGTGTCACCATATTGAGTGTGAGTGCAGGGTGGGAATGGAAGTTACCTCTCAAAAAAAAACCTCCCCCGAAGGCACAATACAACAGCAGCATAGAGATCAGCATAGTGTATTGCAGCATAAGCTGTCATGTTAGCATGAAGTGCTGATAAACCAGTCTCACACACACATATTTTCACGAGGACACATTTACTTCCTATTTTATCTCATTATCAACTTCAGCTAGAGCTGTTTTCTGTTTTACCAAGCTGGATATGAGCTGCCTTCTTTATTAAACGAAATACTGTTTATGGTGAGATGTGTTTGTGTGCAATTGTTATTCAGTCCTGCACCACCTGTGCTTTGAGGAAAGGGTTTGAATTGGGCTCACATGATTGAGTGGCACCTGCTTGTCAGAGGGTAGCTACAAAATATTGCTGCATTCAGAGAAGGCAGTACTCCACCTGCATGCCAATCAGTCTGTCAGGCTAATACCCCTCCACCTCCATGCACTCACACACAAACATGTGCTCTGGCTCTCTCCTCCAGTTTGTTTCTTTCACCACACACATTGCCTGTAGGTATGGACACATATGTCCATCTCAACATCCATTCATGAAATGACAACACTTTCAACTAGGCACTAATTAAATTTCCTCTGTGTGTACTTTGCAACGTTACAGATAGCAGAATGTTTTGTCAGACGGATTGTCTTTCCTAAACATGGAGGTAAGCTGACACTGACGCTATTTAGTGTCTGCTCACTCTAGTATGGCTGCCAGCATTGATTCACCCACTCAAGTGTTGGGTGTGTATCAAGCAGGATTCTGTTTTTCTTTTATTTGCAGTAGCTGACATCCATAAAAACACTTGTATCAATGACAGAGATAGAAGAGAAAGCGAGGAGTGTACTATCTGCTGTTTTTAAAGCTATTGATTTACACAAGAGGAGATGTGAACAAGGACCTTTGCCCAAGCTTATGATCATCTGTGGTGCTGTGTGTATGTGTAGGAGTGAGTGTATTTCATGCAAGCATGCTCACATGCATCTGCATTTTTTTGTGTGTGTAAACAACAGAAGCCTGAAAAAAGGGATTTCTGAACAACTGTGTCAGCAATAGAAGCTCAGCTATGCACGCAGAAAGCACAAGCCCATTCTCCTGAGCATCTCCTCTGATCTCTATTTTCTCTGTCATGTCAAGACAGTAACAGGTGTCTCACCTAAGGCAAAAACACTGTATCACTGTCTTCCTCTTTATCTCTCAGTATTTATCTATTGTTGCAGCTCTCTGGGATAAAGCGGGAACATCATCGTGAATTTGGTACCCAGGCTATGTCTCTGTCATGCTCCTCCACTGTGCCAACCGTGTAGGCATCGTTGACGCTATAGTTTCATAGGGATTAACCACATGGTGCTGGCTAGCTTGGATACATTCCCAGCAATGCACCCATGCTGGGCTGGCTGGATGAACAGAAGGTCGGAACATGCCATAACACTGTAATGCTGGGCTGGTGACAGCACCCAGGTGGTGCCAGGCACTGGAGACCAGATCAGGCGCCAGTATCAACCCAGTATCTCACCTGAGTGTGTTTAGTGATTTTTTATCAGATTTTTATTCATCAAGATATCACACAGTGAGTCCGCACAGTGTAAATCTTTACTGCAAATTGGATTTGATCTGTAATGTCATCCACCACACCCAATGATAGATGTGCGATTTCGCAATGACTGCAAATTACATCATGGAATGTGGCATTAACATGAAAATGAGACGAGTCCTGAATTATTTTTGAAGAAAATTGTGACAAACATGCCTCTCTTCCCTCCTCTGTTTACATTGTTCATTGGATGAGTCATCATGTTGTGTGTTTCTGCCTGTCCTTTTAGCTCTAAAGCCTCTTGTCTCCTCCACATCTCTGCTCTCTGAAGCAGGTAGTCTGACTGTAAAACAATAGAGCCTTGCTCCCTTGATTAAACACTGTCAGATTAATTTACATCTCAGTACTGCTTGACAGTACAATTTGTGTTTCACAGAAAGCTGACATCATTGTCTGTCTGACTCCTGGAGCCTCATGCTCATGTACTCAAAATACAATTTAAGTTAAATTCAACAGTTTGATTATGAACACAAAGAAAGTAATATTCTCATCAACCATGCAACATTATGCAGTCCAATCCAAACACATCCATTCCCCTATTCATCAGCTGCTTACTAAGGTCAGTTTGAGGTTACCAGGGCTGCCAGAGCAGCATTTTTCTTCACAATGATTTACTCAGCAATTTACTCATCTTGGGGCATCCTTCATGTCTCTCTGCTCAGGGTTTTCCTCAGGCTTTGCAAATGTTGGGCAATCTAATATTTGCAAATTGGTAATTAATTACCCCTTCGTTAGAAGAGATAAAGCTCAGACAATCGGACTGAAGAAGGAAAGCGTAGCTCTGCCCAAGATCAGTTAACGCCCTGAGTGGATGAAGTTAATGATGCAGTCAAAACCCTTTCAAAACTGGGTAAACGGTGACATAATGATCCATAAATACACAAATCACGCCAAAGACGGCATATGGCTTCTTTAGAGACTTAAATCTTCTATTCGTATGCTTTCTGATATACAGTAGATCAAGTAAAGAAAGTAGAAATAATTAGCAGCTGTACACAGTATATCTTGAATATTAACTTGTTGCTAATATGGCGTGGAAATATAAGGAATTGTGTTTAATTTTAGAGATAAATTGTGACTATCTGAATCCCTCGTTTCTTTATGCTGCAATAATTGGTCACTTAGTCAACCAACAGAAAACTATTTTAATATTTTTTTTCTCTTATGCCAAAAATTCTCAAGGTTCAAGTTTCGCCATTGTGCTGATTTATTTAGTCCTTTATGTCTGTAAAACAAATATCTTTGGATTTTTGAGATCTATATTTTATTGACAGAATAATTGATTTATAATGAAAATGAAAAATGGAAATCTGCATATTCTGCTCTAGCTGACTTGCATTCATTTTAGAGACTAATAATTCAAATGGAGAATAATCCCATTATCTCAGATCTGTATTTTTGCTGTTTTACATGTGAACATATTCTCTAAAAATGTATCCAGTGGGCCTGTCCAATAACACAGATTGCAAAAGATCACAAAACCATCTAAAAAAATGAATCGAGATCTGAGCAAAATGCAGCCTTCCTAACTATAGTTTTTATTGGAAGGTGCACTTTTCTTGTTTCCTAATTGCCTTCAGTCAGATAAACAGGATGTTTCTAGGGCATTAGACTAATAATAGCCTAAGCACGGTGAAGGCAAACACCACCTGGCAAATGTCACAGCCAAGTCAAGTGAAGTAGGCAAGGACCATGTTTACATTGAATCAGCCATAATTGTGTGTGATTGAGGTATTACAGACTAATTGTGTCTTCATTCATGGGATTCATCCTGTGCAAACTGAACCATTACTCCAGAGAAGCACTTAAGTAAGAGAGCATATTTTTTAATTATTTCCTCAATTGCTTGTTTGTTCCTGGAATTACAATCTAACTCTCATGAAGAGGAAGTACATTTAAACAGTATTCTTAAAACTAATTACTTGAGGAATGGTGGTTGGTCAGAATGACAGGATTTTTTTCTCCTTCCCCCCATTTCTTTTCCTGAAACCGGTCAATAAACAATCTGCATAACTTTACCGCATCAATATTTAATGTGCCAGCTAAAGGTCTCCTCTCCTACAGGTCGCAGTCAGTCTGGGTTTGATGTTTAGTACTTTGAAATTCGCCACAGATGCAAACAGTCCCAAGGGGTTTTACTGGTGTTTGTGTGTGTATGTGTGTGTGTGTTTGTCCATGTGTATGCATAACGAAGAATGTTTGTGCTTAATATTTTTATTGTACTTTGCAAGTCTGCCTTTGTTTGTGTGTCTGTTGGGTGTTTCCACACATCAGAGACAGAGAAACCTCAAAGCCCTCCCAAGCCAGTAGAAACAATCTGCCTCCCCCCCACAAATTGCTTACAGCCGGTCTATCAGTGGGGAGGGGAAAATATGGGGGTGAATTTTTAACGACAAAAAACAAATGAGCCAACACAGGCACACAATTAGGGGGAAGTCATGGCTATGTGTCGTCTTTAGATGAGCAACATGATGGCCTCTTTACCCCTGGTGGGGGTAAAGCCCTGCCCCCAGGAGATGGCTCATTAGGGCTGAGGAGGAGAGGAGAGGAGGGGCTGCTGACAGTCAAAACAGTGGGCGTGGGGAAAGAAGGGGGTCGCTGCCACTCAGGGAGAAGAGGGGCTCGACTTAAGTCCTTTCACAACAAGGGCCATTCTGATTCTGTGAAAGACATTAGCTCATGGTGGGAAATCATCATGTCACACAAAGGACAGCTGCCATAAGGGCTGCATTAAGTCTAGTGCCAAAATATTGCCTCATCAGCGCGGATACTTTGTAGTGTGGTGAACTGTATTGTTTTCATCTTTTTCTAATCTCACACCCGTTATGAATATTGTGTCATTTTATGCATCTTTACTAGTAATAACTGATATTTTCTGAAAACAGATGTGTCATATTAATAAAAAGAAAACACAAAGCATATGAGGAAAAACGATCCCCAATGACACTTTATTGATCTTCAAGAAAGAGATATTATCTCAGCGAAATTCAGAATGATTGTAATATCTTTGTCGATCTGACAATAATGAAACCACTCACCAATTATGCTTAATGAACTGTAATGTGGAAATGTCATTTACAGAGTTGGTCTTCATCACTGATGTAATCATTAGATGATGCGTCTCATTAATCATGATATGGTTGTCTCAGACCACGCATCTTGATTTCATTTGAACTTGGTGAAAAGAAGTTTCCGAATGACAGAGAACAAAGAAGAATGAGCTGCGCAGGCAGGAACTGTACTGTACATGGATGCTTTATCTGACTGTGAGAGTGTTACTGTAAGGATAAAGTGAATGTGATCTCCATTACAAAAGCCTTTGTTCTGTGTAGTGCAGCAGCTTTTGGTCCCATTATGGGACTGTACATGTAGCACACTCCTGGGTCCTTAAAAGCTGGAAGAGTGCCACCAGATGGTTAAGAGCAGAAGTGAAGATGCCATTTTCCACCTTGCATCGTTTTTAATGATCCATTACAATGTACTCTATCTGCCAATAATGGACACAGTACTCCATAGCTGGCTAATCACAATAATGCAGCATGTATTCTGTACAAATGTATGTAGCTATGTTCTGGAGGCACACATAATGTGCTCTCTGTGGAAACAAATTTCCCCTTTGGGGACAATAAAATCTAATCTATCTTATAGTGCATACACATAATTCAATTAAAAGAAAACAGATAAATTTACAGATAAAAACTACTGTTTATGGGCGATATGTGACTGAAAACAAACTACTTTCAATTATAGGTGTACCCTGAGAAAAAATGTTCTTCTAAATTTAAACAGATAATCATTTAATAAATAAATCTTGAGAAAAACGTGTTTGATGTACCACAGTCTGGTGACAGTATTTCACCCATCACACCTCACTAGAAGTCCCAGAAATATGTTGTTGTTATAATGGCTTATCCAGAGATTTCCCCATGGACAGCAAGCTCCTGATTTCCTGTTGCTACAGTCATGATTTGTCAAACTTTCTCTTTGAAAATGACCGCCATGTTTTGCTTCTCTGTTGATCAAAGGAACTAAACCCAGACTGATTCATTTGTTGTCTGTCTCTCATGTTGAATTACCCTGCGCTGCTGTATTCCACAAAATTTGCATACTGCATATTGGCTTTGGAACAAACTGGGCTGCACACAAAGTGCATACAGCTAATTGAGAATCGAGTAAGCATCTCTAATCTGTTTAACAAAAAGAAACAGTATTTTTTCAGCTAATTAATAATCTTAGTTTAGCTAATTAAAAATCCAAATGAGAGTATACACCAGTGAGTATGTGTGAAGTAAGACTGACAGGAGTTTAGCACTTATATAATCACACCAACCAGAAGCATGTAGAAAGCAACATAAACATGAAGAATAAGGTTTTTTAAGCTTACGTTGTGTGCTTGTGTTTAAAATTGTTTCTATGTAAAGGACCTCTCATAGAGATATCACCAAAGGCCATAAACATCACTGTGGGGATTTGTAAAAATGTAAATTTAAAACATTCAATTTCAGCAACTGTACAATGTATGCTACTGACACCTATATGTAGAATCATTATAACCATATTAGCTCACTATAAAAAGGAAGTGTGTGAGGAGAGGCTTTTTTACATCTAATGGTTGCTGTGAGTCTGTGCACCTCTCTCCCTGATCGACACTGCATCAACTGTGAATCAAAGCTAAGTGCCATTATCTCTCAGCATTTAATGAACATGGATCAGTGAAACCTTTTATTTATTCATCTCCTGGTTTTTCACAGGGCCAGGCTGGATGCATTAGATCTGGCAGGAATAACTCACTGTGCAGATTTTCTGAAGATTCTCACGTCCTTTTACACATCCTGAAAAATGAAAAATTGTCACGAAATCTACTAGTTTCAAAAGTTCATTTCAAACTGAGGTGTCAGAGTTCCTCACTGTTCAATAGGCATCTTTGCTGTTTTCTTGCGGTGCACTTTCAAGGACACATACTGCACGACAAGTTTATGTCTGACACTCTCAGTTCTTGACCTTGGACAAAATGGCCACCATCTCTATCAATCACCAGCTCAACCAAGAACAAGAGAAAATGATGCAGCTAACAACATTATCACAGCACTTGTTCACATCTCATTGATTTGACAAAAGCCATCACTCAGCAGTGTCAGTCACATGGTTCAGTGCTCTATTATAAGAGGGGCAGCATAAAAGACCTCAATGATGAGATTTAAAACACTTTCTTTTTACTCTCTTAAAATAAGTTTTGATCCATGTAGCACTTGGAAACATGCTCAGCAACACAAAACAAAAACATGTCGAATGAAAGATCGCCATTGTTGAACCAGTGTTGAGGAGGGGTGTGCTACATTCCCGAAAAACTCTTTCTGTTTTCCTCTTTGTAAGAAAGAAGCTTCAAATTGGCCTGTCAAAAAAAAAGAAAATGATCAGAGCAGGACCCCACCCTCCATGCTCCATCTTAACATAAAGGCCACATAGTGCTTGTTTTTTTTTTTTTTTTTTTTTTTTCCAGCGGACAGTGGCACACCCCTGCTTCCCTGTGGGGTACTGATGTCACACTATTCATCATGTACTATTGAGAGGCGATGAGGGAATGGATTCACCTACGAGCATCCCCAGCAGTAGCTCCCTAGACAGCTTTCCCGCCCTCTCGTCCCCTCCGCGGTGTCCCTGGGGAGGTTTCAATTAAACAGCCCGAATGTTTGGGACATTTTAATCCCTCTTCCACCTCGTTTATCTTTGCACCCACACCTCTAGAGCCCAGGCAGTGGAAGAGTGCATCCGTGGATAAAACCATCTCTCTGTTCACTTTGTGTACTTGTCTTCTATATGGAGATTAGAGGAGCAGTGTGCATGGAATTAGCCTTCTTGTGCCTATTTAATGCCACATAGAGAGAGTGTATTACTGGATTTGGTTGTGACACCACTGTTAATGTGTAGAGCAGGGCTGAACATTGTAAAAAAAAAAAAAAAAAAATATATATATATATATATATATATATATATATATATATATATATATATATATATATATATATATATATTAATAATATCTCTTGAATTAGAAAAACAGCTCCCCACAACATGTCAAAATAATGTTTTAAATTGGTAGAACTTTTTAAATCAATTTAAAACTTGAACTTCTAATGTGCACATTCAATGAACACATCGATAAAACCCTGAGACAGACAGAATTTTATTCTTTGCATATGGTAAAGTGCACAATGGCTCAAATGAAAGTCGTCTTCTCGATAGAACTATTTAAGTAACTGTTGTGCAAAGGGAAGCTGAAATAAAATCTAAATTTAGGATGACAGAAAAACAAAAGACTCTCCCCCACACTCACAAAAAAGGTCACGCTACCCTACCATCAGTCAAAAGAAAAATGGCATTATCCTTCTCAGATTCTGACCCCCTCTCACCCGCAATAATTATTGTACAGTCTTAACAGTGCTGTTTCTATCTATGCAACATGACAGAATAAAAGCAAACCTCCACTCACACTTGAAATAGTTGTGAATGTCAAAATAATCGGATAAAATTCTGATTTTAATAAAACTAAATCAGCTACTTTTTGTCTTTCAGTTCAGACAATATTTGCTTCTCCACTTGACAATATGAGAAGAAGTTCTGTACGTGCTACATAAATACATGACTTCATAGAGTTTGTGGGACAATAACAGGATGTCTACACTGTCAGCCTGTTTCAGACCTTTTCTCAGGGTCATTAAATATTCATGTTTAGATTAACATGTTTGTAAGAGAGAGAAAATTTATGTGATGACCTTTAACAATGAAATTGAATAAGTAATGGTCTTTTTAAAACATGCTAAGCTTAGCTTCAGATTTGTGTTTCATAAAAGTGACTTCATTGCTGTGTTCTACATAAACTAGAGATTGTCCCAGACAATCTTTGGTTGGTGATTTTCTGAGAAACTGCTTCTTAATGGTCAATTGATTTGGCCTTAATGGGAGTATTGATTGAGGTGATCTCAAATGTAAATTTTTCATCTGATGCTCTGATGTGAAGTCAAACCGAATAGTTGGCGTGTATGAGCAGGTCATGTGTTTAATGTATGTCATTAGTATTTCACGCTCAGCTCCTCACTCAACTACCAACCAAAGCACAGTCAGATTAGGATTGAAGAAAACTAACCTGAACAATCTGCAATCATTCAGTTTCACAACTCTCACCACAGTTTTTTGTGACGCTAATGGAAACCAACTTCTTGCTCTCTGCTGTCAATATACATTTTTAGAAAGGTCAAATAATTTTTGATGGAAGTGTTGGTTTGTTCGTATCCCAGTCCAATCAGGGAGACACGTGCATTTCCCCTGCGCTTTTTAGTATGCATCGCTGCGTAAATCAATACTTAATGTATCTGTTCAGTTCATTTGCACTTTCCAATTCACAGTGGAATGCACTCTTCATTAATGAGAGCTACCTGGCTTAGTGTCCTCAGAAATTTGAACAGCTGCAGCATTAAAAATGACAGAATTTATTGAGATCACACACACACACACACACACAGACACACACACACACACACACACACACACACACACACACACACCACAGTTTGACCACTTTAATGTGTTGTTAATACCCATTTAAGTCGAAAGGACATAAAGATACCCTGTGGATTATTTCTTATTGCATATTATTTCAGTTGTGTGGTTTTTAAATTGTCCTATTCTGTCTTTAAATACAAGTATACACTATTGTCTATCAGTGTCAGACCGAGAACCATCTAAAGACAATCAACACGTCTTTGGTAAAGGATGAGAGTGCCCGGGAGCCAAAGAGATTCATCACTCATCAGACACTGTTAGGGAAATTTAGGAGCTTAATTTTGTCGTTCCAGGCGGTTGATACAGCCAAGTGATTCAACATTGTTATACCAGAGACTGATGTGTTCTCTATAACTGATGTGCAGACGGGCAGCAATTCCTCAAGGAGAGGGATGGTCTCTCCTGCTGGAGTTAATGATGTCATGCTGGTGGTTGATCGGACTCTTTTTTTTTTTTTTTTTTGTACTACCTTTGTTTATATTATCAATGTAAAGCTGTTTCAGATGAAATATAACAAAACTATTACTGAAAATGATCATCAATCATTTTAATTGATTAATAGTTTATTGCCATTTATTAGGCAAAAATGCCAAACATCTGCTGCTTACAGCTTCTAAAGTTTTGCTGTTTTATAACAATAATGTAAATATCTTTAGTTTCTGGACAGTCTAGAAAAAACAAGCTATTTTTAAAGTGTGCATTTTTCACTATATTTTGGAAACCATAAGATTAATTTGCTTCATAGATAAATCATCTGTTTAAATCGTTTATCATGCAAAAATGCCAAATATTTGCTAGATTCAGGTTCTCAAATCTGAGGACTTCTTGTTTTTGTTTTACACTGTAGATTGAATATGCTGGGTGTCTGACCTTTGGTGTGAAAAAACAAGTAATCACTTTGAACTCATGAATGTTCATCTGGGGATTTTTTCACAATTTCCAATTCTTTATTTTTCTATTTATGGACTAAATGATTAATCAAATTCCAGTTTATTAGGTAAACATACTGTAGCTGAAAACTATTGCGGTCTTCCAATAAATCCTTCCTTCATAAATGTTATAATGTTCACTTTTTGTTGCAACTCTTCTGGACAGGTATTGATTTCAATGTATGGTCATTTTAGAGGCTTCAGCCTATGGTGCTGTTGAATTGTTTCGCATTATACTGACAGGTTTTTCTGTTATATAAACCAACAGCACCGCAAGTTCATGAAGGGAGGATTTAATGCAGAACTGTTATATTAGACTGCATTAGTTTTAGCTAGGTGTAGCTAATAAATTCCAAACTGAGTGTATGTGTATTGGCGAATGGAAATTGTAAGTTGCACCCCTCAATAAAACAAGAAAAAAAACATTATTTATTGAATGAAAGCTGATATGTTATAGATGACTCTATGGAGAAAACGTACATGTATGCATATATTAGACCAGCTGCAGCTGAAAAGATCTGCCGTACAAATCCATTTTGACATTGCCCAGGGCTTAAGATATGAAAGGGGTTGATCTTCATATTGCTGTTCTACTTGTACCTGGATCTCCATTTTAATAGGCTAATTACTGGGCAGCTGGCTCGGTGGCCTGCATGAGCCTCAGTCAGAGGTCTGGCTCTGAATGGGCTGCAGCCTCAGCCAGTAGACTGGAGACAGCTGGCTGTGTAGTGTGCTTTCCAGAGATGTCAGAAGAATCCTTTTCTAATCCTCCGCTCCCCTGCTGGGAGCCTGTTGTTGGAGAGGCATCACACAGAACATATGACAGCGTCGATAAGAAGGACTCCATGCGATTCAGTCAAATTAAAAAAGGATCACTTTGGGTTATTAGCTACCTGTTTGTCAGAATGTTATCGCTTTCAAAACGATACTTATTCAAAGCTCATTTGGTGGCGCTGAATGCGTCTGGCTGTCACTAGGGCTTTCTCAAGAATCAAGTACAGCATTTCATGAAGTGGAGAGGATAGACAGCACTTAGATTTAATAATTTATACTCCTCATCCCAGTGTGGATGAAGTGTGTGTCATTCAGAGGTGTGAATGGAGTCACATCTCAAAGGAATTACTGTTGGATCTCTGCTGGGAGACCCAAAGAAAGAAACAGCTTTCCACATGATTTACCATGAGGCAGATTCAGACAGTGCAGAAAAACCCTCTGCTTCCACTGATTTGTATCATATGATAGTACGGCATGGTAGTCAAGCGAAGGTCTGTGCCCTACTGTATATATTGAAGACAATAATGTGCAGTTTATTAAAGAAACTGTCCTTTTGTGACCTGTTTTGCATGGATTTAAATTTGTTAGGTTATATTAGCAGTGGGATCAGATAAGCTGAACAGTGAAAAGAGTCAGGGAGCGCTGTGCTAATTGCTCTGCGGCTAGATAAGAATCTTGGAAAAGCTCCAGACGGGAATTATAAGCACACTCAGATTTAACTACCTACACACTGATGCAACTTTGAACACAAGGAGGTCTGACCTGGGAAATAACTGTTTTATATTTTGGCTAAACAGACTCCTGACTACTGCATACAGAACACACACACACACACACACACCTGCACATACACCAAGTGGGTGGTAGAATATGACTTTCACCTGGTGGGGAGCAGCATAAATCTTTCTGGAAAAAGAAGAATGAGACCCATCAAGATGAGAGCGATGACTTTAATTCACTGGTGGGCTTCTGGAAAAGGATATAACATGTTTGATATTCCCAATAATGATAAAAATAATGCCATAGGCCTTTTATTCTGACGTGCCAGGAGGGGATAGAGAGAGCAGCTCCCTCTGTAACTCATACAATACATGATAGAAGAAGTCCTCTGTACTTCTGGGTTAAGAAAAGTACATAAATGTATAGGAATTATGTCAGAGGAGACCATATGAAATGTAGGATTTGAATAAGTCTATTTTTCTTTGACATGTCCCCAGTGTTTAAGAAAAGACAACAGAAACAACCGAGAAGCTTTTTTCTGCTTGTGTGTATAGACGTGCACAGAGAGATACACAGATATCAGGGGAATAAAAATGGCCTGTGTGTTCAGAGAGGGGCTCAGCAGAGTCTGATTGATTTGGCTGTAACAGTGACAACAGGCCTCCCCTGTGTTTCACTCCGCATAATTCTTTGATTAATGCGGGCACATCCCAAAATCGCTCCACTGCAACACGAAATCAAATTAAATCACCTGGATACAATCTGTAATTGATTGGAAATGTCAAAGACGAGGGGCAATATCATTTATAACTTGTAGGATTGTTCAAAAATGTGGATTAATTGATTTCTTTTTATATTGTGTTTATTTGGGCCATAATGCATTTCATCATGCTGCTTGGTGGTATCAGGATGTCACATGTGAAGTATCAGTGGTGAAATAAGATATAAAGAAACATCTTTCTTCTTTGAGTGCCTATTTCACATTGACAGATGCCTGTGTCACCACTCCCTACAGCCAAATTCAGATGTATGTTTCACTGTCGTTGGTTGTTGTGTATGAAATCAGAAGCCACAGATCACTAAAGCATTAAATGAAAGCACTGTACTCCTCTATCCACTTCACAGTGTATGACTTTGTTTCAAATCAATACTGTAAATTATTGAAGGCGTGAGGTGGGGATATGCCAAATGATATTCATTGAAGGGAATCATGTTCCCCTGGGCTGTCAATAAAGCAGTGCATGTTCTTTCACTCCTACTCTTGGCAAGCCTATTGTAGATAGGAAATTCCTACTTTGTCAGATTGTATTTTTCATGAATAACAATTACAGACTTTCATAATTCCTTTCATGCGAGTGTGTACTGCCTCAGTGATTGATCTTCTTAAATCTGCCTATTCCTACCTATCCCTGTGATAAGCTGACAATGCACAGTAACGCATAATACATCAGGAGCCTAAAGGTTTGTCTGTTTGTCCTATTTCAGGCTCAGGAGTATTTTTAAAGGTTATTAAAGACCGTGTAAAAGGCAATTCCAGGATTTCTTTCAAAATAAATTAAATATGTTGGAAAATAGTTGCTAAAAATATGTGAAAAGATTTTGAACGATATATATTACTGAAATGTGGAGTTAGAGGTTGAAACAGTTTTCACCAGTTTTTAGTCCAGGATTTTTTAGGCGGTCCTAAAAGGTGGCTTGATGATGCACTGAGGCCACCCTGAGCATGTTCAGTTTTTGTTGAAACAGTTTTAGAGAGGTATTGATTCAACTGTTTGGTCATTTTGAAGCTTCTGGTGTTGTTGAATTGTTTTGCCTTTTTACTGACTAGTGTGGCCTTATACTGGTGTTTCTATTATTGTGTCCATCTCATTTATATCAGTGAGTGCGGATAAATAACAGACACCTCTCGATATAACGCAACACAATTTAACATCACATTTTACATGAATGCATGTTTAACTATAATGTTAGCCACGAGGACTTAATTTCCAAAACAATCTCCCTTTGAAAAAAGGGTAAAGTATGGAATGAAAGCAATAGTTCAACAGTTTGAGAAGTACAAATATTTGCTTTCTTGCCAAGTGTTAGATGATAGAACGTGTTCATTACAGAGCTTTGGTGCTGCTACAATATTTTTTTTGAAGTCCGAGCCAGGCTAGTTGTTTTCAATCTGTATGCTAAGCTAAGCTAACCAGCGGCTTGCAGAAGCTTCATATTTACCATACAGAGATACAGAGAGTGGTATCAATCATCTGATGTAACTCTCAGTAAGAAACGATATTTTCTCAGTCAAACTATTTCTTTCATTTATTTTATATTAACTGTCAGAATGGTATACCATGAAGGTAGTATAACCCCTGTCACCCTGTTTTAGTTTTTTCTTCCAAGCACAAGACTCAGCACACCAGTTCTATGTGATGAAATTCATATTTTATATTCACATTCTTGTTTTCAAGGCACAGTGTTTTTAAATTTCACCTTAAACAAACCCCCAAGTGGTCTGACTGACTAGCACAGGCACTGTATAGTACTTAATTCTCACTTTAAATGGTTCCTATCTTGTTTTCAAATAAATATCTTAACTCTGTATGAACAATGTCTCATTTCTAACCAGCTATTTCTTATTAAATGCAAAGTTCTCATGGCCCTATAGACAATGGAAGTAACTGCAACAGGAGCCTCTTCCTCAATGTCAGACGATCATTTTTTTTTTTTCAGTCAGGATAGCTTCTACCACAAAAAGAGATGATGTGCGCAAGGGTGGAATCATTAGCATCTGTCACGTCAGACGCACCGCGTATCACCTTCCTCTGAGCAGATTTAGGTTTGATGAGTTTCCCACAAGCTCTGCTGACCCACCATTTTTGAGAAAAGATGCAAGGTAAAACAAGTGCATACATTCTGGGCTGTGAAGGGCCAACAGTTGCTTCACTGATGTGTGACAGCCATTATTATTCTAGCTGTCAGTATTACGCACATAAGTGAGCAGATGATGCCTTATGAGAGGTAGTGTCCTGATAGAGCCATCAATACACACATCCTTGGCCTCATTCAGTCCGTCACACCTTTTTCCACTCTGTGTGTGTGTGTGTGTGTGTGTGTGTGTGTGCGTGTGTGTGTGTTCTGGTTAGAGGGAGGTTTATGAATAAATCAACAGAGTGTGAGATCTTTGAGCATTTTCTGCTGGCAATGGGTGACAATTATCAGTGCCTCCCCCGTACCCCGATGCCCCATCTTGCCTTTATCAGAACATTTAAATCAACTCACACTATTGTGGCCGTCATGAGGTACCACACATTGTTTACCCTCAAGCATGGTTCACAATTGAATGAACATTTGATGAAAATAATCAATAAGCATAATTGGCTGTTTTTTTAAATGATAAAAAAAAATTCTTAATGAAATGAAAATTCAAAATGAATATTGTGCACACAGAATGTCTCCATGCATCATTGCTTTAATGATACTGATATGTAGGCTGATGGCAAGAGCAATAACAAAGTATCATCTCTTTTTTCATTTTCATTTCTGAAATTCTCATTGTCCTTGTTCCATTTTGTAATCATCATCTCCTGCTGTGAGCTTGGCCATCAAGAGGCTCTTGCAACATGGTACTATACCCATTATTTACTCTCAAGCATCTTTCTTCACGCTCGTGCCTCTATGTCGCTCCCTTTCTTCAGTCTTTGTCCCCTTACATGTGCAGGAGGAGATAATTTCTTGGCTTTTCTCTCGGCCCAGCTTGAGTAAATCCTGGCTGACAGTTTAATGGCCCTAAGACATGTGGGTATATAGAGTCTATAGCGCAAGCCCTGATATCTATACCAAGCTGACGGACAGATGAGCGATGGAAAAGGGATTGAAAAGAATGGGAGATGTATCTGAAAAGTGTGAGGTGTGTCGCTCTCTTCTGCAAGCTTGCAACCAAGTTCAGACGAGGACACAACAAATAAAAAGCAAAGAAGGCTGATATTCTCATGTAGAGGTCTTCCTTAAAATGTGGCAGGAATGCCGCCTTAACGTAGTTTGTGAAGGGTTATCCACCAATTTATAATAAATGTCACATTTATTAATTGAATAGTTTGACATTTTGGGCAATATGCCTGTTTGGTTTCTTGCCCAGAGTTAGATGAAATGGTTGATAATCATTTATCAAGGGAAAAAAAAAAATTGCTGATTCCAGACAAAACATGCAATTCTAAGGCGTAACCTTGAGCTTGGAAAGCAGTAAATGATTAATTGAAAAACAGATTAATCTTTTGAAAGCATTTTAGTTTCAGCCATAGCGTATGTGTATGTAGCTGGAGCTAACAGCAGGTTAGGTTTACCTTGTCACAACTCCTGTCCTAAACATGAATGAACTGTAGTATGGAGTGTATGTCAGTTTTGTGCATTTCTGTTGAGAAACTGTGTTGCACGTAATTGAACTCTGCTCAGTAAAAGATGATCCTTCATTAGCTTTATCATCCAGTCCTCTTTAAGGAATTACATTGTGAAAAGAATATCTTATTGTGAAAAGTGCACGTGTAGATAATTTACTATAATCAATTAAAAGTGTAAGTGGCAGGGAAAATCCTAAAGCAGGACTCCAGGACATTGAGTTTCATATCTTCACATACCACATATATAGATCTTTAATTATTTGAGTGGATAATTACGGCATTTAAAGATTATCATCAACAGTTGGCTCAGGTCCAGATATGGAGTTATGTGGCTCCATTGCTGTATTCTTTGGTCTTAATGTCAGACAGGACATTCTTGGCCCCAGCTCAGACCCCCTGCTGATTCCACGCACTAAAGTCATAAGATTCAATTTGGTTTTGTAAATGATGCACTGGTACCGTGGCTCCCATTCAAGGCAGCCTGGTTTTTAATTACCGTTAATTACAATTTGCATAAAGCTTTTTAGCAAACTGCTCCTGAAGCGCCTGTAATAATTATACATGTAAATTAATGTTAAGCTGATAAAGGCTTGTGAGTGTGCGAGCGCTCAAAAAAGGGGTCTGCTTTTAAAAAGCCATCTGATAAGTAAAAGTCAAATGGAAAAGAGCAAAATAAATGTTCTGTGGTTCGGTAATGTGTGGCAACAATAAAAGAATGTCTGTTTGCTAAGATGTTGTTTGCATGCGTTTGCAAAGAGAGGAGAAGAGCTTGTGTTAGTCACATTTCATGAAACCCAAATGCATATATTTTGCAAATGACAATGCAAATAAAAGTGGTGGGAGGCAAGGCTGTATGCCAAACAATAGTCAAGAGAGTGAATAGAGTGGAGCATATTTTTCTCAGATTTTATTATTTAGGTTGTTCGTTTTTGTTTAATTTTCTTTTCAAATATCAAAGATGTTTGAAATTTGCACGTGGCACTGGCTCAGCAAATTAAACTTTGCTTAAATCTGTATAAATATTGATTCAGTGTATCTATGCTGAAAAGATAACAAGGACATCTGTCTGAGACCTCATAATTCTGCACTCACCATTCAAAATCGACAATACCGAGCTCCTCAATCACAGCTAAACCAAAATTTTCATCTTGTTTGTGCGCATAGTGTCTAGACTCTCTCCTCTCCTCTATTCATCACCACCTCCTACGACAAATAGCACCATTAGGCTTCATTTTGTAAATTGGAAACAAAGATGTCTCCATCAGCCAATCAGCACCGTTAATAAGAGATAGCTTTCACTCATGTTTTCATCGGCCATGTGTCTATGCCAAACGCTGTAGTTAAAAGGTGACACTAAATAAATTGGGCTCTACTGAGATAACCATGGCTGAAAACTGAAATCACGTTTGATGGCAGTCATTAGCTTGGCTGGTTGGCCAAATACATCATTCTGTCACAATTTTGGCCCACGGAAACTATTAAAAGCCATTAGCGAGGAGCATTTGAAAGCAGCAAATTACCCATGTGCTACACAGGTACCTGCATCAGTATTTTCAAAATGTTTTTCAACATGGATTGTAAACTATGAGTACTGCATATCTGTAGCTTTTAGCATCCACACTCTTAAGTGTGCACTGTGATGAGGTGTGTGATGTGTGCTGCCACAAGCATACCTACACTCACAAGGGACCCCTGCTGTCATCAATTGTTTTGTTATTTTTGAAACAGAAGAAAGCTTTACGGCCCTACTTTGAATACAGTGCTAACAGGTTGTCCGCGGTGCATACCAATGAGCTGACATTTAAAATGCATCTCAATTTCTGAATCTTAACAACAATGTCTGACATTCAAAACAACCTCAGACATTCCTGGAGGTCATTCCCTTATCGTCAACCACTAGGTATGTACTTGAACCTCACTGACATGGCTGATAAACAAGACAGCTCTGACACAGAGGAACCTCTGAGGAGCTGATGTCACCCTGTGACCCTCTTTGGCCCTCCGTCCCATGTCAGTGTTTGTGATGCCATGGTGACAACCACTGTCACAGGAGGGGCCTGCGACCTTTGCTTAACTAATGGATCCTTTATCATCCCCCATGCCACTACCATGAGCCCTGTGTTTATTGCTCTTTATTTTAAATTAAATCCACAGCAGTGCCCATCCATCATGGTCGCCCATGACCTTTACTGGAGGTGATGACTTGGCCCCACAGAAGGCAGTGTGCGGGTTTTAAGCGGCCTACCATACCTGAAGAGACAGTTCCTTTGAACTATGTCACCTGTCTCACATATCTTAAATATAAAATGTTCCCTTACTTTTGCTGACAGGTAATTGTGGCTATGTGTTTGTAATCAAATGAAGTATTTTTAAAACTGAAATCTTTTTTATGTCTAAGTTGTTATAATATCACCATCTGTACAGTAGATTTTCAGAAAACTCACTCTGTAGTTGCAGATTTTTTCCGCAAATTTGATTGGCTTAGTGGCTTGTTAGGTCCCTCTTGTCTTTGTTGACGGTGGCAGAAAAGTTAATTCAAATCAGAACCAAGTAGAAGAGATGCCTGTCATCTCATGAATGCATCAAAATTGAGCATAAGCCCACGTGTATCATAATTTTCTGGTTGTCCAGGTTTTAAAATATTTATAAATTTGACCTTCTACAACATTTCTACCAACATTAGCGAAGTTGTGAAATGAAGGGCATATTGTTATGACTGTTGCTGGTTAGGTTTTATTATTGGGCACAAGAGCAGCAAGGATCCCACCCACTAGATGCACTCTTAAAATGAGCATGTCAACATCAACAGTATGTTTTTGGCCTTGAGAGATGTCCTAAATCATTGGAATGCTGATCACTGCTGTACTTTGGTTCCCTGCTGAATAAGAGAGTGCCATAGTAGTCTGTAGAGCTTATTCTCCCCCATTCCCCTGGCACCACTGTGATAAAACAACATCAGCTATGACGGAAGAGTTCCCCAGTGGCTAATAGAATCTGATAGGATCTTTCTCTGGAAAACTGAGATGCTAGAAGAGAGTGCTTCCTCACTGTTGTGCTGTACTTCACTTCAGCTAGACCTTGGTAATTTTCTGCTATCCATCAGTACCTATAATAGTTTGTCATGTTGCATGTAGCGATCTAAAGATCAACTCAGGGGAACTTAGTTTCCTTGAATCAAACGAAACACTAAAGAGTCTCTGACAGAGTGATGTAATTGGCTGTAATTGTGAGCAGTGCTTTTTTTTTCAGAGAAAGAATTGCATGATGTTTTTGACTTAGCATTTCATCTCTTTGAATGTTATAACTTTTTGCAACCATGGATAAGCATCCGTCTCCCCTTTTGCAAATTGTTAGAATTGTGATCTTATAAATGTGTCCTACAGAAGGGATTTTTATTTTTTAGCCTTTACAGATACACATTGTGAAAACTCGGCATTCTGTGCAGCAGAGTGCCTTTTATGGCACTCTTTTGTGAAATGGAACTCAAAGAAAAAAGACAAATTACATTTTACATTTTGAGTGGGTTAATGTCAGATTAGAGCATGCAATTATACCTGTTTGCTGCAGAGATTTCATCCATAAAGGCCACTTAACAGTGCTTTTGGGGGTCGTGAGATGTCGTTATTTCTGTAAATGGAATATGTACAATGGAAAGCAAGATAATGATTGACAGAAAAATGTGCATTTATCCCAGTCGTCAGCTTGGATGAGGAGAATCCTGTGTTTTTAATAAAATCCCCTCAGGCTCTACTGAATGCTGCTGCAGTTCTAGCTGGCCTATGCTTTGAAAACGCAATGTAACACAAATGGGAACTGCCTGCTTTGCCTTCTTATGAATTAGTAGCATGGAGATAAAGAGAAGTTCTTTTTACTGCAAAGGCAACTGGAGGAAGAAAAGATTTTAATAATGTCATCTGACATGTGGAACCATGGCAGGCTGTGCGTACAGTTGTGGATGTTCATTGGACCATGACTTTTGAAGGAAGGAGCTGCTGGGCTTTCTTCGACGTCTGGAAGCTTCTGTCAGTCACATTTAATAGAGCCAACCGAACAATGAGCAAACAAATCAATAGCATATCATCTGCACCATCAGGAGCTGAAGTTATCACACCCTCTTTTTAAAAGCAGCCCAGTTTGACTAACTGTAAACCTCCAGCATAATAGAAAGTCCTTAAAACATTTTACAACCACTGTTATCAATGAAAATGAATGAGCAGAAGTAATGTTACAAAAAGCGACAGTATGTTGGCAACTATACTATGCAGGGACATTCTGATGTCCTTTACTTCATTTCCCAAAGATGCTTTATATATACAGGCATTAAATGTGTCCACATACAGTGTAGTGTGTATTTTGGCTGACCCATGGCCACACACAGGTGTCTGTGTAGGAAGAATAAGTATAGCATGCAACCATGGGAAAAACTGTCTATTGTTTCTTTCTGTCACTCGTGTTCCTCTGCAGCAATGTGTCCCTGTGATGGTCGATTGAGAGGCTTGGAAAACCCTGCAAACCGAAGCATCAGTACCCCACAGGTCAACAATAATACAGTCCACCTTAAACATAATTGGAAAGTGACACCTTCATTATAATTTAGTCCAATAGAACGCCACCATTGACCACAACTTGACGATGACCATAGTTTGTAAATGAGAGACCTGAACATTATAAGCTTTACAAAAACAGGAGTTATTGCAGGGCTGTTGGTTTGGATTATATTAAATTGCTCGAGTGCAGGTAATGTACTAATAACTGTAAGTGTGAGTGTAAGTGGTTTTGCTTTAGCTCACTGCAGAAGTAATTTGCAATAATGTACACTATGAGGTATAAACTCCTTTGAGAGCCGTTTCCTGTTTTGGTTTGCCTTTCATTTTCATGTGATTTTTCATCTCATTTCCAGTTTCAGTTGCCTCTCTCTCTGCGATTCAGAGCTCAACAAAATGTACGAGAAGTCCTTGTAACTAATAGCCCTGCTAAAAGCTAAATATTCAATGGATATTTTTTCATGACCTTATGGGGCTTTTTACTACTAATTTGCTATGCATTTTAAGAGCATGTTCGAAATTGCTTTATGTTTACAAGCCCATAGGTCAGTGGCTCCAAGGTCAGATTTATTGTTGAAAATTGAAACTAATGAATATGCGAAACAGAGTAAAAAGCTTCTGCACTACATGTCCTTTTTATGAGCTCCAACAACCTCAGAGTTAATGAGGGTGAATACAAGGCTTTAATTCACTATTTAAAATGGACAGATATCTGCTTTGTGCAGCTCTGTTATAAGATAAAGTGCATTTAGATAACAGGCTTTTTTGTGTTTGGAGTTCATATATTTGCACTTTATACTGTCTTTAAGAGTTTTAATTGTGCTAGATGTAGAATAGTATATTGTCAAAGTCAAAACAAATTATATGAAATAAATAACGTGATGTAAATATACTGTATGAGAATTGTTTTTCGTAGGAATAGTCTTTAAATGAACTGACAGTGATTGTTATTGTTACTGTTGTAAGCTTGATGCTTCTTACTCTTAAAAATAAAAAATGGTCTGCTGATGATGGGCACGGAGAAATATTTAAGTATGATTTTTGTGTCTGTTGTCATTGTTGATGCATTGGTAAAGAGATACATTATAGCAGGTCTGATAAGGCAGACACTGCCTCAAAGATCCCCAAAGCCTATAGGGCTGTCACCTTCTCCTTTGGCGTAATCTCTCCCACCGTGGAGCTGGCATGTCTGTGAGGATGAAATTGAGCGATAGCTGTCTGTTCTTATCTGACAGGATTTGGTCCGCTGGGAGAGATTTGGCTGCATCGGGAAATGGAGGCAGCCCAGTGGAGCTGACCATAACTCTCTCTATGGTATATTCTGGTGACCCCATGGCTCAGTCACCGCAGTACAATCACAAGAACACACACACACACACACACACACACACATATATACAGGCAGATAGATATACTATACACAAACATAACACACAATAACAAAGATAGTCCTCCTGGACTGTAAAAGCCAGGTGGCCATGTATGTTCTTTGTCCTCTGAGCTATATCGCTCTCCTCTATCAGCACTTCTTGCTGTCTTGCTATAATAGACTTGCCTGGGATTTAAACGTCAGGTCAGCACCCCGTTCCCAGACTCATCAGGATACAGGATATTGAAACAGATAAATGAAAAGGAGCTGAAGGATAGAGAGATGTGTAGGCTGTAGATTGCCTTAGAAACAATGTCCAGACATACAATATTCCAGCAGGACACATGGAGATATATTGTCCTTTGACTGATTGGAATGCTTAGCTTTAAAGCACAGAGTGGCCGATCTTATCTAGTACATTGGCTCTGCTCTGTATTATAGTCCTGTCAGACATCTGAAAGACCGCTTTAAAGGAAGCTGTTTGTGCTGCAAAGTAATGTAACATAAGTAATGTTTCACAGTTTCATCAAAGACAAATGGACATTGATGTTGAAAGTGCTGGAGGAAAGGCATTTTTCTAGAAGGATTATAAAGCATCTATTAATTTTTATCAGTGAGATGAAAACATAATTATACAGCATGAGATATGAAGAATTTTTCTGTAATAGATTGCAAGAAAAGCAAAATGAAATACTTGTGAAAATGAATATGACATTAGACTTAATGTTTTTCATTAATGTCCATGAGAAACACTAGACTGCAGTAACAAGCAAAGGCAGATTGCTGTGTAATACATTTTTATAATTTATAATTGCTACTTTCCTTATTCTCCATCTTTGTCTGGCTCCACAACCTCCTACCTTGCATCAGGAACACAAGAGAGATGTGTTATACGAAACACTATTTCATCGTTCACAGGTAATGAAACCAAAAAGGTCAAATGGGAAATACAGTAACGGTGTGTAAAGCAAACCTTCTTAAGCAAACACACAGCAGCCAAGCCACTGAAAGGATCCAAGCACATGTCCAATGTCACATTGTTTAGGCCTGACAACGCTAGCTCATAATAACACCTTAATGACTTTTTCCCCAGGATATGCAATATATAATTGCTGTTTTTGTAAGAGTATTATGGATTTAGATTTCAAATGGTCCTATGCACGGAAAAAGCACTTCATGGAGCTGTTGCTAACATGACAGCAGCCATGCAAGTAAGCCTGTCCTATATTGTTCTTGGCTGATGTTGGTTCCCAAGTATGTGCTTGTACTTGGGCTTATTATTATTACCCATGCCCTGCAGCTCAATGATCCTTCTGACAAAGGACTCTGGGGTGGGTTGGTAGGAGGACAAGAGTGTTGAATAATTTGTACGTTGAGCATATCTTCAGGAAGAGCATGAGAAACACTCACACAGAGCCAGAACCTAAAGCAGCCTTTAGAGAGGGATTGAAGTGAGTGGAGAAAAAAGGCAAAAAATTAAACAGTATTTTCTCCCTGGATCACCATTTCCAGTTTTTGTATTCTTCTCTTGTTATCCTGGATGACCTGTTGCTATTCTTTTGCCATGACAGGGATTGATACTCACATATGGATTACTACACTGTGCCACAGACCCCCACTTAACCTCCGGTCAGATATCTCTACTCTACAAACAAATTATTTTGAGCCTACCTTTCATTTAACCTTGCTGCCGACATTGTAATGAAATATCTTTGAGCATCATCTTGTGATATCTCCTCCCCCTCCTCTCTATTCCTCGCTCTGTGCAGCCAGCTGAACCTGTGGAGTTACAAGTGAATAAAGTGTTTATCCTGTGTATCACAGCACTGAAATATCTTTCCCTGCTGAGTCTTTAAAGCCAGAATAACATTATTGCTGCTGCAGGCTTTTGCACCTAGGTATAGTATGACCACATATAACCACAAGATTTACTCGATTACATATTAACCTAACTGTTCATATATAAACATGTTTGTGTAGGCTGACATCTGGGAAATATTTGTATACCTTGTGTAAACGTGTGAGCAATACATGTATAAAAGCAACCTTATGTACACTGATTTATTATTTATTTCCAGCTATTGCACATGCATATGTCTGACTGCAATAGGGAGTGTAAATTAAATATAAAAATGTAAAAATAAATGAGGTAGCACTGGTTAAAATATAACAGTTGTAGAGCCATTACAAATTTGACTGGTGGATTATAATTTTCAAACAAGCGTAGCTGTAATGTAATGAGATGCGAGGTGATGGCTGAAGTAATTCTAAAAATATTAAAGCAAATCATTTACAGATGTACAGTATATAGTATGCCTCAGTATATAGTACGAAAAATTACAAATAGAATGATCAAATTAATATCCAGTGCAATGAACTGTGCTCCACATTTAACAAACTGTAAAACAAAAACTTTAGAGGCCATGGACAATGATCGTGTGCACCCACACAGGGGATTTCACTTATTTACTCATTAGACCTCTTCTTTGATTGACATCTCCTGACTCTCATTTGTTTCACCTGTTAGAGTGGGACAACTTCATTGGCTGTGTCCAAACTGTCACACACTATACACACACTATCCAACATTTTACTTGAGAGTCTGAATTAGAGTGAAATGTATTTACTACTGTGTATATATGGCCCTCAGAAATGGAATGAACGAAGTAGTGTCAGTAGCATGCACATGCTACTGACACTACTTCGTTTTTTTTTTCTACTAGCAATCCAATGATTCCAGGCATCACATTTTATATATGCACAAATTTGGAAAAACACAGGTGTAACCAATTATATTAACAAAGTCTTCTTTCCAATCAGCCAGTGACAGTGTGACAATGAACCAGTATAAAGGAACCCTCAAACTGAAGCAGCTAAACAGATAAAGGAACCACATAAAGGAACTTATTTCTACAATTTTCATCCTGCAAAAATCCTGCAGTTATTTTCTGACCACATGCTCCTGCTAGTGGCAAATTTTAAACCACCCTCTCCCACGAGCTGGCATTGAGTCCCATGGGACCTCTGGGATCCCAGTCCCATTGCAGTCCTCTAATACATACCCTCATCTTTACTAAAGCTTGACAGTTTCAGCAGTTTCACAAGTCTGCATGAGGAACAGACTGTCAGCTGTTGCCTTCTACTAAACAGTTAGCTAACACTAGTATTAACCAGGCTGCTGGGATTTCATGCTGCCACCATAGCAGTGGCTGTAATAATTGGGCAGGGACTTCTTCCTCCCAGTCTGGGGCGTTAGGGTTGCTATTTATGCTAATAACGTGGGCAATTAGCTTCTGGAAACACAACTTAAAAGACCTAATCTGCATTAACCCCTTAGACACCCCAGCAGCGGACAGGAAGTCACAAACACTCTGCTGACCTCCTAAGAAACCCCAGTTCTTAGAGTTCTTCAAGGTCTGAAGTGTGTCTCTAAGTTGTAGGAGAGCTTCTTGTGTGTTTAATGAGATTTTGCGGTCACGTCTGCAGGAGGACAACAGCAGCCACATTGCCAACCAGACAGGAGATCCCCTGTTGGACAGCAGTGATCCCAGCACCCCACTCGTGATTGGCTCTTCCCATGTCCTGAGGGTGTAATTAGGAGATGGGTCAGAAAAGGTCTGGCGACGTCTGTTGCAGCAGTGAGGCACAAATGACCCATCATCTGCTGTGACAATAATGACATGTGTGCTGGTGGACCGGTGATGACAGGCAGCCAGCAGTCATCATCATCGAGACTGTGGGATTACGAGAGTAGTTGAACTCTTGCTCGCTGTCACAAACAGGGCTTTTATCTTGAGAGTCACTACCTCAATCAGCAGATAAACACAAAAAACTGGAGGTTTTTCAGTCTTTTCCATCTGATACTGACATCTCAAAGTCTACTCTTGAGCTCCATCTTTTTTTCAATTGCTAATTGTTCCATGGTGAGATGTTTCCATTGTGTTATGTTTTTTGTGAATACTGTTTGTGTGGTGTGATCAAACCCCAATGGGGATTGAAGGCTTGACAAAGCATGTGTGACCCCCGCACCCAGCTGCTGCTTGCATAGAGCGTAATTGGAAAGTGTTTATGCGCAGTTGACATTTAGATATTTGAACAGGCTTTCCCATAATCCTAGAGAGGAAGTGGTGAAGCTCTTTTATTGCCTTGTGACATTTATGCACGGTGTGTCATACTACAGGGTGATATATAGTTAAATGTTATATGGCTACATTAGTATGTTTACTGTTACTACTCTGTATGGACTGTGGTGATTAAAACTGTAGTGTGCGCTCCTCTGAATGAGTTGCAGTGTCTGTTGACAGAAAAGTTTTAAACTGGTTTAAGGTTTTGTGTCAGGATTTATGCATAATTCATAATTTAATAGTGTTTCAGAAACATTAACAAGAGCTACTTCTGCACTTTGTACTTCATGATTCTCAGATTTCTTCAAATTTAGAGGTGAGAGGAGGATAGAGAGGGATTCTGAGTACAAAGGTCAGAGAGAGGGCACAATAAAACTTAAAACTACTTCAGTTCAGCCAGTAAGCTCTACTTTTGATACATGTCACATCTTGTGCTATTCAAATGATCTTTTGCTCCCTTTTCCACCCCCAACTGCACAGTGAGCTGTACTGAGACTGATATTGGTATTTTATGAATAATAATAGTGAGGCAAACTATTTCCTGAGGTCAACAGTTTTAATTTTTTTTTAATGTTTTGCTATTGTGCTAATTTTGCCCTGAAAACAAGGAAAAAACAACATAAAGTGGCTTCGTAAGGTGTTAGGCCAAGACGCCAGAACAGTTTCGATCTTTGGAAGTCTTTGGAACTCTACTGGAGAGATGGAACACCACATTTGGTGTTTGAATGATGTTTGGCGGAGCGCTGTCTAACACATCGGTCCAAAATCTACTACATTTTCACTGACACAGCAGTCAAAAAATGAAAATATTTTATTCAATAAAATATTCATTAAACACATACAGAAAGATGACCAAAGAACAAGATTAAATAAATAAATAAATAAATAAATATGATTTTAGGGTCTCATGAGGCATCAGGAGTTTGAATTTTTCACAGTTTCGCTTTCAACTCTCTAAAATCAAAGACAACAAATATTATATTGATACCATGCAGAAATACCAGAGATATGACCTTATGCAGTATTACTGTTTCCCCTTTTGATTGCAGCATTAGTGATTGGATGGTTGGGGCTTGAGGGTCTGCTTGTCCTGTTCTTTGCGTTTTCCTATACTGCATGTTTTCTTGTTCTTATTTCTTTGGTTTGAAACACTATTCCGTACAAGGATACAAGAGGTAAAACTTAGAGACTTTCAGATCAGTTTGCAGTCTGCTTGCCTGATGTTTTCGCTGGTGTAGCATTAAAAAAAAAGCAGCTCTACATAAAAGTCTCAGCAGCACAGCTGGGTCACTAATACATTTCGTGATAGCAGGATTCCTTCCAAATGAATGACCTAGATATTTAAATAGCTTTTTGTCATCGTGATAATGACCGCACCATTTATCAATCATCGTGTCGTCAATTGGCCAGTCCTAAGGGCGAAGAGGGAAATTGTTGCAGGCAGTTTTGGAAAAGAGAGTTGCCAAGTTGTAAATCATAGTGCAAGTAAATAAAAGCAGCTTCTCTGTTTTATTATAAGTGCGTGCCCTCTAATAAATATGCTGGAGGAAAATAGTTGTATGTGCACCCAGTGCCCCTTCGTAAAGCTTTCGTCATGATAATCAAATTATTTTAGCACACAGACATGCAAGATGCCTCAACACGAATTCACCTCTTTCCATTTTTTAATTAATGCTCTGTTTATTCAGATATTTTGCTCACTTTTCACTCTGATTTCTGGGTCACCTTTTTATTTGTCTGATGTTCAAAGACACTGCCTAAAAGCAACAAATAATTTGTGACTCTTTTCTGCTTATGCTGCTTGAAAATGTGCTCTGTAACTCTTCAAGTGTAGATGGAAGCTTTTAAGACTTTGATATATAATTAATTTATTGTATTTTCCGTTGGGTTTTTTTTTTCAAACTGATGATGGTGTGTACTGGCAGTCTCATCTCTTTGCAACCCCCCATTCCATCATAGCACAACAGCCAAGTCGCAGCACATAACAAAGAGCGATGATTACATAGCGATCCATAGCTATTACCCAAGAGGTGGAAAACATGAGCAGCAGCCCTTCACTTCACCACCACAGCCATCCCCGCATTCCCTCGCTGCCTGGGCTGTTCTTACCAGAAACACTGACCACTAATGATAGTGGAGCAACACCTGAGTATCCTGAATGACAGCGTGCATCAGGCACTCATGGGATACACTTCCATAATATGATTCAGATGAATGGGTTGGCAGCATTACTTCCCTGAATCTCAAACCACAGTATCCTCCTCAGGCAGTTGTCATACAGCATTTGGGCTTGTAGCCAAATAACAACGTCCACATACCTGAGAGGGCCTTTTAATATTCCATCGGGCATGCACAGATCAATACACTGTGTCAACAGGATTAAAATTGATGTGCATGGTAATACAGTAAATATATCATTTTAGCAAAGTGTATTGACACTCCTGTAAATTTGTGATCGCTGGTACTGTTGTTATATGATGACTCATGGACAATTGGTCAGAAATCACATCGATTAGACGCTGGGTCCAATTAAGGAGATAGCCTCGACATAACAAATAGTTTGTAATAGATAGAAGCAAATAGTTTTATTGTTTGGAAACGTCTATAGTTTAGCTGTAAATTATCTTCAATTATTGGCAGATTATTCTGCTTGTTTTCTCCCAGCTGATTTCCCTTGAGAGTTAAACAGGCTGCAGAGAAAAATGCGATGCAGCCTTTTGAGTTTCAAATTAAATGTATTCTGTTCGGCTGTGATGTGTATAATCAAGTGGTAAGCAATACGTGACTACATGCAAATCCAGGCCAATTCAACCAAACAATTCAATTTATCATCACGGTAAGATAGATCAAAATCATTTTTGTGATTCAGTAATCAATATCAGAACTGAATAATTGATTTACCCTGTAATTTGTTGTTATTTGTAACACGTTATTTTACAGGTTTGTAATTTCCTAAGAATCGTTTCGGATGTTTCCTCTAATTCCAACTAGGGAAATTAAGACAAAGTTGTGAGTTTGTTATTAAACTTTACTTAGTTGTATTCAGTTCATCAACAGTTGTTTATCAGAGAAATCTTTACTGAAATAACTGCTTTATTTAAGTTATTTTGATTTACTTTATTCTTTAGAAATGTTTAATTGTACTAATTTGTTGGCAAATTGCCCACGTGTGCACAGCTGACCTGCTGTGTAATAACTAAAAGACTCTCTGTGTTATACTAGAAATTAATTGGAATAGATTCATTTATTTTACCTGTGTTATTTGTACCAAATTCAATCATTCTTTGATCATTCATTCAGATTAAAAGTGTTGTGTGGAGTTATAAACAAACAACAGTTATGTTTACTTTGAGTATTACTCACCACAACATGTTCTGTTTGTTTAACAACAAGAACAATCATGCTGACATAATTTCCTTTATCATAAAACTTTAAACCCTGCATTATTTCCATCTATGTTTACTGGCTAGCTTCTCTTCTCCCTTCCTGCCCTTGCTGATATATTGCTGCGTTCTTACCACCACCTATAGATCAGTGAAATACTGTGAAACGATTGTCGGAAATGTGTAGTGCATAATGTGCACATTTGCATGAGTCCTGATCCAGGTGCACAAGACAAAGTGTATAGCATATACACCCTATATCTCACCCTCTCTTTAATAGTGTGAAGGAGAAACTACGGTGGCCGTGAAATGTGTGACAAACCCAAAAGGTGATGTCTAGAGGCAGTGTTTAGGTGGTCCATTTTGGGCTACTGTAGAAACATGGCAGTTCAACATGGTCGATCTGTATGTTCCTTTTAAATGGGAAATGTTTTCTATGAAAAAATATTCAGTAGTGTATTCACTTCACTATCGTTTATTTTATTTCATCATAACATTTAAGTAGTGAAACTGCAATGATGCTTTTTTCAGAGATAAACTGTCTCCAATCTTCTGAAATTGGCACTTTCTTTCTGTTTGTCTCAGTGCTGCATATTATCCTCACAATATGACCTCATAGGATCTGAACACCCCTGCCAGGATGCTCTGCTGTCTAGAAATTCAATTCTGCAACCGTAATGTCAGATGACATGGACTTCAAGACATCCAGGGGTCAAGGGAGCAGGAAATGGCTTCAACTACTGAATAATGTCAGGTAAATGAGAAATGGAGAGTGCTGGCTGTCCTCCAAGAGGAGCCTGCACCCTGTGGAAAATTAGAAGCATCGGAGACTAAATTGCCTCCAGCTGGACACCCATATCAGATATTGAGAGTGGATGGGACAAGGAGCACTCCTGTTATAGCACTGATTGACACACGAATATAATTTATGTGTTTGAAACAGCAACTCATTAGGATTCATGAGTGGACAACCTGGTACTTCTGTGACCTGCTGCTGCTCGAAGATCCATAATGGGCAGTTTGAGAATTGGAGTATCTAATTACATGCACATACTGTATGTATACAGAGATAGTTATTCCTGACATCAGTATATATTTGCTATTTCCTGCACCTGCACTGTGAGGAAACATGCACATGCACAAAGAGTTTATAAAATAGCTGGAAAATAATTTTGGAAACCGACTTGTGGACCTATTGCTTCACATTCAGAACATTTCTAATCTGCATTGGCCTAAAAAATAGCAATATTTACATATTAAGCTTTGTCTGCACTATTAATCATTCTGTTCATCTATTCAATTGAGCTGGCATTCATTTCATGATGGCAGGAAAATTCAGCGATAGTTTGTTATGCTTGTTTGAATCCTAATTTTCTCAGGTGATGCACACTACAAGGTATTAAATTAAACCTTTGGAGAGACACTGATTAAGCAGGGCAGGATTTCTAATTCACTGCTTGGAGCAAGTGTAAACATAGCCATATTGTAGCTCAGTGTGAGTCTCTGTATGTTGTATTCTATGTTTATCAGCTCCTCTGAGGTTCAGCATGTGGCTTGCGTCTTGGAGACACCCCTGCTGTCACTTGCTGGGATCAGCCGAGCCCAGATTAATCTAGGAGACATGGTTTGCATCTCGCCATGCTTCTTTGCTCTGTAGAAAACTTGATAAGAAATTCACAATCCCTCCAATCATCATTTAGAACCACAGAGGAAAACTACAGTAATGAGTTTCTTCCAAGGCCATTTGATTGCAGTTTTCCAGGTGGAAGATGGATATGGTAGGGATGCAGTCCCTCAAGGCCCCCAGGCTATAGTCACTCCTCAGTCTGATTTAAAAGGAGACTTCTGCAGACTGGAAAGCAGGCAGACTGGCTAATGGGAAGCACCCGTTGAGACTTAGGGTTGAGATAAAGAGAGAAGAGGAAGAGAAAAGAGAAGATGGCAAAAAGAGGGAAGAGCAGGGAAAGTGCTTCCAGTTCCCTCGTGACAGACGGAATGAGCATCGATCAGGAGAAGTGTCTGTTAGTGTTCTGAGCAGAGTCTCACTAGTGAATAGTGTGAACATCAACCAGCCAAAATGCACCATGTGGGACTGCTCTCATAACAGGTGGCAAGAACGCTGCTCCATTCAGCTTGGAGATGCTGTGGTTCTAATACTGAAACTACAATGAACCCTATGCTCTGCCTCCAAGTCAAAATATTTGCTCAGTTATTGATAAAATTAGAAGAGGATTTGCCAACACTGCATCAGGTTAGGTAAGGTGGTGCTGTGCGGGAAAGCCATCCATCACTGAGGCTTCCTTCAGCTGTCATTAGCAGGGGGTTGTGTCTGTTCTTGTCAGGAAGATGCTGGGAACAGGCCCTCAGAGGCCCATGGGTAAATCTGTCCATGCTCCTGATTCACTGGGCCATAAACATTGCAGGGACTTTGTGATTACAGGGCCTAGGTTTCAGCTATCTGGGTTTGGGTTGAATGCAGGTTGGGAGGGAAGTGCCAGTGTGCTGTGAAAGGATCCTCTCATACAGGACAGGTACCAACACCGCTATCTGTGGTGGGAGAGGCGCTGCATGATGGAACAGGATCTGAGGTTACAAGCTGCACAGGCAATGACAACTTAACAAGATGGCACATTTGTAATTATCATTCATGACTATCATTATCTGTTGCATGAGCTGGCTTTTCATCCAGACCATCACACTTTTTTTCTGTAACCAAGCAGGTATTTTTATATGGCATACTTTAACAAAGGGTAAAGTGTTCCTCTAGGGTATGGAGGAGAACTATACTGCAGATATTCATACGAATGAACTCACTGACCTGTAACTGTACTGAAAGCAAAACTATAATAGTGGATGTGAGTGAAATATTCTATTCCCTAGTGCAGCTTAGTCTGTTTTAATAAATCTGTCTGGATATTTTTTATTGTGTTTTTGTTTATGTTAAAAAACATGAAGATTCATTCATTTATCATTTTAAAGACCCGTTAAAAAGGCCACAGCAAACAGACTGCAGAGATTCTGCCCTCACTTCAGGACTTATTCATGTCCGGAGTCAAAAAACAGGCAGGAAAACATCACTGCAGATCCATCACACCCTGTGCATTACCTCTTCCAACGTCTCTGCTCGGGTAGGTGCTACAGGGCACTGTACTCCAAAATGAACAGACACAAGAAGAGTTTGTTCCCACAGGCCATCACCCTCATGAACAGTGAACAGTTAACACAAGACACAATCCCTGTGCGAAAGCCCTGTGACTCAAACATCCTCCAGTGTACCTTTACATAAATTATTTTCATCATTTAAGTACACAGTTTTGACGTGGAAGGAGTTTTAAGTTAATGCTAACCAATAAAAGTGATTCTGACTCTGAAAAGTAAATGCATTAATTTCACAGAAGTAAAAACTAATTTAAAGTTTTGCAGTAAAACAGAACCAGTTATTAAATCGGTTTTAAATATTATTCATGAATACAGAGTTGACCATGTGAGACCAGAAAAGTCAGACATGCTCTCTTATAAATTGTGTATGAGTGTGAGCAACTGGCCCTTCAATAGGTTTACCAGTAAGTGAATGTGAGTGTTTGTAAGTTTTAAAGTCATTTTCAGCACTTAATACTTGGCTGACATAGAACTATACTACACTTAAATTGAACTGGTGGAACTTGCTAGCATGTTTGTTTTGTTACAAAAGTTATATTTCTATTTACTTTATACACTTTGATCCATTACCTTGGGTCTGTAAGGTAATGTTTTCTATTTTCCATGTGCTATTTCAGAGATTGACAGGCGAGTAAACCACTTTTATGCACATTCACCGTCAATTACACTCTTGACTGTATCTTAATACTGTACCATTGTTGTTGAGGAGGGGCAGCACAGTGGTGCACGGAGTACCCGACTTCCTCCCACAGTCCAAAGACATGCAGTTTTAGCTAAATTGGTGACTCTCTTTCCCATAGGTGTGAACATGAATGTGAGCGGTTGTTTTGTCACCGTGTCAGCCCTGTGATGAACTGGCAACTTCTCCAGGCCCTGCCTCTTGCCCAATGCCAGCTGGTATTGGCTCGACTCTGATAAGGGTAAGTGGTTGAATAATTGTTGTTGAGGTCGAAGTATTGTTATTGCAAATGATCATACGAGTGCCAGAATAGCACGTGGCATAGCAGAATGAACATACTGCTAAATATGTGAAAGTGAAGTGAAAAAGACAGTCAGTAACTGCATCATATAGTGTGAGGTCACCATACAGAAAGGGTAACAAATTGAAAATCAATTTAAGGTTTATGGCCCATGAGCCAGGAAATATGCTGCCTCCAAGGGTTGCCATATTCTCCCTTTGGTCATGATCACGCACAGTAAACACACTGAATACGTGCTTTTGTTTGATTTAACATTTCATAGCAGTACGTATTGTTATGGATTTTCACTGTGTTGCCTACACAATTTTAATTACACAAGGGACTAGAAATAAAAGAACTTGCTTTAATCATCCATATAAGCTCCAAACTCCTCCCTCCTCCTTCACAGTAACAGCCTCCTCTCTCCAAATGGTCGTTTTGACACCAATCAGCAGTATATTGTGTGCCCGAACACACTGAATCCTCTGGAGTATCTTCTTCTTTGCCATCACTGCATGCTCGGCTTGTTTGTATTGGATACATCTCGCAGCGTTTTGCTGGATGGCAGCTGAGGAGCCCTGTAATTGTCCTTGACAGAGTGAGAGAGAGCTGCATTGAGTGGTAGAGATCAACATTGTGCTGGCCATGTCAATCAAGTGGTCTGACCCAACAGGGCTGAGATAGACCAGCCAATGACGCAGTCAGAATAAAGTGACTCTTCTGTAATGGCCTGTCGCCATACCATTTTCTAGGTGACAGCACACATTTCCAAGACTGGCAACGACTCAGCTGTTGATGGTTAGGTAATTGTTTGTGGCAGTAGAGCAAAAAGATATTTGCTCAGTTATGTACAACAAAAAGAATACTGTATCTTTTGAGTTTTTAGGGTTTTTTCATTCGTGCCTGAGGGGATGGCAAAGTGTATCAGTCCACCACTTTGACCCAGAATGAAATATCTCAGCTACTTAACAATGGATAGCCAATGGATAGTGCAGAAATTCATGATCCCCAGAGAATAAATCCCAGTGACTTTGTTCATCCCTTGACCTTTTGTCTAACGCCACCAGCAGGTAAAATGGATAGGTACAGAATTTTGTATGCACATTTACGGTTCACAGAGGATGAATCCTCATGAAATGTGGATATTCAGTACATATATTCATGCTGTCCATAGGATGAATAGTAATAACTGACCGCTCTCATCAGGTCAGTTTTTTTTAGTTCTTCAATACTTTGGTTCATGACTAAATGGCAAAAAAAAAAAAAAACAACAACTAATGATATACCCATCATCCTCACCTTCAGGCTAATTTGCCAGTGTTGGCATGTTAAACAAATATTATAATAAACATGAAACCCCATGTTATCATTGTCATTGTGAGCATATGAGCATGAAGATGTTAGGATTTAGCTCAAAGCACAGCTGTGCCCGGTATCCATTCTTACAGAGCTGTTAGCTTGCCTGTAGTCTCTTGTTATAATACCTCCTGCTGTGTGGTGTATTAGATTAATATCTGAAATAACTTAATTTCAGTCTGAGTGTTTAGTGTCGCCTGCACAATGACATCATCACGAGGCAGCAGTGGTAAAAAGGTTGTTGGGAACGATGATTGAATCATAAAAATCACATGGAAGAATTCCACAACTCCATTTACTCTGTCCTTTGTTTTACTACCATAATCCTATTTTCACATTTTACCATCTATCACATGCCTGCATTGAGCTTAAAAAATGTTGTGTTTTTTATAGCACTGAAGATATAGCAGTGCAAGTCTCTGATGTGTTGGCTTTATCTTCTTTATTTGCCCATTTCTCTCTTTAGGATAGCATTACTGGGGCAGAGGCACAGAGAGCCATCAGGATGTGGGTGTAGGTGACCTCCTCTCTGCCTGGTGTGATTGTTTGTTGACAGGTCCTGTTTGAGGGAGGAGTGAACAGTGATAAGAGTCAGTGAGAGTGCACGGGCACTGCAGATAGAATGACCTGACATCGAGAAACCTGGGGAGGGGTGAGAAATGCTCCATCGAGATACACTTCCTTTTTAATAATGTTTATAGAGAGAACCAAGGAGATGTTTTCACTCCACTAAAAACCACCAACAGAGACACTCAACCATAAAGACTGACGTTCACTCTGCTATTACTGTCTTATCTGGAGCCAATGAGGATGCGATATGGGGAAATTACATACCGATATGTGTGTGGGTAGAGACAAAGGCTGCTTGTGTAGCTCTTCCCTAGGACAGGTTAGAGGATTTGGTTACAGTCATGCTGTTGCTGCCATGGCAAAGGAGGACACAGGCATCACTCTGTGGCTCTGTCTCCTTTGGCAGTCGGTGGAGTGAGAGATCACAACATAATTTCCAGGCAGGAAGGAACATGCTGGTGGAACATGCGTGAGGCAGAAGGCCACTGAACAGGCGTGAACATTAACACAAACACTGCCAGTCAAAATGACTGATTACCTCGGAGGGCGTGCTGTGAAAAGTCAATTCAGCACTCAAACCCCTTCTATCCCCCAGCCTTCAAATGCTGGCCCACAAGCCTTCATGCACCTCTCCCTAGGGTGTTCAAAATGTATAATCATTAAAATACGACCAGTGGTTGGCCTTCATTGTAATTTCTAAGCAGTGCCGTTGGAAACTCCTTTTGCCTAAGCTGTCGCCATTAGTCTTCCACAGCCACACCTAGAAAGTGAATGCATGTTTTTAAATGGCTCTGAATGTATTCTGGCGTACCACTGTGATTCGAAATTGTTTTCTCAGGGTCCACAATTCTGTCCTTATTTAAAGCTAGAAAACATGGCCAGAAAACAGAGTCCTGATTACAATATAGCATCAGTAGTGCTTATAAATAATATAAAAGGTTACAGGATATGACATCATGCTCTGTACTACTGTATAATTCCCAAGCACTTAGATGAATCCAAACCTGATGAAGTTACAGTTAAGCAATGTCTATCCTCAGTGCCTTAGCACAGTGTCTCTGCTACTGTAAGTGCTCACATACAAGTTGAATGTCACTCCCCTTGGACCTGGTCAGGGCTTCTGTTTGCTCTGTGTATTTATAGCCTGTTTTCTATCGGAGGAGGACTAGCTGCCCTCAAACTGCCCTTCACATCTGCAGAAACACTAGCCTGTCCCACAGTGCCACCACACAGCCAGGCCCTGATATATCACATTCTTTTTTGTGAACTCCCTGACACTCAGAGCCATCTTAATCTTACAAGAATACTACACAACACTCTTTTGAATAATGAGTGATTAGGGGAAAAGCTATGCACACTGTAGATTAGTCAGCAGAAATCCTCTCTAACCATGCATGTCTGGTTTGCCCTCATTGTAAGCTCTGTATAATTCATTTGTCTATAATGTTAGCAACTTTTCTGCTAAACTGGTGTACAGATCTGATATGCTTGATCTTGATCAAAGCTAAACTGTACCCAACACAGTTAAAGACATATTTGGAAATAGGGTCATTAGCTTTCTTGCTAAGAGTTTGATAAAAGGATTGACCACGAAGCTTCAACCAGCAGCCAGTAACTGTAGTTTAGCTTAGCACACAGATGGGAAATGGTGGGGAAAAGTCTGGCTCTGTCTGAGGGTAACAGCATCTGCCTACAAGCTCCTCTAAAGCTCATAATTAACACGCTATATATTGTTTGTTTAATCCATACAATAACAAACAACAATTTGTGGTTTTAGGTGGGCAGAGTGAGGCTAGCTTTTCCCCCATTTTTACTCTTTATGCTAAACTAAGCTACCAGATCCTTCTTCATATAGAAAGGACAAATATGAGAATGGTATCATTCTTCTTCAATAACTTTCAGCAAGAAAAAATTGCCCAACATCAAACCAAATCAAGCTATTTCTTTAAAGTAAAGCCACTGTATAATCACCCAGTGGATTTGTATTCCAGCATATTAAACATATATAGAACCCATTATATAGACTTTATCGGTGGGTCCACCCACATACATTGTATGTTGTTAGTGTAGATTTTAAAAATTAAAATTTTCTGCAACTTGTTGATCATTAGTAGCAAATAAAGACATAAGCCTATCACTTTCTGTTAATTTTCTCTAATTACCTGTCGCTCATTTGCATTCAAGAAGATTTTTTAGTACATGGAAGAGGAGCAGACTTCAGACCATGTTGTCGCCTCTTTGTGTTGTTACAGTTAAAATTTCTATTTCGAGCTCTCTTTACTTTCCTGCTCGTGTTTGATCTATTGACACGTGTCCTCAACGACCTGACAGCTTATTTGGGTTTAAATTTCATTTCCACTGTGTCCCTCATTGTCCCGTATTGTAGCTGTGTAAAACAACTCTTTAACTCCATGTCCATATGGCTTCTCTTAGTTGTTGTTTGCCTAGAGCCCTTTCCCAGTGACCGTGTCAAACTGCCTTCCGTGGATCATGGGCCTTTGACAGGAGAATAGATTGCATGTATTTATATTTCACAGAAAAAATCAGCAGTCTATTGCCTGAGGGTTTGGTTGCCTATCAACGTCCTTCACGATTGTTGGAGAGGGAATATGTCACACTTTCATCTGTCAACATGGACAAGAAGAATGTTGTTTCAGGTTTCAAATGGAAGCTTACAGTAAATAAAGTCTGCAGGCCAGAGCTGCTGTTATAGGAACCTTATCCATCTTTCCCTTTGCCTTCACATACTGTATATTGGATAAGCAGAATAATGCTATACTACCTTAAATATCTGCCAGTTATTTGAATTATAGTCGTAACTAAAATGACAAAACTATTGCTTTACACTCATTCCAAGGAGCTCCTCGGAGAAAAAGGGAGTTTTATCTATAAGATGTCCCTCTGCATCTCCTCCCCCATGCATCCCCTCTTACAGCCTGACAGTGTAATCATGGACCAGGACAGCATTTTATGGGGGCTTCTTTAATAACCACCAGTACAGCTTGACCTCTGTGAGTCCCCCAAAGGCGCCACCTCTTCCAGCCATCCCCCACCTCAGCCTCAGGACCTGGCTGACTGTCCCCTCACATCACCCACGCTCCTCTCTCCCAAAACATACCCTAAGCCTCCATCCTCCTATGCTGACATGCTCAGATGCTCCAGTAATGTCTTGTGGGGCTAAAGGTCAGGCCTGAGCTGTCATGGTGGATTGGGCCTCAGACATAACAGCACTCTTTAGGGACCACAGTGAGGCGTGCCTGTCTCCCTGCCAGTCATTTCTCACTGCTAAAAGATTGAGTAACCCCATGTCATATGTAGAGTTTAGACTTGTTGGCACTATTTTGTATTTGACACTTGTAACTGATGGTTTACTATTGGATGTTATGTTGGATGTTAATTTTCAAGTCGAGACATTTCCTCACAGACAGATGTTTTTAGTTTGATTGATTTCTTTGAGAAATCTGAAGGGACTTTACCAGAACAAAGATCCGGTGGGTGATGGAAATTTGCTGCATGGGGGACGTTTGAAAAAAAAGATCAATTACAATTTGGAGACATGCTGTGGTATTGTGCTGTGTTGTGTTGCCTTTGGAAATAAAATGGAGATCAAAACTAAGGATGCAGGGACCGCTTTCTGTTGCATCTTTAACACCCCTCTGGTTGACCATTATACCATACACACATTCATATACATAGTATATCCAAGTAGCATATAGCTGCTGTTCTGCCTCAACGGACTGAGAGTGCTTGACAGTATTCATAGCAGGAAAAATATTAGTATGGCTGTATTATTATAAAAAGCTGTAATGATATCTCATATTAGTTCATTAAGATGAGCCAAAACCGCAGCACTGCCTATTAATAATGTATATCTTTATTCTACAGCAGTATTTACTTGCAGACAAAACCCGGTTTCATCTCCACAAGAAATGCTATTTGTTCGACAGACTCATTCATTATTGTTCTAAATAGTTTGTCTAATGACTGCACAAGAGGTGGTAGCGCTTTGGCACAAAGGCCCAAAATGCCCCTGTGGAGAGCTGTACAAGACCGAGCTTCTGTTAGTCAATACAATGAATACTGAGCCAGGTCCTGGCAGGGAGCTCAGGGCCTGAGAAACTCAGCAGGCACAGTGATATTAGATGTACACAGGATGTATGCCTGAATGTATGTGTTCTCTTTGGATATATGTCTCCATTTGTGTTTCTTTGTGTGTGTGTGTGTGTGTGTCACAGGCTCCTAGTGATGGATAGGGATGTTTCTATTTCCTCTAGACCCTCCTGACAGATCATCCATCCTTAAACAATTTGGCAGTGCCCTCAGAGCCTGAGAAGACTGAGAGAAAAGATGGGCCACACAACTGACAGTAGCCTTAATGAAAGACTCATCGGAGGCTCCAGGCAACCAGGAGGCAAGTGGTTTCACTGTCTGGGATGGATGGAAGAATAACATGCTGTCAGGTACGGGTGGCCGCGGAAGCAGGTGGACAATATGAGATTCTGCAGGCAACAAGTATACGGGTGGTAGAGTTGAGGCCGCTTTAGAGATGAAGCCCTCGTCTGAAGATTACTGAGTGTCCTTTGAAATGGTCGGAAAGCAAAAGGGGATGATTGCAAGGCACTTTTACAGAGGGTACACAGCTGAATAATATACTGTCTGGGCAAATTTGAGAATAAATTGTCAAATTTAGAATAGTTATTGTCTAATAGGGACTATAATTTAGTTAAATGCCATATGCTGAAGTGGAATTCAATCTTAAAAGGCTCTTATCCACTTTCAGTGAGTAGACTACATATTGGAATAACATGATGGTGTGTCTGGGTAGTTTGTATATATACCAAGTAAAACTAGTGAGAAAAAGCTTTAGGCTGCTGTCAGATGGAGATTTATAGGGCGCAGCTGCACAGAGTCGTCTTTGGTCTCTGTGTCAGCCCTGTAACTGCAACCTAACCTCTTAGCACTGGCTGGGTCTCTGTGATGGATGGATGTGTTTAAGTCAGGTTAAAAGTCCACTTCCAGTCACTCGCTGGGGCAACCAGACTTTAATCTTGAATCCTGCAAGGACTGCCTGTAATACAGCTATTCCCTGGCCTGATGAACAAAGTGAGGAGACTTGCTCCGCTGAGTCGAGGCTGGATGAATGAAACCCTGGCTCCTCTCCCACTCGTCAGATTACCCACCTGCTCTGATCACGGCCACTGTGCACAATAGCATTAACTGTCCCTCTCCGCTAATAAGGCTCGCAAATGCATGTGAACGATGCAGCAGAGTCACTGTAACTGAATCTCAAATTTGTTTTGTCATCTCCTTGTTGTAAGTGATCGCTTTCATTTTTTCTTGTGCGCTGGCTGTGTGTTTCCTGGTGGGAGCAGGCCAAAGACAAAGCCAGGTAATAAGGCAGCATTAGCAAGCTAATTAGGCTACAGACCTGCTTTGGCACAGCAAATCATTTCATTACGTCTTTCACAATAGGGCATCACAGCTCTTCTGAGTAGCAATATTTCATAGCCAATTTCCTGTGCCTCGTCTATATTCACCAACTTTTGTCAATAAATCTCCTCTCATATCCATATTTATTGAGCTGAGAGTTGGAGGCCAGGAGTGCTGCGCCTCGATAATGAAGACAATGTTTCAGCGTGGATTCAAATCCCTCTGTGAGGTTTAACACATCCTACTGATACTCATTCTTCTGTAGTCTGCGGCATACACAGGCCTTGTAAAACTGACTTGATGTCAGCTCCATGTCTTGGCTGTCAGATAGGCAATAAATTACTTTGACTTACAACATAGTGCGTGTGTATGTTTTGTTTATTCTAATGGCTTGAATCAGTAAAGAACATTGTCCAGTTTAGTGAGGAATGTATTCTGCATACATTTTGTCTGTGTGTATGTGTGCTGGTGCATTTACCAGTGTCAAATAATGGCCTTCTTGATGAAAACCAACACACACATGTATCACTACATATTTGAACTGCTGTGTCCTGTTACTGTAGGAGTGTGAGATCCCCAATCCTGCTCTGATTAAATCTGGCAGGATCCAATCCTATAGTATCTTTGAGTGGAAATAACAGGTATGGTTCTGCAGTCAATGCATGCCCCAAGCATCCACATCCACAATCCATGCATGAACAGGCCTGCTCTCACTATAAGTGAAAGTAGGATTATGTGTCTTAGCCTTTCAGGGGTTTTTTTCTCCCCTCTGCCGATCCTTTTTTTCCCTTTCTGTCTCTGTGGAAGGTCACCTGAAGGAGGTAATCCCTATTCCTCTCTGTTTTCTTTCTCTTTTATCTGAGGGGCTTTGTGGCCAGCACCGGAGCCCATCCACTGATCAGCAAAGCAAGAGCCGGCACACAAACGGAGAACCAGAAGGGGAACAGCTCGATGCACGAGATTGCTGCCTTTTATCCCCCTGGTGTGAATAGCAAAATAAGTGCCTCACTATAAAGCATGAGGCGATGCTGAGATTTAAAATATGTATGAGTTCCAGTTTTCTAATACATTGTGCAAACTTACTTATAGGATGTGACCAGCAGGTCCCTCCCTGATTTAAAAGCAGTATGTGTGTGCATGTGTGCGGTGAGGGACAGTATCTGTGTGTTCTTGCTGCATTCTGAGAGGAAACCCAAGGGAGGCTGTATTTACATTCAGCTGTTTTCTGGTAGATTTATGCCTTGGCATGATTTGTTTACATCATTTCTACAGTACATGTCTGTGGAGGATACAGCTGGAAAGCTCCACAGGGAGAAACCGCCTGATGGGATCTAGAACTGTTGTATGTGGGGGGATGTAGCTGTTTGAGATGGGTTTGCACTGTGCCTCAAAGCTTCCTCGTGCACTCGTTCAACTATAGCCAACAGCCGAACCCTGCAGCGTGGGAGAATTTGGCTAACTCCAAGGCAATAATGTAGTCACTGTTAGAAAGACATTAGTTGTTTTTGCCAATTTGATGTCAGAGCCATTTGGCAGTGACGACTTGTGCCTCCACTCAGCACAATGACTTATGGGATATTAAAAAATGAATCACCTCCACGGGGGAGGAAGGGTTAGCCATCAAAGTTATGCTACTGAGGAACATTACCCTCCTCTGTATATAATGAGACATATTTAAAACAGCAATCATCCCCTCCTTTGAACTCTGGGTCACAGTGCGGAATCAATCCTTCAGGTGATTGAAAAGAAAGGCCATATGTGTGTGAGACTGAGCATATTAACCAAGGTCACATACGCTGCGCACACGATCCGCATGTGCAATGGATGTTCTCTTAGAATTGCTGAGCGCGATTAAATCTACGGCACAGAATCACATTTGGACTCTAAATCATGGGTCAGGTCATTAAGTGAGCTGCGGGTCTTCGTTGAGCTGTTTCTATCAATTGAATTAGGGTATTATTCTGGATAATTTGGTTTGGAGATTAGCAGTTCATACATGCCACAGTGTCCATAATTGCTTTGGGATGAATGAGGAAGAAAAGACACTGGAAATAGACATTTCCGCAGATAATTTATAATAATTATTTTTTAGATATTTATTTATAGCACTTACTTCCTTTAACATTGTTGTATTGCATAATTTAGATTTAGAATACAGTATATTGTGTTTTAAAGATTGCTAATCTGAGTCTTTGCTCACTCAACTCATGAAGAGGTTCATCCCTGTTCCATTTGAGCTAATATGCAAGCTGTGGTTTGATGCACACTTAAGCAGATATTTTCTCAGTAAACTGTGGTGGGAATTCATAAATACTTCTATGTTCGGTACTGTTTTCCCATACTTAAAGAGATTTACAGCCATAAATGATTCAGCTGGTTCTCAGTGTCAGTTTAATATTTCTATATGGAAGGCAACACCTTACAAAACACAACACAATCAATCTTTATCACTGGTTTATGCATCAGTAATGCTTGAGGGTGTGAATTAATAAAGTTATGATTGTTATTATTGCTTTATTATTATATCGTATGTATTTTCAAGTGATAACACAGAGGCACACAGGTGTTACAGGTTTAGGTTGAGAACCAAGTTGACAATCCAGCAATAGAACTGCATTAAATTTTGGCTTTGATTTGTGAGTCAATAAATGGTAAATGGTAAATGGACTGTACTTATATAACGCCTTTCTAGTCTTCCGACAACTCAAAGCGCTTTTACGCTACATATCTCATTCACCCATTCACACACATTCATACACTGATGGCACTAGCTGCCATGCAAGGTGCCAACTGCTCATCAGTTTTAGGAGCTAACCATTCATACGCATTCACACACCGATGGTGCAGCCTTTGGGAGCAATTTGGGGTTCAGTATCTTGATTAAGGACACTTCGACATGCAGACTGCAGGAGCCGGGGATCAAACCGCCAATCATCTAAGTAGTGGACGACCCGCTCTACCTCCTGAGCCACAGCCACCCCAATAGTATTCTCGTATGAATATTCTATTATGAATTAAAAATATTAGACAATTTTGAACCCACATTTAATTATCTAGCTGATTTTAGCTTACCATGTGCCCATATTATATAGTCAAGTGTGTGTGTTATATAGTCTCAGTTTGAAGGAAAAGTCACTTTCACGCTATCTTGGTAGAACATATAGGGCCACTATTTGACGCTAATGAGAATTGAGAAAGATATTAAGCCCCTGCAATGTCTGATAACAAGACAATAACGATGCAAGCATATTTATAGTCTTGTAAAGGTATTACCACATGGATAGCTAATTAAGCAAGAGGGAGATAAGAGACACTTCTTTTAGTAAAGGTCAGCATAGGATGCTACTGAAATAGGCAGAATGTAAGCATTGTGTAGAAGAGAATAGAAAACATTACTTGATCAAACACAGCATATTTGCTGCAGTCACTACTACAGTTTTTCAAACAAAAAAAAACAAAACACCTAAGCCATCAGCGTTTGAAGCTGATCAGTGTGAATAATTTTCCTGCTTAGTCTAAGCTGATGATTGAAACGGCATTGTGTCTTAGCTCTCTGTTGGAAAGGAAAGACATATACATATCCACAGCGCTGGAGATAAATCCTTGCAGAGCAAGGAGACATCATGAAAACAGAAAGCTATACTACTGTGATAATGAACTGACAAGACCTACTCTGTGACTGCCCTGCCATAAACCCCAACGGCAATTTATGAGTGCAGAGTGACCAGAACACCTCCCCCTTCTACAGATAACTACCACAGCCTTGCAGATCACGGTTGTAGTGTCAGCTAACATGAGATGAGAAGGCCTGTTGAAAACATGCTGTGTGACAGCCAGGAGCACAGACGTCTGTACACTGACTAAAGTTCATATTTGACCAAGTTGGCATTGTCAGCTGTTGACTATGCTGTTAAGACTTCCTCACTGAACCCAGTATGACATTTAAAAGTCTCCTGGAATGACTGCAAGAGAGACAGCATATGAAATATCTGATATATAAATGATGTAATATTGAACATTCAGTGAGATGAACTTATAGCCAGAGGACAGTGATTTCAATTATTCAGTGGAATGTAATTACAAACCTCACCATCCAGTGCTGTGCAGCAGTGTAGTTTTGCCACAAGCAAAGATCATCCAGGGTCTGTTTTTATTGATATTCTCATTTCTGCCCTGGTCAGGGATTTCAGCAATTCTACACCACAGATCTGCACAACACAATTACAGCACTGCCTCCCAGGAGGAGTTGGCCACATAGAGGGCCTGGATAACAAGGCAATGCTGAATTAGTAATATGGTAAATAAAATACTAGTAGGATGGAAATCCCAGTATGCCAAGCCCTGGAGTCACAGAAAGTCAGGTTTAAAGGATCTGTGGGGTGTAACAAACATGTTGTGAATGTTATTGATCCAGGATTGCCTAGGTAACAGAGGGGCTGCTGGTATTACAGACTCTCCTGACCTCCGTGCCCTCTCAGTTTTGTTTGGAATGATATGAGACATTTTGGGGGGTTTTCTGTTTCAGTATTTCATTTCTAAGAATGAGGGATGGCATCGGCCTTACTATGAAATAAAAAATAAAATATGCAATAGCAGTGTACATAATTAAAAGAATAGATGAGAAATACACTGATTCACTTACTTTCTTTCTTTCATTCTTGAGAGTTTGATGTGAAGATCGATAGCACTCTCATGTCCATATTTAAATATGATGTGAATACCAACGTCTGGTTAGCTTCACTTAGCACAAAAACAGGGAAACAGTACTCTGCCCAAAGGAAAACAATCTCCCTGCCAGCAACTCTAAAGCTCAGTATCGAACACATGATATGTTGTTTGAAAAAATGGCTTGGTTTTACAGAGGGTTGTGTATTGGACTATTTCTAGTACAGTGGTGCTGAGGTGGATTTCGTTACATTTGGACAAACGTGAGAGTGACAGGGAAGCAAATAATAGTTATAACCTAATATTTAATAAAATGATTGAGTTTATGCATTGCAGTATTTGCAGTGTTGTGCACTACAAGGCATATAGGTGGACTCCTTAATCTTGAAGTAAGACCGAGTTGAAAGTTCAACCTTTAGTTTATAAGCTCTCTGATTAGTTCTTGGGAAAAACACATCAGTCTGTGTGAGGGTGATTACAGAAGAAGCTTAAATCCCTAAATTGCCTTTGCCGCAGTTGGCTCCCTGTTGTTATTGTTATTTAAAAGTAGCAATTGGATTTGATGCAGAAGAAGGAGGTGAAACAATGAGTGGCCATTATTGTCAGCAGTCTTTGTCTACAGTGCATTGGGCACATTTCTTTGTGAAGTAGAGGACTTCCTCGCTGTATTTGCAAGTTGTTTTTCCCTTGTACTCCCATCATTAATATAAATAAAATGGCACTGTGCAGCCATGCATGAAAATGTAATCTTACATTTATACCATCAGAGAATGCTTTGATTCAGAATGTCATCAGCATACGTGTTATCCAGGTAATTTGGGTGATAGACCTTGAGAGCCCCAGTACCGTAGCAAGTATCATGCCTGTGTTTTAAAGGCAATAAAATCACTCCAATATGCAGCTTATGTCTGCACTCACCTTTCAGAAACCTATGCTTCTCTTTCCACTTTGCTTGCAGTGGCAGTGGAGATGAAATACTGGCCCCCAGAAAGCCATTTGGCACCTAATTGAGCAATCCTATTACTTTTCTCTCCCTTTAGACTGTGACTTTCATTGCTTCAAAGCGATGGTTGGAAGCGAGTGTAAATGATTGTGTTGCAGTAGGTGTGAGCACATGTGTATTTAAGTAACTTTGTTGAAATACCGTGTGTGCGTGCGTGAGTGTCTGTCTGTCTGTATGCACTCTCATCACCTCTCCTCACCTGAGCTACCTCAAATATTAAACGTTGATTGGATTCAGAGATGGACCGCATTCACCAGAAAAGACTCAATCGTAACTCCTCATGTGGTAGCTTATGGAGGACCAATTCACTATTTATGACCAACTTGTGGACACAGATAGAAAGACCAGCTTTGATTCACTTTTTGAAAATATTCCCAATGCCCCCTCAAGAAAAGATTCTGTTTTTGAAGTGAGACCTCACATCACAGTATTAAAATGGAACTTGCTGGGGTTATTCAGTGCTTTGCCCCAGGCTATGTCTGTACAACAAGCAATCCTATGAAGTATTTCAGAATGATGATAATTTCATTTTCTGCTTCAAGCTATAGTTAGAAAAAAAAAAACACTGAGACCATAAAGCATAGTGTTGACATTGTTGATATTGGAGGACTCTCTTGCGTGATAATGGTTTGAAAGGTTTATTGTCAAAACATTTTTACTAAATGAGTTATACTATTTCCTGATTTAGTGTTGCATGTCCATACATTTGAAGGACTTGTAAAATACCAATTAAAAAAGGTGAAAATTGATGCAGCACCAGCCAAGGTATTAATTATGGGTGAAGTCAGTTCCTACACTTGGCACGAGACAACTCGATAACATCTCAGTGTTGACAAGTAAAGTGTTGATTTCTTTGTTAATAATAACGTTAACAATTAAAGTTGTTAATGTTTAAAAGGTCAATTTCAAACAAATTCTATCAGAATTTATGTGCATGCACCTGCTATATGATATTGTCAAAAAGTTGTGTCTTTGAACTTGTAGTGCAAATGTGTGTCTTCATGTTTGATTGTTACACAGTGCTACATATCTGGGCCTTTGGTGTCTTCAGAGTTAGAAACAGTCGAAGAAAAAGAGTGACTGTTGAAATATGCCAACAAAATGTAAAAATATGGAGAAATGTGCCGCTCAGATTGCTTAAGTGGTTTTTGTAATTTGGACAGAGTGCTTCAGAGCTGCCTCAAACAAACAGGGCCATTAGCATAAAGCATCTAACACCTGCTCATTCATTTATCATCAACCTGTGGACTTTTCTCCATAGAAAAGATACCACAGATTTTCAGATACGTGCCTGCATGCCTTCATGCTTAAATGTTGAGGTCATCCTTTGTTATCTTTTAAAATACTCCTCACTACCTCTAGAAAAATGTACAGGCTTTTATGCATGACGGTTAATAAATTCCTAATACTGTTCCAGTTGAATCAAGTGGATGTAACTTGTAATTTCCTTGAAGATGTAAATGACAAGTGATTAGTTCAATATTTCTTCTTAGGATTTCCATAATTAGACTCCCTGACCAGAATATTATTTTAATCTTTTCTGGTCTAAGATATGCGCAGACATTCTCTTGGAGATGATTAAATAATCTTCAATCAGCGTTTAACCAGTGGGACTGTAATCTGGGAATTGGAAATGGAATCTCTAGGGGAGATGTCTTTCCTTTGTAGGATGATGTACACATTGGCTTTGTGCGTGTGCATACTTGTGCGGATCTATTCCTGGCAGGCTACATGTACGCGTCTCGTTCAGCTTTTGATCACTTGTTAGCTTCTCTATTTTTTGGACATGCTGGTTAGAGTACATGTGGGTATGCACCTCAGGTTTACAGTACGTATTAGCCTTTCAGAGGAAAAAAACACTTCAAAACATGTTTAGTCAAAAAGAAACGTTCAGATCAGCTGCAAAGCCATTCTTGAAGAATATTTTGAAGAACTGAAGAAATTGAATTGAAGAAAGAGCTTTAAAAAAAACAATACCAAAATTTGAGGAAATGAACATGACACTATAATCTGTTGTATAGATTCATACACTCACGCAGGGCATTGCAGGGCTGCTGTTTCAAGCAAAGAGATTGTGTCTGTTTAATGCTCCTGCAAGCTGGTGACCACATGACTAATGTTGCATTCTGATGCGTGCTCTGGTTTTATCTCTGTCTCCATAGGGGACCATCAGGGTTTTAGATATGTGGCTACCATAGAGCAGCTGCCCATACCCGCTCCTCCTTTGTCCTCGGTTTTATATAATCAAATAAATCACGGAGAATGGAAAAATTGCCCTGTCTTTTTTCCTGTAGAAATAGCTGGTCAAGTCAAGCGCACAGCACACCTTACTGCATAATTCAACAGGCTTGATTAGTTTAAATTTCCCAGGTTTATTTATTCTATTTAAATGTGCTGTGAAATCCCAGTAATTGCGGACTGCTCTGAGTAGGAATGCAGGTCTTGTGCTCATTTGACTGTGTGAATTCAGAACAATGCAGAGCCGCACTGTGGACGACGGCTTTCAGCTTCAATTTGTTTGAACAATATAAATGATTTTGACTCAGCTCATTTCCTTTGCCTGTGGCTGTTAATGTCTTGATCCATCTAAAGATAGCCTAGAACCTCTAATTACTCACCGGGCTATTGATGCATTAGCCCACATTCTGTGATAGAGAAAAGACCAGATTTCTAAATTGAATCGTCACCTCTACGATCCCTGAAACATTAATACTATTGCTACAGCAAAAATATCCCTCAGTCTTTTCTGAAATAACTCACTTCATTAAATTCAGTCTGCCTCAGGGTTGATGCCTGTGATTTATTGTTGACAGTTTCTGGTGAATTTGTAGAAAAGCTGTAGCAAAGAGTTGTGTCCCTCTGTGCACCCCACTTCTTTATGTTTTGACTGCAGGTCAGGTCTGTTGAGGGCCAGCTCTGGCTGTAGGGGACCCAAAAGATTTGGGTCTTATCAGCCCCAGCAGCCCTCTTCATAAACCATGGAGCGACTGTGGGCCTGGAGCCGCTCACACACTGGGACTGCTCCTCAGCCTGCTGGGCCTGGTGCACTGTCTGCCTGCCTAAGACCTCAAGCAAAAATATCCTAGAGGCTGATTATATAAATACTAACCAATGCAAAGTTTACTTCTGCTGTCAAAACTTCCCTCGTTATTGCCCATTAACATCCTTTAAACACATATTTTATTACACACTTAAACAAACACATACACAAAAACTTGCATAAATGGTACTCCACACACACACACACACACACACACACACACACACACACACACACACACACACACACAGCCAACCATCATGGATGAAAGCCTAAATAGAACAGACCATTAGAGGGACGAAGGGGAATATGCCCAGTGGTCAAGCCATCACTAGTTATCATGTAGGTGGAAACCCAATTTGTAGTTTGGTCCAGTTGCTCTGAGAGCATTTTGGGGGCGTCAATTACTTCAGCCACTTGCTCGTGGGCTGTAATTGCAGCAGAAAAGAGGACAATGTTTATTCATGCGGTCATGCATTGATGGCCTTTCACCTGTGTGCATCTCTGCTGAATATTTATCTTTGCACATCCCCCAAACCAGATACATCTAAAAACCTCAGCTAAGACCCCCTGCTTGACTAAATCCATAGTTGCAATCCCCCCCCCCAAATTTTTCAGCCTTACTCTCATTGTATCACCAAACCACTCCATATCAGTGTAGCCGGGTGAATGTTGACATAAAATATGATCTGATCGTCAAAAGGTTGCTGTTGCTGAACAGAAGACCACCATGAAACAAAGATACCCTATAACTATAATGTTTTAGTCCATTTTCAATTTGTAGCCAAATGAAATGATGTTTTCTACAAATTAATCCCTTGTAGAAATATTATTTTGTAACTAAAAATACAACTATTTTCTCCCTAAAAATGAGGAGGAGCAGGAAAACATCATAATAATGAATACAGTACAGAAAGAAAGGGCAGAGCTTTGGACAGATAAACACGCCTGGATTCCCCCCACCCTGTCTGTCTGCATGTTGCCCCATGCTGGGAGTGATAATAGCTGGACATGGCCCTCTCTCTGGCAGTCAGCTGCTCTTTGTACTGAGCCAGGGAAATGGAGGGAGCCAGGGGACCAAGGCAGGGCGTGTTGTTCTGTGGACAGCGGTCAATGGGCTGGTGTTAACAGCTGAGCTGCTCACTGTCCAGGAACAAAACCTCAGGTCACCATTTATGATTTTCCTTGTGTAACCTGACTCATAAACCACAAGTCTCCATTTTGGGGAGAGTGAGACTTCTAGAGTGAAACAATTGACCGTTTCCTAAAACCCTCCTCGAAATAGTGATTGTCCAATCATAGCTTAGCAACTGTAACTAGGGATGGCTGGACCGTCAAGGGATTTCTCCCTCCAAAACCCAAAATGCAACAGCTAAAGTGTAGGGAATGGATTAAACAACGTGTCTGTCACAGTGTGTCAGTGTTTGTCTGCCCTAACCTAAACTGGAAACATTACCACATCTGTCAACCTAGCTTATTATCTACCATAACCCAGTGTTACGTCCCAGCGGCATTTCACACTGCATTATTTTGTGGGGTTACAAGCTATATAAAAAACCCATTTAAGATTGCACCATGTAGTAGCCTATTTGCCCGCTGTTTGGGAACTGTTCATAGATGCTTACATATCAAAGCACAGACTATATTATACAGGGGTACCTGGCATTATAAAATGCAAGAGGGGAAATGTGTTTCATAGTAGGGAAAGTTTATTGTGGTTAATTACATATGACTGATATTATACAGTGAAGACTCTTTATTGGAGCACAGGCCCATTCTTGTATTCACATGCAGTGGTTTGTATCAAATTTCCCACTGTATAAATCAATTAAATAGCCTAGACCTCTTTAAATAAATTAAAGCACACCTGCAGAAGTGGCGCAGTGTGGATGAATTCAGTGAATGTTTTTTTTTTTTTTTTAATTGTGTAAAACACACTTTATTCAAAGTCAGCAGAATAAAAATAAAACTCATCAGAAATGTTTCGGTTAGTCTTCCCACTGTTCTAGCAATCACCAACTCTTTGGCTGAAATAAACATTTAATTCACAGAGTTTCATGTGAAAAATATTCTGGCTCTACATGCTGTCACTACCTTTATGATGATCCCAACTCCCTCTTGCTCCTCTCCCACTTGAAGCTCTCCTGTTCCAGTCTGTCCTTGCAACATCTTTGTGGTCCATGGAGCCAGCTGAAAAGAAGAAGAAAATATATCCGGTTCACATTGTTTTTCCCCGCTGCCTGAGTCTGAGTCTGTCACTGTTGTCATGAACTCCACAACCCACTCAAAGTAATGCATTACTGTAATGTGTTATTTCTGGAACGTGTTACCCCCAACATACCAACCACTGCTTAGCAGCACGGACTCTGACGTAGAGCTGGTATATGTAGTTATCCCGTCAAGACAAAGAGTTTGATACAGCTTTGACGGCCACTAGAAGCACATTTATGCCATTAGGGAGTTACTGTGTGAAAACCTGTGTTGTAGCTGGGCTTGCAGCTACTATGAGAGGACCTCTGGCATGTGTTTCTGTAGGGGGGAGTATCAGTAGGTAGCCATAGCCATGCTGTTTATCCCAGTTAAGATTACAGTTTGTAGGCCCTAAATATTTTTTAAGCTCTGAATATAACACAGTTATCAGAAGAAGAATAAATCTTACACGTGTATGACAATGTTTATCTGGTTGCTAATGCAACCAGTAGCCATGTGTGAGAGGTACAAGCTGGGGCTGTGGTTACCCAGTGTTTTGCTTATACTTGACATGACAACTGCTCAGGGGGGTTACGGTTAATGATGGGCCGGAGAATCCATGTGAACCAAACTTTTCAAGTCCAAGCAAAAAAAAAAAAAAGTGTATAGTTCTTCTTTAAAACTGAAGCAGATTCTACATTTTCATTTGCATTTTATTTAGCTATGCCTTTTTTTCCTCTCCTGCGTCTACCTCAACTCACATCTGTTGCTGGTAATTGGAGAGAGACGTTCTCTGGCCAACTGTTTATTTTGCTCTATTTCTTTTTTCCTGTGAGCATGCGATGTGCAATTCCTGGGAGAGGCCAAACTGGTTAAGGATCACTGCCGGGGGACTTGCTTTGCTCAGGTTGCCAGAAAACAGGCGTTTCATCTCTTGCACAGTGAAGCAGCACGGGTTAGCATGGAAAGCAGATCAAAAGCTCTGCAACAGCTAAGATGACAATGACAGAGAATCGCCCATATCAACACCGACACACAAAGTAAGTTCAACTGAGGCACATATGGACAGTATCTTCAAGACCCAGAAATAAGACACATGTCAGAGTGATTCATTTTGAAAATGGAGACAGAGAAATTAAAATGAAGTGTATACGAACAGCATGAGGGAAAACTGAGAGAGGGGTAAATTTAAGAAGGGATGAGGGAGCTCCCACCAGATGTGAGAGCATTAATTACTCCTAATCAAAGACTGTGCCAGCCTGGTGACAGTGGCAGGCGTACAGGAAACACTCAAGGTCATTAGTGGCACACACACACACTCTCACAGAGCCGGATGCCAACACACACATTGTGTCTGAGGCTCTGTCCCACAAGTCTGAGAGAGTGGGCTTTTTGAAGATACTGTTTCACACCATGAAATTAACTCAAATTCATCATCCTCTCTTATGTCACAGCATTGTAGGTAAAATATTTCTCAATGTCCCCAGATTCTGATTCCTATTGATCCAGTTTCCACAATCTAAAGAAAAAAAAAACACAAACAAATTAAATGATAATATGTGAACAGGTGAAATAAGTAGTGTATTAAACTGTGAGAGAGTTCTTGTCTCACTCTGTTAACAGTAATATGGGTCTGTGGAGGCAGTGTTTTTTTTTTACAGCTCTAAGAGGATTACAGGTTGTTTGTTACAGTTGGTGTCTGGGTAATGGTGATAAGACAGGGAGAGTGTGTTTCAGGTGTACCAGACACTGGCAGGCAAGGTGAGATGGCTTCTAGGGCATAGCAGCCAGGGATGAACACGAGTGACATATTGTGCCAAAGGTTGTTTTCCGTTGATAATTTCAAAAAAGTAATTAGCTTTTTTCAAAGTAGCAAGTCCTCATTTTTTTGTCTGGATTTTTGGTGGATACAAAATGACACAGGAAACAAGTGCTTACTGACAAAACTGTGGCTGGTTAATAACCGTTAAACCTGCAGTAAACTTTGTGGCCACTTGGGGGTAGTAGAAACAAGATGAAATGGACTGACATATTAAACAGCAAACAGTTTATTAAATGCACATCCAGCACACACAAAGCAACAGTTGTGTTTTCATCCAACTGAAGGATATTTTTACTTCTTTAGCTCTGCTTTTTGTCTCCACTGACTCCTAAGGGAAATATCTGGCACATTAGCTGCTAAATGCTTCATTATGTCCACCAGCATTTCGCTAACATTGTTTGGCTTTGTTTGGTGCTTGGCAGATAGCATACAGAGATTTTTAATTAATTTCTCTTTTTTTTCAGCTTTTTTTCTGCTACATCTGTAAACAACATAATGCACTTCAAATAAATCAAAACAGTAAAATTGTGGGCCAAAAACCAAAACAATGAGCTGACAAATGCTAAAATGCCCAGTAGAGCTGTGCTTACTGCAAGCAACTTCTTTTACATTACACATTAGTAGATATTTGATCCATTTGTAATATAAAACACAAATATTGATTACATTAAAATGATTTTACTAGTCAGTTTAAGCCAGTTATATATTGTCTATTGTTATAGATATGATGGCACCTGTTATGGGCAATAGAAGCAGCTATTGGCTCATAGTTTTCTTTGGTATGGCACTCACTGATATAAATCCCCTAATATCTAGAATAGCACAGTTGAAATAAAGTATGCATATGCAAATTCTGTTTGATTGGTGTCTTACATTTACCAGCTCAATTGAGCAGAAGCACAGATAGACGGAGAGTGGTGCCGACTGTCATCATTACAGCCTCCCCTTTCGTCTGCTCCCTGGGGGCCGTCGTATCATTGGGCTCACTCCAGTGCTAATAGCCCTGTCTAAGAGCTAGCAAGGCACCTTTCAGAGGTAATGCTCCCTGCTGCAATTTAGCTTGCCATTCAGCTGTGGCATGTCCCAGGCGTTGCAGGAAATTACAGCAGAGTGCTGATGTGGGGAATTTCCCCACAAAGAATACATCTTTTGCAGACAGTCTGAATTATGAATGATGCATGTAAAACAAGTCAATCAGTCTGCCTTATGCCTTAAAATAAGTATGTGTGTGTGTGTTTGCATGCATCACGCATAGATGCACCCAGTTTGGACCCCTGCAGTGATTTCTGCTGAGCACACAACAAATGCCAACTAATCAGAATTCCACCAACGTCCTGCTGCAACCTTTCCTCCATGTACGTCCCTGAAATCTGACATTGTGCTTTACATGTGTGTGAATTTTAACCAGTTTATAGACCTTGTGAATGCTCTGGTCTATTTTCACCTCTCATTGACCCTGCAGACAGAGCAGGGAGTGTAGTAAAATCCCCTCAGCTACCTCAGTTAGGCTTGGATGAGTAAAGAAGGAGAGCTCTCTTTGACTGCTCAGCCTGTGGATTACTCCTCAATATGGGATTACGCTTCAATGAATGAGTGCAGACACAATACAGGCAGCTCAGCTCTGAACTATACAACAAAGATTTGGCTATAGAGCTGCAATGAAATATCTGCTGATCTAGTATCAGCTGGCATAGACCTGCACACATTCACACTTGTCTATTTTGCCTTAATCGAGGTCTCTAAAGATACGTACCAGATGAGATGGCATGTCCCCAAAATTTATAATCCTGACTGACAGATGTTTTTCATGGTTTTACTCCCTGATTTAGTAGTTGTGTGTCTGTGTGTGCCTGAAATAATATCTGTCACAACTGCAGTGAAAAGGAAGACTGACCATGATAGTGGAGAATCTGATTTCAAGAACCTCTGTATGTCTCCTGAAGTGTTTTGACTAGGCTCGCAATACCATGTGGTGTTTTGTTTCACCCAATCTCCAATTTTATCGCCTTGGAGAGGGGGACAATGAAACAGTGAATTTAAGTTCAATGAAGCTGTCAATAAACCATCAACATCGCTGTCTAGGTTGAATTGACTATTAGTTATCTCTAAGATGTGATCATAAACATTTAAAGTACTAAAGTACTATGATATAGTGTATCTACAGTCATTTGAAAGGATTTAAATGTCATAATAGCTCCTCAGACATTTATGTTCAACCCTAACCCTTAATTAATTAATTGAACCTCACAATTTCAGATCATCATGAGTGGTCCCATAAAACCATTTAATCAGTGGTCACCTAAATTCTTTGATAACAGTCATATTGATTGAAGAAGATAGGCCTTTTGCTTTTCTTGCACATTTCGCAGCCATTGCAGTTTCTCATTCACACTAGGAAGGAGAAGATGGGCTGCAATCTGCAACTACACCACTAGATGGCACTAAATCTTACACACTGGTCTTTTAAAGCCACAATTTATGCTACATTCACATAAATATATATTATGGCTATCGTATGCACGTGTATTGTGTCCTTGCTCTGTCGATGAATCTTGGCTTCATGTTTGGATCATCATACTGAATTAGAAAGCCCAGTGCAACCAAATACAGTGGGCATACTGGGATTTAACAGCGACTCCCCGTCCATCTGTATGGCTGCCATGGCATTCACTACCTAGTGTTCTTAATTACAATGTAGTGTGCTCATGTTGTGTGCAATGCCAAATTCATCCAGAGAGGAACAAATTTGCCAATATGAGATCGGTGTCTAAGAACCATGAATAAAACATATGTTTTTCTCATGGGATGATGTGTGAAGTCCACGTATTAACAATTCTCTTTTACAAGCTGGACAGTGTTTTTAGTATTTATAATTAATAAATTCTTGAAGTTAAGTTTAGTTATCTAAGATTTGTTTACGATTCAAACTCTGACATTTGTTATGAATTCCTTAAGAAAGCAGACCTTAACCTCTTTCTGAGATCAGTAATTTCACAAACAAAGTTTGATTTATTTAGAATGAGGCCTGACAACATATACAGTGCTGTATGCTGCATGGTTTATATAGTTTAAAAACTATGTAAACTCTGCTTAATACAAACACTGTTGTCTTTTGCCAGAACGCGGACTCAATTTCTGTCATTGTAATCCCAGTGACAGTATTTTAAATCACCATTGAAAAAAGGTAAAATGTCTTCAGGACGAATGGATTCATATTTCATCCAACAAAGTGTCTAATATGGCCTACTATATGCAGTATACAGTACAACATGACATGATTTATTGTGGTATTTGTATGCTGGGTTTACACTTGCAGAATAAGCTTCTGTATCTTTCACAGATAAGTAATGGGAAAGCTTCAAGAGTGATGCACTCAGCAGCTGGGTCATTACCTTCCTAAAAAGTGAGAAGATATTGCCTCAAATATTTACTCTACTCGATCCAATAACCATTCAAAGGCACTGCTATACATATGGCTTTTAATATAATTCTCTAACACAGTACATAATGTTACTGTTTAAATCAATAACGAATGACTGAACTTCAACGATGGTACATTAAATGACTCATACTGTACAGCACAGAAACTGCAAATATGAATATCTTGGAATATGTGAAATAGCAACATCCTCATGTCTAGCTTTTAAAATAAAAAGATTTCCTACTTTTCTTTCTCATATATCATTGTAAACTGAATATCTTTGACTTTTGGTATTTGTAAAAGTTGTAAGGCTCCCTTGATGGAGCTTGGCTGACTGTTCTTCCTCGCCTTTAGTCTTTGTGCTAAGCTAGGCTAAACACGTCCCAGACCTCTCTTTGAACAGAATGAGATAAAATTGATATCGATCCTTTCATCTAACTCTGGGTAAGACAACAAACACGTAATTCACAAAATGTCAGAGTGTCCATTTAAAGTGAAATGCTGACTGTTATCTTCCAGACAGATGCAGTGACCAGATTAGCTGCCAGTGTGTGACATGTATCATCTGACTTTGTAAATATGGGCTTTAGGATACCAGCTACCATATACAGTATATATATATAATCATATAGATTTAGTGGATAGATCACTGGCTTTAAACCCTCTCAAACTTTAGTTCCCCTGTTCTTCTGTATGGATTAACAATGATGTGTATGGGACTGCAATCTCAGATCCAGGTCTGAAGTAAGTGGTGCTGACCAGGAATTAACCTGAGACAATCAGGTATGAGTGGGTCAAACATGGTTTGAACATTTGTTCACCATTCAACATCAAACAGAGGACTGGTTGAAAGTAGTATCAGAGTACATCTCAAGAGACGAAAACTACCATCAGAGAACATTTCTCTTTCTTCCTCAGTCCTTTGATGTCTCTATGTCTTACCATGGCTTCATCTCACATCCAAATTTAGTTCTCTGTACAGTTTATGACCCACCCTCTACATGCTCCTTCATCCCTCAAACCACTTCAGCAGATTTCAAAACCATTTTGCATCCGGAGTTTATCACTCGTGAGATGCCCTTTAAGAAGAAAGGAGAAAAAAGACCCTCCATTAATTGTGCGTATAAAGAATAATGAAGAGGTGCAGAGTTATCCTTCGAAGGTGGCACAGGCCCTCCCTTTTTGTCGTATAGTGGATCCATCTCGAAATCAAGAGCAGAGTGCCTTTGTGGTGCAAATGATATGGCTTCTAAGAAAACTAGCTTTTTTGACATTTAATGTATTTCTTGGTTCTCTACCACAAATAATCCATGACCATACACCATGAAATGTGCACTATAACAATTTAATTCACAAAAAGCACACAAGCATGTATTTTGTGTGTGGGCCAAGAACCGCCACATAGCAAGAAACATATCACAAAGCCTATTATTTTTCATTTCAGATCTCTGCATTGGTTTTGCACCATAATATTTTGCAACATTTACTGCATCTTGGAGTTCTGCTTCCTCTGCATGCTTCACATTAATTCCTACTAGCATCATCACATATGAATGAGTCTAATTCCTCATTATCACCTAATTGATACGTAATTTAGATGAAGTCATGGGATGCTAATTGCCTGTCATTCTGTTTGCGTAACACTCCTCCGTTTTGAATCAACCGAGGCAGAGAAAGCTAATGAAAATGTCGCATAATGAGATTAAATATCACCTGGCCAGTGCACATCACAGGAGCGTGATATTAAACATTTCACACCTACCCCTGCCCTTATCAGGCCTCCATTCTTAAAGACCCTGAAGAGACAGAACTTTTTCCCCCTTTTAAACCATTAATTTAACAACATCTTCCTCGAGCCACAATTGCTTCTTCCAAGGGTATCCTTAACTAATAATATTGCTGATTTAGTTTGCAGACTGTTATTGCCATTTGATATATTTTTAATTCTGTGGGGTCCTGGCGATGTATTGTTTTTCATATCCATAGGTCTCCCTAGAAACCAGTTGAGATGCTGAGTAGATTATCCTGGTGGAATAAAGTCATTTTGAAATTTTTCAAATTGAATTGCAGTGGAATTGAATTGAATATATAGGAAGCCTCTGTGAGCAGACCATTTTAAAATAACAGTCAAAAGCACAGATTCCCCATTTGCTGCTGTCTGCCCATTTAATTTCAGAGCACCGGATTCGAAAATGGTATTCATATCTCCAGAATTGAATCTCAGGTGTCTCACAAAAGTTCGTGTGACATCTGGTTTTCTCTCCATATTTTTTTTCAGCAAAGATGCAGGCAGGCAGCATACCAAATCAATTTGTACACTATTGCTGCAAACAGAAGCAGCAGACTGTTGTTTGGCATTCCTTCTTCCTGGCAGTCATAGAAAAATCTGCCGCATTTAACCATTACACCTTTAGTCCTATAAAATAATGACACATGTATGGTGTACGCCAGCATCTGTACCCGAGACTAACTTCAGCGCAGACAGAGGAAGCAGAGTTTAACCTCATAATCCAGTTGTAGATATTAATGAGGGGAGGATGACTTCATCTGTCATTCCCCATTTTGTGCATGTCAACCTCCATCCATAAAACAATCAGTCAGGTGGACTCGTAGGGCAGTTGGTTTCGTCCACAGAGTGGCTGTGTTTTTAATGGCCGCTCATTATTCACTCCCTCAGATTAACACGTAATTCCCCACACTGACATACTACCCCATTTATTTTAGATTAATACCGAAAAATGCTACAGGTCAGGGTAATGTGTGGACTCATGCTGTGAATGAAGCACTGAGCAGAGGGAGGTTTTACTCACAAGACAGCTGTCTCCACCCAGTGGCCACTTTGGAAATTGAATGGAAACTCAATGCAACAGAGTACTGGGAATGGCTTTGACCGTAAAGATGATGTGTTTCCATAGTGTTGCATAATATTACTCATCTTACCCTTCAATCACAGATCTTATTTTCTCTCCCTCCTTCCTTCTCTATCACTTTGGTCTGTGTCCCTCACTTGATGTTCCTAAGTAGTCCTCTCCTTTAAACCCACTCGGGTATGCCTAATGAACAGCATTCATCAAAGTCCTGTCCCTTTGATCAGAGCAAATCCACTGTGCCATGCCTTGCTCCCTGCTCCATACTGTACTATAGCTGTGGACACTCCCTGTAAGCAACCACTCATAAGTCAAACAAAACAAGGGCCCAAGTCCCATTAGAAGACTGGCCTCTGCTTTGTAATGATGCTTCTTCAGTGCGGAGCTTGTTACTGGGTGATGGACTGCGTCGCTATACAACTGGTTGTTGTCAGAAGTGAGGTACCATGCATCAAATACCCACAAAGTATAGCAAGGGTATTTTCTTGGACATTTTTTGAGGTTATTGTACTGTAGTTTTCGCCACAGAAAGACACTTAATGACACCAACAGCTGTGGAGCCATTATGCTCCATCTTGTTCCTCATCGAGCAAATGAGACCAGAGCAGAATGGAAAGAGGGCTGTGACAAATGGTCAAGTGGTTTAAGGGATCAGGACAGGTGCAGAGGGAAGAAAGAGAGAGGGCTCCTTTGGAAGGATAAATCTATTAACTAGTTTAACAGTTACCCTTCATTGCACACTAACCCCCCCCACCCCAACTACCACCATCATTATCTGACCCTACTCCAGCTTACAAGCTCTGCATCCGCCATTAGCATTCATCAAACGGGCAAGAGGAAGTGACGGTGACGTGAAGCTGGAGGTGATGTCATGTCTGGCAAGGAGAGCCATCACTTGTCCAGCCCTACCTCCCATTGAGGGTGGCGATATACTACATCACATTAAGTGCTGATTAGGCAAGTCCAATAGGTAGGAACCACCTGACATACTGTGGTGAAACATTTTGTCGGATCCTGCTAACAACTTCTAATGCCGTCAATGTCGTGATTATTGCCTGTTTCAGAAGGCACTGTGATCACAACACGGCTGTTCTGTGTCTATCAGCAGTTTTAATGTTATTATCAACATGGGAGCATGTTTTTACCAGTAAAACCAGTGAGACACAGCAGAACCAGCAAATCAGGCTCGTTGTCTGTCTAGCTCTAGCTAATCTGGCCTTGACTTTTTATGTGTGTAATATTAGCTATTTGCTAGTCTACCGAAGTGCAGCTGGTTTATGGGCGCAGAGACATAACATTCAATGAGACAGAGATCATACATTTTATGTACTGATGAAGGGAAAACTACCTGCTTCAAGATTGCACACACTACGATCTTCCTCATGGGTCAGCTTCAGGCTCTGGCCATGTTATTTGTTATGCTGGAATTATGCTTCTCCAAAGATAAATGTAAACCACTCCAAAAATAGTTATGTGTAGGTTGCAAAGGCTTGCAGAAGGAGCAGATATGCACACCTCCCAAGCATCAAGGGGTGGGTTCAAAACTGACAAGATTAAGCATAATTACATACCAAGCAAACATATCCAAGCGATCCACATGCTCAAAAATAGTATGAGAAATGGTATGTGGATGGATAGGTGGTGCTAGTGGCTTTTTCTAAGGTTCTGTCATTTAACTATTAATACTGAGCATGTCACACTCAAACTTACTTAGTATAGACACGTAAGTCAGATCAAAGACTTTTAATGTGAAAGAACCAAAAAATCCTACACGCTAAAATTAATAATGGAGGATTGGAAAGTGGAAAGTGTCCGAGTGTGCAGGATTTTTTTGGTTCTTTAGCAACAATTAACATCCAGAAGAAATCAGAACGTATAAAACATGAGTGTGTGCATACTGTGCACCGAGCTGCACAAGTGATTTTCTAGTAATTTCCAACCAATCTGCTTTTATGATGTTTTTAGTTGATTCAGTTTGTTTGAGTTTGTTAGGTTTGACTAAATCCATGTTGATCATGATGGGAAGTAATTTTAGCACTAACAGTAAAATATCTGAATTGTAATCATAATATTGTTTGATACTTTTTGGCCACAATAAACATGACATGAAATTTTGATACAGTCACACCCCTACTTCAGATAGAGCAAGCAAGTTCTTAGGAGAGAGTTGTGGTCTATAGAAACAGATTACAAATCAAATGAGTGTAAATGACAAGTTCTGTGTTCTGGCTGAGGAGTGACATGAAATGTGCAGCATTTAACACACCCCTTACATGTACATGGATGTCTGTGTGTGTGTACTTGAAGGACAGGGACACCTAGATCTGTTTAATGACTCCATGTTCTTGTAAACCAGTATCCAAAGGGTAAAAACATAAATCCCGCTTTTTTATTAGATCCCATCCTAACCACATTGTAGCTGACAATATATCCAATAGGAACCTCCGGCTAATCCCGCTAACAGCCCTGCTTTGTACTGCAATAGGACAAGCCATTAAAATCATAAATAGAAAGGTTCTAATGAAATATCAATTAGGCCATAAGAGAAGACCAATGCTACGTTTATGAGGCCAGAGCTCATTAAGAGAACTACTGGCAACGCTGTGAGATCATTTCGTAATTCTCCACTGATAATCCAATTAGTCCACAATGGATTTCTCCTGGTTGAGAAATCTTTGTTATTAGAGTAAAGTTTCACTGCACAGGGGACATATAAATCTCAGAAGCTCCTTAAAGATCAATTATGATGTGCTAATGGAGGCCGTAATCATGATTATTACTTAATAATCCTAGATTTTTAGTGAGTAATAGCAGCCGGTCCAGTCATGTGTATTATTCTGATGGACTGATTTCAGCTTCTTGTTGCAATCCTGTTGCTCATATGTGTTCATGTTCATTCTTTCATGGGAGATGGCTTTTTGATAGTGTGGACTCAGGGAATGATCATCTCTGCAATTTTTGATATTTCAGCACTTGCCATGGTAGACAATAAGAAAACATCTATTTTTAATCAGGCATGTTTTTTTCCCCCCTCGCTCACTGACCTTCAGCCCGTGAAAATTCAACTCAATAATTCAGTACGCTCTGCATTTCCCATCCCCTTTGGTACACACACACATACATACAGTATGGGCAGACATACACACACACACACACACACGATGAGTACACAGCAGTATGATATATGGATTGTGATTGCTGCTTGTGGGGAATGGGTTTTCCTACTGACAGCTGACTTGTATCTTCGCCTACATTTTGTTTTCGATTATACTTATTTTCCTTCCTATGTTTTCCTCATCCTTGTCTCCTTTATCTGTGGCGCTGGCTACTAGTGGCTACAAGCACATGAATCCCATTTTCTAATTTCAGTCATTTTCCAAAGCTAAGATCAGACAGTTGATCTAATTGACTTGAACATGTTTTGCATCTATGCTATATGCTTTATAGCATTGACATTTATGCTATAAATCCTGACCACTGGATCGCATACATCACTTTATAATTCAGTAATTCATCATATTCACTTGATTTTGATGCACCACACACTTGAAATGTTTTCATCAATTATACATGCAGTAGGGCCGATCCATTTTTGTACACACAATCCTTGGCCATGTCTGGTTCCTGTTTAATTTCACACCTGACCGTCTCAGACCTGAACACAAATGCTGCAGTCTACCTCTGCTTTCTGTTAATCTATGGCAGACAGCACTTTAATCACTACCATTCCATTTCAGAGGTGGAGTGACATCTCACACTGTCAATCCAATCTAATTCATCCATGACCTACTGTAACAGTATACAGTACTGCAACAGCTGAGACAGAGATGTGTCTGAGATTTACTCTGAAAAAAGGCGAGAATGTTGTGAGGATTGGTGGTGAAACTCTTTTGTTCGTGCAATATTTTGTTAGCGCTGTCTGTAGATTTACAGCCTTTTGTTTGGAACAGTACTTGGAGTTTTTTTTTTTTCTTTTACACACATTACAGTGACACCCTCGAACAAAAGATCTTATTCGCAACTTCCCTATTGTCTTCGACAACCTTGATTCAAAACGTATGAATAAGGATTTCACCTCAAATGCCTGTGCTGAGGAACAAAGAGAAAGAGGCTCATTAGTGACACACTTTATAGTGCTGTCACCATCAGATAAAGTACATAATGGCAGCTGCTAAATTAAAATGAAGGTCAGCACTTTTGACTTTCCCAGAAGAACTTTTCAGTTTGTTACTCAGAGGTGAAAATTGACTGCTCCTGTGTGTCTCTGCTCTTGCATTGAATGCCTCACTAATGCACGTTTGCAGTTGCATGCAAGCTTATTAAATTTATCAAACCAAGGGTTTTTTTTGTTTTGTTTTTTTGCTTATTTATATATTAAGAACTCAAGATATTGGAAAATGCACAGTAAGTTTGAGGTTATTACAATGTGAAAACTACCAAAAGGAGATGAGGATCTTTGTACTGAATATATTTTATTAAACTGAATTCATTGCGCAGTATTTGCATTTCCCAAGGTCATTGGTTATTACAATGTAAAAACTACCAAATGGAAATGATGATCTTAGTACTGAATAGCTGCATGCTGAACTAGATGATCTGAATAATACTCTCGCAGGCACTATCATATTCACACATCCACCACTCACCTGGAGCAAATTCCCGGTGTTTTGAGTCGGCATCAGGAGGCAAACTTTGTTGCATAATTGATGGTGTAGGATGAGCTTCCTGTTTATGTGGGGGAGATTCCTGTTTCATGTCATTAGGAGATAGACACCTTTGGTGGTGTTTTATCTTACACTTATTGTTCTCAAAGATGCTATCAGCAAACACTTCTGCCATTGACTGGCACTTTAACAGCTGCACTATCAGGTGTCATCTCTTTTTTAGGAACACTTCACAAAGTGTCTCATCTTACCATTGAAAGTCACTTTAAATAGTATTGATTTGACAGCTATTTCTATATAATCATATTTTTACAATAATCTCTTTGTCAAATAAAAATCTGAGAAGTGCTCTTGAACCCGATGAGTGCATAAGACTTGAATACCTGCCTCCTATGGTACCTTTTAAAGGTCTATGAATATAAATTGCAGCATAGAAGAAATTTACAATGCAGGTCATGATTCTGAAAGGTTTAGGTTACTGCTCATGAAAAATGTGCCAATATATTGCCTTCCTACATGCTGTACATTATTTTAAAGGTGTCCTTTGCTAGTTTTAAAATTAGCAACTTCTTAATCAAGCTTATTTTAATATTAATATACAGCAGCCCTTAAGTGTTGCTGCTGAATGTGCCAACTAGTTCCTAACACCTCTGGTTGATTTACTGAGTTTCACTACTCGTCTTTGTGCATTTCCAATCCATGACATTTAGAGAGCCACTGAGGCCCATATGGTTGAGAATATATCCAAGTCTTTTTGCAACTTCCCCACAGACCTCCATAAAATCACCCGCTCCAGGGACAAACAGTGAAACACCAGTAGACATTTGGGGAACTGAGAGGAAATTTGATTGTTCATGCTCTATAGAGGATGACTGGAAATACATTTGGCATGCTGTGATCGTGACACCTCTTGATGGTGTGTAAAGGGCCTGTCACCCCTATTTCCCTCATCTCTAGACTCAATCAATACCAATTTAGATTTGATCAATAATTCACTCTTGGCTTATGATTTTGTCTCATTAGGGCCACTGCCACAAAAAGAAAGTGTTTAGGTGCAGGTTTTTAGCTAGCCACAGCTAAAGCTACATTTACCTGGTTGGCTCCTCCTAAATGATAGGCTAACTAGCCTAGAGCAACAATTACAATTTCAGAATTTGACTCTAATAGAATTCACTACAAGCTACTCATAAATCACACATATAAGCTAATTAAGTCAATTAATTATGTTCATTTTAATGTAGTTATTAATAAATACTGTATTATGCTGTTATCTAGACACTTAATGGCTGAGTAAAATAACTTAACTACCCCAAATAGCATGCACTTTTCTTTGCCACGTGCTGATAGACGCAAACCAGCAACAAATCTGCAAGACTACTTCAATGCATCCACAGCTTTCCAAGTCAGCCGTTGTACTTTAACTAATTTACGGTTAATTAAGAGGCAATACACGTTTAAAATACAGCATGGGATTTACACCAGTTACAGAATAAGCCAGGAAGAAGTAATTGCTGAGCTCTCGTGATCTTGTGAATCTTGAATGTGAATGTGAAACCCCTTTAATCGAGCACATTATTTTTAGGTTCATTGCATTACACAGCTACAGTAAGCAAGCTGCTAAATGAAATGGGGGAGACAATGTTATCTGAAATTGAACTCAGGTTTGGTGCATGAGACTTCCTACTATCATCAGGTAGAGATGGGATTGACCCTGAGAGATAAATGGAGCTGTGTAATTATGTGTCTTTATCAGGTCCAGGCAGCCCTGGTGCTGGAAGAAGTCACCCAGGCTGTGTCCTTGTCATCTCTCCATGAATGGCACACTGGCCAGTAAGCATGATGCCAGTGTGGCCCCGTGGCACTGCGGCAAGAAAGGTGCCTTTCAGGATACTTATTAGTATTATCAAATCACTGTCTTCACATCAATTAGCTATATGTTTTCTTCCACACAAAGAATAGGAAATATATGTTGTTTCTTTCCATGGTGAATGAGGCCTTTTCATTCAGTTATGAGAGTAGTAGCGTTTTTGTGCTACTGCCTGAGCTGCGTTCAAGTACTCAGATGTGAACATAGACAGCTTAGTGTTAGACCTGCGCTTTAATGGAGCCCCTGTCTGCCCAAACTGGTATTTCAGCTGATTTAACCCATTAGCGCTCAGTTCTTGTGTGCAGCCACACACACAGACACACACACACAGGAAGCAGCCATCATGTGTGATGCATGTGATGTGAGCTGACAGCAAAACACTTAGGGTTTGCAGGAATATTCAGGCCAGTGAGGCGCTCTGGCTGTCAGCAACGGGCCACGGCACAGTGGCAACAGGATGCTCTTTCTACGCTGTATTAGGGCACTGTCCTGGAAAAAGAAAAGGTACTGGGAAATACAGTACAGCTGGCTGTGTTGCTGAAACAAGTGACATCATCGAGATCCTTGTGTGGACGGACACACACACACACACACACCTATACACACTTCAAAGATTAAATCAATAATAGATAAGAACAGCAAACGATGTGGAAGAGACCCTGCAGTAAAGACTAGTTTTGCTGTGTTTAAGTGGGCTGTGTATTGCGTTGTATTGTAGTAAATCACACTTGTTTTTGTTCACCGCTAATCTCTTTTGCTACAGATATTTTTTGTCTCCTTCCTCCTTACTATGTGGCTTATCTGTATCTGAGTAAAGGTGCCAGGCTATTTTTTCTGCAGCCAAAGCCATTCATACAATGAAGTATGAATTGAGCCTCAATAAAAAAACACACACTGGCTGTGTGAGGATACTGTGTAAAGATGAAAACCGTTTGAAGTGAGAGGAGAAAACAAAGGCCTATTGAGAGCATGCTCATTTTCCATCAAATGCCTCAAACCACATGGGTTTTATCTTCTGCAAAGTAGCACTTCTCAAATTACCAATAGATTTGGAAAAAACATAACCATTCTCTTGGATAGATTAGCTGTGTAATAACCCCGCTTTATCCCTGAGTATCAGCTGAGTGCAAAGACACCATTGAGATCAACATAAGCATGATTAGGCTATGAGCAGCTACTCTTTTTCATAACTCGTTTGAGGGCCTCATTCCACTCCAGCTTGTCTTTGAGATAATGTCCTATTTAATTAGAAATTGGAGATATCACATTGTTTTTTAATGAGAGGAGCACTTTAGCAGAGCATATGAGGCATCAGAGAATCGTACACAAGAAGGATAATGGCTGCATGCGAGGGCTTGAGGGATTCAGACGAGATGCATTTTCACTCAGCTGCTCTGTATTCCCTATTCTCTATTCTCTGAATGCTTTCCTCCAATATATCTTAACTTGAAGACGGGGAGCACTTCAGGTGTAATTCTGTACAGTGATGTGTAAAAAGTCCCAGATTCTCTCATTACCTATTTTAATGTTTTTTCCAATATCTCCTTTTGTCTTAACTGTACACACATGCATGCACACGATAATACTGTATTTCACCCTTGTATAATCTCTTTTGTTCTGGGATTTCTGTTTAAGGCACATCAGCAGGGTGGAATGCAAATATATGTGTTTGCTTGTGGCGAACATGGGAAGAGAGTGTTGAGCCGTGAAAGCTGGTGGTGCAGGTTTTTCAGCAGGTCTCTTATTCCTTTGCCAGCTCAGTGGCACGCTCACAGGCTTTGACCTTTTACTCTGTCGCCGTCATGGAGTGAAGGGATGCAGAAATATATGCCTCTCTTAGACCGGGGGGGTCACAAAAAATGCCAAAAATTCCCCAACTATTTTCATTTCTTATGTGTCCAGCCTCTGGTGAAACCACTGAAACAAAACCTCAAAGTACAAAGTTATATTAGGGTGTAAAGGTTGGCAAATGCACCTCTGCCTGCCGATGCATCTCAGTTAACAAGGCCAGTTAATGACTTGTCAGCTGGCAAAGGTTAATGTATGATGTATCAGTGGAGCAAAGGGTAATTTATAATACATATACCTTCTTAGGTAGGGGAGAGGTATCCATGTATAGATTTCATATTCAGTTAGCATCACACAAGTGGAAACTACTCCAAGAGCTTGGTATTTTTAAGGATATAGGCAGGTTTTTTAAAATACTGATGCTTATGTGTAACATCTTCAGGTGTTCTGTGCACACAGTTCACACAGATACATCTTGAGACAATTAAAGCATTACTCTCATATGATTATTGTTCCCAATGCTCATCCCTCCTGTCATCTCTCTCACTCTCTTTCATCATCAAAAACACTGTGTTATCTGGGGCAACAGCTGCATGCTTTATGATTTTCTTTCTAACTCGTCTGGGAAAAGTGTCAGTGATTATTAAGTACATTTCTAAACAGTCAAATAATGTCTGTAATTGTTTTAGTTGCGTTTTATAAGAGTGAGCCAAAAGACAAGATACAAAACACTCTCATGCAAACAGTATTTGTGTGAAAAAACAAATGCTGTGCAACATGAGTTCCAAGTTTGAAGTAGTCTTTTTAATTGCACCATTAAAGAGAAATGAAATTCACTTGTGCACTTACTTCCTGAGTTAGTTGAGAAGATCTGTGCCACTTTTATATCTGTTATACCAGTTAGCTCAGCTAGCCTGGCTCTGTCCAAAGCGAGGGCAGTTGTTTTTTCACTCCAGTGTGGTGTATTTTCTTATAAGCCTTCTATAGTATTTCATTGATCTCTTCTGAGATTACAGTTGAATATGAGGTGCATATTTGTAAGAACTTGCAATATCCTCTCTCTTTGTGAAGCCTAAATATTCGTTAGTATTTATGACCTCTCTCTGCATGAAGAATAAACATTCTATAGTATTTACGATCTCTCTTGGGAGGACAGTGTGTGGTTCTGCAGAACTTCATACCTTTCTCTTTTTGAGATATAGGGTTTGTGAGATGACCTTTGGCCATCTCTCTCTTGGTAATGAAACATATGTGGTAAAGTAAGTTATGAAAGACAATGACAGAAGTCGGTTCCTTAAAAGGACGGTTTTCAGAATGTTTATTCATGTTTTTCCTGTGAGTATAAGACCTAGCCCGGGAGAAGAGGGGTAGAACAATTTGGACAACAATTTAGAATTCGGCATGGAGATTCGGAAGGTACCCGATCAGGGGATGCATCCCAAACTCACTTGTTTCTTTGAATAAAGTCCTAATTATTCAAGTCAAGACGAGTTGCGGCTCTTTTCTTTTCAAGTATCCACAGACCGACTTCGGCAGCCATGGGAAAGACACAACACCAGCTTATGTGCTGATTAAAGAAATGCGATATAGCACGGTAATTAATTAGTTTTGGGCCGAATTAGTTAACTTTGGACAGAGCCAGGCTAGCTGTTTCCGACTTAACAGTCTTTAAGATAAGTTAAGCTAACCAGTTGCGGTACAACAGACATACAGGAGAGTAGTGTTAATCTTCTCACCTGAATATTGGCAAAAAGCAAATAAAATAAGTTTCCAAAAATGAACTAAATTGAACTATTCCTTTTAAAATATTATCCTTCACTGTTAACTTTTTTACGGTTAATGTGAAAGTTACCTGCCCAAACACGGAGAACATGACCTCTGTATGCTCAGTTATCATTTCTTCACAGTGTGAAATAGATATACAGAATTTAAGCTGTGGGGATTAGAACAGAAAGCATACTCTATTCCCACGCAGTGTGGGAGGTTCCTCACGTATGATTTGTACTTGGAGGTGTGAGATATTGATGCTGTCGACATAATGATAAGAATTCTGTCAGCATGTCAGAATGCTTGCTGCTAATAGGAACTGTGCTATCATCACCGTAGCGCCCCACAGGCTCTAAAATGTCAATGACAGCATTGTGACTTGAATAAGAAATGTCCCTGTGAAGAGCGTGGCTTGAGCCATCAAACTGTGATCACTTGTAGTCTCAGGCAGAGGATAGATAAACCAGGGCTGCAGCTCCTGACAAGGCACTGACAGATACCCTGCTTTGCTCCACACCACATTCCTGTGATTTGTCACCTCACTGACACCATTGTGTCACCACTTCACGGGGGAATAAAATATGATTGGCACATGTCCTGGACAGAAAAACAACAAGTAATAAAAACTTATTTATACTTTAATATTGGATGCAGCAGATCTTTATTCAGTGCATATTTAACTGTCTATAATGACCTCATCTGAGGATTTTATGACACTATCCTGTTGTTTATTGTTTTCTCTTCCTCTGTGGCACAGAATCAGCACTGTACTTAGATGTCTGATGAAGATTTTTAAATCCTCAAACATGTTTCTGGTAACAAGTCCTGACATTTAATTGTCAGGACTTGTTACCAGAAACATGTTTGAGGATTTCTTGATTTGATTTGCGTTATAGCACTTTTTGCAATGGAGTTTTAGTTTAATTGGAAACAAATGAAACAATGAAACAAACATGTTAACTTTTAATTTGAAAAGTAAGATTGTTGAACTCAGTAATAGAATATGCAAGGTTTAAAAAAAAAGTTTGACTTTGTGGGAAACACGCTTATTTACTTTCTTGCTTTTTTAGTTTTTGTTGTCTTAATGCTAAGCTAAGTCAACTGGCTGCTGATCATATAGATATAGTTAGCTTTATATTTACCTTACAGACATGAGAAAGCTATCTATCCTTCTAAGCAAGAAAGTGAATAAGCATATTTCCCAAAATGTCAAACAATTCCTTGAATGATTTGGCCGTTTGGTTCTTTCTTTTGACATGAGTGCTCGCTTAAGTAGCCTGAGCTCTGGCCATTGTCTTCTCTGGCCCTGCCTCCCCTCAGTAAAGTCCTTCTCCAATGGCTGACACTGCTGGCTCTGTTAAGATTAGATTTGAATTTATGAAGATTGCCTCACCTGGCACACCGCTGTAATCTATGCTGCTGTAGTATTTCACGTTTAGGCCCTCATTTCCAATGCGGTCAAGAAGTCCCATATTTCACCGTGACAATGTAATCACAGTTCCACATTAAAAAGTCATTATTGTTTAAAATCAGTTGGCCTGACTGAGAAAACACTGACTATACTATAGCTGTCTTCACCATTCACACGGATGTTTACCCAAGAACAGAGGGCAGCGTGATTTAAACACACGCTTACCACCTTATTGATCACGCAGAGTCATATCATTGTCCGTTGGATCCACTTGCGCTTTTTGTGCTGATTAGCAGGTAATCTTGGTAACAAGCTTTGATCCCTGCAGATTAGCAGAAGGATAAGTACACAACATGTTTATTCTGATAGTTTAGACGTGCTATAATCCGTCTTTGCTCCATTGCCCAGTGGTCTTAGAAGACTTTTTAATGTATTTCACGTGCAGGTCAGGTCAGGCTGTGTGGTTTACAAAGTAATGGCTCCAATTAGGTGTTTTATATCCTGAAATCCAAAACACGGCGCTTATTAAAACAGGCTTTTTAGAGGAATTTGTTCTAGTATTTTTGAGACACTTGCTTTTTAATGTTGCTTGTTTTCCAGTTAGTACCTCTCACAAGATTTTGTCTGTAACTGTTGAATCTCTTTTCATGACATTCTGAGGTGTTGAGCTTTTCATCTTGATTTCATTACATGACAGAGGGAAAGAGGGAATCGTTTTTTCACTACGAGCCTGGATAAGTCCTCAGGCATAGCATTTTACAGTTGACTGCTCGCTGGCTTTGATCCTGACCCTGGAGGTCCTTGTCCCTGATTCTTTTTCAGCAACAAGGTGAAATTAAAGAACAAAGAAATGGTAGGCTCATCTTATGTGATCTTGATATCATCTTTTGATATCATGTCTTGAGGGCGGTAACTCTAAGAGATTCTCTTTTTGTGCAAAAGAAATACACATGTTTTACTTAACTGGTATATCCAAGCAAATTAGTGGTTGCAGTTCTTTCTCATCGTACCTCAGCCTGGTCTTATCAGGATGCATTCATTGGTGAGCCATTATTGACCTCCCTCTTCACCCAGACTTTAATCAGCATGATTTCAGTAAGGATCAATAACTTCTTTTCATGTCTTACACTTTTCACAATTTTTTTTTTTTTTCCACAAATCAATACGGTGCGTGATGTGTTGTTCTGCTACCACCTCCCTATCCCCACACTAATGTGAGTAACGTTGGCTCCATTCAGCTTTTACTTGTTCCTGTCAAAATGTCAGATACAAGTGGTAACATCTTCCCTTTTTTTTTTGTGGCTCTTGTAAAGGTCTCTTTCATACTAAACATGTTCAACACAGGCCAAAGAGATTAAGATTGCATAAGGAACATTAAAACTAAAATTACTCTTAATCCATATTCTTGTACAAGAGCCTTTCTTTAATGAAAAAAAAACTTCAGTATGAAGTCATCTCTTGCAGAGCCTTTGATCTATTTGAATTGATTTAAACATAAAACCATGTATTCTGTATTACAGATCTATTATTTCTGCAATAGAAGGGCAATGTGGTTTCTATGAAATGCATATCCAACCCCAGATCAGTGGGGATTGCAGAGCCTTTGTTAGTGCTGAAGCTTTGTTTTCCTCTAGATTTATGATCGTTGTGGGGAGTTGGCAGGAGCTTGTGTGATTACTGCTTACACACTGATTTATACCTCACTTTTAATTATCTGAGGGGGTCTGCAGCTTGCTGATGCCAATACATCCCTTCTTTTGGGACCAGGAGGGGGGGGAAAGGAGCCCTATCTGGTTTCCACCCCACCCATTCTCTCTTTCTGATGGTGGTACTGGACTTCAACAGGGATCCACTGCGCTTCTGGCAGTGTCCTAGTCGTCCCCAGAGCAGAACAGACGGATGTCTCTGACATTCATACCCAGTGTGGGATCTGAAAGGAGGCTTTATGGAAATATGAAGCTGCTGTCTACTGGACATGTAACTCTAACTAACACTCCCCAACGGCCTATAAATTATATGGTTGCAAGAGCCACACAAATCACTTCCCTTAGCCCATCTTCTCTAGTTACTCTCTACTTTTTCTTTTTTATGGAGTCCTCTACTGTGAAATTACAATGGCCAGGTCTCATTTCAGCAACAAGCTACTGATTTTCCCAACTCATTTAGTATTCAGTTCATACCTAGTGGTGTAAGATTTGAAAAATCTATTAGTGCCCTTACTCTGCTCTTAATTCTGAAAGTTAATTGGATAAGAACGCAACAAGTGACTGATGGTTAACATCATTTCCATGATGCATTGCGTAATGTAATTTCAGTGCATTTTGTTTATTATACTGGAAAGACACTAGGGCTGCTCAATCTTTGGTAATGAGATGTACATCATGAAATTAGAACAAGAAAATCTATATATTCATACTGGCCATAGATCTCTCTGTTTTTAAAATACCCTCCAGATTAAATCCACATGGAAAATAATAAGAATGCAAAATACTGCTGTGCTCCACACTTCTTGTAGTGAGACCCTTAAGCAAACTAAAGCCTCGTTAGCTCAGTGATTTACGTTAAATAATTAACACAGGATATATCCCAAGTTAAGACGGCTAATGGACATAGTAATTCTGCTATCTCCTTCTTTATACCAATTTAATCTCCAATCACAGTTTCTCTTCAAAAATGTGTGTTAACAATAGCTTATTTGTGGTATTTTGGCTTAAAGACAGAGCAAGTAAAAGAATAACATTTGCAAGGAGCAAGCATACCTGATACTGAATATGAAACAGTAAACACCACATCATGAAAACAGATTTACTTCACGTTTGAAGTATCTGTTATACTCATAATTGAACAGCCTGAATGCTGCTCACAGAGGGAAATGTTTTGGATTTAAGGAGGGTTCATTGCGAGCAGGACTGTTTTGTCTTCTCTAATTATTTTTAATGTCTGTCATTAAGCTGTCCCTTGGGGGAGGGATCCAGTCCTCTGTCTGCTTGGACCTCATATCAGCAGCCAAAGCTTGCCTCCCTATTAATCCTCTTTTTGTCCGTCAGACTTGTTATGTGTCTTCCCCTCCAATCAACAACACAAGAGCAGCGACAGTGAGAGGGCATTAATGAGCTGGAGTCGAAGAGATACAACAAACAATGTAATGCTTATCATTCCTCTGGATGCCATTATCCACAATTTAAACCTCTGTGGGCTTGCAAGAGCACTTGATAAACCGAATATCATAAGGTGATTTCACCTGATTTAAGTGCTCACTCACAAAAGAATTTAAAGTGAATAATTAAAACAATTTCACTTCACTTGTCAGGAATATATAATCAGAGTGTAGTGGGATTATCAGAACTCTGTCGTGCAGATTTTGTCATTAGTTTTAAGAAAAAAAGATTTTTAGACTTTGCATTAAATTAAAGGATTTGTAAAGATAATTTATTTTCACTTTCCAACACTGACGGCTGCTGCCTGAGCCCTGGGGATATGCAGATGACAGCAGACAGAATATGTCGTGGTTCTTGCATCGTCACACACATTATCCTGATTTTCTCATATGGTCTCTCCATCCCATTTCTTTCTTTTTTTTCTTGTCATTTCCTCTGTCTCTCTCCTCGCCTCAGTCCACCTCAATCCTATTCAAAATTTTATAGCTGAAAATCAATGATGGGCATATCACCTGATTAAATCTGTGCGCCGGGCTCTGTTGTGTGAGCAGGTGTGGCATCCGAGAAGCTCCTCTGCAGCTCCTCCACATCGGGGGGTTGTAATGAGATTAGTGTAGCCTGCAGGACCTCACATAGGAGATGTGGTGATCCGATTAGGGGCAAAGGACACTGTAACTTTTGGAGGCCTGACTGTGAAAACTCACAAGACCACCACACTGAAGCTTTTCCCTGTAACAAAAGACAAACCAAGCAGAAATCTTTGGCTCATTTTGACCCTTGGTTTACAGCAGATTTCACATTCTGGTGTCCTCGCTGTCCACACCCATTAAGTGTGGCTACATTTGTATGTAGAGGTGTGCGGTGAAGGTGGTGGGCATGGGGGGATTGGTGGTGTCATATTGATGGATTAGTCTGCTCATTGCTAGCTCCAGCGATTAGGTCAGCAGCCCATGAGACAGCAACACGTCTTCGGCGAAATGCTGATGCTAGACTTACTTACCGATTATAAGTCACTGCATCAATGCCAAGCGGAGCTGCACACACTCACCGAGCTGCAGTGAATAATACAACGGTCCTCCACAGAGAAAAGGGCAACAGACTTCAGAGGGCCAGGGCGGTTTATACGGTCAAATCTGCCCTCTCTGAGGAAGGTCTGAAGCTGACATCTCCTCTGTGTTCAAAGCCCGCCTGCTTTCTTTTCTCTCTCTGTAAGTGAGAAAGTGCAGAGTGGCAACAAAGACACACACACGCACATTAAACTGCTCAGCTCTCGCAATGCCATCCTCTTTCACAATAATGCCATTCCCCTCTTCCCAGCAGCCCACTTTCATTTGTTCAGTAGTGAATTCTCTGGCTGTTAAACTGAAGGATTGACTGTGGTGCTTGTCAAGCTTTTATCTTTTGCCCTGATTCATTTTCATTTCCACTATGAAAGGGAGGACAGAGCGGCATCCAGTGCCATTATTTTGTCTGAGACAAGCCGATCTCGCTACAGAATCCAAAGACATATCATCATGTGCGAGTCATGCCATTGTTTCTCAAAGACATTGCAACATTACTGTACTAAGAGAGATGATTGCAGTAGAATTTTATGGACTATTACAGTGAGAGCGATGGATCTGGTGACCACAAAGTAATGACATCCATCTACTCCACACCACTGGGTTTAACAACGCATAAATGTGATTACAGTAGAAAAACTGTTTATTTCTGTCTTATTACCACACCAGAAATTACACCATATTGTTTTCCATAACAATCTCATTCCCTATAAAAGGACCATTTCGTAAGTTAAGTAGGTTGTCTCCTCCAGTTTAAAAGACGGTCATTTTCTGATGGCCATTTTCTGTTTTTTGCTGTTTTCAGCATGTTCTTAATGAAAGAACCAATATGATTTCATTTCCTGAGATGTCCAATTATCTTATTAAACTCTTTATCATCAGTAAAATTCACTGGCTAGATTGTAGATCCTTGCTCCCATTTTTGCATATGAAGGCTCGAACCTTCACAATAAGAACATGACTTGTATTACTTTCCATAGCATGAAAATGATCATGGATTAAACCATAGATCAGATTTTATTAGTCTGGACATTCCATTAACATAATTATGTGAAGAGGATTTGTTTCTAAGCATTTTCAAAAGTCGAGTCGAGCGTCGCCTATATTGATGAGTCCATAAATGGTAACTACACAGTAGCTGACATTAACTCTCCTGGACAGAAAACAAAAGGATGTGAATGAGGGGAACTCCTGCTGTAGTAAAAGCCTCAGCGACGGGAAGCGCCACAGCCGCAGCATCATAAAGATAAGAAGACAGGTGTTTTCTCTGCTTTCCAGCCATGTGCCACTGTGTTGGCTTTTGTCTGAACACACACATGCTTCTTTGGATGGATGCCTTTTATGGCACACGTCAGAGAGAAATACACTTCTATTTCCCCTGATTGCTCTTGTCTGCTGGGCAGTTATCATGCTATTGTCACTGTTACTTTGCTGGAACTAATGGATCTGATAAGAGTATGGTTGCCAAGCCCCATACATTTGAATACAATGCTCTTATATATATTTATGAGGATGTAGAGATCCACCGCTTTATGAATAAGTTACGATTAATTCTTTAGCTGTTGAAAAAATGTGTCAAATAAATCTAATTACTTCTTCATAATGAGCCAAAATACCCTCTATTGCATTAGCAGGTCGTATTACTCTTATATGAATGCTGTACAAATTAACAAATGTCTCTGGTTGCATTTGGGGAAAACACTCTGTGGATGTGATAAAGGCTGCCACCCTCTGTCTTTAAAAGAAGACGTGTCTGCCCTCTTCAGGCCTGGAAAATCATTTGGAAATGTAAAACTGCCAGTACACGGGCGATATACTGTAGATGATCAGATTCTGAATGTCAGGAAATCCAATTAACCCAACAGGTGTGGCAGATGCAGCATTGGGTGTATCTCAGCAGGTGTGCTTTTTTTCCCTCTTGTCTTATTTTTTTCCCTCAGAGGCCCCGAAGGAGAATATCTAACTGAGCTCACCAGGTAACTTATTTGCAATTAGATTTGTTTTATTTGCCCCATTTCTCCCCCAACAGCATCTGTAGCTTCTGCTGGAGCCAATTACTTCCATAGTAAAAAAAGAAGAAGCGCAAAACAGAGATCTGCTTCTGTGCATACGTACGTGTATGTGTGTTTGTGTGTGTGTGTGTGTGTGTGTGTGTGTGTGTGTGTGTGTGTGTGTGTGTAGTCACAAAAGGGAATCAAGCTTGTATGTGTGTGTGCAGCAGTGTATCTACAATTTGTGACAATTCCCATCCAGAGGCCGGGATCCTCTGGGGGACTTCCAGGAAATTACACCTTGCTCTCATATCATTCCATCTTCCCTAAGCCTGTTGAGCTGCCCACTTCCTCACCAACTCCCCCCCCGCTGTAACTGACACAGTTACTCTACCACTATATGGCACGGAAATGTTACAGCAGCCCAGTTTTTGAAAAGCCATTTCATTTCTCACTCTTGTCTAGGACTTGCAGTAATGGGCTCCTCTCACTCCACAAGGTTCCATCAGTAACACACATTCAGTCCAATACTCGCCGGCCTTCTGCGACCTCAGACAGGGGATGCAATTATGACAAGCCTAATGCCCTACTGAACTGCACTGCCAGACTGCTTTTAGTCAGGCAGAGCCCGGCGCTGTGCTGCATACACACCATGGATTTTTTTTCTTTCCAATCCCTTCAGGATTGACATCAAAATGACATCATTGCATGTCTTTGCCAGAAGGCAAAAAATGGAAACTTAATGGCTGTCAAATCATAAATACAGCTTCACTGAAACCGTGCATACTTCCATGATTCCTGCAAGCATGTAGAACAAATCTGAAAATTGTCTATTCTTTCACTGACAGGCATTCAAGGAGCATTCATTCAGGATTATACACAGACACTCAACCTTTAGACCAGGGTCACGTAAGGTCTGACAGTAAGCTATGTGAGTGTGTACATAGATCTTTAGGCGCATTATAGTTGGATGGTGTTAGGAGGATGGAAGCTGAGGATCAGAGGTCTTACAGTAGATTTCTGTCGACTGAGTGCTACAGTAGGTGCAGGTCCTGCTGAGGTGTCCCTCCTATTGGGCCCATTCTCCTCTGAAAAGAAGTAAATCAGGCAAGAAGCATGCTAAACCCACATATATTGGTAGTGAGCAGGAAGTGACTTAAGATGAATGTTTGGCTTTAGTGGCTCCCCCCTGTGATGAACCATCACCAGAGTAAGAATAAATTAAGGGAGAGACACTGAAAATTGTGCACCAGGTGTTTCCCAGCCATAAATTGTGCGTAAAAAGGGTACAGCTTCAGTATGGCAATGGCTTTTGGAAGCTTTTGAAGAGGTTTCTACTAACCCTGTCTGTCATGAGGTCAGTCAGTCCACCATTTGGGACTTGATTTCCCAGGCGATGGATCCTACTGACTTTGGTGATCGCTGCCTTTTACTGTAACACCACCATGAGGTTGACATTTGTGGTTTTTGGTGAGATGTCTTGATAGTTATTTCAAGGCTTGCCTTGATATTTATGTGCTTCTCAGAGTTAATTGTGATAACTTTGCTGGTCCACTCACTTTTCCTCTAGCGCCACTATCAGGTCAAAGTTTAAATGTGTGTTACTTTGGTGTAAAAACCTCAGCCTCACCTGTACTTTGTGTTTCGTGCTAATTAGAAAATGTTAGCATGCTATCACACTAAACTACGTCAGTGGCCATGGTAAACATTAGACTTGCTAAATATCAGAATGTTTGCATTATCACTGGGCACACATTAGCATGCTGATGCTAGCATTTTGCTCAAAGCACCACAGTATCTATGGAAAGCATTGGCTGTAAACTCTTAGCTTTGTCTTAATTCTGATTTTAAAATATTTCAGCACCCAAATATGTCTGACTGAGAGTAAGATGTAGAGTATTTCCATCATATACAGGGCGTTTCATTTTACAGCATGTAGATACAGTATATACAGTATGTGAAATACATTTTTAATTGAACTTGAGTGGCAGTTTAAATGAAAAAACAGTGGTAACCCTGCTTCAGACCAGGAGATTTTCCTGTGACTGAATATTCAGGTTACATACGTACAACAGTACATTCTACAACAATACAATGAATACATTTTTGCTTCAATGCTATGCCTGCTTTACAGTAATGCAGTAACTAGGAAGTAGCAGGAAGGAAAAGAATGTCATGCATTGTTAGAAACATAATACATCATCTCAAATCACAAAGACATTGATGTTAATGTTTACGTTTGGAATGTGAGTTCATGCCTCCCTGTCCTGTACTAAACAATACCATAGAGTAAGTCTGGACTGGTCTTTTGTTGCTTTTGTCTATTTGCTTTGTGGGTATAATTTCCCTCATGATATGGCAGTGAAGCATTGAAATTATACCAGAAAGCAGCATGTGGTTGGGATACAACCTCCAGTAATAAAACCAATATTGTAAGATAATTATCATGGATTTTACAATATGCCCACTGCATTTCTCCTGGAGGGGAAACTGTCAAGCATTTGCAGATGAATTTTGCTTTTTATTAGCTCACAGTAAAACACTGCCTTACTATCTTACATGTAATACATTAGCCTTGCTTTATAGTCATGGGAACCTGTAATAAAAAAATAAACGCATCAGTGGTTGCATACTAATGTAATGTGCAACATAATGCATATTATACAGTATGTAGTCATGTTGTTTGATGTTAGATATAACTTATGTCCAGATCTGTATTGTATTGTTGCCATAAGTTTGCTATGTAGAGACACACTTATTCCCAACACAACTGCAAAAAGTTACAAAGAAATAGTGAAATTAAACTGTAAAGTTATATTGTGTCAGTTTGCACTGTATATATACTATATATACTATATACAGTATATAGTATATATACTATACACAGTATATACTAATAACAAATTAATATAATTTTGGATCCAAATAGAATTGTTTCATACTGTAAATAGTCCCCCTTACAATGTAAGATACCACTCTCCTTGTGAACAAGTCATCCACCTAACATATAGCACCAAACTCTGTCTGCAGTGTATTTTTGTTTCTGAATTTCTGCACACAGAGTGGTTTTTCATCAGTTTCATCTTCAAAATATTCAGGCATCTTGGTTTTGGATTGCTGTCATAACCTCATGCAATATATATAACTCTTATTCTTGAAGACACTGGCATGTTTGTTTTATTGTTATGTGACTGGAGAGTGACAGGAATGATGGGAGCAAAGGAGGGATTGACATGTCAAGGTTCCCGAGCTGCATTAAAACAGAATTATTACTATGCATCTTGGCCAAAGGAAGTAAGGGAATTGCTTACCTTTTATCATGAAGCTTGTCCTCAAAAAATACATGTAAAGTCAACTACAGGGCAGTTGTGGCTAATTATTCTAACCTTTATAGCAGACACAAATCTACCACCAGCTGTTTCCAGTGTGTTTTGCCTCAGTTTAATTTACTGCATGGAAGGTAATTCTGCGGTTTTAGTACATTTTACTCCAGTATTGTATAACAGAAAAGCAGCAGTACATTCTAACACTCACAGGAGCAGCAGGTTAGTCTGTCTGACTGCTTCTTTGCGGCCTGTCAGAATGAGCCATTGCTGAGCAGGTGGGATTGTCCCACCACGGAGATGTATGCATCAGGAAACTGTAAATCCTCCACCGTCTTCCATTTGTTTACGCCTCCTGTTTCCCGCCAAACAAACTACTAGATTTCCCATGAGAGCTCCTGGCCCCCACACAGCGTCCTCAGTGGACATGCTTTACGGGCATCACAGTCAGATGAAAACAGTTAAAACACCATTTTTAAAAAAGGTTTGTTTGTGCAGGGGGGATAGCAGAGCTTAGATTTAGCTCAATTATTAGCACAAAACTAGTTGTGCTATAAATCAGCATGCCGATCATGCCTGTCGTTCTTTTGTATAAACGCCCTGATTCATTTCGGAGACAAGCAATTATACTCACATTTTATTTTAATCCATCTCCTGATTCATGCATCAGGAGCTACAACGGTAGGGCAGGTGAAGAAGAGTGAGAGCTGCCATGGTGACATTTCTAAAACCATTATCACAAGTACACGCCTAGTACCATTGTGCTTATCCAAAACCATGTTAATTACACATGGTATAAATGATCAAATTCATATTTTTCATTTGAGCTGGCAGATTATTAAATGTCTGCTTTTCTTTTCTTTAGGATCATCTTTTAGATTTTTCTTTTCTCATGGAAAAAACTGATTTTCTTTGTTGTCAAGCTCAAGCACATTATATAAGTATGCACACTCTGAGATTTCCCGCTCTTTCTCACTTCAATTAAAATCCAAATTATGTCAAAACTGCCATCCCTGATGGATTCTGTTAATTGGGTGCACTGAAATGTCAGCATTTTACACTGATTTGAGATGGTTATACCGAGGCTAAATCTAGTCTAAACCTTGTGTGAGCGTGTGTGAGTGTGCACCTAATATCCGAGTTTTATGTCTCTGTGCCAGAATGTTTTATTAACGCGGTGCCTCACAGACGAGTTGACATATTTCACTAGTGAAGGACGTGACCCTGGTTGTTTATTTCCCATGATGAAATTGTCCAGAGGTTGATGACTCCGTAAATAAACAGTTCATGGAGCAGTAGCTCTTGGCTTCCGGTGACCAATGTAATTATTATTGTGTAATCATCACAGGGCATATGTGGCTGTTCAGGTCTACGATTCTTGCAGCTTTTCTATTGTTACAATTCAGGACTTAAAAACACCACCTGCCTCCATTCGCCAACCTAAGGCACAGGGTCTGTGACAGGGTGTGATTTCTACTTGGAAAAATCCTATTTTTTAGAAGTGAGACACCACCCACATCCCCACCCTAACACTTCCACAGTGTCATCCTCTAACTGTCCAGCTGCCAAACTGAAAAAAAAAGAAAGTAAAGTAAGCCTCTCTGTGTGTTTTTTGGGGGAAATAATTTAATCAGCTTTTGATTTAGAGGGGACAATAGTCTAAATAAAGATTCTACAATTGGACAGCAATCAAGATAAGGCAACAAATGACAATGTTCCTTTGGTATGAATTGTTTTTGGTGACTATTTCAGTCATAATGTCTGAAAAAGATTCATTTATTTTGCTCTATTTCATTTTATTTTTTGTGGTTCTTCCTAGGACAACACATTTCAGTGTCAGTTTTCTACCAGTAAAACTACAAAATTTTGTTTAGTGCATTTAAATTATGGTTTGCATTTATGTTACTGCACTGGTCAAATGTCCTGTTGCTTTGGCTTCTTTTGCTTCTGCACACAACTTCTTCCTGACGTGCTATACCACAGACAAACGTCTTCTCTGCATCAAAAATCCGACAATCTCCTTACTGTGGAAGGAACACATCATTGTGGCCTCACAAACCCAATTACACCCAATAAGCAGACCTGGTCATACAGAATTTAATCAAATTTGCTGACAATTAATGGACATCATGTGGCAGGAGCTGTCTGTTAACACCAGAACAGCTGGAACCTGGGCTATAACACAGAAACAGGAAATCTGGCAAATGCTGCAATAGCTTTCATTAGTGATTTTCTTCTTGTTCCTCCTTGGATTTAGAAAATCAATTGATCTCATCATGCCATCATCATTATCTGAAAATCTCTTCATTAGTAGGTCTACATCATAGGGTTCAAGAGTACAATCGCACCATATAAGAATATTTACATCCTGAGGGGTACAGTTTGTAATATTACCAGTATCTTAATGTATAGCAATCTCATTGTACTACCTTAATTCAGCTCTGCATGTTCTGATGAAGTTTTCTACCCCATCCACCTTACCATGCTTTGTCAGCACAATTTACTGCCTATAGATCCACTGTATGGACAATCTATAAAGCCCTCCCTCCTCACGCCCACGCAGCTGTTAGAAACTGTGTTGCAGAGGGAGAAATTAAAGGACCAACCAAACAGGGATCTATAAACATATTATGTCCTGTTGTTAATGGAAATGTCATCAGCAGAATTCTCACAACTCTATTGAGCGATGAGCCAATTTCCCTGACTCTCTCTAAACCACTCACATGTAAAATGACTGGAAATTCTCAGGATTGAGTATGTACAGTATCACCAGTTCGCCACCAAAAACAAAACGACCAAATTTTCCAACCAATTAAATTTAAAAGCCTCTTATCCCGGTTTTGAATGGACCATAATAAAAAGGAATTTGAGAGTAGAACTGTAGAGCTTCTCTTGGAGGATGAATAATGACACATAAACATTTACTGTGTGTGGCCAGTCCCTGCTAGTCTCTGGCCTTCTCTGCCATTCCATAATAACCCCCTCCTACCTATTGAGTTATCATAAAGTGAGGTGTGTGTCTCAGCCTGTATCAGGGGTTGATTGACCGTGACGCTGACCGTAGCTTCTCCTGAGGCAGCAGCATCACACCGTCACGGTCATGAGTGTGGGTCACTGAATGTGGAAAGAGACGACGCTTAACCTTTAATTCTATCATTGGCATTCCTTCAAACCTGTGAGATGTTTCTTATGATATGAAGTCATGCAGGAGGAACAGATCAAATTAAGATTATCTCAGCGTTACATTAAAAAGCAGGAGTTGTTATCAGAGTGCTGTCTTGCCTGATAGTTTTGGTCGACTGCTCTGATCAACTGTGATATCCAATAAATTACCATTTTACCAGCATGTAATGAAAGTGAAGGTGAAATGGGTTCTGCAAAGATCTTCAGTTTATCAGATTAGCGACATGCAAGAGTCCCTGAGGTGTCTCAGGAAAGCTTTCACAAAAAAAAAGAGGTTATAAATGCAAATACTCATTTTAACAAGATATTTCAACATAACATCAACATATAAGCAGTAAATGTTGTGTGGGGCTGTACATAGGTGTGTTTTGAGCAAAATGCTAACATTAGTTTCAGAATCTAGGTGATTGGTGAACATGCCACATGTCGGATGACCAGTAGGTAGTCAGGAAGACGTAAGAAGTGTACCGGTCTCAGTAGAGAGCCCTTTGACTTTTGCTGAGCACACCTTGTCGTAGTGGACTTTCCCTTTCATGCAGGTATGTAACCCAATTTCTGCTGCATTTATTCTGGCAGTTTGTAACGAGCAAAGCCTAAGGTTGATTTTCTGACTTTGGTTTCACTTGGGTGATAGTCTGGAGTAATTTGACAATAGTAGTTTAAGCCCTAATTTGTTGCATTGGATGACTAGTGAATGATGCTAACTAACCAGAAATCCCAGCTTGAAAAGCAATACAGTCGCTCCATAAACTGCATAATGTTAGAAGATTACACAGTAAACAAGGTTCTTCTGCCTGTTGCCATCATCCATGACGTTGGGTTGTGTTTCTCCAAAAACTCGTTTTGGGTCAACTTCTCTGCCGCAGGTCTCAGTTGAGCCTCATCTTTTCGTTTGTATTTTGCTGATGCAGCCGCTTTCCTATGCTGATGCTTGCCATGTCGAAACTGTATTGAGCAGCACTTACAATAGTTTTTTGTAGTAAAGTTTATTTGTATGTTGTCAGTTTACTGAAGTGGCCACAAGTGGCTGTGGCTGTAGAGACCCAAAGATACTGGTAAACGTGTTATCCGTGTATTTTAATACGTTTTTAGTCTTGTGTACTGCGGAAATCTGTGTATCTGTGTATTCTTGCGAAGTAGGCCTATTTTTTTATTATACTTCTTTTATTAATGTTTTAAACATAAATATGTGCATTACATTTTAACACTGGGACTATAACAAATGCATTTTGTTTCTTTTCTTAAAATGTAATATTTCAAATTGTTATTTTATATATACTCTTGCCACAGACTTGGCCACGTGGCACACTAATGAAAATATTAAAGTTTTAAAGGTTTTTCCTGCCCCTTGGCAGGAGGTGGCCTTGTCAGGTACGGAGGGCTATCATGTTCAGAAAGACAATGCTAAGATGCTGATGCTCAACAGGTATAATATTTAACATATTCACAATGTTAGTTTAGTTTATTAGCATGACTGAGGCCTATAGAGCCTGAGGCTGGTGGGAATCTCATTAGTTTCATTAGTTTGGTCATAAGCCAACGTGTTTTGCAAATTTAAATTTAGCCGTGATGATGTTCAAGATTAAAAATCAGGGAATCATTAAAGTTGTTCCAAATTATCCTGAGGCAACACGAATTAAGTCCAAAATTTCATGGCAATCCATCCAATAGCTGTTGAGATTTCACTAAAAATCAACAACAATCTCATGTTGGCACGGGAGGAAAAGTCAGTGGGATTTGTCTTCTGGGGACCATGAATTTCTGTACAAAATTTCATGACAGTCTATCAAATAGTTGTTGATGTGTTTTTAAATCTGGACCAAAGTGGGTGGACTGAGACTGTAATCCACAGAGCCACACCAACTAATACGTGTGTTTATGCTTGTAGTGCATACAAAGCAATGAAAACGTGAAGATCAGAGTGTTATTCAAGTTGCAGGGATTTCCATTAGGAACATTCTCACTGGTTTGTTTGCAGCTGCTTCAAGGCTTTATTCCAATTGCAATTGACTCCCTATAATATGCATTTGTTGTTATTTAGCAATCACCATCAAAAACTCTAAACTATCTGCACATATTTTGGAAAGCAGCTTAAGTGTACAGCTTTCAGTAACACTCTTTAATGCAGAATCCCACAGTAGCTTTGTTGTGTGGTATGCTTCTTGCTTTATTGTGGCTCAATTTAGACTCCTAGTGGAGAAACAGTGAAAACAATGTGGCTACAGAATTACTGTTCGTTTCCTCTCACCTCAGAATCAGCTTTAGATACATGTCTGTCCTGGAGTGCTCTGCTGACTGAAGCTATATGTTTGTCTTCGGCTCAAATTGGAAAAAATAACTGGGCTTTGGTGTTGTCATGAAAGCCTCCCAGATCTCATCATTATTGTTCTACTCAGACACCCTGAAGGAGAGAAAGCAGCCAAATGCAACCGCTTTGATGGAGTGGCCCGCATCTGCATGATTACGCAGGGAGAGGGGAAACATGGGAGAATGAAAATGATGAAATGATGAGCAGCAACAAGGCCAGCGAGGCTGCAGGTGTCTTGTTAACACTTGAGCCGCATTGACAGGTGGCATGTGGTCTGTGTTGAATTCATCACAGATATTAAACCAGTGATCTATTTCACCACTAGAAAGACCTTTTGTTAGACCAATACAAGTTGGCATGACTATGTCCTGTGAATTGACGCTGTTTGGACAAGATTTACATCCTATTAATGTTATTTATTTATTGTTTATTGGTTTTTAAGCGATTTTGCAGGGATGCTATAATCTGATTTTTCGCTTGGTTTACTTAGTATCTCCCTCTCTCTCTCTTTAGTGGAAAAATAGCAAACAAAAGACCCAGGTGCTGTTCGTAATGACTGTGTGCCGTATGACCATGCAGTGCAAAGCAGTGTGAAATAGGGTTATGTCTAAAAGGTCTGGCAGAGATCCTGTGACTGTAAGCATCATGATATCCCTGTTAGAATGAGTAAGCAGCTGTGAGTGTCACTGTTCATATCTTACACTCTGACATCATGTCCCATAAGCATTTGAAAGGGCTGAGACAAAAGCACAAAGAAACAAAAGAGAGAGCTTTGCAGAGAAGCATCTAAATAAATGTGACAGATCAGGGAGGATCAGAGGATGAGTGGGAGTAGGTGACAGTATCTAACAGCCAGCAGTCAGATCTGAGTGGCTGTCACAAGTGACTTACAGGTATGTAATTGTGATAGACATATGAATTTCACAGTAAGAAGTCAATTCTGTCCTCTGACACATGCTGTTGTCTCTCAGTTAACCTCACACACAATGAAAAGCCGAAAAGAGCCATGAGTCGTGTGGGCCTTTAAGAATTTATAGCATCAAAATATAATTTAACTAGATTCTTATGGTGTCTTGACAAAGATTGTTGTCATACGTGGATAAAAGCACTTTACTTCTGCCATATATATAGTGGTGTAACTTCTATTTTCTCAAGTAGTTTATATATATATATATATATGTGTGTGTGTGTGTGTGTGTGTGTGTGTGTGTGTATTATCTGGTGGGACTTGTGCAAAGCTACATACGTGTATGCTCAGATTTACATCGGGTCATCATGCACTAATAAGAATAAATTAGCATTTTTTTCCCTTGTTGCATAAGATTTAAAAAACACAGACATTCTGCATGAGCATGTATAGATTTGATACTTTCATCAAACTTTACTTACATTTTGCTGGTTATACTTGTATACTTTTGCTCAAGTAATATATGCAGAATTTTTACTTGAGTACTTGTACATTGTGGTATTGTTACTTTCCCTGAACCAATACCATCACTGCTTTATCAGCATTCATCAGCATAGTCTTAATACTGCAATATTCATTTCTGAAAATGTATTTCTGTTACATATAGAGTAATTTATATCAATATATTCTTTGTGCTGCTTTACTACAAAAGTTTTTTGTACAGTGTACCATGTAGATGAGACTCTTCTTTAACCACAGAGATACACATTGCTTCATCCTGCTTTCCAAAGATTTTTTGAATGAATTGTCCATCAATTTTCAGACTGTTTTCCATCTATGAATTGTCCACTAGAGGGTGCAAGAGTGGAGCAAAAGATAATGAGCCCAGCAAAGGTGCTGTACATTAAGAGGCGGCATCAACAGTTCTTTATGAATTGATTTAAACATACTGTGATGAATCATTATAAACACAGTTATAAGGCAGTTTTCATTAAGGACTTTTAAATAAAGCTCTTTCTTCACAGTGTTTGTCATGCTAAATGTGACATACGATACGGTATATACTGTATGACCCTGTCACAATGAAACAGTGATGAGGATTCAAGTAAAAACGACCCCACAGTTGTAATTGTACAGGATGTATGGTTTAGAGCTCATAACTGAAGGACAGCTGTCACGTTCAGAGGACCACGGGAATAAGAACTGACCCAAAAGAAATCATAAAGAGTGTGGGATGATATATAGAAGTGTCATAATCTTAGCTGGGGGATTTGCGTTACTGTGTTTACCTGGACAGTGTTTGTCAGTAAAAGTCACTGGGTCAGATAATTGAGTAAAAAGAGACAGATGGTGGCAGCATTTACTGCTGATTACATGGAGGTCATAAACTGCCTTTCAGTAGCTAGGGGTGTCAGGTCCAAGGCTATTAAACTGCCAGAGCCTGAATCTTAGAGGGATGCAGCTGCACAGGCAAGAGAGTGGAGGGGTTTAAACAGTAGGCCAAGACTAGAGACTCCAACATCCATCGTACATGCACACAATATCTAATGTATATCTAAACAATGATGCAAACTTTCATATCTGTAACAGTGCATACAGTGTTTTTTTTTAACTTATATGTCCGTAGACTCTGCACAATCTCTATGGTGCCTTATTTTAAAAAGAGTACTTGATCTTCTCCTCACATCATTGGAATTGGCATACTGTAGCAAGGGACGTAGCTGCTGTCACTCACACAGAGTAAAATATTCCATACCAGAGGCCTCTAGGCTACAGTAAAATTGCATAGAGTGGCTGTATGTGCACAATGCAGGAAATATAAATAGTATATGCTGATGTAGGGCCATGCGCAGTGTTGTGAAATGACACGAGGACACAAGAGAAGCAATGTTCCTCTGCAAACCTGCTGGACAATGCAAAATGCATTATTCTAACAAATGGTTTATGAAATCATCTAAGATTTATGACCTTATGGTAAATATCCACATAGTCAGACTCTGCAAAACTGGAGCTGTGGAGATTTTCAGAATAAAACAAGACACATTTGATTTTAACTCGCTTCTTAAGTTTTGTAGTTATCTAGATGTATTTATTTACACTGCTATATTTACACCCGCTGAAGATGTAGTCATGGTAGAACAGTGTAAATATAGATTACACAAAGCATTAGCACTAATTGAATATATTGAGGTTTACTGCATTGCGATAACGCGCTGATGTTAGATTTATATCTCTGGATAAGTCACTCTTTCATTCTACTCTGCATTCTGTTGCAGAGGCCTGCTCACCATTCATTTACATTAGTCTGGTGTATTGGCTTCCCTGGGAATGGCTGCTGTGGAGAGTGTTTACTGATCATACTGATGTATTTGTCCAGCAACTCTGCAAGACAGACAATCAATATCCCAATTACAGGTAGATTTTCATTCTTGCATTGTAGAATAGTGAACATCAGTCAATATCTTTGTCAAAATGCCAGTACGTACAAAAAAGTATTTGGTGCAGGATGTCTCCTACAGCTTTGCGGAAAGTCGAATTTGTTGTTTTCCAAGCAACAATTGTATATTAAAATTAAAAAAAAAAAAAAACAGACCAGTGTGGGGAATTGTAAATCACCAGATCGCCAATGTCTGATATGCAAAATTGCATCCAGTGTAGAATATTTTGGGGACCACAGTGTAAAACAGGATATAAAATAGCTATAAATTTAATTGCCTCATGGTGAGGAACCCAAGTAAATATCACCACTGAATTTGAAAGTGATATTTGGGCCAAGAGATACTTCAGTGATATTTTTGTTAACATTTTGAAAGATATGGCATGTGCTGTTAACAGTGGAGACATAGATGTATATAAATCTTTAGGAATGCATACATACACTGGTGTTTTATTTTGTTTTACATAGTTTTACATTTTACACACACAATAAATGTTCATTTTTAAAACATATTACAGGATAATCTTGAAATGGTCATCATATTGAGTTCCCAGACCACAGAGCTCTCCATCCATGAAAAAAGGAAAATCTGCAATATCAAGAAGATTCAGACATGTTTATAAGATGTGTGGTGCATTCATGGATAGTCTCAAAAATATTTCACAAAAACAGTATGTGCTTTATCATTTTATGTATGGATAATGTATGGACAAACTGCACACTGCCAGTAATTTGGTTCTGTACTTGTTTTTTGTGTTACTTACTCCACAACATTACCAGATTTTGTAAAATTATTGCTATATTGTCATGCAACACTATGCCTCATTATATGGCAACAGCTTGAAAAGGTTACAGTCCTGCTTGGGTGGGATTCCTGTTGCATGGTTGTTGTCACATGTTGTTAACATGAAGACAACAACCCATTGCTGCCTCCTCGCTGCAGCTGATGTCTGCCTGTTCAGCTTGACTGGCCTGTAATAAGAAGATGGAGCCCACTCTTTTTCAGTTAGGATTTAACACTGAGTCAGCCAGTGGCCCTCAAGCTCAATCAAACTGGAAGATTTGTTTACTTTCTTGCTGAATTCTAACTCAACACTATTGACACCACAGTAAAGTGAGCAGAATCACCTGTCTGTGTCCCCGAGCTCTCCAGTTGGAGGGGATAAAGAGTTCCTGCATCAGCATAATCAAGTCCCACGGTTGCTCTAGATGCTGTTAGTCCAAAATGAGCACCGTTCACAGTTCCCTGAATCTGACCTGCCAGTGCAAGTTTAATGCTCTCCTATCCTCCATCCACTGGCATTCACAACCATTAAAATCCCATCTTGCTTAGCTAGGTGCATCGGACACTAATGGAGACTGACTCTGCCCATTTGCTTTGTGTTACCTCATTCATTTCCTCCAGCTACCACGCTTGTGTCCAAATGGAGCGCGGGCGGGGAGGAGTGCTGCTCTCAAAGTCAAGTCCCATTCATGAACCTCTGGATCATCTAAGGATCAAGTGCTGTGTCCATATCTCTTCTTCTCTTCTCCCTTTCTCTCTCTCTCTCTCTCTCTCCTCAGGCACAGATTGGTCTCACATTAATGTTGATTAGCAGAGTGTGAAGGGAAGTGAGCAAACATCCAGAGGAGGCGCTCCTTTTGAATAAATATTTGTTGTCCTTGTTTGGATAGTGAGGAGTGCTTTCTCTCTCTCTCATACAGTTCTGTGGCTGTTCCTAATGACTCTGTATTTGTCTCAGCTGTTTTAGCGTATCTACACAAGCTTGGTTTCTGTGGTAATGTGAAACATGCTCACACAGCATTTATTCTAGTTTGCTTGTTGATGCATAATTCTTAAGCACTCCTCATTTATAAATCATAAGTGGGGCAGTGAGATTCACACACTGTAGATACACCTAATGCACTGCTCTGTAAATGCACAATAGATAGAAATCTTGTTATATATTACATTTAGATATACATCATAGAACACGAGCACCCCATATTTGGTTTTCATCATCGAAACTACAGTATTGCAATCTCCCTTCTCAGGGATTGGAGAGAGACCTAATGTGCTAAACACACGCTGGTGGAGCTACTGTACATGAGCAGAGCAGGGATTGGTCAACAGCTCTGCCACTCAAACAGCAAATACTCTCCGACTTCCTCTGTCCTCCTTTCCTGGTGCAGACAGGGAGGAGGGAGGGGAATGGATCTTTTCTATGTGAGTCGCCGGAGCTCCCTCAGCCTGCTCCTTACCACCTGTCCTTGACTTACTGTGCACAGGCGAGACTGAGTGGAAGCTGTGCTGCTTATTCCTCCCCTCAGGCACTTCTCTGTCTGTGTTTATGTGAGCAGCTGCATTTTTTCTTTTCTTTTAAATCTCTCACTCTGTGTGTGGCTGTTTCTCTCTACCTGTGGTGCTTCAGTGGAGTGGCGAGGAGAGGAACGTTTGTCCTCAGCCGGTGGAGCTCTGATGGGAGGCAGTGCTGGCTCTGGCTGGGACTGGGGATGCTGAACGGGGGGAGGGAGGGCCTGTTTGAGCTGGGACAGCAGCTCCAGCAGCAGGGGGAGTACCAGGCCGCCCTCCACTGCTTCCTCAGCTGCCTGTTGGGACTGACCCATGTGCAGAGCTTCACCTCTCTGCCCAACTGCCTACACCAGGTAAGCCTGAAGATTGGACACACACACACACTCATAACATTTGTGTGTCAATGCATGTGCATGTTCATTACATGCATGCAAAATTTGCTGTATCATGTATTTGCACAGCTGTACAGACACATTTGCATCACTTCTCCTTAAGGACATCATAAATTATCACACACCCCAGCAAACAGGACACATTCAACCTTGATATCACTAACGCCAATGTCAAATCTAACAGTCCCTCTTGTGTCCCTGTGTTGACACTGTATGATCATTTTAGTCTCAGTAGGACTGATAGTGTGCATGCTGCTAACTGAGATATCGGACGCAGCTCTAATATACAATGACAGTGTTATTAGACAGCTGACATGGTTAAAAATACTTTAATATCCACTTCATGTCTGTCCCATTGTGTGTGGGCTATGTTTTGGCACTGAGTAGCCAGGCCAAAGTAGCAGATTACATACTGTGATGCTTTAAAAGGCCCTCTTACAAAGGCAAGGCTATCATTTTAATTCTGTTTAGTAGTGCCTAAAGGAATGTCCCTGATGTCCAAACAAAGCCTTTACTCCAGAACTTTGGAATGTGCGGCACGATGTTGACTAGACCAACAGTACTGCGAGGAGAGCAGAATTATTTGTTTTGACAGCCCATGACATCATGCACACACGCACACACAACTGGGAATCATGTTGGGAATGAATTATTTAATACTTAACCATGTCCCTTGGTTGTTTTTTTTCTGTGCTTTACAGATCGCAGAACTCTTCATCACTGAAAAGAATTGTATCCTTTACTAACTCAGGGAAAAGTCTCACTCCCCATCCCCATCCCTACAGGACTGTAAGTGTTAGCAAGCAGGCTAACTATAAAACTAGCATTCTATTTCTGTGAACATGTAAAGGGTTGTCATTGGTGTAAGCCACAGCAAATTCCAGCACAATGGAGGATGCTGGCCCTTTTTTGAAAGCACAGTAAATGGAGGGGTATGAGTGGATGTCTTTGTCCCAGAATGCCATACGTATTGTGTGTAGCTCAGGCTATGTATCTGTCTCATAAGAGGATTTGTAGCCTCTTATCTCTGCACAACAGAGTGGAAGAGCACTAATTAACCTGTATCTGCACTGACTAGTCTGTGCGTCGCCACTTCACTGCTTCTATAAACTATAGTGGTATAGGACATAGAGATAATAGAGAGGTGTTATGTTTCAGGATATATTACCTCCATGGCTCTTCTCCCCGTTACTGAGACACTCCAACACTTAACTTGCCAGCTCAGGTTATCCACCTCAGCACAGCTCTACCCCTCACTGTCCATTTTCCAAAATAGGTCGATTTGCTGAGCTTCACTCCTCAATAGCCAACGGTGGGCCCCTTCTCAGCATGAACAAGTATCTACTTAAGAGGGTCATCTACAATGACAGGGTTAAATCTTCTGACATACAGTACATTATTACATAACATCATCAATAGTAATGGTGTTGTGTTATGTAAAGCTGTGGCATTTTATGTATGGTAGAGTTACCATGTTACATTGTTTTACATTTCGTGTAAGGCTACAGCCATGGAAATGTGACCACATACATGGGTAGTTGTTTAGTAGGTCAGGAGCAATTCAATTATAATATCGTGAGCAGAGATTCATAGTATGTGGTAATTTTCTGTTAAAATGTTTCCAGAAGCTGCTTCTGTTTTTCTTTTTTGTTTTGTTTCAGAATGTTTTAATCAGTGATGAAGTGGTCTTGGCAACACAGTCCTCCAGGGAGGGAGGTGAAGGGTCAGTGTGCTCAAACTGGGAGAGGATGTGGGAACTTTGGAGTTTCACACAAATATTTGCGACAACAGAATTTACTGACTTTACATATTAAAAGTATCTTGATTTCTGGAGCACTGGCTTTATTCCAGACAAATATTCTCTATTAGGTGCAGTTGATAGTGATAGTAGCAGTGCCATGACCACTTAAAGCTTGAGGTATTGTTATCAAAGCTGGCAGTTTTTCACAAGTGACCTTTGCTCAAAGCCAAAAGCTCTTTTGGCTGCTGAGTGTTTACTGATACGTGATTCTTGGAAAGTATGCTTACACAGATCATTTTTTCCCAGATCGACATTTTTCCAGTGTAAATGCAGTACAGAGAAAGCAGTAATAAATAGTCACAGGAAACTTATAAACACAAGCTAATCAATATAGTAGTATCACATTCAGTAATATTTGTTCACATGATATATAATTCTAGAGGAAATCCCAGATTCATACTGGCTGGAGTTGAAAGTGTACTTCATGAGTTTATTTCAGTGCACTCTTGCAGAGTTGTGTGGCACGTGTGGTCAGATGTGCCTTTGAAGGTGCCAGTGTTAATGCAAGTTCTTGTCGAGTTTCAGAGTGCGGTCTAATTACCAGTTCAGGGGAGGTTGTGTGTGTATGTCTGTGTGTATAGATGAGTGTAGCACACATTCCCTGGAGAGGATTGTGTGAAGTTCCTGTTGTGGCGTTGTTGTGGTCCAGCCCTGCTAAAAATAGCAGGCAGAAGTAGTGCTCTGACCTTTGATGATGGCTGTTCCCCTAATCCTCCCTCCCAGATGGTCCAGCTCACACTCACCTCATTCTCAGGTGACTCACAGGAGCCGGGACAGGTATACTGCATTTCTAATCATCCTGTAATATACCTCCAGATTAGATCAAAACATCAAACCAAATTTGTGGTATTGTGTGCAGTAATAATAACGATAGGTTGCTTTGTGTTCCCTTACATTAAATTATTCAGATGTACATCCACTAATAGCTTTTTAACATCCACCCCTCAGCACCCTTCATCTTTTCTGGTATATTGTGGTGCTCATCAGATGGAAACATTTTTAATGTTTCTGTTTGATAATATTTCCTTATGTTTAGAGCCACATGTAGGATTTAATAATTTAAGTAGGATTTAAACAGTACTGTGTCATAGTTTTTCTTTATTCTCCTGGTGACAAAATGAAGGAAACCAGCTGTTGTGGTTTCCAGTTCCAGGCTTAACTGTTCTTTAAAAGTCTAAACCTATTGACCAACTTTCCAACCTCAGTTTAAAGTAGAAGATATTTAGTTCTATGTGAGATATATTAAAGTATAATTGGCAAATAGTGTCACCACAGTGATGAAAAGTGAAATACCCAGAATGGAATTCATAGCGTTTTACACTTGAGAGATCTGGTGTTAAGTAGGACGTTTAGACAGGCTGGGCTGTGTTTATTTTAAGCATTCTTCGTCCCATTGGTCTTTAAATTCACCTGACAAGCATCAGTGGTGTCATTTTACCGTGGGACAGACTCACTCTCAGTACGCAGAATGCTTTTGACAAAGGCTCTATTTTTAGGATGCTTTTTATAGAGTGTCTTTTCATGGAATCAAAACTGGCATAAAGATTAATCAAAGGGATTCTGTACAAAACACAAAAACAAAAGATAAATATAGACATTAAAATATGAATATGGTGTGAGATGATACAATGAGGTGTGATAAGATACATCTACACAGTGAATCAGCATCTGAAACTGGTTTTGCGTCACAGTTGTTCCATTTGTTATACAGTACAAAAACCACAAACCACAGATAACCGCAGAAAAACAATGACACAGACACATCAAGATCAACAATCTGTTTTGGATTACTACACATTCTGTTTGCCTGGAGGGGTCATTCTCAAGAGAGGTGGAAAAAAAAAAAAAAGGAAAACAATGATGGGGTGGGCAACGAGGCTGTTTTTAACTTCAACAACTGACTAATCCCGGTGACAACTGAGACTGATCCTTCACCCATATAAACAGATGGGAAGGCCCTGCAGTTCATCCAGGCTGAAAAAATGTTCTATGAGGTGGCATTGATCGAGCTCACAGCTCTTCAGGGCAGCACAGGCAAGTACTTTTGACATTAAGATATCCATCAATACTTCTGGGAATATACTTCAAGTGCATATACAATACTGCATATATATCGTGCAAGTCATCTACTTTGACTTTTGATTTTTAGATTTTAGATTTTTTTAAATGTTATGTGTGTTAAAGTGCCAAACTGTACAGTTCTTTCTATAGAAATCATCAAGAAATTATTCATAAAATAATAGAAGTTAATCATAAGACAATTGTGTGTAATCAGATGTTATTTTTCATTTCATTTTGAGGCTGTTAATAAAGCACCATACAGTTTGTAGTGGCCAGCTCTACAAATGGACTTGTGTGTGACCTGCATCTACAAATCAACCTTTAAATCCTTAAAACCTTTAAATTCTATACAGATTATTACACCATGTGTTTCTGTTACACCCCAAAAACTCTATTCTGGTAACTCATTAAACCAACATGAAAATGATGTCCCATTTTGGTTTCTTTGTTTACAATATACCTGGTGGAGCGTTGAGCGAGCACACTCACGGCAAGGCCGCTCATTCATCACCCGCTGCTGCTCCAGACGTCTGCTTCTTCCTCTCTGTCTGCTGCTGAGGCAGCAGCGCAGTGTAGCGTGCTGGGCACAGTGGAGGAGATCGGGGACAGACGTAGTAGAAGACAAATGGCCACACTTTGCTCATTAGGAGCTGTGCGTCGCTATACAATACTGAAGCCCCTGATTCAGCACTCACTTGGATTGAATGCTTGACTTCTCCAGGGGCAAAGCTGGCACTATAGCTGCAGCTCACAAGCTTTCTTTCTCCCCTGTGTTTTTTTCAAATGTACCCATCTCAATATTTTCCCACTGACAGCTAACATAATTGTCACTTTGTGGTTTTTGTAATGCAAACACCTGTTACAATGATTTATTTGCACTTGCTCGTGGAATAGACTACAAGCCAAACTAATTTCCACCCACACTCTTGTAAGTCTGTGGTGTGTACAGTACATACTGTATGTTTGTGGTTTGTCACAGTGTGCATGCGTCTGTTCCAGTGGGCGTGGTGAGTGTGTTGTTTGACTCCCTTATCCACTCTGTCATGCCCTTATCTCTGTTCTCGTGTCTCCAGTCCTCAGTTGGCTCCACTCTGCTGTTCAGGCTTAAAGTCCGCAGCAGTGCCAGACAGCCTAATAGCCAGACTGCCCAGGCTTTGCGGGGCTTTATTTTTCAAACTCTGTGCAGTGGTAGAGACGGAAAGAGAGCAAAGTACAGCGAAGAGACAGGGATAGATAGACGAGCAGAGGGAAAGAGTGTGTTTGTTGGCAAGCTGACTGTGATTCCATGCCCTGTGTTTGTGTAACAGGGCCTCAGGAGGAGGCCACGCTGGGCTCCGCAGGATGGACAACCCCAGAGGAGCTTTCGGAGCAGGCCTCCCAGGCACAGCACCTCGAACGGCTGGCCCAGCTGTGCATCATGAGCAAACAGTAGGTAAAACTGTGTCCTGCTGTAGCTACTGTTGTGGTGTAATTAATGGGGCATTACATGTTCTGATAGTTTAAGGCCCCAGTGGGCTCATAGTGAGTGAATTTATAGTAAAATAAAGTCACTTTTATGACTGTTTTATCACCAGTTTTGTATACAGTTAAAATACTATATGCTCTTATACACATCTATGGTGTATGTGTAAGTGTAGGTCTGTGTGCGTGTGTGTGTGTGTGTGTGTGTGTGTGTGTGTGTGTGTGAGTGAGTTGTATTTGAGCCTTCACTTCACAGAGCTGACGTAAAAATGGTGCTGATTCAGTGGGAGCAAAGCAAACAATGGATTTGCGTTTGTTACTGTTATTAGTTTTATTACATAAGGAGCAGCTTAGAGCAATAAAAAGCTCATTTGTTTAACAAGTAAAACTCTTGACTTAGTTTGTAAGATCAAACTGAAATAATTTTGAGATAAATAATTCACTTCAAGATCCTTGAAGTGAATATTTGGCTTGCAACTGTAACTTTCTGTGACCGTTTAAAAAACCCACTTTCAGGAATGGATTACTTTTATCTCTGCTTTTATTAACATGTCATAGTTATGTGTAATTTATAAAAGTTTAGGACAGTCATTGATGGTTGTACGCTTCATGGCAAAAAAATATTTGCATATCCATGTCATCTTGCACGTATACACATTCGTTCTAGAATGGAAATTTTTCGAACTAGATAAACTCCAGCTCCAAGTCTTTTTAGCAAGAGTTGAATTTCCCTGTAGATGTGGAGAAAAGAGACACCGCACTCTACGTGAGTGTTACAGGAGGAACACCTTAACTGGATCTGGTGGCTCCTGTTGCAGGGGTACTTTGTTAGACCGTAGCATGTGCCCATTTTATGTGCCTCTGTTGTCATTGTTTGGATTAGGCCATTTAACCTGATTGCCAGAGAGGGTGACGTGGGGTGGAAGGTTTGCTCAGTCGAGCGCTGGTGACGTGCTTCATTAATGCAAGGAACATACAGTAGTTAAACTTAAATGAGATGGTTCTGATTGTGCATGACTGTACCCAGAGGTTTGGGTTTCTGGCTAAGCAGAACTTTCTGCTCTTTGTTTTTTGTTTGCAGACCTCAATCATAAGCCTAAAGCCCCATTTTTCTTTCTTGTTCACAGGAAGTTGTAATACTTCCTGTATCTTTCAGCGATGTCATAGGAAGTCCTTTGAGCCGGTGAAGGGCTTTTTCTGTCTTTGCCTATCAGATGTCCCTTGAAAAGGACCTTCTAAAGTAGTGCAAACTGACACCTGGCCATTACTAATTGAAGGGAAGTGTGGGTTTTGAACAGCGAAGCTGACATCTGTCACACTAAACAGAGCTTGCTCTACATCTATAGGCACACGTGAAGGTGTGAGGGTGATGAATGTCCTTGGCTGACTTTCCACGGCAGATATGAGCGGAACAGCTGTCAGATCCTCAGTGACCCACATCATGTTGACCTAGCTTAGCACTACGCAGAAGAGTGGTAGAAGGGCACAAGTCAGTAAACCAACCTGTAAGCGCCATGCCTTCTGTAATTCACCCTGGGGAATAGAAAGGGGTAGTCAGTGCTGGCAGAAATAGAAGGTTTCCACTTCCTCCATGAGGCGCTTGAGCACCTGCAGCCCTGTTCTGTGTCTAATCACAGCACACATATGTTTGGATTTCTGTTGCTGCTGTGCTCCACTGAAACAGATATGCTGACCTGACAATGCAACATGCACCACTGCATTTGATTAAGGTCAGGCATTGTTGCTGTCTTTGAAAATATTTGTGTTTAAATGGAGGAAGAATGTGTAGAGGTAGATTTCATCAGACATTTCTGTTTGTACAAGACTTGTTTTTTTTTAGCCAGTACAAAATGTTTTACTCCAGTGCCACAGAAACAAACTGACAGAACATGCACTTGTTTAATAGTGCCATTTTCCTTTCCCTTTCCTTGCAGGCCTCATCTTGCTCTAGAATACAGCGGTAAGGTACGTACATTTCATCACCCTCTTTGTGTCCTTTTTAGATTTTTTGGCACCCCTGCAGTGGTCAAATGTAACTAGGTATGTTAATTTGAGTCTCTATATACTTCTACTCCGTTAACATTTTGGAGGTCATTATTGTACTTTTTATGTTGCTACCTTTATTTGACACTATTAGTTACTAATTTCTTTGCAGATTCAGATTAATAATACAAAATATAAATCAACTAATAAATGGTGGTATATTATTAGATCAAGGTACCCAGTAGTATACGAAGTGATTAAAATTCCACCTTTACCTGCTGCAACATTGCAAGTGATATCAGTGCAGTGATATCATTTATTATTCTGGGATTATCCATTCTGGATAATGAGTACTTTTACTTCTAGTAATTTAAGTTTGCTTTGATGCTGGTATTTTTGTACTCATAAGTAAGATTTTGAATGCAGGACTTAACGACGTAACTGTTACTGACGTAACAGAGTCTACTCTGTGATATTGTGTGCTTTTATTTTAAGTAAAAGATCTGAGTACTTCTTCCGCCACTGCATTCATGCATCAACTTCAAATTAATTCTGTCTGTTTATTCATCTTTCAGGCAACAAAGATCCACCAGAGGGCCTTTGGAAATGACCACCCCATTACAGCCAGAAGCCTGGAGCTTATGGCCACCGTCTATGCTGAAATTGGCAAGACTGAATATTCAGGTAAACACTCACCTATGATGACACAGTAAACACTAACGGCATCCTGACATGATGTCGACAAAGGAGCTTACTTTATGGAGATTAGTATACAGTGAAAAACAAACACGGTTGTATGACTCTATAAGCAAACATGGAGGACGCCTTTCTCAGCTGTATTTAATTTAACACTGCTAACAATCAGTCTGAATCATGAGGGTGGAGCCCTTCATATCTTGTGAGGCATGACAATACTAGAAAAGTGATGTTAATCTCAAGAACAAGTTCTTCCTCTCTGCAGCACACAGCACAGTGTGGATGTGGTTTAAAGCATTTCATTTAGCCTTCAAACCATGTCACCATGTGAAAATGTTAAATTAATAAACACTTGTAGTCGTGCTGGACACGGGAGTGCTTTTATCCAGAGCAAAAAAAAAAAAAGCTTTGTGACAGTTTAAGGGTACAGTTTTGTTGTACAGGATGTATGCTTGGCTTGCATTAAGGAGGAACAGAACTCTCTGCCCGATTCTGAACCCTGCATTTTTGTGAAGACTGCTGTGGTGTTAAAAGCAATAGAAACCAGCTTTGTTGTTGAGTCAGCTTTCAGAAGCAGCGATGCTGAACAGGGCCAGCTACGTAAAGACAGAAGTGTGCAGCAGATTTACAACACTCCTTGTTGTTCACCGTAGATGGTCTTAAACATGTTTGGTGAAGTGGTGAAAAAGTGCAGGGTCAGAGAGCGGTCGTAGTTGTTATTGCACATCAGATTGCACAGTCTGCGTGCACTTTTTTCGACCTTTCATTCTGTATTGTACACAGTGAAATCCTCTTTGACCCACAGTGAAACATGTTTTCTTATCCCTTACTACTCACTGTAAACTGGATCAGTCACCCTCCCTCAGTTAACATCCTATTTACATGTATATGACAAGTGAATTAGACTATGTCAACTGTAGTGGGATAGCAGTACGTTGTGCAGCAGTATGTGGTTTATTTTTTGTTTTTTGTTTTCTTTGAGACTGAATAACCAAACTGCTGATTTCTTAAGGAATGTATAAAAAATATTTGGGTATTGACGGCAATTAGGTAGGATGAGCAAGACCCTCAGAAATTTCAAACGATCCTCCCCCTGACTTGAAAAAATCAATTACACATATCTAAAAAAATAAGACATAAACTCCAGTGTGTAAGATTTAGGGATCTCTATTTACAGTATCACAGAGTCCACCATATTGAACCATCATGTTACTATAGTAGCCAAGGACAGACAAACCAAACACTTTTCGTGTTTTTCGCACATTTAGCAGCCACCGTGGTTTATACACTCTAGGAAGGAGAGGATGAGGGGAAAGGGTTGCAATCAGCATCTACACTGCTAGATGATGTCCTACACACTGGACCTTTAAGGTGCAGAAGATGCAGGTGCAATAGAATTTAATATGTTGTACTCTTTTAAATAGAATGTGTAAATGTCCCAATAAATTCCACATTATTCACCAAATAATGGTAAAAAAAATAACTGTATACAGGTGGCGGCTCAGTACAGCACAAGGGAGGAAGGCTGGAATAAAATTTACTCCTCCTCCACTCTTCCAAAAATTTCTGACTACTCACATTTTAGCAAAAACAAAAAGTCCATAACCTTTTTGGGCCTGCTCTTGCCCCTGAAATTTGCACATAGATTGAGCATATTTATTTCATTATCATCTCTATTTAGTCTTAAAGGTTACTATTTTTTCTTTGCCCCAGCCTGTATGCCAGAAATTGATTCAGCAAGAAAATTCCCATGTCAGTCAAAGATTAAAAAAGATAACAAACATCCAGAGGTCTGTCAGGGTCTTTCTCCTTCAATCAGTTATTCTCCAAAGAAGCTGTTTAGACGTAAATGATCCAGAACAGTAATAGATTGACTTATCACTTGATTAAATCACTGATCAGCCTGGCATGTGACTAATTCATCAGACATGCATATACAGCATTTAGAAGAAATTCGGAAAACTTTCAGACATTATAAATCAAGGAAAGCCAAACTGAGGTTCCTTTTTACATCTTTAGGCAGTGGTATATCTGTTTCAGAAATTGTGATGAATTCACATAAAGTTACTAACTAACCTTAACCCCAAAGATTTTAGAGGAGAAGTAAGGTTGTAACTTGAGCCTACTAAGCTGTGCTCTACCTGGTGCTGACAGAGTTAAGACTGGCGTCTTGTCTCTAACTTATTTGCATGTTAAACTTTGTATGTTTAACTTCACCTCTTTGCTTTAGAACAGACTGCAGACTTCGGTGCGAGGCAGCACTTGATCACTGCTCATGTATGGTCATGGTTCTCTTACTAGACTCCCTGGGTCAGTGTGTGTCTGCACTGTCCAAACGCTTCGCTGCTGCAGAGTCCATCAGAGACTCAACAGTCAACTGTCTTCCTCATTCCCACCGGGAGAAACACTCAGAGGTCCGCCACAGAAAGGACACCCACCACCAACAGGAGGACACACAAAAACCTAAGGTAGTGTTGACAATACCTGCAGGCATCTTCATCAATGTTACTCTGGATACAAGCTGTTTCTTTGCCTTCAAGATATTTTCTGTCTGTCTCAGAAATGTATTATATTATACTAATCCTGCACTGTATCTAATGCAGGTAACCAATGGCAAAGTCCCCACTTCCATTCTAAAGAGGCCAAGTCCCAACTACTACGGGTCAGACACAGAACCCAACCACAGACGGAAAGGCGAACGGAGGGTTCGATTCAGGGAGCCAGAGACCACAGTACATGGTGAGAAAACATACAAGTTTGCAAACAGTTTGTATTGAGACCAGCCTGCTCAGTCACAGACGATCAAATGTGTTTGTACAACAAGAGAGAACAAGAGGGCCCTCAACCCATATGTAATATGTGTACGCCTTGCACTTAGTAGGAAAGAGGAAAAACAAAATGAATTGAAACATCCTGAGATTGCATCATAACACACTGTTGTCCTTGGGGGAATTCTCTACTATTTAAAAATAATGTAACACCAAAAGACTTCCAAACATGAGCAAGTGATTTACTCTTTGGTAATTAATTATGCATGCAAATGAGGCACCATGGAGTCTGTTCCTGAGAGATAGTAGAGTCTATGAGGGCACAACAGCGTGTTGGTGGCTGCTGCACATCACACAGGTTGGCTCTTGTTGACTGACTGGCCTCTTTTCTGTCGGCTTCACAGACATTCCTTACTGTGACTGTTTAGGTGGTAAGTCTGTCTGAAAGAATCACTAATATGCATGAGAGAGTGACAACACTTCACTTTTATTATAAAAAGTCTATTGGCTGTAAATACGTGTATAGCTATGTGTTAGGTAAAAGATGGAAATTAAATGTCACTTTTGATTAACTTTGTTGCCTGAAATGCAAAATGGAGTTAAGCCTTTCACTGTCACCCCCTTTTTAACAATGTTTGAAACACAGAAAGCACAGTTTGTGTGGCACTACACTGTATATATGTATGAAATCTTCCATCAAAACCTTCCCTCTTGAGCACTTTACTTTGTCAGGTCAAAAGGAAATAGAGCATTTGGTGCATGTGACAATTCAAATGCTCATTTACAAACCAAAATTGTGAAAAAAAAAAATGGTCTTGGTTTTATGTTTCCAGCCTATGAGACGACACCGTCCCGCCCCCACCTCGCCCTGTTCACTTGCCTCTTCCTGCTGATGTCATTCCTTGGTGTGGCCATGTACTGCACAGACCGCCGGCGCCCACAGCGAGTGTGCGAGGAGCTGGAAGCTGCTTTGGCTGTCTACCTGCTGCACATGAAACAGCTTCTGTGGGGATGTTGGATATGGCTGACCATGCAGTGACTGAAACCAACCACAGGTGGAGACATGGAGCCTCCTTTATTGTTTTTTTCAGACCCCTCTTTTATCCTATCTTGGAAGGAGTCCAGGCCTACAAACACCTCAGCCATTTGGCAAGGCTCTGTACACTGTCTGCAGTGTTGAACCACTCTCACAGTGAAAAAGGGAAAAATGTGTAATCCCAGAAATATGTAGCTTCCATGTCTGTATGTATATATGTAATAAGGTGGTGGGCATGCCACTCCTTATTTAAGTTGTAATGATTTTGCACATCTGCAATGTTGATGTTCACATATAACGCTCACTTAATCACACCAACCATTTGATTTTTCAGGTCATGTCACAGTCTACTCTATGTGAGTGAGTGTTACCATGGAATGCAAATATTTATTTTATTACCGTACATGATTTGTGTATATCAGATATTACACAGAACTGAATGTGTATATATGGTTCAATATATAAGGACTATCACAATATTCAGCCTTGTAATTGCACATAAATGAATGTAGAGATGTTTGGAAACAGCTTTGATTTGTGAGGAGGATGAGAGCACAAATGTGCAAACTGTTCGATAATGAGATAGAAAACAACAGGGCTGCATCCTTCACAGTACCAGGTTGACTGACAGATGAAAAACACCTCTTTCTTTACAGACTGTCTGCTCTTCAGCTGATTCCTAGCTCAGCTGAGGAGGAAATTTGCAGCACAATGTTATCAATTCTCTCTATCTATCATCAAAGAGAATATACTCAAAATGAATGAATGCTAATGCTTTTGACAGTGTTCCTCTTTATAACCGCTTGAATCTCACAAAATATCCTTTATCTAAATGTTATTTATTCTTCTATACTGTATATCTGCATCTGCGCAAATATCCAACTTTCAATTATTTTAAATTTTTTAACTTTTTGTTACCAGTTACATTTCTATTTAAAAACAATAATATTCAGGTTTTAACCGTGATGTCAGATGCTCATCAAGCTTTGGACACATGTATGGATGGGTGTGAGCTCAACAGATATTTGAAATACATAAAATTCCTTATATCAAGTTCATTACTATTAATATGAGGCCAAACACAGAAACATAACAGAATCAGATACTGTATGTTATTGTATGAGTCCCTTTATCAAATGAAGCAAATATAATTCAAACAGCCAAACCACCACACAAATGGATTATAGGAATCAAAGGGCACAGTGATGCACATTCCACAGACCTCTCATTATGAGCAATAACACACATAACATAGTTTCCAGTAAAACGTTGTTCTTTATATAACAGGTTTCAGGGAACTCAAAAGCAAAGGATTTTGGGGGTTTCACATTTGAATGTCAAAGCAATATAAGGCTAACGCCTGTATGGAAGAAAGAAATACTCTCCACTCTGTACTGTCAACTTAAATTGTCATTAGCAATAAAACAATACCCAGTGAACTCGTCCTGTAAATGCACATTTAGCTTAGAAGCTGCATTTCACGGCTGTCCAAACATTTACGGTCACTTTGAAAGAAGTGCCTTTATGGAGGGTTTTCTTAGTTCCTACCGTTTTATGATTTCAGTTGTTTTGAATAAAACTGTCATTGCCTATCAAAGTCAAGCAAGTGATTTGCTTTCTTCCTGTAATCTCTGACAGTAAGTGAGTGTGTGTGATGTGTATGTAACAGGGAGAGAGATGCATGCAGGTACATTTGTGCGTCTATTCACAGTAACACAGTATATTGGTTTGTAGCCTATAAAGTGAAGCCTGAGTTACTACTGTATATGGAACAAAATAGGATTTGTTTGTATCTCACACAGATTGCTAAAAGCATTTTTGGACTGGCTGCCTGATACATGAATGTTCTGAACTACGATTTGTCACTTTTTATAAAACACCTTTCTGCTGATAAAAGTGTAAATACACTGCAAAAACACACATAATTTTGCTTTGCTGCAGCATGCAAAGGATTCTCACTTCATCAAGTAGTTTGCAGTGTGCATCCTACCAGAAAGAAGCCTGCTTTAAGGAACACATTTATTGGTGTATAAAACAAAAGAACATCCCTTTACATCTAAAAACCACCACCCCATTACCTTGTCATGCATTAGGTCCATGCAGAGTTTCACAAAGACAACATGATCCATCGGCCAATCTGTCTGAGCCATTCATACTGCGTTTAAAAAAAGGGGTGTATATTTCCATTCAATGGTATCAACATTAGTTGAACTGAACTATGGTTGTGTGTGCTGAAGAGGAATGCACACAATGATGAATAAACTCAATAAAGCAGGACTCTTCAAGGATTTTTTTGAGGGGAAAATAATTACCTTTAGAGAACAAAGCTAAAACCTTTCGTTTGATTCAATCCGTGGTCAATGAGAGCAAAAGCCAATTTATTTTGATTGTCTACATAGGCAAACATTGGTGTTTCTCATGGCAGGTGAGAGGACTGTACGGTTGAGTGTGAGTGTGTATGTTTGTGTGTCCGCCAGTTTCTAGATCAGGCCGGTCTTGAGGTCAGAGTTGCGGCGCAAGGAGTGGCCGAGCAGCAGGTCCTTCTCATGGATCAGGCTATCCAGCAGGTCCTCTTGTCTGTAGTTGTGGTAGACTTTCAGGAAAGCCATCATTGCGATCCCAAGCCAGGTGAGCCACGCAGCCCACAAGCCAAACTGCAGGAAGGGACATGATTGTAAACATGATTGGATTCATGATTTTGTTAAATGGCCTGGATGATATCAACAATAAAACAGTCTCACCTGAGCTATAGCAAACTGGTCATAGAAAGCTGAGTTGTCCAGCCCAAGTTCTAGATCAGTGTCCTGCAGGTCCTCACAGCTAAAACATAACACACATAAGCTGGTATTTAGGAGGACCACTGTGCAGTTTAATAATAAAATGAGTATGAAAAGTTTGTGTGTTGCCCTCTCACCTGCTAGGCATGGTCCCACTCTCTGTGATGGAGTCGCACCACATGTTGAAACCCACACTGACAATGGTGCTGGACAGGAAGACTGTGAACACCACTAGGGAGCTGATCAGCAGGTTGAGGAATGCGTTGAAGATGGAGCTGCAGGCAGGTAGAAGAGGATAAAAAAAGCTGCAATCTCTGCTTAATGTTTAAATAAATCCTATTGTTTTTGTAAGCTTATATAACTGAAACATGGTCAGGTCTGTCACACAGCATGATTTAGGTTTCTGTGATGGAAATGCTGTAAATATGTAAGCCACAGTATGATTCTGTTTTTTCAAAGCCTACACTAGTGTATCCCCTCCATCTTTATAATGGAGGACGACAGTGACGAATCGTTTTTATAGGCTCATTCTATGGCTTTTATCATCATCTCATCCATTACATGCAGTCTATATGATTCTTATCAGAATATAGCGCACATATAAGGGCGTAGGAGATGGATAGAAAAAACACATCTACACTGAGACCTTAAACCTGAGCCTGAGCTTTTTATGGTGCTGGTATTGAATTGTGTTGAACGAGCACAAGTGAAATGTCACTCACTCGTCGTGTCCTTTGCACAGAAAGAAAAGCAGCCTCCATGCCTGCACTGCGGACAGGATGAGGGACGCTATCCCGACAAAAGTGATGAAGCTGCAGGAGGACTCGGGTCCCCACTCCTCCACGATGAAGCGCTGCTTCGACACAGTGATGTTCTCATTTTGCCACATACCCCGCGTGAAGAGCAGGCATTTCCCCCCGAAATCCTCCGTGTTCTCCGACAGAGGCACCACGGCGATGAAACCGAATACGAAGGATAAGAAATAGAGGATGCATTGGGCGAAAATCAAATTATCGAGGGCCATTTTTCTGTCTCACTCTTCTGCTCTGCGTCCTGGAGAAACTGCGGCTGCGCAGTGGAGGCAGCGATGAGCGGAGGCGCAGCATCCGACGACGCGCTCTGCTGCAAATTAATGAGCAGGCAGAGGCCTTCAGGGCTTTCCATCTTATCTACATCCAAACTGTGAAGATGTTGTTCTTCAATGGTGTTCTCATTCGCAAGCATTTAAAGCAACATTGTTTAACTTTTCTTCCATAAAATAACAGATTTAAAATTTTTGATGCTACACTGACTTGTAATCAGATAAATGGCGCTTCTTTCATTCCCACTCTGCACCCTATACGCCTGTTTCTTTACTATGTATCTTGAAGTATGTGACGCTTTACAGTATTAAGTCCCACACCACCAACTATTTCACTGATTTTGGTCAAATTGGGCATCGACTCTGTGATTTACAGAGTTTCCTGAAGTAAACTGCTGCAAACTATTGCTGCTGTTAGCTAATGTTAGCTCAGTTTGTTAGCCAGGCTGTTCGGACTGAGCTCAGAGCACCAAAGGAGTGTTTGTGTTTGTATCACAGGCATTCTGGACCACCAGGAAGAGGAGTTTATCAGGCCCTGGGCATGGGGGAATACAGACGAGGAGCGGGGCCGGTGTCATGGCAGAACCAGGGCCAGGTGAGCGGGCAATGTAACTGGGCTCAACAGCTTCTATGGACATAATCACAGAGACTAAAGGTGAAATTAACTGGGGAAGCTAAGAAGATAAAAATGACAGAGTGACCTGTCGAGAGGCCCCCAGACAAAAGTAAATCTGGGACTGACTTCTAGTTGTTGGCGAGAGCTTTGTGAAATAAAAGGCTGAAAGACTGATGCCAAGTTGGGCTTCTTGTTTGGACTAGTAAGTAATATTAGCCGGCTGCAATGTCTTGTGTTGCACCTGCTTGATGTTTGGGTGAGTTAACAAAGTTGTTGAGTCAATAGTTTTTTGTTTGTTTTTTTAAAGATATTTTTTTGGCCTTTTCAAGTTTCAATTCAGTTCAGTTTTATTTATATAGTACTATATCATAACAAAAGTTATCTCATGACACTTTTCATACAGAGCAGGTCTAGACCGTACTCTTTATAGTATTAGTTTATTTGACAGCTGAAGAATGACAGGAATGTGGGGAGACAGAAATGGGGAATGACATGTAGCAAAGGGCCGCAGGTCGGATTCGAACCCTGGGCTGCTACAGCAAGGTCTGAGCCTTTGTACGAGGGGCGGATGCTCTACCAACTGAACTAATCGACACCCCGACTCACTAGTTTTTGATAATAAGTAATGCGATCATAATAAATGCATGTGTACAACTGTCCATATTTACGACAGTGTTAATGCACTCTGAAACAATGGGCACACCATTTTTCCATTAGATATAAGGACAATTCATAGATTTGAAAAACATTAGCCTGTACAGCAAGTTTAGGCATTAATGCAAATACCTTATAAACAAACAAGAGAAGAAGAATGTTTTCTCATATACTGTTGCTGCAACTCTCCAATAATGTTCTTTCAGTAGGTGCAATGAAATCATGCCCTTGTATGCAGACATACATTTTGTACACACACATAAAGCTGTGCACTCACAAATTACAGTAATGGTTTGTTTATACATGGTGACAGTCCTTAAGGAAGGGCAGGTAGCTGTCACAGCCATCTGATATGCTTCACTGAGCCCATCTGGTGAGCTGGCCAAGGTGTCTTTCAACCTCCCCCGGCCACCCAGCCTTGGTGCCTCTCACAGTGCCCTCCAGTGGGCAATGCAGCTGCATAGTCAGACCCCTCTGTTCCATGTTCCAAGTTGATCATTGCCTTAATGTACAGTCTACAGATACACAATACTGCAAAATGTTAAGTAAGTTAAAGGTAAGAAAAGACCTCTGGTTAATTGGCCCAAGAAATGTTTTGATTTTGATTAGAAAATGTAAAAATATCAATTTTTAGGTGGTTTAGTGGAACAGCAAAATAAACAGCATTTCTAGAGGTTGACATTAAGTCCTTTTCCCTTTCCTTGGAAATATGCAACACAAAGACAAGTATTTATACAAGAGCTTTCCAGACACCAGGCAGCTATTTGTATCCATCATACAAGCTGCAGCATTTTGCATCCTCTCCGTTGCACATGATTTATGTGTCATTTTGCTGCAGCACAGCACTCTGATTTCCATGATGTTATCAGCTCTCAGATTAGCTAGATTAACTAGCTTGAGTTATTGTGTGCGTGCTAATGTGTGTGTGTGTGGTCTTAGCCTGAAAGTTGATTTCATTCTAACGTTCAGAGTCGGTTTGCCTTTTAGAATCATTAGGTACTGTTACTTATGTTTCATGTTCTGTGGGCTGTTTTTTTTTTTTAGCTCTGGCAGATCTTTATCTGGTGCGTTATAAATTCTCCAGATTACTATTTGCTGTAATAAATCATTTTGCAGTTTAAACCCTTCAGTTGTGATACATTATTGCTGGGGAAGTGTACTGCTTGTAAAATAGAATTCTCTACATTTTTTCTAAAAAAAAATCAGAGCACAGAACAGCAAAAGGACCTCAGATGTCATCTGGTATCAGATGTGCTGCCACACCTGCAAGGTCATAAGGAAAGGCCTAACAACTCTATAAGACATCCCTCCCTTACACAAACAGGAGATTACACGCACATCCACACACACAACTCCAAACCACACTTTTAAATAATACAGCATGTGTGGGCTTGTGAACTGGGCACCCAGGGGAGACCCAGAGCAGAAGTGTGTCAAGCTGAAATATGTGTTAAGTTATTCACCCCTAGAACAAGCCACAGAGGAAGGAAAGAAGAGAGGGAGGGAGGGAGGGAAGGAGGGAAGAAGGGAGGGAGGGAGGGAGGGAGGGAGGGAGGAGGATGCTAACCCAAATGCAGTCCCTGGGCTCTGTGCAAATATGGGGAGCGATGGGCAGCAGAAAGCAATGGGAGGTCATCCATTTTTCATGAGATGCAATGGCAGCAAAGCAAACATCCTTTTTTTTTTCAAGAAGAAAAATCTAAAGTGCAGAATCATTTTCAAGGACACCATCACTTCATTTTAAATGCAGTACATTTATGCTTTAAGTGGATGAACATTCCTCCTTGCAATGTTGACCAGATAATAAAAATACACAACAGCCATTTCTACTGGAGTTTTAAATTAGAAAATTATTCAATAATGTATGTCTATCAATAATTCCTGAGAAATTCATTATTGAGTGAGTGTTTCTGACATGTGGTATTACAGTGGAAGAAAAAGGGCGTGGTAGGACAATATCATGGGTGGGAAAGGCCGCTGACAGAAGCAGTTGTGGCAGCAGCCGTCAGAACAGTCTGACCGGGTGATTGATGAGGACACGGAGATGGATCGTGTCAAGGTGAAAAGTCTGTGTACTGATCATCAAGTCAGTCTTATGGTCAGGTGTGAGTTCATTCTCATAGTATTGTTTTACACTTATTTATTTATTTTATCAAATTTATTTCTGAATCAACAGAAAGATGCATCATGTTGAAAGACAAAAATATGTTTTCTCATTCAGTTCAGTCCTCCATGTGCTACACTATGTGTCAGAAATGTTCTAAATCTTCAGGCTCTCTTGACTCGTTTTCCTTTCCGTGAACGTGTTCTCCCACTTCTTATGGCACCTTGTGAACCCCTCCCAAAACTACTCCAACCTGCGGGCTCCTCTTTGTCTGTCTGTAACACAAAACAACAGCAAAAACAGACACAATTACAGCCTCATATCCTGGGCAGTGATGTGGAGGGCCTGATGAAATATCCTGTACCCATTAATCTTTCCCCAGGGGGTGCAGGAGACTGGGAACACTGATTAAATGCCCCTAATAGAGGCCATTCGTCTCCCCTTGAATCTCGAATGTTTTAACATGCAACATCACCACACTACACTACGACTCCCTGCCTCTCTCGCTCTGCAAATATTGGCATTTTCATAAAGACAGCTAAGTCGATAACATTTCATTTTGAGATATCTTTTAAAGCGGGCATGATCTCTTTTTGATTGATGACTTTGTTTTCACCGCAGTGAATATCTCATTTATAACTATGCCACAATAACCATCATAAACATTCATGCATGAGGTCAAATGGGACAAGATCAAAATTTATAGTTTGCACTAATAACTATCTTTAATATCCTGATTTCCATATCTTTACCCTCTCTGGCATTAAATCGAATGATCAGCCATTAAGGGTTTGTCTTAAACTAATTTCCACACATTAGTCATTAATATCCCTCTATTAAGCAAATCCTACGCAGTATTGTTTCTGGCATGATGAACAATTAGATAACACTAACAGCACTTCTTTCAAAACAACCCCCTGGAAGCACCCACTCATACTGTGACTGCACATTAATGAATGTAATGTATCCACGACAAGCATGCATGGTACAACCAAATAGATTTTCCATGATAGACACACACACTGTTTGTACAGTATAGGCTACTCAGGCCCAAAGTATAATCATCATAAATTAACATGGCCTAATTATGTTTCACCTGCCAAGCTCCATATGGTCCCCAATTCTGAACAAAATAATTAGCCGACTGCATCCCAATTAAACAATTATCCAATGAAACCTCTGTAAAACAATTACCTGGTCATATCCGTGCAATGACATTACGGTGTTTAGCAGTGTAATGTTCAGGCTGATGCACAAGAAAGCAGTAATATTATGCAATATAAAAAGGTGACTACATCAGCATTAAGACTGTGTTTTTAACAAATAAATAATAGCTACATTCTGTGCACATTTGGCTCTGTACTTGAGTACAAATGATTCACATCCCCCGAAACACTGCCTTCATATTTGTAAAATGACATCATTGTAGGCTTAGATCTTAAAAGCAATTGTGTTTATGCTGGAGGACAGGAGAACAGGGGATGAAGGGTAGTAAAGAGGGCACCTGCTGGGTTGTGATGAAGCAAAATCCTCTGGGACCAAAAATGAGATCATCCAAATCAGAGATGCTGTCTAGCTTCTTAGTTGGAACAATAGTGACCCCTACTGATCAGACTGGCTTTCACTGACTACACCACAGCTTCAATGTACCTGTTTCTCATCTCTGTTGTCTTCTTTTTGCTTCGCAGTAAAGTCCATAAAGCTGACCAGACTGTAGGAATATGGTTGGCTCAGTACAAGAGAAGGCCTCTTATTATCTGTGAATGAACAAAAACAAAACCGTAAATAAGAAACATTGTCAGAATTTCGTTGTTGTTGTAATTATCCATTGCTGGAAACATCACACAAAATGGTTGTTTGGGAAAAATATGACACTATGCTTTTAATTTTATGCAACATTGCTCCACTGTCTTTAACCCTTGTCCCAGTGACAAGGTTGGGGCATCAGTGTGGGGCAATAGGCCGTAGATCCCTGAGGCCCAGCGGTGATCAACGCAACTCAGCAGATGGAGGGAGGTCTGCTTGCTGTGGTAGACAGTGCTCCTTCCACCATAGGAAGCATGGGGGAGGGAGGAAGAGGGGGTTGTTTTATGGATGACTGACTGCTGCAGCAAGGTTAAGGGAACCAATCTCTGACACTTCACTTCCTCACCAGTCTCCTTCCCTTAGTAGCAAAGACCCCCCGCCTTTGCTACATGTATCTGTGTCCTGCACCCTGCAGTGGATAGCAGCACCTCTGACATTTAATTATGCTTGGCCAAAACACACATACAGAGATTATTTGGCCTTAGACCATTGATAGCAATAACACAAATTTGTTCAATATGCATATTGCTATTGACTGTTTGGAATCTTTTTGGAGCACATATTTCATTACCATATATTTGCATAGATTTGCTAAATTCTTCACCTGGTGTGATACCTGCTCCGGGCTCTGTAGCACAGTCCTGTTTCCACCAGCTGCCCACTTTGCAATGATGGAGACAGGCTGAGGTGCTCTGGACACAGGGTTCATCCGTCGTTAACTGGGCTTTCAGGGAGCTCTCATTGGTGGTGTCAGAGGGAGCAGAGGTGGTTTTGATGTTGTAGGTGAAGCTGGAGGTCAGAGAGCCATCGAAGATCTGCTGTGTGGAGCTGCACATGGGAGGGAGGAGGGAGATGTCCCACTGATCCATCCCTGCTGAGGCCCTTGCGCTGCTGGCTACAGGATCCTCTGACAGAAGGCTCTGGTGAGGGTCATTCAGCAGGTCCTGAATCGTTTCAGTCATGGCACCGAAACCTTGACTGAAGCCCACTGTGTCCTCTTGCTGGCGATGTTCATATGTTTCCTGTGCACATACAGTGAAAACATGTGAAAAGCCCCATTTTGAAAACAGGTGCTGTGAATAATAAACCTACAGTGTGTGTTTTTTAGAGATACTGCATACCTGATCAGGTTCTTCCAGGAAACAGCTAAATGTGTCTGCCTCACTTAAACTGAAAATCTCATATGGGATGCAAGCTGATTGGTTCAGTGACACTGCAGAGCTCCACAGATCGGTGACATCTGGAGGGCCGTGAACGATTTCTTCAGACACTCCTCTACAGCAGGCCATTTTCTCTGCAGATGAAAGTTCATGCAGTGATGTGAACATTCAGTAGACCACATTTCAGCCTGATAATTTTGTCACTCCAGCTGGATGCACCCACACACCATCATCAGGTGAGAGAAAGCTGTGAGTCTCCACCTGGGGCTCACAGGGGGGGGGCACAGATTGGCTGTCCTCCGTGCTGTTGAGCGAAACAGGAAGAATTATTCTGAAAATGAACCACACAAGATGATCCCTCAGTTTCAATCGTTGACAGTGTTCACCATAAATATAGTGTAATAAAATAAAATGACTTCTGACCTCTTGGTCACAGGAAGGGTTTTATTCATGGAAGGTTCTGCATCAACAAGAAAATCCTCGCTTGAGAAAACATCTGCAACATTTTCTTCTTCTAGAAAAGAGTTACAGTTTGTCTTTATCACTCTGCCTTTTAATGTGAATGGTGTGCAAATGAAAACCAACACAAAGCTTACCCTCTACAGAACCGACCAGCTCTACCAAAGCGTCTTTGTTCAGGTTGCTGAGGAAAATGGGGTCTGTGGTGCCATCTAGTGTCGCCTTCAGCTCAGAGCAATCTGGCAAGGCATCACTTGATGAAGGGGTTCTGCTGTCTTCTTCTTCATCTTCCTCTTCCCTGCTTTGGCTCTCTCCATCAGTTAGGAGAGAGGAGATCCTTTGCAGAGTCAAAGTACTTTCATACACATAAGGACGGTCCCGACTTAACAGAAACAAGGAGGAGGCTGAGGTGAAGGAGGAGACGGACTCAGATCTGAGATCCTCAGAAGAAGAAATGTGCTGTGGTGATTCTGGTTGTTGCTGGGGCAAGAACACACATAAAGGGCATTATTTCAAAACCATGTGTTGTAAAAATCAATAATCTTTTAGCAGGGAAAATGAAAATACATACATTTTGGACAGGCTGTTCCTCTTCTGGTTCATCTGTATGTGTTGTTTGTTCTATTTCTTCTAACATGTCCATTGGGGAGGGGCTGGGCATGAGATGACGCAGAGCCTGGGTTGACAGAAACATCTCTCTGCTGTTCGATTTTCTCTCTGTGTGCTCTGGCCACATCACCTCACTGGAATAATGGAGAAATAATCAGTTGAATTCTCTGGGGTACTGATTTAACACAATTCGACCTCTGTTGTCCACGTGCATTCTACAATCTCAGTACCTTGTCCTGGGATGTGGCTTTCTCACTTCCATCACAGCCTTTCTGACCAGTTGGACTAGTTCCTCTGGGGACACAGTGCTGACTTTCTGAGCCTGATACAGTTTGGCAGACAGCGGACAGGGTGGCCTTCCTGCTGGTTGAATAAATTGAAACCTCATGGTTAAATATAATAATTTTATTCTGTCCTGAAACTATTCAGGATATTCGATTCATTTTATCTGCCTTACTTTTCTTCATTAGTGGCACTTTTGACCCTGTAGTTTCAATTCCATTTACATTGTCTTCCTTAACCTGACAGAGATTTTTAATGGAAAAAAGTCATTTACAGACTCAATATCTTTGGTACATATATTTGCTGTATTACAAGACATTCACCCACAATGTATCCTGCAGGGATGCACTTTAAAGCCTCTGCACACAGGCCAACTTCATTACAAGCCTGGAGGAAGTACATGACCATGTCTTTGCTTTCTGTGTGCCCTCTCTTCAGCAGAGCCCAGGCTTCGGAGACATAACTGGAGACCAGACACATTGTCAACAAGACACGATAAGACAATAAGCCAAACATGACTGTAATGTAATCTAATGTCCAATTAGCCACCATTATTGTACCAGAATGTACCTGTTTTGAAGCAGTACATCTGCACAGAGCTTAGCATCCTCAATGCTCTCTATTGCGGGTCTGGTCCAGTGGAGGTACCTCAATGCTAACTGAGGCTGCTTCCTTGTTAGCAGACAGTGGGTGATGCAATGATGCTGCCAGGAGAGCCGGGGAACCGCAGCCCTGGGGCTGAGTAATAGCTCCATGGAGGGCTGGGTGACATGTAACATGACATAAATCAGCATGATAATGTTTTTTTGATTGATATTTTAATCAGTTACATCTCTACTATGTGTTATCGAGAATCAAACTTGCAGCTTTCTTATCATCCATCTCGTCTTACAAAAGAGAGGTACGCTGTAATTTCATCACTAACGAGTGGCACAGTGGAGCGTTACTACATTAATCATATGCGCTACTCAAGTGGCCCATTAGTGTCACCTGCAGACCATTATAGCTGCTGAAACAAGGACACTAATGTAATCAACAAGATGGTTAACTGGCCCTTGAATGGTGCTCGCTTTGCAGTCAGCTTGCATATGTTCATTTTAACAACTTCATCAAAATCAGAATCGCCTAATACCTAATAATCAATTTTCTTGGTTATATACCTTGATGTGTCCACGATCAAGCATCCAGAAGGCCCTGATTTGTTGGGAAAAGCTGGAGGGAATCGTGAAGGCATGGCAGAAAGATTGGAGGAGGTCATCTTTGCACTGCAGGAAGTTCGCCATATCCAGTACAAAGTACATGAGCTGTGATACATAAAGGTTAGGAACTACATAACAGAGAATATATAGTACATACAGTATAGAATCAATACTATTTATCTTGAATAAAACAGAACAAAGCACAAAAAGATGCACAGTATGTTCCACAGAACTTGTAGATTATTTGGATGGATACAAGAGCTTGGACTGACATGTTGTCAATATGAGGCACCAGCACAAGCTTCAGCAGGGCCTGTAGATTAGGAGGAGGATAACACTGGTCTGTGCAGTCTTCAAAAGTCCAAATGCACCCATGTTGTCTGTCCAGGTGAGTCACCATCCCTTGTATCAAAGACCTAAATCTTCCTATTTCCTCACAGCTAGTCGAATATAAGGAAATAGAAAAGCAGAGGGACCCTTCAGTGAGAGGAAAAAGGTAAAATGGCTGAATTCTATCAAGTCAAATCATCCAAGTTACCCAGGTGTCTCGAGACAAGCCTTCCGATGGCTGTGACTCATTTCTTTCCACATCTGAGCGATACGCTTCACCTCCTGTGCCTCTGACAGCAATAGCAGAGAACAGAAAAACCTTTAGAGGTGTTGGAACAGCTCATCACATCAAACTATTATATAATATATAGGATCATATCAGTACCAGGGTACTTGGGAAGAAGCCCCATGATGCCCCACCACTGAACCAGGCGTCCCAGCCAGATGTGCTGCTTTAGAGCCCTGTGCTCCCGGTTCCAGCAGCCATGTCTGACATCTGAGGAGCCGAATGTATCTCTGCACACCACGCATGGGACCCCCATACCTAAATAAAAACAAACTTTTTAATTTGTTAAATTCTAGAAGACATGTCAGAAGGGTTAGGGCTGTAGTTAGTGTCAAAAATTTTAAGCAAACCATCATGCTGTTCAGCTGTAAGTGTAGTGAAGTGTGTACCGTGCCAGAGGTGGGCTGAACTGAGCTGTCTTCTTGCCCACTGGGCCAGTGTGAGCAGGTTCCTCAGTCTCTGGAGCAGCATGTGCACTCTGGTGAAAGAGCTCCGGTCCAGAAACATCCACAGGCCCTGGCAGCGGCTGAAACCTGCGGGAAGACAAACAGAGATCCTGAATGTGCGCTTTAAATTAAAATATCTAAACGTGATTGATGAAGGAACATGTTCTTACATAATGTTAATAACTCCTTTTTAGCAAACTCTGATGTCCTCTGAACCCAGCAGCTGAAAGTGGGTAGGATTTCTTCCACATCTATTTCACCTGCAACAGGATATCATTGGAGATGAGTGTTTTTGCAAGTAGTGGACAGAACTACTACTTCTACACTTGTATAACGATTATATGTTTCTAATATACCTTCAGCTGTAAGTTTCCGTAGCCAGCGGATGATGGCTCCTATGTTGTTGCTGGCTAACGCTTCGGACCACTGACCCTCTGTATCCAGCATGGTTGCCCTCAGACAACAATTCACATGGTGGGATTAAAGAACCATTTCTGGAAAAAACGCTGATGCCTATGGTTTATTATAGCAGAAGAAAATAATCATTCATTCATTCATGAAACCGTTTAAGTACTGTATACCCAAGATGTTTGGACCATCAACATGTTTATGTATATGAACAGATTAAAGCATGAATGTGGCATGTGTCATTATTTTTAAGAGCCTCAGAGAAAATTGTAAAGATTTGTCGGTATCTCTCACTTACTTGGAGATGTGGTTTAGTTAGTCCAGTAGTTCCATTAAACTCTGCTCTTGGTCTCTGTGCTGTGTGCTACGTCTGCCTGGAGGATTTGCAGACTGGCCCAGTGGCTACGGTAACACTCTCTTCTTACACAAGCTACTTTGGTACATGTTAATCCACTAATCTCACTCTCAGTTAACATTTCATTGGCTGATTTGCAGCATGGCTGTGGGTGTATTAATGTGTGTGTGTGCGTGTTAAAATGAAAGTTGGCAACAGAAAAGGGAAGACCTGCAGGGGTGAGATGATAGCAGGAGGTTCAAAATTAACTTGGTAAATGACAGAGGGCAGAAAACTTACCCTGCTCTCTACAGCGTCAATCTTTCAGGCATTTTGTACTTTTGGCCACACCCCAGTCAGTGACGTCACAACAAGTTTTTTCCACCATTTTGCACAGGCAAAACACATCACTCATCCAAAGCACCACATGCATGCTTTATTTTGTCATAGATGACTGAATGATGATTGATTGATGAGTATCTTTGGATCTTGGACTGCTAAAATCACTTTCCATTTCCATTTCTCACTTTTTTCTGACATTAATTGACTAATGAAAGAAAATGACACAAAACAAATTGAGAAAATGTATCAGTAATGAAAACAATTGTTATTTGCAGCCCTACTGGAAAGTTTCCAGCAGTAGAGAGCTGTGCTGCATCTTCTATAATTACGTCAGCGTTTGCCCTTAGTTAACCCTTAATGACCTGTATACTTCTATAGATCAGAGGCTCTCAAATTTTCTCAGCCAAGGTTCCCTTACAAGAAAAGACAAGAGAATATACTGGGGACTACCCCATATATGTACTGTACTTTTTTTAAAGCTTCTTTTAGTTTTTAATCCTTCTAGTCTTTAGTGATATGAAAAAACAACATTAAAGAAGCTTATCCGAAAGACATTAGACGTACTGTATAATAAAAATATTTGCACCATCTCAACACAGAATACCATGATGTGTGCATGACTGGCATCTATCTATCTATATTTTATATAGTTTTTGTATAAATGTTTAGCACGGGTTAATTTAACACAATTATATATTTATTTTCTATGCAAATGTTTCCTTCTTTTTTTAACTTTTAGAGTTTAACTCCTCTTCATATTTTTAATTCCTCTATACATATTTAAATCCTATGCAAATGTTTAATTTCTCTGTACATATTTAAATTTAGATTTATCTCAGGTTAATTTTAACATATGGTTACTGTGTTATAGGTCTGTCTCAGAATTTAGATAAATGAATTTGAAAACTTTTCCCAAACCCCCTGGCAGAGTGCCGCAGACCTTTATTTGAGAATCACTGCTCCCGAATGTGTGGTCTTCATAAAAAGCACCAGAGGACAGCACACCTTCAGTTATTATTACCTGAAAAAAAATTTTTTTATTCTTTTTGTGTGCATAAATTAAGTTTTATTTCTCATTGCAAGCTGACTTGATTCAAATGTAGACTCATGGTGATATATATATATAAATATTAGTTTTCAGAATGAAGAGACACTTTCTTTACTTTGGACATGAATGAAAACACACACAAACAAGCACACACACAATGGCCACCATCCATTACTTTCACAGAGCTGGGACAGTCTACAGATTTGCGTAGGTGGCAGAAGGTAGGTCCAAATCCCTCGTGGGGCCCAGGGATGATTAATGATTAAAGGGGATTAGGCGGTTGGTCAGGACTTGGTTACTAGTCTAACTCTGATGCTGCCGTGGCTGCCTTCATAGTATCTGTGTCACTACGACCACTCACTTCTCTCAGGACTAAATCTGAGGACGTCAGCAGGAATACAAACTAAAAATGAGAGGAGAATGAAGTTAGATCTTCAAGGTCAATGCTGACCAGGATAAGGTTGGTACAGTGGACTTCTTTAATTCTGTTTCACTGTCAGTTATTTCTTTCATTCTTTCTTTTCATTTTGTTTTTAGAAAGTTTGTCCAGGCAGAAATGCCAGGATCACTGGATTTGAAAAGCGATCATGTTTTTTTAAAACCACATTACATCTTAATGATCTTTTCTCAGTTTGTCTCACATGTACACTGTTTCACGCTAGCATACAGTTGATCATGTCATTGCATTATGTCTTAACAGTGTTTTTCATTCCAAGAATTGTACTGTCATGTGAGATTCTTATTTTTCATACTCTAACCATTGCAGTCTCACAGGCCTGCCTGCATCTACAGTATAACCATAATGCAGCGTCCACAAGATATTGATCATGACTACCGGGCTAAGCTGATTATAAGTGGACCTTCAGAGAACTGTACAACCAATCCCCCTCCCCTTGGTCCCCCACATCCCCTGGAGGATAACCTGTTCCTCTCCCCCGCTCTACCTGCATCCCACCCTTAATCTCCCCCTTGGACTTTAAAGGAAACTTCAAAGGAGATATATAGGATGGCAGTCTTGAGAATGAAATTCACAAAGACCAAGAGGGACAAGTTGGCCCAGGTTCTGTGGATCCTGAACTGGATCTCAGTGGTGACAGGGGCCATCCTGTTCAGTCTGGGGCTCTTCCTCAAGGTGGAAATCTACAAGCGAGAAGAGCTGATGGCTAAGAGGGACATCCAGTACGTGCCCAACATGCTGATTGCTGTGGGCCTTATCGCCTGTGCCATAAACTTCCTGGGTGGGAAGATCTGCTATGACTGCGTGGACAGCACCAAGTTCTTGCGTTGGAAGCTGATCATGCTGCCCTACATTATATGCACTTTCTTCTTCACCTTCTGCGTGCTAGTGGGGGCTCTAATGTGTTACAGCATGCGGGGGGAGCTAGAGGAGTCTCTGAACCTGGGGCTAACAGAGGCCATGAAGTTCTATAAGGACACGGACACACCAGGACGATGCTTCCTGAAGCGCACTGTGGATATGCTGCAGATAGAGTTTCAGTGCTGTGGAAACAATGGCTATAAAGACTGGTTCCAAATCCAGTGGATCAGCAGCCGTTACCTGGACATGTCCCAAAAAGAGGTGGCAGAGTAAGTGCAAACCACAGAATGAGCACAACGATTTGAGTAAAAACTGTAGTATTTTAGTAAGGAAATGTACATTTCAGATAAGTAAAAGTTAGTTTAGTTAGATCCCTCCCTACTCCCTCTAAAAAAGTTAAACTAACCTCTTTTTAGGAGAAAGAAAAACAACATATCCCCTCGCATGTAATAATCTTTGTACAGTCCCAAACAACTACACACGTAAGATCAAATATTTAATAAGACCTTCTCTTTCCATTTCCTGCTTTATAGCCGATTAAGAAGTAACGTGGAAGGGAAGTACCTGATGGATGGAGTCCCCTTCAGCTGCTGCAACACATTCTCTCCGCGGCCCTGCATCCAACAGCACATCACCAACAACTCTGCTCACTTCAACTACGAGCACCAGACGGAGCAGCTGAACCTGTGGATGAAAGGGTGTCGCCAGGCATTGCTGGAGTACTACAACCACATCATGCAGTCCATTGGCCTCACAGTCCTTATCACCTGGCTGTTTGAGGTGAGGAACACACTAAACGCTTATGAAGATAAGAGGGAACTCCACTTGTTTAAAACATCAAATATTGTCTCAGGTCTTGGATACTAGTACTATTGAATATGAATATGTGTGTAAATACTACTACATATGTGAAAAAAGTTGCATACAGTATTTTGCGGTTCCAGAAGTCTGATAAATTACCTCAAGTGACGTAACTTGGCAATGTCAGTTGGGGCCAAAGACTACAATCAAGTTAGAAAGAAGTGAGTTTACCAGATCTCTGTAGCCTGCTTGTTTGTGTTACGTTTGAAACTAGTACACCTGGACTGTTGGTGGTTGGGTTGCATTGTGGGTAATGTAGGCCCCAGGGTTTTATTAGAAGGAGGGACGCATGGAATAAATATCTCCTGTTCTGCTGCATCGATTTTGATATTTTTTAAATTGTCCATCATGAGTCCAACAATGTTATAGTAGTGCAATTCTGAATTAATGTAGTATTCCTTTAAAGTGACTGCTTTCTACAAGAACTCCATATATTAGGCTACTGCACAGTAGCAGTTTCTGCTTTACAGTCCTCATAGATTTGTATTAAAACAATTTGAAATATGAGAAATTTTGTGAGATAACTTAAATGACTATAACAGTAACAAGATGATGATGATGACAGAAGACAAAGGTGGAAAACATGATCAGTCTTGCATTAACCCTGTTATTGCACAGTCCCTTCACACACTTGCAGTACTAATCCTTGAGTAAATCTCTACTGTCGTATTATCTCTGGGTCATCCATGCAGCACTTAAAGTGGACTCTCCTATTGTCCTCTACTCAGGTGCATATTGGTGTAGGAAACGTATCACAGAGCTGCAAATACAAATTAGATGCAAAACTGAAGCATATGAAGGAAGCAAACAAAACTCTTTTGTTTGCTTTCTTCTTGTTTTCTCCTCTCATATCATGATTTCTGTAATTTTTGTCACTTATATGTGTCCCTGTGTTTTGTTTCAGCTGTCAGTGTTGACTGGGGTTCGTTTCCTCCAGACCTCTCTGGAAAATGTGCTGAGACAGGGTGACCCCAACTGTGAGTCTGACGGCTGGCTGCTGGAAAATAGCTTTATGGAAACGGCTCGCATCAACCTGAATATCATTAAGAACCTTGGCAAGTGCAACCAGATAGACACTGCCAACAATGGAGACCCCAACATAAACGTTCCCTCCACCTCAAAAGCACATTATGGGCCAGACAATGTGCCCCCGAAGGAAACACCTGAAGACAGTTGATCTTTCTCAGGCCTCAGTGAGCAGCATCCTTGAAGGACTAAATAAGGGCCTCTAGACTACTTGTTCAAATTACATACATACATACATATTAATCCAAATCTTACCATACATGTTTCTTTTCATTGATGCAAACATCACAGAAATCACCACATCTGTACTGTACATCTGTTGTTCACGAATGATATCTTGTTGCCTGTGTATTGTGTGGTTTTGTAACAGGTTTACACCTGTCAGTTGCAACACTGGAGTCAAAAAGAACTTGAAATATATTATTGTTTCATCAGGATAAATTAGTGATAGGAGTCAGAAGTTGAAGCCCACATATTTGTTTTGCCTGATTTTTGCCTAAATGTGTGATATAAAGTACAGTCAGAGTTTAGAACAACTACAGAAAAAATTTGTATATAAATGAAAGTCCATTAATAGAGTGTTTTCGCCTCAAGTTAAATAAGTCGTAGTATAAACCCTGGAGAGCAAGATGAACTTTATATAGTTGTGGGTGTTTAGATAAACAGTAACATTTTTGGATCTGTGCATTTCACTTAACTTCAGCATACAAGGTTGCACCAAGGGTAGTAAACAATGGGATGAATACAGTATGTTCTTGCTTTCACATGAGTTAAAATCACATATCCAGACAGAAATCTAATTGATAACACAATATACTACATTTTCTAGATGTTTGAGCTGTCACAAGTATGAATCTCATGTGCCTCAGCAATGCCACCATGGTCTTATGAAAACACCTCAGTCATTTTTGCTGAGATGAGCTACTAAGCTTCACAATAAACCTTCTGCGCTGGTGATGGCTGAGTTTCACTGTTTGTAGGATCCAAGCCATGGCAAACTAGGCTACTATGCTGTACTCTGTATTGATGATAAAGCCTTCAACATGTTGGCTGGTGGCAGGGTTTTGTCTGTTGGTCATAGAAACTATCTTTCTGCTTTATGCCTTTCTTTTCAGAAATTATAGAGTAGATGGCAGCTGAGAAGGTAGACTACAGTTTAAGCATTTTGGAGCAAAGGGAGGGGGGGGGGACTTGGAGATTTTGTTAAATTAAACATGTAGGTTAATAAAGTTTTCATTGTGGCTAAAGAGAATTGTGAAAAAAAGAGAATGTTTCATTTGGGGCTATCACTTAAAACAAATGGTTCCTAAACATTATTTTCAAATTCAAGGACTTTCTAGGCCCAGTTCCCCTCGAATTCAAGGACCCAACACAAATAGTTGAGACACGGATCAAGGTAAATTACTGTTAGAACACTGAGAATTTTTATAATGAGAACTATCAGGCCTTACAGAAGCTCACACACAACAATTAAAGATAGAAGCTTGAATGTGTGAACACTTCCCAACTGTGCTGTTACACAGATGTTACAATAAGTAAAAAATATTTATATATCAAAAGCACTTAAATTTCAATTCTTGTACAAAATATATAAATCCAAGCACTTTCAATGATCCATGTCTATTTATGTCTATTCTAACTTTCATGGCCTTGAATTTTTCTCTCAAATTCATAAACATTCAAAGATTTCAAGGACCCCTGGGAACCATGAAAGCAACAGTGAGGATGGAAAACAGATCAGTTTATTCTATGGGTGGGCAACCTCTGAGGAGATTTTGTTCCATTGTTATGAAACTAATCTATTTCCATAAAACAGAGGTCTGCAACACTTTTCAGGTCATGAAGCAGGGACCCTCTCCTTCATATATTATATGTATAAAATTGTGCTGTATATTAAACTGGGCTTAAAATAATGTGTAAATGATGGGTAAGGCAGCCCATAGTGCCAGCCCAGATGACAGCACAAGGATTCATCGGTAGCTGTCATTAATGTGCAAATTGTGTACATTTTTTTTTAATGAATAGGACGATTTATCTAATGTGTTGGAATCATGTTCATTAAATGAGTGAACAATAATTTAGCAGTCCACACACCCCACCCTGAGGCCATTAAACAGATTATATAGATTGAATAAATTTTAGAAACTGTGACACTACTGTACTGAGATTGATTCAGGCCACAGAACAGTTCATCTGTATAGAGGCTCGTGTCTTTATTTCCACAGCCTGGAAGTCATGAAGTACTGTCAAACAACACAAAAAGGAGGAAAATGTATTTTCACACATTTTTTTCCTGAAAAAGCTGACCAATAATGCAAGGAGTAACTGACAAGAAATCATATACTACCTTAGATCGCTACATTTCTTCTTCTTAAATGGAATATTTAAATAGTTTTCTTTTTACTTAAATTCAATTTGTGTTGGAAGGTGGAAGGAATCAACACCATATGGTGACATGTGACTGACAATCTTGCAAAGTTTTAATCATTACAAACATACAGTGGATATCTGATAATTAGAATAAGTTTGGCATAATAGAGTTTTTTCTAAAAAGGACATCTCATAATACCATGTAAGATGGTGGAGATGCTTTCATATAATTCATATATAATTTCATAAAACTGATTCTTAAGATCAGTGACGACTTGTAACCATAAATATCAAAAATGGCTGAAATATTCAGAAAACTTTATTCTGGTGTCTGTTTATTATTAAATGCATCTACACTGGTGGTGGTTGGGGTGACTTACCCCCTTCCCTCCAAAGCGATTTGAGTATCAATGATAACACATTATATTAATGTAATCCACTATTATCATAATTATATCAGAAAATTATGGAAGCAGATTACTGTACACTTCTCTCAGAATATTGAATATGTTTGTTCAACTTTGAAAATAATGCGTATTCTATAAATGTTTTATCCATGGCATATGCATCTATATATAATATATGAGTAAAGGTGAAGTAGGATGTGGCCATCATGCTGACCGCCTACACAAAAATGTGTAGGATGTGTGATCATACCTGTTAACATTTCCAAATAAATGCCCTCCAAAACAGTATAATTCAACAATTATAACTTAGGACAAAACTGAATTTCTAACACAAAAAGAGAATGCAGAAAATTCACAGCATTACTGAGGAGAGAAATCAAATACATTAACTGATAACAGAAACATATTAGTGTGTATTTGATGTTTGTCTTTATTTGTATGAGCATCTTTGCAAATAACATTATTCTAGGAGAAACTCATTCTCACAGCAGACAATCAAATTAAAACAAGGCGACTTGGGTTTACTTATGAACCATCACCCTCCACTATTCGTCATCTTCCTCCTTTTTTTCTTTCTTTCTTTTTTTTTTTTTTTTTTTAAAAAAGGTACAGTGTGTAGAATTTAGTTGCATTTAGTGGTCCAATCACTACATTGTAATCTCCTCACATCACCCTCACCTTCCTAATGTAAAGGAGAAACAACACTTTAAGGACCCTGTTTAGAGTCAGTATTTAGTTTGTCTGTTCTGGACTACTGTATAAATAAGGTGTTTCAAGATGGCGACCTCCATGAAAGGGGACCCTCTCCCACTGTAGATATAAAATGATATTTTTTAAGTAACAAACATAAATAGATTCTTATTTTCAGGTGATTATATATGCATCAAAACATAGTTATGAATATTATATTCCATGTTTGCCTTATTCTGAAAATATAGGCCCCAAATCTTACACACTGGACCTTTAAAGGTCCAGTGTGTAGAATTTAGTTGCATTTAGTGGTCCAATCACTGCATTGTAATCTCCTCACATCACCCTCACCCTCCTAATGTAAAGGAGAAACAACACTTTAAGGACCCTGTTTAGAGTCAGTATTTAGTTTGTCTGTTCTGGACTACTGTATAAATAAGGTGTTTCAAGATGGCGGCCTCCATGAAAGGGGACCCTCTCCCACTGTAGATATAAAAGGGGAATTTTTAAGTAACAAACATAAAAAGATTCCTATTTTCAGGTGATTATACATGCATGAAAACATAGTTATGAATATTATATTCCATGTTTGCTTTATTCTGAAAATAGAGGCCCCAAATCTTACACACTGTACCTTTAAAGATTATTTTTTTGGCCTTTTCAAGCTTTATTCTGATAGAGACAGCTGAAGAGTGACAGGAAATGTGGGGAGAGAGAGATGGGGAATGACATGCGGGAAAGAGCCGCAGGCTGGACTCGAACCCTGGGCTCCCGCAGCAAGGACTGAGCCTTTGTACATGGGGCGGCTGCTCTACCAACTGAGCTAAACACCGCCCCATCTTCCTCCTTTTTGACTGTCCCATTTCTCTAGACTCAGCAGGGGTTTCATCAGGGAGGGATTGGCTGCTCAAGCCTCCTAAGATTGTAAGAGGGTCGTTTGTGTGTGTGCGCGTGTGTGTGCATGTGTGTGTGTGACTAAGGAGCACTGGAGCAGATTGTGCTCTATGGCTGTGCTCTTTACTTCCTGGCCACCAAAGCTGGAGCATTCATCACAACATCTGCCACTCAAAGGCAAACACAACGCTGACCACCTCTAGGCTGCGGGCAATTTCTTCCAGGATGCAGTGCTGCTGCCACAGCTGGTTCAGCTTCCTGTAGCGCTCTGGGCAAAGGTGTAATGGATTGCCCCTTCTGGAAATGAAAGGACAGAAAGACCGATTTAGTCCAAGAAAATACACAATACATTTATGACAAAATGATGTACTTCATGGCCATCGCTATATGCTGCTCTGACTGGCTGCAAATTATTTTGCTGCTCTCAGTCACTGCCTACAAAAACGAAAGAGTCCTGCAGCTGAATCAAATGAAGTCAAATGAAGGTTGCATACAAGCTTTGCAAATTTACAAACAGTAATCACTCTGCATGACCTAAATGGAAGACTAAAACAAAACCGGAGAGCATGTCTTGACCAGTGTTCTTCTTCAAATCTAACTTAATGTAATAAAGAATATGTGAGATGTAATCTTGCTCCCAATCTGAAAAGTCAATTTGATCTAATACCGACCACTTGCAAACAGGAGCACATAATATCACTGGTGAAAAGCACCAAAAGCACTGCTACTATTTTCTCAATGCAGGTTTGCAAGACAAGAGCCGTCTGTTCACGTGTGCAAAGAATCAATTTCCAGAGTTGCCCTTTCACACATGTAGCACACAACAGGAGATTGTCCGTATCAGACGTGTTCTCACATGTTGGAAACACTCTGGTTTAGGTGAAGTTTGGTGCCTGGATAGAGCGTGAAGGACAAGGAGGAGGATATTAGCATTCTCACATACAGCTCCTCTGGGTAATGTTTATGTAAGTTCAAGGTTGCAGTGCTTGTGTCAAAGGGGCTAAAGAGTGTCAGACCTGCAGTGTTGTTCAGCTGTAATTGCACCGTTTGCAGGAGGTGGAGGTGCCTAAATTGTAGCAGCTATTACTTTTTAGCCTGTAGGAGGCAATACAGGCATGTCTACATTTAAAATTCTAAGCTGAAGTAATAATTCAGCACCAGGAAAAGAAGCTATGATCTTACCCAAGGTGAGGATCAGTCTCCCCATAATCATCCAGGTAAGGGGCAGCATATGTGCTTCCTCGAGTCTTGCTGGCCATCAGTACGATTTCGCACTCTCTTATCCTGTTAACATTAAATTTAACATGTTTAATTTCACACAAGAAAGAATTCAAGTAAAAAATGCAGTTTTACAGTTGGAAAGCCCTAGATTTAACCCACCTAAGGAACATCCCCACTCCAGCACCGCAGGTAGCAGCGTGGGCGGTGCAAGCCCCGACATCTTCCCCATCCAGCTTACTAAGACAGCAGGAGCTCTGAGAGCACAGCATGGCCCCACAAAACAAGCACAGGGTCGGATGCTTCCTCTCATCATCGGAGGATTTGGGACACCTGTAGACAACAGAGGAAACGAGCGGGTTGAAGATCTCTCGCAGCTTTCCACTGAAAGGTGGCAATTGAAAGAAACTTCAATTTATCACTTACTGAAAATGGCTGGCTTGATTGAGGAGAGCACTGTAATCCTCAGGAAGCTCGATTAAACGATTCCTTCTTCTAGGGTATCTAAATATAAAGTTTATTAATCAATTATTAGGAGATCTTTTGTTACAAAATAAAAGTGGGAATTACGGAATACAAAAGCCAAAATATACCTCACTGTCTGGATTTTTCCTTTCAAGGCTTTGGTTACAGCTGCAGCAGGGCTCCCACACCATCTAAGAAAAGAAAAAAACATTATTATAACATGTATAATATTGTCATAATTCATCAATCTAGCTTCAATGTTTATCACCTACCTTTGCAGCAGTGGAGTAACAGAATTCCTGTGCTCCTGGAAGAGCTGGAACACATTGGAGGGTAGTTCCAGGTAGCTGCACAGTGCCTCCATCTGTCCTTGAGAGGTAACTGCAAAGACCCGAAATGTCAACTTGAATTCACATCCAATATGTGATATATTATGTGATATGATGCTTTGGTTTGACCTACCACTAGTACCAAAGAGCTCCTCTGGAGGATGCACTCCTGTAAGGCAACTGAAAAAGAGAGCAGCACAGCGCAGGAAAGGTTCGATTCCTCGTTTCACTCTTTCTGCCACAGAGCTTCCAGACACATCTGGAATCAGCCTGATGAGCAAACAACAGAACAACCTGTCAAGTGAGCTGAAGGGAGTCTGCATTATCGTATACACCCCTGAGTATGCAGCATGGAAAGGACCTTGACAACAGGCAACAAGGAGCAATGTTTGATTCTACTGAGAGGGCATTTGTTTCCATGACAAACAGGCAAGGTTGATTCCTGTCAGGTCTGATTCTGAAGCAGGTTAAAAAAAAAGAAAAAAAAAAAGAATGTCTCGCTCTGCCTGCTACAACCTTTCCCCAACACTCAGTGAAAATGTCTGTAGGCAGTGTTCATTTTTGTAGGTAAAAGCGAACATGCAGTACAGGTTCCCTGGCTTCAATGAAGGTTTTCAAAAAACACTTTTCTCCTTACTTGTAGGGTAAAACAGTAACACTCTACTATGATTCTGTACTGCTATAAATGACATCCATACACTGCCAGATTCTTAATGGACTGCGTAATTCACAGTTACGCCTATGTTTTATTACAAAGACATTTGTCTGCTACAAACAGCAGAACACAGTTTACTACTGTCTTATTTTAGGATAAATTCTGAATTTCTTAAAGTAAAAGCTTAACATTTTCATGTAATAATAGTAGTAGTAGTCAGTAATAATAATAATTGATGCCTGATAAATAATAGCATGATGAGAAACACTTGTACCTTCCAGTGCACTGTGACACTGTAGTGCACAGCTCTGCCGCTGCTCTCGCCTCCTCTGTCTCCTCTCCACATGCTACTGCAGGGAAATCTGGACAGAATGGACACCGATATTTAAACATCATAATCATCCTCGTTAGACCCGAATGCACGGTTGAGGTCTTTGCTGTTTGTACCTGTAGAAGTCAGAAGGATCTGCAGCACGTGAGCCATAGTGACCAGATGCAGGATGTGCAAGTGGTTGTAGGCAGAGCTGACAGCAGACGGCTGTAAGTCTACAGCCTCCTCCTGATATAGTGACGGTATAGATAGCACCAACCCCACCTGACAAAACACAGAAAGCACATACACCATTAACAAATATGTTAATTATAATGCAAATAAATGCAAGTAAATACTTTAAATTGGGTTGTGAATGGGAATTATATTAAGATATGAAACATACATGTTATCTGAATGTTTATATTTATCATTATGATAAAGCTGTTCCCTTTAAGTTGAACCTACCAGGAGATGGAAGAAGTCCACCTCCAGAACAGAAGGGGTGTTCTTTCTGCTCACGACCGGTAGCAAAACTGGGGAAAAGAGGTTGCAGTTATGACCACAAGGCACCCTTCATTTACAATATATAGCACATTTCATACAGTATGGAAAACATAATGTGCTTTATATGAAAAGGAAAGGAAAGCTGTACAATTACATCCAATAAATAGATAATTATGACGCATTCTTAAATGAGCACATACCCCCCAACATGTCGGTGAAGTGCCTCTGAATGACAGCCTGGGAGCTCTTAAGTCTCTGAGCTGCGGCAAACTGAACAATTGCCTTCAGACCTGCAAGCTGAAATAGAAAAGCACCTCACAAAACTGATGTCTGACAAAGGTCAACCCAAACCATTATACATTACATGTATTGTGTGACAGCTGTTGACAGCTGCAATATGTGGCACCCCACCTGTCTGTTTTGTAAGGATCCAAAGAGTGGTTTGTCCTCCTCATGCAATATGTTTTCTGTGAAGGCAAACATATTTTTAAAATTGCAAAAACGTGAAAAGAGTAAAAGTGACAAAGTAAGTCAAGTCTTACTGTACCTATGGCCTGAATAGTGAAGGCACATGTGTTCCAAGCCATAAGGGGCACACGTGGGCACAGCTCATTGGGTGCCGTCTGCAGCCCGACCCTGTGGACTGTGGTGGCGCACACAACCAGCATCTCCACTATGCTGTCTGAGAACTTCCTCCTAACAAAGAACCAGCAAAAGAGAATTCAGACCGCTTTGCCACAGGAAACGCAGATCCTTAAGTAATACTGAAGGAGCTGACAGTTTCACTCACGGTTCTTGTACGCCATAGCTCAGAATGGATCTAAAGTCTGGCTGGCCCTCTCCACACAGTCCCATGTCTCCCTCAGCACTACTGCATTCTGCGTTGCAATCTGCACAAGAGAAAGAAAATTGTAAATCATCTCATCATCACTGGAGTATCACAAATTACAGGCAACTAAGCATAATGACATTTAATCGCGCACACAAGTATTACAGAAGCAGAAGGTGCAAATTAAAACATTCTCTGCAGATGCTTTGCAGCAACAACACCCTCCATCAAATAAAACCAATTGCGACTTTTTTTCTAAAGTAACCACACGCGAGTCTCCACATCTATATTTGGACCTTTTGTGCATGCTTTCCATTGGTAAGTCAGTTCAACACAAGCTGCAGTGGCTGAACCCTAAAACCTCAAACACACACATAAAGCAATGCCTTTTCGTGTGGCATGCACACCCATGCAATTATTGTATATTGAGTATTGTCTTCTTACCATTATCCTGATTGACTGACTTGAGTCCTTTAATCCTGGCAGAGATGATCTGGATCCAGCGAGGCAGGGTCAAATGCGGTCCAATTATCTCTGCATTTTCACTACACACAGAAGACAAATATATAAGTTCTATACATTTGTACAACCAATAAGAGGCAGCTTGGCTTGAAGAAGGCAGACTGGACTTACTAATTAAACATTAGTGGTTCCAATGGGATGAGAGGGACGACAGTATTGCACAGACTCTTGCACAGGGGACACAAGTACTCCCCATTCTCCAGGTCGATGATCATGTCAGCGTGCAGCCGGTTCCTGGTTGTATTTTGAACAGCCTCAAAATATCTGCAAAATACAGAGAAGATTGGCAAATAAACTGTCAATTGAGCGTTCTAGTGGCCCACACAGACACACACAAAGAGGAGCACTGAAAGAAGAATAATTAGCAAAATGTGTTTCTGCAATGACTCACTTCTGCCAACACGTGGCATGCATGACATGTCCGCAGCTGCCAGTGTGGGTTCCAACTGCCAGTTCAGGGGGCATGAAGAGGGGATATGTCCCTGTCCCTGTTAGGGATAAATACAATGAACATATTTCATTTTCCCCTTGAAATTACAGCATTTAACAATGAAATTATTAGTAATTGGAGACTAACCATCTGCATTGTTGGCCGGTATCTTTCCTCTGCACTGTGTCAGCACCGTGGACCTCTGGACACACGCAGTCAGTACCATTGCTTGAGCCTGGGCAGCCACTTCCTGTTCTTCTTGGCAAAGAATGCAGGTGAGCACCTCCCTCTCGGCTGGAGTGGACCCTCGGTGGGGCCCAACGGCTACACACAGCTCCATCTGCTCCATGGCGCAGCTAGAGTAATCAACATAACCCAAACTGGAATTACTGAAATGAATTTGGTTTGGATCTTGATCTCAAGCAAGGTAAACACACCCATGGGTTTTTGTTTATTTGTGTGATCCTCCTCACCTCTCAGTAGCTGTATCAGGCTCTCCCTGTGTCCCGCTCTCTGGCATGTTATCATACAGCATCTTGTTTGACTCAATGAAGTTTTTCTGCATTGCTGACATCTGGGCCATGATCTTTTGCCGGTGAAGTTTGGCTGCTTCTGCCTTCCTTTTGCGCTCAGCTTTCTCTTTGTCCTGAGCACTCTGAAATAATAACAAATCAGACAGCCAAATGTTTCAATTCATTCTCTTCATTTTTTTAAATTTAATTTTCAGAAAAACACACACATTAGCTATCTTGGTTTATAATGTTATTTTTACATTTCTTGATGACCCTGGCCCCTGAAACTAAACAATTTTATTGTTGGAGACAATTAAATCTTGAATTTGTTATTTCACCTTCCCTCATCTAACCCCCTAATCGTCTAGTTGACACAGACCAAAACCTTTTTTATAAAGGAAGCAACAGTAAAATCAAGTCAATTGTATTGGTTAATTCACATCTTGTAATTCATCATTGTTCTTTTACCTCTTCAGGTTTGGTTGCCTCCATACTCATAGAGGCTGTTGGACTGGATTTCTCTCTAAGGCACTTGACAATCTCAAACATCTAGCAGAAAAACAACAAGGTAAACATCACTGGAAAATGAATGAATCAGTGAACAAAAATGTAAAACTGGCATGTGATGCAAATGATAAAAATGCAGAATGAAAACTGGCTAGGCAACAACCTACCTGTAGAACCCATTTAATCATGTCCTTCTGAGCTTCAAGGGAAGGAACAGCCTTAATCTTGGACAACAGAAGGAACACTGACTTGCCATGTTCTGAACCAATTTCTGGAAGAACAGAAGAGAAATGTACGTCACAAAACCAAACCAGTTTATAGAACTATAATGGATCTGTAGTGAACAACAAAACAATTGGTTTTCACTCACTGCGGGCCTTGAGGCTGAAATCAAAGGTCACGTCTTCCATAGTGCTATCCTCAAGCTGTGTTTTCTCTTCAAGCAATGCCTGACCTATCAAGTGCAGGGCCTGTGTGGTAAAAGAATGATTTTTTTTTTTTACTGCAAGTGGTTTGAGTCATAAATAGCAAAACTCAAACAAGGTAGATTCTGTAAAGGAAAAAAAATAATGTAATGTGTACCCTCTGGATCATGGCTTCTGTCCAGTGAGTGGCTTGGTCCTCTGCAGCTTTCTGCAAGACACGTCTTAGGACATGGATGATAATGTCACAGCAGAGCAGACGGACTATGCTGGAAAATGCCGGGCAGAAGGCTGGGGGCACCGGAGGACACAGAGCTGAGAACAAATACAAACATAGGGAGTTAGTAGAGCTGGAGATTGCCGCATCTTGGAGCTGTGCCGAGGCCTGTGCAGAGCAAAGACGTCAGTCACCTTTATCACTGCCCTCCTGAATCTTCCTCTTCTTCTGAGACTCTTCTGCCTACAAGTAAAAGATAAGAATGAAATGAGGACTATCCAACAGACGTTGTGTCAATTTAACATAAAACTGGTGAAACATTTCGTTACCTTGCTGTGCTGAGATCTTGAATAATGATAGAAGAAAGGGTTGAACTCTGCCAGACGCTCTTTTTTTACTTCATACAATCCATGTCCTGAAACTCCTGGTTTTCTAAGAACAGAGGCAAAATAGACATATTAAACAAACTCTGAAACGACTGTTAAGTTATAATTCATATGCTCTTTCACAGTCTTTACATACTTGAAGGTTGCAACTTTGGAAATTACAGTCTCCAGGCCTGTTTCATGGCTCTCCTACAAAGAAAACATTTTGAACTTGTAAATGATTATTCCATTAAAGAAGTTAAGATTTTAACTCTCTACTTTAGACAGTATATGTAGCTTACGTTCTCTGGCAGACCCTTGATCAGGCTACTATGAGCCATGGGCTCAATGCACAAGAGGTGCATAACCTCCCGCATTGTCACATCCTCCTTGGTCAACTGACTGATACCGGGGACATAGCGCTCACCTGGGAACACAGTAATGGTCAGACGCCACAGTCTGCTTCATATCAAACCAACTTCCCAAATTTGATTACTATACTGTACCAATGATGACGATAAGGAGATAGAGCATCTCTTCCGTCAAACGGTTCCACTGTATCAGTTCATCCTGCAAATTCAGTTTATTTTATTATCACTCAATCGAATGTTTGGTGGCACAACAATTTTTTTTTTCTGAATGATTATTGAGGTGTTTTGCTTACCTGGTCTTTGCTCGAACAACTCCCATTGAAATAATCAAAAAGCTCAAATCTCAACAAGATCAGCATGAGGAAATGGTTGGGATCCATTTTGGAAGCAGCTATCTGTAAACAATTGTGGGGAGGGTCATATATCACTACATTGTATATATGCATAAATAAAACATAACGGGTAAGACCACTGGAAAAATCCTATGTCTGACTGCCACCAACCTGAAGCATGAGAATGTCCTTATCGTACATCTCGTCCCTGCATTTTACATCCTGATAGTAGTAGACCTGATCATGTGAAACAACATGTTTTGATCAATACAAAATATAATAACAGAGAGCATACAGAAATTAAACAATGCCTTGAGCATCCAAAAAATGAAGTATACCTGGCTGACTAGTGAGAGCCCGTTTCTCCGCCACATTTCTGCAGAGACCTGTGCAGCCAGCACCACACAGCGCAGAGGCTGCTCTGCCAGCTGGGTGTGGTCATAGCTCTCCTGCAATAGACAGAAAGAAACCACAACTCTCTTCCTTCAATAAACACAACAGCACAGCACACGCTGAATATTTGTTTGCTGATTCACTGACACCAGTAGCTCACTATACATTTAAATCATTGCTTTTGGTTTCTTTATGTCACTTACGGGATTATCCAGACGTTCAATTGCCCCTGTTCTGCACAGAAGTACATACAGGCCTGGGGATCACAATGTATAGATTAAATTCACAGGTGACAGACAGAAATACAATAAATTACTGAGAGACGCAAATATTAGTTCTCCTACCAGCCAGTAGTCTGGAGATGGGCAGATGTATGCTGACAGGCTGCTGAGACACTTTGTACGGACGAACATGGAGGATGTGCTTGCACATGTAGTAGTCAGCGGGTTCCCTATGGAAGGGCTGGTTATTGCACTGCATCAGGACTTTGTGGCACTCTTTAAATGCAAGCAGCAAGATCTCATCCTGAGGGGGCAAAGAGGCAATAATCGATTACAGCAATTCACACCTCTCACCTCTCTGGGACAACTCTATTTTTTAATAGATAAATTAATAATAGATAGATAGATAAAGATCTCACATCAGAGGAACACCAGTCCTGAAACATAGCAAGAATGTGGCGGAGCTGGATCTGAAGAGTAAAGCCAGCTTCCCATTCTGGCTCCACTGCAATGTGTTTACCAAACTGGCGCTTCACCTCCTCCATGCCCTGAAGTGAAAGAAGGCCAATTACTGTAACTTGATGTAATAGGCCAGCCATTACACATTATCAAAGAATGACTCAGGGTAGAGATAATCATTACCTGCATGCATTTGAGAAGCCCAAGAAACACTTTGAACCCCTCCATGAACTGTGTCCGCAGCTCTTCAGTCCAGACTGATGGTTTACTGATCAGAATATATCTGAGAGAGACACAAGTTGCATCTTAGCTAAAGACCAAAAAAAAAGTTGGGAAACAAAGATTTGGTTAAAATTTCGTCCTGTTTACTGACCTGAGATCATGGAAGATGACCTGGATTCGTGTGAACTTGTCTGAGTTGTAGCCAAGGAAGTAGAAGCGATTGTTGACATCCAGATGTTCACACAGCAATTCCATGACTGTCTCAACTATCACTTTTATGACATTGACCTGTTCGATCAGCTGTCTGGCCTAGAGGAGGAACAGGAACGTGAGGATGGAGATGGATGTTAAGGCACAGATATATCTAGTCTGGTCTTCATAAAGAAAAACAAGTAATAAATGCTTGTACCACTATGATATATCTACATTGATATCTTAACAACAAACAACACTTACCAATGTGGGTACAGTGAATATCTGAACAGACAGCGCAGTGATGGATATACTCCTCTCATGGTCATCGTTTATGAAGTCCTTCTGCAGCTGCTTAAAGTGCTGAAAAGATTGAATTATGTTAATTTAAGAAAGTGAAGGAATTGCAAAAATAGCTTAAAAAAATCCCTTTTTTTTACCTTTGTAAATTCAATTGCAAAAAGCCTTTTGAACTCTGTCTCCATTAGCATGCTACAGAAAATCAATTCATGTACTATCTTCCGAGCTCCTGGAGGAAATAACAAAAAAAAATTAATGTTAGTGTCACATATGTAATCGAGATTAAATTAAACTTATTCTGTGTGTGAAAATCAAGCATAACTTGCCTTTGAACATCCGAGCATCGTGCAGCATGAGTCTGCTGATGAGGCAAGGCCGGTCTCTGTCTGTGTTGCTCTCTAGCGCCACCTGACAGAAGGCCTGTCTGAAGCCCACTGCACAAGACAATTACAGGTTCATGCAACTGTACTTGGACAACTGGACACTAAGGTGTATATAGGTTTTCTACAAAGGTAAATGTTAATGGTGAGCAATCAATAAGTAAAGTGTGTGGTGACAATGACGGCAGCACCTGAATAACCGATGATCTTTTGGAACCAGGAGCCAAGGCGCAGAGCGAAAGTTTGATGAGCCATTACCGTTGCGTGAAGGATCTCCACGCGTAGTGGCTGCATGGAAATGTGCTCGGAGTTGGACTACAACACAGCAGTGACAAAGACAGAGTTCACTTAAAAATGCAAAATGGAAAATACTCATTTCAGGTTCAAGGCTAAACATCTTTCTAAATCTAAATTTGTGTTTAGTGTCAATAGCTGGTGTTCACCTTGATGAGATCCTTTGCTTGCTTGCAGGAACGAAGGGTTCCCTTCTTTACTGCCCGTCGACCCTGTCAGACCCAAACAGAATAGAATATAGAATATCTTTATTGTCATTATGGAATGCATAACAAAATTTAAGTGCCATCTTCAGTGCAGTTAGTCTTCAAGTGAGTTATTTCATGTGGTTATTTAGGGCAGTGATGGCCTTAGCATAAAAGCTGTTTTTTAGTCTGTCTGTATGGGTTTTTATTGTCCTGTGTCGCCTGCCTGAGGGTAGCTGTTGAAGGATGTGGCTGGGGTGGGATGGGTCCTTGATGATGTTCTGGTGTTCTGGGCTCTTTTGAGGCAACGGGAACTATAAAGCTCTTAACAATTAACAGTTAACAATAATTTCATAATGGCATGCAGTGGATACAAAATGTGACATATCAGGAACATTTTAATTCAGAATTTTAAACCTTAAAAAAAAAAAAAAAAAAAAAAAAAAGCCGCCACCACCGAGACGCCCTGCTAGTCAGAGAATAAACTCAAGAAATACCAAAAACAATTTGATAGCAGGGTAACAATGGAGACGAGGGAGAAAAGGAAGAAAATCCAGAGGATTAGAGAAGCAGAGGACCGCACTGACGATGTCGAAACAAGGATGCTAACAGTGGAACAAGGTGATGAGAAGTATGCGTAAAGCTCAACGTCAACACCAGGAGAAGCTGATCGACCAGGAGGGAAGAGCAAGGAGGGAAAATATCAGACTGTACAATGTACCAGAAAACGAGGAGGGAAACTCGATGATAACTTTTACTGAAGCACTCCTCAGAGAAAAACTGGACTTTCCTCCGACCACTGAACTACTCATTGAAAGAGCGCACAGAGTCCCAACCTCGAAACCTGCCGCCACAGGCAAAACCCGGTCGATAGTGATTAAGTTTCACAGATATAAAACAAAAGAAGTTTTACATAGGGCCTGGGAAAAGAAGGAAATCCTCCTCAACGAGCAGAGAATATACTTTGATCACGACTACAGCACTGCCGTCCTGAACAAGCGGAAGGAATATAACGAGGCGAAGCGAATGTTAAAGGAGAAGAGGATCCGCTTCCAGACTCCATATCCAGCCAGGCTACGGGTCTTTTATGAGGACGGAACACGACTCTACCACACAATCAACGAGGCCATGAGGGACGTGGAGGACAGAGGTCTCCCGGTTAAAGTGGTGCCCCCTTGCCGGAGGACCCATTCGAGAAACTGAACCGGAACCCCTGCGAGAGAAGGACGAGCGGCGCGCGGCGGAGGCTCACCCCGGAGAACCGAAACCAGGGAAAAGCTCCAGGTCGTCAGACAAACGTCTGCTTAAAAAGTGATGAAAATGTTTCAGATAAGATCCTAAGCACGAGGTAACACAAAAAACATGCTCATTTCTACTCAGCTTAAAGTTTGAAACAAAACTCATCATCAGACAAGAGAAATAGATACGTCATAAGTCATAATGCATAACCCAGGTAGTGGTCTATATTTCCTATTTCTTATTTTTTCTCCCAGATATCCCTGAAATAAGAGTTGTTAAAATAAGCTGGAGGTTGAAAACACTCAACACTTAATGGGATGGACATTTAATGGACTAAGCTGCTATGGAGGGCCCTTCACCCACAGGTGCCTAAGGAGGCTTTCCTTCCAAAGCCAGAGATACTCTGGTTGTTTAAGGGATCATTTCACAGAAACCTTAACCTTGGAAGCTACTGTTCTGTTTTTGTTTAGTTCGTTCAATGTTAATAACTGTACTCGTTCATGTTTCCATTTCAATGTCTTACCAGAGGGAGGGTCTGTAGCACATACTTACAGCAATTTAAGTTTGCTTAAAAAAAAAAGAAATGGCTAATCAAAAACTCAGGATTGTCTCTTTCAATGTGAATGGAATATTAAACCCAGTAAAACGTAGTAGGATACTCTCAAAAATGAAAAAAGAGAAGGCACAAGTTGTTTACTTACAAGAAACACACTTAAATGATGTGGAGCATGAAAAATTAAGAAAAATGGGCTTCACAAATATATTTTTTTCATCACACAAATCTAAGCATAAGAGAGGTGTTGCTGTTTTACTCTCTAACAAAATAACCTTCGAACAGACATATGTTCAGAAAGATAAAGAGGGCAGATTTATCCTGGTTAGAGGAATACTAGAAGGGACAGATATCACCCTACTGAACATATACGCTCCTCCTGGAAGTAATATCTCGTTCTTTAAGAAGATTTTTGATATGATAGTGAGCCATTCTGAAGGAGTATTGATGTGTATGTGGGGGGGATCTAAATCTGCACTTGCAACCAAAACTAGACGTATCAAACCTATCACATGCCTCTAAGGCAGTAAGTAAAAAAATTAAAGAATTGATGAATGATATAGGCTTAATAGATATATGGAGAGAAATGTTCCCGGATGCAAGACAATATACACATTATTCCAGTGCCCACTCGGTATACACTAGAATTACTTCATTATTTTCAGCAGAGACAGCTCAAGGATTATAGACTCAGAGATTTGTACAATAGACTTAAGTGATCATGCCCCGATATACCTTACTCTCAATTTGGAAAGTTACAGAAGAAACACAACATGGAGGTTTAATTCTAGCCTTCTCAATGACCCATCCTTCAAGAAACAAATGACTAATGAAATTCAGATGTACATAAAAGAAAATGTTAATGGAGAGACCTCAGCACCCATGATATGGGATGCGGCAAAAGCTGTCTTACGGGGTAAGGTCATAGCTGTGTCCTCACACAAAAAAAAGCTAAGGCAAAGAAAACTGCTTGGATTACAAAGTCAGCTAAAGCAACTGTAAGGCTCTCACGCTCAGAATCAGGACGCAAGGACACTGCAACAAATAAAAAAAATTAGAAATGAAATTAATCTAATATACACTCAAGAAATTGAGAAAAAAATGCTATTTACTAGACAAAGATATAATGAAAACGGTTCTAAATTTACAAAATTATTGGCTAGGAAACTGAAAAAGCAATATGCAAATAGCACAATACATAAAATACGGGACCCTGAAAAGAACGTTATCGAAAGCAAACAAGAACAGATCCAAGAGGCTTTTGAGTCATTTTATAAACGACTCTATTCCAGGACAGTAGAAGTCCAAGAAGATCAAACCCTAAATTTACCAGCCATGACCGAGGAACAGAACAAAGCTCTAAGCAAAGAAATAACCCCAAAAGAATTAACTGAGGCAATAAATAGACTAAAAACTAACAAATCACCAAGAAGCGATGGTTTTTACAACCGAATGGTACAAGGCATTTAAAGTGGAGCTTCTAGCTTATACTGCTAACTGCATGTAACGGGGCATTGAAAAAGGCAGAGACCCCACCCTCCTGGAAAGAGGCTATTATTACTCTTATACATAAAGAGGGGAAAGACAAGACTGAATGTGGGTCATACAGGCCGATTTCGATACTTAATGTTGATTACCGTATATACACATCTATAATGGCCAAAAGAATGGAAAAATTACTCCCCACCTTAATCCATAATGACCAGACGGGATTTATACATATGCGGCAAACACAAGACAACATAAGACGCACTCTGCACATTATGGACCACATCAAACAACATAAGATGAAGGCTCTAATTCTAAGCCTGGATGCAGAAAAAGCCTTTGACTCAGTCAGCTGGCAATACATTTTTAAAGTTTTATTCAAATTTGGTTTCAGTGAAATAATGATAAATAGCATTAAAGCTATTTATGATAACCCCACAGCAAGAATCAAAATAAACGGTCACCTGTCCGAACCACTTATGTTACAAAGGGGAGTGAGACAAGGCTGTGCCTGGTCTCCACTTCTCTTTGCACTGTTTTTAGAACCACTAGCCCAGCATATTTGACAGAATGACAAAATTGAGGGAATACAAATTAACAAAGTAGAACATAAAATAGCGTGCTATGCGGACGATGTCCTCCTGTACCTTAAAAAACCTGAGGTGTCTCTGCCGGAAGTCATGATGTTCTTAGAAAACTTAGGTTCTATATCAGGATATAAACTAAATGTCGATAAAACTGAAACTCTTGCATATAATTTTAGTCCATGTGAAAAATTAAAGGAAACGTACCCTCTGAGATGGAAAACAGAATCTTTCAGATACTTGGGAGTAATTTTGCCTAAGGATCTGTCAAAATTATATGAGAAAAATTATGACCCCCTGAGCCTTAAAATCAAAGAGGATCTTATAAGGTGGAATCTCATACCTTTCTTGAGTCTAAGCTCGAGAATTGAAACAATTAAAATCAACATATTACCGAGATTCCTATATTTATTTCAAACGCTCCCAATTATGATTACTCAAAATCAATTTGCTGAATGGGACAAAATGATATCAAGATTCCTATGGCAAGGGAAAAAACCTCGAGTCTGTTATAAAACATTACAACTATCAAAACAGAAATGCGGTTGGGGTCTACCATCCCTGAGGAATTATTACATCTCAGCACAGATGAGAGCGTTACTCTGCTGGTGCAATCCCACTTACAAAGCACAATGGAAAGATATTGAATGCATTGTGATACCTGATTTCCATATACAAGCTGCATTACCAGACAAAAACTTACAACAATATATAGATAGACTAGAGAATCTGTGGGTAAAATCCTCTCTCAGGATCTGGAGATCATTAATTAGAAAACACAAACTGGATGAAGATATTAAAATTTTGAGTTGGTGTGCCTATGATTCAGATTTCACACCAAACTAATTCGATAACAGATTCAAGGTTTGGGTTAAAAAAGGCATTACATCTCTATGTAGCATTACACAGAAGGAGGCTATTGTAAATTTTCAAAGTCTAATGGACAATTTTTCACTACAAAAACAAGATTTCTATGGATACCTTCAACTACGACATTACTACAATCATAAAATAAAAAACAAGGATACCAGAGAAGCCAGTAAACCTTTTGTCCAGCTATTTATTGATGCATACGAATCAAACATTAAAAGAGGGGTTATTTCCCAATTGTATAAGAGTTTGCAAAATTTAGAAATCTCCTCAACAAAATCTATACAGGACAAATGGGAACAGGAAGGTGGCCTAACAATAACGGGCAATGAATGGGAGGACATTTGTGTATTTTTACAAAATCCCATGCATGGAAGGAGTTCTGCTGGAAAAATGTAGCTCGATATTTCATCACTCCACTCATGAAGGTGCACCAAAGTAATGGTAATTCCCAGTGCTGGTGGAACTGTGGATGTCAGGCTGCAGGTCATTACCATGTGCTCTGGGAATGTCCAAACATACAAAGTTATTGGAAAGATATACATAAAGCAATACAGGATGTTCTTAACACACATATACCATTTGATTTCAAAATCATGTACCTAGGTTACATCCTCCAGAACTGAGTGCTATTGACAAATATTTAATGTGTGCACTACTGGCAGCAGGAAAAAAGGCCCTAACTAAAAGATGGATGTTGCAGACTGGACCTACAAATCTTTTTTTTTCTTTCCTGTTTTTAAATGAACATCCTACACACAGCGCTGGTGCAGAAAAGATCACAGTACACACTGAGGACCAATTTCAGTGTTTCCCACAGAATGTAACTGGGGTAAGTTTCATATTTTATTTGAATACATGACCATATATCCAGTAGGTCATTTTTTAATTTTAATTCTCCTCCTAATTTTAGCGTTTACGCACAAACTACTTTTATCTGCTCACCTTGCTTTTCCTTCTCTTTTCCCCACACAGCTACACCACTCACAGTACACACCTGCTTGCCCCACTCCACCGCTTTCTGTTCCTCTTTTGCTGTATCATGCAGAGACAGCAGTATTTTTACAGAAAGCACAACTCAGACATGTGGAGGAGGTTTGTTGTTAATGACACAGCTGATCAAAACCGACGTGATGTAGAATGTCATCACCAACCAGGTGTGTTCACTGTTGCTTTACCTGGTTCGTGCTTGTAAAATAAACACAGTGCTCGTGTCTTCACTGCAATATCAGATAACATCTCTCTCTCGGTGTCTCAGAAGCAGAGCTGTGTGCTTGTCAGTAAACTGCACAGGAGGAAACTGAGATGGACATTGTTCACTAGTTAATTGATCACAGATGGTGTTGTTCTGATGTTTTTTTAATAACTTTCTCCTTGATCATAACATTTTAAACGTGGTATCGAACAAGTATCAATACTTTTGATAACCCTACATGACAGTGTTGTTTAAAAACAAAGTAAATGTCAAATAGAACAAAAAAAAATACCTCTTTATCAATAAGTGCTGTGTGTGTCTGTGCTTCAACTTCATTACAGTTGACCGAGCGCTGCAGGGTGTAAATCACATGGTCGTACGAGTGGTGCTCATCATTGTACAGCACACAGTAGTATGCATCGTCTTTTGTCCTGCATGGATGATAAAAGACACGATCAAAGTTAAGCTGAGTGATTTGCATGTGGATTTATGTATTTGCATGTAATCAGGCGGGCCGTACCGGGGCTGCAGTTCAGCCGATAGCTCCAAGTTCTCCTCCCACACCAAGAACTCTGTGACGTAGTGCAGCAGTACCTGGAACAGTTTCTCAGCACGCTCATATAACTCAGGCTCCAAAGAACACTCATCCTGCATAAATGAGAGAATCACACAGAACTCACATTTTTGAGTACACTACTGACACTTCTGTACCTCCAGAAGTACTTGAAAACCTGTCTTGGACATATCAGAAACATTTCTCACACATTTTATGACAAATAACAATGTCATTTGTAACTCATGTTAATCTGATACAGACAAGGTTTGTTGGAATAACCTTTACTAATTCCCCTATTTCCTGTGTTTCCAGCATTGACTCTACGATATGACAAGGAAGTGGTATAAATATTTTGCTTTATAGGAGCTAAACAGGCAGCTGGCCTGGTAAAGTTAATATCAAATTCCCTGAGGGCAAACATTCCACGTTGCAGCTAAGTATTTCATACAAATGTCTGACATTTGACACACAAACCAAACAAAACTTACAGTGAGTGTGTATTTAAACCAGCCTCTACGTCACACTACTTTGTGAGAACAAGCACTGGAATCTACCACGAACTAAACAACAAGGGTTCTGAAACAGCGTGGCCAGTTTGGAAACGCTTTAAAGGCCGCCATTTGTGATGCGTCACAGCTCGTTAGGTGCAGGTTCAGATCTGGTGTAGAAAACACAAAGCAGACTGCTGCTAGTGATGCCTTTGTTAACAGAAGAACAGAAGCACCTGCTGTTTACGGAAACGGGCACAGAGCTGTCAAGCTGTACATGTGCTCAAAGCCCAGCATGATTTTATCAAAGAAAAGCCCAAACACTGTAATCAGCAAAGCAAACAACTGCTGAACAGTAACAACCGATCACCAAAGTGTGTCCAAGCAGCAGTTTGGTGGAAGGAGTAGCTGGAGAAGCTGTAAACTGAATCTCTGCACAGTTCAGCAGGATTTGATCATTGTAGAAACGCTGATTTCCACCATTCTCACTGACAACTGTTTTCCAACAGCCTTCACGCTCTCAATCACTCTCCTAATCGCTTCACCTAGTTATAAATTTTCTCAGTTGGTGCAGGTCAACAAAGTGCTTTTCTTTCTCGTTTCCGGAGCTAAAGCCACAGCCAAGAGAGCAGCAACCAAGACTAAGATGGGAAAATAAGCATTCTGGGGTTCACTGACACAGAATGGGACAAGTACGCCCCTCCCACGTCCCTCTTTCCGCTCTATTATGTAACTCACCGTTTCCATGGCTGTGGCTGCCCCTGGGTCATGTTTGGAGCAACAGGGGCCGATCTTCCAGGCTTCTACGTCCCCACAATCACAGAATCCCCCGCCTGAAGACGCGTGCATCTGGGGGAAAAAAAGCACATACTGTATATCAATGAGGGCTGAGTAATGGATAGACACAACCGCAATTAAGTTATACAAGTGCTTTAACTGTGGGAACACATCATTATTATGAAGCACTGGGGTTCCAACATTAAAGGCCAAATACCAGTCCTATACTAAAGTAATCAAGCATAAATCTTAGTGTATCCATAATTATGTTGTGTTTGTTTCCCCTCAACGTTTAAGGGACATAGAGGAGGGTAATCAAGCTGACATCACAACACACTGTGCACAGGAGTAGGAGGATCACATAGACTAGTGATTGACAAGGATGTTTCAATATGTGTGACCCATATCTTACAACAAGCAGACTGTGGTTGATTAATGCACTCAAATAAAACATGTTTTGGATTTCATTAAAAATGTAAACATTTATATTGACACCAACCTTGTAACGATGACTTTTGTGCACGCTATCCTGGAAGCAGTCCATGCAGAGGACACAAGTGGGATCTATTGCGCAATCCCTGCAAAAAAAAAAAAAAGTTGAAGAGGATTTGTAACTTGATCGAGCAAAATGTCAACAAAGGTGTATCATTGTGCCACTTATGTTACTGTACAAACTGAACTGCATCAACCAAACATATTTACTTCAATGTGAATATCCGGAGTGTCAATTTGATGAGCACATCAAATTCATGACAGGATTTGTATCAGACAATAGCAAACGTTATATATTTCATATATCCATTTATTGTGCCAATTTTAAAAATACGCATTTTAAGGCAACATGCACACACAGATTTTTATAAAACTCAAACCTCTGATTGTGTTCCTTGAGTCATTTTAAAATGACTCATCATTGTTATGTTAAAGTGACTTGTTACTAATGTATCCTACATTTTTTGTAGTTGTCAAGAAATATTTCTCCTCTTATGGTATATGCTCTTTATTACATTGCCAAAGTTTGAGTGTATCAGTACTTCACATCATTCAGATCCACTCACACTCTGCCTCACAATGAAACCTGAGAGTCAACTCGTTAACTATTCATTTTTAACGCTTAGCCTAAATACCGTGGGGTTGACGTGTCAGATCACTAGAACTAAAACCTATTTAGGGCAAACTATTCCCTCCAAAAGTACCTAATGGTGTTAAGTAGCCTTCATGTATGTATATTCCTGTCTTTAAACTATGTGGCTTTATCTCATCCAGTTACCCCAGATTCCACTTGGATCGACACTTTTTGATACCTTCATTCCATGTCTAAATTAGCCCAAATGTTTGTTACTAAAAACGGCAAAATAAATATTCCATATTTTATCATAACTACAATTATTCTCACTGTTATGACTTATTTATTACAGAAGATCAGAGGTTCTATTCAAACCTGCAGGAGTAGACAGTCTCTCCCTCTTTGAAGACACGTCCACAGAGCTGGGAGGAAGTGCATCCCTGCTTGAGCTTCTCCAGTCCCTCCTGAGGATCCTCTCCAAACAGGAAACACTCCAGAGGGTGGAGAAGCCGGCTGTGCATGAACTCCTCTTGATTCTGAGGGCAGGACTCCGTCTCCTGGCAAAAGATCTGTGGCACCTGCTCCTTCAGGTAGCAGAGCAGCTCCGCCCTGCTGTCTGCAGCCTCCAGCCATTCCTGCAGGGAAAAAGACAAGAGCATAACTTCTTTTGCAATGACTCACATCTGTCTCCACCTAATAACACATAAGCCACTGTTCTCACAGTGATACACGGATAAACATGCTTACAAATCTATTTAAATGTCCAAATCCTGGTCTGAGGGCATTTAATAAGAATTATGAAGATATAGACTTTGTGAAGATGTTATTTTGCACTGACTGCTGAGATTTCACATTGCTTTGTCTTTCGAAATCTGAAGTGGGAAAATGTGCACCACAACCTGCCTGGCATGAAGTGAAAAAGGTTTCTAGTAACATTTTCAGTCAGCCTAGTAAAGTTATTGAGGAATGTTCCTGATTTCTTTCTTAAAGCACTGCGACACTTCCTGTGTTGGCTGACAGCCAGACAATAAACATCATACAGGACTGAACAGAGGATTCTTTTTGCTGGCAGACCAGCCAGATATCTAGTCTATGTACTAAGAATTACTAATATTGTTAACATCACATCATTACATTTTGCAGAATATGGCAGAGCACAACTCGTTCGATCTTTGGAAATTCTGTGTTTTTAGGCCTAAATGACACATGGAATGACTATGACTATTTTAGAGGTAGAACAAGTAGACCTTGGAAGTATTTTCTACACCCTGCATTAAGTGCATCTTGGATTTTCTAGAAATACGTTGTTTTTTTTTCCACAAGGTTTCAGGGGCAAAGAGGATGGTAATGAAGTTGACACCATTTGGAGCAAGTTGGACCAACAGTCCATCTAAGTGGTTGCTGCAAACAATAACGATATGCTTATTTTTACAGTTATGCTATGACGTGGAGGCTTGAGATACAGTAGAAATCAAATCATTTTCTTATTTTATAGTGTAAGTTCTGCAAGGTTTATAAGATCACATCTCATAGAAACAACACCTGTCATTTCTGTGTTTTGTTTGTTGTACTCGAGTGTCTAACTGTAAATATCTAACCCTAAAAAAAAAAAAAGAAAGAAAATCATATCCATGTAGGCCTGTTTCACTTTCACATTTTGGAGAGGGTTTTATAACTTCGCAACACATCGCAGGAGTGTGAGATGCGGGGTCAACAATTACAATTACTGATCAAAAATTATAAACTCATGTTCAGGCGCTTTGGACAAAAGATATCCACCAAAGATACCACAGGATGGAGATTAACACACTACAGAGCACACTGCCTTATTTCCTCCACTGTTGTCCACTCTAATAAGTCCCGAATCAATAACTAACAACATACACAGACTGTTGACGAGCGACAAATATTGTAGCCTTCACAGAGACGTTTTACCACCTTGGTAGCTAACGATTAGCAGAGGAGCTAACTACGAATGCTAGCCCGGCGAAAAGACACCGTTTAACTGCGCAGTCAAACTATATTATACAAAGGAACTAACGCGTTACACTTACGTGTTTAGTCCCTAAGTTCTTATAACCACTGTCAGCTGTATTACCTATTTAAAAATCATACCTTACTGAGCTCCAGTCCGTCTAAGGTTTTCTCACCCTCCGCCATATTCCATTTGCCGTAAAGGAGGCGACCGTTCCCCTTGTAATCGAAATCCTTTTGCGACGCTATTAGGCTGTAATTATAATAATCAGAAAGATTTATATGTAGTTAAGCACTCATACTTTCTGAATCAAACAGGACACTTTAAACAACTAAACGTTTTTTCTTATTATTAATATGTCTCTGTTTAAAATAAGCAGTTTGTAAGCAGAGATTCTGTCAGTCTCGCCCTCTGGTGGTAGCATGTAAATTCTTTATACACGATTTGACAGATACAGTTTGAGTCCCCTGTGTCGAAATATTGTTAAATTGCGGGCAAAAAAAAAGACCTAAAGACACTTCAGATACCAGTGTCTCTATGTTTAGTAGCTGAACTGCTCTGTGTGTCTCACACAGCGAGTTAATTTAATGATGTCGCTGCTAAAAGTTCATAAATGCGTCAATGGAGATTTGAATGTAGACGGCGCTGTGCCGTTAGAGGGCGCCGGTCAAAACGGTCGCCTCTTTCTATGTCGATGAACGCAGCGGTGCTAGAGGTCAGAGTTGAATGTTTGACAGAAAGCTGAATATGGATTCCATATTTCACGAGAAAGTAAGTTTAAACGTTTAAATTAAACCGTTTAGCTACAAATGAGTCGTCGTGTTTGTTTTATAAGCCTCGGGACTTCTGGCGGCGATTTGTTTACCGGCGCTATCCGGCCGCTGTGAAGACATTAGTGGTGGTGTTTGGCAGTATTGTTGTCCAGACAGCTAAAATGCTAATTGCACCTGGTAGTCAGAGATTATTAAACAAAAAAGTTTATTTTCAGCTTGAAATGTAAACACAGAAAGCTTTGTAAGAGGCGCAAGTGTGTTATTTTTATCAAGTTAGTTAACGAACTGGCTTAACACAGCTATCTGGTCTTATAAAGTAGTATTAATGGTGCTTGTACGTAAGCTAGCTGTATGTAGCTTTACCGGTGTATGACTGTTGCCGTGGGTAGAGACCAAAAGCATGCAATTTTAGCTTATCCCATATACACAAAGCTAACTCTTTCATCGTCCCGTGTCATTTGTGCCGGTGTCTTAACAATAACTACCCTTTTATTTGTAGCAAGAGGGCTCACTTTGCGCCCAACACTGTCTCAACAACCTCCTGCAGGGTGAGTATTTCACTCCTGTGGATTTGTCTTCCATTGCTCATCAGCTCGATGAAGAGGAGAGGATGAGGATGGCTGAGGGAGGTATGGCCAGTGAGGAGTATAGGACCTTCTTACAGGTGAGGAGACACAGAAGATAGATGTTAGTGCAGCAGCCCATTTATGACATGCAAACAGCTTCTAACTTCACGGTCTGTGACTTTGTTTCTAGCAACCATCTGGGAACATGGATGACAGCGGGTTCTTTTCAATACAAGTGAGTTTAAGAGCTTCCTTTTTTATTGTTCCTTAATAACAGATCAATAACTGTTATAAGTCCGTAATATCAATTTCCTTTTCTGTCATCTACTTTAACTAGGTAATTAGCAATGCTCTGAGAGTGTGGGGCTTGGAGCTAATCCTCTTCAACAGCCGGGAGTACCAGAGCCTCATGATTAATCCAATGTAAAGTTTCTTGATGTCTTAATCTGTATTTACATAACTACTTTACTAGTTAAGTTTATGGTGACCACTATCCCTACTTCCATGTTTCAGAAATGAGAAAGCTTTCATTTGCAACTACAAGGAGCACTGGTTTACTATACGCAAACTTGGACAACAGGTATAAGGCACTTATTGTCATTATAAACATTTGTAATACAGCTTTACTGTATTGTCGAACCAAAAACTCTGTTTTGTTTTCATTGCAGTGGTTTAACCTGAATTCATTGTTGACTGGACCAGAGCTGATTTCAGACACCTATCTAGCACTTTTCCTTGCACAGTTACAACAAGAAGGTATGGTAAAATTAACTTTTATTCATAATATATTTTATATGTTGAAATTCAAATTATAAAAGTTATCTTCTGTGCAGGGTATTCCATATTTGTGATCCGAGGTAACCTGCCTGAGTGTGAAGCAGAGCAGATCCTTGCTTTCATGAGAGTGCAGCAGCAGCAGCGGCCAAGGCTTATTGGAGAGGAGGATGCCCAGACAAGTGCAGGGTATGTATATTGTGGTAGACACAACAATATAGAGGAGCCATAAATTACTCAGAAAAGAGTATCTTAGTTTATGTTTCACGTCACTCAATATAAACTTTTGATTTCCTTGTGGAAACTGATTAAGCCTTGTACTATGAGCAGCAGGTCAGCAGCTCTGGCCCAATCGGAGATGGCCTTTGGTGTAGAGGATGAGGTCGTGGATGAAGATGATGAGCTGAAGAGAGCTCTGGCTCTCAGCAGACAGGACATAGATGTGGAAGATGAAGAAGCTGATCTTCGCAGGGCCATACAGCTCAGCATGCAAGGTAAAGGAGGAGTCATCCAAAGGTTTTAAAGTTTCTCAAAGCATTAAAAGGCATGGCCTGTATCAGTGAGTCTTATTTTCACAAATTGTCACAATAGTTCACAATAATAACACTGTTTTAAGCATAACTTTTGTTTAACAAATACCTTATTTAAAATCTAGTACTTAAAATTGGATTGTTGTTTTTTATAATATTATAGGAGCAGTGATGAGCAATAAGTCCTCAGAGTCTGAAATGGGAAATGTGAAATCAGGGACCCAGGTAGCAGGGAGTGCTGCAGGGGGACAAAAAGAAGGTCAGAATGAGGCGCTCACAGCTGAGGAACTGCGGAAGAGGAGACAAGCCTATTTTGATCGGTAGGTTTACCTGCATGTCTGATGACACAATATTTCAAACCATTTTTATATCATATATCATATTTTATATCATATTTTTTTTAGACATTACGATACCCAGCCCTGAAATTACCACTTTGAGTGAACGGAAAATTAATGCATGAGATTTTAAATAAATTCTCTGTTGACTTCTTAGGCAGCACCAACAAGCTCAGCCGAACATTCCTCAACAACCAGACACAAAATCAGCAGGTGGCTCAGGTGAGTACATCTGACTTTAATATACAGTATATTCATAGTAGAGATTATTTAATGAAGTTCATCAAAAAGTCTATCCAAGAAAGACACAAAACATACTAACCTAAGCCCTCTTCCCTCTTCTAGGATCAGTAAACACTGGGGAGAAGGACCAACAACAAAAGCCCAGCCAGTGAAGAAAGTGTGAAAGGTTTGCCTATGCTGTTTACCAGCTGCCTGGATTGGCAACCCCATTCAGGGGTAGCTTTGCTCGTTCCTCTAACCTTTTGCACATGCGAACATAAGGACAGTCAGAAGGCTGACACGTTTCCCCTGGTTAGTTCGCTGACAGGCTATAGAGAAGAGAACAACGACAAAGAAAGGCAGCAGTTAGTCTAATCTAACTCACTGAGGCACTGAGGTGTGACCACAGAACTCATGATGCAGTTAATCCAAGTTTGCAATTGCCTTTTTACCATGGCGCCTTCTATTTCTATTGTATACTGTTTTTTATTCTTGTTTTTTCCTCTGGAAGAGATGGAAAGAATCTTCAGCATACAAAGGCTGTGTTTACTTGAGTGGGTGAATACATACAGAGTGTTAGGTGAGTCATAGGTGACCAATGTTAAGACCACAGATAAAAGCTTGACTGATGTTAGAGCCTCCTTCCTTTACTTTTATTGGACTTGAGTTTGTAGGGTGCGAGATGTGAATCCAGCGCCTGTTCCAACAGAACACCATTGTAGTTTTGAAATCATTTTTTGTTGCAACATAGTGAAATATCTTTTAGCCAGCATCACTAACACACGTGGATCATTTATTCCTGAAATCATCAGTCATTTTACTTGTGAATGTCTAAGAGTGAACTCCTAAGGTATTTAGACATTTGCATATTTTTGATGTTGTGGCTTTGTTTTTACTTTTCAAGTGTATAAGTAGGCATAATAATGTAAGATTACACAGCTGACACACTTAATTTAACAGTGTTTTGTCCATTTTTGGATGGACAGTGAACAACATAATTCTATAGAGCTATTTGCTGAATCTAAAATACTTTTGACTGATGCATATTTTTCATATCTTGTCCAGAATAGGTTGACATGTAAGTGGGAACAAAGAAGCAGTCTGCAGCTGAAACTGCAGCTGATAGATAAATACATTTTTCGGCACAGAATAATCACTTAAAACCAATCAGCCAACCTTATATGTCTCCTCATCAGTATTTGTCACGGACCATATTAGGAAGATATTATAAAGAGTTTGTAGCCCCCAGTCTTACTGCCCATAAAATACAATAATTGCACTGAAGTCATTGGCTGATTGATGACTTTCGGAAATAAGAGTAAAATAGTTATAATGAAGGGTGACGCGTATTTAACCTCACACTTTGTGTAATTTAAAATCCAAAGAAAGAAACAATATATCAGAAATGTGTCACCATGTATACACTTAATGTTTTTTTTTTTTTTTTTGAGTTTGCTTCTGACCACAACTTGTTTGAATCTTTTTCCATTTCCCTCTACAAGCTTCTGTTCAGAAAAATGGTTCTGGTTCCAACACATGATGTTGATGAATAGACCATATTGCAGCATTAAAACAGTGAAATGTGTTTACAGTTATTTTCTGGATGACCATTCAGCATGGTTATATCTTCATGCTTCCACAAAAGTTAGGATTTGGACTTCTTGTGCTGGATAACTTCCAAGAATTCCATGATTTCATAATTGTCTTCATTTCTTATCCTGTTAGGCTTTTTTTTCTCTATTTAAAATGCACTTGTGACGGATTATAAAGTGTTGGTAGCTGGGTTTTTATCGTTACATTATTTTCACTCACTACATTCTTACAGTAAGTACTCCTCATTTTTGTTATATTTCACGTTACCATAGCACATTCTTTCATTTAATGTATTAGTTCTTGTTCCAGGATTAAAGTGACATTCACTCCTCCTCAAGTTTGTCATGTCTCATTTTTGTATATTTTAACATAATGTGATTATTGACAGTTCTTGTGATATGAGCTCTGGAAAAGAGGTCCCCAAATGTACAAAATACAGAGACTATTTGTAACAGAACAACAGGCAGTATGCCATGGTTAATATGTAACGCTTAGAGCACACTTGCACTTTGTATCCCCAAATAATAGATGGAGCTTTCAGACATAATCTTGCTCAAGCTGAATGGTACGTATGAGTTAGTTAATATTGGGGGAAATTTATTTTCGTTATAATTATGTATTGCATTTCAAAACTGCATTTATTCAGGTGGTCTTGGTGATAATGTGAATGGAAAAAATAAGTTTATTCATGAGATCTAGTCTTTTTTTAGATACCAGTTGTTATTTTATTGTTATGCTTTTTAATAACTTTTTGACATCCACATGTCTGCATGTTACAGTTTGTGCTCCCAGACCTTCTCAGACTCAAAACATGGCGGTACTCAAAATGAAAATGGGATTTATTTTCATTATAATCTACATGTGCTTCCTTGATCCTGTGCACCAAGCACCCTCTCCAAGTGCCACCATCTCAGATCTCTCCTTTGAAAATATGGACTTTGCCATGAACCTTTACAGAAGAATATCCAGCTACCATGACAGGAACATATTTTTCTCACCTCTGAGCATCTCTACCAGCTTTGCTGCTCTCATAGAGGCTTCTGATGGCCTCACACACCAGGAACTACTGAAGGGACTTAACTTGGAGCAGCTGGAGCGCACCGACCAGCCAGAACTTATCCCAAAACTCTTTCAACTCCTTAATGAGAACATCACACAGAATGGATCACTGAAACTGGACCAAGGTATGGCCCTCTTTATGCACCCACAGTTTGAGCCAGAGAAGATGTTTGAGGATCAGATCAAGCAGTTTTTTGACGCTGACATCAAAAATGTAGACTTCAGTGACACAAAAGGGAGCATCGACTTCATCAATGAGTATATCCAGAAAAAAACTCAGGACAAAGTGACAGACATAATTTCCACCCTGGATGCATCGACCCAACTCATGTTAATCAACACAATTTTCTTCCAAGGTAAGTTGAATCACTCTTGTATAGTTTAGAACATCATCTTGGGTCATTAATAACTGTGTTTTGACTCCTATTTGACCTTTGACCTATAGTGTCAACAATTAAATTAACAGCATTATTTCGTCTACAGGAGCTTGGCAGATCCCTTTTAACTCCAATTTGACTTCAAATGCGGCCTTCTACATCGACAACTATAGTGTTGTTCAAGTGCCAATGATGTTTATAGAGGACAAGTTCTACATGATGGAAGATGTTCCTCTTGGTGCCAAAGTGTTGAAGCTACCATACGAGGAAGGTGTTTCCATGCTTATCGTTCTACCCAACAAAGGCATGGACTACACTGTAATTGATGATGAGATCTCTGCTGAGAGGTTTCTCAGCTGGGTCAAAAAACTGCACAGAACGTAAGTTTTTAATGTGGAAAAATGTAAGGTTGTCTTTCTTTAACTTTCGTCCTATTTTGTTGAGTGTATTCTGTTGTATTTTGGCTATAAGAGCAAAGACTATTGTTACATCTCCTTTAGAAAGGTGCTGTAAAAGCATCCAGCAACAAACATGCAAATACCTACAGCAACAGATAACAATGAGTCTACTCAACATGATGGTCCATGTCTTGTTCACAGCAAGCTGGAAGTCAACATGCCCAAATTCAAGATGGAGCAGTCGTACTCCCTCCACAAAATTCTACCAGATATGGGCATGGCCAGTGTCTTCAGTAATTCAGCCAATCTGACAAAGCTGAGTAAGGACACAGGCCTCAAGGTGTCAGAGGTTAGAGCAAAATCTTTATCATACTGTTACAGCATACTTCCAACCACTGCAGATGATGATTTTTTATTCTTTCTGTAAAAAAAAAAAAAAAAAAAAAAAAGGTGCTGCACAAAGCTGTGATTGAGGTGGATGAGACTGGGACCACTGCAGCAGCTGCCACAACAAGTGGCATTACTCCGTATTCCTTACCCAGGACCTTCACTGTCGACAGACCATTCTTCTTCTTCATATACCATGAAGCCACAAACTGCCTGCTGTTCATGGGCAGGGTGATTGACCCCACCAAAAAGTAGCAGTCATAACTGGTTTGTTTGAGTTGTGAAGTGTTTGCACATGACCATGTGTTTATTCAGGCATTTAAAGGGCTTCGATGCATTTTTTAAATCTTAAATTTGGCTTACAATTCAAGTACTTATCTCTTCTGTAAGCCTTTATTAATAAATAATAGAAGTTGGTGTGGCTTTCTTTTGGATTTGATCAAATCATGTCAGCTCTGGAATAATAATGTGTGCATACTAAATGAGAGCAGTTTTGGGTACATACAGGTGAGTGCCACAACAACTGAATCATAAATAAATGAACAAATGACTTAAATTGCAGTTGTCAGTCAAATGCATCAGAACCACTTTTCAACAAATCTTTTAAGGGGCTGAATTTATAACTTTAATTAATAGTAAATAGAAAAACCATGAATAAGAACAACTGTTGGGCTGCAAGACTGTAAAAATAACTCTATATCTTTACAGTGATTTTCTGTTTTTTGAAATATATACAAAACTCTGTAATTACAGACATTATCTGTAGACGAAATACATTTTAAAAGTGACAAATCTTAGTCTCATAGTATAGTATGTCTCTATTCTATCTCTATATCTATTAGTATCATTTACTTTATTGTTTAATTCTAATAATTCGGGTAAAATCTGTTAAATAACAGTGTTTCTCTGCAAATTATTGCCTGAAAATTTCAAAATTTATAGTTTTGTTACATTTACTTGAATTATTTTATTTTTGTATGGCAGCATTTGCACTATTTTTTACAGTGTAGCTGCTGTTTATTCTCTTTCAGTGGACTATTTGACTCTAAAAAAGAGCTGGATGGACAACAACCCTTAAATATTTAATAACATCAACAACTGCAGGGAGAAAAAACATTTATTAATGATTTATTTACAGTTATAATTGTATGCTGCTAGCTTATTTTGTATTAATGACTTATTAACATTTTATATCTGCAGACATGGTAATTAAGGAGGTGAGAAACTTACAAACATTTGTTACCAGCAAGAAAATGTTTCCCAACCCAACATGTTTTAATCATTAATAAAGCCCTTACTTACAACATATAAATACTTTATGTTTTGTTAAGGGTAGCAGCAGTAGGCTACATTCAGTCTTAAATAGATGTGTGCCAGCTCAAACATTAATCTTAGTCACATTATAAATGAAATTTTGACTTTCTCTATTAGATTTTATGAAGCTGATCACCAGATATCATTTTAAATAGAAGATTTTAATATATTGTGATAGCAGCAAGGACGACTTGTGAAAAATATGTAACATGACTTATATGCATGTAACTTGTGAATGGCCTCGTCCTGCAGCAAACACGTCACTGTGCCTGCTGTGGTACAAATAAAGTTTTTCAAACCACGTGATCAACACTGTCATGGCTGCCCCCTCGTGTCATGCGTGGTTATAGTTTGTAACAATATTTTGACATTTGGAGAAACCACAGTCATTTAAGGTACTGCTTTTTTCATTTTTATTACTTATAGTTATTCTCTAGTTGTTTGTGGTTTAACAAGCCAACTGTATCTGATACTTTTACGTGCATTTTCGATATATTTGGAGTAACTCGCCACTTTAGCTGCGAGCTAACTTCACACATACGCTTTAGCAGCTCAGCTTGAGGGAGGTGATTTAACATACTGGTTGTAATTTTGTTAATTTATGTGTTTGTAAGAAAATGAAGACGAAGAAGATGAATCCGAAAAACAAGCGTCTGTCCTCCGGGGTGCAGAAGAAAGCCAAACGGAGCATCCATATGAAAGGCAGCTGGAAAGCTATAGAGCTTGATCCAAGTATCTTCTCCGAGGAGGGCTTGGAGGGTCTGGTGTGTTTTGAAGAGCTGACAAATTACCGTCTGGTAGACTCCGAGAAGGCTGCAGCTAAAGCAGCAAAAGAGCTGAAAAAGAAAGAGAAGCAGAGGGAGAAGAAGAAGGAGAAGATGGAGAAGAAGAAAGCAAAGAAAAGAAAAGCAAGTGAGGGAGGAGAGGCTGGAGAGAAGGTGGATGTTGAGAGCAAAGAGGGAGGTACAACAGCTGAGCCAGCCAAGAAGAAGAAGAAAAAGAAAAATAAGAAACCGACCGCAAAGGAAACAGCCCAACCAGATGACACCTCTGCAGAAATGACACAGGAGGATGTAGCTGCAGGTGAGGATGGAGGGAAAGATGAAGCTAGGGAAGACACAGCTATTAGTTCAGAAGCTGATGCCCAATCAAAACCAACGAAGAAGACCAACAAAAAGCAGAAAAAGAAACAGAAGCAGCACCAGCAGATAGAAAAGGTCCCAGAAGAAAAGCCAAACCAGGAGTCTCCATCAGAACCTCAAGCTCAGGAGGAAGAAAAATCCACCCAAGAGAAAGTGACAAAACCCCCCAAAAAGCAGCAAAAGAACTGGACAAACGCAGCACTTTCTGGCTCTAATGACAAAAATGCTAATGTGGGTGCCTGGAAGGACCTGTTTGTTCCCTCCCCTGTGCTAAAGGCACTGAGCAGTCTTGGATTTGGGTCACCGACACCTATTCAAGCCCTGGCTTTGCCTTCAGCTATCAGGGATCGTATGGATATACTGGGAGCGGCTGAAACAGGTAAGATAAAGTACATTTTGCTCTTTTTTTCCTCTAACAATCCTCATATTTCCACGAGTGAAGCTAATGTGAGCACTGTCATTACAGGAAGTGGGAAGACATTGGCTTTTGGCATTCCCATGATCCACACCATCCTGGAGTGGAGGAACAGTTCTGAAAAGGCTGTTGATGACAACACTGAATTAACCACACAGGTGGAGAGTTTGTACTTACCTGAGTCCACAAAGTCAGGAGAATCCTCCATAGAAGAGGTGGGCGACATGGAGGCTGAGGAGGAAGAAGGTGAAAGCATCACAGAGGAGGATCAAGGTGACGCAGACGAGCATGACAGTGAAGATGAAAATGACGTTGAAGAACAAGATGACGACGAGAAGCTCGGATGTGTTCAAGTAATCGACAATGCAGAGTTTGACTTTGATCCGACAACTGAAGCAGAAGAAAAACCTGATGGTAGTCGAGGGCAACCTCTGCTTGGACTGGTGCTCACTCCCACCAGAGAGCTGGCTGTTCAGGTCAAGCACCACATCGATGCTGTTGCAAAATTCACAGGTAAGTTTTATGAAAGGGTTTTCTAATTTAATTAAAATTAAAAAAATATGAATGTCAAGATGCTGAAGATGTTACTCTTCTGCAGACATCAAAACGGCAATAGTAGTGGGAGGAATGGCGCAGCAGAAACAAAGAAGGATGCTAAAGCGAAGACCAGAGATCATTATTGCCACTCCCGGACGTCTGTGGGACTTGATTAAGGAGAAGCATCCACATCTGCAGAACTTGAGACAGCTCCGGTAAGTCGCAGTTCACACCTCTGTCTTAAAAATCTGTTTTTCAGATATCAAAATACGGCAGAAATGTAAAATAACAAAGATAAAATGATCAGATTCAGTTCACTGAACTAACTGTAACTGTACTATGTTAGATCAAATGAAGGGCATCACACTTGCAAACAAAAACTGCTATAATTTGATATTAGATATATTTATTTAATTCTATTTTTATTGATGTGTGTTTTTAACACAAAAACATACAGTACAAATATCTACAATTTATGCAATCGAACACAAAACATCAACAAAAAGAAGAGGGAGGATGTGTCAGGGTATTTATATTTTCTAAATTATGTAAAAGATCTTAGAGAGCCCTTATAGTGTCTTAAACCTAATACAGTTTAGTATAAGATATTACTTTTTAATTATAATATGCTTTGAGTCAACAATTTAGACGGTACGTGTTCATGTTGTCACAATACAAAGCCACTCACTCTGTCCAATCACTTTAAAACAAAATGCCAGAGGCAGCAGCAAAATCTTTGTTGGAAGTTAAAGATGTCAGATACCTTAATGACTTTAATAGGGTCTTAGTGGGAACCTGCATCTTAAGTATTATCCTGACTTAGCAGCTCTGTATACAATAGCGCACTGAAACACCTAAATGCTGAACAGTGGATCACCTTTACATCCAGTAGCTCAGCTTCTTTGCCTGTATTCCTCTACTTAAATAATCCAGCCAAGTCAGTAGTAAACCACTGATGCAGTGCATGTTTTATTTAGATCTCTTTACAAAAGATGAAAAGACTAATGTCATAAGTGTGACGAATAATTTTATAATACAGATGATTTTATCTTGGTTGTGTTATTTTTACAGGTGCCTGGTCATTGATGAAGCAGATCGCATGGTAGAGAGAGGCCACTTTGCAGAGCTGGAGAGTCTGCTGGAGATGCTGAACACTGCACACTTCAATCCCACAAGACAAACGTTTGTGTTCTCGGCCACACTGACCATGGTTCGCAGCCTGCCTTCCCGCCTCCAGCAGAAGAAGAAGAAGCAACTGGATCAGAGGAGCAGGCTGGAAATTCTCATGGAGAAAGTAGGCATCAAGTCCAAGCCCAAAGTCATTGACCTGACCAGGAAGGAGGCAACTGTGGAGACCCTAACTGAAACACGAATCCACTGTCAGAAAGAGGAGAAGGACTTCTATCTTTATTACTTCTTGCTCCAGTATCCAGGCCGTACCATGGTGTTTGCCAACAGTATAGAATGTATCAAGAGACTGAACTCACTGCTGGTTATTTTGGACTTTACTCCACTGCCTCTTCATGCCAACATGCACCAGAAACATCGCCTCAGAAACCTGGAACAGTTTGCTCAGAGGGATAGGTGAGTTTTGCACACACTTGCATCACCAGTCTGAAGGTATTTGCCTTAGGGTTGCACTTAATACAGTAACCGTGTACATATGCTGGAACATAAAAACCTGTTAAACTCCAACTAAGTTTAAAGGTTTTATCTGGTGTGTGCGAAAAAGCTTGATTGTGTTTTTAATGACTAGTTCCATCGTTGAGAGCTGAGAGACAGAATATAATATAGTTCTGTAATTACGAGTTTGTTGCCACAGTAGTTTTGCAAATTAAAATAAGTACATTTTGACCTCCATTTTTTTGATAACAGAGGGAGGAGCTTCTTCAAAGGACAGAGGACCTAGTTGTAACTTCATACGAGAGTTTTGTTAAGTGAAGCGTGCAGAGACTCGAGTGTACTTTGATCTGTCTGTACATGTGCTTGCATTGCAGCCATCTTGGCAAGGTCTGAATTGACACTTTTTAAAACCCACTTTTTCCACAGTTGTGTTTTGCTGACTACTGATGTGGCAGCAAGAGGGCTGGACATCCCCAATGTTGAGCATGTTATTCACTACCAGGTAATCTCTTTTGACCTTAACATGTATTTTTAAATGAAAACAAGCTACTTGTATTCAAACGACAAATGAGTATTATCCTACAGAAACTGTGATACTAATTAGCTGTAACACTAACCAGGTTCCCAGGACATCTGAGACTTACGTCCATCGGAGTGGCAGAACAGCAAGAGCCACCAAAGAGGGTCTGAGTTTGCTGTTAATAGGCCCGGACGACATGATGAACTTCAAAAAGATTTACAAGACTCTTGGGAAGGACGAGGAGCTTCCCATGTTCCCCATAGAGACCAAATGCATGGAAGCAATCAAGGTGAGATCCAGCATTAGGTCCTGCTTTTATGTGGCATTTAAAGTGATTATATTTGATAGTTTATTGTCGAGTGTGTTCCTCCACAGGAGCGGGTGAACTTGGCCAGACAGATAGAGAAGATCGAGTTCCACAACAGCAGAGAGAAGCACCACAACTCCTGGTTCAGACAAGCAGCAGAGGCCCTGGAGGTGGACCTGGATGATGATCTTTTAATTGGTAACACAAAGTATATTGTAACATATCCAGTTTATTAAGAAATGTTAAAATACAGACAATTGAATATACCATCTATATCCACAGGCAGAGCAAGAGATGGGGAAGATGACAGAGAGCAGCAGAAGATGGTGAAGGGGATGAAAAAGCATTTGAAGCATTTGATCTCCCAGCCTGTCTTCAAGAATGTGATAAAGACCAAGTACCCCACTCAAATGGGAAAGCTATCCCTGCCTCACATGCCTCTCGCAGGGAAGGAAAGTGCTCTTACCAGGGTTTCAATACAGGAGAAGAAACAGAAGTTAAAAAAAGGTGTTCCACCACAGCAGAAAAAGGAGAAGAAGAAAAAGAAGAAACAACAACAGGAGCAGTAACATGTTAATGCAAATGTGTTTAAAAAAAGGCCATAAGGATTTATGTAATTGTTGATTTATGTAATTTTTTACATAAATTCTCTGCAGTTCATTGAAATACTTATTGCACAATGTGCAAAAAATGCAGATGTTGTTGAATTGCTGTACACTGCAAGATTTTATAAAAATCTGTTTTCATAAGCGTCTTAAGCCCAGTTGGGATTTTATTCAACCAAAGTCAATATTCCTGAGTTGAGTTGAGTCCTGCTGGATCACTGGTCAGTGTTGAGGTCGCGGGTAGAGAATGTTATAATGTGATGTTTGGTAGAGGAGGTGCAGAGAGGGTTCAGCACCCTCTGGAATGACATGGTGAGCCAACTGCTGATCATCGCCCTCCATGGAGACGATGTGGATGCAAATACCCAGCGCCTGTGACAGAGCTAAGATGTCCACGTGATCACACTCCATCGCCATGGCCTCCACTTCCTGAAAGAAGAGAGCAGAGACATTACAATTTTATTCATTTCTGGACCATAAAAGATGGTGTATTTCTTTTTTTTCACTAGATGGCAGCAACACTTTGTCACTAACTTGATGACAGTAGACTAGCAGATTGGGCGCCTCTACAAAGTGGCAGAAGAAGTCGGCGTGGTTTTGCAGGTGCGCTGAAGTGAGCAGCCTGAGATACTGCACCACACTGTCAGACGTCGCCTGCTCATTGAAGAGCTGGAGAAGCCGGTCTTCCTGCTCATCAGCCTGGCACTGCTCCACAACATTCACCAGCTTCAAGAGAGCAGAAACAATTAAGTACTTTTCCTGCACCTTTTTAATAAGAAGCAGACTAGTCACCCTTAAATGTATCATTTCCAGTAGTGCCAGCTCAGTGGGTTCTTCCTGTTTCAGTTAGCTTCCTTCAAGATGTAAATCACTAACATACAAACAGTGAGATTTTTTTCAGACAGTTACAGAGTGTGGACTGACTGGAAATCACATGAGATGGCAGGTTTAAGTACAATATATTGGATAAGTGACTGTCCTCTCCAGAAGCTCACTTGTCAATGAAATTTTGTTACAGTTACCTCTTGTGTCAAATCTCAGAGATTGAAACCTATCACAAAAAACATTGTCATTCATCGACCCAACCTGAAGTTATGAAGGTATCTTACAAATAGGTCCATGGCCACATTGTCAAAGCAAAAAACTGTTACCAAAAAATAAATTTCCTTTATTGTCTGAGCATTTTTGATCAATAAAAATGTTTATTATGCTAATTATAACCCCTCCCTTACTGTTCTTCTGCTACCTGGCTACATAAAATAAATGGTGTGACTGCAAAAGGAAATTATTTACCGTGTTCAGGTGGTGCTTAAAGGAACTCTCATCAAATCCCGCAGTAGCAAAATCTTTGCAGGTTTGTATAATTGTCTCCTTAAATCTGAAAATGAAACCAACAAGACCAAGTTAAATGTGTAGTGACTTCAGTTTGCAAGAATTAGTAATAGTAACGATGATAACTGACCTCTGCAAAGCCCTGACACTGTGCAGCACTGACTCCAAGTGTGCGAAGCAGAGGGCTCTGTAGAAGCAGTTTCCATCCCCGCGCACTTGTCTGACGGAGGAAAACTGGCTGCTTAAATCCTAACAAAGGACAATAGGTGTGGTTAATATAAGATGGGTGACTATGACCATCTGCAGTGCACCAACCAAACCCAAGTAATAAGCCTACTTTATATTTGGCACCCGGCGTTTGCTCAGGAAACAGCGAAGAAATGTCCTCTCTGCATGAGACCAGGCTGCCAGCCTCCATTTGTCGAGAGACAAACAGCGTTACCTATCCGAGAGACCAAACCACAGCTTCAGGGGTCGACGAGCCGCGTGACATACCTCCGTGTTTCAGCAACATGGGAAAAAAAACAATGCAAGAAAAGGTAATTATAGTTCAGGCAAGACTCTGTACGTCAAAGCTATGTGTCAAAACATTGTTGCAATTTCATTTCCATTTCCTGAAAACCGGATGTTTGCATGTACCACGTGCTCGTGTTAAAGGGACAGTACACGGGTGCTTTAAAGCTGGCTTCATGCCTTTGTGGATGAAGCCTAAGATGAGCCTTAAAGGTCCAGTGTGAAAAGATTTTGGGGTCTCCATTTACAAAATGTGGCAGAAATTGAATATAATATGCATAACTATTTTTTCTTTAGTGTATTATCACCTGAAAAGAAGAATTTTTATGTTTTTGTTACCTCACAGGGTCAGCAACCATAGAGTCTCTTTCATGCTTGTAAGGAGAGATTGAGGTGAGGGGTTGCAATCAACAACTACGCTGCTAGATGCCACTAAATCCTACATACTATTAGTCCTATTAGATAGACACCAGTGTGTTAGCCTATTCTAGCTGACTTGGGGTGAGAGGCGGGGTGTACAAGTTGCCAGTTCATCACATGGCACATAGAGACAAACAACCATTATGGCAGTACATAATTAGCCTGTTATGGGTTAGCTTCTTCATATTTCCATAACTGTATGAGAGTCACCAACAGTAAAATTAGCAATACTTCAGTGTAAAATAAATATATTTTGTTACAAGTAAAATACACATAAAAACAAACGTATTATCTAAAGTAAACAAGTACTGTATTTTTTTTTTTAAAGATATTTTTTGGCCTTTTCAAGTTTATTGGACAGAGACAGCTGAAGACTGACAGGAATGTGGGTAGAGAGAGATGGGGAATGACATGTAGCAAAGGGCCGTAGGTCGGATTCGAACCCTGGGCCGCTACGGCAAGGACTGAGCCTTTGTACATGGGGTGGATGCTCTACCAACTGAGCTAATCGACACCCAACAAGTACTGTATTTTAACCAAAAACCAAACCATCAAGTAACTATAGCTGTTACATTATTTCCCTCTGAAATGTAGCAAAAAATATAAATACTAAAATACAATTATTTCAAAATTATCCAAGTAAAATACCTGAGTAAATGTACTTAATTACTCTCCACCACTAGTCATCGATAGTATTCTGAAGCCCTGAAGGTAGGGGGCTTAGACAGTCCACAGAAGGAATCCTTTCTCATTTATAAAGCAACCACTAAAATGGCAGGAGGATGGAGGATAGTCACACTAGCCAGAAGTACTCTACACTGAAGTGTTGCTTCACAGCCTGACAAGCCAGATTATTACTTGAACCTCAGGAACACAAATTACTGACAAAAAGGCATGTTAGCATGTTTTTCTGCTTCCACTGCACTGCCCAGATGAGCAGCATTGCAGCATAACTTGGAGGGTGTATAAAACCTGCCCGGCAAGGCCAAGCAGGTTGGAATCAATAATTTGCTTTGCAGAGAATGTATTAGTGATATGTAGGGCCTATAAGAGGAATGTCAGATTGTCTGTGCAACATTATATTTAGTTTACTGTACAAACAAAATGCATAATATTACAAAGAATCCTTGCTCCACATAATTTAAAAACAGAAAATAGCATACATGCCATTGCGCACACCCATTTAAAGGGGAATTCTTCCTTACAAACAGCTTAATTTGAATGTTACCTTTTATTTCAAAATGCAACAATGATTACATTCCAGACCCATATTTTCAAAGTTCTGATGCACAGTAATTTACAATATCTATGAATTTCTAGTGCAAAATTTGGTGCATAGCATTTTAAGAGTTTTGTCTACTGAAATTCTATAACACAAACTTAAAAAAAGGTGAGCCAAAACTTTCTGAAATGTTGATGAAAATATCATAACACAAGGTTTATTTACTAGAGTCCAGAGTCAAACTACTGTTTTCAAGGTCCACAATAAACATTCACACTCAACAAACATGAAATCAGAATTATAAAAGTTCAGGATCAACTCATTGTTTCGCTCTTTCTGCTGACTTTGCTCGGACTTTTGATTTGTGTTTTGCTGCCCATGCTTTTCATCGATCCTCTCCCTCTTCTGTCTGTCAGAGCTGTTTTACTTGTCATGGCAGACCCTGACTCCATCAGTCTCCTCGCTCTCTTCTCTGTGTCTGCCTTGTCCAAAATGTATTCCTGAAAACAAAGTTAGGCAAATGAATTTAAATTTCTCAATGCGAGTACTAATATTAGACTCTTTTCTTCAGATATTACCTTCACCATGTCCATCATTGTCAGTACATTCATGTTTTCCAGAGGTCCATATGCTTCTAGATAACACTGCTCGGCAAGGTTGTTGATGGCCATAAGCAAGGCTCCCACTTGTTCAACCTGAGAGATAATGGCATATGACAATGTTTCTATCCAAATCTTCTGTCTGTAATTTAGCTGAGAGTCATTTTCATCTCATAATCTTGAAAGCATACCTTCTCTCTGGACAGGCTTTGTTGCATCATCAGGTTAACCTCCGTCTGCTTGTTCTTCTCTTTCAGGGTTTCTAACTCACTCTGGAGTTCAGACAGTTCCTTATTGGCCATCTGCAACACACATAAAAACTCTAATTGGTTGTTCATTCAAGCAATGCCATATAATCTAAATAATATCTGTGTGTCTGACCAGTTTTTTTATGCTGTGTTCCTGCTTCATGGTCTGCAGTTGTCGCTGGCCCTGCTCAACCTCTTCCTCCAGACGCCGTACACGCTGCAGAAGCTCTTTGTGGGTGATGGACAGGGTCTCATGGCGCCGAATGATGGGCATAACCAAAGAGTCAGACCCATTATCAAGGTAAGCTGAAAAGGATTACACTCGGCGTATAAGTAACTCGTTAGGATAAACAGAGCAGGTTCATGTAAACAGTCAGTTTTGAACTCACAGCTGGGGAGATAATCTAGTGTTTTCATCAAGTAATCCTCATAGATTTTGTATTTTGCCATTCTCTCCTTTAAAACTTGATGGCTGTGAATTGAGATATGATAAAACAGAGGTGAAAAGGATGACTTAAGGAGTGATATCTTCGCATTGAAGCTTTCATTCATTCTCACCTGTCTCTAAGTTGTTTCAGCTGTTCTGTCAGATCTTCTAGCTCTCTCTGCTTCAACATGTTCTGCTCCCGTGCATCCTCAAACTTTTTCAACGCCCGGCGTCGCTTCGCATCGTTTTCAGCCACAAACTTTTCAAATTTCATCGCCCTCTCTTTAGTCTGGGTAAACAGATCCCAAAGGAAACTGTGTTAGGACAGAGTCATTTGACAGTGGTATATTCAAATTGGGAGGTTCCCATTCACCTGCTGTTGTTTTATTTCCAGTTCAGACCTTCTCCGAGCTAGAGCCTCCACATAGCTCTTAAACTCTTGCCGTTTGAGTGCTAGTTGTCTGTTCACCTCATCCAACTCAGCCTGTTTCTTCAGAACCAGGGTCTTTTGCATAGTGTTCACTCCTGTCTCAAGGACTCTGCTGGAAGTCTGTATATATATATATATATATATATATATATATATATATATATATATATATATATATATATATATATATTAAAAAATTAAAAAATACAATCAGCTGCACAAACACTAAAACTCTTTCCACATAGCCTGAAAGATATTTTCCTAAATGCACAGGTTGACAAGAAATGAATGTATCCTTATCTTTATCTTTATACCGTCTCACCTCTGTTACAACTGGTATGTGGTTGACATTTTCCTCTTTTCTTTGGCTGAGGAGAAAATGAATTATGAGACGAGACATTCGTGAATGGGTTTTCAAAGAGAAAGGACGTTGACATGCTGCCCACTTCATAATAAAAAGCAAATGCCTACCTGGTGTCTTCCGACTGTGTTACAAAAATATTTCTCATTCTGCTTTGCACTGTCAGTTTTAGACGAGGATCGCTACTGTCTAAGACAGGGAGTGAAGAAGTCGTCATGGTGTTGCGTTTGGTTTTTTTGAAAATATATCGTCCAGGAATCCTGATGAGTGAACAAGTCCTGTAGTTATTCCACGTTCAGACGATCAGAAAGACGACCAAAAGGGCCTATTCCGGATGTTTTCCTGGATTTGTGTAGCTGTTGCCCAGGTAACGGAGGCGAGACAACAGGGAATGTGCCGGGATCGTTTCTCCGTTGTCATGGCAACTGCCAGGGAGGCGGCACTTTTTATTGACTGAATGAGAGGCATGGAAATGAGATCGTTAGAGATCCGAGACGAGGAGAAAATGAAGAGCGATCACTTCGTTTTAATTCCCGTGAACTGTTTACCAAATTATGCAGAGGACCGAACTACAGACGGCTGACACATGAGGTCCAAAGACAGGATGCACAGTCTGTTACTCTGCAGACTTTACCAGTGCGATGTGAACAAGTAATCACAGTTCTTTACTACAATACTATAAAAAATACTTGTACGACAAGTAAAAGTCCTGCATTCAGAAACGTATTATCAGCTAAATGTATCAAAAGTAAAAAGTACTCATTAGGAATTAAAATGGTCCCCTATCATAGATGATGTTGTTGGATTAATATTACTGCTGCATGAATGTGCATGTTTACATGTTTACAGTTGAGCTCATTTTAAGTACTTTATACTGTTGGGTAGTGTAATCTGCAGCAATGCGTCATACTCTATAAGAACTTCTCCAGTGCTTCTACAGGAGCACCATTGAGAGCTTGCATCACAGTTTGGTACAGGAGCTGTTCTGCCCACAGCCACACATCACTACAGAGAGTAGTCGAGGCAACAGACTCCCAGCCGTACAGGACATTTTTCACTATCGGTGCCTGCAGAAGGCATCTCAAAGGACCACAGCCACCCAGCTTGCAGACTGTTTTCCTTATTACCGCCAGGCAGACGGTACAGGAGCATGGCTGCACACACCACCAGACTTCTGAACTCACAACCAAATAGGACTGTTGCAAATTATGACTGCTGCTACTGAACCAGACTTGATATGTTTTTGTGCAATACTTTTAACACTAGTCACTTTAACCTGTCTGTAGTCACTTTACTCTGTTTAAATCAACACTCTGTCCAATATCCCTGTGTACACATGCCACTTTACTCCTACTATCAACTTAAATACTGTAGTATATCCTATTTATATAGTATGTCATATCTGTTTATACAGTAACACTTCAATACTTATACATACAGAACACCTACATATATTTTTCATATTCTATTTTTGTATATTTTATATATTTAGTATCTTTATTTTGTGTTTCTATATGATTCCTTATTACCTAAAATGTTATAATATTGTATTTCACTTATTTAGCTTATTTTTATTCTTATGTGTAGTGCTGTTACACTGATTAGTGCTCTTAATGCTGAGCTTCCTCTTGTCCAACACATTTCATTGTATTGTTGACCCTGTGTTAACCTGCACATGACAAATAAACCTGAAACTTGAAACTAGAAACTTGAAATCATTTGTTTGTAACATCGCTGTTCTATGAGAACCACATAACAAGTCAACTTTTCATGAGAAAAACAACCTTGTGACAATGCATTTTCCAGCTAATACAAGAGTTTATTTCTTAAGAAGTAGGAGAATTATCTCAGCTCATAAAGAAACACTGAATTCACATTCAAAACCCCCAAATTTACTGTACATGGGTTTCACTGAACAGGAAGGATGGTATCTAAAGGTGTCAGACAAACGTAGTGGATTAAAAAAGTACAATATTTGTAGTGAAGTAGACGTATAAAGTTACAATAAAAAGGAAATACTCAAGTAGCACTCAACCCTGTGTGCAACTACCTCAGATTTGTACCTATGTATTTGGTACTTTACACCACTATGTCCCACAATTAACCCAGTTTTGATATGGAATGATAAAAGCATACATAAAAATAAAAAAGGCTCATAACACAAAGTCTAACTGGTGGATGCAAGATCTCATACTTCACTGAAAAGTTTATTCTCAGTGAGAAGTTCCAACATCATGGTTGTGTAAGTTGCATGTTGAACCATGATGTTTCCAAAGTAGTTGTGATGTCACAAAACTGTGCTTGCATGCACCTTAAACCCAGATTTGACATAAGCACAAAGAAACACATACATCATTCTGCACAGTGAAGGTCAAACATCCAAGTGAAGTAACATTTAGTAAATCACATGTTTGAGTGAAAGGGGGCTAAATATTTGATTAAATATGTTTTTTTTCATAGCAGACATTGATATGACGCTGCATCCTAATTATAGATTAAATTAAAGATAGCAGGAAAACAAGTGTGATTAATAATAAAGAGCTGAACTTCACTTACCTCTACTAGTTTCATGGCCATGTCATTGTGTATGTTGGCCCACTGACAAGGCTTCCTGATACATTTAAATGGAACTGAGCCATCACATTTACTGCCATGACACGTTTGTGAGAAAGAAACCAAAACAGAAAACAAAAGTTCTGGTAATGTTCATAGGAAAGATTCAATGTGAACTTGAGTTATTGTGACAATCTTCCTTGGTATAAATAAATGCCACCTCTCAGTACTGCTGGTATCTTATCTTCTTATCCAACAGCCCTGCTCTAAATTCCACCTTCATGATGGTTATAATGTTAGAGCTATATGTTTGTATATGCTATATTTTATTTTTATGGATGAAACAAAACAGTGTGTCTACATTCCCTGTCACATTTTAATGTTAGAGTAACTTTAAACGCATTAAATTACAATTTTTCCTGTGGTTGACCTATCATTATCTTGAATAAAAAAATTGCTTCCAGAGCACAGCTAAATAACCAAGTTTGTCTTTGTCAGCCAAAAAGAAGTGTGTTAACAGCTTCAGAGCTACTGGGTAGTCTAGTTCCTCAAGATGTACATAGTTAAGCTGAAGAACTTGTTTGTGTCAAACAAAAGCACTTCCATTTAACTGCAGGAAGCATTTTTTACAAACACGTCAGAAGAAGCGATTGCAAAACAAAAATCAGCTGTCACGGCTCTTTAAGCACGTTTTAAAATTTCACATCATGTGAGAGGTGAAACGACAGGGGGATATTAGACAACTGTTGTTTGACGGAGGATCAGCACACATGTTGAAGGAGTTTCTGTGAATAAGGAACCAGCAACACTTGGTGAGTTAAAGTCTTTAAATTATGGTGCAAGCTTTAAACGTTTCTAAACTGTTTTTATACATTTGATCATCTAAATGTGTTCAGATCTATCCTTTTTCTGTGTGTGTTTCATCTTTGTTTAGGATATAGCAGTATTTTCTTAGTCCATTAGACGTAGTCAAACATAGCTGAGCAAATAAACTGTAGCTCCAGCTTTATGTGTTATTCTAATGCCGTCTTTCTGCTGCATAACTCACTGTAGCACTACACTCAGCCTCACACCAGTGTCGAGCAGCAGAATCAAGTAGAATCAAACACAGTTGAACATGCCCTTAAAAGGCATCTATCCACATGGCCCTAAGCTGCTGCCCTCTTATGTCTGCCAGTGCAGATTTCAGCTCCGTCAAAAGAGCTTGGTCTCTAATTCATACAGTATGGCTATGATAGCATATTTTACTGTATATGCATTATCTTTTGTTTTAGGGACTTTGCAAACCTGTTTTTCTTCTTCTTCTATCTTTGGTTTCTAATCTTTCAGTCTGGACCAGCAGCTTCATCACTAGTCTATGAAGAAGACAGCAGTGCACTGTTGGATGTCCACGTCCTCAGACTAGGCAACACATCCTCCTCCTGTGATGATCGCTGTCAGCAGATCCAGGTCTCTTTACCAGAGACTGAACAATGATACCAAAGACAGGCTGGCTGTCTACTCCCTGAGTCTCCACACAGTCAACTCAACAGTGTTCAGGTAAGGAAACATGATATTACTTTATTAGGCACTTTTTTATAAGTGGTATTGCATAGCCTTCATTATAGTAAAACAATCCCAGAATAAATCTTCAGTATTATTCTGGTTAAAATGACTGTGCTGATTTATATTCACTATAATCACTTTCCACTGAAATAAAGTAATCAGTGTTTCTTTTTACTTTCCATGGTTATAACAGTTGATCAGCATTAAATTGCCAAAAAGAAAACAACAAAGGAAAAGTTTTGTCTCATCTGAAGTAGAAACTGCTGGCAAAGTTACAACAACAATTACACTGTTACACTTTTAACCTTAATGTATTTTGCTGTACTTTGTGTGTCTTCCTTTGAGAAATGACAGCTTGTCTTACCTCATAGCTGTGACTCGTTACAATGGCCAGCCAGAGGTTTGTGTAGAAAACTTATGTCCAGTACTGGCTGTTATTCATGAATTTCTATGCGGAGTTCTTCTTTAATTTCCAAAGCATAGGGCCTATTCCTCAGTATGGGAGGACTCCCTTGTCAGGAAAAAAAAACAATTAAACCTTGGTTGAACTCCTAATCAAGCTGTTTTATAGTATTTGTAGCTTTACCAGACGAAGTATGCAGCCAAGCCAAATTTTAAAAAAAGTTAAGCCACAATTTGCTCACTAGTGCCCCCAATAGGACTTAAAAGAGCAATGATTCAGTGGCATCTAGTAGTGTATTGGCTGATTGCACCCCTCTCTCATCATCCTTTGCTTTTTATCAAGAAGGAGATTATATATGTTGTGGGAAAGAACGTGAAACAATGTGAAAGGTCCTTCACATGGCAGTTCATTTTGGTAGACTCCGTGGAAGCTGGACCTGCAACATCTACAGTATAGATATGAAAGCATCACTCTAAGTAAAAACAAACAAACAAAAGAATCATTTACAGTTGATAATATACATTAATGAAAACATAGTTATGTATATTATATTCCATTTCTGTCGTATTCTGTAAATAGAACCTCTAAATCTTACACAGTGGACCTTTAATTTTGAACCCTTTTAGGAGGCATGTGAGGGGAAATCAGTGTCTTAGAAATAGATATAAAATGAATTATCAAACATTATCAAACACAAACCAGAGATTGTGGTCAAAGGTCATATCATCAGTATTGTTTCAGGGAAATTGGAGTTTATGGAGTTGTTTACATTCTACAAATATACACATGTTACAAACAATGGGGTTTTAGGCATGATTCTCATACTTTATATGAAAAGGCTTCTAGTACAATGCAGCTGAATATGTTTTATCATTCTCAGACCTGGACAGCAAACTTTGAAGGGATACAGAGTCTAAACCTCCCAGTATTACTAAAATCTTGGCTACAGCCCTAGTTTCTATGTTGTGTTGTAGCCCATTTATTTATAGGACTCAAAAGAGTAACTCATGCATTATGATGGGTCTATCTTCTATCTTCTGTAGTTGTTATTGTCATTTCTTGTTTTGTGTATTGTTCCTGCTCATTCTTGCCTAAGTTCCCCTTAAAGATTAGTCATTTTTATTAACTGGCTGTTTAATGTGGAAAGCAGCCAATAAAATAAAGGCTCCGTGCAAAGAAAGACATCTCAGTTTGGACTGCATTACCTCCAGCGTTGTCTGCCCTATCTCTGAATGACCGAGTCTCTTGACATATATGGATAAACCCGTCACTCTGCGGCTCGACAATACAGTCCCAAAATAATCTGAGAGAGCACAGCTGAGCCCCCGCTCGACGCTGCTCGCTGCGCCCTGTGAGTAAATACTGCCGTGAAATCTCTCATCAGTAATGACCAAATTCAGCTATTCTGAATACTTATCTCAATTCCGTAATGCTGGAGGTAAATGTAATAATGTTGTGTCGCGACTGCGGGGAGACAGAAGGAGAGGAGACGCTCAGAGCGACATAACGTCAGAGCCGGAGTGAGTCTTTTGTTTGGTTTGACACAGAGACTGCGTGTGTTTGCGTGTGTGTGGTGTGTGTGTGTGTGTGTGTGAGAACTGAGATATTCTGTGTCACTTTAGAAAAATATTAGTGAGATATGTTTAATCTTGATTAATTTAATAACATATTATATTTGTTAGAATTCATTATTTCTGTTAAATGGGGCCAAAATTCAGACAATCATCTAAATCTATATATTATAAAGGTCCATGGTTGCATCACAACTACAGCCCTCAAACAGTGCTGATGTCTGTCTGTATTTTTAGTGTAAATAATTTAAAGTGTTTTTTCTCTCCTTTTAAGGGATGTTGACCCAGTGGTCTTTGCCATTAGAAGAGGTGATCTGAAGGCTCTTAATGATCTGGCAACATCCGCTGCTCACCACCTCCAGAAGGAGGACAAAGATGGGTGGATACCTTTGCACCATGCTGCCTTCTGTGGACAGACGGAGTGCTTGAAGATCCTACTGAGGGGTATGACATTCAAAGCATTATTGAGGGTCTTCAATTTGAATCAAATGGGCTCAGTGTGATAATGTAGGAAAATGAGAACCTTCAAACATTGTTTGCACATGTTTTAATATGCTACAAAAGTCACTCAGTTTGTTTGTGTGTTTATGTATATTTTCTTCACCAGCCCACCCAGTTTCAGTAGACAAACGTACCTTGCAGGAGCAGACGGCCTTGCTGCTTGCTGTGTCTTGTGAACACTTGTCATGTGTGCAGTGCCTTTTGGAGGCAGGCGGCGACCCCGACATCAGCAGCAAGAACAAAGAAACCCCTTTGTACAAAGGTACAGCTGTGAAATCAATTGTATACAGCAGACCTATATAGACTAAAACAAGTGTGGATAACTAGGTGTTTGGCAGAAATGACTCAGTGTGTCTTATCTGTTTCTGTAGCCTGTGAGTTGGAGAATGTGGATATGGTGAGCCTCATTCTGTCCTATGGGGCCACAGTGAACCAGCGGTGTGGTCAGGGTTGGACAGCCCTCCATGAGGCTGTATCCAGGAACAACACAGAGATCTGTGAGATACTAATAAGAGCCGGGGCCTCAATCAATCCACCTAATACCTACAGCATCACACCACTCATTGTAGCAGCTCAGCGAGGACAGATGAGGGCACTGTGTTACCTTATTGGAAAAGGTACTTTTCTGCACAAAATATTCCCCATTTTCACGCTTTTCATCTTCATTTAAAGGTTATAAAGACTTGATGCTTTTCTGTAGGTGCAGATGTGAACATCCAGACATGTGATGGCGTCACAGCGCTGCATGAGGCTAGTAAAAATGGCCACAAGGAAAGCGTAGCGGTGCTGTTGACTAAAAACGCTGATGCCAACAAACCCACCAACTCAGGACTGCTGCCACTGCATTTTGCTGCCCAATATGGACACCATGAGTAAGTTGAGTCAGTTGAGACGATAACTTATAATTAGGTGTCATTATAATAGTTAACAATGGTTAAGATGTAGGTATTCAGATACAACAATTGTGGTCAATGTGCAATAGAGCAGTTACTGTAAATAGAGATATAATAAGAGTTAAATAAATACTTTGTCTTTGTTGCCTTGATATATTCTGCGTTGTTAACATCCTCACTTTGTGTTCAGGATTGTGTCCCTGCTTGTCCCAGTGACAAGTCGAGCCAGGCTCCGTCACAGTTGCATCAGCCCCCTCCACCTGGCAGCAGAGCACAACAGACACATTGTGGCAGCTGTGCTGCTGAAGACAGGTGCAGATGTAAACGCCACACTGGCCCACAGTCACTCCATCCAGTATGCTGATCAACGAGCAACAGCCCTCTACTTTGCTATCGCCAACGGCAGCACTGAGACAGCAGAGGTGCTACTAAACGCTGGTGCTAGTCCAAGTCTGGACCCAGTCAGTCCTTTACTGATGGCTGTACGGCAGGGCTGTGTCAGCACTGTGTCCTTACTGCTGGAGAGAGGGGCCGATGCCAACGCTAGAATCCCGTCTTATGCTACTACGTTCCCTGCTGTTGTTGCGCTTTGCATGAATAATCTGTCTCTTCTCAAGTGCCTTTTGGACAATGGCTGCGATGCCCTCTCTTGTTTTACATGTACACATGGCAGTGCACCTCACCCAACAGGAGGAGGATCCCATATAAGAAATGGCAGCAATGGATATGTTTTGCTGAATGAAAATATACTTCCTTTAAACTGCAGTGAGCCACCAGAAGGGGAAACACAGGTGTGAAAAGAAGTAAAAGTGGTGTCACATATTTCAAAAAGTAACTGAAATTTGTATTTTCTTTATAAGCAATTTATCTTTTTTCCAATTTTTTTTCAGTTCTGTGAGTGGATCTCAACATCAGTTATGTGTAAATGGGCAGGACCGATCATAGACCTGCTGCTGGAGCATGTTGGCCATGTTCATCTGTGCAGCAAGCTCACTGAACTACTGGACAGCCGTGAAGAATGGCTCGCTGTTAAGAGGAAGTCATGTAAGTATCAGGCAAAATCTTATCATTTACTTACATCCTAACATGCAAACGTGTCTCTTTCACTTCCTCACATGTGCATGTAATACAGTTAGTCTACAAATATGCAAGTGACAGTCCTGTTTGTCTTTTCTCCTGTCTTGTCTACAGCGTCACCTCGTCCATTGCTGCACCTTTGCAGATTAAAGATTCGGACTGAAATGGGGCGACACAGACTGAAATCTCTCACAAGCCTACCTCTGCCAAACAGACTGATCAGATACCTGACCCTGACTGACTGACTTTAAGAAGAACATCAAGCAACATCAGATGTGGAACTAAATTTATCATTGTGTTCCTTTTTTTAGTTGCCTCTAATATCTTGAATCTATAAATGCAATGTTCTATGTATAAAACATCTATTTATAACATATAGAATGTGACAATGAGTTCCTTTAATCTGTATGTCAGAATGTTTTGCAGTTTCACAGAAATGCTCAAGTAAAGATGATCTAATTCCCAAAGGAGTTCTTGAGGGAAGTTGAATCATTTATTAAAAAATAAAAGGCATTTTTTTCAAATGTGCCTATCAAACATTACTTTGACGAAGAAAAGCAATCTATGTCCCACATTCTATTTCCATAGTTGAAAAAGAAAACTAAAACAGGATGCTTTCATTGATTTGCATGTGTACTTAAAAAAGCAACAGTCATTCTCTGTAGAAACCTAAAAGTAGAAACCTTTTAACTTACTGTCAGTTTTCAGACACTCAGAGGCATCAGAATGACATGAAAGTGAACAAGATGACGCTATTTTGCAAGTGCAACTTAGTCTTTAAGAGTTATACGAGAAAAATAGATGAAGCTTTCCAGTAAGTGCTTGAGGAAGTGTCTCGTACAAATGTCGAAAGAGGAAGAGTTGTCTGTGTAGAGCACAGGAGGAAATAATTAGTCCTATTTACACATCGTGTGATGGGTCCATTAGAGGAGTAATTAAATGAATCCAAACACACTGAAGATCGGTGACTGCACGGTGGGTTTGGTTGGTATGGGTTTGACCACAACGTGCGTGTGAATTTTCTGTCCATAAGGATGCTCAGGTCTCTCTATTTCACTCCCTGCTGCTTTGCTCCACAGTCCCAGGGGCGGATGGGGGACAACAATATGACTGTGAAGGACCTGGTGTCCGTGGTATTGGAAGGGGCAGCAGGCGCACACACTCACACAGTGGTGAGAGGTCAGGTCCAGTTTCAGCGAGTCTTTGTCGGCAGTGTTGCGTCGACTGGACGCAGACAGAGTGGCCTTTGCGTCATCATCATAACTCTTTTTCCTCTTTTCGTTTTCGCTGCCCTCAGATGTGCCTGCATGGTTCCTTTTGACCCCTAAATGTGTGTGCTCCCTCTTAGTTTGGGTCAACTTAGGTTCCTCCCAAAATGAGGCTGGTAGTTGGCGTTTCCTCATAGGTACCTGCTCCACAGCGCTGCCCACATTCTCCACACCTTGAGCATCAGGACTGGCCTTCTCTGCGACCTTCACACTCTGGTGAATAGTCCCCATGGGTTTGGTGCACCCGTACTCAGCAGACCTGTGTGTGTGACATCTCGGCACTCTAGAGTACTTCTGAGAGAAACGTTTGAGCTGTTTCTGCAGATATTTCCTGTGATCCACAGAGCGTCTGCACGGAGCTGACTTGTCCAAGGCCGCTTTGATATCGCTGGATGCCAAATTCACAAAATTCAGCAACGTCTTTACCTCACTGTCTGCGTTTGCCATATTTTCAACGATTTTGGTCTAATCAGTCCATGTTAGAATTTGTAGTCCACCATCGAGGTCTAAAGGGAAATCAGAAAAAAAAATTAGGCTTTGCGTAATTGCGCATTTCTGTGTATTTTAGGAATTCTGCAATCAAGTTTAAATTGAATGTGATAACCCTTTACTCACCACTGCTGGATGAGTCCAGACTCTCTCAAAACCACAGTCCAAGCACAGACTTCTCTCCAGGCTGCAGTAGGGAGCACTTCAACTAGTTGAATGAATATAAACTCCTTGTAGTTATGGTGCTTTCCTTGAACCAATCAGCGACCCCAGGCCCCTCACAATGCACCCCAATCAGCCTCCAAGCGCCCTGGTATCGAATTCTTCACCATTGCAAATTGTTGTCATGGAGATCTGGAAAAAAACGCTGAGGGGATGCGATATTTTTCCTACATGGTGATTTCTGCGCGTTGGCCAAACATCTCCTAAAATCCGGAGTGTGCTAAAATAAAAACGAGTGCAATTTCTGCTGAAATATGCATGCATTCTAGCTTTATTCTGGAGCTGGTAACGTTGATTTTGTAACATAGATACCCCCCATACCCTCCCCAAGAGTGATGTCAGCTGTAGGATTTGGTGAAGGGTGGGGGGGATCTAAAGAGTGCATAACCATGGAAAGGGGCTTGAACGCTCAAGAATCTTGTCTTTCTGTTTGCCCCCTCAATCGAGCGACACAAAGGCTGAATTACTCATTCAAACCTCGCGGGACAAAGGGGAAGGAGCTGGATAGCACTCCTGCATTTGTAGTCAAACATTTAGAGACTTAAATCGAGTCGTCATGAAGGAGAAAGAGTCGGACAAAGCCCATAGAATTGCCATCAGCAAACATTTTCCTGTGTCATATTATGGGGTTTCCATGGCTCCCTCTGGCCCGCGGACAATAGCACAAGTTTGCACACTCGAATACTGTCACCCTGCCAACGGCAACAAGGGCCCAAAACAGGACAATCCCCAGAGAAAGCATGGGCTCCGCGGGGAAGGTTGCAATGGAGTAGGAAAAGGGGACTTGTGAAATGCTAATTGAGCTTCATCCCCTTACTGAAGTGGAAAAAGAGTACCTATCGTTCCATTGAACCGCAGCAGCAGTGGAGTGAGATGTGAGGAAACTGTTTGTCTGGTAAGTAACACCTCATGCTTGTGCACTGTGCTACCCTTAAAGCATACTGAACCACTTAAGTACCAGGACAGGGAATCTTTAAAAAAATCTGCAGTCTATATCAAGGCTATATGGGCCATTTATTCAGAGAGCTGCAGGGTACATGATTGATTGCCTCATTCACTCAGTTTAAGGTTGTCTGAGGAGAGACCCTGCAGGTCTATATGTGCTCTGACTGGTCTATCTTTTTAGGCAGTGCATCCCTCTTGTTCTGGAGAGGCACTGGGACCCTATTGTCCTCCTCTCTTCTTCTTCCCCTCACCTCTCTGTTCAGCTCAAAAGGCCAATTAACAATGGGGCTCCCCTCCCCTGGCCTGTCACCCCACTCCTGTGCTTTTGAAGTGAGGGAGAATGAGAAAGAGAAAGAGGAAGCATAGTGGCATCTATAAATCTCACAACATGTCGCTGTTCTTGTGCCAAGACAGGTGGATGGGATGTTTGCCGATCATTTCAGATATTGGGAGGGTTGAGCTAATTTATGGAGCTTTTCTATGTTTACCTATCCACTTTATTTTAGTTTATGAGGGTCACAAAAACCTGCACACACCATCAAACCATCTAACAAAGACAGGCACACAAGTGTCACTTTAACTGCTGCATGTGTGCAAAAAAGATATGCACCTAACTTGCATATCTTTGGTGCACACATGCAAACTGCACTCAGAAAAGGTTGCACCCCAGAAGTGTTTGGACTCTGAAATGATACAGAGTGACTGAAACATCATTTCTCACCATGTTTCCATTCTGTAACAAAAATCTATTTAGTAGAAGCCTAGTGGGATACTAATACAACTGAAATCTGACTCTGTCTGTACTAGCTCTCTGGCAGAAGCTGTTCAATCCATTAGTGAATTTTATTATGGCAAGCACTCCTCTTTGCTCATAAATAGCTGTAAGATAACACTGTATTGATCCCCAGGGGACAAACAAAGTGTTACAGCAGCACAAACAAACCAGATAAATATAGAAGAGCAAGGAATATAAGACATTTAAAACATCTAATACAACATAAAGCAACATAAAATGGATTACAGATCCATAATAGCTTCCCATAGGTCAAAGTAAAATAGGAATCAGAACTAAATGTAGAAATATCATTTCAGGAAATGAAGAGACTTTGAATCATTTCGTGTTTCCTCATCACAAAAAATAAACAAACAAAATAAACAACTGCACTCAAAAGCAGCGCTGGAGATAAATGCCTATTCTTAAATATTCTCATCATATAAATAGATAACCATATTGTGGCAGAATTTTTAGATTCCTGAGAACAGTAAGATGTTGTAATAATTGATAACAGAAGAAAAAACTGTTATATAGTGGGTCCTCCCAGTTTTAAACACTATGCTATGGACTTAGTAAGGTACAGTATATATACATATGAACAGATGTGTATATACAACACCAGAATAAATCGCCAACAGTGTCACCAGCAAAGCACCCCAACACCATCACATTTGTTTCTCAGTGGGAACCACACATGCAGACACTATCCATTCACCTGCGTCAGCCAAACCAAATATCACATATTTGGACCAGACCATACAGATTTCCACTCATCTAATGTCCATTCCATGTGTTTCTTTGCCCAAACGATTGTTTCTTTTGAGTTGGTCTCCCTCAGTAGTGGTGGAGGGAATATGGAGGGATACTTAGTTAAATCAAGATGACTTTTGTTGGGACAGTAAATAAGACTCTTTTTAATGCTATCATGCTGACCTTAATTTCACTAAAATTGAACTTGGATTCTTTTTATTAGTTGTTTCTCATATAATTGTCATTAATCACTAAAAAGTGATCACTGAAACTGTGGGGTTGGGGGGACATTCACTTTTTTTGGGACTGCATTAGACCAATGTCTTGTCCGTATGGTTTTCATTCCTTGTTGATATTTGCTCTCTATTGCTCTCTTGTAAAATATATTTAAATTGTTATGAAGGGATAAAACAGCTTTATATAGACACAAAATAAGTAATAAATGAACAATTATAAGTGCAAAACATGAAACTTCAGTGCGCTTTCTGCATATTCCTTACACTACTTTCTTTTTCACTTGAGTTTCAGGTGTTTACTTATTCAGGTAAGAGATTAAAAACAGAAAAAAATACTAATTTATCCACTTGTACTTTTTTAATATGAAGTGCCTACATGTAATGTGTTGCCAGACGTTCCCACTAGATGGCAATCTACCTCCACCATGATACAGCCAACTGGCCTGTTACAATAAAGGAGAAACACTCAGATAGTAAAGGTACATGCAGCTGGGTTCATTTTACCTGAACATTAATATTCCTTAAACGACACAGGGTTTTAAAATCTCTTGTTGCCTGCTATTACTTATGTAATAAATGTGGACTCTGTTTGTTTGTAGTACTGCTGATTGGCAAGAATAATAACATTGAAAGACCATAGCAATCTTATTAAGAGGTTTTCTTATCTGAGTTTAAAAGGGATGTGATGTATGTTCTGGCAAACTGAGCCAGCAGGAAGGACCCAGGATGTAATGTTTTTTCTTGTCAGATAATCAATACATGGAGAGACTGTATCAGAGGATGGACAAGCTGAACCGGTGGGCACACTACATGCCGGGCTTGTTGTACACTTCAAAAACTCTGAAATATCTCTGCACTGCATGTGCAAATGTAGTTTAACAGCAGCTGTGGATTTTCCACTCTAAAAGTCATCCACAGCTCTTGTGCATGAGCTCACCGCATTACTGTCTGTAAACAGCTTTTTGATAGGCAAGAGATGTGATAAATGCTCAGCTGCAGCAAAAGGCTGTTGGGCTTAATGCTGAATCCATTGATCTTAATCCAAAATTGTCTGAATAGGTGGCTTAGATGCTGTTTTTGTTATTTGGAATCATTTGGTATCAAGTAGCCTGTGATACAATTTTGTTATTTAAACCACAAGCAATACTGTCAGAGCAACAGAAATCATTTGGGCACGGCAGATGACTATGAAACATGAATGAGCAATGAAACTGAGCAGAAACACTGCCCGAGAACTAAGCTTCAAGCATAATCCCTGGTGAAGTGCCTTTGAGAAAGAAAGATAATGGATCTTTAACAGTTTAAGGGATGGTGATGGGACTCCACAACAAAGATGCATGTAGGACACAGAAGGACAAAGTGTTTAAATTGTGTAGGGCTCCAACTAATGACACATGTCATAAAATGACATAAAAATACCATAAAATGTCAGAAAAAAATGCTCAGCACCATCTCCTAAATCCCTAGGTGACATAGTCAAATTTCCAGTCAGCAATCAGAGACCCAAATATATCACTTTAACAAATATATAATAAAGTAGTTGTGACATCTGAGAAGCAGGAACTTGTCCACAGTTTTCTTCTTGCGTAATTAACAATTGTTAAAATAGTGACTTTTACAAATGTGGTGATGAAACAATAATGTGGTGATATCAAATAATTATTTCAAATAAACTCTGGATCCAAACTACTGTTTTAGTGAACTCCAATAAACTATGTCACATTGTCTCTCTATGTACATGGCTCAGGGCTGTGGGGTAATTTCATAACTGTGCCTAGTGGAGACCACCAACAACATTATGCAACTCTGCTCTTAAAAACTATTCATTGCCATCTGAATCTTTGCACCCTGGCCTACATCATCACCTCTTATATCAATATAATGGTGCAAAGGTGATAATGGGAGGGATTAAAAATTAACATCAAGTATATAATGTCTTTGTTAAGCAGTAAATGCCAGGTTGCATAATTAATGTTTATGTCAGCTTACTTTGGGACATTAGAGTGTTCTAGCAGGCACACAGCACATCAAACATGGGTAATGTTTTCAGTCGGTAGGCGTCTTGCACTCTCTCCTCCTCTCTCCACTTGACTTTAATTCGGTCGCGTCATCCTTACGGACTCGCCTCCACGCATTGTGGGCTTATACTTTCTGCCTGGACCACTATAAAAAAAAGAAAAGAAATAAAACAAACAAAACAGAGGATGGAGGGAGGGCTTTTTGAGAAGCGGAGCGTGAATTTATTTGAGCACGCTGTCAGGATTCAGCTGAGGTGAGCGCTGCATCAAGTGCGCGGTGGTGATGCTCCAGTATAAAATAGTCCGCTGTATTTTGGCACAGAGGGCGATGCATCAGTTTAACCCTCGGCTCTGCCCTCCGGACTCGCCCATACAGTATTCAGCCTAGATAAGTTGAGGGGATGTGTGATCTTATTGTGAGGAATCCTGCCGAGGAGCTCTCTGTTCGTCTGTTTGTTTCTTCAACTTCAATGGCTTGAGTGGCCCATTTGCACTCATGCTTGCAGCCGAGGAGGGATGTAAGGTACGGGCCATCTACCGCCCTCACATTGCACGGAGTACCGGCGTGATTAAGGTCGCTATCTGAGTGCCAGTAAGAAAAAAAAACTACTTTCCGAGATGTGAATTATCGAGATTTGCTACTCATTCCACCGGCTCACTTGTCCTATGCTATCGACAACGGGATTTCAAGAGGAAAATGATTGTGGCATAAACTATTTCTGGAGACGCTTGTCACAGATATCGCCGCTGAAGTGGACAGGGTGGATGGTTATTTCCCAAACTGTTCAAGCCTATGAATTTTGCATTAATTTGTTGGAAACGCTGCTTAGTGTCTTCGAGAACAGCGCAGGAGGAATGCTGGTCCAAGATCTAATGTCATTTACTTTGAGCTTTTGGCCTTTTTTCTTCGGTCATTGTCTTCTCTCACTGTTTTTACTTTCATGCCAGGTAAGCACCAAATTCAGATGACAATTTACGCATGAGAAGGGGTTACACGAATGTACCTGGAGTTTGATTTACTGATGGATTATGGATAAGAAGTGTGGAACTGATTATATTTTTAAACAACGTATGCACTTACTATGCTGCAGTTATTAATATTGCATGTGTGTTTACACAGGATGTTAGGGGCACCAGTCCAGGGCAACACCTGTGTTTAGGTAATACTGACAGGCATGCATGTGTAGAGTTTCCACTAAGGCATGAGACATACACAGAGAGACACTAAGCTCTCTTGTAGTGGGAACATGGAGAAGCCAACTGTGTTTAAATGATAACAATATTCAGTTATCCCACCAGGATCTCTGCAGCAGGCATATGTTACTGATGAGTAGTCTAACCTCTGCCCCACGCTGCTGCCTACAGATAATGGTGAGCTGTTGTTCACACGCACACAGTGTTGCGAGGGTTCATGTGGAATGTTATCATCTTGAGTTTCCAAGTCAACCCACGCACACTCCTGGGGGCAGCCTGCTGCCCACTCTTGGTGGGTGGCTTCTTACAGGATAGACGTGATACGATTCTGCATGTACTATACACAGCAGCCCCGGTGACAACACTGGAGCTGTGATATGAAAAGAATGCTGAGAGGATATCCACAGTGCTGTTCACTAAGAGGCTCCTGAGTGTTCAAGCATCTCCATTTGTGCTGCACAGTGTTGTGCTGATGGTATACTCTTGTGAGTAAATGCACTGAAGGAGGGTGCCTCAGTCATTTCATTGTCTCTCTTTCTCACCATAAGGGAGAACTTCAGAGGTCATGCTCACAGACTGTGGCGGAGAAAGTTAGTGAACAGTGCCAGCTGGCATGCCAGTGTCAAAGATATCCCCCCCTTCCTCCTCCGCCGCCTCCGCCGCCTCCCCCACGGCTACTGGGCACCACAGGTAAGTACTCTCAGCTCACCCTCCCAGGTTTCACACCTGTCTCGCTCCAAGTCTTTCTGTCTCACTTTCAATCTGCTCTCACCCCATAGTTGGATCTCATTCCTAGCTAGACACAGGTGTTAAGCAACTGGCTAGCCTGGAAAAACATTCTTGTTTTCAAGTGTTTCTTTTAAAAAAAAGAAAAATGTACCATCTACACCCCTGAGATTGATGTGTGAGGGCCTGTGCATGGACACAGTTTTTGCATGTGCGCCTCTGTGCATGTGATAGAGCCAGCAGGATGTTGACAGCTGAACACAGGACTAATTTATGCTGGGTCTGACCTTGGGGAGTACCCAGCTGCTTGTGAAATCCATGCCTGCTGGGCTGCCAAGCTTAGTGGTTCAGTGGTAGGGTTTCCCCCTGGAGGACCTCTGATTAAAACAGATGAGTTAATTAAATTAGCTCTAATTTGATAGAGATAAGAGGCTAATAAACCAGTCCAGTAGTTCCAGTTTCATTTTTAAGTCAACCTGCCGGCAATAAGCATATCTTTATGTGTGCGTTAGTGCTTGTATACAGCAAGCACATACAGTAAACCTGCGTGGATCCGCTGCCTGTTGCAGCAGTTTTCCCCTATGACACTCCCTCTCTCGTCCCACTTTGAGATGGTAAACCACTTACAGATAGGAGAACATATTTAACCAGCATGCTCGCTGAAACTTGATATGATTTGTATTTAGTCTCAAGCATCTAAATGAACAGTGTACTGAAATATGGGACAGGCGCTGCTGATGATGCAGCCATTCTGAGCTATTACTGTGACTCTTTAGAATCACTCACCCTGAGCCCTTTATATTATGAGCAGGGAGGGGTACTTAATCATTAAAGTCTCAACAGACAGCAGTGAAAAGGTTTGAATCAATCAGTTCCAGTGATTTTTTTTCTGTCTGGTCAATTTAAATGGACCTTTTTCCCCACCTGACTCACCATGTGAGCTACCTATGAACTGAGAGTTAAAGACCCTTCTGTAAATGTTGGTCACTGCATAAATGCTGCCAGGACCATCTGACTCTAAGCTAAGGTGGGGGGGTTGAATGCCCAACGCACGAGTGGACCGCTACATCTCCAGTGTTTGATGCTTCTATAAACAGCAGTATATCATGATAGATATGATAAGCAGGCAAATTTTTATTCCTTTTCAGCTTCACACAGAAATGTTTGGAGAGGGTGGAGACACCATGAATAATTCACTTTAAGGGAGTTTTTTTTCCTTCAGTCCTTAATCTGTACAGGCGCATAATTATCATTTTATCACTTCAGTACCCCAATTTCCAGAATGGTTAGGGTTGAAATTTTGCTTTAAACTGTAGTCTTTGAAAATGGAATGAATATGCTAACGTAAAAAACTGGGACAATGACTGAGACCTTATCTAAAAAAGTGAAAAATTGCCAATCTTAAGTAAGTTTGTGTGGTAAAATGGTTTCCGAAGTCCTTCAAAGGAGTGTGCTTTATTACAATGAAGTAGATCTTTACCGCTGACTGAATTAAACCCTACAGCCATTGACAAAACGCAGGATTAAAATGAAAGTTTGGCTGAGAGGAGCTTTTAAATTCATAGTGACTTATGATGTGGTGTGCTATACTGGGGAGAGCCGTATGCGCTTTAAAGAAATGTGCTGTGTTGGAAAATAGTCTACAGCATTACTAAGGTGCATTTGTTGCTATGATGTAAATTCTTCCTCTCATTCATAACAAAATAAGTATAAATGTATAGATGTATAGATAGATCAAATGCTGCAGAAAGTGAGGAGGGAAGTGGATAACACACATCAAGTTGCTGATGCAAATGATGTTGTTTAACATTCCTGAGTGGTCTTACTCCATGGATCTAATGTGGGCAGGAGAAAGAGCAGGAGGTTCCTGCAACAGTAATTGGTGTGGACAAGAGTGCTGGTGTAAGAAAGGCTGACAGGACCTTAAATGATTCATGGTGTTGGGTTGGATATCTTTGAACGTTGAACCTAAGACCTACAGAACAGCCGAGGGCACAGCGCTTTCCCAACTCAAAGAGCAGGGAGTAAAATCACCTTCATGCTGCTCTGATGCTGCTATTGTGTTGTATTTTTCTAATTTATTTTGGAAAATGTGTTCTATTCATTCTTTTCTTCTATGTCCACGTCTCTCTCCTCCTACCCCTTTCTTCTTTTTTTCTAGTGATAGAGCCCAAGGAGCCCTTGTTGAGGCCCTGGTGGACAGAGATGGACTTTATAGTGCTTGGAACGGTGGGCTGTGCCTCAGTTGTCTTCCTCCTCTCAGCCATCATCATCTGCTACAAGGCCATCAAGAGGTTGGATGTCACTTCCTTTTATTTTCAGTTAAATCTCTCTCTAGTAAATCTCTTAGATATTTTAAAGTGACGACAAATTGAAATAGGAACTGTCACTGCAAGGCTACTCAACATATCATGCGTAATTTGACCCATGGGAGGCTGAACTATCTCTCCTGCCTCAGTGTGTGAGGACACAGGAGGCTACAGTGATGTCATCACCCTGCTGGGTCGCACTGAGGTCAGAGGTTAGGTAATGGAAAGGGTTGTAAACGTCAACGAGGAAGATCCACTACACTGAGTCACCAAGTAACATCCTATAACCTAAATTAAGTAATTGAGTGACTTAACGATCCCGTGTTCATTTTAATTTGCATAAGTGTCTAAAGCTTCCAAGAATCACAGCTTGCTTCATGAAAGCGAATGGCAAGCAGAGGAATCCCAAGATGCTGCTGTAGCAGCAGGAACTGTTTTCCCCCATTTGGCTTATTAGAGAAAAGGCTGTGTGAGGTTTTAGCCTGCAGCACAAACCAGACCCAATTCTCTGTGTGACATTCAGGCAGCACGGTGTCACACATGCACTCTGACATCCATGTTAACGTTCACAGACATTTAACAAACACATACACACGTCTGCATCATGCAAAGCACTGCACATGCACAGAGAGGGGCATGCAGAGGATACTTGTGTGTAGCCATCCATAAACACACAGCATCTTTAAATACATAGATACATTACCTTGGCATATTTACACACTCTATGAAAGTGTCATAAACATTGACTCCCACGCACCCATGCATGTGAGAATAGCCACAGATGCGTGCAATAAATTAGGGAGCCCCCTATATGTTTTATTTATGTGTAATTAAATTGATTTAGTATCACACCTTTATTAAATTTATGGAACTGTATTAAGCGTACGTGCCAGATATGGCTTTCCTCAGCGCAACTCTTTTTTTAAACAACAAATAGGCAAAGTCAGGCAGCGGAAGTAATGGGTGGTTGGCTCAGGAATTCATTATGGCAATGCTCCAGCGCCCTGCGTAGCCAAGGGGCACCTTTTTTAATGCAGCAGTAGGAAAGTGTTGTTGCAAAAGGCTCTATCCCCAAACCCGAGTTATTATTTATGAATTAATTTGCGCAGTCATTCAGTCGCAGGCCACATCTTTTATACATGCAAGCAGGTCGTGTCCTGAAGCTCTGTGGGCTAGAGCCTACAGTCTAGAGACTGCAGACTTTGTGCCACACTGAGCTGCTCTTCACTCTGAATGAGGAGGGGAAAATACTCAGGTCCAGCCAGACTACCCTCCTTAGACATTCATCAGTCATCAGCCAATAGGAGAGCAGTCCAGGGAAAAACGTGCTTCTTTTAACATTTGTCACAGATGCTCTGATCGTCCATAATTCCTGAGAGGAAACAACCCAGCAAAAAGTCTACCAAAGCAAGCAAAGGCAGTAATTGAGCGCCTTAGTCAATAACAATGTGAGAGAGGGTTTGTCAGTGAGAAAAACAGCCAGTTATATATAGCCCTTTCAGCCCCTCAGTGCTCTGGGCTTTCCCAATGAAAATCAGCTGGCTGAGGGCCAAGGCCTGCGCAGACAGCAGAGGAGCTAGCTCTGCAGGTCCCAGCCCTCCTGGCCTTTTATTTTTTATAATCTTTGTCTGCCAGTCATCTGTCAGGAGCAAAGGGGCTTGAGAGAGAAAAACACTTCCATACAATTGTATACAACGTCCAGAGCACCAGGGAAGCTGGTGTGTGCAAGCATAGAGAAGAGGATTCAGACACACGCTGCGTTTCAGTGTTGCTGTGCCATCCAAAGCTAAAGACATGATGCTGCAGTCCAGGCTGTCAGCCATCCAAGAAGCCAAAATAAACAAAACTCAAACCAACTGACTAATGAAGCTAGACGCATTTCCTAATCAGTTACCACTCTGGGAGGCTTGTCCAAAGACAGATAATACATCACAGCTGGTCCCATCCAAGGGCAATTCAGGATATCCAAAAAAACCCAACCACAGATACAATAAAAGGAAAATACTTGTCAGGCAAAATTTAAATCCAATATTTACTAATACATTATTTATCTCATCTGTTTAATTTTAAAATGATAACAGCAACATCAAAACTGGTGACAGATTTTTACAGTCTGTTTCTTAATGCTTTTTCTTTGAACCGTAGCATGTTATCTAATTTCCAGATGGCTGGAGTAATTGTAAACAGCTCAACACATGTCCCAATTTCGTCATGATCCATTCCCCAAACTTCAAACAGGAACGTGTGCTGTGATTGCACAGCTTTGATATGAAATATTCATCTAACCTGTGAGGTGTTGTGTTGCCACCTGCCATGTGCCAACAGCACAGCATCTATTATTGAAGACCTGGGTAGAGGTTTGTCTGAGACCCCAGTACTCCACCCTGTGAGGTGGCTAAAAGTGACATGGTCAGCCTGAGCAGAGATTACATCCTGGGAGAAATAAATAGGGCCGAAGCACTTTCCAGCAGGCTATAGATCACCAGTGTCAAACAGCATTTCACCATCTAATTTCAAGTTGAAGAATTCAAAGACTGGCTGTAAACAATGCCATCTGTCCCATTGAGAAAACTTTGGTATATCCCATTCCTCTAGCTGCAGCCAATTGGCCAATCATCTCCCCTGCAGCAGAATCTGTTTCCTCACTGGGGCTGGACAGTTTCCTTTTTGAGGCTTTCCTCATGTCCTACAGGGACAAGCAGCATCTGTCCTACATGGCCAGGATATATCCCTGGTATCCAAAGACATACAGCCCCTCCCATCTGACAGAGTCCCACAGCAAGTCTTAGCCATTGCATCACATTCTGTTTACAACTTTGCTTGAGAGCATTTAGCTCACATCACTTCCAGCAACATCATAGTTACCAAATGCAGTCATTCATCATCATCTTTCTCATATGTGATACTGATTGATGATGATCTTTGTGTTCAAAGATCATCATCAATCTGAGACTATAAAATGACCAAGAAATCTCAATCTACAGTGTTACATTTCAGTTATAAGTGAGAAATGATTATAGATGTGATTAAAGATGATTTATAAGACTTACAACAAGACTAAGAGTCTACAGCTGTGCTAGTGGTTCTGTGAGGCTGTACACAGCGGTGCTTTGAGTTAAATGCAACATCAACAGGCTAACATGCTCACAGTGATGCTGCTAACCCTGATGTTAAAGAGGTGTATTGTTAATCATGATCACTATCTCAGTTTTAACTGCTAACATTTTCTAATCAGCACTAAACACAAAATACAGCAGAGGCTGGGGATATCTTTAGTTTGCAGGGATTTGGTTATAAATGAAAGTACTGGACAAACTGAAATGATGACCGGCCAAAGTTATTACAATTTATTCCAAGGGGAACAAGAATGTCTGTACCAAATTTTATCGCAATCCATCCAATAGTGGATGAAATTTCCATAAAAATAACAAATGTTAAACTAATGGTGATGGTAGAGAAAAAAGTCATGGGATCAATGGCAATCTGTGTGTCAGTTGTTGATGTATTTCACTCTGGACTAAAGTGGTGGGCTGTCGGAAAAACTGAAATTGCTCTCCCTAGAGTCATGTCACATTGCTAAGAATTACAGGGGATGCATACTGAGAATGTTTATTATTTAGATAGACCTCGCTGTGATTTGTTCTCATTGAGATGAAACATTTTAAAGACTGGTAATGATCCTATGACTGACTTTGGTGACAGAGTGAGAGTTTTACTGATCAGGATTTCTGAGGAGCTCACATGAATACAGGAGGTAGAGGGGTGGAGTTGGTTCACAGCGCTGAAATGACAGCTGAAAAACAGCCTAGACAGGACCAATTTTAAAAACCTGACAGCAACAAGATGATTGTTAAATAGGTGTGGCGATATCAGATTGGTTTATGTGCATGAGAGCAACAAAAAAAGACAGCTGACAAATTGAGTTGACAGCAAGGGGGAAATGAACATGTGCAAGAAAAGTAGGCTACACATCATAATTTTACCTCTGAAGGAATATTCATATCAACTGTGTTATATTCGAGAGAAATATCAATATTTTTTACGGTCTCAGATTGATTATGATTCAGCAAATGTCTGTACAAATAGATATGGAGGCATAAACTGTAATGCAGTTCAATGAATCTGAATTCAGTTTGTGTAGTGGAGGACTTTGCCCTGGTGTCTTGGTACATTAGCAGTAAACATAGTAAAATATAAAGAAAAATGACAATCAAATACTAGTAAGTCAGGAAGCATAAACAGAAATTTGGAAATAATATATGGTGGAATATTATATAATTTATGTGTTAGGCATAAAATAAATGCTACAGTTTTCAAGCTCACAATATATGCATGTGTGATGCATTTCTTTTTACTGAGATGTTGATTCAACTCAGTGATAAGGTTTTAAGTCCATGTACATAGAACAGAAACACCATCAAGCCACACAACAAATATAACTCAGTAACTCAATAACAACAGCACAAAATTGCAGTCCAAGTCTTAGGAGGCTTTATATACAGAATATGGCAGAAACGGACTATAATATGTATAACTATCTTTTCATTAGTGTATACTTATCTCAATATAATAATTTTTGTTTTTATTACCTTTGAATCAGGCTTTAATATATCTACAGATGCCGTGGGTCCTCCTCCACAGAGTCCACCATGTTGCATTGTCATATTTCTACAGCAGCCCCTAACTGAAAAGAACACCAGAAATAAAGCACTTCACATTTTTTGTGCATTTAACGGCCAGTAGTTTCGCTATTGCCCTTGAAAGAGGAGGGTGATCCTCTAAAGGTCCAGTGTGTAAGATTTCGTGAGGCGGTCCATTGGCAGAATCTGGCAGAAACTGAATATTATGGTCATGAATATTATTTGAAAATAAGGCTCATTGTTAGTTACCAATGAATGAGCCTTTCGGTTAATCATGTTGAACGGCCATGTTATTACAGGAGTCCAGGACAGACAAACCCAACAATGGCTCTGAATAGTGTCTTTCGCATGTTTTTCTTGCAGGGTTGTTGCATTGAATTGCATTATATCATTTATCAGAAACCCTGTAAGACTTCCTTTTCTGCATGATTCCAGAAAAGGGAAAAAGATTGCTCTGGACTGGGAATAACTGCTCACCAAATTTGGACTGGCCAGCCAGGGCTTTCAGAGCAGAGGAGACACTGAGCTAAGATGTCGCTCAAGGGTCCTCTGTGCCAATGAAGGCACTGTACAGTGCTGAGTGGGACAATGACTGTACTAACTGTATTCAGGTCTGTCTCTGCGTTACATAAGCAGCTGAGGGGGTCAGTGCAGAAGCCACAGTACACTGGACAAATATAATAACCACAAAGGCACCGAGTGCATGAAATGGGCTGTATTGAGTGATACTGCTCCTTACAGGCTGGTAGTAGCAAGGGAATCATATATTTCACACCAGAACATACTCATAGAAATGGCAGAGTATTGCACCACAGCCAGTGTTCAGGGGGAATTTCACAGGATGTATCGATGTTATTTCCAAGTTGTTTTGACAGCCACATACAGACTCATTACTTAGAGGAATGGTTGCATCTACCAGTCAGAGAAGGTAATTGCCTCATCCCCTGTGTTGCAATGTATTTATGCCTCCTGTCTTCTTGCAAAAGTGACCTTTGAACACTGAGGTTATTAGAAAGGACTGCAGAGACCAGAGCAGTCTGTGAAATCAAATCAGCCTAAAGGTTAAATCTAGAAACTCTGTTTAATCACATGGCCTGTAGTTAATGTCACATCTCTCTTGTCAAGGATTTTGTCCTCACTTTATGAAAATGTTTATTTGCAGGAAACCACTACGAAAAGAAGAGAACGGGACAAGTCGTGGGGAATATGCCATGAGCATCCGTAACAAGAAGGCCATGGGTACGAACAACACTGTGGTATAGACTGTCTCCTGGTAGAAGCAAGTGACATCACATTACTGTCTCTCACCTTTCCCACCACCGAACACAACAATCCCATCTCACCCAGAATGCAACTGGGTTTTACCCAAGGTTTTCGAATAGGTAAAGCTTCCCTCTTTGCTTGGCATGTTGCCTGGACTGAAGACAGCGTTCAGCTCAAGAAGAGCTGTAAAAGATGGAAGAAAAAAATCAAGACTGAAAGGATGGAGTAAAAGTCCATAAACCCCCATGGTGTTGAAAGTGGCACAGCAGGCTGAACATTATGCTCTTAGTAACAGCAAGTGTTGTTGACAGGCTGGTTGGCTGCTGGCTGGAGAGGGACTGTCTGCCAGTCTGCCGCAGATCCAGACCTCACACACTGTTGACATCTGCAATGGAACAACAGACAATACAGCAGCCCTACAGTCCCATGGGTGGCCAGGCAGGACAGCCCATCACACATAATAAATAAGTGCATGCAGTTTTTACAGAGAATGCAACATTTTTATATTCCAATCCACACGCTGTCCATCTTTTGTTCTCCATTTTTGAGACAGAATTTTTGAGGCATGATGTTACTGTCGGTTCTGGCTCTGAGATATGGATTCATCTGACTATGCAATTTAAAGAAATCCATATCATGGAAATAAAGAGGAGCAACGACATTAACATGGGACATTTTAGTTATTTTACCATGCCAAAAATGCCACCGAAGACTTCGGCTCAATGTAATATACTTCAGTCATTGATCGATTTATTTGACTCTATTTAATTATCTACCTTTGAATTTATTTTTCTACTTAAAGAAAAATAACTGTCTTGTAAGTTAATCACATCTTTACAAATCTTAAATATCTTGATAAATTCATCTTATTTCTTTATAGCTCTGTTTTTTAAGTGAATAATTCATCTGTGATGCTCTGATGCTTTTAGCCTGCTGTCAGTTTGTTGAGACACTGATGCAGAAAATGCGTTAGCTCGATGCCTTCAGCCGTGTTTTGTTTGAATCTGACAATCTTCATTTTTCTATCTGTCAAGAAGGGCTTAGCCCTTTGCTTTAGAAACAGGGGACATGAGCCCAGGGCTGACCTTGTGACTGGTGAGAGACAGGAGACTGAGCCAATAGCCAGAGATCATGTTGCACAGAGGGTGGCCTCAGCAGGGACGTGTGTGACTCAGTGCTGTTACAGGCGTCCTCCACACCACCACTGGAAAAACACAACTGAGCTGAACTGGAGCATCACTCAACGCTGCTCTGTTGTTGTTGTTTTTGTTGTTTTTTTTTACATTAAATCTGTGTATGCGCGCGATAGTGTCTGATGAGTGTACTCTGTGAGAGTGGGTTGTTCTCGGTGGCTGTCAGTTAAGTATAGATTTTGGCTAAATTGTGCAAAAACACAAGCTTGCATCTAAACATGCACAGGTTATTAGCTAACAGTATAACCCAACATGTACCTATATGAGAGAAATGATGGATGCATGAATGTAAATATTGATATTTAAATATCTGCCTTCTAGACTGTTAATTAATGTACAGTGTAACAGAACATGTTTATACATAGTAAAACTTAAACAGTGTGCTACTATTTGAAATTATGTCAATGTTGTTATGGAGCAAGCCATTAATGTATATATGGCAATTAATAGTACACAATTTGTGCATTATACCAAACAGATAGAAATTGCATAAATTGATTTCATTGCTGAGTTTTTCAGTTGTAAATAAAGCTGTACATACCAACAGAGCTATTGTGTTTAAAGAGATGTATGTGCAGAGATCTGTTGTTATCATACTGCAGATAAACTGGCCCATATGTGGCGAAAGTGAAAAAAGTGAGACTGGTATATTTAGCCCGTGCCCACCCTGCACTGTGCTGTGTTCTGCCATTCATGTCTTGGAGGACATGTTCTCAGTCTGTCTCATACAGTACATCTTTAACGAACTGCGATTATTAAGCGTATTCTACTCCATGGGGCTTAATGACGCAAATGAGAAAAGTTACTGTATATGTTAAATATTGTGCTCTGGGCTCAATCAATAATAATTTAACAGAAGAAATCATGGATGCGCGTGAAGGATTTCTGCAGCTAAAGCAAGAACAGAAGTTGCAAAAACAAAAAGAAAATATATTCAAAATACCTCTGTGAAACAGAGACATTAAATCAAATAGACATTTTCCCATTTCTAATTTAATTTGCACATTACATTACATTAACTGCAGTTAATGATGTGAAACAAACTATGGGACAAACCTGTACTGTTCAGGCTGATGCAGAGGTGCACTGAAGAGGAATGTCCACGAATTACAATGTGAATGACCATAGAGTAGTTTGCCTTCCCTGCTTTCAGATGTGCCATTTGATAGTAATGCCAATGGACAGTCTGAGCAATTTAAACATTCATGCATTGTCCAGCCAAGTCACTGTGGATTTCACTGTAATAAAAGCAATGTGACAGCACGAGGAGGGGGAGCAGGGATTGTCACTGTCTCAACAAGCTTTATGAGGCTTTCTGAAGGTACGTGTAGAGAGCAAAAGAACGGTGGTACACAGATTCTTAGAAATTTGATTTCTGTACAAAACTACTGGATATTTTCATCTGTTACAGCCTGTATGAGATAACCTCTCTCAACCTGCAATGTCACCACTGCAAGCACCTGGTGATACACCATGCTAGTGCACAAGTGCGCTGTGCGTGTGTATGAGAGAGAGAGAGAGCTCACATAGTCCCTTCACAGCTGACCTTCACAATCTTTGAGGACCCACTCACACTCTGCCTGCCTGAGAGGCCTTTGGTCAGTGTTAATTACCCTCACTACCTCCAGCTGCCTGCTCATCAGGTCAGTGCTCCCATATGGTCCTCCAGGAGGCAGCAGGCAGGGGCGGGGAAAGTGCTGGATACCTGTGGGACTCTGATTACATAAGCTGCTGCTAATGAGAGAGGTTCTCTGGAAAAGGGCTGCGAGCTCAAACGATCACAACAGTGGCAGTGGCTGACAGGTGCAACTCCAGAGCAAGGGGGACTTGATTAAACACACACACACCCATGCACATGCTGGGACGCATGCACATACACACCTGCATCCATCATCACTTTAATACACACTCAGAGGCACACAGCAGGAGAGCTGCTCTTTGATGAGCCAAGACTAGAGGTTGATGAGAAGGGGCACTGCAGCCTGATTCAGCTTGCTTGGGGTCACCGGGGAGAGTGTGTATGTGTGTGTGTGTGTTCATTAGTCACATTTTGTGATATCATTGATTCATTTGGCACACACCTCTCAACATGGGTCCTCTTACAGTGATTAAAAAGCTAAAATTCAAAAAATATGTCAGTCAAATTGGACCTATTGGGCCTATTTTTGTCCAATAAACTAATTTCCTCTTGTAGAATACATTTATATCATCAGATTTAATTCATGTTAAAGCTTGATAATGAAATCCTTGCAGCAATGAAGATCAAAACAAAGATTAATGTGCTGTTCGGCTTTCTAGCCCTGCTGTCATGTCATCTGTTATTCTCAGACAAGAGCTTCGTGGTAATGCAGTTAGACCCCACAACAATCCTTAATCACAACAAACCACATTAGGCCATAGGTAATTGTGTTTGCTTGGTATATACGTGGTCCAATCTGTTTCGCTGCTGCCAATGAAGAGGGGGATGGAGAGGTAGGATTTTCCACTTTGGGGCGGGGAGTAGGGCACAACCGAATAGTCTTGTTTACCTCCAATGTCTGGCTCCACCTTATCGAGTTACAAAGTTGCTGCTGTAACTCAGATTTGCCCTCCGATCGATGTGAGCTCTGATGGAGAGAGGCAGCATGACTGACAGTCTGACAAGGATCTGAGACTGAAGCTGAGTAATGCATGTCATGTCATTTTCCCAAAGACACCTGAGGTTCAGTTTCTTGTCCACGAGAGTAAACAACTGAGACGATTTTATCGCTCTGCCACCTGCATTATGGTAAACTGGACATTTTCCATTATCAGTCAGGACATCAAAGGGCAGTAAATGTCACATTTGAATTTTGAAGCGGTCTGCAATTCATATAAAAAGACAAAGTGTCCAAGCATTTAGAAAAACTCGTACTTTTATTATCCAGCTTGCAACCAAGCAACTTAAAAAGTGATAGAATATGAATGACACAGGGTGAGAATATCTAAGATTCAACAAGCATTTACTTTCAGACCCTCACTATTACTAACAGGGGTCTGTAGAAATTCTCTTAGTCATCTAATGACTCAAATCTGTTGAATACAACAGTTAGGCCCCTGATACAATTATCCCACACAAGCCTGCCAAACCTTTAATTATCAGCTCCAGTGCTAGTACTTCAAAATAGCACAGATTTACTGTACATATACAGGTATTATAATAAAGGTGCTGAAAATGATTCAGTCCAGTGAATCCCACACAGCATCAGTTTACATAAGAGTTCAGCTAGAGAGGATGCATGCAGCTCTATGCGTCTGGCCCTGCAGATGCTGGTGGTTCCCCTGGTTCTGGATAGCCTGGAGATGCAAATGCGGCCTCACAGAAAGATGCTGATGAGGCAAGGATGGGAAGGTGATAATATTTTAGTTTGAATGATGTTGAGTTGCACTCCTGCATGGTTTCCATCAAACTAATGACATGAAGACACACTATCTCTACACTATAATTTTCTCAAACATAGTTACAGTTTCCTCATAATACCTGAAACAGGAATCAATTCAAAAGTTGAAACTTTTCATATGTATTTTTCATATGAAAAAGCACACCACATTTCCGGGCCTGTTTTCCTACCATAGCTAGCTTAAAAGGATCCCCAGTGGAAAAAATAAAGTAGAGTACTCACCACTTTATTGTGGGCCATGAGCTGCAGGATGCTGGGTGTAACCTGACTCCAGAACTTCCGGTTAGTGAGGATGGCTCTGGAGGAAAACTCTGTCTGGTTCTGGTTCTGGTTTAACAGGGATGGAGTAGTGGCTGCCCACTTCTCAGTAGATGGTCCACAGCTGGGCAAACATGAAGGCATGGAACAGAGAGCAGATGTGCAGCACGGACGTCTGGGGACAGAGATCAAGACTAAAACAGAAAAGGCCAGTTAGGTTGTCATAGATCACATTAATAAAACCTGGGAGGGATCATTTAAAGGGATATTGTTTGTCACAGACCTTTGACTGTTCTGGGAAACCAATGAGAATGACGGTAAGATGACCTGCAATGTTGAGCCAGCATCTAGAGGTATGGGCATACAGAAGGTGAAGCCCTGGTGCAGTGTGTAAGGGAGCCTAAAAGGCAGTAAACTAATGGACAAATATTTCACAATCTGGATGAATAAAGCTAGATACTACTTAAAATATGTGAAGATCTTTCTGTGTAATTTGGATGAAATGACCCATTGAATTATTATTAAACTTGTCTGTAGTTGTAGTTTCAGTCATTCTTACCCTTGTTGCATGGTAGATGGAGGATGATAAAGCCACGGAAGATAACGGACTACAGGATGGTGATTGCCTTTGCTGATCCCCATGGCAGCGACTTGTGCCGAATCCACTTTCAGCTTCCACCCGAAAGTATCTTTGTGCAGCGGCTGACAGCAAGCCTTCACATGGAAAGGATGAGGAAAGGATAAGGCTAACAATAGGTGAAACATGGTGGAGGAGGGACTCTACATATAAAATACTAATCAAGTTCAAACAAGACTTACTTTAAGTTTGGTCAGTGTGTGCATATCTGCAGTGTAGTCCACTTATGTATTGTCCCATGCATTTCATGGCTGCTGTTGTGCACTATCAGGAAATAAAACAGCTTCTCCTTTAGGAGGAAATCACAGTGGGGCCTATCTTTGTTTCTTGCTGTTTTATGAGGCTGATTCTAATAAGATCCAAACACACATTGACTAAAGTCTTACCCCTGGCAGCATTGAGATCATGTGCTTTTGGATTATCATAGTTTCTGCTAGCCGTGCACTGATAACAAACTGAGAAAGCCCACAGCCAGTTTTAAAACTGAATTCAGGATGAAATTTCATGTGACTGTGTGTGAAGGACCTAAAGACAGTATTTTACCTGGACCTGCAGAAGCTCTAACACATCAATACGGGACATATGGAACTTATCTTTCTCCCGGATGCAAGGAGATAAAGAATGGAGAAAAATGTACTGATGCAGCAAGACTGCCTTTTTCTATTATCACTCTCCCTTGCTCATGCTGCGAAGAGAGCATAAACTCTGTAGTCTGAATAGAGGGGAAAGCCCAGGCAGCAAAAGGAGAGGCAGGGAGACAGAGAATAGACAGAGAATAGTGAAGCTGTGCACTATGCTGCCCTTAAAGCATACTGAACCACTTTAGTATGAGGACAGGGAATCTTTAAAAAAATCCGCAGTCTATATCAAGGCTATACGGGCCATTTATTCAGAGAGCTGCAGGCTACATGATTGATTGCCTCATTCACTCAGTTTGGGGTTGTCTGAGGAGAGACCCTGCAGGTCTATATGTGCTCTGACTGGTCTATCATATTAGACAGTGCATCCCTCCCTCCCTTGTTCTGGAGAGTCAATGGGACCCTATTGTCCTCCTCTCTCTTTTTCTTCCCCTTACCTCTCTGTTCAGCTGAAAAGGCAAACTAACAATGAGGTTCTCCTCCCCTGGCCTGTCACCCCACTCCTGTGTTTTTAAAGTGAGGGAGAATGAGAAAGAGGAGATGCAAATTGGCATTCATCCCAATGTGCAGTGTCCTATTATCAAGACAGTTGGATGAGATGTTTGTCGATCATTTCAGATACTTGACTGATTTATGTAGATTTTCTATATTTGAAAATGTGCTTTATTCTAGTTCAAGAGGGACACACCTACCCAGGTCACAGGATGACGATAGGTCCGACCATTGATTTGAACTCCAGCTGATCTTATGCATCCATCAGGACTGGTGTTGACAATCTTCCCTCTGGGCCATGAAGCATGGGACAACTGGGCAACCAAAATCATTACCACAAAATCCAAAGCAAGTCTTCAGCCATGTGATATGATTTTTGCCAGATCTGAAAGGTGGATATAGTTCCTTCCTTGGCTCAAAATTGACCCACCATCGCCTGACTGTGTTGCTGTTGTTTTTTGGTGACAGAGATTGGTGTGTAGTTTACTTGGTGCAAAGAGGTGTCCTGCCACCCAATCAGCAGCATGGTAGGCGTGATATGATCTGGGTCCATTATGTCTGATGTCACATATCCAAGAGGTTCAGCACTCTACCTCAATTAAAAGGGTAAGTATAACTTCTTCAGGTAGAGCCCCGATCCCAGTTACCAGCAATTTTGATTAAGCAGGTTTCACGATGTCTCCAAAGTCAGGAGCTCTGAGTTAGTCAAATTGGAATTTGACTTGGTAGGAGATGTGAATGTAATGTTTTAATTAGCAGACTTGTCATTGGATGTTTACAGTCCAAAACTAATGGGTGTATAACAATGTCTGTATTATCCAATCATTGTAAATGTTCTCCAATGCGGATGAGGCTGGTGGTAGGGTCCATTTCAGGAGACAAAATCTTCAGCCAGCTGCTGGGTGGTACTGGTTTTCCGGCTTTGAGAGCCTTCACCTCATGTGGGAAGCTTTGAATTTGACATGTCTGTAGAAGATGGAATTCAGCATCACTGATGTCTGCTCAAGGTGAGCTTGACAACAGACCTGACTGCGTTTGTGAAACAGGCTCCCCTGTAGAGATATCACCGGTGCTAACTCACTGGTTTCTGCACATTGTTCCGAGTTGTCAGTGACTTCTGAAGTAGATTCATATGAGCTATTTTGAAATATAATTGTTGCACTTCAGCCTTCACTCTTAGCCACTCTGCAAGATCCCAAAGGTTGTAAGGGTCAAGACTGTATGTCTACAGTCCACCATGTGCTTGTAGATGCCTTTTCACTGCCGAACAGTTCCAGCACGCTGGGCATTGCCTCTGGCTACTAGCAAGTCAAACGGACTGCCAGAATATGCAAAAAGCCTTCTGCATCAGAAACGGACTGTTCTAATGGTTATGCTGTTTGGACTCTGCAGTGCTCTGGCAACATTCCCAGTGACTGATGGATCGCGTTTTGGCTGGCATGCTGTGGGAGACTTGCATGGTCTACTTGGACTGAGAAGGAATCTGAGAGTTTGTGCAGGGCCAGTGGTGGCAAGAGTCACAAAATGGGAGCATAGACAAGACAGGGCTAGAACTGGCTAATAGTCTCGCCATGCAATCCTACCCACAAAGAACCAGTGGAAGTGGCTCTACATCTGAGATAGAACACTGGTTACGTGGTTCTACTACATGGATGACAACTGTCTTTTCTCTACTCAATGACCAGGCTGTAACTGTGGCTGAAGTGCTTGCATCAGAGTGGGCATACTGTTATGGCACACCAGAGACATTGCAGAAAAGTTCCAGTTCCAGAAAATGTGCATGCTATTTGGTCTTGCGTTGCCCCTGGAACTTGGGCCGTGATTCCTTACTCTGTCATGGCCTATAGAGCCACAAAGCACAGTGCAACTGGCCTCAGTCCACCTTCAGGATGTTCAGCCAGGAAGTAAGTGAGCCTCTGGACCTGGTAGCTGGCTTTCCTCTGGATCCTGACATAGCCCCTTCAGTCTGACTATGTTCAATATCTTTGAGGATGACCGGAGGTGGCATAGCAAATCACCAGAGACACACTCAGTGAGTCTGTTAAATGTGCTAAAAGACAATATGAAAAAAACTGCTGCCAGACACAGCAGTGGCAGATGGATGATGCTTTGGTGTGGTGATATGTGGTACCTCATCAAAAGCACATGGAAAGTTAAGAACAAAGAAAGTTCCTCCCAGACAGACCATACTTCATCCTCGGACAGCTGGATGATCTGGTTTATCACATCAAGAAATTCCCAGTTTTAAACATTATACAATGGAAGATGTATGTGATGGAAAAACTGACATTTTCCTGGGAACAATAGTGTACTTTGTCCATATTACTTAGACAAGAAATGTCTTTGTTCTAAAATTACATTTTTTTAGAATTAGATTAATTTAGTTTTGTTTTGCATTAATCCACTTGCATTTGATCTTTTAATATATTTATATAGAGCACCTTAATGTCTTGCCAGACTTGCCCACTAGATGGTAATCTACCTCCTCTATGACACAATCAAGATGGACTGTTACACGGATAGTAAAGGTACATGCAATTGAGTTCATTTTATCTGAACATTATTATTCCTTAAACGACACAGGGTTTTAAAATCTCCTGTTGCCTGCTATTACTTATGTAATATTTTTGGGCTCTGTTTGTTTGTAGTGCTGCTGATTAAGTATATTGGCAAGAATAATAACATTGAAAGACCATAGCAATCTTATTAAGAGGTTTTCTTATCTGAGTTTAAAAGGGATGTGATGTATGTTCTGGCAGATTGAGGCAGCAGGAAGGAACCAGGAGGATGTAATGTTTTTTCTTGTCAGATAATCAATACCCGGAGAGACTGTATCAGAGGATGGACAAGCTGAACCGGTGGGTACACTACATGCCAAATCCAAGCTTACACTTCAAAAACTCTGAAATATCTCTGCACTGTATGTGCAAATGTAGTTTTACAGCAGCTGCGATTTTCCACTCTAAAAGTCATCCACAGCTCTTGTGCATGAGCTCACCCCATTACTGTCTGTGAAGAGCTTTTTGATAGGCAAGAGCTGTGATAAATGCTCAGCTGCAACAAAAGGCTGTTGGGCTTAATGCTGAATCCATTGATCTTAATCCAAAGTTGTTTGAATAGTTGGCTTAGATGCTGTTTTTGTATTTGGAATAAAACTGTGACATGACTGGCTGTCACTTCTAAACCACAAGCAAAATACCACCAGATGAACAGAAGTCATTTGGGCACTACAAATGATTGTGGATTTATGTGTACTGACCATAAACCCTGCCTGACAACTAAGCTTCAAGCATAACCCCTGGTGAAGTGCCTTTGAGAAACAAAGATAATGGATCTTTAACAGTTTAAAGGATGGTGATGGGACTCCTCAACAAAGATGCATGTAAATGCATGCAAAGTATTTAAATTGTGTAGGGCTGCAAATACCTGAGGCCATAAAAATATTTCAGAAAATAGTGAAAAATTCTCATCACCATTTCTTAAATCCCAAGATAACACGTTTGAAGCTTCAATCAGCAGTTCCAGTACACCCTTGGTATACTGTGCAGTTTTTTTCTTGTAGAGTAATACAAAAATACAAAAATAGCTGTATAGAATTGTGATCAATGAAGTAACTCATTGTTAGTGATTTGAGTACTAAGTGTAGTTAGTAAAGGGACTTTGTTTTGAATGTGGTGATGTAAAAATAATGTGGTGTTTATCAAATAATTGTTCTAAAGAGACACAGATACAGATCTAAAAATGTTTCTTCTATATTGCCTCATCCATTAATGTCAAGATGAGCACAAAGATTTTATTCCCACTGTCAGTTAACTGTTTTAGTAATCTCCAATAAATGTCACGTTGGCTCTCTATGTACATGGCTCAGGGCTGTGGGGTCATTTCATAACTGTGCCTAGTGGAGACCACCAACAACATTATGCAACTCTGCTCTTAAAAACTATTCATTGCCATCTGAATCTTTGCACTCTGGTCTACATCATCACCTCTTACATCAAGATAATGGTGTCAAAGGTAATAATGAGGGAGTGATTAAAAATGAACATCTAATAAAACTGTCTTTGTTAAGCAGTAAATGCCAGGTTACATCATTGATGTTTATGTCAGCTTACTTTGGGACATACAGCACATCAAACATGGGTAATGTTTTCAGTCGGTAGGCGTCTTGCACTCTCTCCTCCTCTCTCCACTTGACTTTAATTCGGTCGCGTCATCCTTACGGACTCGCCTCCAAGCATTGTGGGCTTATACTTTCTGCCTGGACCACTATAAAAAAAAGAAATAAATCAAAACAAACAAATCCTAGCTGACGTTACCGGCGCCTTTAAAACTACATCTCCTTACATTTTTTTTAGGTTTGAGAAGCGGAGCGTGAATTTATTTGAGCACGCTGTCAGGATTCAGCTGAGGTGAGCGCTGCATCAAGTGCGCGGTGGTGATGCTCCAGTATAAAATAGTCCGCTATATTTTGGCACAGAGGGCGATGCATCAGTTTAACCCTCAGCTCTGCCCTCCGGACTCGCCCATACAGTATTCAGCCTAGATAAGTTGAGGGGATGTGTGATCTTATTGTGAGGAATCCTGCCGAGGAGCTCTCTGTTCGTCTGTTTGTTTCTTCAACTTCGATGGCTTGAGTGGCCCATTTGCACTCATGCTTGCAGCCGAGGAGGGATGTAAGGTACGGGCCATCTACCGCCCTCACATTGCACGGAGTACCGGCGCGATTAAGGTCGCTATCTGAGTGCCAGTAAGAAAAAAAAACTACTTTCCGAGATGTGAATTATCGAGATTTGCTACTCATTCCACCGGCTCACTTGTCCTATGCTATCGACAACGGGATTTCAAGAGGAAAATGATTGTGGCATAAACTATTTCTGGAGACGCTTGTCACAGATATCGCCGCTGAAGTGGACAGGGTGGATGGTTATTTCCCAAACTGTTCAAGCATATGAATTTTGCATTAATTTGTTGGAAACGCTGCCTAGTGTCTTCGAGAACAGCGCAGGAGGAATGCTGGTCCAAGATCTAATGTCATTTACTTTGAGCTTTTGGCCTTTTTTCTTCGGTCATTGTCTTCTCTCACTGTTTTTACTTTCATGCCAGGTAAGCACCAAATTCAGATGACAATTTACGCATGAGAAGGGGTTACACGAATGTACCTGGAGTTTGATTTACTGATGGATTATGGATAAGAAGTGTGGAACTGATTATATTTTTAAACAACGTATGCACTTACTATGCTGCAGTTATTAATATTGCATGTGTGTTTACACAGGATGTTAGGGGCACCAGTCCAGGGCAACACCTGTGTTTAGGTAATACTGACAGGCATGCACGTGTAGAGTTTCCACTAAGGCATGAGACATACACAGAAAGACACTCAGCTCTCTTGTAGTGGGAACATGGAGAAGCCAACTGTGTTTAAATGATAACAATATTCAGTTATCCCACCAGGATCTCTGCAGCAGGCATATGTTACTGATGAGTATTCTAACCTCTGCCCCACGCTGCTGCCTACAGATAATGGTGAGCTGTTGTTCACACGCACACAGTGTTGCGAGGGTTCATGTGGAATGTTATCATCTTGAGTTTCCAAGTCAACCCACGCACACTCCTGGGGGCAGCCTGCTGCCCACTCTTGGTGGGTGGCTTCTTACAGGATAGACGTGATACGATTCTGCATGTACTATACACAGCAGCCCCGGTGACAACACTGGAGCTGTAATATGAAAAGAATGCTGAGAGGATATCCACAGTGCTGTTCGCTAAGAGGCTCCTGAGTGTTCAAGCATCTCCATTTGTGCTGCACAGCGTTGTGCTGATGGTATACTCTTGTGAGTAAATGCACTAAAGGAGGGTGCCTCAGTCATTTCATTGTCTCTCTTTCTCGCCATAAGGGAGAACTTCAGAGGTCATGCTCACAGACTGTGGCGGAGAAAGTTAGTGAACAGTGCCAGCTGGCATGCCAGTGTCAAAGATACCCTCCCTTTCCTCCTCCGCCGCCTCCACCGCCTCCCCCACGGCTACTGGGCACCACAGGTAAGTACTCTCAGCTCACCCTCCCAGGTTTCACACCTGTCTCGCTCCAAGTCTTTCTGTCTCACTTTCAGTCTGCTCTCGCCCCATAGTTGGATCTCATTCCTAGCTAGACACAGGTGTTAAGCAACTGGCTAACCTGAAGAACTTTTTGATTTGAAGTGTTTCTTTTAAAGACTCTCGCCCAAAGTCAGCTGAGATAGACTTCAGCCCCACCGAAACCCTGATGAGGATAAGCGGTTACAGATAATGGATGGATGTTTCTTTTAAAAAGAAAAATGTACCATCTACACCCCTGAGATTGATGTGTGAGGGCCTGTGCATAGCTGCAGTACATGTGCATGTGCGCCTCTGTGCATGTGATAGAGCCAGCAGGATGTTGACAGCTGAACACAGGACTAATTTATGCTGGGTCTGACCTTGGGGAGTACCCAGCTGCTTGTGAAATCCATGCCTGCTGGGCTGCCAAGCTCAGTGGTTCAGTGGTAGGGTTTCCCCCTGGAGGACCTCTGATTAAAACAGATGAGTTAATTAAATTAGCTCTAATTTGATAGAGATAAGAGGCTAATGACCCAGCCCAGTAGTTCCAGTTTCATTTAGGAGGTTTTTTGAAGCTAACCTGCTGGCAATAAGGATGTCTGCTTCATGTGTTAGTGCTTGTATGTAAAAAGCACATACAGTAAACCTGCGTGGATCCGCTGCCTGTTGCAGCAGTTTTCCCCTATGACACTCCCTCTCTCGTCCCACTTTGAGATGGTAAACCACTTACAGATAGGAGAACATATTTTACCAGCATGCTCGCTGAAACTTGATATGATTTGTATTTAGTCTCAAGCATCTAAATGAACAGTGTACTGAAATATGGGACAGGCGCTGCTGATGATGCAGCCATTCTGAGCTATTACTGTGACTCTTTAGAATCACTCACCCTGAGCCCTTTATATTATGAGCAGGGAGGGGTACTTAATCATTAAAGTCTCAACAGACAGCAGTGAAAAGGTTTGAATCAATCAGTTCCAGTGATTTTTTTTCTGTCTGGTCAATTTAAATGGACCTTTTTCCCCACCTGACTCACCATGTGAGCTACCTATGAACTGAGAGTTAAAGACCCTTCTGTAAATATTGGTCACTGCATAAATGCTGCCAGGACCATCTGACTCTAAGCTAAGGTGGGGGGGTTGAATGCCCAACGCACGAGTGGACCGCTACATCTACAGTGTTTGATGCTTCTATAAACTGCAGTATATCATGATAGATATGATAAGCAGGCAAATTTTTATTCCTTTTCAGCTTCACACAGAAATGTTTGGAGAGGGTGGAGACACCATGAATAATTCACTTTAAGGGAGTTTTTTTTTCAGTTCAGTTTAATCGCAAAAGGCGCATAATTATCATTTTATCACTTCAGTAGCACAATTTGCAGAATGGTTAGGGCTGAAATTTTGCTTTAAACTGTAGTCTTTAAAAGTTCAATGAATATGCTAACGTGAAAAACTGGGACAATGACTGAGACCTTATCTAAGTAAGTCAATCTTAAGTAAGTCTGTGTGGTAAAATGGTTTCCAAAGTCCTCCAGAGAAGCGTGCATTAATTGCGTGAATTAAACCCTACAGCCGTTGACAAAATGCAGGATTAAGATGGAAGTTTTTTAAATTATAGTGACGTATGTTAGGTGTACCATACTATAGGTGTACTAGCCTTGTTATATGCTCCAAAGAAATGTGCTGTGTTGGAAAATAGTCTACAGCATTACTAAGGAGTATTTGTTGCTCTGATTATGATGTAAATCCTTCCTCTCATTAGATAGATAGATAGATAGATAGATAGATAGATAGATAGATAGATAGAGAGATAGAGAGATAGAGAGATAGATATGCACATGACTAAACTGATTTATAGACGTGCTGGTGTAAGGAAGACTGAAAGGAACTTAAATGATTCATGGTGTTGGGTTGGATGTCTTTGAACGTTGAACCTAAGAACTACAGAACAGGTGAGAGCACAGCGCTTTCCCAACTCAGATAGCAGGGAGTGCTCTGTTATTCTGTTATTCAACCACTAAGGATTTAATAACAGACTTGTGTCAGTGATCAGCATAATACATTTTGGTTTTCTATATTTTGTTACAATTCTATTAATTCTTCTACATCCACATCTTTCTTCTCCTACCCCTTTCTTCTTTTTTTCTAGTGGTAAAGCCCATTTTGCCCTTGTTGAGGCCCTGGTGGACAGAGATGGACTTTATAGTGCTTGGAACGGTGGGCTGTGCCTCAGTTGTCTTCCTTCTCTCAGCCATCATCATCTGCTACAAGGCCATGAAGAGGTTGGATGTCACTTCTTTTTACTTTCATTTAAATCTCACTCTGCTGCATCTCTGACATATTCTAAAATTATGAACAAATTGAAATAGGAACTGTCACTGCAAGGCTACTCAACATATCATGCGTAATTTGACCCATGGGAGGCTGAACTATCTCTCCTGCCTCAGTGTGTGAGGACACAGGAGGCTACAGTGATGTCATCACCCTCCTGGGTCGCACTGAGGTCAGAGGTTAGGTAATGGAAAGGGTTGTAAACGTCAACGAGGAAGATCCACTACACTGAGGCACCAAGTAACATCCTATAACCTAAATTAAGTAATTGAGTGACTTAACGATCCCGTGTTCATTTTAATTTGCATAAGTGTCTAAAGCTTCCAAGAATCACAGCTTGCTTCATGAAAGCGAATGGCAAGCAGAGGAATCCCAAGATGCTGCTGTGGCAGCAGGAACTGTTTTCCCCCATTTGGCTTATTAGAGAAAAGGCTGTGTGAGGTTTTAGCCTGCAGCACAAACCAGACCCAATTCTCTGTGTGACATTCAGGCAGCACGGTGTCACACATGCACTCTGACATCCATGTTAACGTTCACAGACATTTAACAAACACATACACACGTCTGCATCATGCAAAGCACTGCACATGCACAGAGAGGGGCATGCAGAGGATACTTGTGTGTAGCCATCCATAAACACACAGCATCTTTAAATACATAGATACATTACCTTGGCATATTTACACACTCTATGAAAGTGTCATAAACATTGACTCCCACGCACCCATGCATGTGAGAATAGCCAGAGATGCGTGCAATAAATTAGGGAGCCCCCTATATGTTTTATTTATGTGTAATTAAATTGATTTAGTATCACACCTTTATTAAATTTATGGAACTGTATAAAGCGTACGTGCCAGATATGGCTTTCCTCAGCGCAACTCTTTTTTTAAACAACAAATAGGCAAAGTCAGGCAGCGGAAGTAATGGGTGGTTGGCTCAGGAATTCATTATGGCAATTCTCCAGCGCCCTGCGTAGCCAAGGGGCACCTTTTTTAATGCAGCAGTAGGAGAGTTGTTGCAATACAGACTCTATCCCCAAACCCAAGTCATTATTTATGAATTAATTTGCGCAGTCATTCAGTCGCAGGCCACATCTTTTATACATGCAAGCAGGTCGTGTCCTGAAACTCTGTGGGCTAGAGCCTACAGTCTAGAGACTGCAGACTTTGTGCCACACTGAGCTGCCCTACACTCTGAATGAGGAGGGGAAAATACTCAGGTCCAGCCAGACTACCCTCCTTAGACATTCATCAGTCATCAGCCAATAGGAGAGCAGTCCAGGGAAAAACGTGCTTCTTTTAACATTTGTCACGGATGCTCTGATCGTCCATCATTCCTGAGAGGAAACAACCCAGCAAAAAGTCTACCAAAGCAAGCAAAGGCAGTAATTGAGCTCCTTAGTCAATAACAATGTGAGAGAGGGTTTGTCAGTGAGAAAAACAGCCAGTTATAGTCCTTTCAGCCCCTCAGTGCTCTGGGCTTTCCCAATGAAAATCAGCTGGCTGAGGGCCAAGGCCTGCGCAGACAGCAGAGGAGCTAGCTCTGCAGGTCCCAGCCCTCCTGGCCTTTTATGTTTTTATAATCTTTGTCTGCCAGTCATCTGTCAGGAGCAAAGGGGCTTGAGAGAGAGAAACACTCCCATACAATTGTATACAACGTCCAGAGCACTAGGGAGGCTGGTGTGTGCAAGCATAGAGAAGAGGATTCAGACACACGCTGCGTTTCAGTGTTGCTGTGCCATCCAAAGCTAAAGACATGATGCTGCAGTCCAGGCTGTCAGCCATCCAAGAAGCCAAAATAAACAAAACTCAAACCAACTGACTAATGAAGCTAGACGCATTTCCTAATCAGTTACCACTCTGGGAGGCTTGTCCAAAGACAGATAATACATCACAGCTGGTCCCATCCAAGGGCAATTCAGGATATCCAAAAAAACCCAACCACAGATACAATAAAAGGAAAATACTTGTCAGACAAAATTTAAATCCAATATTTACTAATACATTATTTATCTCATCTGTTTAATTTTAAAATGACTATAACAGCAACATCAAAACTGGTGACAGATTTTTACAGTCTGTTTCTTAATGCTTTTTCTTTGAACCGTAGCATGTTATCTAATTTCCAGATGGCTGGAGTAATTGTAAACAGCTCAACACATGTCCCAATTTCGTCATGATCCATTCCCCAAACCTCAAACAGGAATGTGTGCTGTGATTGCACAGCTTTGATATGAAATATTCATCTAACCTGTGAGGTGTTGTGTTGCCACCTGCCATGTGTCAACAGCACAGCATCTATTATTGAAGACCTGGGTAGAGGTCAGTTTGAGGCCCCAATGCTCTGCCCTGTGAGGTGGCTAAAAGCAACATGGTCAGCCTGAGCAGAGATTACATCCTGGTAGAAATAAACAGGGCCAAAGCACCTTCAAATATGCCAGTGTCAAACAGCATTTTACAACCTAATAGACGGAATACTGACCTGAATATTTAAAAGGAAAATCACTGGTGAGCTGCAAGGACAATGCATAATGTTAAAAGAATATCAACCCCAATGACTTTCTATTTCAAGTTGAAGAATTCCCAGACTGGCTGTAAACCATGTCATCTGTCCCATAGAGAAAACGTTGGTATATCCCATTCCCCCAGCTGCTGACAATTGGCCAGTCATCTCCCCTGCAGCAGAATGGGTTTCCACACTGGGGCTGAAAAGCGGCATCAAGCAGCAAACAGCATCTGTCCTATATGGCCAGCATGTATCCATGGTGTCCTAAGCCATACAATCTCTCCCATCTGACAGAGTCCCACAGCAAGTCTTAGTCATTGCCTCACTTTTTGTTTACAACTCTCCTTGACAGCCATTAGCTCACATCACGTCCAAGAATTCAACCACTATTGTTACCAAATACAGTAATTCGTAATCATCTTGCTCATACATCACAATGCAAAATATAATCAAAATATAAACTGAGACTATAACATGGAAAAGAAAGCTCAATCTACAGTGTTACATTTCAGTTTAAACTAAGAAGAGTTAGAAGTCTGGACACATCTTTCTTTGATTCTTCCAAGTAGCCACTTTTTGGTTTGATGACAGTTTTTAACTCTTAGTCTTCTCTGAATCAGCTGAGGTTGGTTTAGACAAACAAGAAGAGGGGGATTTCTTGGGCCAAGAAACACAAGGAATGGACATTAGATCAATGGAGAGCTGTACTTTGGTCTGTTGAGTCCAATTTGACACTTTTGGTTCCAACCGCCATGTCTTTGTGAGATGCAGAAAAGGTCAATGGATAGTATCTGCATGTGTGGTTCCCATCGAGAAACATGGAAGAGAAGGTGTTATGGTGTGGGGGTACTTTTCTGCTAACGCTGTTGGTGACTTATCCAAAATTCAAACCACACCTAACCAACATGGCTACCATAGAATTCTGCAGCGACATGCCATCCCGACTTGTTTGCACTTAGTGGGACCATCATTTGTTTTTCAAAAGGATAATGACCCAAATAACACCTCCAGGTTATGTAAGGGCTATTTGACCAAGAATGAGAGTGACGGAGTGCTGCATCAGATGACCTGGCCTCCACAATAAACCCTAAACCTAAATGAGATGCTTTGAGATGAGTTGGACTGCACAGTGATGGAAAAGCAGCCATCAAGTGCTCTCTATATATATGTATGTAGGAACTCCTTCAGGATTATTGGAAAACCATTTCAGGTTACCTCGTGAAACTGATTAAGAAAATGCCAAGAGTGTGCAAAGCTAGACAGACCTCATTGTGATTTTTTTTTCACTGAGTCAAACCCTTTTAAAGACTGGTGAAGATTCTCAGAGTGTCTTTGGTGACAGAGGAAGGTTTTCCTGGTGTATCTTCAAATGAAAAATTGAGTTTTGCTGGATTTCAGGAGCTCTGAACACAGGAGGTGGTGAGGTGGAGGTGGTGAGGTGGAGGTGGTTCACAGCGCTGAAATGACAGCTGAAAAACAGCCAAGACATGAACAGTTTTAAAAACCTGACAGCAACAAGATGATTGTTAAATTGGTGTGGCGAAATCAGATTGGCTTACGTGCATGAGAGCAACAAAAAAAGACAGCTGGCAAATTGAGTTGACAGCAAGGGGGAAATAAGGTAGGTGTATAGGTAGCATCTAGTCTTGATGCCACCCACATACTGGCTCTTTTAAAAGTAGTCTCTGTATTTTTTACTAAACTTCATTTGTGGCGTTTATGGGATGACACATGCTAAATTGTAGTGTACAGTAGTAATTTAACTAACTCAATAATTACATTTTCACCGCAACTTTTATACAAAATTAACAAACATTAGTTGCTATAATCTAGTGCGTTTTATTGTTTATGTATTCAACTTATCATTTCTTAGAGAAAGACTAAGTTTGTTTTTTTTTTTTGTTTTTCAAAAGTTGTATAGTCTCTTGTTTTGATTTGATAAAAATCACCTCTCCGACACAGTGCTAACAAAGTTGAAACATAATGTCATGGAGGAGTTCATTTCATCCTGTAAGGATTCCTGAGAAGGAAAAAAGATGTGTACTGGACTGGACTGGGAATGACTGTTGTCAAAGTTGGACTGGCCAGCCAGGGCTTTCAGAGCAGAGGAGACACTGAGCTAAGATGTCGCTTAAGGGTCCTCTGTGCCAGTGAAGGCACTGTACAGTGTTGAGTGGGACAATGACTGTACTAACTGTATTCAGATCTGTCTCTGCGTTACATAAGCCTGAGCAGGGGAGAGCAGCTGAGGGGGTCAGTGCAGAAGCCACAGTACACTGGACAAATATAATAACCACAAAGGCACCAGGGAGTGCATGAAATGGGCTGTATTGAGTGATACTGCTCTTCACAGACCAGTAGTAGCAAGGAGATCATGGGTTGCATCTTTATTTCACACCAGAACGTACTCATAGATATGACAGAGTATTACACCATAGCCAGTATTGAGGGGGAATTTCACAGGATGTATCGATGTTATTTCCAAGTTGTTGTTGTTGTTTTTTATACTTTATTTTTTTTCCATTTCATAACACAAACATGAGGTCATTTAGTCACATTCAATGATACACATAGAAATTGGCACAGGATGATACACTTTCATTCACATTCACAACTGTGTTTACTACAATTTCAGTTGTCACACTCCAACACTGCATCAGCTAAGTATGTAACCCATTTAGCCCATTATTCTTTTCCCTTTTCCTTCTGTAATCTCAAACTAAATGTTATGCATTCCATACTGTCTATGTTATATATTATAACGTTCCATTGGTTCAAGGTGGGAGGTTCTCTAAGAAGCCAGTATCTACTTATTGCCTTTTTATGAGAATTTTTAATAAATATTTGTCCCTGTTATCCAGATCATTTGATATGTTTCCCAAGTAGAATGATAGGCAAGTAAACTCAATATCAAATCCCAGAATCCTCTTCGTGGTAGCTTGCACATTTCCAAGTTGTTTTGACAGCCACATACAGACTCATTACTTAGAGGAATGGTTGCATCTACCAGTCAGAGAAGGTAATTGCCTCATCCCCTGTGTTGCAATGTATCTATGCCTCCTGTCTTCTTGTAAAAGTGACCTTTGAACACTGAGGTTATTAGAAAGGACTGCAGAGACCAGAGCAGTCTGTGAAATCAAATCAGCCTAAAGGTTAAATCTAGAAACTCTGTTTAATCACATGGTCTGCAGCTAATGTCACATCTCTCTTGTCAAGGATTTTGTCCTCACTTTATGAAAATGTTTATTTGCAGGAAACCACTACGAAAAGAAGAGAACGGGACAAGTCGTGGGGAATATGCCATGAGCATCCGTAACAAGAAGGCCATGGGTACGAACAACACTGTGGTATAGACTGTCTCCTGGTAGAAGCAAGTGACATCACATTACTGTCTCTCACCTTTCCCACCACCAAACACAACAATCCCATCTCACCCAGAATGCAACTGGGTTTTACCCAAGGTTTTCGAATAGGTAAAGCTTCCCTCTTTGTTTGGCATGTTGCCTGGACTGAAGACAGCGTTCAGCTCAAGAAGAGCTGTAAAAGATGGAAGAAAAAAATCAAGACTGAAAGGATGGAGTAAAAGTCCATAAACCCCCATGGTGTTGAAAGTGGCACAGCAGGCTGAACATTATGCTCTTAGTAACAGCAAGTGTTGTTGACAGGCTGGTTGGCTGCTGGCTGGAGAGGGACTGTCTGCCAGTCTGCCGCAGATCCAGACCTCACACACTGTTGACATCTGCAATGGAACAACAGACAATACAGCAGCCCTGCAGTCCCATGGGTGGCCAGGCAGGACAGCCCATCACACATAATAAATAAGTGCATGCAGTTTTTACAGAGAATGCAACATTTTTATATTCCAATCCACACGCTGTCCATCTTTTGTTCTCCATTTTTGAGACAGAATTTTTGAGGCATGATGTTACTGTCGGTTCTGGCTCTGAGATATGGATTCATCTGACTATGCAATTTAAAGAAATCCATATCATGGAAATAAAGAGGAGCAACGACATTAACATGGGACATTTTAGTTATTTTACCATGCCAAAAATGCCACCGAAGACTTCGGCTCAATGTAATATACTTCAGTCATTGATCGATTTATTTGACTCTATTTAATTATCTACCTTTGAATTTATTTTTCTACTTAAAAGAAAAATAACTGTCTTGTAAGTTATTCTCATCTTTACAAATAGTGAACATCTTGATAAATTCATTTTTATTTCTTTATAGCTCTGTTTTTTAAGTAAATAATTCATCTGTGATGCTCTGATGCTTTAAGCCTGCTGTCAGTTTGTTGAGACACTGATGCAGAAAAACGCGCTTGCTCTGCAAAGAGTTTTGGTATCTGTAGTTTTGTCTCTGGATGTTTGATATGCTTCTCTCTGTTTTTCTGAGGCTTCAACTGAAGAATCAGTGAATGTGTTCAACCCCCCACCCAAAAAAAAAAGTCAAGTCATTTGGTAATATCCTCTGAGTTTTGCAGTCAGCTCGATGCCTTCAGCCATGTTTTGTTTGAATCTGACAATCTTCATTTTTCTATCTGTCAAGAAGGGCTTAGCCCTTTGCTTTAGAAACAGGGGACATGAGCCCAGGGCTGACCTTGTGACTGGTGAGAGACAGGAGACTGAGCCAATAGCCAGAGATCATGTTGCACAGAGGGTGGCCTCAGCAGGGACGTGTGTGACTCAGTGCTGTCAGATACATCCTCCACAGCCCCACTGGAAAAACAAAACTGAGTTGAACTGGAGCATCACTCAACGCTGCTCTGTTGTTGTTGTTTTTTTACATTACATCTGTGTGTGTCTGTTACTGTGTGCATGTGTGAGTGTATGTCTTTGTATGTGTTTTTTTGAGTGCGCAAACAAGTGTGTGTGTCTGTCTGTGAGTGTGCATGCAGATGAGTGTACTCGATGAGAGTGGGTTGTTCTCTGTGGCTGTCAGTTAAGTATAGATTTTGGCTAAACTGTGGAAATCTGGAAAAACACAAGCTTGCATCTAAACATGCACAGGTTATTAGCTAACAGTATAACCCAACATGTACCTATATGAGAGAAATGATGGATGCATGAATGTAAATATTGATATTTAAATATCTGCCTTCTGGACTGTTAATGTACAGTGTAACAGAACATGTTTATACATAGTAAAACAGTGTGCTACCATTTGAAATTATGTCAATGTTGTCATGTTAATGGAGCAAGCCATTAATGTATATATGGCAATCAGTAGTACACAATTTGTGCATTATACCAAACAAAAAGATGTGCAAGTTGATTTCATTGCTGAGTTTTTCAGTTGTAAATAAAACTATACACAACAACAGAGCTACGGTCTTGTGTTTAAGAGATGTACAGTATGTGCAGAAATCTGTTATCATACTGCAGATAAACTGGCCCATATGTGGCGAAGGTGATAAAAGTGAGACTGTTATATTTAGCCTGTGCCCACCCTGCACTGTGCTGTGTTCTGCCGTTCATGTCTTGGGAAGAGCTGTGCTGGCCTTGTCTCCTGGGCCCCCCGCAGTGGAGGACATGTTCTCAGTCTGTCTCACACAGTGCATCTTTAATGAACTGCGATTATTAAGTGTATTCTACTCCATGGGGCTTAATGACGCAAATGAGAAAAGTTATACGTTACATATTGTGTTAAGTCTGGGCTCAATCAATAATAATGTGACAGAAGAAATTATGGATGTGCATGAAGGATTTCTGCAGCTAAAGCAAGAACAGAAGTTGCTATAACAAGAAGATAATATATTCAAAATACCTCTGTGAAACAGAGACATTAAATCAAATAGACATTTTCCCGTTTCTAATTTAATTTGCACATTACATTACATTAACTGCAGTTAATGATGTGAAACAAACTATGGGACAAACCTGTACTGTTCAGGCTGATGCAGAGGTGCACTGAAGAGGAATGTCCACGAATTACAATGTGAATGAGGGACCATAGAGTAGTTTGCCTTCCCTGCTTTCAGATGTGCCATTTGATAGTAATGTCAATGGACAGTCTGAGCAATTTAAACATTCATGCATTGTCCAGCCAAGTCACTGTGGATTTCACTGTAATAAAAGCAATGTGACAGCACAAGGAGGGGCAGCAGGGATTGTCTCTGTCTTAACCAGCTTTATGAGGCTTTCTGAAGGTACGTCTAGAGAGCAAAAGAACGGTGGTACACAGATTCTTAGAAATTTGATTTCTGTACAAAACTACTGGATATTTTGATCGTGACCTGCATGTGACTACCTCTCAACCTGCTCTTTTATAAAGGAATGCTGGCTCAGGAGTCATAGTTGAACAGCCTCTAATCAGAAGATCGGAGGTTTGATCACCAGTTTCTCGAGCCTGCCAAGTGTCCTTGGGCAGGATACTGAACCACAAATTGCTCCAAAAGGCTATGCTATCGGTCTGAGATGTTGCCATTGGTGTGTGTGTGTGTGTGTGTGTGTGTGTGTGTGTGTGTGTGTGTGTGTGTGTGTGTGTAAATGTGAGTTGTTGCTTTCTGATGAGAAGTTGGCACCTTGCATGGTGGCCTCTACAGTCAGTGTACGAATGGGTAAATGTGATGTGTAGTGTTAAAGCGCCTTGAGTAGTCAGAAGACAGCAAAACCATTCACCTGTGATACACCATCGTGGTGCAGAAGTACTCTGTGTGTGTGTGTGTGTGTGCGTGTGCGTGTGTATGTGTGTGTGTGTGTGTGTGTGTGTGTTAGAGAGAGAGAGAGAGCTCACACAGTCCTTTTTCAGCTGACCTTCACAATCTTTGAGGACCCACTCACACTCTGCCTGCCTGAGAGGCCTTTGGTCAGTGTTAATTACCCTCACTACCTCCAGCTGCCTGCTCATCAGGTCAGTGCTCCCATATGGTCCTCCAGGAGGCAGCAGGCAGGGGCGGGGAAAGTGCTGGATACCTGTGGGACTCTGATTACATAAGCTGCTGCTAATGAGAGAGGTTCTCTGGAAAAGGGCTGCGAGTTCAAACGATCACAACGGTGGCAGTGGCTGACAGGTGCAACTCCAGAGCAAGGGGGACTTGATTAAACACACACACACACACACATGCACATACACACCTGCATCCATCATCACTTTAATACACACTCACACACAGAGGCACACAGCAGGAAAGTTGCTCTTTGATGAGCCAAGACTAGAGGTTGATGAGAAGGGGCACTGCAGCCTGATTCAGCTTGCTTGAGGTCACCGGGGAGAGTGTGTGTGTGTGTGTGTGTGTGTGTGTGTGTGCGTGTGTTCATTAGTCACATTTTGTGATATCATTGATTCATTTGGCACACACCTCTCAACATGGGTCCTCTTGCAGTGATTAAAAAGCTAAAATTCAAAAAATATGTCAGTCAAATTGGACCTATTGGGCCTATTTTTGTCCAATAAACTAATTTCCTCTTGTAGAATACATTTATATCATCAGATTTAATTCATGTTAAAGCTTGATAATGAAATCCTTGCAGCAGTGAAGATCAAAACAAAGATTAATGTGCTGTTCGGCTTTCTAGCCCTGCTGTCATGTCATCTGTTATTCTCAGACAAGAGCTTCGTAGTAATGCAGTTAGACCCCACAACAATCCTTAATCACAGCAAACCACATTAGGCCATAGGTAATTGTGTTTGCTTGGTATATACGTGGTCCAATCTGTTTCGCTGCTGCCAATGAAGAGGGGGATGGAGAGGTAGGATTTTCCACTTTGGGGCGGGGAGTAGGGCACAACCGAATAGTCTTGTTTACCTCCAATGTCTGGCTCCACCTTATCGAGTTACAAAGTTGCTACTGTAACTCAGATTTGCCCTCCAATCGACGTGAGCTCTGACGGAGAGAGGCAGCATGACTGACAGTCTGACAAGGATTTGAGACTGAAGCTGAGTAATGCATGTCATTTTCCCAAAGACACCTGAGGTTCAGTTTCTTGTTCATGAGAGTAAACAACTGAGACGATTTTATCGCTCTGCCACCTGCATTATGGTAAACTGGACATTTTCCATTATCAGTCAGGACATCAAAGGGCAGTAAATGTCACATTTGAATTTTGAAGCGGTCTGCAATTCATATAAAAAGACAAAGTGTCCAAGCATTTAGAAAAACTCGTACTTTTATTATCCAGCTTGCAACCAAGCAACTTAAAAAGTGATAGAATATGAATGACACAGGGTGAGAATATCTAAGATTCAACAAGCATTTACTTTCAGACCCTCACTATTACTAACAGGGGTCTATAGAAATTCTCTTAGTCATCTACTGACTCAAATCTGTTGAATACAACAGTTAGGCCCCTGATACAATTATCCCACACAAGCCTGCCAAACCTTTAATTATCAGCTCCAGTGCTAGTACTTCAAAATAGCACAGATTTACTGTACATATACAGGTATTATAATAAAGGTGCTGAAAATGATTCAGTCCAATGAATCCCACACAGCATCAGTTTACATCAGAGCCCCTTTTAGGTCGGAGAGTTCAGCTAGAGAGGACGCATGCAGGTCTGAGGATCCAGACTGGACCCAATGTGACCACAGAGCAGGTCACATGGGGTAGAACTGTGAGGCAGCCTCAGACGACTGGATCTCCACTTGAGCCATCTTAAACTGGGTGCACTGCAGCCATTTGCGCAGAGCAAATGGAGGAGCTCCGGACGTCTGGCCCTGCAGACACTGGTGGTTCACTCGGTTCTGGATGGCCTGGAGACGCAACTGCAGCCCTGCAGAAAGGTGCTGAAGAAGCAAGGAAGTAAAGGTGACAATGTTGTAGTTTTAAATCATGCATGTTATTTATCTGTATCAATAATGGCAAAACATTTTTAAAAGCCTTACCTTAAGGTTTGACTGAATCATGGGTAGCCACATAGGAATTAGCTGTAGGAAAGAATGAGCATGGATATATATTAGACCCACATGTTAAAGTGTTTATATAGTAACCATATAGTAAAACACTAGAGTTACAGCAAACCTTGACAAAGATGGTTGAGTTGCACTCCTGCAGGGCTTCCATCAAACTAATGACATGTAGACACACCATCTCTACCATCTGAGAGAAAGAAAACTGATTTTCTCAAACAAGCACACACATTTCCAGGTCCTACCTTAGCTAGCTTATATAGATTCCCAGTGGAAAAAATAAAGCAGAGCACTCACCACTTTATTGTGGGCCATGAGCTGCAGGATGCTGGGTGTAACCCGACTCCAGAACTCCAGGCCAGTGAGGATGGCACTGGAGGAAAACTCTGTCTGGTTCTGGTTCAGCAGGGATGGAGCAGCGGCTGCCTGCTCGCAGTAGATGGTCCACAGTTGGGCAAACATGAAAGCATGAAACAGAGAGCACATGTGCAGCACGGACGTCTGGGGACAGAGATCAAGACCAAAAAAGGCCAGTTAGGTTGTCATAGATCCCGTTAATAAAACCTGGGAGGAATTATATAAAGGGATTTTGTTTTGTCACAGACCTTTGACTGTTCTGGAAATCCAATGAGAATGACAATAAGATGATCTGCGATGTGGGAGCCAGCATCTAGAGGTATGGGCATACAGGAGGTGGAGCCCTGGTGCAGGGCACAGTGTGTCAGGGAACCCAAAAGTAGCCAGGACAGCTGACGAATGTGGGACACACACTCAATGAATTCTTTTGGCCTGCAGAGAAAAAAAATATTGAAATTCAGTTTCACAAATCAGATCACAATATATTCTATTCAGTTTTATTCTCATACTTCACAGGCTTACACTCATTTACCAAGCTGCATACAGATATATTTTCTCAGTTATCTCCAGGAGAATCTAATCATCAGGAAGTTTTGAGATTTCTACCCTTACATTGAAACACCATCGGCAGCTTTTTTTTTTTTATCAGTAGAAACTGGATTATCCAGCAATTGGGCCATTGATTCTGCTGAAAAGAGATGTTTTCAGTTCTTTTTTGAGCTGTAAGTAGATTCCCCTCTGTTGTATTGCGCTGTAAGCAGAAATCTCATGGACAGATAGTTCACAATCTGGAGATCAAAGCTAGATATTACTCGAGATATGCAAGGAAATATGTTTATGTCATTTGGATGAATTGACCTTTTAAGTTATTGAATTCTTACTAAACTCATCTGTAGTTTTGACCTTCTCACCCTTGTTGCATGGTAGACGGAGGATGATAAAGCCATGGAAGATAACGGACTACAGCTTTGTTATCACGGTGATTGCCTTTGCTGATCTCCATGGCAGCGACTTGTGCCAAACCCACTTTCAGGTTGCCCCCGAAAGTGTCCTCGTGCAGCGGCTGACAGCAAGCCTTCATATGGCTCTGAATGACAGATTTAGAGTAAGAAAAGATAAGGCTGAACAATGGACGAAACATGGAGAAAAAATCCATATGAAAAGACACTAAGCAAGTTGTTGTGCTTACATGAACAAGACTTACTTTAAGTTTGGTTAGTGTGTGCATATCTGCAATGAAGTCCAGTAGTTCACCGATGTATTGTCTCATGCATTCCATGGCTGCTGTTGTGCACTGTTGGGAACAAAAACAGATTCTCCTTTAGGAGGAAATCACAGTGGGGCCGATCTTTGTTTCTTGCTGTTTTGTGAGGCTGATTCTAATAAACAAACACACATTGACTAAAGTCTTACCCCTGGCAGAGTTGAAATCATGTGCTTTTGGATGATAGTGGATTCTGCTAGCCGTGTACCGATATCTGCACAAACAAACTGAGAAAGTGCACAGCCAGTTTTAGAATTGTATTCAGGATGAAACACTGTGATTGACTGTGTGTGATGGAAAGACAATATTTTACCTGGACCAGCAGTAGCAAGTTTGTGTCAGGCAGAGGAGACTTGAACTTGAGAGCCTGCAGAAGCTCTAACACCACAATGCGGGACATGTAGAACTTATCTCTCTCCTGGATGCAAAGAGATAAAGAGTGGAGTAAATGTACTGATGCAGCAAGACTGCCTTTTTCTATTATCAGTCTCCCTTACTCATGCTGCGAGGAGAGCATAAACTCTGTAGTCTGAATAGAGAGGGAAGGACAGGCAGTGAGAAGGGAGGCAGGGAGACAGAGAATAGACAGAGAATAGTGAAGCTGAGGAGTAGATTTAGGCCAGTCCAGATCTCTCCTCCCAGAGTCCCAGGCAGCTCAGAGGAGGCTGTCAGGCTGCCTTTCTCTCTCCCTGAGGACAGGCTGCTCTCTTTGTTCATCCCTTCCACACAAAGCCCAGCTGCCTGTTTACAAACCACACTGTCATCTTCTGGCTTCCACTTTGCCTCTCTCTTTCCTCTATGCAGTCATGTTTGCTTATGTTAGGCGCAGGCACATGCTCCTCCGCCTTTACAGAATGCAGAGCTGCCTCTGACATTTCTCACTGTGTGGCTTGTTAATGTGCATACCTGTCCGCAGCACTCTCATAATTAAAAGTTAATGGAGCGTGTCCGTTTGGTAAATGGCAAATCATACGCTCTCCTTAAGCTAGAGGGTCTAGACGCATTTGGCATATAGTGCAGCTGTGACAAATGGTGCATGGTGTGACAAACTTTAGTGGGTCTAGAAGACTTGACTTTGTGTATTTAAAACCTGACCTCGAAAGATAACGTAACTGGCTGAAAAATCCTCCCTGTGCTTCCCAGAAACCTCACCTCTCCATAAAACAGCTGCACAGGACCGGGTCCAAAAGCAATTGCTCATAGTGTCTCTGGGTTTTGAAAAGCGGATATTATACAGTGAGGAATTAAAGCGGGTGTAGAAAATCAATACTGCAGGAGACATAAAGCATGCAGTGTTGACAGTTGTGGAGGACTGAGGCTCCATCTGGCCCAACAGTGCAGACAGCCCTGGCTCCATCTCTGTCTGAGACAGCCTCTCAGAAACACACCATACATTCTCAGCCCTAGCACACCAACTAATCATGTTAATCAATACTGGCTGATTGCCTACTTAATCATCTGGGACATATGGCCACATTTCTAGCTGACTGGAGAGTCAGGGAAGTAGGTGTAGCACCAAAAGAGTGATGAGCGGGAGGCCTGTGAACAGGAGCTCAACATTTTTAACACTGCAGATTAGTTTAAAAGGTTTAACTCTTTCAGTGCTGCATAAATACTAGATGTCAGCACATGTTTCATTCCTACATGCGAAACTACGTCTTTTACACAAAAAGATGTGATGCAAACACAGTCATGAGTACCTTGTTGAAGGCTTTGTAACATAGTCCACATAGTTCTACGAGGTAGGAGAGGCTGAACATGCCGTACTGGATGACAAAGCTCAGCAGCTTGGAGAAAGGCTCCAGAAGGCTCTGGAGGATGAAAAAGAGGATACACGGTTAGGTATTAAAGGCTAGAATTTGGGCGTATCAGTATGTAAAATTCTGCTCTGGGCTTACCCGGGTTGCATTTGTAGTTGGGATTTTCAACAAACAAATGATAATCCTCAAACTGGAATCCATGGGGCACTAATGAGACACACAGATTGGGGGGAAAAAAAGATTGCAATCTGGACTTCCAAGGTCAAAAGCATCAAATCAATTACAATTTTAAGGCTCTGTCCTACTGACCCCAACAAGGGCACCACTAGATGCTTTTTCCTCGGCCCATAATCACATTAAACCATATCAGACCATGACTAAGTGAGCGGAAGAGCCGATATCTACCTTAAGAGGAAGCACAGAGGGCAGTTTTGTGAGGAAGGTCTGGAACTGGTTGCAGATGGTTGTCCACAGGTTGCTAGGAGAGTCCATGGGAAGAGCCTCCATGAAGGTGGCAATGTTTTCCAGGCAGTGCAGCATTGTGCCCCCTGCTGGCAGACTCTTCTTGTTGTTCAAGCCCTGGAGGGCACAGAGGCATAAACCATAACAGGGTTATATAATGAAATTCTGTAAGCGAAGATATTTCCATTTAACTGCTCATTCAGTCCTGATCACAATGCTCATGCAGAGGATTTAGGACACTGAAGCACAGATGATTGCTTGGATGAGCTGCTCATGCATCAATGGGCTCTTATCTGTGTCATTTATCTTAACAGTAACAATAAACTGGTACAGTGGAGCAGAGTAAGGCAGGTTTTCTTGAATGCCCTGATGATTCGTTGTTTTAGATTGGCTTATGCTGGACATGAAGCTAAAGCCACAAAAGCTTTTGCTTTGACAAGAGCTCCTCCTGCTGGTTAAATGACTCAACACAATTACGTGAAAGAAAATCTCACCTCCAGCAGCATGTTGAGGGCAGCAACAGAACTCAGTTCATTAAAATCTATCAGGGAAGATGCAAGTGTTCGAAGAAAACTTCCATCTGCAAAAAAGATTAGAAAAAGAATGAAGATGACAGCATGTCGAGTGGGATCTTATGAGGTTAAATTTATAATTATTAAATAGAAACATTAAAATAAATATGCAAAGAAAAGGAGTAAAATATGCATCTAATATAGGTTGCAAATTCTAAAACTTTTGCGAAAACACGCAGACCTGAGCAGTTAAAACATGCTGTAAGTGTCCATAGAAATAGTGCAGGTATATTTCAAGGATTTTTGAGTTTTAGTAGTCAGTGGTATGAGCAGACCTTTGATGTTACTCTGGAAGAGTTGGGGCAAGATGCCATTAGGGGCCAGCTGGTGAAACATACAGCGGAGGAACTGCTTTGCTACACCTGCTACATTCCCTGGGATTAACATACTGCAAAACATCACAGGGAGAACGGCTGTGTTGGACAGGCAGTTACACTTCACATCTATTATTAAACTCATCTATAAGCATACTGAATAATGTGAGCACTCCTGTGACAGCTTTAATGTCTCATACCTCTCAGCTTGTCCAGAAAAATTGGCACTAGATGCCAACCTGAAAGAAGTTAAAGCAGTGGATTAGGACTTGAATTATGCATGAGCTCTAAGGGTGAGTTATGAAACTTCATTTAACGGTGAAGTGCTGTGTGGATATAGATTGCTGGAGTGGCTGTACCTGCCCACAGACTGCATGATGTCGAGAAGCATCGGAGCAGCCAAATCAGGGCTGAGGTGGATGAACATGGAAAGAACAACCACTGCAAGGCCGAGAGTCTCCTCATCATATTCCTCCAGCACGGCTGCACAGTCTCGACACCTGGGACATCACATGGAAATTAACCAGACTGGTGTGAGCATTAAGATGATTTGTTTCAAGACAGGTATAGATGTCGATTGATTCATCTACCTGTCAGACATTGTTGTCGGCTGTTCATCGATGAACTCCTCAGGTGCAGGGACAAACATGCTGACTGTGCTTGGTGCAGAGAGCAGACTGGTTTTCGTAGGACCTACAAAGGAAATGAAAGAACAGTAGACTTTTGGTAAGATTTGATTATTAGATGTTGAATGTTGATAATGAGGAATAACAAGTTAGTATTATTTATGAACAATATTTAGCTTAGCCCTCTGTATGGAACAAATCTGTCTAAATTTAAGCGCACTAGTCATATTTAACAATTTTAAATATGAGTTGTCAAGGCTACTTGTCAACGTTCCAAGACTAGATTTTATGAAGCTTGTCATTGTCCATGAGTTACAGAGATAGTACATCCTGTGGGATTAGTGCAGGCTAAAATTTGACCAATTATTCTGTACTAAAAGTCACAAATCTTCATTGTTTGTCAAAAAATAATGGCCACTTTTAGTGGAGTGTTTCCTCATTTGCATATTTATTTTTTGCTTACTTGTCTTTTCTTCTTTATTGTGTCTTTGCAAAGTTTGATTTCAATTACTGATGAATAAGTGTTGTTTTCTTTTGTTTTCTTTCACGTGTTACCACAATATGTCCATATATCTCCTCAATTATTATCGAATAAAGAAATGCATAAAGTGACTGACCCGTCTCCCAGGTGCTGATGTTGTGTGGCGCACTGGACTGATGTTCCAGCTGTCTCTTCATTAGCTGGCTCATGGTCAGAGCTCCTAGAGAGCCTCGCTTCACCTGACGGTACTGAGCTAAAGGTCAGACACAGAAAACAACATCTGGGTTGAAATACCTGCTAAGACTGTTTTTAGCAATGCCAACAAATGTGTGTGGTTACATGGAAAGTAGACACACATGAAAAGAGATGATGAGGACAAAATTAAGTCGATATTTTGCTTAGTCTTTTTGAGGAACTATAACATTACAATTATACTTATACTAACTAATTTTAAAATTAGTTTATAATAGGTATTTTGCCTCCTCCCCTGCTTGTGTTTCCTGTTGTTTCCCCTCCCCTTGTGTGTGTGTCTGTCTCTCTGATGTGTGTGTTGCTGGGCGTAATCTCCAGTTTTCCCTCTCACCTGCCTGATCACTTCTACCACCTACCACCTGTGCTTCTCATCATCCTGTCAACCCCTGCTGTATAAAAGCCCAGTTCAAACTTCCAGACCAGATTTTCAGTGTCCCTTGTGGTAAGAACACAGTGACTGAACTTCTGAATTCTTAAAAAACTAGTTTTTGTGATTCCTGCCTACCCTTGCTCTCCTTCTGCCTGAGGAAATCTTTCCCTTCCCCTGCCATGTCCAGCTGTCTCATATCAACACTTGTTCCTGGAGTTTTTTTGCCACCGTACAGGACCTCCTCATTTCAAGACCTCATCCTGTCATTCTGCTCCTGAGAGTTGCACCTCTTTGATTTGAATACACTGTTTAAACTAATTCTGGTCTCAGGCTTGTGTTTGCATATTGAGACCTATAACAATAAAATTATTTTTTTACATTCTCTCAGGGATTTTACTGATTTTATAATAAGATGTCAAATAATATTACATGATTTTATTTCATATTTCAAGGTGTAATATGAAGCCTACAAAAAATATTTTGCAAAAAGAATGCAGAATATGTTTTGTTTATGTTTTTTTTTTTTGTCTGCACAGGTAATATATAAGATAGCACATAGATCATTTTAAATGGAAAATTAAGGCCCTCATTATGATACCACAACAGTCAGATTTATTGAAGTTTATAAGGAGACTAAGAAGTATTTGGATCCTACTTGATACTGAAGAGCGGTGGCTTGTTTCAGGCATAGCAGCTTCAAGCGTTGGGGCTGAGGCAGATTCTCGTGGCTTTTCCAATGTAGACAGAACTTTGTGATCTGCAAGGCAATATGGGCGGGGCATTGGCATCAGAATATATGCCAAGAAATAAACATCCAGTAGTCATGAACACTACTTTTGAGGAGATAGTTAAAGTTTATTTAGTGCTAATTTGATTGTACGGTTTCTTATGCGAAGTTTAGTGTTTTGTTTTCCTCGCCACCTCTTCTGCTTCTTTTATGCCAAATCCTATAGTTTCACAGCTTCTGATGTGTGCTGAAAAACCTCTTAAGTGTTAGTATGAAAGAAAGTAAGAGTGAACACACAAATAGAAACACACCACAGGACACCACACGGTCAGAGTGGTTAGTTAAATAATGATTTGTGGCAGTTGCACATGTGTACATTTATATTCAAACATATATTGATATTATGTATGATTTACATTTTTGCTGTCCAACTACATGCATACCATCACTTTTAGATTTTTCCAAGTATGCTAGGCTGCCACTGGTTTCCATCTTATATGTATGTTGTAATGTGGTGAAAGTGTAGACTGAGTTGAAAAGTCTGCTTAAAAAAATCATTATGAAACTGTATTTAAATAGCACATTTCATATTGCACAGAAGAAGCAAACAATGCGCTTCACAAAAAAAAAAGAAAGAAAGGACATGGGAACATTAAAAATATAGCAGGAAGGAGTTTCTTTTCTTAAAAAACACATTTTAGCTTTAGATTTAAAAAACAAATAAATAAACAGTAAATAAATAAACACACTGTGGATGTGGTAAAATATAGTAAAAGCTTCCAGGTAAAAGCAAGTTTGAAAAGATGAGTTTCAAGATTCAAAGTTGTAAGTGAGGTCACTCTTCCCGAGTCGGTGTATGAACTCAGTGCAGCATCACTGTTGAATTTAGTCCTGAACAGTTGATGAGAGACTCAGCAGAACACTATTTGTAAACTAGATCATTTTCAGAGTCTGCTAATTGAATTTCATATTGTACAGAAATGGAAACCACTGGATGCCTGGAATCATGGAAAAAACACTCAGCGTGGTTTGCAAAATGATTAGTGTCCTAAAGTATAATGATCTGTAGAAAATTGGCAAAAACATTATTACTATAATTTAAATGATTTAGATACACATTTTTGACCACACTGGTACAAAAAAGTGATTATTATGACTATTAAAGGCATTTGATAAGCTTCATCAAATCTTAGACATCACATAAAAAATGATTCTTCTAATATCCTTAAAAGATTAATTAAATTACACAGCACCTGACCAGCACACTGGTAAAGTATGCATTATCCTCATCCATCCTTCTTTCTTACCAGTTTCTGTGGCTTGCTCACCACCCAGCTTGTCGAACATATTGAACGTGATGTCCAGGTACTCCCTCTGGATGGCACTGACAGCTATCTTCCTCTGCTTCCGCTGTCGGGGCACAATCTGGATTTTGAATTCTGCCTCATCATTGTCGTCCCCATCGTCAGGTTTTGGGTCGCTGTCCCCTTCATCACCCATGTCGTCATCTTCTTCATCATCCCCGTACTCTTCTTCATCGTTGCTGTTACTCTTGCTTATTTCTGGTGAGGAAAGAGGCTCTGCTTTGTCTTCTGGGATGTCCAAGAAGATGGTCCTACCAGAGGGACTTGTCCCTAGTCCCAAACCAGTCTTTACATCCTCTGAGGTCACAGAGTTGTCATCTAGAGAAGTGCAAGGGACATGTGGGGTCTTCCTCAGCAAGTCTCTCTTCTGCTTCAAGGTCATGGGGCTTTCATGGCAGACATTTTCTGGTCGGTCAGGAAGATCCAGAGAGGTGCTGGGAGTCACACGGTTTAGCTTCTTTTCGTGAAAGGGTTCCTCTGAGCTTCCCTTTTCAACCAGAAGGTCTGGGGTCTTTTTGCCACTAGAACAGTCCTCTACACTCACCTGAACCACAGGAGACAGTCGCAAAGTGTTGCTGCTTGCAGGAGAAGCCGAGATCTTTGGACTCCCATTGAACTTGGAGGCTATGATGGTGGTAAGGTCAAATTCCTCATCGCTCTCTACAATCCTTAGAGGAGGCAACGGTTCAAACACCAAGGAGTCGCTGTCTGACATGGAGAGCAGTGAGTGTTTTTCTGGAATGGATGTGCAGTCAGAAGAGAGGTCAATGAGGTCTTGATCCTCCTTCCCCTGAGCTGATCCTCCTAGCGAGCCCTGATCCAACTTGTCCTCAAAGGTCTCCATGCAGCTGAGGCGAACCTCTGGGATAACAGGCTTGGAGATGTCAGACTGGCCACCTCGAGAACCTCGCCGGTCCACGCCATCACTGCCCTCCACCCGAACCGAAGAGCCATCGGATGATCCTTTGCCGTGATGCCGACTGTGAGACGTGGATGAGGATGGGGGCAGGACCACAGGGGGTGCCTGCATGTCACAGCGATCAATGCAGGATTTGCGGCGATGTTCATCCAGATTGAAGAGGATGGAGTCAGTGTTGGAAATGTCCAGAGACTTCTGCTTGTGCATGGCCTGCAGCCGCTTCTTCCTGGTGCTCTCTTCCCTGACACAGTGCAGAATGCTGTCCTGAAGGGCACTGGCTTCGCGGTACTCTGACAGCTCGATTTCGCCTGATACACAAAAGAAAAGTGAAACTTAATGCCAGGGAAAGCCTTCTGCAAGCTCCAAAATATGTTTTGCTGAAAATGATTGAATCGATGTGCTGTTATACTACACTTTACTCTGAGAGCCTCTGCTTCTTACTTTTCTTGGCATTCAGCTCTACCGGCTGGTACTTCACAGATTTGCTGCCACCAATCCTCTTCAGGCGAGCAAAGAAGGTCTGTGACTCCTTGTTAGCAGCACCAGTCGGCGTGTCATGAACGTCTGACTCATCGAATACACTGTCCTCTTCTAAGATGGAGAAAAATGAACATCAGCACTGCACTGCAACAGATTCATTCACTGGGAAGAGTGTAATTTTCATCATACCCTATCATTACAATCTACATAGTATAGTAGGTTTTCCATGCAAAATGTTTTCCTAATTTGTAGTCATAAATATAAACATAAAAAAAAAAGATTTCCACAGAAAATCAATGATTCAAAAGATGTTTTCATTTCATCAATGTATTCAAACTTTCTTAAGCAAAGATCTTAAGATAACTCTAGGAAGTTCCAGTACACATAATCATCATTATATGTTTGATGTGACACATTCAGTGTGTGTGTCAGCGTGTTTTATAAATTTGGTGTGGAGATAAACAACATCCTTCATTTTACTTCACCTTTTTCCTTCTCACTGTAGCGGCTCATGTTAGAGTTGTCACTGTAGAGTGGTCCCGCTGTAGCGTGGGGACGACAGCTGTGATACTGAGCATTCAGGGTGTTGATGGTGATGTGGATCAGATGGAGGACCACTTTACTGCCATCCATATCTCTGTAAGGGTACTGTGGTGCATAGAAAACATATTAAACTTATTTTGTACAACTGTCATTCTCTTTGTAATTCATACTATATATTATAAGAAGAAAGAAAATATTTAACAGCAAGATTCAGCAAAAAACATGTTATCTAAGAGACTAATGAATAATGATCCATGCAATGAATAGTCACTGACATATAGTAATACAAAGAGTACCTTATAGAGGATAACTAATAGGGCTTTGAGCCACATCTGTCTGATGTGTGGCTTCAGGGCCCACAGAGAGCATCTAGGCGGCTGCTGAAAATAGTGTCTCAGCTGGGGACACGTGCAGTACTTCAACACCTGGACCACCAGGGGGAGCAGCTGCTTCCCCAAACCAATATTATAGTCCATCACCTGGAAGGAACAACAGTTAAATCCATTAGCACAACACTGTTGTATTCTCACAACATGCTATTAAACGTGCCAGTTAATCTCTAACTACAGTCACAGAACACCGAAAAAGTAATAATTTATTATATGTCAGTCACTTGTGCAATGCCGGCGATGAAGGCATTAAAGCAGGTAGAGGTGCGCATCTTCTGAGGAGCAATCATGAAGCAGCCCTCCTGTTGGTCATAGCCCAGCAGCACATACAGGTGACGCTTCACTGTGTTGAAAGCCTTGGCGCTGCCGATGTCGGCCTCAGCGCTGCTCTGGTCTTTAGCCATGAATTTCATGAGCACCATGATCAGCTGGTGAACCGTCTGGTGATCTATGCCAGCGTCCTCAGGAAGCAGGTCTCTGATGACAGCGTCTTCCTCAGGAGATGGAGTCTGGCCTACAAGAGGGGCTGAAGCGTCAGGGTTAAAGTGCGGGAGGAAACGTGCTGCAGAAGTTGGGGAAAGGGAAGGTTGCAAAAGCAGGGGAGTAACAACACAGAGGTGGGGGGAGTCAACTCATCCTGAGTCAAGACAGGTGGAGACATCATCATGCAATATACATACATCAGTGTAACATGTTCATGGACTATGTAAATGGGGTAAACACAAAAAATGACCAGCTAGATGGTAGCAAGAGTGTTGTTTTTTACTCCTTTTAGTGTTTGAATTAAGCCCGAAGCAGGATGAAAAAACAATGACTGTCAGAGCAAACATTGCTTTTTCATACTTTCTGTCATAATTTCACATAATAGATAATAATAAAGATAATCATACTGTACCTTTCCTCCAATATGATGTGATTATGAAGAATAATACTATATGTTTCAGATTTAGGTTGTTATTTACCTGGCAGGACTTTCTCTATCATATCTCCCAGTGTCGGGGCAGAGTGCTCTTGCCTCGTAAGCCTTAGAGCTAAAAACCACATATGAAGAATACAATTTAGGAGAATGTACAGGGGAGGTAGTACAGGACACATGGCTGAGCTTCATCATTGTCCAACACATGTGCACACACAAACACATACACAGAAAAAAAACATGCCATATCACCTAAAACAGTATAAGTCTTAGGACATTTTGACTAATCACAAATATCAAGGAGCCAAAACAAGTAGCATTTCACAGAAACTCAGACAGGCTTCGGTGCAGAGCTAAAGATAAAATGGTAGGGAGTTCCTCCTTATTAAACAAACAGAAGTGTTAAGACATTCAAGTGAAATGAACGTTGAACAAACGAGCGAGGAGAGAAACATTAGGAAAAGGACCAGACTTTGGTCAAATAGTATTTGCAAATCAAAAGATAGGACTTAGTTTCACCTACAAGGAACTGAAGAATTGAATTGAATTGAAGAATCACCACATGAGGATGATGCAGACTGTGTCAGGTGCATATTAAACTTACTGAAAGATACAGTCATGGATTGTCATGACAAAGCACCTATGTGGCAACTAAAGTCTCTGAAGGCATTTGCAAACACTGTGAGACCACAGACTGTGTGAAAGTGACATAAGTTCAGATTCAAACTCAAAGGCAGACAGACTCATTGGTGCTACTCACGAAGACGGTTGCTCAGTGACTCGGGCAGTGAAAATGCCCGTTTAGACTCTGTCGGGCCTCCCTTCACACTGTCACGGAGGGAACGCACACTCTTCTGCCGATTCCTGGCAAAACGTGCCCGTCGTATCTTCCACAATGCTGCATCGCTGAGATTGGCTACATTGGTTCGTACGGCTGTGATGGCTGTCAAAAGGAAGGTTATGAACTTAATCTGGAGCACTACCAGGCAATAATGTTTCTGTTAGAATAAATATGTCGAGGAACATGCAGAGTAGGACGTGCAGGTGTAAAAACTCTGAATGGGAACACAGCAGCTACGTACTAGTAGGGAAAGGGAACTCCTTGTTGCAGTCCAGGTGTAACTGAGCCTCCAGAGATAGTGTTTCAAAGCGGTTGACAAAGAACTCCCAGCTAAGAGCAGGAATGTCTTTCTTCAGGAAGTGCAGCAGCAGGAGTTTGCTGAGGATGATCGGCCGATCCCTCACAACGGTGTCGAACTGGAAATCCAGGCACAGGCATAACCCCTGGATAATAAACAACACACACATATAAATACACAGCAGGACATGAATATATCCAGCCCCACAAATCTGTGTTTATGCAATATAAAATTATAAAATGTGAATTTAAGCTGAAACAATTAACTTTTAACTTTCTGAGAATTTGCTTGTTTTTACTTTACTCATCTCACACCTTCACATTTTTTGGACAGCTAGTAAGATTTAAAAAGGCAGTTTTAAGATGTTCTCTTTGGCTTTTTCTTTATTGCAATGAGATCCCCATAAAGTAGAAAAGAGTAGTAAAACAGTATAAGTTGTCAAAATCAGTTGATTCATCTATTATATTACCAATGTAAATGTCCATAAACACATGTCCCTCTAGTAGTTATTCATTCCTATTTCCGTATGCACGATGTATATTTTTTTATGCAAAAACTGGACTGCGCCTCCAAAATATCAATCTCCCCATAAAAGGCTGTACAATTTCAATACAAACGTTTTGTCCAATGATAAGCATTGGACTTTCCACAATGAAATTTCCACTATGGGCCAAACAAATCTTTGCACTGCACCTGTAGGGCTGGCCTCTTGATTGTGTCCAGTAGCAGTCTGGCTCGGGTGGCCACAGCTGGGTTAACGTCCTCCACAGAGGCCAAGAAGCAGCAGAAAGCCTGGGCCAGTGAGTACTTGAGCAAGTGGTTTTTCGTCACAGCACCAATGTCCAGAAACCGACACAGCACCGCTACCTTCTCCACTGGGAGTTTTTATGAGAACACAGAGTAAAAGGAAACATCATCAGCAATACAGACAGAATACACAATAAGAAGACCATAATTACTTAAAGAACCAGCTATGAGGTCACTGATGACGATAAGCTAATGTTTCTATGTCATCATAGTTGTAGCAATATCATTTTTTTTAAGAACTGAGAAATGTAATAAATTATATAAATAATTTAACATCTACTTAAAATCAGTTTAATATCTGTTCTATGCTTATTTGGTATGCAAACTTATAAAAAGAGGTACACAAATGTCTCACTGGTCATCTACTCTATGGGTGTAAATGTCTTTACACAACAGCGTTTACATACACACAGGTGCCTTGTGGATGGAATCAAATAAAAATGCATTCAGTCTTTAAAAAAATAAGATCCATCCAGTAATTGTTGGCTTTATTTATCACGACTCAGATTAAAATCTAAAAATAGATGCTGTATTTTAATAAACTCTCACCCACTCTGAGTTTATGAATAACAGCCAGTGTTGACCACTAGGTGTCAGTGTAGTGAAGTTAAGAGACATTTCAGGAGTGTCCCATTGCCTGTTGGTCACATGTAATGTTTTAAAAATATATACCTGTATAAGTTGTTTTGTTTTGTTGTCGTTGAATTATTAATAAGAGGGTATAATAATATTATTAGAGCTTGTGCTGGTATAAGCACTTCAACCTGTGATTGTAATTCACAATTTAACTCGGTGAAGACAGAATAACTGAGTTATTTTATCAATTTCTAGGGTATTTTTATACACAATATAATAATTTTACACGTATAGAGAATGATTGACTGTATGTTTGGTTTCTATTGTCAGTTCAATTATTCCCCTGTTTCCCTCTATTCATGCATCGAGTCAAAGGACCTGTCCTCTGCCTCTGTCTCAAGGTCATACAGCTCCTCTCTGCCAATCACAAGGCGAGAAAAACCCTATTAATCCCACAATTCCTCTTTGCTGCCTGTTTGAGCCACACGGTTGTCATGACAACACAAGTGGGACCTGTGGGCAGACAGTGATTTAGGTAGCATATTATATAAGCAGACTGGGGGTCTTCCATGAACAGTTCATTCATGCACAACCACATCCACTTTGCTAGAAAAACATGTCATTAAAACGAAAAACAAAAAGTTTTAGTCACATTGTGAAGGGCTTAATGATGTGTGTATATCTGCATATGAGGTTGTACACTTTATGTAATCATCTTGAGAAGTAAACACAGATATCAGACACACAATATTTGTTATCACCTGCTTCGAATCGTATTTTCCAGTCTTTGCTGTTGAAGTTTGTGTTGATGAGGTTCCAGAAGATGTCCGCGCCGTGCGACAGAGAAAGGGCATGGAGAAGCTGAGGCACAGCCAGGGAGGCCAGCTGGCAAAACTCTGACTTCAACATGGACCACAGACTGAAACACAAATTAGACACACACATGAATTGCTGTCAAGAAGTTGGTTAAATACAACAATTTTGCCACCAATTTCTATCAAACGAACAGCCAGCACACACCTCGGGATGAGCATCTTTTCCTGGACGTAGGCCAGAAACTGGGGGTGATCCTTGCGAGCAAGGTACAAACATTCTCCATGGAGACACAGGATCTTCAGACAGTTCAGCATGTTGAACAAGATGTCAGGCTCCTCAAACTTGGACATTTCCTGAATACAGAGGAGATGTGTGACTCAGAGCGTACCACGTGTACACTTGAATAAATCACAGAAAGCCTTCTTGAGGTTCTCTGGTCTGTCTATGCCACAGTTTAATATTTATTCAGTTATTTAGAAGTACTACCTGCAGAATGGTGTATATGAGCTTCAAAGACACAGGGAGCTGCTGGTAGGAGAACTTTGTATCAGAGTTATTTTTCATGGCTGGAAGGAAGAAGAGTGAAATAAAATAATAAAACTCAAAAACTGAACAGACATGGTTGAATGATAAACATATTGATGCAGACATAAGTACTACAACTACAGTACTATACACCTGTAGGATGAATGTATAGCTGGAGTAAGTAGCAAGTAAGCTTAGCTTAGCATAACGACTAGAAATAGCATGTGAAATGGTGAATTGTTGTTTTTACTTCAGTTTTTGACACAAAACAAGACATAAAGTGCTAATTAGTGAGCAATAGAGGTGTTTGTTATATGGATTTTGTTACCCCCATGTTTCCAGTCTTTATGTTAAAGTAAGTTAACTGGTTAAGATCATTAGCTTCATATTTAATGTACAAACATGAAAGTGGTATTAGCTCTCAACAAGAAAGCAAATAATCCCAAGATGTCAAACGGTTTCTTTAAATATCAAGCTACAACCAGTGCATTTAGCTAATAATTAATTTAATCTTTATTGGATAGTGCAGCTAATGCAGACAGGAAACTGAACTGAACCTGAACCTGGGTCACTGCAGTAAGGACTAAGCATTGGTGCATTGGTACATGGGGCACACGCTCCAGCAGGTGAGAAACTGGGGCACCCCGGCTGTTAACATTTTAATGTTCAATTATAATTTCTTTTGGCTGACACATGCACTGTATATGCAATTGCACAAATACAACATTGTGTGCAGAAGTAATACATACGTGCGTTATCAGGAGAATGGTTAATGGGGTTGTCAGTGTGCAACCCACTTAGATTGTCTCCTTCCTCACTTCCATTCTCTGTCTCGATGGAGAAATCTGGCTGAGACAAGAGCAATGTCTCCTCCAAACTATCTGTAGGTTCCTGTAAGAAATCAAACACCTCTCTTTTATATGTTTCATATAGTCATCTGTAATTCAGCTGTAGTATGATATTCATATATAGAATATGATATTTGTTAGTGTCATTCACAAGTATTTGTAGAACTTCATATTTGTAAGTTGACAAAAACAAAGAGAGACATAGAGACATTTATGAATCTGTTTTCTGCCTTGTAGTTTTGGACATGGCGGCTACATGGCATCCATTTTAAAGCCTTACCTAATTAATGCACAGGGTTCATTTATATTTGTTGCATAAACATTTATGCTGCGTGTCTCACCACAAGGCGGATCTCTTCCCGGGGGGTCAGCCTCTCTAGGAGCTCACAGCCCAGCTGGTAGCACAGGATGCTGGATTGGCACAGGCTGCACTCCAGGGCCTTCTCATCCTTCTGGCAGGTGTGTGAGCCCCCCCACGGGGCCTGAAAGACGTTGTTGATGATGCCCACGATATCCTTCCCCAGGCTACTGTCTAGACCCAGCATCACACCGTCATCCTGAAGCTCCATCTGGGACAGCAGTGGAGACGACCGTAAAAACAGGGGAACAAAAAGTGGAGCACGACACAAAATCTCAAGATCCCACCTGTGTGCATTGTTGTTTTTGCACTGTGTGTTGTTTTTCTCAACATGAATGAACCAGAAGAACTCTTCAAACTGTGTTGCATACTGTGTAAAAATGCACTACATCTTTGGCATGTATTTAGTAGTACAGTATGACAGGGTTTGTTTTAAGATTATGACCACTGACCATCAAAAATAGACCCGTTCTTTTGGGAATATGATTATTATCATTTTAGTAATTGTTAACAGGAAGGTGTTATCACCTGCTTTAGTATGAGGTCAAACATAAGGATGAAGCAGCCAAGGTTCATGTCATCATCGTCACAGTCCAGATCCAGAGCGCAGTGGCCGGTGGCATGACCCAGATTTTTAAAGGGGCTACAACGCAGGGGGCTGCGGAATGGGCTTCTGAAGGGGCTAGGGAAGGGACTGAGGGTGTTGTGCTGCCCGCGGCGTCCTGGATCTGACACAACACTCACCTACGAGCAAAGAACAAATCACTATATGAAGTCAAATATTTTTGTTTCCCTTCAAACTCATATGCATGCATTTGACAGTATTTTAATATCCACTGTTCCCCTGTTACTGACACTTATAATGACACGAGTGCAAAGTTGCTTGGCTATACATTTCAATGATAAATCTACATCACAGTCAAGTTCAATTAAGCCCTTTAAGGGAGCTATATTTAGACACTGGCAGTTACCATGGCAACATCCCAATGAATGGTAGAAAATAGAGAATATGAGTGGCAGAGATATGTACATCTTAATCCTAAACAGCACAAAACATACAAAAAAAAGCTCTCAAAAGTGTGGCTGGAAAGGAAGTGTTGCTTTTGGGGGATGTTGTGTGCGCCCTGGCTTATAACTGTTTTCACAACTCAACTCAAATAAAGAGAAATGAGCATCATATCTTTTAACTGTTTTTGTATGTAGAGTTCGAATCACTGTTTCCCTCACCCTGCGAGCTCCAGTGTTACCAGACAGATCTGAGGCGCGCGCCTTTCTCTGATTAGCCAGTTCTTTCAAAGAGTTGACTCCGTCAGAGAACATCCCAATGAGCAGCTGCAGAGGCACCACAATGTCCAGTTCTGACAGCACCTAGGTCCAGAAAAGATCCATTCACAATAACACAAACAACCTACTTGAGACCTACATGCAGATAGCTTTGGTTTTATGCAATAACATGGATACTACATAAATAAATACCAGTGAAGAACGTGACCAAAATGGGAGTGAACTGGTGACAGTTATAACAGTATAAATACCTAAGACGAACATACCAGAGAGGTACACCGCATCCAAACTGTGCATCACCTCTCTGTTTCATTTGAATGTGACCTATTTAATGTGTAAGTTAATGCAATCTCTTGATCCTAGATGTGACAGAAAACTTGAAATTGATCCATGTATACAGGGCAGCAAGCTGTGAGTGCATATGGGATGAAAGGCAAAATCCCTCCTATCTCTCTCAGTCTCATTCTGTGACCCAGATCCATATTCAGCAGGGTCCCTGCCCAGACTCACACTCTTATGACAACCTGTTCAATTCACACGCACTGTGGACAGAACCACAGGATGTGAAATGGACACAAAACAGCGTGTGTGCGTGTTTGTGTGTGTGTGTGTGTGTGTGTGTGTGTGTGTGTGTGTGTGTGTGTGGGTGTGTGTACTTACATGCAGCCACAGCAGAGCCTGCTCTTGCACAGACGCTGGGTAGCCGGAGAATCTGCAGCTGATGAAGCCAAACATTTCTTCCATGGAGAAGGGCAGGGGGCACAACTCAATATCAAACATCTTACTGTAAGCAGAAGGCACACACAGAATATTACACTCCTCAGTTCACTCTTATTGTTTTTAATGCTGTTTCATGCTGCAAATTTATAATCCTCAATGCTTACACTTTCCATAATAGGTGCAAGACACTAACAACGGCAACAGGGTAATTATAACATATAGAGTGCTTTCAAAATGTAGTTTCATCTAAAATAGGGAGGCAAGTCCAAAGAATTGTGCTGGGTTAGCTGATTAAGGTTATGGTTTAAAGGAATTGTTATATATTTTGGGAAATGTGCTTATTTGTTTTGTTACCAGGAGTTAAAAAGATTGATACCACCAATTAATACCTTGTTGTTTGTTTGTTTGATCAGTTCAGAAGTAGGAAGAAAGAAGAAAGTTGTAGTTTTATGGGGAGGTACAGCACCAAGAAACAGTTTCTTCACCAGGCACAGTATTTTCCTGGAGTCTCAACAACTTGTCGTTTTTACATTTGTTTGTGCAGATTAACCAAACAAGATACCATCTGTAACCTAGCTGTTTCCCCTGCTTACAGTTGCTATGCCAAGATAAGCTAATCACTTCCTGCTTCTAACACATGAACATCAGAATGATAATCTCAACAAGAAAGAAAAAAAAAGAAAGCCCCTCAGTCCAAAAAGCATCAACCTTTTTAGTCTGAGATTCTTAAGTGCTGCAAAAGCTAAGCGTCATGCATTGAGGCAGAAGTGTTCGCAGTAAAGCTCTCTTTTTGGCTTTATTATTTTCATCAAAAGCTGTCATTTATCTTTAATGTTTAGACTTTGTAAATAAATTTGTATATATTTATATAAGGTATATCATTATCATAAATATTTTGTCCTCCCTACCCCATTATGCAATAACATATGTCTATATTGCAAGATTGACGACTACAATATGCAAACACTTTGAGGTGGTGGCTGTACCTGAGCACCTCCCGGAACTCTTTGAGCTGATTGTCGGGCACTTCAGTGCGGATGGCCTCCAGCCACTCAGGCATAAAGCACTCCCACAGTGGTTGACTGATGACGTTGTAAGGTATCAGACACAGGATCCGGTTCAGGCCCTCCTTCAGCTGGGTCACTGTGCTACATGATTTGTCCCAGTAACCTCCCACCTGGGGGGAAAGGTATGCACAGACCATCTTAGATCACAGCCAAGAGAGGTCAGATAGTGACCTGCCCTTCATAATTTTAAGCTGTTAGTGACAAGCTGATTCAATGATATTCTTCATTTAATGGTTGAATTCAGTTAAGAGCTATAACTGAGATAAACAGGAGCTAGGATGTGCATTGGTTGGATATTCATGTTAGTTCATGTTAGTTGTGTTTATAACCATTTACCGCCACCATTAACATCCAGTATCAGCATCATCTATGTCCTCTATAATTCCCGAACCATAAACTGTATGTTTAGTTGATCTGGGTCTTACCCTTGCAAACTCAACAGGCTTGGGCAGCAGACACATGACCATCACATCAAATCGCACTTCACACACTGTCTTTAGCCATTTGGTGACAAACTGAGGCTTTAGTTTTTCCACCAGGCTTCCAACCTCATCATCCATCATGTAGGCAGTGGAGTGAAACCACTGGAAGACCATGCTGACCAGCCGAGCCAGACTCTCTGTGGGCGTGTTTTCATTGGGGGTGCACAGGCTCACCTGGCGAAAGTCAGAGAAGTAAACTAATCAGTCAAGCGATCATGACTTCAGCGAGGCAGTGAATTAAACAGAGGCCATGTACTGTACACATCCTTATCTCACATCTCCTTGTTATAAACAGACACAGGAAAAGGCCTGTGATTACACGCACCAGGAACCAGATGCCAAACTGACTGAGGAGCCGCTGGTCGTGCTGGTCGTCCTCCTTGTTATCAAATTCGATGTTGTCCAGAGAGTGGTGAGAGGCGGACAGGCCCATCTGACGCCGCCTATTCAGCTCAAATTCACGTTGTTCTGCATGTATTTCTGCCTCCTTGAGAAGGCTGGATGGAAATTGTGAGGACAAGAGGTATAATAGAAGATTCACAGAGGTGCAGAGTAGACATAAAACAGATATATTAGCAGAGAAAGAGCAGGAGGGGAATAAAAACACAAACCTGACACAACACATACATTACTAATCTAATTTCATGGAGTATTGTTGTCTATGTACTCATGTAAAAACATGTCTCACAGCATTACAGGCATATGTAACAGTGGCTGTGATATATCAGTGTAAACACTGTGAATGTACCTTATAACAGCTTCCACAGTGCACACTAGCTCCTCCGCTCCGCACTCCCGGGTGTTGATGGGAGGGGGCGAAGTCTGGTACAGATGGGTCTCCGCCGCAGCCCCCACCTCACTGCTGTGGTGGTTGACATGGCAACGCTTGCAGTAGCGGACAGGCCGGTTGCCATGGCGCCCACAGCAGCCAGCCGAGAAGCAGGTGACCACAGCCCTCCTAACATGAGAGCTACAGTTCTACAAAGCCAAGAAACAGTGGAAAGGAGGAGGCAGAGGAGGAGGAGAGATCAATTTATTTCTATTCTGGGCAGAAGGCAACAAAACACAGCAGATTAGCCAATAACGCCTGATGACAAGCCTCTAAAAATAAACATATTTCCAGGCCTCAAAAGCAAGTAACTGACAATGAATATCACCCTCTCTAATATGCATTTCTTTAGAGATGTTGATCTGTCTACATCTGCAGTAATAGAAAAAGTCTTTATGCGTCCCCACGGTGTCTCAGGTTTCTAAAAATAAAAAGCATGGCACGAGAGAGCCATCCTAATCTGATCAGCCTCTAATCTTGTGCCATTAGAGGGATGCAGTGCTCCCTATCAAATTAACATATCTGTCCTCTGATGGTGGGCTCTCATTCACCTATCCGGCTTTCAACGACAAAAAAACCTGATGTTACTGATGTTGTTGTTCTTTACAGTATGTTCTATCTTGAGCATCAGGGTGTATTTATAAGTGGCTACTCTCAAATGAAGAGTAATGCCTCAGTTAATGATGACAGAGCTGCTGTAAATCCAGGTGGGAGTTTAAAGGGCTTTCTGAAATGAGTGTGACAAAGCCTGATCAGGAGGGGGGGCTATGGATTATAAACTGCTGGACAAACCAGGACAGAGGCCAGCTGTTTCCCCTGACAATACCGGTCGACTGCTCAGAATACCTGAGATCATCTCACACTCAGTTTTTCCGGTGTCTCCTTGGAAACCAGCAGGGAGCACTTGCCCTCAGCAGTGCGTTCAACAACAATGAACAAACATCACGCCCCAGCAGCTTCATTTGAAATGATTTGGCCTTTACTGAGCTGCTCCGGTGAATGAGGAAAACATTTCAGGTTCATAAATAAATGACCTTGCTACGGATCACAGGTAAAATGGATTTCATGAAATATCAGGTTCAATCTGTTGCTATTTTCAATGACACTACAATTTGAAGCATTTGTACTGTTTGATTTGAGTTTTGTGTGCTCTGGTTAGGCCAGGACTTCATTAATCACAAGGTGCCATTACATTGATCAGTAATAAATCTCTGGATAATATTCAGTATGGTATCATGGTATAATGGGATAGATCACACTGAATATGAGCAAAAGAGAAAATAAACAGTGACATTAATGTTCATGTTGCGATATAAACATCTTACCTTCTTTTGGCATATGGCAGATATCTCTGCTGTAAAGACAAATTTTAAAAATATTCACTTTGTAAACACCAAAAGAACCAAAAGAAGCTTTTTTAAACTGAAAATGTGCTATTGTGCTTGTGTATATACAGTATATCGCTTTGTCTGCAGGAAGCAAGACAGACTGAAAGAAACTGAAACACCTTTGTGTTTGCGATCTCTCACCTTGAGGCAGGAGAACATCAACAAGCCATTCTGCATGGTCTCTGAAAAGGTCAAAGAAATGTGTAAATAATACTTGATTTATATTATTTGATATATATATATATATATATATATATATATATATACACAGTATAGCACAGCAGTCTTCCTACACGCTGGAGAAAAGGGAAACAAGTGGCTGCGTAGTTTTGTGGTGTTTTGTGGTGATGATCTCATTATTAGCACAAGAGAATTATGTAACCATGGCGATGTATTTCCCCTGGGTTAACGTGAGGAATAATGAGGCAGGCAGTAGGTGATGCATGTTTGGAATGGCATCTTATTGAAGGAGGGGGAGGATCCGGGGCATGGAGAAAAGAGGTGAAACAGATGCATACCCTGCTATCCTCTGGCTGCACTCCTCACATATATAAAGAGGAGGTGGCTTGTCTCCCAGGGCAACAGAAAGAGTAGGATCTATACACATCTGTAAAGTAAGACAGGTGGCATTAGAATATGGATGTGGTATTTAAAAGGTGAATATGCTGATGTTTTATTTCCATGCAAGAAACCATTTTTGTTCATTTAGGGACTGCACACAAATTAATAAATGTGTTAAATCACAAAAAGTGATATAACACTACGGAATTCATACATATGATTTTGCCATTAATAACAAAGTCCATAAAGATTTCGGAGGGTATACTTTAATTTTAACTTGTCAATTTTCATAAAGCCACCAACTGAATTTATAGCAAACATAACAAAATGATGTATCCTGTGAAGCAAACATTTCACCCATTTTTTATTTTTAAACCACGAGCTGTCACTGTGACTTTATGTAAAATACACTGACACATTTAGCTTCTTTGCTGTTGTTATGTTTTCTGTTAAGGTGGGAATTGCTGTCGAATAGTGGGAAATGATGTGCTCTGAAGGGATAAAGTTCAACCACTATAGACCCTTGCCAAAAGAAATGATACCCAACCCTTCCCTTTTTAAATTCTTCTCCCCCCTTCTTAATTAAATTAATACTTAATTCATAATTTTCTTTAAAGTTCCTTGGAATCGCGTGCAAAACACTACATTTAATGCAGCTGAAATTTTTTCCATTTGTCTTTCTCACGTACTACTAGTATATCAGGGTAGTATATCACAGTCTTGCCCAAGAAATCATGCCACACCTATACCTGTCTCCTCACGCTTCTGTGTGGATGGCTGCGTGCATATGCTGCGCTCTGTTCTCTTGCAACCTGTGCCTGGCCCTGTGCTAAACCTCAGTGCTCATGGCCTCAATGTTCAGATGGCGCACTGTAATTTACTGTGCTCACTTGATGCCACCCTACCCTCAAGGGCTGCGTGGGGTCATCGCTTCCAATTAAGCCCCCCTCCCCCCGTACCCCCTCCCTGCTCCTGGTAATTGAAATCTGGCCCCTCTCCGTGCCCCTGTTCCTACTCTATTTGTCAGATTTGAGCACAGTTGAGTAAAGGCAGGCGGAGCTGATAAAGCAGAGCAGCAGCAGCAGCAGGGACTGGTGTAAAGACGCATAGAAGTTGATATCATTACTCCATTCCCACAGCTGCCTGGGCATGCACTGATTTATTTACAGAGGGGTTCACAAAAGTAAACACGGCTATACGCTCGGTTGAACTCGGCAAGGCAATCTGGCACATGCCCCATGCATCCCAGATGAAGCTCTCAAGGGATGCAGCTTTTATATACACAGAGCACTACTAATCTATCCTCTTACAGTAACAAGGCATTGTAGACGGCATGTGGGATCTTTTTTATGCAATCAACAACCATACATGCAGCAGTGATTTAAGAGTTAATGTTTAATATATTTAAGACTGAAGTCACCTTGACAGCAGGTTTATTGATGGCATTGTGGCACTCGATATGTTGACAGTGGATGGGGTTCCAGGCTGATCCAGGAAATTGAAAAGAGACAGAAGATTGGCAGTAGATAAGGATAAAAGGATAAAATAGGGAATAGGTTAGACCTTTAGTCAGCTCAAGGACAGATCAAGCAGCAGATGTGACATTAAGAGTCTGACCTGTGTACTGTAGCCCCCTGTATTCACTGATGGCTCCCGGTGGTTTCAAGTTGGGCCAGTAATGAAACAGCATCTGTACTGCTGGAGGCTTTACTTGGGACGGGCCATAAGAAATGACATAAAGAAGGTCCTGCACACAGTATGAAAACATCAACAGTAATTACAAATGCAATGATATTCAAATACATTTGCATACTAAAGGCAACAATTTAAAGGTTTTTATTTCAACTTTATATCCATTTTGTAAAGACTAAATGTTGCCTGAGGGCATTCATTGCTCAATATATATGAAACATTGAAGTCCCTATCTTTTAGTTTTATACTTGAAGGAAGGCCATCCAGGAAATATGCTTATTTTGTGAGTTACTAGATGAAAAAATGGATACCGCTCTCATGTCGCTAAATATGAAGCTAGCACCAGGAGACCGTTAACTTAGCTTAGAAGGTTATGTACAAACAAGTTATGGATACTTCTGGGCTGTTTTTTTACACTTCAGTTTTTGTGTATAGGTTGATTAGCTCATTGTTACCTTTAAACAGAGCCAGGGTAGCTGTTTCCTCCTCTTTCCAGTGTTTATACAAAGCTAACCTCTTCTGACTCAAGCCTCATATTGAACACACATATGATCTTCTCTTTCAGCAAGGAAGTGTGGATTTCTCCAAAAGTGAACATGGTTCAAGTGAGCAATACAATATTGTGTAGAGAGTTTTTATTTTTTGGCTAGGCAGTGTTTCCAAAGTAAGATATTTAACTAGTTAGTGAAAGCATGAAATTCCAGGTTTTGTTCCAGACGTAAGATCTCATTTAACTTCATTCAAAGTCTCAGTGACATTTGTTAGTACTCTGATAAGTAAAAAATACTGCCCGTGAAGACAGCCTTTCTTAATAGTAAGTAACATAGCTTCCTTCATGTGTTTTAGACAGTTATTTAAAAACTATCTAATATCATTGTTTATTCAATGTTATTTGTTTTTAACATTCCTTCAATGAAGTAGCCATGCAGCCTTGCTTATAGTTCTTTCATTGGCGCTGTAGTTTTTTCTGTGCTCACAAGCTAATCATCGTTTAACATTGTTAACATCACAACAGTTTTAATTTCTCATAGCAACCGCTGTAATACACACATCAAGATTTGTCTAAGAATGTAGAAAGTAAATCCCAAGAACACAAATGACCTTATGTCTGCATTATGTGTTTAGAGTACCTTCCATACTTCCTGTTTGTGCTTCATTAGACACTCCAACAATTGACAGTGATATACTAGAAAGAAGTAGAGAAGAGAGCCGTTACTACACGACATTACAGTGTGGGGTATGTTTGTACGCATGCTTCAAAAGGAGCCAAAATGATGGTTTACCTGGATTTGAGGTATACTGCATTGCAATCATGAGCATGGAGGAGGCAGACAGATTGACATAGGCTGGGACTCCACCCTCCCGCCGAGTGGAGCCCACTACAGACGTGCAATGAAGAGAAGGAGAAAAAGAAAGAATGGTAATTACTAATGATTTACGATAGTAGTATAGATGCTAGCACTGGTTTATGTAATTCATTCAAGTTTTTGGTTTAAATATCAAAGCTTATTGCTTGATAACTTGATAATACTTAATGGCATAACATTTTAATTTAATAAATCACCAACTATCTTTTTTTACTTATACTCACATATAGCCATGGGGAGGAAAGAGGTGCTCAGGTACTCAATGATGTCTTTGTGGAGGAAAGGGGGAAATGTGGCTAAAGTGGAGATCATAGTATAGGGCAAAGTGCTGAGAATATCATCACTGAGAAAGGGCAGGAGGCAAGTTGTTGTGTAAAATATGGACTGTCCCAGATCTGATGAGAAAGGGAAAAGGCAAAAAAAAAAAGACAAAGAGAGATACACAGACACTCATTCAATTAACAGTACATACAGTATTCACATACTGTATGCAGCCACAGATGTCAAAGTTACATGAAATTTCAGCCATTTAACAGTATAACAGTGGAAAAAAAGAGAACATCTGGAATATGAGGTTCAGTTAAGGGCGATGAGCTTTCTTTAAAAGCTTCTGAAGTAAGGTTTGCCCTCAGGAAAAGTAGAGCATTCTAGTCAAGGAGATGGGTTTTCATGCTTTTGAGCTTTTTTTAACAGTGGTAAAATATTCATGAAAAACAAGAGCACTGACTGTGATGCAGCCTTGAGCCCGTGAAAAAACAGTGTGGAAATATGTCATTCTCAGCTGTATTCTAAGTGTATTAAAAAAAATAAAACATTACATTTGCCTATGTGTGCTTCTTTGTTTAACTTATATATTTGCACATGACAACATAATTAAAACATTTCTCCCACTTTACATAACAAACATGCAGTCAAGTATGATACACAGAAGAGAAGGCCTATATCTGGTGTATCCAATGGCTTATGAACGATTAAGTTGACAGGATCCAGCGTGCTCCCAATCACCCCCATGCATCCCTCAAGATCCTCAGCAGGACTTCTCTTCTCCAGTTACAAAAGAGGCCAAAAAAGCAGCAGTGGCTTCATGCAGAGGCCAGACGGCTCGGGGATGATGATGACAAACAGTGGTGCACTGGGGCCTTGACTCACCATGCTGACCGTGCTGCAGCAGGGGCACCAGGTCAAGCAGGGTCACGAGGGTCACATAGAGGCCCTGATAGTCCAGAGAGGGGTACTCTGAGAGCTGAGCGTCCCGACTCTGCTGCCCCTGCCCCCCGCGGTCTGACGGGGCATCGCGCAGAACGCTGTAAAGGAGGGAGCGAGTAACTGTAGGGTTGATGGAACTGACTTGTGGTCTTAGAGATGGGGTGAGTGGGAATGGCACAGGAAAAAGACACATGGTCATGGGCACGGCCAAATTGGAAGCTTCCTGGTTCTCCTTCCTGCCTGTGCGGGACAGAATGCTGCTCCGGGGCGGGAGGGGAGGGGAGGGAGGGTAGGGGAAGGGAACAAGGGAAAAAAAGAGACAACAAAGACACAAAAAAACAGCACATTACATTGAAATGGCACTACAGAGACAGCGTAAATAGAAAAAAACAAACCCAGATAAACCCCACATAGGATGCAGTGTCTCACTATTTGACTGTATCACTGAAGGCACGGGCAATTTTTCCCTGCTTTGTCTGTTCAGAGTGACTTTAAATCAATTTATCTTGTTTTGTCTATCTTTGCACTTGGAAAACAAAAAAAACATGAGCACAAACTGCAATGATCACTGCATCTCATGCGTATCTGGTGACAAGGAGCAAAAATATAAAAAATGGCATGTTTTCAGTGGCAACCCCATACTTCTCCAAAAAGGTACAGTGCAAATGACTGTCCCTCGATGGCTGCCATCTTCCAATCAGCAAGGTCAGAGGCTACCATGCGAAAAAGGCCAATGAGCCGTGGAATTTGAAAAAAATAAAAATAAATTTCCTTGTCTTTAGTGGGGCTGTCAAGGATGGGAGTGACACCAAATTGGTTCGGGAAAATACAGAGGTGACACTTTTGAAACATGCTTCAGCCAGTAATAAACATGTGTGTGAGGTTAGATCAAGTGCTCCTAGGTCACAGCACATGTTTATTGCACCAGAGAAATAATGTCCGTATGCATACGTTATGATACTGTATCAGTATCATCAGGAGAAATAATGAGATCCAACAGGCATATGGATTCAGGTTTCTAAAATAAATGTAACAACTAATCTACGGTAGAGGAGAAACTATAATGACAAAGGAATAGGTTGTATCAGGGGGAGATGACTGGTAGCATTATGTTTGTGAGCTAATGCAGGATGGACAATTGTGTTTGCTGTCCCCTGGGAAAGGTGGTGGACATACTCAATTTTAAGAGAGGAAAAACAAAAGGAAAAAACTAGTTGGGTTGAGTGTGGAGCGTCTAGGGTGGAGGAAGGGGAAGGGGGGGCCAGAGAGCATTGCTCTTTTTACTGCACATTATCAAAGAGCTAAGCTGTTCTATCAGGTAAATGATTGGGATTTATCAAGAGAGCCCAGATTATAAATGCTGATGTACTGTTTTTTTGTTGTTGTTGTTGTTGTTGTTGTTTTAATTTGAAAGGTCACTCAAAAAGTAGAGTTACAGCATTCTCGGCAAGTGAGAAAGGGGATTTCATTTCACTTCAAGATTTTTTAACATATCATTAGCTTAACAGTTTATACTGTCAACAGCAGAATGTAACATTTTCTGACTTATCCCCTCAAAGTTATACTCTGTAAGATTTTAGTCTGTGTAGATTAATTGATAAAAGCAGCGTTTATTATGCAGCTTAAACTCAAACAAGACTTATTCACAACAACAGACTGTATCTCAGAGTATGACTTTTTCACTGCCCATTTCTCATATAGAAAACATCATTCTTTTGAACAATGAACAGACATAAACAGACACACTCACACGCATACATTGAATATATACACACAAAAGACATATACATATGTGCACACATACATACATACATACATACAAACGACGCAAAAATTTACAAACATATACGACACATAAAACACATGTAGAAATGCACTGATACAGACACATGACATACATTGACTGTCAAACCCTGCGCTGTCAGTACAAAATCATTGACTATGTGTGTAGCAGTAATTCAAAGCATGATCACACTTTCTAAATTAGCAGATTTTCAGGTGTGTGAGGTGGAAACAAAACTGTACCACATCTAAACCAACGTCAAACAATGCTACATATGATTTCTGCTCCCTACAGTCAGGTCTTACAAGTGATACATGAAGTCAACGCGGCTCAGTGATGCAGAGAACTCAATCTGACTGACAAAAGCCTCTTCTTTAAGGAGGCATATATAATCGTCACTGAATAGAAAAATTGAACCATTCTTTATTTTCTGCTCTGCATCTGACCTGTGCTGAACCCTAAAATCGGTGGAATGAATTAGCAACAACCTCCTTTGGCCAATTCAGTGTTTCTTTCCAGGAATATGACACATGCCTGCTTCACTTTTCAAGGCTCACTACTCTCACTTCCTTTCATTTTCTCTCTCTCTCTCTTCACACCAAACTTCAGAAGGCACAAGTGTATGGATAATCCTAGAGTCCCTGCTGAGGAAACCAGACCCCTCTAATGGTGGGAGGGAATTATTTGCTTTGCATATCTGAGGCTAAGAGGCTCTGCTTCGGGGGGTGGGGAAATATCAAGGAACTGTTAAAAGTGCCGTCATAGCGAGTGATTCCTTTCGCACTCAAATGACACAGAAAATCACTCGAGTTTACGCAGATTTCCCACAGTCCTGCCATGCTCCAAGACATATGACAGCCCATGTTTAAAACACTACTGGTGCTGGGCAGCTCTTCAGCAAAGCACAAAGTATCCAGGATACTCTGTGATCATCATTCAGCAGAGAAATAATCCTTCTGGAGCAAAGGCATAAAGTGTAGAATTGAGGCCGGCTGCCAGTCTCAAATAGATTGCACCCTAAGCTGATAATAATGATAAAAGTAGGACATACAAGTTCTGCCTGCAGTAATTCAAGCCTTTTTGTAAATTAGCTAAAATAAGTTAGGACATCACTAAACCAAACCACCGCAGTGCATTTAAATATAGAAAGGGAAAAGACACATCATGAAATAAGATGTGTCCAAAATGGCTGCCTACTTGACCTGTGTTGGAGTAGGAAATAACATGCTGTTCCTTCCTTGGGCTTTCACAGCACCCAGGGGAGCAGGCTGACCCTGCAACAGCCGAGCTGGAGGAGCTTCCCTCTCCGTCGGCCCCTCTGGGAAGGACACAACAACAGGCCGCTCCAGGGAAACGTTTGTTCATCTAGCAGCCAACCACTGAATCAATAAACACTGATCCATCTATCGCTGCTTTAACAAAACACCATACCTCCATCCTACAGTCTCTATGTTCTTCTATCTGTCAAAGCAGGACAGGCGAGGCCACTTCACCAACTTCCTTTTGACATGCTTAATTCATAGTATCCCTTTAATGGTGTCACTGTCCTTCCTTTCAGAAAGTGTGTCAGCTACTGTAAGTTTTCTGATCGTGAAGGAGGCTAAATATCAAACATTCTACAATCTGTTACTTCACCTGTTGGCTCCAGAGCAGGGTACTTACCTGAGCAGGGTTTGGGAAAAGTATTTCAGTGTGTTTGCAATGTCTGTTCCGGAGGGCACAGGGTAAATATTGTGTTGCACACGGTTGTGATACTCTTGCAAGTATCGTATCTTAGAGGCAACTAGACAAAATAAAGAGCAGAGTAACAAGCAAAATCAACACTAGTGAGACTATCATCAAGGGTAAAAATATTAATCTGAGCACAGAGAAATGCATGAAGCTTCTGTTGTTGTTTCCTGGCTAAAATTAATCTAAGACACCGTGCAGCATATAACGCTCCAATTATCAAGTCAAACAAAGAGTCTGTGTTCCCATGGCTCTCTGGCCTTCACCAGGTGACCTTTTTGGTATACTAGCGAGGTCACAGGAAGCCCCAGAGGAGGCGGTGAACTATTGCTTACAGAAACAAGCTTGTGTACAAAAGGTTGCCAGTTCAAGTCCCAAGACAAGCTGGGAAACTCTGCTCAGGGGGGTGAATATAAGAGAGGGCTTACTCATCCCTTAACAGATGATGCTGAGGGACATTTCAGCAATGAGTGCTTTGCTGCTTTCTATATTGAACCACTCCCGCAGGTCACTGGTTTAGGTATGAATGTGTTACTGGTTCTTTTTGCCTAGCTGAATACGAGTTAAAATAAGTTGGAGTGGGTGATCGCTGACCCAATTTCTGTGACTTTGGGCAGTAGTGTTTAGCTTCTTCCCTGACCTGTAAATGACAAACCCTAAAATAAAAATAACAGCTGCAGGCTTTGTGTGGTCAAAGCCTGTGCTGCAATACACACTATAGCACACGTTTCTCTCTTCTTACATTTACAGCTACAAACTGTTATATTTTTAAAAACATTTTGATGCCTAAACACATAACAGCTGGTGTAATGTGTTGTTTAACAGCAGAAGTGTAATCAAATGAGCAAGGTTCATCCTTTTCTGATGTAAGCCTGATTAATTCTTCCATATACTGACCACTAAACAAAATTAGCAACACACAACTTTTAGCCACTTGAGATGGAAGCCCCAAACACCAAGTCTGACCCCATATTTTATGTCTAAGATGATTAAGAAGTGTGCAGAAATCATTCAGTAACATGGAAGACAATCTGAACACATAGGCTGTATTCCACCTGTTCCAAAGCAATCGGAGGAAAGAGGAGCAAGGTGTGATCAATCCACATTATTGATCAATCTAATGCCACCATATTTGTTCGCTAAAAAAAAAAAAAAAAAATCTGCCAGGTCGACCTTGAATCCAAGCAGCACACCTCGCTTTTCGCACGCACCTCATCCAACCACGTCAATCAAAAATAAATAAATAAATAACATGACGACTGTGCTATCTAACACATGGAATTGTCTCCCTAAACATGCCGAGAAATACACATATATATTGCCTATATAGTGGCTTCCTGTGTGCTCTGAGCCCTCCAGCCATCCTCTGCAGAGAGGACGTGTTGCAACCTGCCATGGCAACCGCGGTTTCATCACCAAGGACAGCTCCCCTCATACGCTTTTCTTGGTTAAAACAAAAATCACATTTCCAGTTTCCAAACCCCCATGACAAGACAGGAGGAAAAACACACACACACTCACACAGCCGTACTTACACTGCTCTGCCTTCGTAGACATTTCGCAGACACTTGGTGACACATAAAACCCAGACTGCCAATTGTTTTAGTGTTTTTTTTTTCCTCCCCGGCGTTGTGTTTCCCTCAGTCGTGAAAAAGTGAATATACCCCCCTTGCAGCCCAGGCTCGGCTTGATTGTACCACTCTGCGCGATGGATTTATACGCTGTGGCTTTTTAGCGGTGGTGCGGTCGTTTTGGCGAGCTTTTAGCGGAATTGAATCGAAGGAGACCCATTTTGTGAGTCGTTTTTTTAATTTTAAGAATTTGATTGTTCCGTGGTGGTAGAGAAATGTTCGTATACATCTGCCACAGTACACCTTTCCAAATGGACTGATCCGGCTTTGACAAATTGTCATTCAAGAAATCCAACAACCCTTTCAGCCCACTGTGAAATGATTATAGGAGGGAAATAACACCGACCTGAGTGTATTTATAGAGATATTCCTGCGCATTTGTGTATTTGTGTTGCATATAAAAAAGGCTAAACATGCAACAGATGGTTGTCACATTGTTCTAATCGAAATCATGACATATCCTGGGTGACAAATATATCTTCACATATATTTTTGTTTTCATGTTTTAGGAATTTAGATTTTTTTTTTTCTTTTGTAAATAGCAATATTTTCTAATTTTAATAACAAGCAGTGACGAAATTAATCCCCATGAACACCTGAAGGTCTTAAAGAATAAATTATCATTAAATCATTTTTTTTAATCTATAAAGTTACATATATTGCATTCTTTATGTCTGCTATATAAATGCTGCCTTTTCTAAATTAAGTTCTGCATCATTTTCTAGGAGCAAAACTGAAAGATAAACAGACTTAAGTGTCTTGAACACTGACAGACCCTTCCCATTATAGTTTCTGCCAAGAACTGTTGGAGTGTTTCCATCTCTTCTCCAGCTGACTGGGAGCAACATAATGTCACTGCAGTCAGGACCCAAAATGACCCCATGTGCTTGTTACTACTGTTTGTGTTTAGGCAAATTTAAGCATTGTCCAAACATTTCAGTAATTAGATCAGTCAGCAACTGTTTTTTAATTCACTTATCTTAGAAATAAAACATACCACAGCAGATATCATATCAAAGTCTTTATACAGAGGGACATTTTCATCATGCTTCAGACCAATAAAACTTTACTTCTCTTTATAAAACGTTACACATTGGTGAGACCTGTACACAATATTTGGTTGCACTGGTGTCTTCCTGAATGTTCTTGCAGAAGTCATGGTCTGGGACTTGATCTCTGCCGGTACTCTGAGATGTGATGCATGATCCATCCAGCCGGGGCCAAGAGAGCCAGAGCAAACACACACAAGGCAAAGACAGATTGCTGTAAGAAAGTCCATCAGAAGATATATAAATAGAAAGAACATAAATGCTCAATTAATAGATATTATGTTTTTTGTAACAGAATTAAACAACTGCACAAAGGATGATATATGGTGCACATTTAAAGGCACTGTAGCTCACTCCTGTCATCAGCTTCACATTGGATGGAGAGCACCAAACACCTGAGTCCAGAACAGAGATGCCCCAATCTCAGTGACTCATCCAGTGATGTAACAGCAGCTACCATTTATATCTACCTACCGTAATATTCCCTGTGTCCCTCTGCACTTTGATATTCCTCACTTGAGCCAGGCTTTGCAAAAGCCCCTGTGCATGTCCCAAAGGACAGATCAGCAGATTTATATGGTATAAACACCAGCCGCAATGTTGCAGTTTCATCATGGGATCCCTTTACAGAGGCCAGAGCTTCACACTGACTTATGGATAAGAAATGAATAAAACATCTATCCCACTCTGCAGGCAGGGGAACACAGTTCGCTTGAATTCCTCACATTAGTGGCAGTACAGTGAAGTATCACAGATACTGACCCAAGGCTGACTTTTTTGCACTGTTTGTATTATTTGTGTCCCAACGTGAGCTTGACAGTTGGATTTACTGTAGTTTAGCACCCAGTTAACACAAGTAAGAACATTATACATATACATGTTGATACAGTCAAACAACCTGTGACCAAGATGTCTGTCCATTCAACTTATACTATACAAGTACTAACAAAGATATTGAGTCCTACCACAGCCCCGATCCTTTCCTTTGGTGGCTTGCTGTAGAGGGTTGACCTTTGATTTTGTTGAATAGCTTTCATCGACCTGGACCAGGTCAGCCAGGTCAGTGTAGGTCTCCTTAGTACAGAGAACATCTTTCTGCTCATGCAGTCACTCTCCTCTACTGTACATAAATGTTTCTGTGGAAATATCTCCTCATATCCTGTGAGATGCAAACAGTCACAACTTTCATCTAATTCCCATCACTGTTCCTGGGAGGAGTTACTGCCACGGGCCAAAGACACTCATGTAAACACACTGACCAAGTTCTCATCAGGATAAAAAATCTGGCCTTGTCTGTGACAACACAGGTTAAAATGAACTGAATTGGAAAAACTATTGCCAAAAATAGTGATTCCACATCATGATGAAGTCTCTGTCGCAGTTTTTTGAAAGATGAAGTTGTACTTAAATTAATAGCAATCAACCAAGCTGACAGTTCTTAAAACTTACTTTTTAAAAATATATATGGATCAAGTACTTAATGTGGGTCTCCAATAGATAGTCAGTATTTTTGACAATTATCGTAAATATAGAAATATTTACGATAAAGAAACAGCTTTCAATAACTACATGATTCACCACTCAGATCATGAAGAAATGAGTTTTATTGAGAGATTTATTGTCAGTGTCCATTTTTTTTATTTGAAGATATCAGGTTTGTGCATAAACTACTGCACATAAAAATGGAAATAAAATGCCAAAACATTCAAGGTCTGAACTGAATTACTAGGCATGCCTGCAGACTTGTGAAGGACATGATTAAGTATAAAAACAGCTGAATTATCTGGGAAAAATGAGGCCATGTGTTCCAGATAGAAATAGTTTTTTCAGGTTTGCACCAAACCTGAATACAAAGTGGAAAAACTTCCAAAGAAAAACTTTAGGTCCTTTATCATCTTATAATCTACAATAACAATTAATATAAACACAGGGTCACTCAGTTCTCCAAATAAATGACTCATAAATCCCTTAGATTGCCAGACTAGGGGACAGACAAATTGCTCAAGCAACTTAATTATTGATATAGGAGTAGGATGATGAACATAAACAACATTTGGTAGGCTAACACTTTATTTGGATAGTCCACCTACAGATAGTTCATAGAGTATTTGTAATAGTTCAAATATTTAACTTTGTCTGTAGATGTATATGTATATGTAGAAGTATGTGATGTGTGACAATTAATGAACATAACCAGGATGGTTTGTGCTTAAACCTAACCAAACCTTAACCACAGTGGTGTTATATGAGAAAATTGTTTTATCTGTGAAGCTCAGCTTATTAGCTGTTGAAATATTACAAATACTCTATAAACTATCTGTCAGCGGACTATCCAAATAAAGTGTATCCAAATAAAGTGTTACCCAACATTTGAGGCTTCTTCCAGGAGTCTATTCAGTTTTTGTCTTCTTATTTATTATCATAATTACACTGTATAAAATCATGACGAGTTTTAGGGTTTTTTTTAAATGTATACATTTTCAGGATTCTGTTTATAGCAAAAACTGCAAAAATTACCTTGAAGTCCACAGATTATGATTAAAAAGAAAAACTATACTTTACAGTATGTGCCAAAGAGGCTTTAGCCTACATTAGATGTATTATGTCGCCCTCAACAGGACACCAAAGGAACTTCAATCAGCTGAAAAGCAGCCAAAGTTTTGGCCCTGAAGCCTTTACTAATAAAATAACTCTGTAACAACTTAATGTGTTACTTCATTGAGAAACTCTCATAGCACATTACACTGCAAAAATGTTCTAAATAGTCCCCCTAGCTGCATGGAGTATACAGATTAGATGGTTTTAAGCTTCAACATAAATGTCCATGGGCTATATTCGTGGAATAGTTTATAATCAAAGTAATTTCACGCAGACAGATTTCTAAGAAAGAGATAAAAGTTGATGAATAATAAATGAATATGATGTTTCATTAGGGAATTATGTGTATTATTATTTTTTTATTATTAAACTATACTTAACTTTCCACCATAGTAGTTCATCACTACAGTGTGACTCCCTGGCCCTCTATAAAATTAAATATATTCTCATCTAAAGAAAAACGTAAAAGAAGTTTTATAAAATATGACGTAAAAGTAGGTATCTCTCATAATTTCCACTGCCACAAGTACACCGCTAGAGGACGTGCGCAAACGTATTATTGCACAAGATGCTTGGAGTACTGACGGGCCTCTTGACCAGTCGGCGTACAGCATTAAGAATCCATCAAGCTAACCAAAACACAGGAAACAGAGTTAATAAACCTCCAAATTAAAGGTGTATATAGTCGCAGATTGTGCTTTTTTATCTAATGGTGGGCATTTACATGTTTTTACAGCAACTTTTTATTTAAATTACTACCATACATGAGTCTGAAGCGGCTTTTATCGGACAAATGGAGAATTGTAATAGCCCACGACTTTATTTTGAAAGTCTTAACCGGAAAAGCGGTTCTTATTTTGGCTAGCTTGAAACGGCTTGCGTTGGGATAGGCCATAACAACCACCCAACAAGGCGTTGTGCTACTATGGGGAAATACCGAACCGAACCGAGACTAAAAAAGGTTTGGGTTTAGTTTTTAGTCGAGGTAAATGTTTGTAAATCCGCCGGAAAGTCGATGCAAGTGGAAATTATCGCACATTGGGGATCAAATGTGGACGTTGACGTCGAGCCGTGCGTAATGAGCAGAGTTGGAAAAAGAAGGTGTTGAGCTGCATTTTTTTCTCTCTCTCTGCCAGGGACAACTTGGGTCGGAGTACCGCTTAAACTACGAGGCGATACGAAGAAAAATAATGCCCACGAAGCTCTCCACTTTCTGGTAAATGTTTTTTAAACGCCCGCTTTTCAACAGTTGCATCGCATCCTGCTCGAAGTAAATTGCTGTTTCCGAGGGGGTAAAGTCAAAGCGACACAGCAGAGATAGCTTACCCTAGCCTCTTAGGATATGCTACTAATTACAGGGCTGTGGTGAATATGACTCCTCTTGCTAGGCTGTCAGGAAATATTTGGATACTACTTCCCATTTTTATCAGCTGAGACAAACAACCTACTTGGTTTTTCCTCTTACAAGCACTTTTAACCAAAGCTTCCGCTGAGCAGCGATAGCCCACCAAGCAGCCCCAAAGAGCAACAATAGCTCCGCGTTAACGTAAGGCTAACAAAGCCATTGCAAATGATTGATTTCCTTATGCACTGGGATACAGATTGGACTACTTACTTCGTATTTTCGTGAGGCTCGATGGATAGAAAAGTTCTGGATGAAAGTGCATTTTCACTTTGCGGATGAATCTACATGTTGCTGTTTATTGCCTCTGTGTCAGATAGTTGTTGATAGGTTGTGCTATGGCAACAATGTGGCCTGTCATCAATCTATAGCTTATGTGTCGATTTAAGGGTATATCAAATTCATATAGTTATATCCAGTATGAATTCTGAGGTCAGTAAATGCTCAGATATGCAGGTATCTTTTCTGTAATTTGTAGGTGTCCATTATTATTATTTGCCTAACCCGCCCAAAGAATCTTTTCTGTATCTCTATCCCAAGGGGATTCTCCAACAATGTATATAACATTTGTTGGTTACACCATCTGTTTAAGTGGTGAGGAGCCACACTGCACACTGTGATAATCCTGAGGTAATCTCGCTGAAATTCGGGTTAGACTCAGCATTTTGTACATCCTGCCTTCCCCTGTGAGTGTGTGGGTATCTTTCTGTCCTTTCATTTGGAAAAGATGCATTCAAATCCCCCCCTCAGCATTAAAGGTTGTCATTTGACCAGGTTAAGTATTTGTGTCAGTGCTCCAGGGTTGTATAATGACATGTAATTATTGGAGTTAACATGCTCAGAAGTCCATGACTGGCATGAATGGCCTGTGAGCTTGCAAGTACTTGCCACAAAGTAACTGAATGAGCTGGACTTTGGCCTGGATGCTGTTTACTCTGGCCAGTTGGATGGAGAAGTCAACCAGGAGCATTGACAACTCACTTAAAATAAGCACTTATTGTTTCCTGGGCTGCCATTCATTCTCTGGAGATTGACTGCCAGGCTGTGTTTGTGCACACTTAGCATTTCTTTATTGAAAAGATGGCCTTATTCAGTGTTTTCTTGCAAGCAGACGCTGGAGCACTTCATATATTGTTCACTTTGGGTATCCTCGTGCTTTTACCCCCTGTTGATGCTGATGATTATGTGTGATATCCACCTTTCTTCCAGAGTAAAAACATTTTAATCAGCTGACCGCATAGTGTGTCAAATGTCATATATGCAGCACTAAGGTTCATATTGTTGGTTGACACAGGCTAATCCGGAGGCTGCCTACCATGAGTCATCATTGTGGGGACTTTTGTTCCCTCTGTCTGTCCCTGTCATTTCAGTGTGTTGCTGTTTCTAGCCTGTTCTGATTCCTGTAGTTTCCTGTAGCTCTCCTGGCAGAGTCTGCAATCAGTCGAATGGCCTGATTAACTGTTATACTGATTGACCTGATTGGCAAAAACACTGCAGAGGTAAGCAGTCTGCTCTGCCACTAAATTTTGTCTCTCCCGCTAACATCGTTATTATTTTTGCGGGAGCCGTTTATTCTGCTTTTCCTTCCACTTGTGCTCCATGTTCCACTTGCACATCTTGCTGTGCGATGTGTGCAGACACATCAGTACTGCAGAGGTCACTCTGTTAGCAAGTTCCGGTTTCTGCTCACTGCTGCATTGCTTATTATGACCCTTTTTAGAGCACCTCTGATTGTATCAAATATCCAAAGAGTCAAACAGTCTATACATGCTGTCTGTAGCAGTATTTTTGCCCAGCCTGGTTAGCAAAGCACAGCAACTCTCCTCATAGGTTGTTTTAACAGCTTTTGTGACAGCAAAATGTTTCTTAGTTATATCCTCCAAAAACCGATTACAAGCTGCAATTCTGACAGGGGATTAGTTCACATTATTTAATTGTATTTTTTGTTTTAATTGGACAAGGCCTGCATCTTTTTATTTTTATTTTTGTATGCGAGTCAAGAAAGTAATTTATCTACATTTCTTCTGGGATCAGTGTGACTGGGACTTCATGCGATAATAACATGCCAGCAGTGCACTGATAAAACTTCCCTGTTGAAGAAATTAAATTGAAGAGCTGTGTATTTGAGAGCTCTGACGCATATAGAGCACTTTGCAGCTACTGTGTAATTTTAGACAGGGGAGTGTTAGGGGATGTTGTTTTTTTTTTTTTTTTGCTGTTTCTCGAGTTGCTGCCCTTTCATTCAGGACTGACTGTGATACTGGCACTGTGATTGCTCTTCAGAAGATTAGGGCCTGTGTCATTGAGCCTTACGACAAATATAACTATCAAAAGGCGATGCCTTCATAAATTCATTCATAATATTCACACTGGGACCAATAGAGAACGCAACACTTAGGTTTCTTTATACTAGAAATATGAATTTCTCAATCATCTGCTACACCGCCCAAGTAATTCTCCACATCACTTTTGATTGTTGCCATCACGGCTTCATTACCGCTGTCACTTTGATTCAAAATGTTGACTGTGTGTGTTTCATCAGCAGAGCTTTGGTAAAAGAGAATGACCTGTAAAAACCTGCTTTGAAATAGTAAGAATGTGCTGTTGAAATTTGGGGTTGCTGACAGAAAAGGAAATCCAGATACCTACATCTTCCCTTTTCTCTAGCCATGATGAGGAAATCCACATAAATGATTGATAAAGTGCCGTCATTTGAATAATACATCGGTCCTGTTCTTGTGCCAAGCATTTTTGTATGGTAATGTTCTCTGGGAGGCAAGTGGCTGATTTAAATAAAATAAAATGATCCAAACGACTGAGGCAAGGTGAGCAGTTTGAAAGAGTGCGTATGTTCGTGTATGCGTGTGTCTGTAGAGAAGGAGAGATAGGTGGGGGCAGGGAGTGTCTCCTGTCGCCTCTCATTAGGGACGTATAGTCCAGCTCGCCCGGCGTCTGCCTCCCTTTCCTCCCCCCCACGTCTGTGGCACTGCCCTCCTCTGCTCCCGGCCCGAGCACAACAGAGCAGCGCACTGTTTCAGCCTAAACTGCGGAAAAGTGTCTTAATGTTCGACATCATAGAGATTATGGCAGAGATGCTTCTTATTGAACGGCGTGAGTCAGGTCTCAAGGAAATAAGTGTCCTAAATTATGCTTTTAGAATTCTGCACTGCAGCTGAAGTTAAATTTGGTTCACTCATTTGAGTTGAGTTAAAGCTGTGTGTCTGCCTAGCTGGGAGTCAGCGTATTGTTCAATTGATGTGTTGGTTGCTTTGTTTTTGTTTTTTCAGCCTCTGCTATGCTCCTTTGAGGAACCCCCCCCCCAACCCACCCTTTGCCACCCCCCTCCCCCCTCCACACCTTCTTTTGTAAACAAGACAGTATATATCTCAGGGGCTTCCTCCTCTCTCCTCCATATTCAGATTCAATTTCTAATTTTGTCCAAATGAATTCCCTATGAAGATGGGGCTTATTTAAAGCAGTCTAATGAAATAAAGATCAACCAACATTTTTATTGGAGTGCTCCAATGTGACTCCTTGTGTAGAGTAAGAGGCTGTGGTTTTCCATTGAACCCATGGGAGGCTATGGAGTGCTGCTCTACAGGGGCAGACACAATGATTTATTAGTATGGTATGCAAACTAGCAGGCTGAGATAAAACGGATCTCCCATCACACTCCAGTACTCCGTCTGGTCTCACAAAGAAAAGAGACAGAATTTGTATATATACATCTGACTGTTTTGTTTTTTTTTAATATTGAGTTATTTTAAAGCTGCCAAGCAATTAGAAATACATTTCCAAGCCTCTTAAAATTGTTTATAAGAAGGTATATTTATGCAAAGTTACTCAAGATATGTAAGTGCCATGGAAAATTGAGAAGTTGCTATAATCAAAATAATCTACTTGCTGGTAGAAATGAAGCCAGATATACTTAGTTAGTAATTAATAGCCTGATGGGTTGAAAGTATGCTTAATTAATGAGGTGCCTGTTTTATGTTAGATCGTAGCCAGTGACAGTACAAAGGAGAGAGCACAAAAGTTACTGAGGGCGCCTTGACTGGTGCCATAGCTGGCAACAAGAAGCTGAGAGGAAATGGCTGTGTGGAGCTATTTGCAGTTGCTTACCTCTGTCACAAAGTGTTTTCTGTCTTGGAATAAAACATAAATTACCGGCCACCGAAAATAATCTCATTATGTGTTCACCTTAGGAGTCTGTGATGGGGATAAAAGCCCTCTATCAAAGTATATGTAATTTCATATCACGATATCTATAAATCTGTAGATATAGTACATTTTTTGGAGACTGTATGGCATTTTCACAGAGGACATTTTGACACTGCTGTTAACCACTGAAGAGTTCCACTGAACAAGTTATCACAGCTACAAAGCAGTATTTGGTATGACTGTACTGACATGAACTGAATAGAGAATCACAGTTTGAGAACTTGAAATAAATGAGTATGTTTTACTAAGCTGCTTGGCTCTAATTGATTTGACCTTGGTCAATGAATTGTCACTAAAATTGCAGTTTAATTATATAGATATATTCACACTGAACTAGAAAATATCCAAATTATTCACTGGACTACAAATGTTTAAACTATTAAAATGGACAAGGTGTCTCCCGCCGAACATCACCGTACATCTGCATTAGATTTGCTGTTGACTGCCAGTCAGTTTCCTGAGGGCAGAACAGAGGAAGTCTCTGTTAACCAAGTCATTATTAAAGATTATAGATAAAAGCCTAAAGACAAAGTCTTCAGATAAAGACTAACTCTGAAAACCCCCAAAACAAAACAAACAATTTTTAGTACAAATTCCAGGCCCTTTAAATTGCCAAAGCGACAATGATTCATGATTGCACTGAAATCATTGTGCCTGAAACAGTGTGATTAGATTGTAATAGATGTCCCTCTGTTCAGCTTCCTTAACATTGACGCCCCTGGCCATTCATTATCTTTGACAGAGTCCAAACAGTCCAGACTCATCATCAGTAATCCCTGTGAGATGTTGGTCAGCAGCATTTAAAAAAGCATTGACTCTTTGACTTGAATATCTCTCTTACTGTTCTTTCTGTCCTCTTTCATCTTCCTCCCTCCCTCCAGGCATGGCAGGCTGGCCTCGGGGCTCTGAGGACGCTTCAGAGGATCCGCGCCAGACCCACAACTGACGATTGAGAGGAATACACGTTGTCTGAGCAGAATGACTCAGCAGGAGGGGGGACCCCCAAATAGCAAGTGAAGAGAAGTGAGGATGGGTGCCAATGGATCCAGCTATCCACACTCATGCTCCCCGCGCATAGGGGGAAATTCACAGACACAGCAGACTTTTATAGGTAGGTATTCGATTTGTGGTTTAATTAAGAGTGTTGTGATCGAGGGCTGACAGTTAACACAAAGTCAGCTCTGATAGATGATTCTGGTTTTTCAGTTAGCAAATGATAAAATATCTCTTTCCGGTGAATGAAGGTATGCGTTTCCCACTCTATTCTGAGGTGAAGTGAAATGTTCAAACTATATTTCTGAACCCAATTTGGCATTGCGCACCCCTGCTATGAACACAATGGGAGTCTAGCATGGCCAAACTCACACTTTAGATTACATTAACCCGCTTCCATGACAACTAATGTTGCAAGAGGTGAACACTTTAGTGCATGAGAGCTCTTGAACTGGGCCACTGACTCATGCAGTGGACACAAATGCATTAAAAAGCAATTTGCATCTGCAACGCATCGACTTTTCTCTGCCATATGGATTTTATGAAGTATTATGAGAGGCAGATATGCAAAAAAAACTTGTGTCCAACGTGGGCGGTAAACCAAAATCACATTAAGTATTTGCTATCAGAGTTTCAAAGTAACTTTTATCCAAAAAAAAGTACCAGCCTTGCCGTCATTCTCTTCTTAGCTTTGTTGTTACTATGCTCTGGTGGTGTGATGTGATTATGATAAGGCTGCTGGCTATCAGACAAGATGGTGTCATGGTTTTTGTCCCTCTGACCAGCTATATATACTGCTTGTTAGACTGTCACTGACTGGCATGACAGCTACAGCCTGAGACCGTTCCACTTTCAGCAGATGTTGTTGTCAGAACATTGCTCTGCTGTAGTTAGCATATCTCTGTAAAATGAACCTGACATATAGTTATATTAGTTTGTGTGTGTGTGTACATATGAGCTCACTCTGTATTGTTTACATTTAGGTTTGATTGGTTGTACTCTCTATTATGAATTATGTTCCTATTTGATTCTCCTAAATTATCATTGGAGCATTGGAGTCGTTCTGGTTTATGGTCTTTAAATCTTTCCCTGCAGCCGTCAGTGCCAGGGGGTTTGGAGAACTGCTTCAAAGATGAATTTAAATAAATCTGTCCTTAAAAAACATTGTTTATTTCACTTTCAAAATGGTTTTGCCTCTGAGGTTTTTCATGGACTTCTCTTTAAAAGTGAAAGTATTGTTAAAGGAGCCAAATTATCTCTATAGCCCCTGAGACCTCCAAGGGGTACTCGGAGCTCTATAGTTGCTTTGGTTGAGCTGGCTTGGGCCACAGATGATTCACAGTGTTAGAATGATTACTATTTGGGTCACACTGATGGATGCTGAGAGAAGGGCAGGCAGGGAGGATCTCCTTGGCATAGCTTCGTCTGACGTACCAATCCTGTCTTTCAAGCCAAAGATAACTGCTATTCCGTATAATTGATTGGACCCAAGCATGCGAATGGACTGAAGTTCATTGAGAAGTACAAAGCAGGACATAGTCTTCTGTGAGCTAATTGGTTCTTGGGCTGTGATGGACCATAGTTTGGTCTAAATCAAAGCAAAATTAAAGGACTCTGTCTGTTTTTTTTCCACTGTTGAACTACATCCAAATACTTTGGTAGCTGGGTCACGGTAGTGTGTGCTTGGCCTGACGAATCTGGCCACACCACAGGGGTGCTAGAGGCAGATTGTGTTTCTAGCAGTCTGCCCTCAAGAGTGAATTGGTGTTGGGGTTAGGAAATTAATGTCTCACCAGAACACCATTTTCAGGAAATGTCTAGGAAAAACTAATTTCATAGTTATTTAATAATGTTTACATCCAGAATATGTTAGGATTTCTTTTTGTTAAAACACAAACTACGTCTTATGAAGCTAACCTGCGTTGTGGGTTTATTCCAGGGACGTCATCCTACTCTCAGCAGGGATATGGCTGGGAGTCCAAGCTATACAGCCTGGAGCACGGCCATGAGAGGCCTACAGACAGGAAGAAGAAGAGCCTTGGCCTGGCGACCCTCAAACGGAGGTTCATCAAAAGGAGGAAGTCCAGCCGATCAGCAGATCATGCGCGGCAGATGCGGGAACTTCTGTCAGGTTGGGACGTCCGTGACACAAACGCCCTGGTGGAGGAATACGAGGGCACGGCAGCCCTCAAGGAGCTGAGCTTCCAGGCCAGCCTGGCACGTGCCGAGGCACCCAGCCTGCAGCGGGATCTGGCTGCCCTCTACCAGCATAAGTACTGCACTGATGTGGACCTCATCTTCCAAGGTACTTGCTTCCCAGCTCACCGGGCCATCCTAGCTGCCCGCTGCCCCTTTTTCAAGACTCTGCTGTCCTCATCCCCCGGCTATGGAGCAGAGGTTCTCATGGACATTGAGACGGCAGGCATTGATGTGCCGATGTTCTCTGCCCTACTTCACTACCTGTACACTGGGGAGTTTGGGGTGGGTGGAGTGGAGGATACCAGGCTGCAGAATGTGGATGTACTGGTGCAACTCAGTGAGGAGTTTGGCACACCCAACTCCCTGGAGGCTGATATGAAGGGCTTGTTTGACTACATGTGTTACTACGACGCTCTGCTCAGCTTCTCTTCGGACTCTGAGATGATAGAGAGCTGCAATGAGCGAGGGGCTGCAGCACCAACAGGGGGCTCAGGAGGCAACGGGTGCCCTGGGACTCCCGATGAGGACCTTAGGGCTCATAAGGCTATCCTCTCAGCACGTTCTCCTTTCTTTAGAAACCTTTTGCAGAGGCGCATCCGCACAGGCGAGGAAATGACAGAGCGCACATTGCAGACTCCGACCCGCATAGTTCTGGATGAATCCATCATCCCACGAAAATACGTGCAGGTTATCCTCCACTGTATGTACACGGATGTGGTGGAGCTGGGGCTGGTGCTGCGGGGCAGCCCTTCAGCAGGCAGCCTCGGCGAGGTGCAAGCCTTGGTGTCTGGGGGCCGTGGGGCTAGCACACGCACAGAGGAGGCCATGGAGCTGTATCATATCGCTCTGTTCCTGGAGTTTAGTATGCTGGCTCAAGGTAAGTCGCAATCGCACGCATTTTCAGAGCATACACTCACAAATCAATAGTACATGATAAGATAAAAAGAAAGACATCTTTTGATTACAGCCATGTCGTCAATGCTTAGTGGTGCTTCTGAGTATGGCTGGGCAATATGACTGTAAATCTATAGGAAGACATATTATCAGATTGACCTTCAGGCATAAATGCGATAGTATTATTTTTATACATTGGTGCATGTTTCCTCTCTCATGTTGGCCCACTTCTCATATGTATGTCCTTCTATATTACAGTGAAAGATAACTTAAAGATTCTGGACTATTGGTTGAACTTATCTTTTGTCTTACATGGGGTTAAATGAAGTGTTCAACATTTTATTAAACATCTACGGACAAAGAGAAACAGCTAGAATGTTACAGATACTCTATAAACTATCTGTAGGCAGACTCTTCAAATAAAGTGTCGGCAAATTTAGAACAAAGATATTCATAATGTTTTAATCAATGTGACATGTTTGTTAAATTGTCCAGCTTTACATGCATAGTCCGCCTCATAATTTAGTTTGCTTTCATTCCTTAATAATGTGTCCACTCACCATCGGCTTAGACAAATTGTTTTGTTTTTCTGCGATAATGTAGTTCGATAGCCTTTACCATGAATTTCAGTGATAATTTGTCAGTGCAGACTGTCATAATTATAGTATCTGTTTCTGTGGGTTCAATGATATGAGTTAGATTTTGTCACAGCTGGCTGGATTTTTGGTGAATTAATGCCTTGCAAGACTGAAACCTATTTTAATCTCTCCCTCTGCGCATTCATTTGATGTGTCTCACGCCCGTTGTCTTACTATTCCCTTCCTTGAAACTAAATTGTGCATATGTTGGCATATGTAAAAAAAAAATGGCTGTGGAGACCAGGCAAGTGTTAAACAGCTTGGCTGACTGTGATGGGTAGCTGCGGCTGCCAGTAACAGATTGATATAGGCTGGAGGGTTTGTCTGTCTCCAGGGGCAGACGGCTTACTGTCTGATACATGCAGCACATCTGAGCTTCTGTCAGCAACTTGTCACTGGTTGTCTATTTCATCACCGGTCTATCTTTACTTGGATGACACTGTCTTTTTGGCTCTTGCCACGGTCAGAATGACCTCAGTGACATACCAAAGGTTACAGACATGGTTTAACATGAGTCAGTCACTTTGTCACTCTCACCTCCTCCAGAGTGGCACATCTGAGCGCTGTCCAGTTTCCAACACACCTAACAAAGCTCCTCTTTAATCAGAATAACCTTTGTGTTATGCAGTACTTGAAGCAGTCTCTTTCAAAATACACACACAAAAAGTACTGCATTTGGTCTGCCTGTCATGACTGTGTGGATCCGGAGACATTCTATGCCTGAACACTGTTTGTATCCTGTAACCATCTTAACTTTCATAGAGCAACAATGATGGGAATTAATTTGTCAAATATTGAAGTGGTGATTTGAGAAGCTTTAAACGATTTAAGCATACAATTTCACTGCCTCAGGCTGTGTAATGAAATCAAAACAGTATTATTTCAATATTATTAAAACGCCAAGTTACAATAATATTCAGTATATCCAAAATGTACTCGGTATAGTTTGTTGTGACTCAAAACCTTTTCAGTGAAGCTGTTTTACAGTGAAAACCCTTTGGTGACACCTCCTTGCTGTGTGCCTTGCTTTCATCAGATTCTCTGTGAATGAAAGGCTTTTACTGTGAAGCGGCTGCAGACACACTACACACACTCTGTGGCATTGCAGCCTCTGTGCATGCTATGCTAACAACACATAGATAAATCCTGGTTTGAATTCACAAATGTAAGATTCATCTTTAAGCAGACACCGCAGCCCTTGACAAAGCATGTGTGTACAAAATTTTGTACATTATGCGATCTTAATGGGTGTGAGTGTTTGACTGTTGAAGCTCAACAACAACAAAAAGCATCCCGTCCATAGGGCGAAGCTATATGAGCAATGTAAGACATTTCTGGGACACAATACACTCTACAATATAAAACATGCACAGGGTGGGCAGTCGCTGAAATGACTGTTTTGACTGAATGGTCAAAATCAATCACAATTTTAAGACCTGTGCATCTGTATAGCACTGTACACTAACACCACACACACACACAAACACACACACACACACACACACACACACACACACACACACACACACACACACACACACACACACAGCTGGTCAGACACCACCTCCCACCCTCGAGCTCTAGTGTCACTCTCAGGGTCACTCTGGCAGCTTAAACAGACGAGCAGGCAAATAGTGTCATCCCCACACACCATCACCGCCTCTTCCTTCCCATCCCCCCTCTCAACAAGCCCCTACTTGAGGGTATTTTTATCCCCTCTCCTCCCTCTCCCACTGTGCTGCACCACTCTAATCAGTTCCCATGAAACCTCAATGTGGAATGTGGTTTAGATAGTTGAGGTTGACCCCGTGTCATTTTATCCCAAGTCCCCGTCTATTTGTCTATTTTGCAACTTCCTGTTATTATCCTTTTAGAGATCGCTCTTTATGCCCTTTTGACATTTAATTAAAAAAAATCTTACACTGTCTTAAGTGTAAAATCAATGAATTGATTATGAAATGAGTACATCCCACCGGTGGAAACTTCAGTAGCTGCTAAGTCTCTTCAGTAGGCAGCAGAGAGCTTAATGTCGGGGGTTTCAGATGGAGATAGCCCTCTCATCTGTCACACTGTCTGTTTCCCCTCGTGCGCTCCTCAATTGCTACCCCCGGGCTGTGTGAAGTTTTGGCCCATAGAGGTTTTTTGTGGAGCGCTTGAGCTCTCTGTCATTTGTCCTTATTAATTCTCAGGATGTGTATCCCTTTATGACTCCATCTCACTCAAACAGCAACCAATATTAAAAGCCTTATTAATTTTTCAAGTGCACCACAGAGATATTAGCCAGTTGGTGTTGTTTCATCGTGTGCACTGTAGTACCTCCTCTCTCTCCATGCTCACCGACTGACCAAAGCTTCCATTGCCCTATCTTGCATTTGGAGTATGTTGACTATAGTCCTTGAGTGATCATCAGACATGATTTACATCCACAGGATTGTTTACAGGCCATTGAGTGCAGTTGATGTTTTAAGTGGCTTTGGAGACTCCATGCTCCATAAACACAGAGCTCCAAATAATAACAGCAAGACAAAATGCATACGTCCTCCAAAGTCAGTGTAGTGTAGAGTTGGCTGTTGCTGTCCCTGCGGTTGTGTTGATGTTCTTGTCAGTCGACTAAGCTTCAGTGAATGTGGTGTACCACCCGTGGAGAGAAGGGGAGGCGGGTTAGTATTAGATATAATGCTGATTCTAATCTCCAGCTCATAATAAAAGTGCTGCGTTTTTAAAAGACTGGCTGTCGCTGTGAATTCTAATGGGCTAACACAGAGCAGAGATGTTTGCTTTCCTGTGCCACTGGTCCCAAGTGGGGAATTGTCTGCCTTTTGTGCCTGCGTGTCTGAGGCCAAAGATGCAAAGGTGAAAGACTGACGTGAGCAAAAGCACTTTCTAAGAAGACAGACAGCACAGGGACCAGTCGTGGAGACAGGAGGCACAGATGTTGGGAATCCATTCCCCCCTTTCAGTCTGTTTATAGGAGATAAAAAAGACAAAGTGCCTGGATCCACATTTCAATTTTATCTGTCTTCTTAACGATGCAGGATTTTCACCCTTCGTCTTAAACAAAGCAAGTGTCTGCTTTGCATTTCTCTGACTCGCTATTACAACTAAAAATACCCAAAAGGGGAATTGCATCACAAATGTGCATGTACATACATGAATATGTGTATGCATTTGCATTATTTCTTGCATGTGTGTGTATCTGTTAATCTTAAAAATGTGTGAGTTGTGCTTGGATGGATATGAAGCCTTGCTTTCAAAAGGAAAAGCATCGCTGGAGCCATCTCACTCAGGTCTGGTGTCCAGTTTCCCAGAGTGGATGTTTTAAAGTGGTGGTTTGGGGACGGAAAGGCAGCTCAGATCTTCTAGTTTAAGATAAGAGTTTCCCAGAGGAGCGTCGCTACTGGCCCAGCCTTGAGCTGATGGACAGGGCAGCCTGGAATGAGGAAGCTGGCACGCTTGCTTTTCAGTTCAGAGCAGCTTTAACTGGACGTCAGTCAGTCTGGCTTTATCTCTATGGATGTCCGTTTGGTATTAATCGTTATTGATCAAAAAAAGTCTGAGAATAAGAGCCACTGACGCTCTGGCATGTTGACGTTTGGCATAGATAGCTTGACCTAGTCGATAATAAGGTGATCTGAGACGATGTTAGGGAGTTAAATTCTGCCTGAAGAGATCCCTCCTAAAATATGTGCGAGTTTGAGTGCCAGTGTTGGCTGACTTTTCAAAACTTAGCTCTTTTTTTAAATGGCTCGAGCAGCAGGTACACAATTCCCTAAGCCTTCTGAGGATTTTTAATGCATTTTTGAATTACACACACAAGTGTGTACACATTTGCAAAGCGCGTGTGTTTGTGCACCAGCAGCACATTTCCTCGGGCTGCTGTGTTTACTCATCACGGTTAAGAGGAGGCAGCTTGAGACTGAAACACATCAAGGTATCAAAGGCATTTCTGTGGGTTGGTGTGTTACAGAGTTAAACCACTGCCTGCTGTTCTGGTATGTGCTCTGATTTAGGAAACGCAGCAAGGAGGATGTGGGGGCTAGGGGGAGACTCCGTGGGTCAGTGAATAAGAGTCAAAACTACTGATGGTCTGGCGGTTGCTGCAGAATTACCTCTTGTAGTCTAATAATCATTTAGTTAAGTCACATTCAATTATAGCTCTTTTCTTTTAGCTTTTTTTTAAAGGTATTATTTCTTCTGGCTTCAAAATATGTGCTTGTTTTTGGAATATGATACATTTCATACCCACAAATGTGATTGAATATCAAGGTGTGAATTCCTTGTCTGTCTCATTTGCTCTCCCAGGTTGTGAGGACATTGTTGTGGAAAGCCTGTCTTTGGACTCCCTCGTGCCCATCCTGAAGTGGAGCTCCCAACCTTACGGCTCCAAGTGGGTCCACAGGCAGGCCATGCACTTCCTCTGCGAGGAGTTCAGTCAGGTTGTCACCTCAGATGTTCTCTACGAGCTTAGCAAGGAGCACCTTCTCAGTGCGATTCAGTCCGACTACCTACAGGTATGGAAACAGAACATCACCTGTCAATCTGTTGTCACTCTATGACATCTCACAATGTGGAAGATGCATTTTCTGGTGTGAACTTTCACTAATGGGTGCCTGACTTGTTCACAGTGGGTGCTTGGTGAAAATACAGCATACACACACATATGCATTAATGCAATCTCTGTCTCAATCACACACCATGCACATGTACACATGCACACACCGGTGACACTCTGGGGTCTCCAGGGTTGAATAACACCATTCCCTGGAGGGAAATGCCTTCAAACCCAGAACCTAATCAAAGCTGAGCTGTCATCTGCACTGCCAAGCTACTCTGGCGTCAGACCAGATGGTTGAGGTGAAGTGTTGTAATCGAACTACACAAACAAACCAACCAGGCCTGAGCTTTGCTGGGACATCAGCTGAACATATTGCATTTTCACCTTATCCTCGTTTAACAGCTTCCCAGTTTTGTTCTCCACAATATCTAACCTTGTCCTAATAATACTTTTATGCCGTTCTTTCTCTCTGTCCTATATCACTCTCTCACTTTCTCTCTCTCTGTCTTTTTCTTTCTCTGTTTCTTGGTCTCATTCACAGGCGAGTGAACAGGACATTCTCAAGTATGTTGTTAAGTGGGGCGAGCAGCAGCTTATTAAGAGGATGGCAGACAGGGGTAAGATAATACAGTCTATAATTACCCTCTGAGCAGCCCCCATAATGGCTCTGAGGAAATTACCCACTTACCAAAGCCTCCAAAATACACTTAAAAGCATTACAAAAAGGAGCCAAACTTTACCCAAGTCAGCAGGAAGTGGGGCCCTGTAGTGATTGGTTATGTCATTGTGTGTTCTGACCTAGTAAGCAATTGTCTTATGTTGGGTTTATGGTCAACATTATTAGTCATCATATTGTAAGCTAGAGCTAAAAACCTGCAGGCAATGCGGTATTTATCCATAATTTGTTAAATTTAATTGCCTGAACGATGTGAAATATAGCCAGAAGGTTGATTTAAAAGCATAATCATAGTTTAATAATAAGTCATGGTTATATGCGTTATATTAAAAGCTGCTAATGGCTATTCTTGTCCTCATTTACCCAGAGCCCAACCTGTTGAGCGGCACAGCCCACAGCGTAAACAAGAGGGGCGTGAAAAGGAGAGACCTGGATGTGGAGGAGCTAAAGGAGATCCTGTCTCCCCTCCTGCCCTTCATCAGAACTGAGCACATCTTACCTCACAACAGTGACGTCCTCGCTGACGCGGTCAGTACTCCTTGTCTGCCCTTTCTCTGCTGCTGTGTGTGTGTGCACCTGAGTCATTGTGACCTTCATAAACTGAGCATTGATTCACATTCTTCACCCTGTTCACAGCTTAAACGGGGTTTGATAAGCACCCCTCCTTCAGACATGCTGCCCACAGCTGAAGGAGGGAAAGCCAATGCCTGGTTAAGGCAGAAGAACGCTGGCATCTACGTGCGCCCCCGCCTCTTCTCTCCTTATGTGGAAGAGGCTAAGGTATGGCTCATTCACTTCTGATTAACGGAGCTTCCAGACAATGCAGGAAGCAGCGGCTTATTTGTACCCCATATAGCTATCATCAAAGAGAGTAGAGGTTCTGTGAAGATGACAGGCTAACCATTAAGAGCCTCAGGGAAATTTGTGGACCTGTTCATAGCTCAGATGTACTAAAATAATCCGTGCCCAGTTGTTGCTATGCATACTCCCCATTTTTAATAGTTGCCTCCATCATCTTGACTGAAATTCAATTTATGTCCATTTGCACAGTTTTCCTAATAACTTATACAGTAGGGCTTCTCAGCGCCATGAATATTTATGAACATATCCCCAGACCAGAGAGAGTCATTATTAGATGAAGTGTCAATCAAGTGGAACTAATTTGCAAACCCTATGTGTCCTTGAGTTGCACATAGGACTTTTATTTTTTAGAAGTTCTCCTCTAACTTGCCATCTCTGTCTTACCTGTCTTTAGTCTGTGCTGGATGAAATGATGGTGGAGCAGACGGACTTGGTGCGTTTGCGATTAGTGCGCATGTCCAACGTCCCTGACACACTCTACATGGTCAACAACGCTGTGCCTCAGTGTTGTCACATGATCAGCCACCAGCAAATGGCAAGCAACTCAACCACAGCTCCATCAGTTGTGGCCAATGAAATTCCAGGTAAGAAAATGGAAACTAGCATCATGTCAGCAAATATCCAAATTGCTCAACACGATGCTGTTCTGTAGCTGAATTTTTGTTTTATGTGATCCTGATTAAGTGAAAAATCCATCTATGTACGTGTTTGTATCTTCCAGTGCCTCAGCTGTCGGTGGTAAAGGATATGATCCGGAGGCTGCAGGAACTGAGACACACAGAGCAGGTCCAGAGAGCTTATGCCCTTAACTGCGGCGAAGGAGCCACCGTCAGCTATGAGCTGCAGCTGCGGGTGCTGAGGGAGTTTGGTCTGGCAGACGGAGCCACTGAGCTACTGCAGGTTAGCAGAAAGCAGAGTTTTTCCCCAGGGTTTAGATGGGGATGAGGAGCCTAAGGCGGGGATGCTAACAGGGATGGTACAACACACAGACCTCAGTAATGCAGCACATGCTGACCTTGAACAAGCCCAGGATGATAAATCTTAAGAAAACCCTTAAAATAGGGGTTTATCTCTCACCACAACAAATGATACATTTATTTAGGTTTTGTTTTGTTTCTTGTCTTCCAGAACCCATATAAGTTCTTCCCTGATGAACGGTTTGGAGATGAGAGTCCAATTCTGGCTCTGCGCCAGGTGGGTCGGTGTCGGGTAAACAGCAGCCCCGCCATGGATAGCATGTTCACAGAGCTGGAAGGGGTAGCAGGCTTCCACCCTCCCCTGCCTCCTCCACCTCCACCCTACCATCCCCCTGCCACACCCAGCCATGCTCAGCTCAAGGGTGCCTGGCGACCTCGTGTGCCCATGCCGACCCCCACCCGATCCTTTTCCTACCCCTGCAACCGCACCCTGATCCAGCGCCATGCAGCCACCAAGCATGGCAGCACAGACTACTCCTCTGTGCCCAGGCAACAGCCTCCAGACTGCACCAACCCACAGGCCAAGGGCCGAGCTTTGCTTTCAGACCGGCAAGCGGTGAGTGTGTGTGTTACTCCCTGGAGTCCTTGTGCTACTTTTTTTGTCTATTCAAATTCGGGCTTCATGGTCTGTACCTGGGATCATGAATAGCTCGATTGCCAGGTAACATCACACATTTGTATCTGTTTTTCGATGCAGATGAGCATGGAGCCTGTTATGAGGGAGTTCATGCCTGACATTGCACTGGGTGTCTCAGTCATGACCCTGAGGGAGCAGCACATGGCAGAGATGGACAGGGAAGGCCCTCACAGCCCAATGGGCCCCTCAGGCCACCATCTGCCCCATGGGCCTTGCCCTTCTGTCCGCCTCAGCCATGGCCACGGTCCTGGCCATGGCCACTCCTGCAAAAGACACGCTCCTGAACCCAAACTGGAGGCTCAAGCAGAGTTCCCTGACCTGTATGACTTCTCCTGCCGACCTGCAACCCCAACCTCCTCTCACCCTCTTCCCTCCTTTGCAGGACCAGACCTCTACAGCCACAGCTGCACCCCCTCCGGGTCTTATCCACCCCCCTACATTTCTGACTCTCAGTCCCAGGGCCACCCGCAGGGACGGACTGCCCCAGACCCATTACGTCTGGATGTCCTCAGTATGACCTCTCAGAGGCATGATGGAGTCCTTGCCAGCCCCTCTGGGGCACAGCCTAGGATGGGACACATCCCAAGGGGGCGATCAAATGAGACAGACCTGACTCATGGCTTAGGCCATTTACGGTCGCCCAGTGGGAACATGGACAGCTATGAGGAGAGGCACACAGGACCTAGAGATGCTCCAGAGGAGATGGTTCTAGCTGGAGAATCATCATCAGGCCTGGGGCCTCTCCAGCAGCCTCATAGGAACAGTGTCAGTGAGGAGATCGCCAGAGACCGCAGGTCACCCAGCAAGCCTGACTACCCTTATAAGAAATCTGCACTTTAACCCCAGTTGAGGACCAGGGGTTGAGGAGTTAAGAAAAGGGAAAGCATGATGAGTCCATCACAGTGGATGGCAAAGCACTAAATGTGTGCCTGCATATATATATATATGTGTGTGTGTTTGAGAGGAGCAGCGAAAAGGGATGGTTGATGGTTGCTATTTATAGGATCTGTCCTTTTGTCCTACCTCTATCACACTGTGCTATCCATCACACAGTCAGAGTATGGAAAGAGTAAGTGATGTAGGTTAATTGTTGATGCTTGTAATTGATCTCTGCAAGCCCGCTTAGTCCTGCTGGTTTAGAGGATGACTCAGGCTCTACTGGGATGGATTGATCTCTTGAGTTTGATTGTAAAGAGGTTAGCTCTATGCTGTGTGAATCCCACACAAGGAGGTCACAACTCTAGATGTAGCTCAGTTATAAACTGATGGTTTAACAAAGACTATATCCATAGGTTCTGTTGTCTCTTGATTTTTTTTTTCAGCATAGAATGGGGACATGGCAGGATAGGGATCTCAATTTACACAGGCATACAATGGCATCCAGTCTGGGACAGAGAGTATTGTGATAAAATCATATGTAAATTTGTCTGGCTGCATTCTTTTCCTCCCATGATTTGTATTTCCATTTCTTCCTGTAGCATGCCTATAGCAACCTCCCTGACTAGTGTTCCCCTCCTGGTTCTGCAGTGCAGATGAGTAATGGGCCAAGGCTTGGTCACACAAAGCAGGAATTGGATCTGACAGGAAGTAGGTCATCAGAGCTCGTCATTCTCCTGTAACCCAGTCTGATAATTGTGTCAGGCTTTAACTATCACAGCCTCTGAGTGTCTAGCTTAGAGGCAGAAACCTGCCGTTTTCAGAGGGAGGGAAGGCAGGCAGGCAGGAGAATCATGGGTAGGTTCATTACTGAGATACAGTGGAAAATATAGGGGTGCCATGGCAACTGACATACAGTGATCAAGTGCTGGGGGTATGTTGGTTTTTCAGCTGGAACAGGTGTGTGTGCGTGTGTCTGTGTGCGAGTGTCTGTGTGCGAGGATAACTTTGATACACACAGGTGTTTAGACAATCTCAGTACTGTACACTCCCATCTTTAGTCAGGTCTGTTTGTACATATCAGAGAGTCTGAGAGTGGCTGTGTGCTAGAGCTCCCTCTTGTTCTGTTTAATCCAATAGCATCAAGTAATCAAATCTAAAGCCTTAATCAGTGCTTGGAATATTCAGTTTTAGCTACCTTTATTCAATTAAGTATGATGTCATTATATTGCAACCCCTGTTAATTGCTTATTTGACTGTTCTGTTCAGTACTTAAACATTCACTGCAGTTTTTTTCTGCCTGATAGAGGTGGATTTCGCTCAACCACGGATGCTAAAAACCATGTATATACATCAGGCCTCCATCTCGCCACCTCATGGGAAATCGTGGGCCTGCATAGGCAGTGTTGATACTGTTAAAATATACTGTTAAGGAGCCGCAGCAGCTGTAGCTCCAGAACCCTGCAAGTACACATTTAAGCCTGTTACAGCCAACAGCTGGAATACAACCTAACATATGAGTATCATTGCACTGTAGGAGCCACCTGTCTGTTAGCTGAAGGGAAAAGAACAAATTAATTTCGAACAAAAGGAATCTTATATTGAAGAGAAGTTGGCGATTGCTGGCTCATATCTCCAATGGAAATTGTATATAATGAATTGCGTTCCACATGTTCTTTTGAATTTTTAATGGTTTCTATCACATTTTAGTGGTTGTTGAAGGTTTGTGTTTTTACTGTAGTGGACAACACTGTGTACTTGTCTTTGTCATGAAATCTCACTAAGAATGTGTGGTATAAAACATAAAGATTGTGTCTCAAGATCTATTTTGTTCTTAAATGTTATGCATTAGGGCAGTTTGTTCAATGTTGTAGGTGGTGTGGATTATCATGTTTGTAGAGACGTGTTTTTTTTTCTCTCCCTATTTTCCTTTTACTTTTAAAGTAACAGGAATATGTAGAGGATCTGAAGACATTAGCTCCCAGCTTAGCAGTGATGACGTTGCCAAGCAGAAAAATCATTTTTCCATCTAGGTTGCTTCATGGGGAAAAAATGCAAAACTCAAGATTCCTCCCCATGTTCATGTTGGGTAGTTGTTTTATTTTCCAGGACAATGTTCCATTGAATAAAAGCCCTTGTTTTTGCTCTTTGCTGTAGAGAAGTCAGTGCCTTCCCCCGCCTGCGGCTGGGCTTTTATTGGAGAAGTGACTTTGATGTCTATGCAAGCTCTTTTCTACCAGCTTACCAGCCTGCATCAAATAGTTCTCTGAAATCTCATGTAGCTCGTTTTGTGTACATAGTGTTATTTAGCACCTTTTTGAAATTGAACCATCTGAAATGTGTGATTGCTTGTGTTGAATTATAACAGGTACATTGTACTTGTATGGTATCACAGAAAACATGTTTGTAGATTGATATTAAGTTGCATTTAGTTTCACTGAATCTATTTTTCTACTGTCACCTCAAAAGGTGCGTAACAGTGGTCAACTTGGGCATCCTCAAAATAAACTGGTTTGATATTACGGAATTCATTTGATCTCAGCTGGGTCGTTTTGTGCATTAGAAACATAACTTTATTTTGAACATGAATTCACACAAACAGTAACATTTCTTAACATCACTTACAAAACAAGTTTGTCTTAACTGGTCGCCACCAGAAAACCACTTAAACAAAACAATGGCATTTAGTTCAGTCAAAATGTCATACTGGACACACGTACACATAAGGCAGCATCGTGTTCGTGTCAAGTACTGCCATCAAGGCATATCAAGACAATTCAATCTTTTGAAAGCATAAAGTGCTGAAACAAACTTTTTGTTCAAGTAAACTTTCATTAGGAATTTCAAAGTTAAGGCATCATTTCTAAATCCATATAAACAAAACTAAACCCAGAACCCACAAACGTGTATCCTAGAAGTCAACAATAACTGAGTCAGTATTCTTTGCACTAACTGTTCAAGCTTTAGAATCACATTGGTTGCAGCGAGAAGACCTTTATTCAACAAAAAGGACCATCTTCCAGGTTACACATACATTCAAAGCACCATATGAACCAGACACATGATATGGCCTCCTTGCTACTGGTATCCTGCATTGGTTCTGCGTCTTTTTCTATCCTTCAGCTCCTCGAACAATTCATGAATGGCTTCAGGTGTGACCTCCTGATAGAGACGGGTAAAGAATGCTTCAGATTTGGGGCACACACGCACAGATATCCACCAAACATGATTCATGACTGCGAAATTGCACATTTTTGTGCATGTAAAATGAAACCAGCATTGGCCATGGATAAATAATTAAATACTAATGGATCAAATTCCCTCATAGGTGTTATGTTTCATTTGAACTGTCCAGACTTTATAGTTGCACTTTGACATTCGTTTCTCACCTTTTCTTCAGCAGCACACTGTTCTAAAAATGCATTGATCGTAGTGTTCAGCTCGTTGACACCTGCAGGGGGGGAAAAAAACAAACAAAAAAACACATGATTAATCAGTCCCAATCGATTGCCTCTTCCACAAATTTCACTTTACAGGATTACATCCGAGGAGGAAAACTGACCCCACATGCTCACCGTAAATGACCTCCAGCTGCTGTCTACGGTCCATCGAGCTTGTCAGCACCATTAGCGGGTGCTGTCCAAATGGCTCATCCAAGCCCTTGTTCTCGTAAGCCAGAATGGTGTCAGACTCATCCATGAGAAACTGCACCTCGGCAGCCACATAGGCTTTCTGTGCATGCAACACACAATTAAGAAGCATTCATTTAAAAAAAAAAAAGAAAAAGAAGGAAGCCTGAGTACTTCATTACACGCTTACATGAACCAGGAGTACATACAAAGCCAACATATGCAATGTCTTGTGCCAAATCCTACATTATAATCTGAGAGCTAGTACTTGTGGACTACCTTGCAGCTTATGCAGGTGCAGAGCTTGGAGCGCCAATTGTAAGGCCAGAACACAGCTCCTTGTTTCAGCCTCTTCAGCCCCCGGACCTGCAGCTCCTTCAGCCTGCACGGCACACTTTTGGACGTGGCTTTCGCCATGGTGCCTGTCATTTCCTTGTGGGTCCGTTTGCAAGGGGAACTCCAGTTTGCCCCTTCCTAAGATACAAATGATATGAATGACATATGATGGGGTGAGTTATTGTGTTTAAATGGCAGGCAGGAATAGCAACTGATAACACCTGGGCTTTTATAAAGTATCCACACACACACACACACACACACACACACACACACAGCACACACACAGCACACACACAGCACTGCAGATTCATCCGGGGAAGTCTTGAGGCGACTGACACGATGAGATGATTGGGCGATGAAAATCACCAGTTTACAGTAAGCTGTCCTGTGAAGCCTGGCCAAAGCAGTCTACAGAGCAGGAGAAGCAGTGCCTCATGGGTCATTTCTCCCCTAATTACCCAGAGGAGGGGAAAGCACGTTAACCGGAGCTGTAGCCTGCTCTATAATCTGCTCATTACCCTCCAGCCCCATCTTGTGGCAAAAAATAACACCAGTCGCTATGGAGGGATTGTGCACAGTGAACACCCAAACACTGTAGATTAGGGCCCTTTTCCTAACAAATCCATTCATCACACAGTGTGGAGGACTTTCACTTTGAAGTGGGTATAACTCAGGGGTGTCACACAACCAAATTTGATCTCAAGTGGGCCGGACCAATAAAACCACTGCACAAGAACATACAGATAACACCAGCCCATGTTGTTCCCTTACTTTGACTGTGAAGAAGTCTGGCAACATTCACAAGCAATGAATCATCAGATGATAAACAACCTGAATCTGAAGGAAAATAATTCAGCAATATGTCAACATGTGTATTCACATTCAGTCAGTCCACTGTCATTACTGTGTGCAGATCACAAACACGTTTAGTCACATGGATTTTGGAGCTGAACAACAGTATTGTTTTTTTTTTTTTTTTAAACTTTTTTTGGAATAGTGATGCATTTGAATGATTTTTTTAAATTAACAACTACTCTGCAATTTTCTCACTTTACAAGGTCATCCAATGGGCCAGATTGGACACTATGGTGTGCCGGTTCTGGCCCACGGCCCATATGTTTGACACCCCTGGTATATATAAGCTTATTAATTGTCTGAAGTACTCATCTTAAATAGGAAACATCTGTCAACACTGATACAGATAGACACAATGCTCACTATACTGTAAGGACAATGCCCAGTGACAAACAACAAAAACTGTAAAATGGGCCAGAATTTACAAATCCAGGATATTTATATTGTGCCTACAAATGTTTTACCTGCAAATGCAAACTTGCCAAAACAATTAATATGTAGTACTTTTGTTAAACAAAACAGGTTAAATGAATTTTCCTAAAATTCCTATCACTTTTTTTTTTATAAATTAATCATGACCCCAAACTAATAAAAATGCAACTAAAACCATGAATTGAAAAGTAACAGGAGGGCATCTAAATGTATGCTTCCTGTACTTATCAACACATGCTTTTATGATAGTATGATTGCACTCATACAGGAGTTATCGTATTTCTAAGTTTCTGAGACACATTCATAGCTGCAAACATGTAAGCCTAGCCAACCAATATGACATGAATGCGACACAAGTCAGCACCAGTACAGATTTGGTGTTGGCAGGTTTTCTTCTTCACGTTTTTTCTCTACATATAGCAAACACTCCATGCAAACACAGTAACAGATGGTCCTATAAGCTCTGTTACTCACCCCCTGCTTTGTGTGCTCAGCACTGGTGGACGGTTCCTCATCCGTGCTTTGACTAGGCCCAGAGTCTTCCTCCTTTTCTGCTCCTTCCTCTACTTCTATCTCCTCTTCTTCATCCTCATCAGAGGGACTGACACTCAGAGGTGGAACTACAGGGCAAAGACAAATGGAAAAATCATTCTCTAGATTTTACTGTTAAATGCATGCAAAGTTAGACATCTGGGTTTGTCGTTTCTGCCTGTGACAACAGCTCAGCAGTACCTGCAAAGTGTGCAGCATACGTCCACAAGAAGTTAGCCTTGTTCATACAGGCCTCACACACCATCTCTAGCAGCTCCTCAGGGTCCCCCATGGTACAGCCCAGATGCTGTCAAAGACAAACAAAATGATAATGAAGATTTATAGCAGTGATAAAATGTAAATCAGAATCAAAAGAAGAAAAATCATTTAATTCAATGACAAGATTTATCTTACCCTGGTGTGAAACCAGTCCTCACAGATAACACACTGAATCATCTCATCACTGTTGTTGTC